>OY979682.1:0-1371320 GCA_963855955.1 Luperina nickerlii | reverse complement strand
CACCTACCGACCACGGAGGCCGGCCCGTCTACAGCTGCTTCACCATCATCAGTACCAGATTTTGCTGCTCTGATGATGATGCTGCAGGAACAGGCTCGTCGACAGGAGGAACAAGCCCGCCGACAGGAGGAACAGGCTCGTCGGTTGGAGGAACAGCTCCAGCGGGACAAGGAAGAGCAGGCCCGCCGTCAGGAGGAACAGGCTCGTCGACTGGAAGAACAGCTCCTGCGGGACAAGGAGGAACAGGCCCGCCGACAGGAGGAACAGGCCCGCCGACAGGAGGAACAGGCCCGCCGACAGGAGGAACAGGCTCGCCGACAGGAAGAACAGGCTCGTCGGTTGGAGGAACAGCTCCAGCGGGACAAGGAAGAACAGGCCCGCCAACAGGAGGAGCAGGCGCGCCGCCAGGAAGAGCAGATGCTCCTTATAAAGGACCTTCACGCTACCTTCGGGAAAGACATGAAGGAGGTGAAGGATAAGGTTGCTCAACATGACAACCGCCTGTCGGAAGCTGAAATCCGAATCGACCAAGTGAAAAACCAGGTTGACAACGTGATGGCTGACGTGAAGGAAACCGTGATGGCTGTCGTGAAGGAAACCGTGATGGCTGACGTGAAGAAAACGCTGGATTACCTGAAACTGGGTGATGGAATCGCAGCTCCCGTAGCTACAACACCTTCGCTACGTGGATTCAAAGTGCCACCGTTTGACGGAACTTCTTCCTGGTCGGCCTACAAAATCCAATTTGAGGCTGTCATGAAGGCGAACGGGTGGAATAAAAGTCAGGCCATGACTGCCCTCACCCTGGGCCTGCGCGACCAGGCCTTAACTGTTCTGGAAGCTCTCGGTAAGGAAGTGACTTACGAGCAGCTCCTTGAGGCATTGGAGGCTCGGTATGGCGACGCTCACCTGGAACATGTGTTCCGTGCGCAGCTCAAGGATCGCGTGCAACGCAGCAACGAAAACCTGCAGCAGTGGGCTCTTGAAGTGGAGAAGCTGGTTCGCAAAGCTTATCAGTCCGTACCTGCGCTTATTGATGGGAACCTGGTGCAGGCATTCATCGACGGCATCCGCGACCTTGAAGTTAGAGCTGCTGTGAGGCTCGGTCACCACGGGACGCTGAAGGACGCCTTGGCCCATGCACTGGAGGTGGAAGCTGTGCGGCAGGATCATCGTTCCCATCGCGTCAGGGAAGTTGCAGCGGCTACAGTTCGCGAGCGCAGTAAAGGATACAGCCCTAGGTGCTATGGCTGTGGGGAAAGGGGCCACCTTCGATCCAGTTGCCCTAAGCGAACTGCAGAAAGAGAAGACGGCCGATCTCCAGAGGGCAGTGCGGTTAACAGCACCGCCCAACACCAGCAGCAGGGAAACGAGTAATAGCCAGGACTGCGGGGCGGGTGCTGGCTGATGTTCAAGGAGCCCCAAGGATTTCGATCACACAAACCCATGATGGGAATAGCCTAATCATCAAGGGCGAAGTCAACGGAACGCCGTGTAAGCTGACCATAGATACTGGAGCCTCTCGTACGGTCGTCAGTTCCCAACTTATAAGTCGGTTCCTTGGGGACTCCGCACACAACCGAGAACACATTAATTTGGTTACAGCCACCGGTCAGCGCATACCCGTCCATGGAGAGAAGAAGACAGAGTTGAAGCTAGGCAACAGAATCTACCTGCATAATGTCATCGTGGCTGATATAATGGACGATTGCATCCTGGGCCTTGACTTTATGAGGAAGAATTGTTGCGAGATTGACGTCAAGCAAGGTGTTTTGAAATGTGGACAAGAGGAACTTTTCGTGGAAGGGGCGTTACCAGGAAATGTGTACAGCCTTAAGAAGATTGTTCTTCCGCCGAGATCGGAAACGATTGTGCCGGTTAGTCTTCCTCGGAATCCTGGTCGAACTCCTCGTTGTGTACTCGTGGAAAGGGTAGACAATGACCTTCCATGGAAAGTGGCACGAACTCTGGTCAGAGCCACCGACATCTCAGGGGTACGTGTGCTGAACCTTTGTGATCAGGAACACATTATAGAAAAAGGCACACTACTTGGTACTTGCGAGGAAGTGGATTGGTTGCGTCGATGCCAATATCTGTCGACTGGGACCCTCAGCAAGGATGCACAAACGAGAGTGACCACACTTTTAGAAGACTGCCGCAGCGCTCTGTCCCAAAATGAAATGATCAAGGCAAAGAAGATGTTGCTCAAGTACGCCGATGTTTTCTCGTCAAACGATGCTGACATCGGGAGGACTGGCTTAGTTCAACACAAAATAAATACAGGAGAAGAATTGCCTATCCGTCAGCGGCCAAGGAGATTGCCGGTAGCACGTGAAAAGGAAGTGGAAACCATGATTGAGGGAATGGTGAAGGATGGTGTCATAGAACCTTCATCTAGTCCATGGTGTTCACCTGTAGTGCTGGTAAGGAAGAAGGACGGCAGCATGCGGTTTTGTGTTGACTATCGTCGTCTGAACGACGTTACGAAGAAGGACAGCTATCCTTTGCCAAGAATTGATGACACGCTGGACATGCTTACTGGCGTAAAGTGGTTTAGCACGCTGGACCTGAAAAGTGGCTACTGGCAAGTTGAAATTGATCCCAAGGACAAGGAGAAAACTGCATTCTCGACAGGAAAGGGTCTGTGGCAATTTAAAGTTATGCCGTTTGGATTGTGCAATGCTCCGGCAACGTTCGAAAGGTTGATGGAACTTGTACTTACCGGGTTAATCGGCGATGCCTGCCTGGTCTACTTGGATGACATCATCATCGTAGGCCGTACGTTTGAAGAACATCTACAAAACCTGGAACGCGTGCTCATGAAGATCCAGAGTGCCAACCTCAAGTTAAGTCCGAAGAAGTGTTCACTATTCAAACGACAAGTTAGCTTTTTGGGATATGTCGTGTCTGAAGAAGGTATCCGCACGGATCCAGAGAAAATTGCTGCTGTCAAGGACTGGCCAGTTCCAAAGGACAAGACGCAGGTCAGAGCGTTTCTGGGTTTGTGCTCCTATTATCGGCGATTTGTCAAGAACTTTGCAGATATAGCCAAACCCCTGCATAAGCTAACCGAGGAGAAGCGACATTTCTGCTGGGATAATAGTTGCGACATCGCATTCCAGGAGCTAAAGGACCGTCTGTGCAAAACACCTATTTTGGGGTACCCTGATGCAGGCAAGGAATTTATAGTTGACACAGACGCAAGTGACATAGGACTTGGCGGTGTGTTGTCCCAACGGAATGGTGACCAAGAGGTTGTGATAGCGTACTTCAGCAAGTCGTTGTCAAAGCCGGAAAGGAACTATTGTGTTACGAGACGGGAACTGCTTGCTGTGGTAAAGTCATTGCAGTATTTTAGCAAATATCTTCTGGGGCGGAAATTCCACTTACGAACTGACCATGCTGCACTGAAATGGCTATTGCAGTTCAAAAACCCAGAAGGACAAGTTGCGAGATGGATTGAACTACTGCAGGAATACGACTTCGTGGTCGAACATCGCAGCGGAAAATCTCATGGCAACGCAGATGCATTGTCAAGAAGACCTTGTCCTGAAGACTGCAAGCATTGTACTAGGCAGGAGAGTAAGGAAGTGGTACCTGTGAGGATGCTTAAGACAGACCTCAACAACGAGTGGAAGGAAAGCTTACAACGTGCACAGCAGGAAGATTCGGACATCAAGCCAATTCTGGAGTGGATGAAGGCCAGAGCTCCTAAGCCCAGGTGGAGTGACGTCTCAGCGATGAGTTCGGTCACAAAAAGCTATTGGGCCCAATGGGACAGCTTGGTGGTTCAGGATGGAGTCCTGTGCCGTAAATGGGAAAATGCTCGGGGAGACAGCTGTCATTTGCAAATGGTTGTCCCTAAAGCTCAAGTACCGGATGTTCTACAGCTGTACCATAATGGTTGTTCAGGAGGTCACCTGGGTGTAAAACGGACTCTACTGAAGATACGAGAACGGTTTTACTGGGTCCACTGTCGGGACGATGTCGAGGATTGGTGTCGCAAATGTACAAGTTGTGCAGCTGTAAAGGGACCTCAGACTCGTAGTAGGGGTGCATTGAAATTGTACAATGTTGGTGCACCATGGGAGAGGATAGCCCTTGACGTTGCGGGGCCGTTTCCGGAGAGTGAAAGTGGTAACAAGTATTTCATGGTTGTGATGGATTACTTCACGAAGTGGCCGGAAGTCTTCGCCATTCCAAATCAAGAAGCTTCGACAGTTGCGGATAAATTGGTTCATGAAGTCTTCTGTCGTTTTGGAGTACCTTTGGAGATTCACAGTGATCAAGGAAGGAATTTTGAGTCCCAAATATTCCAGGAAACTTGTCGAGTTATGGGTACTCATAAAACAAGAACTACTTCCTACCACCCACAATCGGATGGAATGGTGGAACGATTTAACCAGACACTGGAGAGGTACCTAGCAAAAGTTGTGGAAAATCGGCAACGAGATTGGGACAAGCACATACAACCGTTTTTGCTGTCATATCGAAGCGCTGTTCACGAAAATACATCGGTGACGCCTGCTTTCGCAAACTTCGGAAGAGAACTACGGCTACCTGCAGACCTGATCACCGGAATACCACCTGATGCCCCACGCAGTGTAACTGATTATGCGAATGATTTGCGGAACAAAATGAATGACATTTATGAGCACGTCAGACAATCGGGCCAGCAAATGTCTGAAAAGATGAAAACCCGTTATGACCGCAAAATGAACAATAAAGGGTTCGACGAAGGTTCACTGGTGTGGTTGCACAATCCAGTCCGCAGCAAAGGGAAATCTCCTAAGCTTCAAGCTAAATGGGACGGACCGTACCGGATTGTGACAAAGATCAATGATGTAACCTACCGGATACAGAAAGGTGCAAGAGGTACTCCTAAGATCGTCCATGTGGATCGACTGGCGCGTTATTATGGGGCCAATAATGCTCGGGACGAGCATGTCTAAGGAGGGGGCAGTGTTGCGCGCCGCAAATAATGTTTGATACATGGCGACATTAGTTACCACTAGCGCCATCTAGTATCGGGTAGCAGAACTAGTATCTCGGTACTAGGACCTTGACCCTACTTGACCTTTTTGTAAGTACTAGTAATTCCGAGAACTATCGACGTCGAGTCAGTCGGGACCGGTATGTACTCGAACGTTCTAGATGTTTATGTACTAGCTCTGCGGCACTATATAAGGCGGGCGCAAGCCGCGAGACACATAGTTTCGATTAAGCGATAAGAGCGAGAACATCGAAGGCGATATTCGAGTGCGACCTAAGAGTGATCAGTAAGTGAAATTGTGTTCCTTAATTAGTGTGTTTGAGCTGTAATTAGTGTTGGTGAGTAAAGTGTCATTTTTTGGTTATTAAATCGGCAGTTTTTATTGTCACGAACCCCAAGCTCGTAACAATAGTATCCATCGCTTTCCATCAGGTGTGATCGAGGTCAAGAGCATGCCCATTCAGCAATAAAAAACATCTAAAAAAAATCATCGCCACTCAAAACGGCGAAGGAAAACATTGTGAGGAAACCGGCATGTCCTAGAATCGAAAAATATTGGAAGACATGACGTGACATCCACCAACCCGCACTGTGCCCGCGTGGTGGATTACGGCCCATTCCCTCTCACTGAGAGGAAGCCTGTTTCCCAGCAGTGGGAACATTATGGGTTGATCATGCTAATGGCAATAGGCTCGCCCTTTATTACATGGGACTTAAGCTCTCACACATTTGCTCTCCTACCTGTCAAAACACTCCACGCGTCAGAGTAGTTGAATGGACGCAGTGGTCATTGTTTTCACAGTGACAATGACAATAGTTGTGTACACTTGGTGTACCGTTGACATTTCAAGCACTTTCTCTTATGGACACTTGACGCTTGAGGGGTTAAACATACCTGGCGAAATGTGGGTATACTATAGATACACCCAGGGCCGGTCTTAACTACTATATTGAGCGCCGGGGTGCGAGAATTAGCCTAAGCCGGCTTACAACAAAAGAAATCGGTCCGGTGCCCAAGTAGTCACCTATTTAGTTCACTTACTCCGAACTGACTAAAAACTGGCAAAAGTTGTTTTAGTAGCAAAAGCTCTACTTGAAAAGCTCTTTTTCTTGTAGTAATAAGAAGCTTGTACATCGCAAGTCGCGGAAAGCGAATATTATGCGTAATGCTGCGTGAGGCGTAAATAAAAAATAAACAATAAAATTAAACAAACAATTATATTATTTAATAAACAATATTAAACAATATTGATGCCTACATTTTTAAAGGTGTAATGAATATTTATTCAGTAATTAAAATTATTTAAATTACAAAAATCCAACGGCCGCGGTGATCGATGCTCGTTTCTTCGCTGATTCAAAAGGGGTCTTTATCCCGTAGTGGAGCGAGCATAGGCGGGTAATATTAAATTAAAGCAATTGGCGTGAAAGCTTCACTGGCGTAAGGCCAAGAGACTGTCAAACCTGGACTGGGCCGACCAAAAATCCTACTTTAAAAATTTTACGAGTACATACATACTTAAACTTGCGCCTTTTTCCCATGGGGGTGGGCAAAAACTACATAACACCACCTGCTACGATTCTCACGTAGGTACTCCTTTTGCTTCGTTTACGTTCATACATCTGGTCATACCCGCACGCCGGTTGCGAGCACAGACACCTGCACCCTAATTGCGTAACACACTATTACTCTCAATTTGAATCATTTTGAAGCATATTGCCAATCCATTGCTCCTTATGTACGAAAAGTGTGTCTGCTCAACAACGTAAACAACGCAATGAATGTTGTTGAACTGTCAAAATGAAACCCACTGCTACTGATAGCGTGTTACACAATTACCCCGCTGATCTTTCTGAAGAACGTCACCAATAAGGTTACTCTATGTCCTCCACATTACTTATATCAAACATTTTGTAGACAACCTGGCGTTTCCACACACATTACTTATATTAAACATTTTGTAGACAACCTGGCGTTTCCACACACATTATTTATGTTAAACATTTTGTAGACAAATGCTCGTTACAAAATTTTGTTTCAGTGCTGTTAGTAGAAGTGCTCAGGTGCCGTTCGTCTAAGAGCGGTTGAAATCAGTGCTCTAAGTGGAATAACTCGAAAATTCTTGGAAGACAGTGGACGTCCAAATAGTTGACGTTTTTCGGCTAAACTGAAAATAATAATGATTATACTAAGCTGGAAACATCTACCCTTAAAATCAAAGTTAAATATTTTATTTATTTTTATTAATTGTTTACATCTCATTCTCATTCATTGGTTACATCATACACATTAAATAAAAACAATAAAATATCCTGACATCAAACTAAA
The DNA here is from genome assembly GCA_963855955.1 of Luperina nickerlii. Lineage (NCBI taxonomy): Eukaryota > Metazoa > Arthropoda > Insecta > Lepidoptera > Noctuidae > Luperina > Luperina nickerlii. Next base: position 1,363,998 of record OY979682.1, on the reverse strand, counting down.
TGGCGTCGAAAAATCCTCTTATGATAGGATAGAAAAAAGAAATGTGAAAAAAAGAGAAATGGATTAAGTTGCCCATTCCAAAATGTAGTAGTATTCTATAGAAAACAATAGAGAGAACTTTCGTAAACTAACAGAAACATAATCTAACCTTAGAAGGTTTTCCTTCTGTCCTAAACATACATAAAATTCTCATCACCTACAGGTACAGAGGTATTCGAGGAAATTGTGGAACCTAGTGAATATGCATGGAGTAATTCTAGCTACGGGATTAAGGCCAGGTGCCACCGCCGACGAGGAATTGACTAGCTATCAACGAGTTTTTACTCAAGAAACGTACAAAGGATTGTAGGTCCCGTGTAAGTAAAAGAGATACATAATAACACCGCCGGCGAGTATTCGTTTGTCGCAGCGACAAGAGCACGGATATCGAGGGATATGTCATGGAGGCGTGGCACACGTCGCCTCCATTCCGATCAAACTGACCAAAAGTTTAATTGGATACACACAATCAGTAGCAAAGGGTTTTGTCAATTCAACAAAATTCATTGCGTTATTTAAGTTGTTAAGTAGACACATTTTTCGAAAATATGAAGCAATGGTTTAGCAATATCTTTAAAAATGATTGAGATTGATAGTGCCCGCCCCTTTTGAGCATGTGTACAATAATATAGCACAAAAGTGTTACGCCTACTTTCTTGCGTGTGTGCCAAAAAGCATCATGTGGGCCGTATTTATTTCTTTTGTTTTTGTGTGAGTTTCAGGAGTGGGGAAAAAGGTGGCGACATTTGAACTCGAACAAATATAGGAGTGAAGGCCATATGTCTCGGATATCTATGGATAAGAGCTACCGAAGAGAACACTCTTTCAGTGACACTCGCTTAACCGGCAGAAGAGTCACTGAGAGACTCACGCTTGGTTATAGGCGTACCAGCGAGAACCGCTTATTGCCACTCGCATTTACTGCTCGTTGCTCGCCAACTCGCTCTTAGTTGCTAGCTCTACTCGCTTCTCGTTAATCGCCGGTGGTGGGACAGACAGTATTAAAATATCAAAATGGCTGTTCCACCACTTAATTCCGTTATGATTCATGTCCCCGGACGAAATCTACCATTTTTAACTAATATCTATATTTATATCATATCTATATTAATATCTCATATCTTCATTGTAACTCGGAATACGCTAGCTTGCAACTAAAAACGAAGTAGCTAGCTCTAATCTCTTCTCGTTTACTCGTACCGCTGGCGGTGGGACAGATGCCTATCTCGAGCTGTCATTTACTAGAAACATACTATTTTTTGATAAAGGGAAATCTACATAAATAAAACAAAGTCGGATTAAGGCTCGTACACACAGGCGCGACACGCGATATAATCGCGCGCGACACTAAGGCACGCTCGTTGCGCGACTTGCGGTGCCTTTATGTCGCGTGCGATTTTATTGCGTGTCGCGCTTGTTTGAAGGAGCCTTTAGTTACACCATTTATAACTCAAGAACGGTTCGACTGATTTTTATGATCGTTGATTTGTTAGTTACAGCAACATAGGAAGCATTCACAAAAAAAATTAAAGTTATTCATTTTCTCATACATTCGTTTTTATTGATTCTGAAGCGGCACGAAGGTCACCGGGTCAGCTAGATAAGTTATAAAAATAGGAATACCTGGCCTTTCTATCACCTGACCCATTATGCGCAATAAGTAATATTAATAAGGAAATCTGTGTTCTGAAAGCTTTCCTTCACACAATCATTTTAAGCACAGGTTTATAATGATTGTGTAATTCAATAAATATAAACACTCGAAGATCAACTTCAGTTTCGACTCTGACCAGTAGCGAATAAATACAAAAAGTAGAAAAAAAAAAATAACCCACTATGCTAATAAGCAGCTGGCACTTGAGTAAAATTATACATTTGATATGAAGCAAAAGCTTATCAACACTCGATAGTCGCAATACGTGAACTGATAACGATATCGAATCCTTTGACAATGATAACACCCGGAATTTATTGTGATAGTAACGCGAGGAAATAATAAAGCTTGATTATAACATTTCCATAATAGTAGGTACCTACACGGTAGCGGGAATTATTGTTGAGTCGACATACAGAGGAAAAAATACAGACTGGTACACACCGCCGCGCAACCTGAGGGTATACACCGCCGCGCAACCTGAGGGTATACACCGCCGCGCAACCTGAGGGTATACACCGCCGCGCAACCTGAGGGTATACACCGCCGCGCAACCTGAGGATATACACCGCCGCGCAACCTGAGGGTATACACCGCCGCGCAACCTGAGGGGCAATTCTCGTAATTTTAAGATCGTTCACCGTCTGACCTCAGTCTCAATCTGTCAAAAATACCTCGACCGACGCCGACGTAGCCGCTTGTAAGTCTAACGCAACGTTACCCTACGTATTGTTAGAAAGTTTATTCTTTCTAAGTTTCCTAAGGGGCTTACATGACCTAAAGCGCGGTCACTGTGGACTGCATACAAAAAAAAAGAGAAGCGCGGTGACACAACGCTGGTAATTTATTGCAAAATATGAAGCAATTAGTTGATTACAAAACATCTATTGTTTCGACTAAACAATTAAAACATTAATGTTTTACTATGTTGCTTGTAGAAAAATCTGACAAAAAAATCACAATGATTGTATGCATATTAGTATGGTTTTGATTGTAAAAATAAAGTTTTTAGAGGTATCTTGATTTTTATCAATCGTGTCAAATTATTTGTATTATGTTTTCAACACAGTATCTACCAAGCATATACATATTAGCATATACCTATATCCTGAAGAATATCATATATTTTTCTGATATTGTGTACTGTAGTCAATCATATACTTTTATTGTTTCTAAAACTTGCGTTTAGGTCCTGTAAGCCCCTTAAGGGTAAAGGGTGGGCGATCGTGGGTAGTATTTTGTAAGCCGTACCTAGGTTCAAAAAAGCTCTCATTTTACTCCAACTGAAAATGTCTCTCTGATGTGAATGTTCACAGCTGATAATGGGGTGGGTATAAATAACTAGAACACAGAAACAGGCTAGAGGCGCACTTGAAAACAACAGCTATCCCTGAAGGCGAGAAATAGTTACAGATTCTATAACAAAATCCGCCAAACACCCACACGAAGTCGTAGGAAAAGCGCAAGTTTTCAGCAGAGCTTTTTGTTAAAAGACTCGACAAACGGGAATGCGAAATCAAAACACTAATTGTTTTTGATTTCGCACTCCCGTTTGTCGAACTTTTTAACAAAAAGCTCTACTTCCACTGAAAATCTAAACTTTTAAGCTACCTAAACATTATTTCTACAAACTAGATTTTCCACCTCAGTAATTTCCAGGATTAGCTCACACAATCATGCTGAAAAGTTGCAAACTGTTTACACAATATAGTTTGAAGTAAATAAACGAATCCGCTTGTACACTGTTTATTTTGAGATCTCCGGCAGACGTTATGATTGTGTATCTGTGTTACATAAGGGAGTAGAATCGGGTTTGTGTTCTCTGCTTTTATTCAATTTTCTGGCTGTTAGATAACATTCCAGGAATTAAATTATTTTTAATTGAATTAGTTCGAGTGTAATTTAAATGTGGATTGATCGATCTGTGCCCGTTGCGGTCGTTCTGTAAGTGTGTGACCGTACGTTGTTACGGACAGGACAGACAGAACCGAAAATCTGACGGGAGTTAGCATTAGCGTACCTATATAATAATCAGCCTATAATCACAGGTCTTCGAATTTTTGGAAGGTTTCCATCCGAAAACAAAAAAAAAGGACATCCGCTTTCCTTACGATGTTTTTCTCTTTATCAGCCTATAATGTTCCCACTGCTGGGACCATGCTGGGACACAGACCTCCTCTCTGTGATAAAGGGAATGGGCCATAATCCACCACGCGGGCCCAGTGAGGTTTAGTGGATTCTATAGGTAAATTATAGGACCCTTGACATTTTTCATTTTCATACCACACCAAAAAAACAAAAGTGATAGCTAAATCAAAAATCTATACAAATAAATAATAATAATAATCTAGCGAAATCGATGATTAAACACAGACTTCCATAATAACAGGCCCTACTGCTTAAGTAACGTATGTTATATACAAAGCTGTGTGACGGCGGTGATCACGTTCCATCAAGAGGGCGGCGGCCTGTTAGCCAACACATTACACTAATAGTTAGCATACACGAGCACACAGCTCGACGCCATCTTGAGGCTCCATCGATGTTCCTACTCGAAGGATCAGCAGTGCGATTCAGTAACCATCTCACCGTGAAAACTTAAGTGAAGTGAGCGTGGAGTGAACTGTCAATAGTGTCAATTCCTAGCAAAAACAAACTCCCATCACCTAAGTTGTCACGGTGAGATTTTTACAGAATCGACCGACTGAACTAGAATAGGTAGTAATAATTTATTTTCGCCCCTCATTAATAAGGCTGAGTGTCAGCGCTTATTCATCATCTGCCTTGCCTTTTCTCGACTATCTTGAGTTCGCTTCCAGGCAAACCGGATTTAGCTGAATACTAGTATTTTAAATGGAGAACTAGTTATCGAGCCTCCACAAATCGCCACCTATGTGGTTAATAGGTTACACGGACTTACACGATACTCCTAGGTAAGAGTGGTCTGTTCACATATGATTATTTGAGTATGATGAATCGTGATTTAAATTTGAACGGATTCAACTGTTTTTGTACACTCGCGAGCAACCAAATCGACTCAAGCCTTATCGGCGCACATATACATTGATACAACTAAAATTATAAAAATCATATGTCATTAGAAAGCTTAAGATGTCAGCTTTAATTTGTTATTATTATCATTGAGATCCATCCATTATTTTTGAAATAAATGATGTCTGAACGCAAGAGTAGGAAAAACGGGAATTAAGGAAAAAGGGTATGGGTCTCGTATTTTCCAAATTAAACAAAAAATGTTAAAAATAAAATTAATTTATTAAAATCAATACTTCGTATTGCCCTCTCTAGCCCTAATTACAGCCTGCAGTCTGCTTTTCATTGACCTTATCAATTTTTTGACATTTTCTTGAGGACTGCCGTCCCACTCCTCTAATAATGCTGTCTTTAGCTCGTATACGCTTGAAGGGACTGGATTCCTGGCCCGAACTCTTCTTTTAAGCTCGTCCCATAAGTGCTCGATGGGATTCATGTCAGGACTGAGTGCAGGCCAGTCCATCGTGCGTATTTCGACCTCTTCCAGAAACTGTTGAGTGACTCGTGCCGTTTGGCAGCGGGCATTGTCGTGCATTAACACGAAATCTTCACCGGCAAACCCTGCGTAGGGCACAACATGATCGAGTAGAATGTCGGTGATGTACCGATCAGCTGTTAGCCCGCCTCCTCGGCCGCCCCCAGGCACGAAAACAAGTTCGGTTTTCCCTCTAAAGAAATACCAGCCCACATCATGCAGGAACCGCCGCCATATGCCACTGTTTCAGCGAAACAACATTAGGCAAATCGTTCCCCCGGACGCCTGTAGACTCGGCCTCTCCTATCACTGCCATGCAGAAACATTCTGCACTCATCAGTAAACAGAACCGATCGCCATTGCGCGACGCTCCAATTGAGATGCTCTCGAGCAAATTGAAGGCGCGCTTGTCGGTGGCCTGCAGTCAATTTAGGGCCCGTCGCAGGTCTTTTTGGCATCAAGCTGGCTTCCTTCAAGCGTCTTCTCACTGTCCACTCGCTGACAGCCACTTGTCGTACACGTCTCAGTTCTTGCTGCACATCAACGCCCATAGGGTGTCGATTGCGTAGCGAGTTTGAGACAATGAAGCGGTCGTCTCTCTCTGAAGTTCATCAGTGGCGGCTCGTTCTTGGTCTCCGATTGAAGGCACCAGTCTCTTGGAACCGTCTGTATATTCGGGATACAGAAGACTGGCTTAAGTGGAGCTGGGCAGCGACTGCTCGATGACTTAACCCTTGTTGCAACAAGGCAACAACTTGAGCGACTTCTTCTGGTGTGGTATCCATGGGTTAGCGAAAACAAGGAATGCAATTTGCGGAGATGTGTACCGGTCAACTTGTAACAAGCGACTGATAAGGTAAACCGGATGTGGAGGGGTTTTATAGCGGGATCATGTAGCGCAAGTCGCGAATTCCTAATGAGGTAATTTACGCTGACGGCTAATTAAAATGCGTCAATAAATCAGCGCTGAGTTTTTTTTAAGGTATTGATGTTAATTGAAAGCATAATTCTTCAGCTTTCGAATGACATATCACTTTTATAATTACCATTTATCGTTTTAGGAAAATCAATGTATATGTGCGCCGTCAAGGCTTGAGTCGATTTGGTTGCTCGCGAGTGTAGTATCTGTCCTTAACGATCTGTGTTTTAGGAGTCGAAGAGAAAATACAAAATAAAATAATATAATACTGTTTCGAACATTAATTAACATTCGGGTATAATGACGATTCTGTGCCTCGGAAAGCACGTTAAGCCGTTGGTCTTGCGCCTGATCTCTCTCCGGTCGTGTCGGATTCAGTCCCATCGGACTATGAGAGTGAGGGAAGAGAAAGTGCACCTGTGTCTGCGCGCACACTTGTGCACTATAATATCTCCCTTGTGATTGGCCCTTGTGGCCAAAATACGGTCTGGAGGACTTTATTTATAAACCGTTGGTCCCGGCTGTCATTTGTAGATCTTTGGTAGTCGTTACGGGTCGTCAGAAGCCCGAAAGTCTGACAACCAGTCTTGCCAAGGGGTATCGTATTACCCAGTAACTGGGTAGTGGAGGTCAGACAGGCAGTCGCTCCATGTGAAATACTAGTATTCAGCTGCATCCGTTTAGACTGGAAGCCGACCCCAACATAGTTGGGAAAAGGCTCAGATGATGATGATTATAATGACGATTCATTCATGTGCTAATGCTCTGATGACAACATTCGGAAGTGATCGTGTTTGACGAATCTTTCTAATAGAACCTGTAAGTTATGTCGTCCTGTACCTATCATGAACAAAGCGTAGCCGACCCCAACCGTTTAATAAGCTCAATAGAAAGCAAAGTGAATACTTCAATAAAGTTCTATTGTGAACTAATTCTATTATTGAATGAATTCTGTTCTATTCAATATTGGATGGGCTTAATTCCTGTTTGCATCTGGAGTAAGGAGTCTTTTGTTTTATTTGGAAAGCGTTAGATTGTGGTAAGTTTTTACCTTGTTACCTACTCGTTCATCATCTGCCTAGCCTTTTCCCAACTATGTTGGGGTCGGCTTCTAGTCTAACCGGAGGCAGCTGAATACCAGTATTTTTACATGGAGCGACTGCCCGTCTGATCTCCACAACCCAGTTACTGGGTAATACGATGCCCCTTGGTAAGACTGGTAGTCAGACTTTCGGGCTTCTGACTATCCGTAACGACTGTCAAAGATCCACGAATGACAGCCGGGACCAACGGCTTAACGTGCTTTCTTAGGCACGGGGGAGTCTCGGTATGTCACTATTGTCACCCCTCCACAGACCAACCGCGACAAGTGTAACTTAACCTGATCGATTGACCTGTGCGGCTGTTATTATTTAGCCACGGGCCCCCCCCCACCTGAGAAGGTGGCCCAATTTAAGCCTTCTTCTAAGAAGAAGAAGGCTTAAATTGGGCCTTATAACCTTCTTACCTACTCGTTATTAGGCACTATTGAAGCCTTCTTAACATTGTGAAATGCCCGAATTTACTAACGTCAAGTGTAGCAATGTCTAAATTAAACAGCGGGGTAATTGCGTAACATGCTAACGGTATCAATAGGTTTCATTTTGACAGTACAACAACATTTATATGCGTTATTTAGGTACGTTATTGAGCAAATAGATTTCTCGAACATAATGAAGCAATGGATTAGCAATACCTATCCTTCAAAATGGTTCAGATTGTGATTCATAGTCATAATGTGTTACGCGATAAAATTAGGGTGCAGGTCCCTAAGCTATCACTCCTGTTTCACCATTCATTTCTCAGTAGGCAACTCCTCACTACAAAATTAAAATGTTTGTCACTTGTCTGTGGTTTTATAAGTCTAGTCCGTTTACAACCCGATCTCAGTCTCAATCTGTCAAAAATACCTCTAATTTCCCTACATTTTTGTCAAGTTTTTGTAAGACGAGATTGCGACTAAATTTTGAACGTTTTTAATTACAAGAATTGGCCTTCGTGTCTCTCAAATTTAGAAATCTGTTGCTAGGTGACCCGCAAGAGTTGTCTAAGCATTAGATACGCATTAACGGATCGGTGTCGTAACTCAAAACTTTAGTGATCAAGTAAAGGGACAAATAGTCTATCAACGTAAATTAATGACTACCTAATGTTTTTTTCCATAATATTGTTTGGTGAAAGCTGTCTACTGTCCACATTTACTTTAAAAGATATCAACATAATCAACACATTTGAAAATTCACCGTCTGCCCCGCTGCCCCCGTCTCTAGTGGTCGCAAGTGCTACTGCCGAGCATGAGGCTCTGGGTTCGATTCCCAGGCCGTGCAAAATGCTTTACAGTGTACCAGTCCAAAGTCTGGATTTAGCGTCAGTTGATGGCAATAGGTTCGCCCCTTTACATGGCATTGAAACATAGCTGGTGATGTAGGAGTACTAAATGTACATGTCTGCTTTACCTTTCGAGAAAACAAGCAATTGTGTTATGGTAAAGTCAAATTTCTACAATGTGTTTGATTATCCATGATGATTGTACAGTATTTTATCTCACTAAGCGTCGCGCGCTTTATTTGTGGTTACCAAATGGAAACACACGCTGTAAATGTGTGTGCAAGCGCGGGAGTGGCGAAGTCGGCAGTGTTCCGTGCTGAAGCTACAGTCTTCACGCACATAATAATAATTCACAGCGTGTTTGTTTCATTGGTTAGGTACCACAAGGAAAGCGTGCGTCGCTTCGTGAGATAAAAATACTATTATCAGAAATGTATGGTTATATTTAACGGCTATCGAGAGGTATAGACTTACTCAATCCAAAGTTAATTCTTTTTTCGGATTCTGATATTGGTCCCATGGAGAAAGTTGCTTAGTGGTCAGTACCATACTGGTACCATACCCTTGGATATCACACATTTTTGATACACGCTGTATAAGTTACTGCTTAAAAAGTGTCTAGCAAGTCTGAAAGCGTTCGGCTATCAATAATGATGAGGTACTAAGAATAACTTTTAGCTATATACTTTGGTTTATTACGTCAATAAACCCATTCTCATATAATATAAGTAGGTACTTAAATTTATCACGTACTTACTCGTAAAAGGTGAATAAGGGAGAGTTGCCGTTACCTTCTCTTAGGTCCTTACAAACAATCTTAAGATAACACTTTACAGCAGAATATCATCATTGTCATCGTATGCCCACTGCTGGGCATAGGGTTATCTTCTCTTGTGTCAATGCCCACGCTCCTGTGCCAGCCTCTTCCAGGTTCTACCCGCGCAACAGTATATCTACCTTCAATCATAAATCAACAAACAACCAACCAACAACAATCAACAACAACACACACAATCAACACACACAACAATCAACACAACAACACACACAACACACACACACACACACACACATCAATCAACTTGAGGTGGTCATCTCTGAGATAATGCTTAGTTGAGGTCGAGGTTTTCATAGTTTTAAGATGTTTTTTTGAACTGATGCTAATAAACGCACTTTTTTTCTTTGAAAATAATATTTAAACGTCGACTGAAGATGTAATAAAAGAAAAAAAAGAACAGTGTGTACTAGTTGGTTATAAATCTTGTTCTTTCTTTTCTTAAGTCCCCATCTCAGAGGATCCCAAACACTTAAGAGGAAGGATATTTCCTCTCAAGTTTAATGCGAAGGGATAGTGTTAATCGGCATATTTGATCCCTAACGATACACCTCTCAATCTATTACCAAGCCTCCTGTTCATCTCTGTTCCGGGCGACACAATCCACCGGAGTGTATCCTAAGTAATTGCAACCTATAACATTGTAGCGGCGCACATTTGCTCCAGAAAGAACGCCCCATTCCCAGGATAATAAACGGAATATATTGCCAGTGAAGATAAAGAAAATGTAAGGTCTGAGCCTATCTGTGCGTCTTATAGGACGATATTGAAGAAATTATGTGTGGGGTGGTAGATACGAAAATGAAAATATCATAATATCAATGGATTCTTTCCCACCTAAAGGAAGAAGAAAAAACTAACGTTTATTGAACACAGACTTTATAAAGTTTAACAACGTAATACAAATTTTAAAAAAATTAACAAAAAAAAACAACCGTCTTTAAAAAAAATACTACAACAAAAGTGAAAAATAACTTTAATATCGGAAGTCAGTGTCGTTGGTTCCGCATTTTCGTTTTTTGACACCGACTTCCGAACTTAAATTTATTTTTCACCATGTACTGTTCTTGGAAGTCGGTTTAGTTTTTATTTTTATCTGACTTCATACAAGGAGGAGGTTCTCAATTTTCCACTTTTTAGTTGTGCATACCCCACATAAATTCATATATAACACTGCTTGCTATGTAAATATCAGTGACAGGAAGTTATTGAAACATCATCAATATACACTATGTGAAAAAAAATCGTATTATTGAAGCTACTTCAAAAACTACCCAAGCTAAGTCAATAAAAATATATGGGACCACCCCTGAGGCATATCCTATTCAGTAAAAAAATAATTTTGCAAATCCGTCTTTAAATGACGAAGTTATGCTATTATGCCCGACCATAAATAAAAAGAAACCATCCAAATTGAGAACCTCCACCTTTTTTGAAGTCGGTTAAAAACCATCTTGAAATACATTTTTATTGAAAGTAGGTTACTGCTTTCCGGGCTCGCTATAAGTCGTTGTTGTCCCGATCTGAGACGTCGGCCGACGACGGGCCGATGTGAACTACAGTTTGCCCAATGATGAATGATGAATGAGCCCTTGGTCGGCTTGACGTGGGCCGTCGGGTCAATCTGAGCCATAGCGCATCGAGCCAATGTGAGGCCTCGAGTCAATGTGACTCGGTATGCAGATCTGAGCCTTCGGACCGATCTGAGCCCACAGGTCAATGTAGGCCGATTCTCAGCTATAATGTGAGACTACCATTAAGGACTATTTAGAAGACAAATCAATAAAGGCTGTAATTTGTCAGCTAGATTAATTGACATCGCTGATTGTTAATATATTTGCACACCATGTTATGGCAGGATATGCTGAAACAAATTTACTGTAACACCTTATGTACCATGATCTAGCAAATAAATATTTTTGATTTGATTTGACGTCGGACCAAACAGAGCCAGCGGTCCAGTGAGAAAAAAAAAATAGATGCACTTGAGCGGGTTCAAAGAAAAGTTCACAAAACTACAGCATCCATTACACCATTCAAAATGACATAATTTGCGAGCGACTGACAGTTCACGCAGCAGTGGTGGCCCAGTGATAACGGTCGCGACTTACGACTTGTAGGCCTTACATTCAAACCCCGACAGGCACTTTACTTTATGTAAATTATTTTATCACTACTGCTCTCAAAACGATGAAGGAAAACATCGTGAGGAAACCGGCATGACCTAAAACTAAAAATTCGAAGACATTATGACATCTACCAAGTCGCGCTGGGCCCGCGTGGTGGATTACGACCCAGTCCCTCTCACCGAGATGAGGCCTGTGTCCCAGCAGTGGGAACATTGTAGGTTATGATGATTATGATGACAGTTCAAAAAATTCTCGAATAAAGAAAATTCCCCTAGAATATTGTCATGGAGTACTCACCCATACCTTTAACGTACAGTCCTCGTGTGGTAATAGAACTTGCCCCATTAATAACGTTAAATTGGCGGCATTCGTTCTCATTGCCAACAAATGTGTTAGTGACAGCATGGTTTAGTGGTTGGTTGGAGAGATATCTCAAAGACAAAGAAGAAATGACCCAAATATGCAATGTCTTCACAAAGAGCTCTACTTACCTATTAGGTACATGTGCAAAATAATATAATTGCGTTCCATCGACTATCTCTCTTTAAGTATATGCATTGTGCAGTGTCCATAATATAAACCACGTGAAAAAAGGATCAGGCAGGAAAATAGGCGACTAGCTTTTACGAGCAACTTTGCCAGCGTTGTTTGAATAAAATCCAGCCATATTTCGTTAATGTGGACAAAAGGTTGAGGCATGAAAATACAAAAAAACATACCTAAAAACTAGATCTGTTACTACGAGCGGTTAGACTGGAAGCCGACTCCAACATAGTTGGGAAAAGGCTAGGCAGATGATGACATAATGTTGTTTTTTAGTTGTGGAAAGTATACATATAAAATCTACTGTTTAAATAAATTACATTCTCGTGTTCCGTTAATGAAACAATGATTAGCAAGTACATAAATAAAATGCCGTTCATGAATTATTTAAACACTTAATGTAACTGTAGCGCATGAACTACGAAAATTACTTCACCCCAATTACTCACCTAACCACTTTAACACATAACCGTAATATCACGCCTGTATTCGAAGGGTGTGTACCCTTTTTGCACTTAATACTAAAGTCCCATGTTGCCATCAAAAGGGCACCAATCCAGACTCCGAGTTGCTACTGAGAAATTCCCGATGAAAAAACTCAATAACACTGCCCGACCCGAAACCAGGACCGCATGCTCACCAGTACCTAGACCTTTGTAGGTCTAGTGGTCGCAAGATCTACTGCTACTGCGGCAGTCAGCTGCTACTTACTATTTTAAATAGGTAGGTAAATTATTTTCCTATAATTTAGGTATCCTTCCAGTTTCTAAAGCGTTCAACCACAAAACAGTCTTACTGTCACCAATCTATTTCCAGTCCTCGCCGTCGTACGCTTAACCTTTCACACTCGATTGTGTTTATGATGTTAAATTGACGGTCGCTGTTGAATATTCATAAGTAAATGTGGAGAAGTCTGTTTTGTTTTCGTATCCAAAGCATAAGCATAAGCAAAATTCTATGCTGAGCAAACGAATTTTTCAAGCCTATTAATTATTTATTTACTAACATTTAAAACACTTTTTACATATGCATTCAAATTTCATGACATGTACCCTGTAAGGGCACTGCAAATTTTATATATCAACTTACAGAATATTATAATCTTGATTTTAATTATTAATACAATTTACATTATACCTACTAATTATTAATCAAAAATTTATTACATTTTATTTTAAAATTAATAATTATTAGATATCAATTCTTCATTTTAGTCATATAGGTAATTTAGCAATAGAATAGCAATATCTTTCAAAACCCTTGGACTGGAATTGAAAGTGTATTACACAATTAGTTTGGAGCAACCTAAAAAGTTTTTTTTTGTTGGCATAACTATACTGTTCCACTGCTAGCCAAAGGTCTCCCCCAAATAAAAAGTATAAGGGAGGATTTTTCTTAAACAAGCTTTTTATGAATTATAAAAGTACAAAATAAAACATACGTAAACAAGAACTATAATATTTTCTTTATAGCTTGATACTGATCTTTAAGTGTAAGAAGTACGTTCACGCCTCGAGCTTTTAAACCGGGAAGTGGGTCAAGTTTAACGTGCCAGATTTAATTACAGACACCGGGACAGGTAAAACAAAAAAGGAGCTTGTATTATGAAGTAAATTGAATTTTCGCTATTTATTACAAGACAAAAAGAGAACGTGCTCAGTTTTACGCGCCTGTCACATAACCCCCCCCCCTCTGTTAGACGTGCCGGCGGCTAGGACTAACCCACTCAAGTTTGCCCCTATGTCATAAGCCGAACGTGTTATTAGGCAACATTATTACAGTATCGGAGGATATAATATATGGGCAAAACCTGCCGAGATTCATTTAAAAGGCACAATTTAATTATTGAAAAAGGACTGATATTATAACGTTGTTGCAATTTTGCTAACATGGCAGGTGATTTTATTTTATTTTTTGTAAAGGGATACATAATAGACATTGTGACTTATAACATCGCCTTGGATGATTCTGTAAAGGTATTATAATTGTGGTTTAAATAATTAAATAACTGTGTGTTTTATGAAAACCATCACCGCATATTCAATTTTGAAACTAAATCTAATGTCACTTGAGTGATCAATTTTCTACCAGCCTGCATGATATAAGGTTCCCTTTTGTAGACAACCTTTATAGTACCTATATGACATACGGAATGGAGGCTATAGGTACGTTATGTTTGAACCAAGACTCACCATCATATTTATTTGCTGCTCTCTCATCTTCATTTCCTCACTAAACATACCAGTTCACCCGCTAAATTAACCCGCACCCTAATTGCGTAGCACACTATTAATCCATATCTAATCCATTGCCTCATATGTTCGAAAAATTTGTCTGCTTATCTACGTAAATAACTCAATGAATGTTGTTGAGCTGTCAAATTGAAAGTCATTCCTACTGTTAATGTGTTAAGGCTCGTACACACAGGCGCGACGCGACACGCGACACAAAGGCACCGCAAGTCGCGCAACGAGCGGTGTCGCCGTGTCGCGTTTACGCAATGACCAAAGAACCCCGCTTATAAAATATCCCGCTGATCAATAAAAACTGCTCCTACTAGTATGCAATGGTAGCACCCGTCAATAAAGCATGAGGGTGAAAATAAAACTGTAGGGAAGTGACATCGAAAGAGGGGTTGAGTTTTAATTGAAACGCGCCACCGGTGTAGGTAATGAAAGTTTAAAAAAAAATCTTTTCAGTAAATACCCCAGTCTTACTTGTATTGTATTGAATTCGTTGATCACGATCTTTTATTTATAAAACGGCGGTGGTGACATCGCCGCGCAAAATGTAACCATGCATGCAGCACTTGATTTGAGACTACCTGGCGTAGATATTTTGACCGTGTGAATCATGGATTGAATCCATGGTAGCAGCTTAGGTTGTGCGTCGATGGCCCCCTTTATTATAATTATAGCAAACACAAGCAGATGGGAGCAACGTGCTGTGGGCACTGGGAGATAGTTCTTATTTGAAACTTCGTTTTTCAGGAATGACAATTTGCGTTGCTACTGAAGCCCGACCAACCTTGTAAAAGTAATAGCAAAACATTATTTTCGAACCATCGTAGCATTCGTGACATAACATTTCAGTATTTTGTCAGTAAATGAGAAAGTTTCTTCCTTATCTATATCTATATAATATATAAAACAAAGTCGGGTTAGTTACACCATGTATAACTCAAGAACGGCTGGACCAATTCTGATGATCATTAATTTGTTGGATTTGTCTCCGCCCAGAATAGCAGAATAACTATTAATACATGGGAAAACTTCACGAAAAAAAATACAGAAGATTTCTTTTCTCATAAGTTCATTTAGGGAACGGCTTTTTTGATTATATCTCCAGAACAGATTGAATACTTTTTTCGTTCGTCTGACTATTTTTTAATTTAAAACGTTCTTAATAGTCTGAATTAGGCTTCGATGAAAAGAAAAATTGGAAACTCATTTTCAAAAAAGAATAAACTGAACGTTCTTTTTATGGGATTTTTTATTGGACAGGACAACGTCTGTCGGGTCAAATAGTACGAATATGTTATAGATGTACATTTTTTTAGCATGTTTTTACACATTTTTTGTGTGAATTTATGTTTGGAAGGTAAGCTGGTGATCTGTAGTCTCATGTTAGCTGATGAAAATTCTATTCTTTTGATGTTATTGTTTAGATTCCTTTTACAGCATATTCGTTCGTTTTAGCTTTTTTTAAAACCTGCAATTCACGTACCATTTTAAAATAGAAACAGAGTTGGAAGCTGTTTCATTGGTCTAGCACCTAGAGATCGCAAGCGCTATTGCTGAGCATGAGATCCTGGGTGCGATTCCCATGTCGGGCGAGGTGTTGTTGGGTTTTTCATCAGGAAATTCTCAGTAGCAGCCCGGATGGAGTCTGGATTTAAGCCCGGATGACCTGACGGAAGTTATCGCTAGCATATTGCTCGCAATAACTGACGAAATGTGGGTGTAGGAACTATAGATACCACCCTGCCTAACCTTTCGGGGATTACAAGCGTGAAGTTATGTTATTATGATATGACAGTTTTTTTTTTTTTTAATTAAAGAACAGTAAGAACTGCCTTCAAAAAGTTTATAATAAATAATGTGAAGTGTGAAATAGTTTCGAAAGGAAGAGCCTTTCGATTTTGCTTGATTTTCATTTTTTGCACCGACTTACAATAGTAGATTTTACAACAAGTGCACAAAACAAACCATTTTTATCCGAGACTTTTAGCAGCCCGAGCCGAAGGCGAGGGCTGATAGTAATGTCGAGGATAGAAATGGTTTTGTGGACGAGTTATAAACTCTGCTTTTCACTTCGATTGCGAGGAAATAAAACAGTAGTTTAACATAACATTTCTTTAATTAAAATTCAAAGTAAAATTAGAACAGTTTTGAATACTGAAGGAAATTATTTTTTTTTTAAATCTTACGACATTGATATTAGGCTGCAGACCTATACAGCCTACAATTAAATTAATTTTGTAATAATAATTTTCTTAAATGAACTAACATACCGTACTTGAATTAAAATTTTAATATCTATTATATCTTAAAAAACACATAAGGCAAATAAATTAAAGTAAATATTATATAATAACAAATTCTATGTATGAACTTCTTATTGCATTTGGCTGTATGGCTCATTTTCTTTGCCTTAATATAATACATTTATGAGTAGATACGTTAATGCCCTTGTGCACAAAATTCGATTTTGTGCAGCCTATACTCTGCACAAAGAAGCACTTTCAGAGCATGAGAAGTGAAAAACTATTTTACACTCAACGTTATGCTATAAAAATGTATGCAGTTTTAACTTGTTTTAGTTTTAAATTTTTGCCTTTTGCAATAATATACAGGGTCAAATTAAATAAGCTAGCTAAATATCTTAACACTATAAAATGAAAACAAAAAGATTTCTTATAGCATTCTACTAGTCAAGCCCTTTCATTTGATACCTATATTGAGGGAGTTGTGAATAAATATGTAATCCGCCATTTTGTGGCAGTGGCCGTCTTGGACCGATTTTCATCAAACATAGCTACGAACACTTCCGGCTAATTCACCTTTCAAACAAAAAAAATCAAAATCTGTTCATCCGTTCGGGAGCTACGACGGCACAGACAGACACACACACACACAGACACGTCAAACTTATAACACCCCATCGTTTTTGCGTCGGGGGTTAAAAAGAAAGAAGAAAGAAAAAAATAGGTACTTACGTTTATTTGCGGCAAAAATGATGCACACAAATAAAAAAAACACAACCAAAAAAAACAAAATAACAATTTGGGAGAAAGTATGCGTCACATCTACGCAAAACGCCCATCGCTCAGCATAATGCTAAGACCCTATACGAGACAGAGCCCCAGCG
This sequence comes from Luperina nickerlii, assembly GCA_963855955.1. Classification (NCBI taxonomy): domain Eukaryota; kingdom Metazoa; phylum Arthropoda; class Insecta; order Lepidoptera; family Noctuidae; genus Luperina; species Luperina nickerlii. The sequence goes on along the minus strand of OY979682.1, from coordinate 1,346,616 downwards.
CTGGTCAGCGACAGCCGGTGTTGACGTGATGACGTCAGCCAGTACAGCATACGATTAGATATAAATAAAAACAACAATCAAAATAAGAAATAAAATATACTTACATTACAAAAACAAAAAGAACACAGAAGTACAGCTGTTGTCATTGACACTTCATTTTCGCGCAGACATAGGATTGGATAGCAATCAATTTGTTTGATTTATTGTTTCCTGTTCCGAGAGTGGTAGAAATATCCATTTCCTGTGAGTCTATGACGTCACTGTGTTGTTAAAGCTTGAAATGATATTAAAGGTATTGGTATTGATTGGGCTGAATAAGGGTCGATAGGTGAAGCTGCACTTGCTGCGGTCCGTTCGTGGATGGGTGACCATCCATTACATAATCAATTTAATTCATAAACGATTTACATTATGTTTGAAAGCCAGTAACTGGGATGTGGAGGTCAGATAGGTAGTCGTTTCATGTAAAATACTGGTATTCAGATGCCGACACCAACACAGTTGGGAAAAGGCTGAACAGGTTTCTTGTTATTGTCGGTTATGTGGTTCTGTAGTAGGCAGAATTGTAAGCAGGTACGGCATGGACTCATGGTTAGGAGAGTAGTGACCCCGTGGGAATGGAGACTTACGAGTTTGTAGGCCTCAGGTTCGAACCCAGCCAGACATTATACTTTGTGTAAATTATTTCATCACCACTGCTCCATCGCCATGTCCTAGATTTAAAAATTCGAAGATATCTGATATCCACCAACCCATACTGGACCCACGTGTGTGGGTGGATTACAGCCCAATCCCTCTTTTAGAGGGGTGGGTAGAACGCCTGTGACACAACAGTGGAAACATTATAAGCTAACAAGTAAGCATAATTAGCACGAAAAGTGCTAATTATGCTTACTTGTTTCGTTCCTGTTGACAGCGATTTTTTTGATGCCGTTTGATTATTTCCCCTCCTTTTTATATGCCTGTACATATTATTATTATTATTTTAAGACTGTTAGCTTTTAAATTACCTACTTCGTGGTCAAATAAAATTACGTTTATTTCAAAAAAAAAAAATGCTTATGCTTAGTCACGTTTTAGTTTTTTATCAGAAAATAGTAAACTCTTTTGTGTAATGTTTTCTTATCAAAAGTGTAAAAATTAATAGAGCTGAAAGATACCATTTTATTTTAGTGTTAGAAAGAAAATATAGAAGAACGAAGAAAAAAAAACTGGTACTGCTGAACAATACGATTCTCCCAAATCGCGTCACAACACCTGGTTTTCTGTCTTGCACCTTCCTGATGTACACTATTGGAATAGCCTGTAGGTATAAAGGGTGGCAGAGACATCAACGCGCTACCTGACCATAGACACAGTACAAGATTCTGAACGTCCAGTAGGTAAATAAATAGTAGGTAAATATTTCGCCCTGTTTAAAAAAATACTCTTCCATTGACGCGTAGGTATTATTGCACTTTTTTATAGAACAGCTGATTGTTTTTTTTTTTTTTATAACCGACGAATATTTCTAGAATCATGTATCACCAACCTTGTACAAAAGGAATGTAACTTACGATATGTCCTCTACTACATAGGACTAACCCATAGATAACTAGAGAAATGTGGAGGTACAGGTGCACCTGTGCTGACTCTTAGGGGATACAGGCGTGACCATGATCCAAAACATGAAAATTTTGATTATAGAAACAAACGATACAGGTAACGTCACGCCTGTATTCCCCGTAGGGTTGCGCAGAACCCACATTTCACCAACATTTTTTATTAAAACAATTAGACAACTGTTAGGTATGTGCAGGTATGTTAGACAAGTGAAACGCAAGGGAGTCGTTTACGCACTGATGCTTTATTGCAAAATATTTAGGAAGTGGGCGGGGCCTACATAATGCCAACATAACATAAGCTGCGTTCAGAAATACACAACAATTCTCCCCTTTTAGTATGACATAACATGAAAAATAGTACAGCTTATTAATCTATATAAAAGAATGGCTTATAATTAATGTTCCTACGAGACGGACGCAACACTCTGTCTGTCAAACCCCCACTAGTACTAGGACCAGGTTCCTGCTGGGGCTCTGTAGCTACAGGGTCTGTGTTATTCTCTGTTGCTTCGAAGAATTCTTCATGTTCAACCCGTGGCACTGCATCAGACAATTGTACCTCTGTAGGTGTTATTTCTTTTGTGCAGTGTGCATCCTCACTTCCCCTCTCATTGCTTCGAGACTCGTTGGCATTCTCCTCTGAGAATGAAGTACTCATTGTGGCCTCGTGTGGTGTTAAGTCTTCTGGATCAATAGGACAGTCAATAATGTTATCATGAGTGTTGTCCGGTCCCTTACATGGCACTAATTGATTCTTATGTTTTTTTAACTTAACTGAGGTTTGACAATCTTTAATTAAATAGGTCATTCTACCCATTCGTTTTATTACTTCACCCCTAATCCAAGTGAATTTTTTATTAACATTATACTTTTTGTACATCACTTTATCTCCTTTTTCAAACCATTGTTTATTTATGCCCCCATATGCTTTACTCTGTGAACACTGGTTACGTTCCACTACTTTAGCGAGAGTGCTTGATGAGGGCGACGGTGCAGGTTGCGCTCCCGGTACCAAACAATCTAAACGGGAACGTAACTTCCGCCCAAATACTAGTTCGGCAGGCGAAGAGCCCGTTGTAGTGTGCACTGAGTTTCGGTAGTCAAAAAGATATTTTAATAAGTCTTTGTTGTTTTGGTTTGAATTTGTACTCATTATTAAACAAGATTTAATTCCCTTCTTGACCACTTTTACATAGCTCTCCGCCTGGCCGTTGCTAGCAGGGTGATAGGCGGGAGATGTCACGTGCGATATTCCATTTGATACACAAAATTGTATAAACTCTTCTGATAAGAAACAAGTTGCATTGTCACTGACCAACGTATTTATTAGTCCATATCTCGACATAAAGTCGTATAACTTCTCAATAACGATGGCCGAAGATGTACTTTTTGTTTTGTATACTTCTGGCCATTTTGAGTGCGCGTCTACCATTACTAAATACGAGTGCCCATTAATTGGCCCAAGAAAATCGAGGTGTACCCTCTGAAACGGGTATTGCGGGTGTGGCCACACAGCAAGCGGTGCTCGAGCGGGAGACGGCCTGAGCTGTGTACATATTTTACAACCTCCTATCATCGCTTCAATAGCCTTATCGATACCCGGAAACCAGACTGTACCCCGAGCATTAGCTTTGCATTTTACTATCCCTAAATGTGACTTATGCAGTTCAGCTAGAATTTTACATTGCAATTTTTTCGGTATAACCACTTTGTGGCCACGCATTACCACACCATTTTCTAATGACAGTTGGTTTTTACATAATGAATACGGAAAAATACTTTGATCAGTCACCTTCCTAGGCCAACCATTACAAATATACTGAATAACTTTAGACAAAATAATATCATTACGAGTTTCTTCCTGTAACAAGTTAAGTGTAACTGGTAAACTAGAATCTACTACAAAATTTACGTATGAGGCCCTATCATCTAAGAACTCAGTCGTTTCGCTACCTTCCTGACTTTGCCCACCGCTTAGGCTGGCGCGCGATAGATAATCCGCGCTGTTGTTGGCACTACGAATGTATTCTATTTTATAGTTGTAACCACTTAGAAACATTGCATAACGTTGTAATCGATTTGCGGAAACCTCCGGTATTCCATGGTATGGGCCGAATATCGAAATTAATGGTTTATGGTCAGTCCTGAGTGTAAAAGGAACTGATCTTCCATAAAGATACTGGTGGTAACGACGTACCCCGAATATGATTGCCGTAGCTTCTTTCTGTATTTGGGAGTAGCGACGCTCGGCTGGGTTCAACGTCCGCGAGGCGTACGATACCGGCCGCTCCACCCCCGACGCGTCAACCTGTGACAAAATTGCACCTAAGCCACTAGGCGATGCGTCCACTGTCAAAATAACATTTGCATTTGTGTCAAAGTGAGCTAAAACTTGATCCGATGCTAGTATAGTTTTAATCGCATTGAACGCTTTGTCGTGTTCCATAGTCCATTGCCATTTATTATTTTTTTGAAGTAAAGCGTATAGAGGGCTAAGGATTGTTGAGGCGTTTGGTACAAAATTCCGATAATAGTTAACGAGGCCTAAAAATGATTGTAATTTACCGACATCTTCTGGAACTGGTGCTTTTACGATAGCTGTCACCTTTTGTGGTGATTTTTTCAAACCATATTTGTCTATTACGTAACCTAGATATTCAACTTCATCTTTGAAAAAGTCGCACTTGGTTTTTTGCAGTGTCAGTCCCGCTTCCTGTAAGCGTCGCAACACCTCACGCAATCTATCTAAATGTTGTTCCCTGCTGACACCCGTGACAAGGACATCATCCAGCATACACAATACCCCTTCCATTCCTGTCAACACACATTCCATTACGCGTTGGAAAATTGCTGGCGCGCAAGCTAACCCGAATACTAAACGCGTATACATAAACAAACCTTTATGTGTATTGATACATGTGATTTTCTGTGATTCGTCGTCTAAAACACACTGTGCATAGGCCTGCGACAAATCTAATTTGCTGAATTGTTGCCCTCCGTGCAACTTCGTAAATAATTCATGAGCTGTCGGCAACGGGTATTCGGGAGTCGTTTACGCACTGATGCTTTATTGCAAAATATTTAGGAAGTGGGCGGGGCCTACATAATGCCAACATAACATAAGCTGCGTTCAGAAATACACAACAATAACAAAAGCCCACCAGCCCATCGTAAAAGCACTTTTAAAAGCAGCTCGATAGTTCGGGCACCGTTTGCAAGACAAATGTACGAGCTATCGATTTCTCATTTCTATCCAATGGATACAAAAATATCCGTGATGTCGTGATTTTTATGGATTCGAACACATTTTGTTAAGTAGGCAGATATCATATTGATTCTAGTTTTCATGAGATTGTAGGGAAGTAACTATAACAAGAGTAAAAGTAACTAGTAATCTAATGTTTTAACTAATTTAAAATAATAGCACTTTTTAAATAGTATTAATGTAATACGCACTTCGTTATGATATATGGTAATACCACACATGGACTTCACGAGACAAGTCACCTAGTTTGAGGTATATAAGTGCATTGCGTCTTAATAAAAAAATCGATTCCTGTCCCCAGGATACGGCACCTATCTCACCACCTACGAAGAAGCGACAAACAATTAACGGTCCCGTGTAAAAGAAATACATTTATATTTATAGTTGATCGCTGACTGTTTACACGGATGGTGAGTAGATACCCGTTTATCGCAGCGGCAAGAGTTATCAAAGAGAGAACTCGCCCAGCGACGGTCGTTTGGCAAAACGCTCGCTGAGAGACTCACGCTTAGTCCATAGGGGAAAACGGGGTAATGGGGATCAGCTGGCAATGGGGATCACCCACACATCTACAAAACTAAACATCGGAGAGTCTCGTAAAGGACCTCCGCACCCAGCTCTATGCCCTCCGCCATTGTTACAAACGACTCGCTTTAGATCCGCGCGCGCCTTTCCGAGTGACAGCCGTGTGAGCTGCTGAGCGTGGGATCCGTGCAAAGTGTTATTGGATTGTTCCATTAGAAATTTCTTAACCGTAACCCGAAATTTGGAAGTTGGCGGTATGATACCGGTTGGCGGTTCCCGTGTCTCGGAAAGCATGTTAAGCCGTTGGTGCTGTGCTGGATCTCTCCCCGCTCGTATGCATTGCCGCCGGACTATGGCCCGATTGGACGGCAATCCTTATTTAAATCTGTAAAAAAAATATCAAACCTGAATCATCAAAATAAACAATTTAGATTTTAAGCCAAAAAGCAAGCCAGCAGAAACCACTGCAAATATAGAGGAGAAGTCGCATTTAAAATTCAAATTCGCCCAGCATCCCTTTCGCCTGTTGAATTCAAAGCGCACTGTACCATTTATATGATAGAGAAGAGAGAATGTGGCTCCTACGAATGAAAATACACAGTGTTTGGAATTTCCCACGTGTGGAAGACAACGTATTATTTGGAAAATATCAGCGAGCGTCTTTTTGCTCCGTGTGCTACCAAAAAATCGAATACCTACGTTGAAAATATTGGTGTTTTCACTATATGGCCGATCAATTTACTTTTAAAGCCAATATATTTTGAAACGGAGAATGGGCTGTGTGAAAGACGATATGGCTGAAAGGGGGTGACTATTGAGATGACGACTAATAGAAAAATGTGGAAGAAAAAGATATGTTGCGCCGACCACGAATAAATATTGATAAGGGTGAGGAGAATGATGGTGATGATATTTTCCTAACCCTTTTTTTGCTATAAATAATTGTTCTTGTTTACAATTCGTACAATCAGCGAAAAAAACAATTGAAAATTCAGTTTTTTAAATCATAATTTATGCAGCTAAATATTACTAACTTAATTAATTGGGTGTCAATATAGATTATGTGAAAGTAGCAATGTTAATAGACTTTTTTCACTGACCGTAAATTATTATTATGTATAGTATAAAACTTTATACTATATAAAACAAAACCGCCCCCGCTGTCTGTAAGCTTAGATCTTTTAAATTCAAGAGGAAGGTTTTTATGTATAATATTTATCATTATTTATCATATTTGTGTGCATGCATTTTACAGTAGAGAAAAGCCGAGAAATTCAAAGATTTGTAATGTGATGTCGTAACAAACATATTTTTGTGCGCTTACAAGTGTGCTAGGAATTTCTTAGTATCAGCCCCCCGTGCCTCGGAAATCTTGCGCTTGACCTCTCTCCGGTCGTGTCGGTTTACCGTCCTATCGGACTAAGATAGTGAGGGAAGAGAGAGTGCACCTAAGGCTGCGCACACACTTATGACTCAAATTCAGTCTGGAGGACTATTAATTACTGCCAGGGTCGCGGGTGGTTCGAAATAGTTACCGTGGCCCTGGCACAGGCAACCGAAGGAACACGGGTGGGTTTTAAAAACCCACCCGTAATTAGTAATTAATAGTCCTCCAGACTGAATTTGAGTCATAAGTGTGTGCGCAGCCTTAGGTGCACTCTCTCTTCCCTCACTATCTTAGTCCGATGGGACGGTAGTCCGACACGACCGGAGAGAGGTCAAGCGCAAGATTTCCGAGGCAAGGGGGGGCTGATACTAAGAAATTCCTAATGGAAATACTCAAAACTACTCTTACTCGACTTGGGTATTGATCTCAGGAGCCTACGCCTAGCGACGTATTCCACATTGGGCACCCGCTTAAATGACATCTGAGTGAATGCACCTGACACACAGCGGCACATTCACTCAGGTGCCATTTAAGCGGGTGCCCAATGTGGAATACGTTCGCCTAGCAGTCGCAATTGCAACCACGAGACCAACGGGGCAGTCAGGGTAAGGAAGCTAATTAATACTGGAGGATCGAGCTAATTGACTTGCAATTGGAAACGTTTATCAAGCAGTGAACTGCTGTAGACTCATGTATGATGAAGGCTGTTTCGTGTAACCTAGCATTAGCATTATCATCCTATATTTTTCCCACTGCTGGGACACAGGCCTCCCCTCTTCGAGAGGGAGTGGGCTATAATCCACCACGCGGGCCCAGTGCGGGTTGGGGATGTCACATGCCTTGGTGTAACCTAAGTCTAAAAGTATTACATATTTTCAGAGCTCAATATGGCATGGCCACATATTTCAAAGATATTATCGAATCTCACTTATTGAAGTGAAAGTAAGTATTGACTTACTTTGTACATTGAGAAATAATTTCACAAAATGATGCCATGGCTGGTCCTCGAAAGAATGTTTAACGAAATTGTTTCTGGATTATAATCGGTAAAGTTTATTTTTTTTTTAGTAAAATTCGCAAATGTTAGTGCGAGCAATAATTTTCCGGCCTGACCTAGTTTCAACTCGTATAAAAGTATTTTCACATTTAACTATGTAGGTAAGTAGGTATAGCTAACTTTTTGTGGAGAAGTATTTTGCGAGAATGCTGCATAATCTGCATCTGCAAATACTATAATAGTTTCAATATCTAGACTATCACGTTGCTTACCTGCAGTTGAGAGGACAAGCCGTCGCGTTATTTATTGCCGCGACCTCATTCCAAAATACGGCATTGCCAGAGCTAGGTGAAGTCAGGGAAATTAATTGTGAAACTGACACCCTACGTCAATTCGCTGTGGTATAATCATTGCATATCATTGTTAAAGAATGACAGTTCTGATTTGAATATACGAACAATTTAAGTCGGTTGTCAGTTTGCTTAACAAGGCTTGTCGAGGTCTGTGTCCAGCTGTGAACTGCTGTTGTTTGATGATGATGATGAATGACATAGTTGGAATAGACCTTTCCATGCTCTAATTTTAGCGCCTTTAAATGAGGCGCAATTTTCGAAACTCATAACACACTTGTAGCTGAACAGACAGCTGTGCTGCTGGGGAGTTTGTTGCGCCACTTCTTCTTCCCAGCTCTAGGAAGTGGTAAAGGGTTTTGGGGGAATGTCTTAATTTTGACGTTCTAAAAGTGTTGATTCTCAGCCAAGTTTGACTTTTGTTTTGAGACCAACCTTTATCCATCAGTGACCGAGGGTTATCATTATTTTTTAATGGCGAAAGACTCCCCGCTTCTCAAAGGGCTGTCAAAAATATATAGGTTACGGGTGTTCTATGCTTACCAACCCATGATTTCTATGTTTGCCAGCCCTTCGGGAGAGCCAGACATGGTGTAGTGTGAACTAGTAATATATAAGCCAATGAGTGTGAAGTTATGTTTTTGCGGAAAGAGGTATTCTAATGGTTACTGCTTTTTGTAAGAGACAAATAATAGGTGACTCAATCTGCGTAGGCTCTTCCCAATGTTGGGGTCGGTTTCAGTCTAACCAGGTGTCGCTGATGATGAGCGACTGGCATCTAACCTTCACAACCCAGCTATTGGGTACCACGATAACTCTTAGCAAGACTATTTGTCAGACTTTTGGGCTTCTGACTACCTGTATCGACCTGTCAAAGATCTACGAATGACAGCCGGGTCCAACTGGTTATCGCACTTTCCGAAGCACGAAGGGATTTCAATAAGTTACAGATCAACGGACCGACCTCGCCAAGCGTTGCTCAACCTTGAAGATCGACCCGTACGGCTGTTTTATTTCTATTTTGTAGCCACGAGCCCCCGTAAGAGACAAATAGGTACCCATAGTTATAGGTACGTTTCTCCTCTCGATTTCCAAACACTAGTTTAAAACAGAGGAAGCAAAGAGAGAACTACCGTAATTTATATCTAGCACACAAGTTGGTGGTAAATGGGGGTGAATATATCGCTTAGGAGCTCGTTGGGGGTGAATAAGGCTCCTGTCCCACCGCCGAAGAGGAAGCGACTAGCTATCAATGATATTCTCGCTCAAGAAAGGTACAAAATATTGTAAGTCCCGCGGAAGTACAAGAGTTGATCGCTGACTTTTCACTACCTGAGAGTAGCGTACTGGGGAGCACTTGTTTATCGCAGTAAGAAGAACTATCAAAGAGAGTAAGTACTCGCTCAGCGACACTCGCTTGACGGACAGAACACCTGCTGAGAGAGTCACGCTTGTTACATACTCATACCAGCGAGTAATCGCTCGTCGCCGTCGTACACTCGCTGATCGTTGCTCGCTAAATCCATACTTAATATTATAAATTCGAAAGTAACTCTGTCTGTCTGTCAATCTGAATGTTACCTTTTCACGCCTAAACCACTGAACGGATTTCGAAAAAATTTGGCAGAGAGATAGATTGCATCCCGGGGAAGGACATAGGATGGTTTTTATCGCGGGCGGAAGCTAGCCATTTATAGTTGCTACTTCTACTCGCTTCTCATTAATCGCCGGCGCTGGGACAGGCGCCTATTTCGCTGAAGAGCTAGGCAGCGAGCCAGCTCACCCAACTTACGATCATTAAGCAGCTGATGTTCTGAAGTTTGGGAGTTTGTGCACGAAACCTGCAGTTGGGCAAGTGCTACTGATCGTTCAAAATTATGTGGGCATTTAGGGGGTTATGCAGTTATGAAGTTTTGGGAGTATCGGCTCATGTAGTATCAAGGAAATTTCTGATTTATACAACAAAAAATTCAGTAAACTACGCGTTTATTTTAAATCGGCATGTCTTTGGAACACGACGGGTTTGCTTGAAAAGAGATATAATAAATATAAGAATATAGATAGTACATATACATAGGTTTCCTATCAAGATTTCAATTAAAAAATAACATTAAAGTACATAGATGAAAATATTAAGCTGATGTTGTTTTCCAGTATTCAGGGCTCGTCTAAGAGCCCTGAATACTGGAAAACAACATCATTAATAATAAGGCAAGTATAGCTATGTAACGACTGTTGTGACGTTTCTATGCTCGTAAAGTTTGGCTATTACTTACTGACGCCATTTTTCTTAGTAAGTACATAACTCGATACTTTATAATTAGACATGCAGCGCCCCGCGGTTTTACCCGCATAAGTGTCGATCCCGTGGGAATATTGGAATAAAAACTGTTCCAAATCCTTCCCCGGGATGCAATTTATCTCTATGCCAAATTTTATCGAAATCCGTTCAGTGGTTTAGGCGTGAAAAGGTAACATACAGACAGACAAACAGAATTAGTTTCGAAATAATAATAATATTAATAGTATGGATATGACTCGTATTGTTAAGCTTTTTTTTGGCTGTCTCTCGCCTAATTCTCTTAATATCTTGTTTCTTGCCGCAAACTGCCGCTTTGGTGTGGTCGTCGCAGGCCTACTGGTGAGCATGAGGTCTTGGGTTCTTAGGTGGGACGAAGTGTTTTTGGGTTTTTCCATCTGGAAAGTCTCAGTAGCAGCCCGGAGACGTTTTGAGCCTGGTTGATGACAATAGGCTGGGCCCTATTACATAGGACTTAATAATAACTGGCGAAGTGGTGTAATATAGGTACACAAACAAGGCGTCACGTTATGTTATACAACGTATTTCTTGATGACCCTAATATTATTATAACACACAAAAAGATAAATACAGAAACAAAGCTATAAGTAACAAAAAACCCTGTAATCTCTTATGACAACCCTCGGAAATCCATTTACCCTATCCTCGAACAATAAAGAAATCAATGACACAAAAGAAAGCATTCTTTCAGTCATAGACCACTAAATAATTCAGCTGGTTATCGATAGATTTAGGCCAGCTGTCACATTATAGGGTTAGGTGGCGTTCACACTAGAAATATCAGGCCTCGGACAGGTCCGCCTTTGTACAGTATTTTTTTATTAGTAGGTAGGTACACAAGGTTTGAAAAAATATACCTACATAACGGTTTTTAACCGACTTCAAAAAAAGGAAGAGGCCGATTTACGTGATTATTTTTTCATTAGGTAGAGACCTGTGTGATGATTCCATAAGCTCGAAACCATACTAATCCATATTTGTACTTATAAAATAATTCGAAAGTATATACTTTTTGTCCCGGTAGCACGTTGTTCCCGTGATATCATTTCCGACATCCACGCGGATCGATCTAATAGAATTCCTTATTTTCAATCATAAGAATGAGATTGGATAATTATTGGCTTACAACTTTTTATTGGAACTGTGCGCGCCATTCTTATAATAGACCGATATTTTTTCTGATAGACAGTTTTGAATCAGTCTGCTCACAGCCTTAGTCTACTATTTATACCTACTACGATAGATATACGTACCTAGCTATTTAAATCTATAGTTTTCAGGGCACGGCACTCCAGCCAGGCCAGGTAAAACAATTAATTAGTCGAGGTTTGGATTTATATTTGAACTGTCAGCTTTGCACGTCTGTAAAATATTGTTCTTTGTTTCCAGGAATTGTTTTCACTGGTTCAAAAGAATGGAGTGGCTGCCTATCTGAACTCTACAACTCAGTCATTGGGTAACACGGTACCCCTTGGTAAGACTGGTTGTCAGACATTTTGGGTTTCTGACTACCAGTAATGACTGTCAAAGATTTACGAATGACAGCCGCAACCAACGGCTTAACGTGCTTTCCAAGGCATGGAGAGGTCAAGATATGTAATGGATGGTCACCCATCCACAAACTGACTGCGGCAAGCGCAGCTTAACCTTCGATCGGCGCGTGCGGCTGTTATCATTTATTCACGACCCTTTACTCCAAACCCACGTATGGTGTCCTATTACCAGCAAGAAAGCATTCTCGCAAAGGTTTGTAAACCTATTTTCGGCACTTAGTCGGAAAATCACCACATTAAAGGTAAAGTTTCTAGTACTTATAAATATAATAATTATATAAGACTTGCTGAGTGTTGAAATATTTTAAAAGATATTTGCTCTGTCATAGCTCTCGAGATTTAAGAATCGCCACGCGACGTGTCGCGTGGCGATTCTGCGAAATTATCGCGCCGCAACACCTTTCACACAAGCGCGACGCGAATCGCGGCCGCGACGCGACACAACCTAACCTAACCTAACCAGGTACTTACTCATGTCGCGTCGCGGCCGCGAATTCGCCGCGACACCATACAAAATGAACATTTAGTATGGTGTCGCGTCGCGCCGCGAATCGCGGCCGCGACGCGACACAACCTAACCTAACCTACCCAGGTACTTACTCATGTCGCGTCGCGGCCGCGAATTCGCCGCGATATCGCCGCGACACGAGGGTATTATAAAAGGCAGTGCAATTCAAACCGAGCTCAGTAGTAGACGAACTTCGTCAGAGGACGAAGGCAGGTCTGTGCGTGTTTGCTGAGCGTAGGTCCCAGGTTCGATTCCCCGGCCGGCCAACATAACCTAACATAAGTTTGACCACACAAGCACGAACGACGACACTGAGGAATTCGACCAGGGTGCTAAGTGACTTAGGTAGGTATGTGTAATTAAGTATTTTTATTACGGAGTTTTCAATTTATGTGACTTCGTAAAAGTAACTTTTACTCATAAAGTTTACTCTCGCCTGTAACACATGTTTAATGGCTTTGTTAGAGGACGACGGTAGATCTAGGCGTGTTTGCTGAGCGTGAGGCCTAATGATGGGTTCTTCATCAGGTGACGATGACCTTTTGTTATTAGCAGTAGCTATTGATGAAGATAGAAGACAAGAACCCAGTCGCATTAAACGCTGGTAAGTCGCAACATTAAATTATCTATTTGTCTAACTGTTTCTCGCCTTGTTGTTATGTGGGTACCTAGGTACGTTTCAATACTTTCAATACCCACACAGTCGGAATGCAACGTAGGTACTTAATTGTAATTAGCTTCACTATAATAAAGCTCACGGCTGAAGTTCCGTTTAACACTCAATTACTTTATTTTGGAAGGGTTTTTAATATGGAATTAGTAAAATCTGATAAATAGATACTTAACATCAATACGATTAGTAGATGATTCGATAAAATAATTGTATAGTGTTGTTGTTTGTACCTACTTATTATAATTTGATTTCTACTTGCAGGAAAATAAATTAGGAGGAGACCAACCAGAACCAGAACCAGAACCAGATTACTAGAAATACTAAAAAGATCAAACATGCCGCCTGCGTGCGGGGCCCGCTGACAAACGTTACCGTCGCGGTCGCGCGGACGCCGCCGACGACGCGGCGTCTTTTGATGTGCAAAGGTCAAGAATTTACAGAGGAGAAAATGTTTAAAGAATAATTTTATTATGAAATCAGAAACTGTTAGAAAATTGTACATTTAAATACGATTAACGGGTTTCTTAGATTAAACTAAGTTAATCATCCACTTTAAATTGATTGGGTTTACTTATCTACTAAATATTGTATATTTATATTCACAGTTAGGTATTGCAATAAACGAGCGCGCGTCGTGTGACTCTAATTACATTGACATAAAGTTCAAATAAAAGTGATTCACGCGCGCTAATTAGCGCGATGAAGATTTTTTAGTCAATCCCGGCTGAAGTCGCAATCTTTTATTTTATTTCATTCACTATCGATTATCGACTTACATACAAAACTTTTATTAAATGCACATGCACGACACAGTTCATCATAAAAAAACTGGCACTCCGGTAGTGCCGACAGAAGTGAAAACTTGAACAATTACGAGTGTATTTTGTGAATCGTCTTATAAACAAAACACGCGTGTTAAGGTGTGTTCCTTATTTTATAGGGTTTTTTGCAAATCAGGTATGATGACCGCTCGCATGGAGCTCGTCGTCAGTTATATATCCGTGGTTCAGCGCCATCTCGTCGTTGTTGGATGAACTACGTAGTTAGTACGCGAGGCCCTCGTAGTTCTTCCCGATGTGCATAGATGGCGCTGTCCTCAACAACGCGCGTCTTACGTTTTACGTCTTACGTCTTACGAATTTTCGATCAGGGTCACGTGACCTGACGCGAGTTTAGAAGTTTTTACCCATTCCAAAAAAAGTACACAGCGCCGCTAAAGAAGTTTTCACTTCAAAAATCTTGGTTAGTAAACAAATACTTCGTAAAAGTACGCAGAACACGATTTTAGATAATCTTTAGCGGTATGCCGTATGAGGTCGAGTGCGGGACGGGACCGGACGTCATAGGGGCGGCGGAAAGAGCGGGGGAGGCGGGGTCAAGTCTCATCTTTCGTGGCGCGCATTTGTACGTCCGAATTCACCAGTGTCGTCGTTCGGCTTAGGTACCTAATCTAACATAAGTGTGTAGATGAGATGCACATGCATATAGTTTCTGTGTGCGTAAGCTTGGGAACGTTCAGGGCTCAGTCAGTACCGCCCACAAAATATGAAATAATATTCTAACGGGCTACAAGAGCTGTTTTGCGCCAAAATTTTACAGGCGTAATGTTATGTATGTGTGTATGTTTAAAAAATATGTCTAATGAATGAGTGACATAATTATAAATAGACTGCCTGACTATTTTTGAAAGAACTAGAAAGTTGTGATTTTTTTATTCTTATAACCCCTTCCTTCCTAAAAAAACTTTTTGCTTCCCGACATCATTTAAAATTGCACCATTTGCATCCGAATTTCCGTTTGAAAATATAACTGTTAGTATTCCGTTTTGACCCCGCTCCTACTAGACTAGAGGGCGCCAGGATACTGGTTGCACACGGGCGCCACAAGGGCTAGAGACGCCTCTGACCCTCTTAGGGGTGGAATTTCGAAAAACCCCTTTCTTAGTGGATACCTACTCTTCACAAAGAACACACCCTCCAAATTTTGTCTCTAGGATCAGCGGTTTAGGCTGTGCGTTGATATATCAGTCAGTCAGGACTTTGAATATAGTTATGTCGGCCGACCGGGGAATCGAACCTGGGACCCACGCTCAGCAAACACGCACAGACCTGCCTTCGTCCTCTGACGAAGATCGTCTACTACTGAGCTCGGTTTGGATTGCACTGCCTTTTATAATACCCTCGTGTCGCGGCGATATCGCGGCGAATTCGCGGCGAATTCGCGGCCGCGACGCGACACCATACTAAATGTTCATTTTGTATGGTGTCGCGGCGAATTCGCGGCTGCGACGCGACATGAGTAAGTACCTAGGTAGGTTAGGTTAGGTTGTGTCGCGTCGCGGCCGCGATTCGCGGCGCGACGCGACACCATACTAAATGTTCATTTTGTATGGTGTCGCGGCGAATTCGCGGCCGCGACGCGACATGAGTAAGTACCTGGGTAGGTTAGGTTAGGTTGTGTCGCGTCGCGGCCGCGAATTCACCGCGACACCATACTAAATGTTCATTTTGTATGGCGTCGCGGCGATATCGCGGCCGCGACGCTATTCGCTACCTGACGCGCCGCGACACGGTCGCGGCGCGACAAGTCGCTCCTGTGTGAAGTGTCGCACGCGTTTCCATAGAAATTGTTCTACGGATATATATCGCAGAATCGTGTCGCACTGTCGCGTCGCGCCTGTGTGTACGAGCCTTTAAAGAGCTACTAAGATTATCTAGATTGAGTGACAGGACTTAGTTTTAAAAAATAAACTGAGAAAAATATGTCAGAACTTATTAAAAGACTTTACTTGTTTATTTCTCGTAACGACAGAATTAGAAGTAACACTGTTTTAATTGAATTTGTTTTATCTATCAAATAACTTTATTCCTGATCCTCTTGCAGAATGTTACAAAAGTGTTTTGTACAACCATAGATCAAAAATGGAGCCCTGCAGAACACCAATTTTAATTAAGTATAAAATCTGAAGGCAGATTTTGTTTCACGTTTTTATTAATCTTCAGGCTCATTGTAAAGGTAGTTAAAACAAGAAGAAAATAAAACAGCTAAATTTGGTTTGTAAAACTGTAACGGGGTGTAGTTTCATAAACGTAATATGTGCTTAATTTATTTATTTATTTTTTATATTTCAGGTCAATAACACCCATTATTAGTACACGTATAAAATCTATATATATATAATTAACTCATTCATATATGCTTCAGAAGAATCTTCTATAAAATTTTAATTTCACTAAGAAAAATTGAAAAAGCGAGAGAAAGAAAAAGAGCAGTGGTGGCCAAGTGGTAACGGCCGCGACTTACGAGTTGCAGGTCGTAGGTTCGAACCCAGACAGGCGCTTTACTTTGTGTAAATTATTTCATCACACTGCTCACAAAACGGTGAAGGAAAACATCGTGAGGAAACCGGCATGTCCTAGAACCAAAAATTCGAAGACATGTGACATCTACCAACCCGCACTGGGCCCGCGTGGTGGATTACGGCCCACTCCCTCTCACTGAGAGGAGGCCTGTGTCCCAGCAGTGGGAACATTATAGGCTGATGATGATGATGAAGTAAAAATTATGTTCCGAAATTTTAAAAAGAGTAACCGTGGAGTTTCTTGCCGGTTCTTCTCCATAGGAAACGACCAATTGGAACCGTGCACCTAGCTTCTGACATTTCATAAGTGCTCATGTAGGTTTATGTAAAATAAAATATTTTTATTTTTGATTTTAAAATACTTTGCAATCCCAAACAATTTACGAAATATATTTTACATTACATACCTTCAACAACATTCTTATAAAAAGATACAGATCTTATTTCCACAGACACAACATGACCTACTGCTCGCCGCGAGTGACTCATAAATAGTGGCCAACCTACTTTCGTCCACTCCACATATGAGCAAAATATGAGCCCACCTTACTCGGACGTTTTTATATCTGCTAGCATTTTACTAAACTTTACTACCTTGTGCTAACTTGTAAATATATTACTCGGCTACTTTACGGTTTATGTTTTGTGAGGTAACCTGTATTCGTGTACTAGATGTTGCCCGTAACTTCGTCTGCGATCCAGGATGAAAAGTAGCCTATGTCATTACCCAGGTCATGGTCTAGCTGTGTGCTAAATTTCATCCAAATCTGTTCAGCCGTTTTATCGTGAAAGCGTAACAAACAAATTCACTTTCGCATATACCTACGTATATTATTAGTTAGCATTTTCTTGGTGAACAGACATATTTTTATATTTCACAAGGCAAAAAATCTATGCAAGGATCGTAGCAGGTGGCAGTCTGTAGTTTCTACCTCCCACCATGGGAAAATAAGGCGTTATTTTATGTATAATTATGTATATTCCGAAGGCTACTACTACTACTGGTACTGGTACTGCTACTACTGGTCATTCGAAGATTAAAATTCTGATAGCGCAATTACTTATTTATGTTTTGTGTGATTACTTTTTATTTATTTATCATCAATTTGTCACGAATCTCAAAGAGCTACCAAGGTATCTCCTGCCCTGACTTGTCCATAAATATACATTTCCATTACTACACTCAATAAAGGCCTCACCCTTCACAAGAACGTGTAAATAAACAACATTAATCAAAAACCCCTCAGACGTGAATACAACACAATACAACAAAACACAAAATGATTCAATAAACGAACAAATGAAAACCACTAGAAAAGGAAATGGGAAATTTGTGACTAATTGACATCATTGTCAAGGTCTCTGAAACAATTCATTTAATCCCTCCATTCTCTAACTCATATAATTAAAATGACAATGCCGACCGGAATTTGTACCCCACATTTGTGAGGCTTCGCATAGATTAGAATGGATTAGATCCTTGTTAGCATTATAGTACCTTTCCAGGTATTTTAGGATCATTTGATCAAATAACTTAAATATAATAGGGAATTTGTTGTTTGTCATCTCATCTGTGAATTTCTACCTATTAGTTATCCTATGCTTGAGGTGGAATCAAAATTAGTGGAAATCTGTTTTGATATACCTACTAGATAATTGTTTAATTTTTTATCTCATTTAATATCGATGATTTTGAAGCACAGTTCAAAACAATTTTTAATTTTCGGAAAACAAGTAGAAAACGAAGTTCTTCGTCCTATCTTTTCAGACAGTATCGATCGAAAACTCAAAGCTAACAACAATTTCCTTGAACTGTACTCAGACAGAAAATAAACAGAGGAATGAGGCTCCTATTAATTGTATAGTATGCGGTTCAACCACAGCGGATAATAAAACACTTGAAATAATTTAATTTCAAACCAGTGCGAGACTGACATTCATTCCCTACTGAGAAGCCGGGAGAAGTCGCAAGAAATTTAAAAGTACGATTCCTTTTATTTTTCCCTACATAATGGGCTTGTTATTAGAAGGGAAACCCTCAGTATTTATGTCAAGCGGTAAGTATAATTTGTAAAGGGTCACTTTGTATTCATTTTTTTTTATATTTATGCTAACTGTTTCGTTTAAGTGGTGGTAAATTATTTGAGGAAGAAGTTTTGAGAAAGTTGATATTAAGTATTAAATTGATATTTAGCTTTTTCGCATCTCTAATGACAATATTTTTAGCTTGCGCAATGTTCTTGAATATTCATCATCTGTTATGAAGCGTAGAAAACATTATTTCCCTTATAAAAATGGGCCTTATACAGGTTGAAATTGAAAAATGCGACAAACCGAAATGGGAGATTGTACTCATCATTATGAACAACTTTTACTAAAGGACCAACGATGCAATCGCGAAAAAACAATCTGCCGTTCCCTACATTTTGACGAGTTATGCGAACATAAATGTAGGGAACAGCTGATTATGTTTTCGCGATTTCAGGTTCGGTCATAAATCTTACAACAAGTTGTTGAACTAAACATCATAACATTCTTGCTAATACATCGTGGAACCCACCCCTTGTGTCCCCCGCATCAATTCAACACAATCGCTATCTGCCCACACTATTGCTGCTTACACACTTGACTGACGTTTCAATAACAACACATAATGCTCAATGAAAAGCGAAATGAGACTGCGACGTGTTCCATCCTTCATCATTCTATTCTACATAGTACAGACGCCAGCACATCAAGGTACTACAATCTGTCAATTTTCTTTAATATATTTTCAACTTTATTGCTAAAGCATAAGGTTCAAATTTGATTGGGAACATTTAACAGTTTCGGGTAGCTTGATTTGCTGGCATCTGTACAAAACCAAGTCGTTTTTCATGTGTCTGTGTGACCGCTTAGATCTTCTCAAATAAACATTTAATTTAGATTATATTCCGGAAGGAGCAGTGGTTTGCCAGTGGAAACGGCACTTACGAGTTGTAGATCGTAGATTCGAACCCAGACCAGACACTTTATGAAAATGTGTTCATCACCACTCTCAAAACCGAAGGAATACATCGTGAGGAAAAAACAAACAACCAAAAATTCGAACATATTATGTGAAATCCACCAAACCGCATTGGGCGCGCGTGATGGATGACGGCTCACTCCCTCTCACAGAGAGGAGGCCTGAGTCCCAGCAGTGGGGACATTGTAGGCTGATTATGGAATTCCAAAAGGTTTGTGTGCATAAAACATTAATATTTATTCATTAGTATAGTAAAGACGTTACTTAATTACGTAAACCGTAACGAAGCAGGGGTGGGTGGCTGGTAATTTATTTATAGGTATTTCACTATTATTTTGAACGCTAATACAACGCTATTTTACGAGAAATGAAGAAGAAAATGTTCCGCTCGCCTATTAAGTAGATACTGCGGGTTTTAATGAATATTTACGTTAAAGTTTGTAGAGCAGCTTGACTATGAACAGCGGTGAGAGATTGAATAAATCTTCTCTTGTTATTATAAGCATGCGCTTGTCTGGGCTTCGTGTTTGTGCATCTATTGGTAAGAGTTCGCTTCTTTTCTACTATAATTACTTGGTTTTAAAGCCATGTTTTTATTTCATCAACTTTGTAGCTATTGGGGTATAGTAATTTTATTCAAGGTACGTCGTCTTTACATATAATTATAATTAACTAGCGCCTGCCCTCGACTTCGTCCGCGTTAAATTCATTGTTCCTCCGACCCAGTCGCAGCACATTACCTGCCCGCGCTATTATACTTCATGTCGCTTAGCATTTTCTGACTGCTTTTCATTTTGCTCGGTTCCTAAGGATCATCATCTCTGTGAAAGGGAGTGGGCCGCGCGGGCCCAGTGCGGGTTGGTAAATGTCACAAGTCTTCGAATTTTTGGTTCTAGGACACACTGGTTTTATAACGATGTTTTCCTTCACCGTTTTGAGAGAAGTGGTGATGAAATAATTTACACAAAGTAAAGGTTCCTTCAAACAGGCGCGACACGACACGCGACACAAAGGCACCGCAAGTTGCGCAACGAGCGGTGCCTTTGTGTCGCACGCGATTCGCGTCGCGCGTCGCGCCTGTTTGTAGGAGCCTTAAAGCGCTTGTCTAGGTCCGAACCTACGACCTACAAGTAAGTCGCGGCCGATACCACTGGGCCACCACTGCTCTCATAAGGATCATAGCGTGATGTTAAACCACACATAGCTTTCCTCAAGAATTGGGCTATCAAATGCAATAAGATTTTTTTCAAATCCGACTGGTATTTTACTGAGTACTTTTACAGAGATTAGCGCTTTCAAACAAACAAACTCTTTAGCTTTATTATTAGTATAGTTATAAATGTATATACAAAATATTGTAAAGTGTATGATACTATGGAGTTTGTTGTCCGTTCTACTCCATACGAAACTACCTTTAGAAGGAGCACCTATAAACAAATCTATTTGTTTGTTTTCAAAAGTTTTTGACGTTCAAAAGTGACCTACTCGAAATAAGTGATTTGACTTTGAGTTTTGTGATCATTTTGCAGTTTCTCATGGTTCAAAATATTAGTTTTTCTTAGCCTTTAGATATTCTAAGGTATCATTTATACCTAATCCTACGGCCAAAACGGTTAGTAAGCTATCAGGGTATTTTTTATCAACATTTACCATTCTTTAGATCAAACCCTTGCTAAAAAGCCAAAACAAAAAGTTTTCCACCATAAATCCCTTAGCGAGCCTCGTATATCAATCTGGGCGGCGTCATTATAAATCGTGTGCGCGTCAATCGTCAGTCAACAGAATGCTGTTGACAACTGGGCGGTCCAGGGATCGATGTCTGACGCTGTCAGTCACACGTGGGAGTGACAAAAAGGGGACATAGATTCTTGTAGGCAACTTAGAAGCTAGAAGCGAATGAAGTATCCATTCTTCGTTCGTTTTATTTTATAGGGTAATAGTCTTTTGCCATCAAACATTTTGATTCAATATTAGGCTTCGGGGTGCTACTCAATATTTTCTAGAAGAAACACTCAATTACAATCTTCTTCACCTCATGGATCCCCTGATCCCGAGTTCAGCAGCCAAGCTAGCGATTACTCCATTGAGGAAATTACAGGCCATGTTAATAACTATTGGACATAGCATAGGACTTGCCAAATCTTCTCCACACCATCTCGTTCTCAATCTTCAGTTTCTCCACGTTACCAGTCCATTCAAAATAAAATGATTAACGGAAAACCCTTTCAATAAAATTGAACATTGAAAAACGTGGAGCATTAAAAATAACTAGCTTTAAATTGGAATAAGTTCAGAATGAAAGTAGGAATCTTACGTAAAGAGGTTTTCTCGCAAAACGTTTGAGAGTGGAAAATAAATGATGTCTCCTTCAGGGCGCGCGGAATTAAGTCCTTTTTAGTTGACTGTCTACATAACTAGTTTTTGCATGAAATTCTTCGGTGTTGAGTTTTCTTTCAGTACCATTGGTAGCATAATGACTAATTGGACTGGATGCTTGGTTTATTATTTTTAAATGTACTTTTTGAAGTGAAAACTTCTTTAGGCGCTTTGGGCTGTTACCGTAAGCAACACCGTGTGCGTTTTGTTTTTAAGACGATTAAAAAAATACCCGCTTCGGATGTGTTCGGCTGTCCTCGGGATGTACTCGGTTTTAATGTATATCCGATATGTCAGTGAGTGATGGCAAAGTATTCTGTTTGTGTTTTGTTTTCACTTCTGTCGGCACTCCCGGAGTGCAACTGTTTTTTACCTGATGCCTATACCTAAATATGCACCATTTCCTAAAACGTAACTGGCGATATGTGGGTGTACTGTAGGTACAGCTCTGCCCAACCCTTCTAGGACTACACGCGTAATGTCATGTTCCTTGACCTCTTTTGTCATGTTCGACCGCGCTGTACGAGTTTTCACTAAGAGAAAAGCTAGTTATTTATGTATAACACGTGTTAAACCTGCGCTACACTACTCGCGATATTGCTTAGACGAAGTACTGGTCGAAATTGACTAGAGTCCGAAGTACGAGGTTGCACGAAGCGAACCGAGGTGCCATCTATACTTTCGTATTCTTTAACTTCGATCAACTTCTCGAGTAGTGTAGTGCAGGCTTTAGAAGAATAAAGAATTTGAGGGAATGAGGTGAGGGTCAAGACAGCTGCATCAAGAGTGGGGATAGTTAGCAGCAACTACAGGCGGCGTTTTCTCGGTGCCAAGTGATTAGCTAATTGCTCATTAATTCTATTAGTTTGCTAGGTTTTGCTTGTTAAAAAAATTAATACAGTTGGTTGGTATTGCGTATTTTTTTAATAAAGCTGCTCCTGGATAGAAAATACAAGTATTAATAGTTGATACGCTAGCCGGCCCCTCAACTTAGCCGCCGTTAAGTTACCATACACACAAAAATATGTTGACGCGTCAAAGCTACTTTAATCATATTTCTACAGCTGGAGGCAATATTAGGACTGCTGCATTTACTTTTGAAGTTCCTCAATTTCATTATTTATCAACCAGAAATAGGTACCTAAATAGGAATTAAGAACCTGCGTGTCTTTCGACTATTCCAAGAGGTATCGTGTTATCCAGTAGTCAGATAGGCAGTCGCTCCATATAAAATACTGGTATTCGGCTTCACCCGGTTAGACTGGAAGCCGACCCCGACATAGTTGGGAAACGGCTAGACAGATTGATTGATGTCTTTAGACTATTGCTCAATAAAAATCTAGGAAAACTTGATCTATCTTAGTTTAAGTTTTGTGTGAAATAGATACAGACTCCTAGACAGACATGGTGTAATAATTATCCAGGCTTACGGCATTAAATAAAACTAGGAAAACCGAGGCATCTCACAAGAACAATATTGTACCGGTCTTCCATAAACGATTGGCCACTAATAAAATCGGACAGGGAAACCAATTTATATTGTCTATGCAATTTCCCTCCATGTATGCACCGATCTAAGACGTAGTCTGACGTAGCGATAAGCCGTCACGTACAGCACAATCTGTTGATAAATCAATTTCTAATCGAATTAGCATCGCTCCGGCTTCACGCTTAATTATTGGTAAGCTTCCGACCGTGATAGAATAATTGATTTTGCGCAGTGAGAGATATGTTGCATTGTATTCTGGTTAGACTAGAACCTCGCCTCCGCTTTCGGAACTTCCGCAAGGAATCGGACTTCCACCTCCGCAAGTTATTAACGGAGTTGTAAGGGAGGTCTGATAATAAAAATTGGTTCTGAAACAAAGCGAAGACCCTTTAACGTGGTGGAGCGTAATCAGCCTATAATGTTCCCACTGCTGGGTCAGAAGCCCCACTCTTCGAGACGGAGTGAGCTCTAATCTACCACGCGGGCCCAGCGGGCCACCGGGTTGATAGGTGTCATATGTCTTCGAATTTTAGGTTCTAGGACATGCCGGTTTCCTCACGATGTTTTCCTTCACCTTCGTGATGATGATGTACTTGAAATTTGAAGTTTTTGCTCCCATGTCACCAGCACTGCCAGTGAACAACTGTTTAGTGAAACCGGTTTAATTTATGAACCACTAGCTGCGCCCCGCGGTCTCACCTGCGTAAATGTCGATCCCTTAGGAATATCGGGATAAAAAGTAGTTTATATTTTAGTCCAGGGTATCAACTACCTCCATACAAAATTTTATCAAAATTGGTACAGCCATTTGACCGTGAAGAAGTAACAAACATACATATAAATACACACACACTCACAAACTTTCGCTTTTATAATATCAGTGTGACTAAGAAATGGACCATAAGGCACCAACTCTGCAAAACCACCACCAGCGCTGGGGCTCTGTCTCGCATAGGGATGACGAGCATTATGCTGAGCTATGACCGATTTACGTCGATGTGACGCATATTTTCCCCCAACTTGTCCTTTTTCGTGTTTGTGTTCTTTGAACGTATTTTCTTTCTTTCAAAACTGTTATCTGTGAAATATAGTTTCCCTCTTCTAAATTTTGATTACTTAAAGCTTGTTTTTTTTTTAATTAATCAATTTTTGTTTATTTTCACCTACGCGTCTGTCTTCAACCTCGCTGACTTCCCTAATTGTAATTGTGTTACGTAGTTAGAGGATTTCTTGGAAAGGGTTTGTTTAGCAGTGCGTTTGGCTGAGTTGATAGATTGATTGATGACGCTTCTATGATTCCTAACAGCGGGTAATTGCGACACACTATCAGTACCAATGCGTTTCATTTTGACAGTTCAACAACATTCATTGCGTTGTTTACGTTGTTGAGCAGACACATTTTGCAAACATACGAAGCAATGGATTAGCAAAATCATTGAAAATGTTTCAGATTGAGATTCATAGTGTGTCATGCAATTAGGGTGCAGTTAGTGGTTTCACTTAGGTATCTATTGGACATATTTTGCTGACGTTATTAAATTAAATCTTAAAAACTTATGTGAAAATACTGACAATATTTTGAGATGGATGAAACTCGCACAGACACATTTCAAATCTATCATCTGCCTAGCCTTTTCCCAACTATTTTGGGATAGCTTACCCGGATGCAGCTAAAAACCAGTATTTTAAATGTGGCGACTGCCTATCTGACCTCCACAGCCCAGTTGCTGCAAGCGTAGCTTACGCTAATTCGATCGACCCGAGTGGATGTTATAACTTACACACACATTTCAAATCTATAAATTTAGTAAAATAATAACGTAGTCAAAACTGTACACTGAATAATTTTGAAAAAAAAAAACTAATTTGCTACAAGATGTGGGAACGAGTCTGGTGCCGTAACTATAGTTTTTTGTCAATTTGCATGTTTATCTGGAAGTATAATTAGCGCAAAAACGGCTGAACTGATTTAGATGAAATTTAACCCACAGATAGTTTATAACCTAGTTTACACACGGGTTACTTTTAATCCAGGTAGTACGTTCCCGTGGGATATTTGTTTCGACATCCACGCGAGCGTAGCTAGTGTTTGTATAGAATAGAAATTTTAGTAGAAAGGCGTGCGATTTTATGCTAGAGATGGGGGCCTAAAAAGACCAGTTTGGCAGAATCATAAAAGGATAACATTATGAAAGATATTATTGGTCCCATTGGTGAAGGATTTTTCAGTTATTATTTTTTTTTTTTGCCTGTGCCAAGATACCAATCAATGCAATCCAAATCCAATCCCAATCTCTTTGATTATACCTACGTAGTGCAGCGAAAAAAATAAAAACACGGACTGTCTTCGCCATATTATGATTCATAATGTTATCCTTTTATGATTCTGCCAAAGTGGCCTTTTAGGGCCCCAGATCATCAAAACTCTCATTAAGGTTAAGTGGTGTTCTAAAGGCGGAATTCTTTCCTTTCACTTCTGATTCAGCGCAACTCAAGCACTTGAAGGCTTCAGTAATCCATATCGCTGTTTGGCTGCCTTCCAGCCTCTCCAGGGTAAACTTGACAATGTCAACTAATCCTCAAGGGGGCTAAGCTTAGCTGGAAAGGTTAAACCTGGCTAATATAGACATAAAAATGTTTTGTTTGCGTGGGAATTGGGCGGCCCCGGCCAACCTGCAGGATGAAGCTTTATAGCCAGCCCCACTGTTGCTAGCTTTATAGCAGCGGCGGGGACTGTTAAGATTCTTTAGAAAATTTAATTGGACTATGGCAGTTAAATGGTAGGTCGTCGTTCCATGTAATTTTTGATGTTTTATCACATCTAGGAAAAGGCGAAACTTATGACGATAAATTTATGTAATAACTAGCAGCGCCCCGCGGTTTCACCCGCATAAAGGCTCGTACACAAAGGCGCGACGCGACACGCGACACAAAGGCACCGCAAGCCGCGCAAGGAGTGGTGCCTTTGTGTCGCGTGTCGCGTCGCGCCTGTGTATACGAGCCTTAAGTGTCGATCGCGTGAGAATATCGGGATAAAAACTATTCTATGTCCTTTTCCGGGACTCAAACTATCTCTATACAAAATTTTATCTAAATCGGCTCAGCGGTTTAAGCGTGAAGAGTTAACAGACAGACAGACACACTTTCGTATTTATAATATTAGTATGGATAGCCTCCCGGCCGTATTTCGGTCACGGTAGCCAATCTCAACGGAGATTAGCCAGGTACGCAGGAGATATTATAGTGCTTAAGTGTATGCGCAAACATAGGTGCACTCTGTTCCTTACTCTCATAGTCCGATGGGACGACAATTCGACCTGACCGAGGAGAGATCCGGCGCAGGACCAACGGCTTTCCGAGATTTCCACACGGGGCTGTTACTAAGAACTTTCTAAAACCCAATAACACTCTGTCCGACCTGGGAATCAAACCCAGCACCCCGCGCTCAACAGTCGCGCTTGCATGTTGCAACCACGAGACCAACGGGCAAGTTGCTGTAAGCAAATTGTCAACATATCACAGCACTTTCGCTACTTAAAAATATATTATCGACGGCGAAGTGCCAATAACTCCTAACTGACAAAGTCAAAAATTCACACATACCTACTGGAAAAAAACGTTCAAAAATAGACACGTTGTTTTAGTTGGGAGGTTTATATTTCCACATTTTAATTTAATGCTGTTGCATCTAAAAATACACTAAGGCGATTTCACTAAAACATGCGAATAACGCCTTTAAATTCAAAACGAAAAAAAATAAAATTTCTCAAAAAAATCAGTTAGGAGGTATTGGCACTTCGTCGTCGTTATGTTAGTCAATTATATCTATTTCTGTAAATTGCTTCAGAAAATACTTTAACACTTAAACAATTAATTATGTTCTAAACCTAGACAAGTTCGATGTTTCCTAACCGACCACTATGAGAAGAGATAGGTACAGAAACAATCTCAGAGCAAATACTCAATCATAAGTTATATCACCAAACTTAGACAACACACTATCACACTAATATTATAAAGGCTCCTTCAAACAGGCGCGACACGACACGCGACACAAAGGCACCGCAAGTCGCGCAACGAGCGGTGCCTTTGTGTTGCGCGCGATTCGCGTCGCGCCTGTTTGCAGGAGCCTTAAAGGCGAAAGTTTGTGAGTGTGTGAGTGTGTGTGTTTATATGTTTGTTACTTCTTCACGCTCAAACGGCTAGACCAATTTTGATAAAATTTGATATGGAGGTAGCTAACACCCTGGATTAAAATATAGGCTACTTTTTTGCCGATATTCCTACGAGATCTATACTTCGGGTGAAACCGCGGGGCGCAGCTAGTCTTTATATATAAAACAAAGTCAGGCTAGTTACACCATTAATAACTCAAGAACGGCTGGACCGATTTTTATGATCTTTTATTTGTTGTAGAATGCAGAATAATTATTAAAACATGGGAAAAAATAACATAAAATAATCTGAGGCGGTAAGAACTTCGCCGGGTCAGCTAGTACATTACAGCAATCAGAAGCGCCACAAAACTCTCTCTTAATAGCAATCAGAAGCGCCACAAAACTCTCTCTTAATAGCAATCAGAAGCGCCACAAAACTCTCTCTTAATTTCTTTTATTGTTCAAACAGCGATTTAATTCTCGTGAACTGTCGTCTTACGATCATGAAGAATAAGTCAATGAATACTACATTCATTTTTAGAAGAATGGCAGCTGTAGTATAAAACGTGAACAATGAAAATATTACTTTGTTATAAGCTTTTATTGAGATTCACTTGTTACAATGTTAGATGACCTATCCAGTTGAACTTTATTTCTCGTTCTGTTTCCATAACAATGGGTTATAGTTACCTATACTTCTTTTTTGGGGATGACTTATTATTAAGTACAGATTTATGATATTAACTAGATGCGCTCCGCGGTTTCACCCACGTAAGTTTCGATGCCGTGGGAATATCGGGATAAAAACTACCCTATGTTTTTCCCGGGACTCAAACTTTTTTTTTTTATCCTTTATTAAAAAGAACTAGGTTCTTAATATGTATGGTTGTATGTATGGTTCTTAATATGATCGGTGTTCATGGGCCTCAGCAAATTTTTGGATTATGTTGGTGACGGGTTCCATTTTTAGGTCACGATGGAGGTCGTCATTTCTTATATACCAGGGCGCATTAACAATACTCCTGAGTACCTTATTCTGGAATGTTTGTATGATTTTGATGTTGGTCGGCTTAGTACAGCCCCATAATTGGATGCCATATGTCCATATTGGCATAAGGATATGCTTATATAATAGGATTTTATTATGTATCGATAGGCAAGAATCCCGTCCAATCAACCAATACATGTTTTTAAATCGCATTTCTAGTTCCTGTCTTTTCTTTTTGACGTGCTCTTTCCAACGCAGTTTTGCGTCAAGCGTTATGCCAAGGTATTTGGCTGTATTTGCGTATGGCACTTGTTGACCATTTATGAAGATTGGGTGGTAATCACAATTCATGTTGGTGAAGTCAATGTGGAGTGACTTCGATTCATTTAATTTAATTCTCCATTTTTGTGCCCAGTCATGAACTTTATTTACAGCGATTTGTACCTTTTTGATTGCTTCCGTATGGCATGACGCTGTCGCCATAATAGCAGTATCGTCCGCAAACGTTGCAATAGTATTATTTTCCAGCTCTGGTATATCATGCGTGTACAGCAGATAGAGGACTGGACCCAGCACACTACCTTGAGGCACGCCAGCTTTTATAACTTTTAATTCGGAAAAGGCATCCTCGTGCCTTACTCGAAACATTCTATCTGTAATGTATGATTGTAGGATATCGGCAAAATCATTGGGCAGAATTAGTCTTAGCTTATATATCAAACCCTTATGCCAAACTCTATCAAAAGCTTGTGCCACATCTAAAAATACGGTGGAGCAGACTTTTTTATCTTCAAGTGTTCTTTCAATGATGTTGGTAATTCTATGTACTTGGTCTATTGTTGAGTGTTTCTCTCTGAAACCAAACTGATGGTCAGGGATCAGATTTCTCTCGTTTATTATAGGTTTTAGGCGTTTTAAAAACAATTTTTCAAACAGCTTTGATATTATAGGCAAATGGGCCTGTATGATGATGCTTCGTGAGGTGGTTTACCGGGCTTTGCAATCATAATCACCTCAGCAACTTTCCATGGCTCAGGAACATGCTTTAGCACAAATGCAGCATTGATGAGCCTAGTAAGCTTAACGATGGCTTTACGCGGGAGATGTTTTAGGATTTCTCCCGTAATAAGGTCATACCCTGGTGACTTTTTTAGGCTGATGTTTTGAATTTCCCTTGCAACTTCTTTTGGGGTCACAAGCTTAATTCTTTGATCTTGCAGAATATTGGTGAACTGCAGGTTGTCTATAGACCTATCATTTGGCTGAAAGGTATCTTCTAAGTTGATACGTCAATAAAAGGCGGTGGTTAGCAACGAACTGTTTATTCGGGTCCACTACCCGACACTGTATAAACTATTATAATATAAACATACTTCGGTCGTCACATATCTCCTCACTAAGCTTACAAGACCGTTATTTGAAACTAATAATACACACATGATACACAGTATAAGTATGGATAGGTTATATGTAAACTAAACTAACGTAAACTAAGTTAAACTAATTAAATGTAATCTAATCTAACTTATTAGAACGTTTAGCTCGATTGAAGGCACGCAGTGCTCGAGCCGATACACCAGGCGGTGTCGGTTCTGGTATAGGCGACCGCTTTTCTGGATCAGCCTTTGGCGATAGGGTTGTTGACGGTGCATCCGCCACCTCACTGTCACCGCCCAATGCATCCTCATACCGATCATCGTCGGCTCCCTTATTGACCGAACGTCCTAAGTTAGTACTGTGTCTTTCTTCGTCCACAGCTAACCCTACCCCGCTCATTCGAGATAGAGAGTACCTGTTTTTATTGTTATTTACTGGGATTATTTGGTCGGCATGACGCCGCCATTCTACTTCGTCCCCCACCTTGATTCTATATGATACGGGACCAGTCTTTTTAACTACTGTAGCTTCGGTCCATTTATCCCCCCTTGCTGTATAGTCGCGAGCTAATACCGAGTCCCCTACGTCAAAATGTCTATCGGTGCCGGAGACGCGTGCAACTTGGCGCTCCTGCTTGGCGCGTACAGTGGCCGCTACGTCCGGCCGCAGTGCGTCCAGTCGGCTCCGCAGTCGCCGCCCTTGCAGTGCCACTGCGGGTGATACCCCGGTCGTCGCGTGCTCACAGTTTCGATATTGTAACAAGAATCTACAAAGAGCCGCGTTTACATCTTCATTTTCATACAACGCTCTTTTGATCACCTTTTTTATTGTTTTAACAGCGTTTTCCGCCGCGCCATTTCCCTGCGGCCTATAGGGAGCCGACGTTGTATTCGTTATATGATTATTTGCACAATAAATTTTAAATTCTTGAGACGCAAATGGTGGTCCGTTATCGGTCACGAGCTGCGACGGTAAACCAAAACGCGCGAAAATACTTCTCAAAACCTTAATTGTTGAAGCTGCATTTGTACCTTTCATTGGTAACGCCTCAATCCACTTTGAGTGAGCGTCTACAATAACTAAATATCGAACGCCTCCACAATCTGCGAAGTCGGCATGTACGCGCTGCCACGGGTGCAGCGGAAATTCCCAAGGGTGTAACTGTGCGTGTGGCGGTGCGTCTCGAACTATCCGGCACGCGGCGCATGATTTACATAATTCTTCTATATCTTTATCTAAATTGGCCCAATAAATATAGTTACGTGATAAACTTTTCATTTTATGTATACCTAAGTGACCTTCGTGCACTTCCTCCAAGATTTTCTTTTGTAAGGCATGAGGCACGACAATTCTGTATTTGAAAATAACACACCCTTGGTCTACCACGAAATCTTGTCTTCTAGAAAAGTAAGCTTTTCCGCATCGCAGCTCGGGGCCGACGGCCAGCCAAAAAGTACATACCCTTTAATCTTACTTAGTAACGTATCGCGTTCTGTCTCTTTTGCAATATCCTTATAGCAAATAGGCAGTGCCGCTTCAACTAGATTTAAATAATCCACGGTTCCTGGATCCGTTAAGCGACCCTCCTGAGGTAACGGTAGTCGTGACAAAGCATCAGCCGGACCATTGTCCGCCGATCGTACGAATTCTATACGGAAATCATATGCGGCCAAACGCGCCGCCCACCTTTGCAAACGACTGGCAGCCGTTTGCGGAATTCCTCCCTTTTCCCCAAAAATATATGTCAGCGGCTGATGATCAGTGCGCAGTATGAATTTTCTACCATATAAGTATTGATGGTGTTTTGTGACACCGAACAAAATAGCCAGTGCCTCCTTGTCCAATTGACTGTAGTTGCGCTCGGGCGCATTAAGTGTTCGCGAGACGCAGCTGACGGGCCGCTCGCTTCCGTTCTCGTAACGGTGCGCCAGCACTGCGCCCAGTCCGTACGCACTACTGTCCACCGACAATACAAGTTCGCGCCCCTCCTCATAGTGTGCCAGTACTCGTTCACTCAAGAGGGTTCGCTTTGCCTTCAAAAAAGACTTTTCACACTTCGAATCCCAATTCCAGCGGACCTCTTTTTTTAACAAATTATGCATCGGTTGTAGTAAAGTACTCAGATTCTGAATGAATCGTCCATAATAATTGAGCATTCCAAGAAAACTTTTAAGTTGAGATACGTTTTCAGGTCTCGGTGCGCTGGTAATGGCCTCTAGTTTCTCAGGATCCGGCCGCAACCCATCTTTATTAATAATGAAGCCCAAATATTTTACACTGTCCTGTATAAATTTACATTTACTTAGCTTGACCGTAAGTCCCATATTACGTAATCGTTCGAGTACAGCTCGCAGATTCTTTATATGTTCTGCTTTATTTGAGCCTGTCACACATATATCATCTAAAAACACGACGCAACCGGGCACCCCGCGCAGGGTTTCCTCCATGATCTTTTGGAATTTCTCAGGGATACAAGATAAACCGTACGGTGTGCGTTTGTAAACATAGGTACCCATGTGCGTTGTAATCGCTGTATATGGTTGGGAATCATCGGATAAAAAACATTGTTCATACGCATGTCTTAAATCGATTTTTGTAAATTTCTCCCCACCGCTAAGATTTGTAAATAATTCTTCAATTCGCGGTAAGGGATAATAATCCCGTTTTAATTTGGGATTGATTGTGACCTTGTAGTCACCACAAATACGTATATCCCCATTTGCTTTTACGACTGGTACGATTGGAGTCCCATAATCAGAGTAATCTACGCGGTAGATGGTTCCATCTGTCTCTAAACGTTGCAATTCCCTTTCAACTCGTGCGCGGAGTGCCAGCGGCATAGGTCTCGCTCGCACATAAACCGGTTCGTTATCTGTCAGCTGAAGGCGGATGGGCTGTTTACAAGTCCCTAACTTCTCACTAAATACTTCAGGGAATTCATTACTTAATTGCGCCACTAGGCCGTCATCTATTATTTCATTGAGCGTAATTTGAGTTATTTTTAAAACGCGCATCCACTCTCGTCCCAAAAGGGGTCGTGCGCCACCCTTTATGACGTAAAGACGCAATGATTTCCCTTTAATTTGCCCTAAACAGACATCTACTTCAATGTAACCTAATGACTCAATCCGTGAGCCCGAGTAACAACGTAACAATAAATTGTCCGCGACAATTTTTTTATGCGAAAACATCTGTTTGTACATTTCTTCACTTATAGCCGAGATACGGCTACCCGTGTCCACTTCACATTTAATGTTAATGTTGTCCATCGTTAATTTAATAAAATATGGTTTGTTACCTCGAGCTGCGACGTCGATGTTAAACATACCGTCCTCGGACTCATCTTCGCATACGTAGTTTTGCCTACTACCTTCGCTGCGCGCTTGTTTACACATCACTTTTAAATGTCCTTTTTTACCGCACTCATCACAATTTTATTATAGTTCCTAAATCGGCATCTATCAGCCGTGTGCGCCTTGCCGCAACGCCAGCAAGATGGTGCGCGCGAGCTCGTAGGCTCCGCGCCTCCGCTGCCTGGTCCTGCGCCTTCACTGCTTGCCGCTGCGCCTCCGCCCGCGGCGCGTGGCTGGCGCCCGCGCTGGCCGGCTCGTCCGCCGCCGCCGCGTGCGTAATGCAGGCCTTCGCCCGCCGCGCCGCCTGCCACTGCCGTTGAGTCCGCCGCTGTCCCCGCTACGGTGGTGCTGCCGCTCACCTCAGCATGTTTCTCTGCTGCTTCTAGAGCCAAGGCTAGCTCCACTGCTTCTTTGTACTGGATTTTCTTTTCTGCAAAGATCCTGGACCGCATCACGTCATTTGTTAAACCTGACACGAACTGGTCTCGCAAGTTTTCTTCTAGGGTTGCACATGAAGTGCATTTGCCGAAATTGCACGTCGTCGCAAGATGTTTTAATGCTTGCAAATACTCCGTGAGAGACTCGCCGGCCCGTTGTCTACGCAATCTGAACACGTGGCGCTCCGCGATCTCTGAACGTTGTGGCTCCAAGTGTTCCGTCACCAGTTTTACTAGCTCGTCATAAGTTTTACTCTCTGGATAACTGGGTGCACACAAATCACACATTAATGCATACGTTTCTTCACCGACCACGGTTATCAGCATAGACACTTTCAAGTCATCGTCAATGTCATTTAACTTTATATACTGATTAACGCGACGAACGTAAGCTGGCCACTGGTTGGAATTTACATTGAACGGTTCAATTTTCCCGATCGGCATTTTTGAAAAGTCTATGTACAATATTTTTAACAAAATTAAATGAAAATCACAGATCCCGTACTCGTCGCCAATGATACGTCAATAAAAGGCGGTGGTTAGCAACGAACTGTTTATTCGGGTCCACTACCCGACACTGTATAAACTATTATAATATAAACATACTTCGGTCGTCACATAAGTGATGAGCAAATCTTAGAGCTTTTTGTTCATTGCTTATGGCCCACTTTCCGTTACCATCTCTGATAGGGGGAATTGGTGTAATTGGCCTTTTAAGTCTTTGTCGCTTTCCAAAGAGAGTATTGCGTTGTATGGTCGCTGCTTAACTGACGTAGGTTAGTGTTGAAAGCCTCATCTTGAAAAGTTTGTATTTTTCTCTTCAGTCTTTTCGTAAGGTTATTCAATAGAGTTTTATCTTGCGGGAATCTAGTTTGTTGCCATCTTTTTCTTTGAGTCCTTTTTTCATGTAATAGGTCTACTATTTCCTTTGGGTAGGTATTTCCATTAAATTTCTTTATAACTCGTGGTGTGTTGTTCCATGCACATTGTTGGATATTGTTGCTGAACTTGTTTACTTCAAAATCGAGCTGATCTTTGCTTTTTAATGAAGTTTTTAGGTCAATAATATTTTGCAGATCTATGCTAAAACTTTCCCAATCTGTAAACATATTGACTAATGTCAGGTGGTTTTCTCTTAGTAATATTTTGTGACTCAATTGTAAAAATATTGGAGAGTGATCGGAGTTCATGTGGTACCCCTCTTTCACACTCAGATAATTTGTTGATATGTTTTTGACGATGGAAAAGTCGATAAGGTCTGGTAGTTTCTGGGGGTCAGTCGGCCAGTATGTAGGTTTTCCAGTACTTATGACCTCACAACGCATGTCTTTCACTGCACTTAGTAGCTGTCTTCCCTTAGATGAAGTTAATCTCGATCCCCAATGAGTGTTCTTAGCATTAAAGTCACCGCCTAATATAAATCTCTGCCCAAGGAGTCTGAAGAAGTGTACATATTGTTCTTTGTTTATCGTGTGTCTTGGAGGACAGTATACAGCCGCTACTGTAACATTAAATTTATTTGTTTTCACTGATATCGCCACAGCTTGCGTGTCTGGCTCCTCGTATTTACATTGTTCATAATGGCAGATATTTTCTCTAATAATAACCGCGCTACCCCCTCGGGCCGTGTTATTAGGGTGCAGCGAGTGATAAACCTTATAGCCTCTAAACTTTACAAAAGACTCTTTAGTGAAATGCGTTTCGGAGATCAAACACACATCAATATTTTCTGTGTCTAGAACTACTTGCAACTCATGTTGGTGTTGCAGCAGTCCGTTGGAATTCCACGCCATTATTTTTAATGTGTTATTCATGATTGATTTTTATAGTACTTGATTCTAATTTTTCTAGTCTCTTGTCAAATAATGATAGGCACTTCAAGATCTGGTTGAGCTTGTCCTCAAAACTTGGTGGTTGTGGGCTTGGTTTTACTGCTTGTGCATATGAGACACTTTTAGATGTGTGTGCAGTTTTCGCTGTTGGCTGTGCAAACTGTGCACTTTGTTTTGTTGTCTGTTTGTCGGTATTTCTAACAGTTTGCTTAACGGCAAGGTTGTTAGGTGACTTATTTTTTGAGGTTTTGTTTTTCATCATTTGCATCTCCTTGGCAACTAAACACCCTCTGTAGTTGGCTGGGTGAGGTAAGCCACAGTGGACACACTTAGGTTTTTCTTCTGCAGGTTTGTTGCATTCAGCTGTGAGGTGTTTACCTGTACATTTAACACACCTTGGCTCTTTTGAGCAATACCTTTGGGTATGACCATAAGCCTGGCATCTCTTACACTGCGGTATTATTTTTGATGTTTTAAGCGGGGTTATTTCAACTTTACACCCTAGGATATGTTTAATGCCGTATATTTTACTTACATCTTCGTCATTCTTAAATGATAATATGAACATGTTCAGCGGTTCTTTGGTTCTCCAGCTTAGCTTGTTAATTGCATTTTCTATCTGGAATCCTTGCGACGTTAAGTCATCTTTATCCGATCCGGTAGGCAAGAAGAATGCAATTTTTTCGCCACTACTCTTATTGGCCTGGTCTGCTTATCCTCATATGAGTGCCACAAACAGTTTTTTTTCCGTTAAGCGTCGAGAAATCTCTCTGTAGGATTCTTCAGTTTTGGCGTTTATTTTGACACTATTACCGCTTAACATTTTGGCGGTAAAAGTTTCTACTGACTGAGATTCAGTCAAAAAGTCGTAGAATGTTTGGTAATTCTTAACACCGTCCACTACGATTGGAGGCGGTGCTAGAATTTTTTTAAAGCTGGCCTTCTCTTTTTTGTTGAGTTGTTGCTGTTGAGCGCTAGTGCTAGCTTGTTGTAGTGATGGTGGAGTAAGGGAGGTGTTCAACTTCCTTTTCTTCCTATTTTTAGCCCTAATCCACTCAGTCTCTTTGGCGAGTTCATCCTCGTCCGTGCAGTACTCAACGTCACTTTTAGTAGGCTGAGCAGGTGTTATGGTCTCACTGACCTGTTTATCTGTGGGTTTTTCTATTTCTTGTGCCTTTAAGCATTTTAACTGTCCTTGAAGGTCTTGTACCTGTTCCTGTAAGCTTTGTATGTGGCCGTTCAGTTGTCGTACCATTTGTTGCAGATTTTCTCTGTCCGTTTTCTCCTGGATGTAACAGTCGTACAACTGCTTTTCCAGATCAGTTTTTATTTTTATAGACTGTTTTGCAGCCATTGTTTAGTTTTAAGGCGAGCGTGACACCTAAAAATTATAATAAACACTTCATGATGATTTCCGCACTTGTAACTGGGTCAGCCAGTTTTTCGAGCATCACGCTCTGCAAAGCCCCGCTGGTGTCTGTCTGTCTGTCTGTTACCTCTTCACGTTTAAACCGCTGAACCGATTTAGATGAAATTTGGTGTAGAAAAAGTTTGAGTCTCTGGAAAGGATATAGGATAGTAATTTTTATCCCGATATTCCCACGGGATAACTTATGCGGGTGAATCCGTAGGGTGCTACTAATACATAGATAAAACTTTCGATAACTCAACGGCTAGTGAACGCATTTGGATGAAATTTGATAGGTAGATAGATTAGGTTCTGGATTTGAAAATCCAGGGCCTAATCTATCTACCTATCAAATTTCATCAAAATCCGTTACTTTAGGTAGATAGGTTACCTACTTTTATCCCGAAATAACGCCGAATTTAAGGCAACAGCTACAACAATAACTAACAGAACGTGTAGTTCGAAAATGGGTATGAATTTGAAAAAGTGTGTAAGACATAAGTTGTAGCAAATTGTATTAGCTTTTATTACGTAAAAATATTTTTTCTCTACGACGCACCGTTTTAATGATATTAGCGAAAAACTCAAAAGTGGAAACTTTTACACCCCCCCCCCCCCCCTACTCCGGCTCACCTCCTAGACGCGGTGACTTTCAGTATGTTTACTCCCTAAGCACCTTGAACAACTTTCTGATGAAATCGCTTGGGGCCCAGCTCACGCACTCTACACCTCTTTTTGGGTCATTCGTTGAGTGGACTAAGGAGTCAAGTGGTAGATAAAATGATTGAAATGAAGGATACGAAAGGAAAATCTGTCGCAGGAAAATCAATCAATCTGATTGATTGATTGATTAATCTGTAATCAATCAATCTGGCGCAGGAGAAGTTGTATGACTCACTGGACAGCCCGCTCTGATATAAAAGCTGGAAAATCAACTAATATCTCCAGCATTTTATCCATTTGATGTTTCATCGTCATCATCAGCCTACAGCAGTCCATTACTGGACATAAGCCTCTTAAATTGCACGCCATTTAGCTCGATTCTTGGCAATTCTCATTCAACTGCTACCAGCCACCCTGCGAAGATCGTCGCTCCACCGCCTGAGGACGTTGATGTTTAGTTTTAGACTGTTTAGGATGTCGTTTAATTTAACTTGTCTTATTCATTTTTATTTAATAAGACTTTCGTTCAACAATACAAAACTCTGCTTAGCAATTACAATTCGATTATTATTCCTGCTTAATTTTCCCTATTCGAACAAAGCCTTCATTTCCTGTTCAAAGTTTCCTTTGAGCGACCACCGCATTCGCCGTCTATAATGTAAGGTTACCGAAACGTAATTAAACGTTGAATTCTGTAAGTAGATCTTCTAAGATACTTTTACAAGTCAATTAAAATACAGGTTTGAATAAACCTAGGTTGGCTGGGTCACTACCTAACATTCCTAATTTATTTATTCATTTATTTCAGGCATCAAGGCCTACATCAACACATACAATACAATATTAATATAATTTAAAATACCATAAATACACACAACAAGGAGGGGGAGGGAGATTTTAATAAATAAATAAATAATAACATTATAATTACACTAAAAACTAACGCACACGAAGTGTCTGCGTAGTGTTTCGCTAATTCAGAACCATCATTACTTGCACCTGTTCTAAAATATTAATTTAGCTTTAGTTAAATAAAGCTTTAGTAAAATTCTATGAGAAAGAAATGTCGATACCAATAACACCAAAGAAACGATGGATGGACTGTGTGAATGATGATATGGTTAGAAAGAGGACCACTTCCGAGGTGACGACGAATAGAGAACTATGGAAATAATACATTGTGATAAAGGCAGGAGAGTGATGATGCTGAAATGTAAATAATTAGTTTTTATTCCTGTTAGTGTCGTTGATAACCAGCGCTGGGACTCTCTCTTGCATAGGGTCGTAGCATTATGCTGAGCGATGGCCGTTTTGCGTGGACGTGACGCATATTTTCGCCCAACTTGTTCTTTTTTGTGTATATCTTCTATCTCTGCGATATACTACATCTAGTATTAATTGAACACCGTTACGATCAGAGATTCCTTTCCATCGATAGGAATCTCTGATCGTAACGCTGTTCAATTTCCCGCTGTCGACGCAGAAGCGAACAGAACCATCTTTCTTGGTGACCATTACCACAGGACTAGCCCACGATGAACGAGAGAGACGGATTACTCCGATTCATTTTTATTTTAACAGCCAATTTGTACCGCAAATAAACGTATTTTTTCTTTCCCTCTTTCTTTGTTGATAAACGTACACTTTTTATAAACGTTTTATTAAATAAATTTATATTATCAATTTTGATCAAAGTTTTAAAACAAAGATGGCGCCGGCATTTCCTAGCTGACTGATCCCTAAGAAGAAATGCCGATACATACTTAGAGTCACCCCCCCCCAAAGTCCCCCCTAAAGCCCTTCTAAAGTCTCATTTACAAACCAGTAGGAATTTCCAAGAATATTTCGATATCCATTAATGCCTGTGTGCGAGGCAATGGTCTCAGGTGCATGTGAGTCAGGATTCAGGTCAGGGGATTGCAGAAAAATATGTCTCTTGAAAGTATGTTTGAACAGAATAGAGCAGCGGGGTCATTGCGTAACACACAATAGAGCAGCGGGGTCATTGCGTAACACACAATAGAGCAGCGGGGTCATTGCGTAACACACAATAGAGCGCGGGGTCATTGCGTAACACACAATAGAGCAGCGGGGTCATTGCGTAACACACAATAGAGCAGCGGGGTCATTGCGTAACACACAATAGAGCAGCGGGGTCATTGCGTAACACACAATATAGCAATGGCTTTCATTTTGACAGTTCAACAACATTCATTGCGTTATTACGTTGTTGAGCAGACTATTTTTTCGAACATACGAAGCAATGGATACGCAATATCCTTCAAAATGTCAGATTGTGATTGATAGTGTGTTACGCAATTAAGCTGTGGTAATATTATTAACAAGTCAGCTCGTTTGGTAGCGAGGCTATCTGCCCCATGAGGTGGTGGATTGATTTATTTACGTCTTGTGAAGGATTTTGAATGATCACTACTTAAACGTAAGACATATTGAATTTTGTTAGGTAAGTACCTATATCTCTTTATAACGAAATTATTTTTCTTAAGATCTGCTTTAAAATTAAACAGCTTATTACTTTAAAATGTCATAAAAAATAAGCAAGATGGAGTCGACATTTCTTATCTGACAAAAATTTTATTCGCTATGCTATCTGACAGAGAAGAAATGGCGGAACAATCTCAGGGTTTAGACACGATTGCTCGTGTAAGGGAAGAAATTAATTTTGCGTATCTGTCTAATTTCACTTTACTTTAATGAAATAATAAATTCGTTGTAAAATAACGAAGAGAAAACATTAAAACTTTGAAAATATTCATTGCTACTTTGCGCTTTGTTTCTACGAAATACAAAAGCACACAAGAAGCTATACTTAAAATCCACACACGAGAAACAAGTTTAAAACTTAATTATCATAATTAGGTACCCGAGCTTGGTACAAAAGCATCACACGAGTACAAAGCAACATAAGTGAGAGCTTATTCCACCAACTTATTACAAAACATGTAAACTTCAGGTGTTCCTGCATTTCAAATGTAACAAAGGTGTAATAATAAGCGGCCAAGTTCGAGTCGGAACCGCACACGAAGGGTTCCGAACCACCGAACAATATTTAACGTTGTGTTTTTTTATACTTTAGAAACAAAAACGCGTTTCTGGTACTTTCATTTTTAACTTTAATTTTATTATAGAGGCCATAGATAGTAGTACACACTATGTTAAATTTTCAAGTATCTGCCTGTTACGGTTCAAAAGATAGGTCCCTGTGACAGACGGAGCGACAGACGGGCGGACAGCGGAGCCTTAGGCTAGTTATTTATTATTAATAATATAAATTAATTAATGTTTGAAATTAAATAATGTTTATAAATTAAATAATGTTTTTTTTTAATGTCTCATGCTCGCTCGATGTTTTAACACCAGTTCCACACCGTTCTTGTTCTTCGAGTTGCTTAGCGACAGTATTTCAAATTTTGTTGACCCAAAACTTCGCCATTTCCACGGCATCGTCGGGGGCAGCGCAGAGGTAACTTTGACTGCATGTTTTGGGGCACAGAGCAGGATAGGAGGCCTGCTAAGCCTGTGAGACCTGATGTTAACACTGGTGTAACCTGTGTCGAAACGAAAAGCTTCACCATCGTTCGTAGTACGATGGTTGACCATAATCAGTCTATACTTTTCCCACTACTGGGACACAGGCCTCCTCTCTGTGAGCGGGAGTGGGCCATAATTCACCACGCGGGCCCAGTGCGGGTTGGTAGATAACGGGTGACCATACGCTTTCTTATTAGGTAATTAGCTTCTTCTCGTGATACGTCCCCGTGAAGATAAAACCTCTTATAAGAGGTTTTATCTTCACGGGGACGTAAACACTCGACAATACTGCAGTTTCCCATTAGTGAAAGAATTTTCAGAATCGGATCAGTGGTTCCGAAGATTACCCGCTACATACAAACTCACAATTTTTACCTCTTATAAGAA
This sequence comes from Luperina nickerlii, assembly GCA_963855955.1. Classification (NCBI taxonomy): domain Eukaryota; kingdom Metazoa; phylum Arthropoda; class Insecta; order Lepidoptera; family Noctuidae; genus Luperina; species Luperina nickerlii. Next base: position 1,305,047 of record OY979682.1, on the reverse strand, counting down.
ATATAAGTCTATGTAAATCCTATCCTACTAATATTAAAAACGCGAAAGTGTGTGAGGATGGATGGATGTTTATTACTCTTTCACGCAAAAACTGCTGAACGGATTTTGATGAAACTTTACAGTAATATAGCTTATACATTGAAATAACAGATAGGATATTTTATATCCTGATATGCCCACGGGATCAACACTAGGGCGAGTGAAACCGCGGGGCGCTGCTGGTAAAGTCATAAGTATATCCACATCGGTCCGTAAATTAAAAGTAAAAGTCATAAGTATATCCACATCGGTCCGTAAATTAAAAGTGAAAGTCATAAGTATATCCACATCGGTCCGTAAATTAAAAGTAAAAGTCATAAGTATATCCAAATCGGTCCGTAAATTAAAAGTAAAAGTCATAAGTATATCCACATCGGTCCGTAAATTAAAAGTAAAAGTCATAAGTATATCCACATCGGTCCGTAAATTAAAAGTAAAAGTCTTTTTAATGGTTTATTGTCACGTCTTCATCATGATAAACACAGACGTTTTTAGAATCTTTTAAGCCCATTAAAGCCCTTCGTTATATTTTAAAGTAGCAATTCAGCACTTTACTTAACTCTTTCACAGATCTTAAGTGTGATTTTATGCATGTAAGCACGTTGAGTTTATTTTTCATCGTTGAAGATTTCTTTTAACATTTTTATACCTTGTATTTTTATAGCGAAAGCTCCGAAACTACGTGATGACATTGCAGGCAAATGATAGCTGGTGAAAAGCTTTTGTGGAAAAAAATAAGCTTTTTATATGTATCAAAAGTGGCAAATGGCATTAACCAATTTGCCAAATGGAATATCAAAGGCATCCCAGGAGCGTTGGTATCCTAGCGACAAAGCTGGTATGTCTTATGTGCTTGTAATTCTATTGTACCACCCACAATCTTCGAACGAGAACGCAGCATCTTCACCTGGCGGCAAAAATAGGTATGATCTCTTCACAAAAAGCTCTATTAGGTACAACTACCCAGGGTGGCAAGGACATCGGCGCGCAAACTGAACTATAAATTCAGCACATGATTCTGGACTCTTCAGCGTAGAAAATTTTCGACGGATATAAAAAAGTCAACTGTTTCATAGGTAAGTGCAAAACCTATGCGGTCAAAATGTATGGAACATCAAAATTTTTCTGGGGTTGGGTTGATTTTTGTCTTGGGGGGTTCAAAACCATGTACTGAATGAATCCATGATAACAGGTTGCGCATCAAGGTCCCAGCCACGCTGTATTTATTATATTACAAGTGCCTATAGTTATTATTATTTCTGTACGCATTTCAAACTTGTAGGTATGTTTATCAAAAGCTTACCCAAAACGAACGTATAGTTAATTTGTTTGAACAACATAAAACTAATCGGCTTACCAACACGCGAACTTAATAATGAAATACTTCAATTAAAGTTTATTTCGTTTTATTTTTAACCCTTCGTGCGCTCACCCCCAAATGACCATGAAAGCCCACAGCTATCAGACATCTATAAGGTCACACTGCGACCTTTACTCAAAGCTCAAGGTCATAAAAAAACCCTTAGCTATGGTAATACTTCTCATTTTATGGGAGCATAACTTTTTTTATCGGAATTTATTCCAAAGAAAAGTTTCGATGAAGCCTGCTTGAAGTTTTTCGACGAATGTTTTCGTAATAAATATTTATAGGTGCAGTAGGTACATATGTTTACATACGAAGACACCGCATTGGACAAAAACATTTCGTCATTGAAGTTCTAACACAAAGTCATTTTTGGCGGTTTTGACATTTTGATGCCATTCGCTAGATAATTTGGGTTAAATAAGTGTTTTTTGTAAATAGTTACTGTTTCTACATTAAATAGAACTATAATTAAGTATACACAAATAGTAAATTTGTATTATTATAGTATCTATAAACATTATGCAGTTTTTTCTCTCTCCTGAAAAGTTGCTATTTTTGACTTTCGTGGTGTTAACTTCAACGATTATTTGCAATAAAAATATAATCATGTGCTAATAATAAGTATAATGAAATTTAGATAAACTATTATTAGTTTGTATTATTAGTCGATCGTGTATTATTTGTTTTCTAACTTGCTACGCCCCGCGGTTTCACTCGCATAAGTTTCGATCCCGTGAGAATATCAGGATCAAAAGTCTATATGTTAATCCAGGGTGTCAGCTACTTCCATATCAAATTTCATCAAAATTGGTCCTGCCGTTTGAGCGTGAAGAAGTAATAAACATATAAACACACACACACAAACTTTCGCCTTTAATATAAATATTAGTGTGATTTATGACCTTTTTACTTTTTCATTTTAGTGTTTCGTTATTAGCAGAAACTTGTAAATGGCCTTTAATTTTATATTTTTGTAAGATCACTAATAAGTTTACTGTAAGTTTCCCGAACTGAATAAAATACTTGATGTGTATTCAATAGTTGTTCGGACAGATGTCAGATTAAATGAGATTAAGTAGAAATTAAAATTACCCCTGAACGAGGGTGACACTGAAAGTTCTTAGAAAATAAAAAAACTGTACTAACTAGCAAGTTATTAGTTTTATTATATCTTTTCAAAATAGTGTACATTTACATCAATACATCGCTGCATCCGATGGAACTACTAAGAAAAGCACTTTGCCCACTCGTCCTTAGGGGTCTCTTCAACGGCATTTTGAAACGCAGCCACTCCTTCCTCGGCGTCCATAAAACGTTTTCCTCGAAGTTTTTCTTTTATTTTCGGAAATAAATAAAAATCGCAAGATGCGAGGTCGGGGCTATATAGGGCGGGTGACCCGGTAATTCTACTTGTTTTGAAATTGAAACTTGCATTTGCTTGGAGGTGTGCGACGAGGCGTTGTCGTGGTGAAGCAGAATCCTACTGCGAGTTCGTTTCTCCCGAATTTTTTCCAAGACAAGTGGCAAAAAATTGTTAGTGTACCACTCTGCAGTAACTATTTTTCGATCCTTTATAACAATTGTTGCGTAATAACCTGTCCTTCCGAAGAACGAGGCCACCATCTTTTTTCCCACGCTTCGACCTCTCTTCACTTTAGTTGACAACTCCTCGGAAGGAAACACCCAGACAGCAGACTGTCTCTTAGTTTCAGGATCATAACAATAAATCCAGCTTTCATCATCCGTAAGTATGTCGAACACAGCATTTGAGTCACCTCCGTTAAATCTTTTTGGGCCTTTGTCAAATTATGAGGAATCACCGGGCACAAAGCTTCCTTCCGCTAAATGTTCATGGAAGATTTTGTGCACTTGACTCATACCGATGCCTAAGTTTGTCCGAATCTGCTGATAAGTCACTCTTTTGCCAGTCTCTATCATACGCCGCACAACACTGCACTGTTATCTTCAGTCGTCGCCGTAGAAGGCTGTCCCTCAGGCAGATCATCGGTGAGATTAGTGCGACCACGTTTAAACTCATTAAACCAGTTGTAAATTGTGGCACGAGATGGGGCTTCATGGTAAAAGGCCAATCGAAGTCTATCATAACTTTCTTGTTGACGTGTTCATCGAAAGTCATAAAAAATCATTGTACGAAAATTTTCTCGCGTTAAATTCATGCTGACGTGACACATACAATTTTAAATTTGCCGTCAAATCGTAAACAAATGACAAATGAATAAAATACATACACAATAATATTGGCAAAGAGTTCCATTTTCAAAATTTGAACTTATTTTTAGGGTTCCGTACCTCAAAAGGAAAAAACGGAACCCTTATAGGATCACTTTGTTGTCCGTCTGTCCGTCCGTCCGTCTGTCAAGACCCTTTTTCTCAGGAACGCGTAGAGGTATGAAGCTGAAATTTATATCAATTACTCAGGTCTACTGTCCCTTGAAGCTGTGAAAAAATCAAACTTCTAAGCCAACGCAATCAAAAGATACAGCCGTTTATGCCGCAAATTTTCGACACTTGCAAGGGAATCAAAACCTACAGGGTGCTTCCCGTGAACTCAGTATCTTGAAATTTGGTACGAAGCAACGTCTTATAGCATAGATAAAGGAAAAATTACGAAAACCATAAATTTTTAGTTACATCACATAATATTTTTTTTTTAATAATTTTAAACTTACTACCCATTTCCTCATAAAAGCGTAGAGGTATTAAATTGAAATTCTTACCAAATACTCAGGTCTATAATACCTTTAAGCTGTAACAAAATCAAACTTCTATGTCAACGCAATCAAAAGAAACAGCAATTTAAGCTGCATATTTTGAAACTCGCAAGTACTCGCAAGGGAATCAAAACCTAAAGGGTACTTCCAGTCGACCTAGAATCTTGAAATTTGGCTTGAAGCAACGTTTTATAGCACACATAAAGGAAAAATTCCGAAAACCTTAAATTTTTAGTTATATTACAAAATATATATTTATTTTTTAATAAATATAAACTTATTACTTTTTTCCTCATGAACGCGTAGAGCTATCAAGTTGAAATTCATATCAAATACTTAGATCTAATTGCCTTTAACCCGTGAAAAATAAAAAAAAACTAAGTCAACGCAAAAACGCAAAACGCAAAAGTACAACCATTGATACCGCATATTTTGAAACTCGCAACTACACGCAAGGGAATTAAAACCTAAAGGCCACTTCCCGTTGACATAGAATCTCGAAATTTGGTAAGAAGCAATAGCTTACAGCACAGAGAGCAAAGAGATCTTTGTCTTAAATTTATGCTCCTCCATCTTTCCCCATTGTAATGTTATGAATTTCATTTTGCAATAAAAATCCCATAGTTATGACACGATTGTCGTAATGAACGAACTTTGTAAACCTTGCAGGTTTGTACGGAACCCTCGGTGCGCGAGTCCGACTCGCACTTGGCCGGTTTTTTTATTTATCGTTTACAGTGTCCAGTTCTAAAAACTTTCAGTGTCGCCCTCGTATCTTGAGATATTTTATGTTTTCTCTTAACAATGAGACAGAGATAAGCCAAGATAAACTGTATCGTTTAAAATAAATGACTTCTATATTTTCCAACTTAGCAAGAGGGTAATAAAACTTTGGAAAAACAAAAGAATTTCAGTTATTTTTAGTCAGACCCCGTCAGAAAGTCGATACAAAAACAAATAATACGGGTAGTAAAACTGAGTGACAGTTAACTGAACGTGAAACAACGTCGTCCGGGGAGGGACGACCGGCGACCTTGGTCCGAGCTTATCGGTCGCATTTGTTTTCAACCCGGCGGCGGCGTGAGAGGATTCGATTACAATTTGAAATTCCATTCCTATTTCAACTATTTTTGGAATTTTTAGTTTTTGTTTGTTTATTTTAGTCAGTTTTTGGACTAGTGGTCAGCACGCGTAACATGACCACCAGTATTACCTACGCGTGCTGCAGCGCGAGTCTTCCCCATTAGGATTTTCAATTAGGAATTTCTCAGAAACAGCTCGGAGTTTGGATTTGTGCTGTATTTGGCTCGCCTTTTATTGCGTAGGTCTTTTATCATAGAGCTAGTGGACTGTGGGAGTACTATATACATATTTAGCTTTGTCTATTGATTTATTTATTTATTTAATTTATTTAGCACACAAATGTTCAGAGTCGTACTTAATGCCATAGGCATGTCTACCCCTTCGGAAAGTATTTTTGGTATGTGAGCTTTGTAAACACCTTTATTTTATATACCTACTTTCTAAGCAAATAAATGATTATGAATATTGTATGACGTGTGTAGCGATGTAGTCACATTGTCATGTGCTGGGAATTAACTGCTTCCTCGTTTCCAGTGTCTTAGAAAGCTCATAGGGGTTGTGTCAACAGGGTGGACAGCAAATCCTCTAGATAGACGCGGGTGACGAGGGATCATCTGAATATGTCCTCACGACTGTTAATTGTAGCAAAGTAGGAGAAAAGGAAAGAGAAAAGGAATACTTACTTTTCTTACTTTGTATGTGTATAATTATATTTATTTTGATTAGTAGAATATACTTTATGTATGTATTTGTTTTATTATGTAAATGGTACACCATGGACTAGCTACAGTATTTGTCTGTCCTTCCCCTTTTTAAATCCATCCTAAGGTTGTCTTTAAAAGATCGTTCTTAGCGATAAGACCGCCCATTTTCTATATTTATGTCTGTAATTTATATAATGTACATAATAAAGAGTATTCTATTCTATTCTATACTTACGTGTTATGGAACATCCATGGAGTCGGGCAGGACACCTGGCAAGGTTCAGTGATGACAGGTGGAGTAAGGTTGTGGTAGAGTGGCGTACAAAGACTGGAAGACGAGTGTTGCCATCGCGGGCAAAACCTGGATGAGGCTGGCACAGGGATTGGCACAAGACAAGAGAGGCCTATGCTCAGGTCTAGCAGTAGGTGAAGTTGGGCTACAGATGATGATGAGGAGAAAGGGTCGGTATGAGATGGTACCCTCTGCCTGCAATTACAAATCCAGCAAATCTTTCCGGTATTTTGGTTAAACACATCCTTGAAGAATATGAAATTTAGAGAAATATTGCACATCGACCTTTGGAAAGAGACAATCGGCTGATTTCGACTTCGTAGAGCGTTATCTCTGTCGCACGAAATACAAACAGTCCGGTATCTATTAGGAGCTGTTAAAACAATTATGATTTGCTTCTTTTAATAATTATTTTTATTCTTTGTATAAAATACAAAAAAGGTAAAGGTCGATGTGCAATATTTATCGCCGGGTACTGTAACACACTATCAGTACCAATGGGTTTCATTTTAACGGTTTAACAGTATACATTGCGTTGTTTACGTTGTTCAGCAAACACATTTTTCGAATAATTTTTCATTTTTTGATTTGCAATATCCTTCAAAATTATTCAGATTTAGATCAATAGTGTGTCACGCAATTAGGGTGCAGAGCAACAAAATCAAAATCGCCAATTTAATTTGCCTGTTTCTGAATCTCATTTTATTTGAAAACCAATTTATAATCTTTCGTTACCAAAATAAGCATCAAAACAATTAAGAAAGATTAATCAAGATTAATCAAGAAGCCTGGATTTAACTGAGTAATCTAGTAAAATGAAGGCGCTGTCAAATCGTGACTTAATTGACTCCTTCGTTTAACTTTGGCTGTAATTACCCAAAATTACGACTATAATTACCCTGTCATTGGCCAAAGTTACCCTTAGACGGGTAGGGTAACTAGAAGAGCGAGCGATTATTTTTCCTGTTACGCTTGTAATACATTTTATTGTTAAGTTTTGTTGGCTGTTATTGCTGGCTATTGAATCGATACGCAATTGGTACTTACAACTTTTCTTTCGATAATTAAGCAAATTGAGCAAACTGGGCATGAGATCCTAGGTTCAATTCCCGGGTCAGGCAGTATTTTTGGGTTTTTCCATTTGGAGTTTCTCATCAGCCCGGAGTCTGGATTGGTGTCGGGCTGATGGCAATAGGCTCGCCCTCTATTATCTACATGGGACTCAAACAAACTGGCGAAATGTGGGCGAACTATACAGCTAGTACACCTGCCTAACCCTTCAGGGTTTATAGGCGTGATGCTACGTTGTGTTATTAAGTAATTATTACTTTGACAATTTTTTTAAGGATCGATTCTTGAAATAAAAGTATGTTGGTTTCCCGTGATTTGTAAAACAAACTTATTTGCCCAGTTCTGATATAATTATTCTCTTTTTATCTATGGCAATTGACTATTTGTGCCCATAGCTCCCTGGGAGATGAGCCTATGGCCAGAAAACGTGCACAAATCCAGAAATTGTTACTGGTCGCCCAAAAGTCTGACAATCAGCCTTACCAACGTGTATCGTGTTACCCAGTACCTGGATTGTGAAGCTCGTATAAGTAGTCGCTCCATGTAAAATACTGGTATTCGCCTGTATTCGGTTATATTGGACTCCGACCCCAACATAGTTGGTAATAAATAATTATTGGTAAATAATTGTTTGTAATAGCTAGAGCAGGCATTGTTTTTAGTTCCATGCGGGATGAACTTGTGGCCAGAAACCGGGCATAAGTCTAACCTAACCACAAAATAATTATGGTATTTATTTAAAACTCTCTCTTTATTTATTTATTATTATAAAGCAATACTTTAATTTCAGTTCAGTTCAGTTTTGTCAGCGTCCAACGGAAATTGGGCTATTACACTACCTTCATTTATTTGGCTCCGAAATAGCAACTAGTGAAATAACTTAAGGGGCTTACATGACCTAAAGCGCGGTCACTGTCGGACTTCATAGAAAAGAAAGAGAAGCGCGATGACACAACGCTGGTTATTTATTGCAATATATCAAGCAATTATTTAATTACAAAAAAATCGATTGTTTGGACTAAAAAATTAAAACACTAGTATTTTAGTATGTTGCTTGCAGAATAAACTGACAAAAAATCAGAATGATTGTGTGTATATATACATAAAGGGCTAAGGAAGGAACACGGGTGGGTTTTAGTCTGTAAGAGTCTGACACTCCCTTCCGCTCCACCCAGAGCGGGAGGAGTCATTTGATGATTTCCCATCCTGAAAAAAAAAAAAAAAAAAAATTGTGTGTATATATTATTAGTATGGTTTTTATTGTAAAAATAAAGTTTTAGAGGTATCTTCATGTTTTTTTTCTATCGTATCAAATTAGTTGTATTATGTTTTCAACACACTATATACCTAGCATATATCCTGAAGAATATAATATATTTTTCTGATTTTGCTTACTGTAGTCGATCATGTACTTTTATTGTTTCTAAAATTTGCGTTTTTTGTGTTTATGTCCTATAAGCCCCTTAAGTTCGTTCGATTTCGTTCATTCTTTCGTTGATTCCTTTCCGGTCGTTCCCAAGACACTTATTACTCTTGAAGGGTATTTACGATTCGGGACCATGTGTTTACCCATACCGTAGGGGCAGGGTTAAGATTTTCGATAAAAGTTTTTAAAACTTTGTCGTTTTACTCCGGGGAGGGAAAGTTTTAAGCGTTTTGCAGTAGAGTGGGTACCTATGTTTATTAGTAATATTTTTATGTAATCATATGTCTGTCTTGTGACTTTATCTGTTTTCAAGGAGAAATGTTATTAGTTCTCAACATAAAATAAGGCGTATGAGGCTTCTGACATCATTAAACATATTCAGAAAATCATCGATAGCGGGTTTTTTGCGTGACTTGCCAATCCACACTTAAAGCTGAAACTCATGTCCATCGACATTATTACAGGGACATGAGTTTCAGTTTTAAGTATCATCTTACAAACATTACATTGGTTCAAATTCAAATGATTTTATTTCACATAAACCTACAGGGGCACTTATGAAACGTCAGAAGCTAGGTGCACGGTTCCAATTGGTCGTCCTATGGAGCAGAGCCGGCAAGAAACACCACAGTTGCTTTTTCAAAAATATTTGGCTTTTACAATGTTTTCAAATTACAGTGTTAATAGGTATGGGTGGACGGTGTAGGCCTGTCAACAACTACCAGGTACTAAACAGATTAGGAAATGGCCAACAAGAAACATCTATGAGTCAACCCGGCTTGGGACAAATCAACCAGCAAATTACCTTTAATAACCCTTCAGCTACCTACAACAAACCGTTACCCTTCCTTACCCCTCAAACTTGACCTTGAAACCCGTCACTGAGTAAGTCTTCACCCAAGTTAGTCCTCATCGTATTATCGTATGCGTGACTGAGCGCCATTTATAGCGCAAACAAATGCTTGTTTACACGACCATTGCATGTTATGGATGCCCCAGACATGGCGGCATTGCTCGTGTTAGCACGTGTGTGTATGTTGATGGCGGCGATAAACTATGGAAATGTATGGGAAAGAAAGTTATGCAGTGTGAATGGTTTTCTTGCGTTTTAAAGTTGGAATAACATTCTTGTTGGAGGAAATTACTTATATTTGTAATAATCATCACTTAAAACCTTATAAACAGCTAACACAGAAGCTTGCTTTCTAAACTGAGGCTCGCTACATTATGGGTGTAAGTTGCTTAAAATTAAGAGACGTTTATACGTCAAAAATGTTTGGTTAAACAGTCGCTAATCAATACTTAACTTTAAAGCAACGTTTATAAATAAAGCAGTTTATATTACAGGACGGGCTTGTGGAAGTAACAGCCGCGTGGGTCGATCGATCAGGTTAAGCTACCCTTGCTGCGGTTGGTCCGTTGATGGTTTACATGTCAAGACCATAATTTACATGTCATATTAAGACCTCTTCGTGCCCCGGAAAGCACGTTAAAGGCTCCTTCAAAGAGATGCGACGCGACACGCGACACAAAGGCACCGAAAGTCGCGCAACGAGCGGTGCCTTTGTGTTGCGCGATTATATCGCGTGTCGCGCCTGTTTGTAGGAGCCTTAAGCCATTGGTCCCAGCTGTCATTTGTGGATCTTTGGCTGTCGTTACGGTCAGTGTCCTGAAAGTCTGACAACCAGTCTTAGTCACAGTGTCACAATAACTGTGTTGTAGAGTTCAGAGAGGCAGTCGCTTCATGTTAAATACTGGTATTCAGCTGCATCCGGTGAGACTGGAAGCCGACGACAACATACTTAGTTGGAAATACCCTAGAATGTGAAACGTATGGCATTTTGTTGTTATCGGTCAATAAGGCAGGACAAAAAACTTGAATTATTGATAGTAGCTTATATATATACTACACTTCTACCTACCCCATTTTAAAACACAGCATAAAGTTACCCATCAAACACTTCACCCCAGGGGGACACAAACATGACATATATAGAGCTGTCTATGATGAACCACACCTTCCGTGCTTAATCAACACCATCGCATCTGAAACCGACGCTCGGATCGAAGGTCACTAATTGGGTCAAGATCACCGAGTCCGCGTGTGACCTCCACTCAAGGGCAGTGATGTCATCCACCCGATATTTAAAAAAATTCGCCCTTCAACCTTTTTTTGGTTTAAAACTCGAACGGTTGTGTTTTGTTTTTCTTTCATTTTCGCGTTTGTTTTTTTTATTTCATTCTTTATAGCTACGAAGCTATATACGAGTAGAACTCATGGATTTTAACAACTAACTCCTTGCTTAAATCCACGAGATCTTCGTAATTAATTCGGGGTTGATAAAACACATTTTTTCCATGCATATTGGTCAGTTTTTATTTAATACTAGCTGCGCCCCGCGGTTTCACCCGTAAATGTCGACCCCGTGGGAATATCGAGATAAAAAGTACCTCCATACAAAATTGTATCAAAATTGGTCCAGCCATTTGAGCGTGAAGAAGTAACAAACATATAAACACTCACACACACTCACAAACTTTCGCCTTTATAATATTATAATGATGATTTACTTCCTTATTAGCCATTATCGTCGTTTACACAATCTTTCTATCTCGATATTATCATAATTAATTGCTAAAACATATTACATACATAAACTCACGGCTTCATCCCATTGGCGTAAACAGAAACTACAGATCACCACCTGCTGCGGTCCCTCCATACTCCTTTTGCTTCGTTTACGTTTATACATCAGAAGGCCAATTCTCGTAAGTAATTAAAAACGATTAAAATCTAGTCGCAATCTCATCTCTGCGACAATCAATGTCAAAAACTTATCAAAAATGTAGGGAAATTAGAGGTATTTTTGACAGATTGAGACTGATCAGACTGTGAACGTTATTAAAATTACGACAATTGCCCCTTTGGTTCTACACTCATGCGCATGCCGGATGCGAGTAGGTACTACGCATCTGACCTTGCTAAAAACCATTAATATTTTCTTTCATTAACTGCAGTTTCTTTCACTAAAAATAAGCATATTTATACCAAATTACGTCTTCCATAAATGATTAATCTACTAACCAAAAAGCAGGTACGAACATCGTACCGATTTCACACTAAATTGAGCATGAAAGCCCCCTTTATGTAAGAAATTAGAGGGTTAGATATTGGCGAGTGAGGGCCGATGGATTGGAAGGGTTACTTGTGAGGGTCGGAGGACTATTCACTCCTTTATTACAAGTGCTTGAGATATGGTGTGTGTCTGGGAGTTTCTTTATTCCTTTTGTTGTATTTGATCTTTTTGACTGTATGATGGACTATGCCCAGACATCATTGAAGAATGTAATGAAGTTATTTTTCTTACATCAAAGGGCTCTCCCCTTTGATGTAAGAAAAATAACTTCATTACATTCTTTTAAGGAAGAAAGAATTCTGATAAGGAAGATTATTCCATATATGGAGTACTTACCGGAAGACGTAGCGTTGAAAGACCTCCCACAAGTTGGTCTGACGACCTTGTGAAGGCCGCAGGAACCCGTTGGATGCGAGAAGCACAGAACCGGTCGAAGCGGAGGTGCTTGGGGGAGGCCTATGTCCAGCAGTGGACGTCTTTCGGCTGAAAAGATGATGGAGTACTTCGAGGACTTAGAAAACGCTCTTTTTTGACGTTCAAAAGTGCCTTTTACGTGCCTATTTGAAATAAGTGCTTTAACTTTCCTCTCAGGCAAGGTTTAAGCTCAAGATTATTTAAATAACTTAAAACGGCTAATTAACTTCAAAATTACGGAATAACAATATTTTTTCGCAATTTGTATTTTTATAAGCTTTTGCAAAACCTTTTGATTTATGTTTACTTACGGGTAAATCAACTGACATCAACATCCACACGGAAAAGTCAAGAAAAAATGCTAGTGTTTAAAATTGTCTGCTATCTATACTGCTTTTAATACATACTAGCTTCTGCCCACGCCTTCGTCCGCGTGAAATGTCTTTGTTTCCTCGACCCACCGCGTCACGTCGCATCGCACCGCTTAGCGTTCTTTACGTCTTGTTTTTTTTTTCTCGGCTCCTAAGGGTCCTAGCGTCATGTTTAGTAGACCCCCAATAGACAAGAAATGGGCTGTCAAATACAATAGTAGATTTTACAACAAGTGCACAAAACAAACCATTTTTATCCGAGACTTTTAGCAGCCCAAGCCGAAGGCGAGGGCTGATAGTAATGTCGAGGATAGAAATGGTTTTGTGGACGAGTTATAAACTCTGTTTTTCACTTCGATTGCGAGGAAATAAAACAGTAGTATAACATAACATTTCTTTAATTAAAATTCAAAGTAAAATTAGAACAGTTTTGAATACTGAAGGAAATTATTTTTTTTTAAATCTTACGACGTTGATATTAGGCTGCAGACCTATACAGCCTACTATTAAATTAATTTTGTAATAATAATTTTCTTAAATCAACTAACCTACCGTACTTGAATTAATATTTTAATATCTATTATATCTTAAACACATAAGGCAAATAAATTAAAGTAAATATTATATAATAACAAATTCTATCTATGAACTTCTTATTGCATTTGGCTGTATGGCTCATTTTCTTTGCCTTAATATAATACATTTATGAGTAGATACGTTAATGCCCTTGTGCATAAAATTCGATTTTGTGCAGCCTATACCCTGCACAAAGAAGCACTTTCAGAGCATGAGAAGTGAAAAAGTAATTTTTCAAATTCGATTGTAGTACCAGCAATTAGCGCTCAAACAAATTCTTCACCTCTAATTAGTCATCTGGCGAGCCTTTTCCCAAGAATGTTGGGGTCGACTTCCAGTCTCACCGGATGCAGTTGAAATACCAATATTTTACATGAAGTGACTGCCTATCTGACCTCCACAACTCAGTTACTGGGAAATACGATACCCTTTAGTAAGACTGGTTGTTAGACTTTCGGACTTCTGACGACCCGTAACGGCTGCCAAAGATCCACGAGTGACAGCCGGCACCAACGGCTTAACGTGCTTGCCGAGCCACGGAGGGGTCTTTATATGTAATGATGGTCACCCATCCACGGACCAACCGCGGCAAGCGTAGCTTAACCTGATCGATCGACCCGTGCGGCTGTTATTACTTAGCGAGTAATAGAGCGAAGGGGCGTGTCCCTTCGCTCTATTATTAGTATAGATTGAAAATCAAACAAAAACTTAATAACATAGAAAAGCTGTCATCTCTCGTTGATAACAGGCCGCGTCCCTCCGGGAGTATTAAAATTAAAAAGAAGGCCGGCGGAGAAGACCAAGATAGTTTTAATCACAAACCCCAGCATCTTGTACACTGATAAGATTATACTGCACTATGAAAAGAGGTCAGACTCGGGTCAAATAGGTCATGCTGGTGATGCTTCAGGAAAATAAGTACCTACTTAATAGAAACTTTATTATCAATTTGTAAGGATTTGCCGATAGATAGAAATACTAGTGCTGTGACATTACGGCTATTCATTGGTGTTTTGAGTTAGTAACACGATACTTCTGTGTATGGGCTTATAGAGGTATGAGGAACGGGGTGCAAGGTTCAATCATCTTCCATAGAAAAGGGAGGATCCTCCGACAAGACGGGTGTTGTGTCTGGAGGGCAACTGCCCGATGATTCATGTCGGGCCATTGTATATATATGCTAGTTGCAAAGTAAACTCTGCTTGCGCGATGCAGATGCGTGTATTGCTAGAGTACAAATCAAAAGTCATTTATTCAAATTAGGCTGAGAATCAGGACTTTTCGAACGTCAAAATTACATAAGACAGCGCCCCAAAACGCCCGCTCTTAACCACTTCCTAGAGCTTACACTGGGGAGGAGAAATGGTGCAACAAATTCCCGTCTATCTTTCAAGTTTTTAATACAAAAGGAGTCATAAATATCGGTTTGTGACAAACGTATGGACATCGAGTACTATGAATTCTTAAGAGGGTGCATTCTGAAAGTTGGCAACGTCGCAAATAGCTGTGAAATTTCCCATGTGATAGGGGGCTAGCCTATTGCCGTCAACCAGGCACAAACCCAGACTCTGGGCTGCTACTGAGAAATTCCTGATAGAAAAACTCAATAATAATACTTTTCGCAACCTAGGTTTCGAACCCAGGACCTCATGCTCAACCGAAGCGCTACACCAGTGAGGAATCGCTGTCATCAGAAAAGATGTTCAAAAGGCTCGTAGCATTACGATCCTTTATTAGCATTGTGTGATTCTTTGGCAAATAAATAGCGATAAAATATAATAACTTTAACTTATCAAATAACAGAACACAAATTCTAAAACTGTAGCCCGTATCATGTCAGAATGCGACAATCCTCTTATGACGCGCTTGCTGACTTGCTCCTTATAACTATCAGTTGGGCGCGCGCCCTTATAAAGGCAAGTTCACACAATGTTATCTGAGCTCGTCACTCGTCACTCGTCATGCTACCCTTGTCGACGTTTCACTTTCAGGTTTCCTAATTAGGGTTGTCGGGAAAAAATATTAAAGTTTTTTTTTGTTTACCTTGTGATATTTTGGATAGGTGACATCGTGATGGATAGACCTTTGTCTGGATATTTTGTCAGGTTTTTGTATACCTACATAGTTTAATGTGAGACCCGCCCCAAATTGGCACGGTTCTTACGACTCGACGAAATATCGAGAATGCTTTATTATATTATGAAAGTTTAATATTAATTAATGTATTATACGCATAAACCTTCCGGGGATAAATTCCTTAAATGATGATGAAAACCTCATTAAAAAAACGGTGCGTACCTAATTAGTTTGGTAGAACAACGCGGCCACACAGACAGACACGTAAAGCGACTTTAATTTATGATTGTATAGTGTGGTTATTGATATGGATGTAGAAGTCATTATCGTAGATACGTGTATATTCGACGTTGATTTACAACAATATAAGAAAGTGGGTATAATTTTATTTAGTAGTATTTTTGTACGACAAATAATAATAATATTTTTTAATACGAACTGATCATCATCATCATCTACCTAGCCTTTTCCCAACTATGTTGGGGTCGACTTCCAGTCTAACCGGATGCAGCTGAATACCAGTATTTTACATGGAGCGACTACCTAACTGATCTATCCACAACCCAGTTACTGGGTAATACGATACCCCTTGGTGAGACTGGTTGTCAGACTTTCGGGCTCCTGACGACTGTCAAAGATCCACGAATGACTATATTTATTTATTATATATATTTATATACTATTAGCGTGAAAACGTTATTTTTTAACAAACTACCGTGCGGCGCTGTGTATAAAAGGGGGTGCGGCCAGTACTCGTCCCTCACTCCGTCTCAAGCAGCCGTCGCGATAACATCTCTCTGTAATATTGTTTAGAGTCGTTTTTAAATCAGGAAGTATATTTTCTTAGTTTAAAATTGTATTTGCTTAAAATTGATTAAAGTTTAGTGTTTCGTCATTTTGTTAGTTTTTTTTTAAATAAAAGTAGTGTTAACCGCTAATATCAGAAGTGGGATAGGCTCCATTGCCTATCTTTTTTCTGTGTCGTGCGAAAAGCTTTTGAATCATGTCCGAAAGAGCTACCTACCACTCGTAATAGAGGTAGAAATAGGCGTGATCAAAATAGTGTTTTGGGACTGTTTAAAATTTTTCACCACGTGTTGTTGATTTTGTCCGTGATTAGTTTCTGTGCATTTTAACGTGATTCGCCTCGTGTTTCTACTCGATTACATTATATTTCGTACGTGTTTTTGAAGTAAACAACCACGTGTTAATTCTTTTATTTCACGGTTAGTTTGTTGTTCACGTAGTGGTCATATACGTTGCCTATAGTCATAATCATGTCGAGTCGTGGATGCACGCCGCGTGAGAATACACCTAGGCGTAATTCTCGGGAAAACCATTCGCATAGCTGTCGTGATGTTTATAAAAGGCGTCGTGGCCGTTATAGTCAATCGCGTAGTAGATCTCCTAGGCGTCGTCGTGATAGATCAGAGTACTCTCAAAATTCACGTAGGAGCCGGAATAGTTCGTATGGGCGTCGGGATAGCCCTCGACGCGACCCTTTGGATGGAGTGCTGGTTCGATCGAGCGCTCGAGGGGAGCGTTTGCCTTCAGACGCTATATGTGCGTCTACTCCCGTGTCGTCGCATCCGGGCGGCGCTCCGCCGCTGACGGCTTCGGTGGTTGCCGGGGCACCTGTTGCTGCTGGTGAGGAAGCGTGTGCTGCGGATGGAGCCGTGACCGCTGAGACATCGCGAGAGGCTGATGCTGCGGACAGGATTGTGGGGGCACTTTCTTCCCTAATTCAAGTAAGATCTAAGCATTACTACAGATCTATTGTCTACAGAATTTGGTGAGTCGTTTTCATTTTGTTTTGACTCTGGTACCGAGTGCTTCCCTGGTAAACAACAGCAAAAAAACTGTTACATTGTTAGGTATAGCCCAATCTAGTTAACAATGCAATTTTTAAATACGCTCACGATAGGTTATGAATGATGCCAGTAGGTCATGTACCAATCGAAATAGATGGTAATCACAGTGGTGATGAGCTATGAGTAAGCCTAAGTAGTGGGAACCACGCGAGTAGGGGTTCTCTATCGGCCGTAGTAAAAAGTGTGTAGTCACAGGGTGATGCACATGGATTCATGCGCTGGATGGGTGAGAGCAATGCGATTGCTGGTCGGCCGGAGCGCCGTGGCGTTAGAGTGGTTTACTCGTCTGTGGGTTTCCAGGTGTCTAAGGCTCTTAGTAA
This sequence comes from Luperina nickerlii, assembly GCA_963855955.1. Lineage (NCBI taxonomy): Eukaryota > Metazoa > Arthropoda > Insecta > Lepidoptera > Noctuidae > Luperina > Luperina nickerlii. Next base: position 1,287,569 of record OY979682.1, on the reverse strand, counting down.
AAAAGATTGTTGTAATGTGGATAACGATGGTACATGGCTCTGGTTGATATTTTTTTTGCTAAGATTAATTAAAGTTTGATTACATGGCTCTAGTTGAATCAAGTACACTCATGAGGCTGAGGCATATGCCATGGCACAGGCCAAGGGATCAGAGTATTAATGACGAATTTGAGGAAAGCAAAGTAGAAGTCTGGTTGATGAAACAGAGTAGAGATTAAAGTCGAGTGATAGTGGTGAATCTTAGTTCGGCTGGCCGGGGTCTTGTAGAGACCATAGAGTCCGTGGGACTCGGAATTCAGGAGGAATTCAAGGTAACAAACATGAGGTTTGTTGTAGGGGCTTAATGAAAAGCCACAGGCCACGAATAAGATTCCTGCTGTGTTTTATTATGCTCTAAGGATGTTTTATTAGCCGCTCTATCATGTTTACTTGATTATTTGGTTTGTGATCTTGAGATTTGGGAATAAATGAATGATTAATACTCTGAACTCTGCAATTTTTTAGTTTGTGCGAATTTTCATTGTGTTGTTTTGCCTGTACCATATTTGGTCAGGAGTGACCGAGCTATGAGATACTTTGCGAGATATGTCAGTGGGACGATCGGGAATGTCTGGGACGCATTGGTGGGTGTTAACGGGGTGACGCTTAGACGTGGCTCAGCGATTGCGGGACCAGTGATCGGTCGTGGTCCGCGGTTATACAGCACGTAGCTGTTGACGTTCTAATTGATTCAGATTCTGATATTTCGCTGACTTCTGATTCCGTCTTAAAGCATTTTAGTTTAAATAAAATTCCCACCTACCGCCGTATGCGTGGTATTGGATGTCATGATTATAGAGTCCACTTCGTAAGTATGCACTCTTATCGAATTTCCCGAATTATCTTTAGAAGTAGATTTGTTTGTTATTCCCCCGGATTGTATTCAGGCACCGGTTTTGATTGGCACTTATGTTTTAAATCATAGTGGAGTTACGTATATTAGAACAAATAAATCTCAACGATTAGTCAGGGATTCGCACGTAAACAACGTGTTGACTGTAGAGTCCCCTAAGATAAGGACACCCTTAGTAGGTGACGAAAAAGAGTGTTTGTTAGCTCTATTAAACGAGTATTCAGATACGTTTACTACCGGTACAGCGACCTCTAGAGTAAATACTGTGTTGGCGATACAAAAATAAGATCGACCTCGATTATAGTTAGTAGTTTATTTATTGAAAATTACAATTATGTGTGTCGCGACAAAGGTATGGCGGTGCGCGCTAATATCGTGAATGAAGTTCGACCGGTTTGTCCGCGTGAAGCCTGTCGCGAGCGCCGTTGACATTGGGCGCGTTCGTTTCTTCGTTAATATGAAGGGCTGCGTTCAGGCGTAGACATACTGTATGTGTGTAGACATACTGTACTGTATGGAAATAAAAGTTAATAGTGACATCCCAATTTACTATCGACCTTATAAACTCTCCGTAGACGAAAAGCGTCGCGTTCGCGAGATAATTAATGATTTGATTAGTAAGCGAATCATTCGCGAGTCAGTCCAATTACGCGAGTCCTATCATCCTCGTTAAGAAAAAGGATGGGTCTGATAGGTCGTCGATTACAGAGCTCTAAATGCTATCACTATTAAAGAGTGGTTTCCGCTACCGTTAATCGACGATCACAGGCTGGACAGTTTTAAATTCTTTACAAGTCTCGATATGGCAACAGGCTTTCATTGGGTGCTGATGAAGGATGATGACTCTATTAGTAAATCAGCATTCGTAACGCCTGAAGGGCATTACGAATATTTGAAAATGCTTTATGGGCTCGCTAATGCACCTATTGTCTATCAAAGAATCATCTCCAAAACCCTGAAGCACCTGCTGGATACCGGTAAGGTATTGATTTATATCGATGATGTGTTAATAATGTCGAATTCTGTCGGTGATGGTCTGAAAACTTTGCGAGAGGTATTAAAAATACACACTGAGGCGGGATTTTCAGTAAATCTAAATAAAATGCACGTTCTCAGACACAGAGTTAGAATACCTAGATAGGCTTATTGGTCACGGTCAGGTACGGCCGAGCCCTAGTAAAACTGAAGCTTCAGTGAAGTCTCCTAAGACCATAGAATCTTGGACGAAGCCTGAGGTACCCTTTTCAGTGGTTCACACTGACATCCTTAGTCCCCTAACGGAGTCAAACGGTTTCCGATACATACTCCTTGTGGTAGATGCTTTTACTAAGTACTGTCTGTTGTACGCCCTGTATAGAAAAGATACCACAGAGTTAAAACGTGTATTTTCTAATACCATTTCACTATTCGGTACTCCGTCAACAATTGTGTGTGACCGTGACAGAATGTTCGAAAGAGCATCCTTTCAAGACTAGGTTATCGAGTTAGGCTGTAAAATACATTTTATCACGCCTGAGATGCACCGTGAAAACGGCTAGGTCGAGCGTTGTTGCAGGACGGTTCTCAACATGTTGCGGATAGAGGCGAACAACAAGGGTGCGCAGTGGTCCGATGCGTTGTGGAAGGTGCAGCTCACCTTGAACATAACGAGGCAAGCCACAACCCGCACCTCGCCTCTACAGCTGTTGACTGGCGTTGAAGGGACTACTCCAGTGCTGAGGTCTCTTGTGCGAGACGTCGCCGTCAGGCGTGCATTTGTCGTCGGCAGCTTCGTGTTCGTGAGCGGGGGCTCGCAGAGCGCATGGAGGCTGGACTCTGGGATGCGTGATCCGTGCAAGGTGGTACGAGCGCTACCACATCACCGGTACGAGCTCGAGCTGCCTGCTGACTCATGCAACGGGAAAGCCCGGGCCGCCGCAGAACCTATGGTTCAGTGGCGTGGTGAGTGGACTCCGGATGCGTGGTCCGTACAAGGTGGTGCGTACAAGGTGGTCCGTACAAGGTGGTCCATACAAGGTGGTGCGTACAAGGTGGTGCGTACAAGGTGGTGCGTACAAGGTGGTCCATACAAGGTGGTGCGTACAAGGTGGTGCGTACAAGGTGGTGCGTACAAGGTGGTGCGCACAAGGTGGTGCGTGCACTGCCTCATCACCGTTACGAGCTGGAACAGCTTGCCGGGTCATATGGCAAAAAGACCCAGTCGGCTGCAGAATACATGGTGCTGTGGCGAGGCGAGTGGACGCCGGACACTTGCTCAGCTTTCTTTGAGGGTGGTGAGCAAGTGTGAAGTGTCATGCTAACTTTGGGCCTCTGACACTGGACGACAAGTGTACTGTTTGTGTCGCTTGGTCGTAATGGTTCTTAACGAATGTATAAAACTGCAAACGTGGGTGCCTCTGTCTCAGTTTATTTGTAAGGGCATTGAGTTAGTGTAACTCTGCCGAAAGAGACGTGCTAACTGTGTGCCTCCGTCTCAGTTTATTTGTAAGGGCATTGAGTTAGTGTAACTCTGCCGAAAGAGACGTGCTAACTGGGTGCCTCCGTCTCAGTTTAATTGTAAGGGCATTGAGTTAGTGTAACTCTGCCGGTAAGGGCATTGAGTTAGTGTAACTCTGCCGGTAAGGGCATTGAGTTAGTGTAACTCTGCTGGTAAGGGCATTGAGTTAGTGTAACTCTGCCGGTAAGGGCATTGAGTTAGTGTAACTCTGCCGGTAAGGGCATTGAGTTAGTGTAACTCTGCCGGTAAGGGCATTGAGTTAGTGTAACTCTGCCGGTAAGGGCATTGAGTTAGTGTAACTCTGCCGAAAGAGATGTGCTAACTGGGTGCCTCCATCTCGGTTTATTCATAAGGGCATTGAGATGCGTCTCTGCCAAGACGAGCTAACTGAGTGCCTCCGTCTAGATTTGCGTTGCATTTAATTGCAACAGACATTTTTAGATCAAATAATAAGGATATTACTAATAAGTGCTATTCTCTAATTTTTAGCTGAAGAGGATAGTCTTGCGGCACCATCAACCAGTGCAACTGGCTGTGAAGACCATTCAAGTCATGGAGATGCAGACACACGCCAGGGTCCACTAATTGCTGATGCAACTGCTGAAGACATGAGCCCTTCGCGTCGCTCGAGTTCACTTGCCGAAGATCGTGACTGCAGCGAACAAGGACCATCGTCGGGACAATGTGGCTGAGGACAGCCACACGTCAGGAGAGGCCGTATTAGCGTGAAAACGTTATTTTTCAAACTACCGTGCGGCGCTGTGTATAAAAGGGGGTGCGGCCAGTACTCGTCCCTCACTCCGTCTCAAGCAGCCGTCGCGATAACATCTCTCTGTAATATTGTTTAGAGTCGTTTTTAAATCAGGAAGTATATTTTCTTAGTTTAAAATTGTATTTGCTTAAAATTGATTAAAGTTTAGTGTTTCGTCATTTTGTTAGTTTTTTTTTAAATAAAAGTAGTGTTAACCGCTAATAATACATATATATATATTTTTTTATTTACACTTCAAGACACAAATATCGTTCAGCCCTGACTTTTGAACCTACTAAGTCATTTATTCTTGTATTACAAGACCATGTTTGCGTTTTATTTATATTACTTAGAGCAGCCTTTTAGAACAAGCTTCAACAAACACAACACATGCACACCACATTACTGCCTTCCTACAAACACCATACGACTTTATTGCAAACATTTTTCTATCTTCTACACATTTCATTTTCACATTTCCATGAGAATTAATCCGGCCAGTTTCCTCCCTTCTATTTCCTGCCAGCCCTAGTAACAACGTACTATAATTCCGTGGAGCTCGGCAAGTTTTTAGTTCTCTTAACAATGGGCGGGAAGCTTTGAGGCAAGTTGCCACTTTCTACCGCCAGGCAGCGCGCACGGGGTTGACTGCCAATTAGATCGTGTGAACCGGGGCTTATAGACTTTATGAGAGAATTGGTTTGAAGATGTCGTTTGACATACAGTATGAAATTGAATAGGTGTGTCAGATTAAAATATTTAATTCAACGTGTTGTGAGGAAAATTTAGAGCACGTCATTAAGGAAACCGGCTGTCTTTAAACGTGCGCGTAGGCAAGCAATTTGGCAACGTCGTCGCGCGCACTTTTTGTCTTAGGAACGGTCAAAATTAGGTACTTAAATGACCGCTAGTTCATCGCGTTGCCATATTGCTTCGTGTTGTGAACTCTGCGATGAATGGATTGCTTATCGGGCGCGCGCTAAAATTGATACTTTAAATTCCATTGTTTTGATAACTTTGAAAAACATTTTTATTTATTGGAGCAACGATAATTCTTGTCTACTTGAAGGCAATATTTGCACTATCTAAGACGATCAAATCAAAATTATACGATTTTTTTTAACAGTTACTGCGCCTCCTATTTCGATTTGGCTTTTCGATTTAATTCTGTAGAATTTGTGGTGTTACTGTCGATTTTATTACTATACCATTATATAAAAACTAAGAAGTGAATAGACAGAACTGGGCACAGTATACGTGCAGTCTGCTTTGCCAGTTATGATTCCCGTTGCTCCTAAAGTTTTGTCTCCACCGGGAGTACAACTTAGGTAGTAACTCGAATCTGCCTATCCCAAGTAAATTGAGACTGTCAGCGCATACATACATTTGTATTTGTAAAGAAGTTCTGTAATTAAATATTTACTTAATAAAGACTCCTTCAAACAGGCGCGACACGCGATAAAATCGCGCGCGACACAAAGGCACCGCAAGTCTATGTTCTATGTTATGGGTTTGGTTTCCGCACTTAGTCCTACAATGGACCATTTTGTGCGTGGGCATCGCAAGTCGCGCAAAGAGCGGTACTTTTGTGTCGCGCGCGGTTATATCGCGTGTCTCGCCTGTTTATAGGAGCCTTAAAACGATTTGAACTCTTTTACTTTCATTTTATTGTACAGACGCCAGCACATCAACTTACTACAATCTGTCAAATTTCTTTAATAGATTTTCAGCTTTATCGCTACAGCATAAGATACAAAGTTGATTGGGAAAATTTGACAGTTTCGGGTAGCTTGATGTGCTGGCGTCTGTACCTACTTTGTTTGTTGAATGAATTAAATTTCCTTTTTTTGCTTGTTACTTGCAACACCTTTCATAATGGTGAAATTACATTTCGTTGCACTTAGAGACACTTTTAGGATAATTAGATCCATCGGCGAAAAGAGCGAAAAAACAAAATTTAATTACGAAGACGTGACGGTTGACAGGGGAGAATTGAAGAAGAAAAAGTGTTGTTCCGACCCCAAGTAATATGGTACAAAGCCAGGATGATGATGAGGATGAATTACCTAGGACTTAACTTCTCCCAAAAAACATAAATTTACCTACTAAATAATTATTTTATTTGACAGTCAAGTAACGTAGTCTCAAAGTTCTAATAACAGTCTTACTTGATTCTTTGTTCGAACTGAATTACTTACACCTAACTTATAACTAACTTCAAGTGTACATTGATAGATTCGGAATTCATGACACGTAATTTAAGTTGTGAAGTCTGAGCTGAAGTCCGGGATTCAATTCCCGGTTGATGGAAATGTTTGTGTGTGCTAATGACTAGGTTTCACTCGGGGCTAACTTAGATTAAGTGTGATGTTTGGTATCGTGTGTGTATATTATTAGAGTCTGGATGATACAGGCTGACTTATTAAACTATGGACATAATTCAAATAGTAATTTCCATAGTTTGACGCGCTGGTATGTGGTTATCGTAAGGCTTATTCGAGTTTCTTACCCATTCTTCTCCATAGGTTACCTCCTACGCTTTAGAATAGGCAACTAGCTTCGTCTTTCGGATTGATCGACTGCTTGAAAATTCAAAAGTGCCTGTAATTGGTTTAATTGAAATAAATGCTTTAAGTTTGAGTTTGATATGGTTAAATTGAAATCATTCAGGAAAAAAAAACTATATCTGATGTTAAACAGAGAATGAACTCATGTGAGGACTGGTCCCAAAGTTGAACCAAAAGACAATTATTATGATAAAGTAGTATTATTAGCGGATTTAAATATGTATTCAACAAACCAAGTGGTACAATGTTATTATGAATACTTTGTCACCTTCTGTGGGTTTCGCCAAAGTAATAATATTCTTAATTGCAATAATCGCACGCTCGATGTAGTACTAACTACTATGCCCGTAGGTGACATTGTCGTAAATGAGGAACGTGAGGAGTGTTTGTCATGCATTGACCCGCAGCACCCGCCGCTACGAGTAAGTGTAAGTCGGAGGCGGGTGACTTCTAGCCCGGGTTGCCCTGTACCAAACGCTTCCACTTCCCTACCACGATGGAATTATAGCAAGGCGGACTTCCATTCTTTATACCTGGGACTTGCAGGGGTAGACTGGGGCTCTCTGTATGGAACAACTAATGCCGACGAAGCATTTAGAATATTTTATGATATATTTTATAGGATTTTGGATGATAGCACTCCAAGAAAGAGCTCCAAGGGTAATTGCTTTCGTTATAACTACCCTGATTGGTTCACTGCTGACATAATAGGTCATATTAAGAAGAAGGCTTTGTGGCACAAATCTTTTAAGAAGACTGGTTCAGGCAGTGATTATACTAAATTTTCCCACTACCGTTCTCTTGTAAAAGACTTAATCAGTACCGCATACCGTGGTTATCAGAGTCGCACGGAGCAACAATTTGTCAAGGAACCGAGGTCTTTTTGGGGTTTTGTTGGACGCAAGCGCTCGAAGCGAAGTACAACAAGGATTACTAGGAATAGTGAGCCGTTGCCAGAGCATGAGTGCGCTCAAGCGTTCGCTGATTATTTTCATTCGGTGTACGGGGCGGTGTCACCGCGGTTGGATGCGGCTGCCGCTGGGCAGGGGGCGCCCGAGCGCGGCGCACGCGTTCACGTGGGACAGCTGTCTCTCGGTGAGGTGAGCGCCGCGCTCGCGCGCCTCAAGCCCAAGCGTTCGGTTGGGCCAGACGGGGTGCCACCCTTCGTGGTTAGGGACTGTCGGACAGTACTGGCCCGGCCGCTCATGTATTTATTCAATAGTTTCTTAGGAGAATGCTCGTACCCGGACGGCTGGAAATTAACTAGGGTTACTCCAGTACCAAAGGGGGCCCCAAGCACGGACGTTAACGGATATAGACCAGTAGCAGTACTGTCAGCTTTTGCTAAAGTCTTCGAGTCCGCGTTGTGTTCAACTATCCACTCGCAAGTAGCCTCACAGCTCAACGATGCGCAGCATGGTTTCCGGGCGGGCCGTAGTACTAATTCTAATTTAATGTGTTTTTTAAATCAAGCCACCACAGTGCTGGACTCGGAGACTGGTGCCCAACTGGATGTCGCTTACTTCGACTTCAGGAAGGCATTTGATAGTGTCGATAATGACATACTTATAAGTAAATTTGCGGGGGTGGGTTTTACCCCAGCTCTCTTGAAGTTCTTTGCTAGCTACTTGGGCAACCGCAAGCAAATAGTAGAATACGCAGGTTACATCTCGGACTCGTATTCCACCCTTACAGGAGTTAGTCAAGGGACAAATTTAGGACCTTTAGAATTTATAATCATGATTAATGATCTTCCAGAAGTCATTAAAGAAGCTAGCTGTTTATTATTTGCTGACGATCTCAAGCTTTTCTTGCGTATCACTGACGAGTCGAGCTGCGAAAGGCTCCAGCGGGACATTGATAGGGTGGTAGCTTGGAGTGCAGAGAATAAACTACACTTCAATGTTACGAAGTGTAATGTAATGTCATTTACGCGGGCTGTGGTACCCCGACGTCATGATTATCGTATGGACGGTCACGTCATATCGCGGGTGGAGTCAGTGCGAGATCTCGGGGTTACTTTCACTGGGGATCTTTCGTTTCGGGCTCATGTAGTGCAGGTGTGCAAAAAAGCGTTTAGAAATCTTGGTTTTGTCTTGCGTGAAACCCGTGACTTCACTAATATGGCAGCAGTGAAAGCACTTTACAATGCGTTAGTGCGAAGCAACTTGGAAACTAGTGCTATCATCTGGAATCCTTATGAGTTGAAGTATTCTCAGATGCTAGAAAAATTGCAAAATAAATTTACCCGATACCTGTACTTGAGGCAATTTGGGGTCTACCCTTTCTACCCGCTTATGTATCCAACTCTATTTGTAATAGGGATGGTTGGGTACTATAAGTTGGAAGTAAGGCGCAACCTCGCCCTTGTAAAATATGTTTTTATGGTTTTTCGTGGCATGTTAAATAATCCACAAATATTGGAATCGTTGGGATTACTTGTTCCAGACAGAAGGCTACGGTTGGGACCGAGAGAGAGGCTGTTTAAAGTCCCGGCATCGCGTACTAACGTTTTGAAGTTTGCACCAGTGATTCGAGCGATGCAAATACTGAATTGTGTGTCTCGGCGTTTAGATATATTTTCTTGTTCTTTGGCGGAATTCCAGAGGGTGACACTTAGTATGTTGTCCACTGTATAGCTGCGTTCCTTCCCAGACCCGTTACTTGGGACTGGGTTTTAGCAATTTATGACTACTTTTGTTAGCTTGGGTCTTACCTGTTAAAACAAAGTATGTGTTAATGAATAAATAAATAAATAAATAAAAATAAATAAATAAATAAATTGGTTCAAATAAAATTAGGGTCAAATACTAAATGCCTCTGCTGCCACCAAGTCCATCCCCACGTGGCGTCATCCCTCAGGGTAGAGAAATGCCGTGTGAAGAAGCCCTAGGGAACCCTGGCTCGCTTTTACAAAGGGACCAAACGATACTCAATTTATTCATGAACAATTTATATTGTTTCTGAATATCAAATAAGACAGCACAAAACATAAAACATAAGTAGTTGATAATTTTTAATTACAAAGACTAAGGCCGCTATCCCACTGGCGTTTTACGAGCGTTGACGTCAACGTCGCGTCTGCGCGGCGTCGACGCTGCGCAGACGCGACGTTGACGTCGCGTCATCGCGTAACAAGCATAAAACGTCCGCTGAACGCGACGTCAACGTCGCGTCCGCTTAACGTTAACGTCGCATTTGTTGGCAATAGTATCATCTGCGCGACGTTAACGTCATTTTCGGCTTTTTCTAAACTTTCGTTTAGAAAATGCCGTTCTTGATTGAGTTATCTTTTGAACTTAATCAATTATGGCAGAAGCCTATCTTATGTTATGATTATATCGTGAAATGAAATACTACATAAGTACACTGTTATACAAACGAACTAAGTAAAAAACCAAATAGGAAAGGATGGATGATACAAGACCATTTTCTTTTACAAGCATCTTTTGCTAAAGTACCTACCTATAAAGAGATGGTGTTACGTTCATCACTGATTGGTGCCTAAAATTCAACCGCAGGCCAAAACCCGGAGAATCAATTATTATAAAACTAGGTGCGCCGCACGGTTTTACCCGCATAAGTTTCGATACCGTGGGAACATCGGGATAAAAAGTAACCTATAGGTAATAGGTAATACGGGCTGGTGTCCGCAACTCCACGTCAATGCGCGTATTTTGCGTACGGAAAAAGTAACCTATATGTTAATCCAGGGTATCCTATTTGGTCCAGCCGTTTGAGCGTGAAGAAGTAAAAAATAAAACACACACTCACAAACTTTCGCCTTTATAATATTAGTGTAATTCATTTCCGAAACTCAAAATAAATTGTTGAAGGGGCCGCGATAGAGCGACGTCGGCTGGCGAATTAACTTGATCGGTGTTATAACTGTGTTACTGAGCGAAGCGTTGCTATTGTTCGTAAACAAATTTAAATAGCTTTAACTTGATCCCCTGTCAAAACCTTATCTATAGAGGAACCTACAATTTCCTTGTCGTGTTTTGTACTTTTGTTAAACACACACTGCAAGAGATTTTCGAAGATAAAAGCAAACAACTATCATGCTCAATTGAACACGATAGTTATTTGTTTTTATCATCTATCTATTGGAGGTCGCATATACTCGTATGTATGCACTGACCTGTGTGAATAATCTTATTTACACATGTCTGTCACCTTTTTAAAATAAGCACAAAGTATGAGTGAACAGGCTTCTTCTGGGTAAGCTCACTCCAACGTAGACTTTATCTGTGTCATCTCTAACCTAGATTAGAGTCAAGAGCAAACCCATTTCAAATAAAAAAAAAGAAGCACAGTTACGGGTTGTTTATGTTCTGTACATTGTCACTTGTGTGTAAAATATGGACCACGAATGAATGTAGTAACTATCACACCACTGTTGCTCTTATTATTGCTACTGTTTTTAATAGGTTATGGGCCCAGAACTAGCGGGCCAAAGCTAAAGCCAGCGCTAGAGTATAATTAATTAGTCGAGTGGTTTGAATATTAATAAAATTGTGTGCTTGAACTTAGGTAATCGCAATTATGTCAGCTGAAGTTGGCATAAGTGGTATTAAGAAGCTGAAACGATCGTCCGACTACCCAAACTGGAAATTCTTGCTGCGAAATTACTTTGAGAATAAAAACTAGTAGGGAATAATTTCTACAGATGTAGTAAATGCTGACGTAGACCGGCAGGCACGAACGACAATATGCTTGTTGTTAGAACCAGAGTATTTTACCCACGTCTACAATGCGAAGACTACGAAAGAAGCCTGGAACAGCTTACAGAAAGCTTATGAAGACAATGGTTGGGGAAGATGTATACATATTCAGCGAAAGCTTTTCAATTGCAAGTTAGAGAATTTCGTTTCTATGGAAAGCTACATATCCAAAATTACATTCCTGACACAACAATTGTCAGATATTGATGCTCAAATCCCTGTTGATTGGATCATATCGATTTTTCTGGGTGGATTGACCACTGACTACAACCCGCTCATTATGGCTGTAGATAATAGTGGACAAGAGATCAAGTTACAGCAAATAAAAATGAAATTGTTACAAGAAGGAAGTAGACAGTGTAGTAAGTTGAACACAGAGCACGAACAAGCCTTAGTTACACGTAAAGTATAAAACGATGCAAGATCTAAAACAAAAACTAACAGACTTAAGAAGAAGTTTATCTACAAATGTTTTAAGTGCCATACGCAAGAATACAGGGCGTCCGAATGCAAGGAGCGGATCAAAACCGCAAATATCTGCCTGAGTACGAAGGAGGCGATAAACAAAGATAAATGGTATTTAGACAATGGGTGCTCAAATTTAATCATCCCACGATAAAAGTGAATTGCGGTCTTATACACCTGAAAAGGGCAACATGAAGATCGCTACAGCAAACGGCGAGAAATTATTGGTAAAAGGACGAGGAAATGCTGAGCCACGTGTCAGCGAAAACGATAAATTAATTTTAGGAAATGTTTTACATGTTCCTGATTTATTAACCTAATTTCGGTGAGCGATTTGATCAAGAAATGAATTTTGACAAAGGAGGTTGTATGATTCATAATAAGAAGCGAATTGTTGCAAGATGTAAAGAGGTCGACGGAATTTATGAGTTGACAGAAAATAAAAACAACGTCGTAAATGTGACACTGTCAAAACAAAATGAAAATCTTGATGAAAATGTTTCGAACATTTGGCATAAAAGATTAGCTCATTAATCGCGTAATTATATTAGATTAGATTTATTTATTTCTGAGTATATGGCAACTTAAGATCTTAATAGTAAACAGTTTCACATACACTACCGTTGCCGGTGTACAAATATTAAAGTTAATTTACAAAGTCAAAGTGGCCAAGTTCTAGGCCGCAACAATATAATCATAAGTCATAGTAGTTAGTTTGTCATCGAAACGCTAAGAAGAAGATATATCCCATTAATATAATTATAAACTAGTTCAGATGAAAAATTCGCAGTTTTTATACAATGTCAAGAGTTATAAGCACAATTTTATTATATTTATTATTTATGAATGAAAAATGTCAAAAAAAATACAGTAAAAGTCAATAGGTATACACACACAAAGTAAAACAGTTGTCTAAAAGCCAGGCAAATATTGTTTTTCTGAATTTATTTGTGGGCAACACTCTGATGCGTGGGGTTAAATTGTTAAAGATTTTGATTACCATGCAATTGGAATTCCTGCTATAGAGATGTAGTTTCTGACTAACAAGTTATTTATTTGGGCTTCTGCTTTTCACTCTTGTTCTTGTTCATACAATGGGAACATGTGCCTAATACCTTTTGATAAACATGCAAATTTTAAAAATATATAGGCAAGGAAGTGGAAGAATAATTTAGTACCTACTTTAAATAGTGGCTTACAATGTTCTAAATATTCCGCTCCATACACAGCTCTGACACATTTTTTATATGAATAAAATGAAAGTTTCAATATGCGGTATGGAATTTAAGAGTACCGATTTATGCGAGCTGTGTATTCCATGTATCGAAGGAAAGACATGCAAAAGCCCCTCATAAACCAAGGTTCTAGAGCAACGAGGTCTTACAGTTGGTTTTTAGCGATGTTTGTGGACCAGTCCAGGAGCCATCCTTCGGGGGCTCGAGGTATTTTCTTCTTTTTATCGACGATTATACTTGGAAGACTCATGTTTATTTTTTAAAGAGAAAAAGTGAAACTTTCTATAAACTCCGTGAATACAAAGCGGAAGTTGAGAATGAGACAAGTAAATATATTAAATGTCTGAGATCTGACAACGGCGCAGAGTACTGTAATGATAAATTAAAATTTAAACTTTTCTACTGAAACCACTCCCTTTCTTCTAGGAAGATTGAATTTGTAAGACGGAGCGCTGCCTTGAACTAATTAGGTTGAACTCAATCAAATTTTATTATTATTGATATAACTGGCACATTGTTTACACAAACAACACTGATCTAATTTTATTTACATAATTATTCTGGCATATTTCAAGATGATTTACATTGAGAAATAAGATCGGTTTTAGCGTTACGACAGCCCGTTGCGTCACCCTATGTTAGATTTCTACATCTATATCCTCAATGTTTATAGTGTAGGCATAATACAAAGTATTCTATTGTATCGATTTTCAGTAAATCTGGTTTGTTAGTAGGTAAACATTATTGGTCCATGCTCGGAATTTCTTTGTAGGATAAAATCAGAAACGAAGTTATCTGGAAAACAACTGAAGTTATCGACATAGCTTTTCAGAGTAAGCAAGCTGAAGTGGCAGTGGGCTTGCCATGTCTGTCGAAGGACCGATGGCCGGTGGTGCAGACGAGTCCTGGAGTGGAGACCGCGTATCGGCAAGCGTAGTGTGGGACAACCCGCAGCTAGATGGACCGACGGCCTCAAAAGGTGGTTGGGACAGACTGGATGCGGAAGACGAAGAACAGTGTGTTCTGGAGCAGCCCAACCTGGGAGGGGCCTATGTCCAGCAGTGGACTGTGATAGGCTGAGTTGACTGAAACATTATTGTACAGACGCCAGCACATCAAGCTACTACAATCTGGCAAATTTCTTCAATAGATTTTCAACTTTATCGCTAAAGTTTTAGGTTCAAAGTTGATTGGGAAAATTTTACAGTTTTGGGTAGCTTGATGTGCTGACGTCTGTACATTAAAATCCTATCATAAGACAAGTATCTAAATCTTTCATAATCATTTTAACCAATAAGTACAGTCCGGAAAATTAAAGGGTTCTGAATGAAAAAATAAGCAGGAAACCGTTTTTACGTTTTTTTTTAAGATTCAGGTGAACCTGCCCTTTTAAGTAGTGTTGGCTATAGAACGAATATGAAAACCGAAACCGGATTTTTGCGAAATCGAAATTAGAAAATGTGCCAAAATGAAATTAGAAAACGTCATAGGCGTAAAAAACAAAAGCCGAAACCTACACGCTACAGGGGTTGATGGACGCTGCTGAAGATGAGCTCGTAGCCAAATTCTGAGCTGACTGTATACTAGGTGGAGACGTCAATACATTAAACTGCGTATGCTGTTAATGCTGTTCCCAGTCTGCATACTTATAAAAATTAGATGTAATACTATATTCTGATTCAATAGTTTAATCACCATAGCTCAAAGATTGGCAAAATCCGCAGTCGGCCCAACATTACCTACTAATTAGTTTGTTTGAAAAAATCACTTTTTTCATTTCGTTGCTAGGATTTCTTTGATAGTTCCAAAATACTCTTATGCATTTTAATATATTACCAGTGTTTTAATTTATTGTCGTATTGCTGTCTCCACATTGTATAGATTTCCATCGACACGCTAAGAAAAATACCGGTACCAGAAACCCCATGATTGTATTTCTATAATCTACTAGCTTTTGCCCGCGGCTTCGCTCGCGTTAATTTACAATTTGACAATCAAATGATTCGAAAGACACGCGGCGCCATTTATTATCATAATAACGTTATTGTTGTTTTCCTCGTGAACAGCACTTTTTTCGGGATGAAAGGTAGCCTATGTCCGCTTCTGTACACCTGACAACGTATATGCAAAATTTTAGGATGATCGGTTCAGTGGTTTAGACGTGTAAAGGTAACAAATAAACAAACAAAGTTACTTTCGCATTTATAATATTAAATTAGGATTAGGATAGTTAGGATGAGATTGCTTTGTTTGCTGGGTAACGACATAGTATAAATACCTATAAAGCACATAGATACTTTCATGAATAAATTGGTTACCACCCAAAAACATCGTTACAAATGAGGTAATCATTGGAGCAGGGCGCTCCAATCGAAACACATTAATCTCTCTCTGTGCTTATTTGGGATCTTTAAAAATCACTTTATCTCTCTTCGGTCTGCTGCCACCACTGAGCATGAGGTTCTTGGTTCAATTCCCGGGTCGGGCAAAGAGTTATTGGGTTTTTCCATGAATTTTTTTTCTGTAGCCGCCTAAAGTCTGTCTTTGTGCCAGGTTGATCGCAATAGGCTCACCCCCTGGTACTTGGGACTTAAACATAACTGGCGTTATATGGGTATACAAAAAGTACATCTCTGCCAAAACCCTTTGGGGATTACAGTCGTGAGGTTTTGTTATCTTTAGATCACCTAAAAATACCTTACAAAAAATTAAAGCCGTAAATATCTGGCGTCCGATAGCTCTGGCTAGCCAGCGGAAGGCGTAAATCCCGAAACGGACAGTATTTACGCAATTTATGTAGATAAACAAATCACAAGTGTTTACCGTGGCGAGGGGTCCGTATTGTAAATAACAATCTTAGTGATAAACATTGATCCCGAGTTCTCGATTTTGGGAATTGATTTTCTGAATCACCGCCGCGATGGACAGATCAGCTCGTTCGGAATAACTTCATCGGAAAAAATACATGTTTTTTGTAGAAAAAACTTTTCATTTAGGCAGCTCCTGAAGTAAATTTTCTGCCTTCTTGTTTATTTATGTAAAAAGTTAAAACTTATTAATTTACCGGTTATTCATAGTCTAGTGAAAGTAGATTTTTGGCACGCACAATGGTCCACATGAAGAACTAAGTGTGGAAAGCAAACCCCATAAAATAATTAAAAATATGAACATAGTTTTTTGACAGCCGTTACGGGTAATCAGACGCCCAAAAGTTTGCCAACCAGTCTTACCAAGGGGTAACGTATTACACGGTGCCTGGTTTGTAGAGGTCAGATAGGCAGTCGCTCTATGTAAAATACTGGTATTCAGCTGCATCCGGTTAGACTGGAAGCCGACCCCAACATAATTGGGAAAGGCTAGGTAACCTAGCTTTTTTAAATTTTTCTAGAGGTCGCTAACGCGACTTTTGAGCGTGGGATCTTGAGAGGCTCGTGGGGTAACATCCCTGGTTTTTAACACAACGGTTAAAAACAGTAAAAAGATCATTCATTCAAACTAGATTTTGAGAATCAGCACAATATTTTAAACGTCAAAATCTCATAAGACAGTCCCCAAAACGCCCGCCCTTCACTGCTTTCTAGTGCTTGCGCTGAGAAAAATTAATGGCGCAACAAAATCCCCAGCTGGTTGAAATGACATGAACTGTGAATATTATGAAGCCTTATAAGAGAAACGGAATACTTAAATAATGCATGGTGAATTCGAATACAGTAGTTGACCCTGCCATGTTATAATCAAAACTAAGTGTGCAAGACAATTCAATTTGTTTAGGTTCAGTCGTCTACAACCGTAACCATTTTTCACAATAAACACTCGAGATTCGGTATTTATTCTCACAAATTGTGTAAACGGTATCGGTTTGCTCAATCTACATTAACGTATATCTTCGTCGGCCTCAAATGTATGTGATGTGACAAACGGTACATACTAAGTTTTGTATACGTAAACTATCAATTGTATAGGAGATCGATCGATGTGTAGGTACAATTTGTAATAGGATTGTGGGGGCAGACGGCAGTTGATTGTGGGGGCAGACGGCAGGTGCTCAGCTCATCAGCCGCATCGGCACCCTAATTGCGTAGCACACTTTAAATCACAATCTGAATCATTTTGCGGATATTACTAATCCATTGCTTCATATGTTTGAAAAATTTGTAAAACGTAAATAACGCAATGAATGTTGTTGAACTGTCAAAATGAAAGCCATTGCTACTGTTATAGTTCGTAAAAGATAGCTTGATCTCTGCGACAGCTGTCAGTAAAATCACGCCTATGAAGTTTTGAATTTCATAGTAGTACAGACAGTATCTGTAAATGTCATACTTTATGGGCACCTAACCTACTTAGTGATGGGCGATGAATCAACGTGACCACAGACTATAAACTATCGATATTTTAAATAAAACTTAATTTAAAATTAATTATTTTTTTAATTTTCTTGTATATTTTATTTTAATATCATAACATTATTTACATTTGTATATACAGAAAACAGATAACTGATTCAGATATGGATTTGGGGTGTACTCCGTTACGAGAGTAAATGTATTTCATATTCAAATATTAGTTTAATTTTGTAACGTTTGTAATTAAATTAAACCCAATTAAATGTTACATTAGCATCGATAATAGTAAGAAACGTCGATAATTTCTATCGACAGTTTTTTATATCATGACAACCCTAGGAATGTCAGTTTGACTTATGTCGCAGAGATCAAGCTATCTTTTACGTAGTATAGTGTGTTACGCAATTACACCGCGGGTTAGATTTGAAGTCGAACTTAACGTTGATTTAGTAAAAGGCTCACTATAGATAAATAGAAAAAAAGAAGAAAAAAAAAGAAGTTATACAAGTATTGAGTATTGAGTAAATCCCACTTCTAGCAGAATTGACTTAAACTCCTACTATAAACAACATTAATCAGGATAGCTATCAGGCAGTAATATGAGTACGCAAACCACATTGATTCATTCATTCATGTAAATTAAATCGATCACTCATCATCATTGACACTACGCCAATTTGCCGTGTTACGGTCAATTCATACAATTGTAAAAGCTTGGTAGATTTAAATATACGGACAATTTAAGTTAGTTCTCAATTTGCTAAACAATTACTTATTTGGTTTATTTTTACTTTATTGTTTTAGTATTATAAATGTTGGAATGCCGACGTGCTCTTGGAGGTAGCTGCAACACAGTTTTTAGACTAATGTAGCTGTTAACGAACACTTGAACCTGTTTTATGCTCCATTAAAAGATTTGTGTTGACTTATTTTACTTACTTTTTATGCAACATGGCTTGCACAAATGTCTAGAAATGGAACAACTTTTTTTATTGCAGACATGCTTTCAGTTATTAAAAGTCAGTTCTAAACCATAATAAAATTCTGAAAAGTAGGTAATTTTTAAAGTTGCAACATAGCATGCAATGCCTTGCAAAACACGAAGCCTGCCTCGACTGTCAACTGTTTGTAATGTCACAGTTTTACCTACTTATTTTTGCTAAGTTGATGTCATTCAACTTCAACCACAAATAATAATCAAAAAACTCCAATAAAATGGTTTGCCGAGCGTAATTCATTACAAAACAATTTGGCGTTATTATACATGTTGTGTAAACAACGTGAACAACGAAATGTATGTAATATCCGTTATTATTCACGACACATCCGGAGTGCAAACGTATGTGTGTAAGCTTACGTGAAACGGAACGTAATTTAGTACAGAACATAAGTACAAGTAAAGTACATACCTGCGAGTGGGCTTACGGGACAGGCGGCAGGGTCCTCCGCGACATTTACTCATTCAATAGAGCTACATGAACTTTGAAGGCTGTTTTGATGATTTTAATGATTCTGTCTCTGTCAATGCATGGGAGGGGCCCATGGCTATGTAATAACAGCCGCACAGGTTGATAGATCAGGTTAAGCTACGCTTGCCGCGGTTTGTCCGTGGATGGGTAACCATCTTTACAACCGTGCCTCGGAAAGCACGTTACGCCGTTGGTCCCAGCGGTCATTCGTGGATTTTTGACAGTCGTTACGGGTAGTCAGAAGCCCTAAAGTCTGACAACAGTCTTACTATTAGGGTATCGTATTACCCAGTAACTGAGTTAATAAATGTGAGAAGTAATCGTACAGGTAGATATAGGGTAGGTATGCAATTACACTTTCATTTGCCTCTTGGTTGGCTTTGCGGCAAAACCGTAAATCAAATCAAATCAAATCAAATCAAAAGTTATTTATTAAACTAGGCTGAGAATCAGCACTTTTCGAACGTCAAAATTACAAAAGACAGTCCCCCAAAACGCCCGCCCTTCACCACTTCCTAGCGAAAGCGCTGAGGAGAAGAATCATCTAGTAAGTTTCTCAAATGTACAGACGCCAGCACATCATGCTACTACAATCTGTCAAATTTCTTTAATAGATTTTCAACTTTATCGCTAAAACATAAGGTTCAAAGTTGATTGGGAAAATTTGACAGTTTCGGGTAGCTTGATGTGCTGGCCTCTGTACATTGTATAATTTAAACAATTGTATTTTTTTTTATTAAGTGGTAGTCGTAACCAATATCCATAATTCATTATAACATTAACCACTTTGCCACGTTTCAAATTGGCAAGCGAAAAAAACTATGTTTATTATATTTAATAAAGTGTTTATTTTTCACTTTTTAGTTGTGGTACCTACCTACTCCACATGAACTCGTATACAAAGTAACAGTGATAGGAAGTTATTATTATAACATCAATGGAAAAATATGGATTTTTGAAGGTAACTCAAAAACACTCCTCAGAATGTTATCAAATTCATATGACGAAGTTCTGAGGTAACAAACATAATAAAAATATACAACCGAATTGAGAACCTCCTCTGTCTTCTTAACGTCGGTTAAAACACAGTTTATTATAAAATAACCCTATATCCTTTTCACGCTGAAAAACGTCTACGTAAATGTCACCTCTAAATATTAGACTCTCAATCATCCAGCATCCTTCATTTGGCGTCTCGCGTTCCGGGGAACTCCGAGAAGATCCGAGTTCCGTCTCAGTTAAGCTCACGCTTCAGAGGAGCTTCTTAAACGAATTCCGCCGAATTCTCTTGAATGCCGCGACGACGGAATACTAAATGCTATGTGCTTCTGTTAAATTTGACTGACAAAGGACGTTTGAGGATCTAAATCTAGGTTTATTGTTACGCTAATTATATTTTTTTTGTACAATATTATCGTTGACCTTACTTTTAAACCTAGGTACCCACTGAATGTATAAACATAACATCATCTGCCTAGCCTTTTCCCAACTATGTTGGGGTCGGCTTCCAGTCTAACCAGATGCAGCTGAATTTTTACATGGAGCGACTGCCTATCCGACCTCCACAACCCAGTAACTGGGTAATATGATACCCCTTGGTAAGACTGGTGGTCAGACTTTCGTGCTTCTGACTACCCGTAACAACTGTCAAAGATGCACGAGCAGTGAAATGAAATTGTTTATTCTGATATCGAAATGACTTTTTCACATTCATGTTACAAAAAATACCACACTCACACCAGCTCACACACACACACCAGCGCGCACACACACACCAGCGCGCACACACACACACTCACACACTCTTTTGCACTATAATAATATCTCCCGCGCCGAAGGATAGTCTCCGTTGTGATTCAGGTCGGCGTTTCCTATCTGACTACTCAGAGAAGAAAGGCCAAAATCAACTCAGTTTACCATACATTGTGAAGCCCATGATCTACAATGACATGAATAATTATGAGCACACGCAAAGCTCCTATTACAAAGATGGTCTTAGATTCCTAAGCTACCCCTATCACCAACAACATGTGGGCACACACCCATATTTAAGTAAGGTATTACAATATGTAAACTCAGCTTTACTCACACTTAAGATCGCGCGTTACTTCACGTCATAGTTCTGGTAAGTTTGCTCCAGCTATGCTAACTCAGGCTACAGGCTATGCAATATTGCTCCGATGTCGTAGCCCCTTCGTTGAAGTTACTTGAGCTATTTCAAGGACTAATTTCAAACTGTAGTGTAAAACAGATTAGTAAGTTGAGAGTATGCTCGTGTTGGGTTTGTCATATATATTGTCTTTTATTATAGATATATAGCTTCTGCCCGCGACTTCGTCCGCATGAACTTGTTGCCCCGTACCACCCTTTCACATTTTTACTTCGATTTAGCTCATCGTTCTTTTTCTGACTTTTTTCTTTTTGCTTGCTCCCTAGGAGTTGTAGCGTGATACTAAATAGCCTATAACCTTTCTCAAAAATTGGGCTATCAAATTCATAAAGATTTTATCAAATCCGACTGGTAGTTTCAAAATTTAGCGCGTTCAAACAAACTATTCAGCTTTATTATGAGTACTAGCTGCGCCCCGCGGTTTCACCCGCATAAGTGTCGATTTCGTGGGAAAATTGGGATTAAAATTAACCTATATGTTAGTCCAGTGTGTCAGCTACCTCTACACAAAATTTTATCAAAATTGGTCTAGCCGTTTGTACATGAAGAAGTTACTTCTTCACGTTCAAACGGCTGGACCAATTTTGATAAAATTTTATGGAATAATAATAATAATTTTGTAAGTAAACATATAAACACACACACGCACTCACTCACTCACAAACTTTTGCCTGTATAATATTGTGATGTGATAGGCTACTTACATATTTGTTAAGCTCTTTGAAGGAGTTCAACCAGGGTACCACCCCAACTTATTTCTGCCGTTCAGCAGCGATGCGGTGGTCCGGTTTGAATGATGTATGTACAGGCACATGACTCATGAAGCATTTCAGCTGTCGCTGGAATGGCAATGCAGTACCAGTATACGAGTAGCTTGCTGTGTGGTTGTGACTATGGCGGCAGAGTGGTCGCCAAGGACAGACGCCAAGGACAGTATATCAGATTATCAGATATCAGAGCTTGTTCGACACAAAATAACATAAAACATTTTCTAAACGAAAACGAATTTCTTATACTATTTTCATATTTACTCCGCAAAAGCTATCGTAAATTCGTAACAGACAGAAGGATAGACAGCTATCCTTGACTTGTTAATAGGTTGCCATTCGGTACTGGACGTATACTTTTTACCACGAACGAAACCGAATCTAACCCTTTTAACACACTGACAGTTGATGGTAACTCTTTTACATGACAGGTCCATTCTCGACCATCCGTCCGTTGCCCGTTCGCAGTTTGATTTGACAAGAAACATGTCTAGATGGAGAGCAGTGGTGGGCGTGGTGGCGCAGTGGTAACGACCCGGACTTACGAGTTGTAGGTCGCAGGTACGAAACCCAGGCAGGCGCTATACTTTGTGTAAATAATTTTATAACCACTACTCTCAAAACGGTGAAGGAAAACATCGTGAGGATGCATGTCCTAGAATCAAAAATTTGAAGACATGTAACATCTACCAACCCGCACTGGGCCCGCGTTGTGGACTATAGCCCACTCCCTCTCGAAGTGAAGAGGCTTGTATCCCAACAGTGGGAACATTATATAGCAGATTATGCTTATACTTACCTATATATATATATTGTTGGATACTACTACCCGGCCCAGGAGTGCGTGGGACGCGGTCACTACAAGAAGGCTGCCGCAGGCTGCAGTTCAGGCTCTCTGGTCTTTGTTTGGCGGTCTATGGTTTTTGACAACGTTGCGTGCAGAAGCGCTATCCGTCAGCTGTCAGCCGTTCGGTGTAACAATAATCTCTTATCGATTTCTTTAATTTGATTAGCGATGATTTAGTTCCTCTGATTTTAATTTTGCTATGGTTTTTAATTCTTTTTATAACTCATGTAATTACTTTTTGGGATATATTAATAATTCTTCTATTTAATTGTGACTTCACTTCTGTCCTAACAATATTATATATGCCTAGATGAAGTTAAATGCAATTGAGACCTAGTAGACATGACCTAAATCTCATCTAAACAGTTCTGACAGATATAATAACTAATTTAAATGCTTATTGTCTCATCATAACTGTCAGACGTGACAGCTCAAAGTGAGTCGCCGAAATAATGTTGTATTAGTTAGGTTTCAAACTAACCACAATTGTTTGAAACCTAATACGCGATGATAATGGATATATTCCCTGGCTCATTTTGTGTCAAACATTATCCTTTGAGTCTTTTGGGTAACTTACTCTTTATTAGCATTGATGTTTATTAGTGGTTGTAACGGCAATCCTATCATTTGATTTTATAGGTTTTTAAATTTTATAATTTATTTATCCTTTTATAATTTATTTATTCTTTTATATTTTGTAAATGTGAGGACTTTGTATACTATACTAGACTATCTTTGCATTGTATAAAATCAATTTCCTTTGTATTATATAATTGCATAGCACAGATGTGAGTTCTATGTACCCTATAGCTACCATTTACCGGGTAATAATATGTCTTTCATTGACTTGAATGTGCCCTGGCAGCTGATAGTATGTCATGCTCACTCAAATGTCTCTCTGACGGTGGCGTGTGTTTTGGATCATTTAGCTCCCTTCAAAATGGTTGAGCTAAATGGTGCTGATTTATGCGTCATGTTCGTGAACGGGTGCCGTCAGTTGGGGCTGGTCATCACTTAGCTGCCTCGGCATATTTTAAATTATTTTATTTTTGGATTGTTGTTTGTTAAGTACTATTTGTTGTACTCTGGACGCTCTTAACGCGTACGTCTTTCTTATTTTTTTACATCGTTCTCACATTATATAATTTTAATATCAAAAGTAATGATGTAACTAATATTTTTGTAAAATATAATTTTAAAAGAGTGTCCATGGAGTTTCTTGCCCATTCTTCTCCATAGGTACCTACACTTTGGAAAGGGCAACTACATATTTTCTGACTGACCGACTTCTTGACAATTCAAAAGTGCCTGTAAATGGTTTAATTGAAATAAATGCTTTGAGTTTTGAGTTTTGTAGGACTTTAGATCTGTAGACCATTTGTAGACATTAATTTGAAAACATTGTAAAACCAATTATTTTGAAAAGAGAAACCGTGGAGTTTCTTGCCGGCTCTTCTGTATAAGAAACGACCGATTGCGACCGTGAACCTAGCTTCTGAAGTTTTATAAGTGCTCATTTAGGTTTATGTAAAATATTTTGATTTTATGAGGTAAGGTTCTGGGTAAATTTCGGTCTCTGTAGGAATATCCAATCATGTCAAAGTCAAATAATTTATTTCAATAGGCACCTTTATGGCACTTTTAAACGTCAAAATTTACAAATAAATAGAATTGATTCTAGTCGCCCCTTCCAAAAAGCTAGTTTCGTATGGAGAAGAATGGGCAAGAAACTCCACCGTTACTCTTTTAAAATGTTTTGTAATTTTTCGTTTAATGATATGTGAAGACAGTGCACCTAGAATAAAATTACTTTACCACAACACAATAGGTAAAAAGAGATAAAAATAAGGCAATGACAGGTAAATCAATTATGTGACATATTCACAAATGTTGTAAAAGTTTAACAAGTTATAATTTAGGGTGTGAATTTAAGTAATCACAGAATGTAAAATCAATGTCATAAAAAAATATATACATAGCAACCAGTTAGATTTTGTTTAGACATTATGTGACCACAGACAACTAAGGAGCCCTATAAACATGTCTACTATCTTAATACCGAAAACCGTCCCGTGAACAAAAGCAAGAACATAATACCGTTCACAGTTTGCGTTCATAGCAATTAGAACAAAGGAGGTAATCCGTCAGCCGCTGCAGCGCTTGATAGATTAATCCTATAGACGCTCCGCAGCGATGCAGCTGCTAAATATTCAGCTTAGCGGGATTGAAGCGTCTTGCTCAATGAATTTTATTAAGAAGTGCGGTGAATCTTATGCTGGGGGTTGAAGAAAAGAATTCATTATCATATTAAAATATGTTGCCTGTGTAAACGGGAGAGCGGGAGACCCTATTACTAAGGCTCCGCTGTCCGTCCGTCCGTGTTATTATAAGAAAGGCGTTTTTGGGGCATTTTCAGATCAATCTTATGCTATTAAAATTGAGCAAAAATCCAAAAAAAAACAAATTATTTAGGCTTAAAGGAACTTTATTCTCAATCATAACATAACGTGTCACTTACCTACTTGAGAACAATACTAATCATAATTTAAATTGTATTTTTTTAAAGAGATTTTTATTTAAATAATATGATTATGTAGTGTTCAATATTGTAAGGTGATGTGGTATCCTTAGTGTACGAGTCCAACGCGCACGTAGCCGCTTTTCTTCTTTTGAAATCGATTTCAGGTAAAATTTTCCTCTGAGTAATTTCAAAGGAATTACCAACAAATAAATGTTAAAATTAGTATTCGAAATGAGTATTTGGACATAGAAACCTTCTTTAAACGTTAATTTTATTGACGTCTTCTCCCAACCGACATCTTATTTTCTTATTCAACGCGATCTTCAAATTAGTTGGCTCTTTAAATACGGGTCACGTTTTTTCATTTAGTAGGCTGAATGTTCTGCTTACCTCATTTATTTTGGTTTTCTGGTAACATTAAGGTCATTCTTTTTTAATTTTATTAATTTTTATCTGTTCACCAACTTTGAAACGCACCAAAAGTAAGTAGGTATTCCTCGAAAAAAAAAAATTAAATACTTACTAATAAAAATATAATTAATATAATTTTATTCCTCGAAATGCATCAACGATGAAACATAGAGAAGAGCATGATGGATTCGTAATAAATGATATCGATAGACGTTTCATTGGTTGCGTTTCAAAGTTGGTGCGCCCTAAAAAACATTCCCGATGCTCATTGACTGTTAGCTGTTTCAACATAAAAAAAACCATAAACTCACGCATTATTTCCATGGACAGAAACTACAGAACGCCACCTGCTACGAATACAAGGAGTATTTACCTTTTGCTCATTTTACATTCATGTATCTAATTTAATGTACTTGATTTTTCTGATGAACATCACCAATAAGGTCACGTTATTATGTCATTCAAAATAATTATAGGTGCAGACGCCAGCTGCACATCAAGCTACTACAATCTGTCAAATTTCTTTGATAGATTTTTAACTTTATCGCTAAAGCTAAGGTTCAAAGTTGATTGGGAAAATTTTACAGTTTCGGGTAGCTTGATGTGCTGGCGTCTGTACTATGAAATTACTTGATAAATAAAACACAGAACAGGTCCATAAATTGTTTGCTTACTGACAAAACTGTCAATTTCAAAATCCATAAAGCCCTACCTACCCTTTAAAGCTCTCAAACGACCAACCTAATTACAAGCCTAATATAAAAACCATAAATTAAAAAACCCAGTTCTGGCCCCCGCCCGAACTTCAGCCATAACTTTACGAGCTTGTTAAAGTTCGGCGTTCCCGTGGACATGGCGGTCTAACTAAATGATTAATATCGAAATTAGTTTTACAACGATACTGTAGATTTAGATGGTTACAATTTGATTGATTGCAAAGAGTTAATCTGTTTGGAGTTATTTTGGTGTTCATAATTAGATAAATGGAAATCTGTTTTTAATTAAGAATGTTTCACAAAGTAGTAGAGTCGTGTCTACCATCGTCTTTCACTATTAATAAATAAATAATCATTATAGCATTTTTATCTATCAAGATAATGGGGATTGTCCAAAATTTCTAACCATTATATTTTATTTTATTTTTTGTAAATTTAGAGCATTTTGAGAAACTAATTTGAATATTTTGATGATTGGCTCAATAGTTATATTAATAAAAATTATTTAATTATTTTAAGTTTTTAAGGTAGGTGACGTCATCCAGTGGCATAAAGGTTAAGTGCCGTTGCCTTACTAGTACATAATTAAAAATTTTAATCTGTCAACACAACGTCAACAATGTCACATCTGTCAAAGTGTCAATAGGCCGAATAGACGTCTTAAATAATCGAATCCTAGCTTAGCGTATTTATTTACAAATGGTTTGTTATGTGTAAGTGTCCTCCAAGGAATATACTACTCTCTATCGTCACTAGAACAATCGACGCGGCGACTTAGAAATAGAATAATAACGCACGCGGCGACATTATTACTATTATTGCTGCAAGTTGGAACAAAGCACTTCCTGTATTCCATAACTCTTCCAGTATATTAAATATTGTCGAGTGTTGAAATAATGTATGTAATGTAATAATGAGATATAAACAAGAATGTTTATATTTTTGACATATTTACAATAATTTGACATTTGACAGATTGTAGACAAAACTTGCCTCTTACTTTTTATTTTCTGAGGCAACGATACAAAACTGTACGGCCAAAGTCGTACGTAATTTGAAGGGCAAAGAAGGTCAATCGTATTTTAACAAAAATATCAATAACATATAAATATTTTTCAAAATTAATTAGTCCGTAATGATCAGTAATCCTCGAAATGGTTTTTCAATTACAACATTTAAAAAAATATGAACAATGCCCATTATGTACTAATACTAATATTAGGTACCTAATTATTTATTAGTATAGGTACTGTGAGGATCTGATGAGCTATTCTAAGAAATCAAACAACGCTACGATTACTTCACGTTTATTTTTACTTTTTATTAAAAACTTTATGCACAAGTGAAAACTGTACAAAGGCGGACTTAATGCCCTGAGCATTTTCTACCAGTCTACCTTAGGGTGATGCAGAGACAATGCACAGTAGGTGCAATAACAGAAAACAAATCAGAAAATATTTATAACTAAAATATAAGAACAAATCATGTGGAATAAATACATATAGCAGGGATCCAGCAGAATATCAGCGTCAGTTACATTTGCCTGACACATGCTGAGCTAGACTCCCATGTGGTGCAACCTTGAGACACACACCGCACTGTGTATGTTTCGTTATTAATTTTATTTTAAGTATTCGTCATAGTGTCACTTTTATTTCGATGTGTTTACATTTTGTTTTTTTATCGGCACCTTGTTTTAGAATCATGTGGATAATTAATTTGGTTATCATCTAACATTGTACTTTTGTATGTTGTGCTGTCTTCTTGTGTGCGCCAAATAAATGGTTTATCTATCTATCATATATATATACATACATACAACAAAATTTATAACAAAAAATAAAAAGTTATTAAAGATGAACAAGAAAACCTACAACAACTTAATTCTGCGACGAATCTGCCAACTTCTTGTGTATGTGTTCTCGAACTTTAACTTTAAATGTTATTTTGACTGAACGTCTTTACATTTTCCCGACTCTCACTAATTTATTCTAAACAAAAAAAAACCAATATAAAATACTTGATACCTCGATCTAAACGTGCTTGACTGGTCGAATAATCTATTGCCAGCCTGCTCTACATAAGGTCGACTTTAGCGGACCACCTTTACAGTATTCAACCTAGGTACGAAATGATGATTTGTTTATATCCACTCAACTACAAGGAAAAATGAAGGAACGACCACTGGAGATCTTCTTTCCTTAATTATGTACACTGGCAGTCCCGATTTCTTTATGTATTTCGGGAATGCTAGTGTGTAAAATTACTTCTTCAAAACTCAGCAGTTTCTAACATATGCTTTGCTTAAAAAATACAACATAACATAAGAACACGCCTATATTTCATAGTTACACCCTTTTTTTTATTCTATTCTATTCTATATTTCCCAAACGGTTAGGCTAGGGTGTAACTATGTGTACCTGGGATTGGTGCTCGACAGCCGGTGGGATTTCGGCCCCCACTTCCGGCGGCTGGCGCCCAAGTTGTTGGGCGCGACTGGGGCGCTGTCAACGCTGCTTCCCAATCTGGGGGGCCCGAGCGCCGCCTGTAGGCGGCTCTACGTGGGAATCGTGCGATCCATGGCCCTGTATGGGGCCCCGATCTGGGCGATCGACCTGACGGCCGATAGCATCGCAGTCCTGCGAAGGCCACAGAGAGCGATGGCCGTCAGAGTCGTCCGGGGGTATCGCACGATCTCCTACGAGGCGGCTTGCGTACTGGCTGGATCCCCGCCCTGGGACCTGGAGGCGAAAGTACTCGCGTCACTGTACCGGTGGCGCGAGGAAGCGCGGGCGCGAGGCGAGGGGCTGACGCAGCGCCATATGGAGCTGCGTCGGTCTCAGCTTCGCGAGGTCCTGGTGGCGGAATGGCGGGACAGGCTTTTGCGCCCTACCGCCGGCCTCGGTACCATCGACGCGGTCCGGCCAGTACTCCAGCGCTGGCTCGGGAGGAGGCACGGCTCCCTGTCGTTTCGGGTGACGCATGTGCTCTCGGGGCACGGTTGCTTCGGGAAGTACTTGTGTCGCATTAACAGGGAGCCGGACGCCCGGTGTCACCACTGCGTCGACTGCCGGGAGGATACGGCGTGGCATACGCTGGCAGAGTGTGCCGCTTGAGAGGAGCCGCGCCGTGCCCTCATCTCAGAAGTAGGCAGTGACCTCTCGCTGCCGGCCGTGGTCGAGTCGATGGTCGACAGCGAGGAGTCCTGGGACGCGGTGGTTTCCTTCTGCGAAACGGTCGTCTCGCAGAAGGAGGCTGCGGAAAGGGAGAGGGAGATCTCGTCCACTCACCCTGCCCGCAGCAGGCGCACCGGGCGTCGGCGGAGGGCGGACAACGCTCTCTTCCAGCCCCCCTAAATGGGTCCAGGGGCGACGGACTCGGGGAAGTCCGTCGCTCCCCACACATCAGGACCCGAGGTGGCGGCGCGATGTGTTCCACGCGCGCCCCTCTTAGACGTCGCGGGGGGAGTCAAACACCTCACTCCCCCCCCTGACCAGACGGGGCCCGCAAAGGCGGGCCGGCACCAGCCGGGGGTTGCGGAAGGATCGTACGTTCCCGCGACCCCCGGCGTAGGTGTGAGATGGAACACCGGGGTGGTTTTTAGTCAGTAAGAGTCTGACAGACCCCGCCGCCCGCCCCAGGGTGACGGGCATCCACGAGGATTTTACACCCCGGAAACAAAAAAAAAGGGTGTAACTATGTACAGCCATCATCACCATTATCTTCATTTCAGCCGAAAGACGTCCACTGCTGGACATAGGCCTTCCCCCGACCTCCACTTCGACCGCTTCTGTGCAGTGTGCACAGTACCGACACCCATTACATCAGTTAACTTTTTAAAATCAGATGCTACTTACTCGAAGAATTCTAGATGGAAAACCCAATAACACCTTGCCTGATCCGGGAATCAAAACCAGGGCGTCATCCTCAATAGTAGCGCTTGCAACCACTGCTATTTAAAAATAATACCAGTCTGTAATTGGGAGTTAGTTGTAGCCTGTTTGAAAGCGGCGCTGTAGGCTGTGCCCAGCCGACTGGCACTAATCACTGTGCTAAGTTTGGAATAGTCTAGTTTAGGTATACTATGTGAATATATAACTTGGTTATTTGTGGATTGATACTTAAATGTTCGTTACGCGCTTTCTGCTATCACCTAGCTGGTAAAATATATTTTTTACCACGTCAGAAACAAAGAAGAGGCACAAAAAACAAGAGTCACAAAAGAGCAGGAAAAAAAGAAGAGACCCAAAAAACAAGTGGCAAAAGAAGAAGAAAAAAAGGAGAGGCACAAAAAACAAGAGCTAAAAAAAGAAGGAGCCAAAAAGGAGAGGCACAAAAAACAAGAGACAAAAAAATAAGAGACAAAAAACAGAAGAGGCAAAAAAATATTAACCATTTAATATGTCACTATGATACGATCTATTGTATAAAAAGTTCTTCTAACTGAACAGACAGCTCTGCTGCTGGGGTGTTTGCTGCGCCACTTTTTCTTCCCAGCTAATGCACTAGAAAATCGTGAAGAACGGGCGTTTTGGGAAATTGTTTAATGTAAACTTGGCATTTAAAAAATGCTGATTCTCAGCCTAATTTGAATAAATAACTTTTGACTTCGAACTTGATCGTTTTTGCCATAACGCGAATTTTAATTAGGTATTGACATTGATTTAGGTAGATTTTTTGCACACAAATATTTTATGTCTTGTATCACCAAAAATCACACGAATAAATAACTTGATTTTCATTTTATTTGAGTGATGTTGTCATCATCCAAGTAGACGGTGGTTATTACGTACTGCGACAATGCTCAGCCTTGCGAAATTGACTAGAAATGCCATGACTTGTACACAACTCACACAATGTTTTATTAGCATATGAAGCGAACTAAGTCAGGGTTAACAGCTAGTAGGTAGCCCATATCTTTCGCACGGATCTCCCCACAAAGCCCCGTGAACATGGAACTACCCCGTTAAGTGGTTATCTGGTGGTTAGCGTATCGTCGGCAGAAACCGGACATGCCGGCTCCATGTCCACGCCTGTCTAATCTGCTACATAAACCCTTGCTGATAAGGGATGGGCCATGTTACGGGCGGTAGCGGGGCGATTATAAAGTCAGGACAAATCATTGTTTCCCAATTTGAGTACCTACTTGAATTGTCCGTATGTTCAAATCACATCTGTCATTCTTCGACAGTGGTATGAAATGGCTATAACACTGCAAATTGCCGTGGGGTGTTTATTTGCTTTTCAATGAATTTATCTGACTGTACAAGCAATGTGGATTGCTACTTTCTAGTATTCTTGATAGCTATCCAGCTTAAGGCGCTACCTCAAAAATAAATCGTAGCGACTGATCTACTAAGCGAGCGAACGTGACGCAATTACTTTTGAAAAGCAAAAGAAGAGAGATGACTATAATGTGCGTGCGCTCGGAATAAAACAACGTATGTGCCAAATCGAATTTACTCCTTTTTTAACAAAATAAATGGATTCAATTTAAAACTAGTTTGAGGAAACTTTGATATGATAATTCTCTAGGTTTGCAAAGTTATCCAATGGAATTTACTTTGGTAAATTCCATTGAATAACATTACAATTTTTTTTTGTATCGAGAAAAATTAATTGTATCGTGTATTCCTTTTACATGATACTAGACCAAAGAGTCAAAAAACATACCAAAATGTTTAATCCCTATTCCACATACTTAACAAGTTACACGAAATAAAAAAAAACACATGTTTTTCAATATATCACATGTTGCGTGTAATTGGAGTTTAAGTCGCAATAAATTAGTTTGGCTAGTTCCAAGTTGGTCCCAGTTACTTGGCTTTTTAGGATTAGCGCAAGCAAAGTGCGATCCGTCTCACATAAGTTTGATACCAGGTCACAATTTATCGGTTTGCCATCGACAGATTATAAAATATCGAAAAATAATGCATTCAACTGTAAATGGTTTGACACAATATTTCGATACTTTATAATCTCGCGAGATAGTATATAAACTAACGGTGATCACTGTCTTACGGTAACAATACTCGTACATGATTTATTTTTATCCTTATATAAATTAATTTTATCCTTATAAGCTTTAAGCACTGCAAAGTCAAACATACCTTTAATTAAGTTACGTCACAACTAAATAAGTAAGCACTTAATTTAGTCATAAAGTCTCATGTGTACTGGCAACTCTCTGACGCACAGTTTCGTGTAAATAACTAATTAGGTTCCAACTATCAACTTACGTATCTAGCTCCCGAACTATAATGCCATCAATCATAACTGGTAAAAAAAACAAGTCTCGTAACTCAGTTCTTCTACCGTAAAAAGTTGTGAGATCCATGTAATACCAAGTCGGTTAATTCATTCAGTCCTTACTTAAGGGACCTTCTGTCTTAAGTTATTACGTAATTAGCTAACCTAAAGACATCTTATAGTGACCATAATTATCAATACCTATTAAAAATCTTTTATGTTTTAAATAAATAGATTGTCTTGGCCATCGCATGAAAACCCAATGTATCTCACAATAAGTAATATATTATATTAAATTAGATTGTTTAATGCGATTGCCAAGTCAATCTATTTATGTAAAACATAAAAGATTTTGAATTCTATATAGTTGGTGGCATGACGAATGGCAGCTGCAGCAAACAGTTGGTGTTGTAACCACTTTTGCTTTTTTTTTTTGCTTGCCTACGGTATAGAAGTCAAAATCGGTTGAACGGACAGTAAAAAAGGTTTATTTAAATGTCTACTGTTATTTCAAATGGAGTATAGTAGATAAAGTGATTACCAGAAGTCTCAGCCCGGCCTTTCACTAGTCCGTAAACATAATAGTTATTTATGATACTAGTGCGGTAAGTTGGTTTTTACAAACGAGTAGACGCATGTAAGCCCGAGACGAAGTCGAGGGCTTACCATAGTCACGAGTTTGTAAATACCAATTTCTGCACGTGTGTCATACAATGTTTTTCAACACATTTGCGAGAAAACAGTAGGTACAAACTTTTTATTTGACTATTTTTAATAGCGAATAAGAAAATAAACAGATAGGTCACTACTCTTGGAAATTAATAGTAAAAATTGAACAATTATTGAAATTCAGTGAAATTTGCTGCTTTGGAAGCTTAACTGACTGACTGACATTATTAATTTCACACTTAGTATGTTGAACTCATATTATATTATTATTTTGTTTATTTAACAGTGGGAAAGTCGCAACAATTTTTGAAGTTTCTAATATGAAAATGGCGCGAATTTGCGAATGGCGTCACATGCACTAGGTGAAAATTAGAACTAGGTACATCTTTCGTCTCATTAGCTCTTTAGTATTAAAGTGAGACAACGTATTGAGCAAAAGCGCTTCCAAGGAGGTTCGATCAGTCAGGTTGTTTATTCTCATAATGTAAAACTCTTTGGTGGAATTCTTATATTTTTTTTTATGGAAATTAAAAAAAAACCGTAAAGTAAACGCACGGTGCTATACAACGGAACGTGCGGTAAAATAGGTACTTAGGTGAGAGTACCTATTTTACCGCACGTTCCGTTGTATGGTGCGTAATTTTTAACTTTCGAACAATGTATACAGGCTTTGTAAATGCATTTTTCGAGCAAATGTGTTGAAGATTATATTACTTCATCTTCTTCATGCCGATACCGCATTTTAGCCGAAAGTCGTCCACTGCTGGACATAGGCCTCCCCCAAGCACCGCCACTTCGACCGGTTCTGTGTATCCCGCAACCAGTGGATTCCTGCGGCCTTCACAAGGTCGTCGGTCCACCTTGTGGGAGGCCTTCCAACGCTACGTCTTCCGGCACGCGGCCACCACTCCAGAACCTTTGTTGTGCCGATAGGACTACCACTTAAATAATAATCATAAAGGAAAGCTTTTACAAATCAGGAAAATGTGAGGAAAGTTTTTAATATGAATGTGGGTGGCATAAGTGTAGGGGAAGGTCAAAGAAACGATGTTTGGACTGTCTGAAAGATGATATGGCTATTAAGGGGATGACGACTAATAGAGAATAATGGAAGAAAAAGACATGTTGCGCCGACCACAAATAAATTGTTATAAGGGTAGGAGATTGATGAGGAAGATAGAAACCTGCAGCACATTGTTTACAGCACTCTTCACAAAAGCTGCAATTTCAAGAACATCCATTGTGTTGCATTTTAATCGACTTCAAAAAGAATGAGTATCTTTATTCGGTTGTACATTTTTTTTTCATATTTGGTACCTCGGAACTCCGTCATTTATAAACCGATTTGCAAAAACCTTTTTTTTTTTGTTTTAATTCTGATTAATGGTTTTCGAGTTAGCTTCAACGATACGCATTTTTACCACTTAAGGTCATAGCGCACGCATCAAATCGTAAAGAGATCGGCACCGTATCGCCTTTCTTCTCGCCGTCAAACAGGCGTGAACATAACGTAAGCACGTAACGAAAGCGGATCAGAAGCTCCGTTACGTCAACTCGGCTACGGCAAGGCGATACCGCGCTTACGGCTCGCCGACCGCTGTTTGATGGTGAAGCAGGCAGGCCGGAAGGGTGAGAGGGGCAAGGGTGGACGAAGAGACGTAGCACGGGGACGACGAGCCGTAAGCGCGGAGACGACGAGCCGTCAGCGCGGGGACGACGAGCCGTAAGCGCGGGGACGACGAGCCGTAAGCGCGGGGACGACGAGCCGTGACGCACCGCACCGCAGTTCGTGAGCTTGTCCCGAGGCGAGGCGATAACGTTACGATTCCGATTAGTGTGTTGCAGTAGGGAGTTTCATACAAAGAATACTGAACGGCTCGAGTTGATGCGGTAACGATCCCTTTCCGGTTTGATACATACGTTGTAACGTTACAATTTCCTGGATAGAGCCAGAAATTGTAAGGTCACACTGAGCACTCACCTACCTAACTTTCAGTCTGTTAAAAGAAATAGAGGACGAGTTATAAGAGTTTATTATTAGATAGCCTATGGGCCTACCTATTCGGAGCTAGGAGATGACTAAAAGAGAAGCTGATGAATGAAAATGAGAACGAGATAGAACTGGAGAAAGGCGGGCCTCTGGTCTGCTAGTGGCCGAGGGACATCAGCCTCAGGCCGTAGAGGAGGGCCGAAGGACCTCAGTCTTCAGGCCGCTGGGTAATACGATTACTGGGTAATACGTTACGGTTACGGTTACGAATTAGTTAGGTACTACTAGGTATAATTAACCGTTAAACGAAATACGGCAGCTGGGAAATTGGGGATCACAGTTTGTTGCTCGTCCTATAAAAAACCGGCGATGTGCGAGTCAGACTCGCACACGAAGGGTTCCGTACCACAAGGCAAAAAAACGCCGAAAGCAAACACGTTTCTTATAAAGAGATCGCCTTCAATATTTTATTAAACGTTTATTATTTGTTGTTATAGCGGTAATAGATACAACACATTCTGTGACAACTGTCTAACTATTACCGTTTATGAGATACAGCCTGCTGACAGACAGACGAACGGACGGACGGACGGACAGCGGAGGCTTAGTAATAAGGTTCCGTTGGCATCCTTTGGGTACGGAACCGTAAAGATCATTCTCAGAATCCTCTTTTATAAATGATGATTACAACGTACTTACAATCAATCCGTCTTCCAACTTAGCAGTTAAAAAAGTTGTTTCTTCACTTTACCAGCTTAAACTTATCACAATTTTTTTTTATCTATGTTACCATCATAGAAATATAAATATCTATGGTTACCATAGAAGTATATTCATTAGTAAATCCATTATAACCTATTTTGCTTTATTTCTTGTACGTAAATCAAATATCAAACTGAATAATAAAAAAACTATTTCCTTTTACAAAAATAAAACAAAAACCCTTTTCCGATTTGAATTTGGACCTCGGTCCCTCTGCCCAAGAAGTAGGGCGGCGGCGGCGCCCTGACCTTGCCGTACTCACTTCCGGTGCGCGGTAATATAATGTCCGCCCTACCACCCGCTTTAAGGCTCGTACACACAGGCGCGACGCGACACGCGACACAAAGGCACCGCAAGTCGCGTAACGAGCGGTGTGTTAGGGTCGCGCGCGATTCGCGTCGCGCGTCGCGCCTGTTTGCAGGAGCCTTTATAAGTAGGCGGATAACCCTCAGAAAGTGTCTACTGTGAAACGTGCTGGACTGTAAATCAAGGAGTTTGTTCTTGTGCTTAGACTTGGTGTAAAAAGGGATGTCAGGTTTATTTTGCCGTATTAGTAGACCCATTGTATCATAAGACGAAAAAAAAACTGAATAATATCTTTAAAGCTCTTTACGTATTTCCATTTACGAGTCTCCGAGTGTGTTTGGCTTTTTCTAAGCAAACATGCATCTTAGTCAGAATTATGGTCAAACGCAAACATGTACACTAGCCAAAGAGTTACCACCTCAACTGCAACGCAACCGCATCGAAATTTCGCATCTGCAAGAAGCTGCAGCGACACTATTCACACGTAACCACTGCTTGTCCACATTTTGACACTGCGATGTGGTGTGGTTGTAGTTCGTGTGATATAAATAAAAGGAATCCTATATAAAGGGAATCGGGCAACACTTTCTGTGATAAGGGGTTGGGTACCTACTATAACAACGTGGCGCTACAAAATGGTGACATTAATTTAACACGGGCGTGCTAGTGGCCAGTAATCATAAAAATTATAACAAGATAAAATAATTCTTTATTTGAAAACTACCGCCTGCGCCGCTCGCCGACATAATATGGCTCTCTCTCTCTTTCCTTCAGTTCTTTAAGGACAGGTTGCTCCAACATGTTATTTTAGAAAATCGTAAATAAACAATAAATCTTTCATGAAATTTAAATATATTCATAAAACAAAAACGCGAAATCGTATACGTGTGTGTCAAATTAATGTCGCCATGAAAGCATGAAAATGTAATTTATTAGTGTTATTTAATGAGTTAAATTAAGGAAATTTAAGTGTCCGCTATAATAAACCATAATTATAATACTGTTTGTTCCGTTCCCACAGACAAACCGTGAAAACGGTTTTGCGGGGCATATTCAATCAATGTAATCTTTATTGCATCCATAATGTACACATACAGGTGGTAAGTAAGTATAGTTCATAAGTCAAGATTATTGTATAAACTAATAAAAATACAACAAAAGCTCCACGCTGTATAATCAAAAAAGTGAATTATCTTTTCAACTAAACGTGGTTAAGCTCTGGCCCTCAGTTTTCAGAAAATAAAGAGAACCCGATGTAAATAGTCATACCTACTTAGTCATTTATTTCTTAACAAAATAAATTGTGTAGAAAGTCTTACATTATAAAATAACTTAAAATTAGATAAATAATGATTAGATAGTGATAATAAAAAAAAAACAATAAAGCTCATTTTTTACAATAATAAAATTAATAGTAGTTTAATAAAGTAATATAATGTCAAAAGATAAAAAGAATAAAATTAATAGTCAATTACCTACAGAATATAATGCAAAACATTAACACAATGAAAATAAAATTCTAACGGCAACTTGTTATATAACAAGAAGAAAGAAAGAAAGAAAATACGTTTATTTGCGGCAAACATGACGCATAAAAATAAAAAACAACAACAAAAAAATAAACAAAATAACAATTTGAGATAAGACGGATTTTTATCTGGGAATTGTGTAGGGCAAGTCTTTCCTGCGAGTACTATCTCTAGCTTGTCTTTCCTCTACAGTTTCAAAGTTGTGCAATTCATAACAAGGTTGGTTAACAACACAAGAATATCGAGAGACATTGGCACTGCTAGAGTTTTTAGACTTATGAAGTGTTCCTTGCACGATTCTGTCTGTCTCATGCGAAGCATTGTAAAATATTAAGCAAAAATAAACGGAACATAATAATAATATGACTAAAAGATGACACCATTACCCCAAGTGCTTCTCCCGGAAGCACCGCTCACTTTGACCGACAGACTTCGAAGGATTCTCGGACCTTACCCTATTATTACATTACCTTAAGATAGGTCCCGGGGGAGACTGGAGTTCACAGTGCACACATCTTAAGACATACATATAATGGATAATAAAATAGAAAACATGAAGGATAATTAAAAAAAATGGAATAATTTCTTAAAAGTTTTTGGGGTTTTTATTATTTTTGGGCCAGGGGTATTAATTTTATGTAGCATATTATTGCTTTCTTGCTCACCAATCATCATTGCTCCTGCCATTGCTTTGATTTATTTTGGTTCCTAAAACTAATGTAATAATTATTTTTCAATTCAATATTTAATTTTTTTTCTTTCTTTTATTTCTAGAAAAGCCAAACAAAATTTTAAATGATGATATTATTCATATTTATTTTTGAAAATTGTTCAGAAATCACTTTTACATGTCAAAAATAACTTATGTTTTAAAACTTTAATGATCGGTGTTTGCTACTCTGCGAATAAAGACCGAAACAAACTCAGAGGCCACAGTCTCTTTTAAAGTCCAGACTTAATTTTATTTAGCCCATATGAGGACCATGATTTCATGGTCCTCATTTGGGCTGAATAAAAACGTATATGGTTCTTTCCTCAAACGACCATCTGGTCATTTGAGGAAAGAACCATACACATTTGAGTGGAGCTCCAGTCAGTGCATGCATTTATTAGTAACTTTTCCAGTAGCTTGTCCATAAATGAAGTGGCCACAAAGTAAATCAATGTCACTGGTACCTACCTATTTTGATTTCATTTTCCAGCTTGATTTTTCCTTTAGTCCCTACCGGTGTAATAGCACCTTAACAAACTACAAATCACACAATTTACCCGAGACATGCAATTAAACACACATGCAAATCTTTATACATTGTTGCAACAGTTTAAATTATGAGCCCGCAATACATTGCCGGTTTAAAACGTGGTAGTAACTGGCGGGCCGGTACTTAGCCGTAAATAAGCAACAAACGGTGATGTATAGGGGTGAATCACGCTATGTCGAACACGCGATTGTATTGGAACATCTGTGTTGTAACAGTCGGTAAGTATATAAAATGTAACGTCTGTTTTTATTTTGTCCCTTAGATGGTAGTCTAAAACGGGCTCGTGGCAAAATCATAACAGCCGCAAGGGGTGATGGTAGATGCTACGCTTGTCGATGTCAGTCCGTGGATCGGACCATTACCGGGACCCCTCCGTGCTTCGGAAAGCAAATCGTTTTTCTCGGGTGTCACTTGTAGATCTTTGACAGTCGTTAGGCGTAGTCAGAAGCCCAAAAGTCTGACAACCAGTCTTACCAAGGAATATCGTATTACCCAGTAACTGGGTTGTGGAGGTCACACAGCAGTCGCTCCATGTATAACACTGGTATTCAGCTGTATCCGGTTAGACTAGAAGCCGACCCCAACATAGTTGTGAAAAGGCTAGGCAGATAGATTAATTGTAGTCAGAAACTTTACTGCAGAGCCACGATGCTACTCTCTTTTGAGGTATGAAATTTGGTGGCAAATAAGCAGGCGGTTCACCCAGTGCCTATACAGCTTAATGACCCACCGCCTAAGGATGTCTACAATACCAGAGGCAAGGCAGGATTCGCAGGTGCCCTGTCATTCCAGGGACAGAACCGAAATGTCTCATGCTCCTGTATCGAAGAGAGGAGGCCTGGCCTTGAAGGGCATGAGTGCCGGGATAGTGCCGGTATCAATACCGGCACTGTCCCGGCACTCATACCGGCGCCGGCGTCCGAAAGGAAGTGGACTGCAATCTTCCACGCGGGCCCAGTGCGGGTTGATAATGCCACAAGTCTTCGATTTTTTGGTTCTAGGACATGCCGGTTTCCTCACGATGTTTTCCTTCACCGTTTTGAGAGCAGTGGTGATGAAATTATTTACACATAGTAAAGTGCCTGCCTGGCCTATAACTCGTAAGTCGGGGCCCAGTGGTAACACGGGGCCTGCTCTTACCGTAACACAGCTATGCTCCAGGGGGCCTAAAAAGGCCACTTTGTCAGAATCATAAAAGGATAACATTAAGAATCATAATAGACAGTTAACCTGTTAAGTTAATCCTATCAAATCCCATTGGTGAAGGATTTTTCATTTTTTTTTTGTCTGTGTTAAAATACCAATCAATCCAATCCAAATCCAATCCCAATCTCTTTGATTATACCTACGTACTGCAGCGAAAAAAAGAAAAACACGGACTGTCTTCGCCATATTATGATTCATATGATATCAGTCGGCGGCGGTAGAAATAGCAAAGGCGGTTATGTATACAATCTTCTTCATTGTTCCAAGCCACGCGAAAAAGCAAATAGTAAAATATAATAGAATTAGTTCTACAATGTTTCAATGCATATAAATTAGCCTAATATTTCCTTGTTTGAACATGTATGCCTATAAACTACAAGATATAAATCTGTTTCTTTGATTTCTTGGCCCCTTGCCAAGACCCACTAGTTAGGGCCGAACGGGGCAAGTCTTTCATCCAATATTATAATGGCAAGATTTATATTTTTACCTTAAAATTGCCTAGGTAAAGTTAGAGAAAATAATAATTGTTAAGCAAATTGACGAACAACTCAAATTGCTGATTTATTCCGGTCGTATATTCAAATCACAGCTGTCATTCTTTGACAGCTGTATGAAATGATGAAATGGTTATAACACGGCAAATTGAAGTTGTGTGTCAATTTTTTAATACTATAAATTCGACAGTAACTGTCTGTCTGTCTGTATGTTACCTTTTCACGCCTAAACCACTGAACGGATTTCGATAAAATTTGACAGAGAGAGAAATTGAATCTCAGGGAAGGAAATAGAATAGTTTTTATCCCGATATTCTCACGGGATCGACACTTATGTGGGTAAAGCCGCAAGGCGCTGCTTGTACATTATAAATACTGCATGTCGATTCTGTAAAAATCTCACCGTGAATACTTGCGTGAAGTGAGCTGTCAGTGTCATCCTACTGATGCTAGGGATTGACCAAGCAAACATTTACAATCATAAAAGAGATTTTAATATTATTTTTTAATGCTAATCCTATTGATATTTTTATATAATTCAAAGCTAGTATTTTAGTGGTCAAAACATTAATATTTTGTGGGGTTTTACTTACAATAAAATAGCTAAACAGAATCTCAACCTTGTTTTTTTTTTCTTTTTTCCCTAGACTAGTAAGTCCTTACATAGCCAGACAGCGCCAGCGCCTAACGCGCTTGCGCGGCGTGAAATATGGCTCATTCCGAATTAAGTCATCATCGCTCACATGAATAATTTGCTTTCCGATTTAGATAAATCACCACTATGGCAGCTGAGAGTCAGTAATATACCTATTCACTTGAATAGTTACTCATGGTTGGATTATAGTATTTATTTGTGTATACACCACGAATTTCTTCTTCTTTGGTAAGGTGGCGACTGTAGCCAGAAGCACAATTTCGAAAATGCCACGTTAGTTTAAAGATCGGTGATAATTATTAATTTAGGGCATGGTCGGTAGTCGGCGTTATCGCAAAATGGCACATGCCATGACTTCATATATGTCGATTCACGGGACATCGTTATCGCGTTCACGTTAATACAGAAAAGGGCCCTAATTCACTTTGACCACTTAATGATTCATTACTTCGAAACCACGTCAATTCCTTAATAACCTAATCACTACATCTGCTATTAACGTATTCTCTATGACACAATGACCGAAACCGGTTTGAACTGTCAAAATACCACGCTTGACAACCGTACGGCGTGGTAAGATTATGCGGGGAATAATAGATAAATACCATACAGCAGAATTGGGGTCAAGGTGTAAGCACGCTGTAGTCGATTACAGTGCAATTCGGAATGTACCATATATCACTCCACTCGAATCTCGTAACCATGGCAACACCACCTCGGCGTCAACAGCTCCACCAGCCGCGTTTTGATTGGCGAATACCTCGTCTTTTTCTACTTTAGTTACACATTTTGAAAATCGCTCAACGAAAACTTTGCTTAATCTGCCCCTTGGCAGACTCTAAGGCAGGGTCGCCATGAAATGTTGGGGGTTCAAGGGTCGTTAGAATTAGACAACCAGCAGTGCGATTCTGTAACCATCTCACCGTGAACACTTAGGTGAAGTGAGCGTGGAGTGAGCTGTCAATAGTGTCAATTCCTAGCAAAATAAACTCACTTCACCTAAGTTTTCACGGTGAGATTTTTACAGAATCGACCGGCAGCTTGATACTTTAATGAATATCTAGTGAATTTATGTTACAATGCGCATTGATGTAAACTGCTTACTTATATTCTAAAGGAGTGTACTTACTACGTTATGCACTATTAGGGACCATACATACACTTCAGGACACCAACCACTTCTTCATTTAAGGGTTACTAGAGGTGCAGTGCAAACACGGGCGCGCGATGAGCGATAAAATATTTGCACTTATTTGACGTTGGTATTGCATTTTCCTAATGTTCTTATACATGACGCCTTACAAGTTAAATATGTAAAAACAAATCTCTAATGTGATAATGAGTGACTAACGCGCAAGCGCGGCGTGATCTTCACTCCACCCGATTCACGACATTAAATGTCGTGAATCGGGTGAAGTGATCACGCAATCTGCAATGTGATAATGACAGTGATTAACGCGCAAGCGCGGCGTGATCTTATCACTTCACCTTCACCCGATTTACGACATTTAGTGTCGTGAATCGGGTGAAGTGATCACGCCACACAAACTACGTGGGATTACATTCTATGGTCCATCAGCTAGGCATCCGTTAGCACTCGATGATTTGACACACTCGGTTATCTCTTCTAATTCAATAGATTTGGGTTAATAACAACGCTGAACATCGTCGCAGTCTTTACTAGACTCGATCTACAATTGCTCATAATAACCAAACAATGTCGATGCGTATTTTCATCAGTCTAGCTGTCATAAACGTGAATGTTTTAATTTTATTTACTGTTCGTACGTGACGCGCTCGCGCCTCAGTCTATATAAGGACTTACTAGACTAGGGAAAAAAAATAAAAAAAAACTGGATTGAGATTCTGATTGCGCTTCTGTTTTGCTATTTTATTGTAAGTAAAACCCCACAAAATATTAATGTTTTGACCACTAAAATACTAGCTTTGAATTATATAAAAATATCAATAGGATTAGGCTAAAAAAATATTATTAAAATCTCGATTATGATTGTAAATGTATGCTTGGTCAATCCCTAGTATCTGGTAAGATGACACTGACTGTTCACTCCACGCTCACTTCACCTAAGTTTTCACGGTGAGATGGTTACAGAATCGCACTGCTGATTATTAAATCTCGAATTCCTTTTGAATATACATATTTCAAACGGATTTCTGAAGCAATTTTCCACTGCGATGAAATACCGCGACTGTAACACGAAAGTAAAAAATAATTTCTCTGATTGTATTGAAATGAAATTGTTTATTTTGTAAACAGGATATCGGAATCACTTTTACACGTCATATTATAAAAAAAAAATTAGCTAGATGAGGTCGGCGTTTCTTATCTGACTACTATGAGAACAAAGGCCCAAACACACGGGCACACTTTCCTGCT
The DNA here is from genome assembly GCA_963855955.1 of Luperina nickerlii. Taxonomy (NCBI): domain Eukaryota; kingdom Metazoa; phylum Arthropoda; class Insecta; order Lepidoptera; family Noctuidae; genus Luperina; species Luperina nickerlii. The sequence continues at coordinate 1,243,668 of OY979682.1, read as the reverse complement.
AATTTCTTACATCGGACTTTGCACTTTTTATTTTTATCTTATTTTTTATTCTGATGTACGACTAATATCTAACTACCTGGTGTATTGTGCGTCTCTTAGTCTGTGCTAAATAAATGTATTTTCTTTCTTTCTTTTCTTTCAAACAAACTCAGAGGTATTACATTCATTGTTGAAAATTCCATAAACCATTATGGTATTTTCGGCTGTTGAAGTTTTCTTTATACTACTCAGCTACTAACATATCAATGTTATACCATACATGTATTCCCAAAAGGGTGCCCATACGTGTAGTTTAGGTACATTTACCCAAATTGTCGGTATACACAAATCACAAATTTCAGTCTTTAACACTAGGTAAAAGACATGTTTTATGAGGGAGTAAGACATATAAACCAACTTAGATTCCAGGATGTTATTGCATAGTTAGAGAGCAGTACTGACCCCGTGGTCACGGCCGAGTCTTACGAGTTGTAGGTCGTAGGTTCGAACCCAGACACCCGTTTTACTTTCAGTAAATTATTTCATCACACTGCTTTCAAGACGGTGAAGGAAAACATCGTGAGGAAACCGGCATGTCCTAGAACCAAAAATTCGAAGACATGTGACATCTAGCAACCAGCACTGAGCCCGCATTATAGATGACAGCTCAGTCCTTCTCGAAAAGAGGAGGCCAGAGCCCCAGCAGTGGAACATTATAAGTGATTATGAATTGCAAAGTTATTATGATGATCGGAAGGTGGAAGTTTTTCCACTCAAATTGATGTAAAAGTGAGTTCTGTCTAAGTACAGACGCCAGCACATCAAGCTACCCGAAACTGTAAAATTTTCCCAATCAACTTTGAACCTTATTCTTTAGCGACAAAGTTGAAAATCTATTAAAGAAATTTGACAGATTGTAGTAGCTTGATGTGCTGGCGTCTGTACACTCTACGGCATCTCGGAAATTACTTTAGGAAAAGGCAAAGAAATAATATTAAGCCCAGAAAGGTCACAAGGTATTAACGTTTCAGAAAATAAACTACTAAAGTTATGTGGGTGGAGCTAGAAAGTAGAAAATAAATTCCTTATGAGAAGTATAAAGTAAGTACGTACAAACTTCCACTCAATGTAAAAGGCTAACTTTATTTTATAGTTTCTTTTATTTTCGTCTACATAGAAAATAATTTGGAACACTGGACTCGTGTAAGTTAAAATATTTCTTAAACGCTTTTAGTTTTTATTGGTTTTAATACTTTCCAACTACTTCCTTATTCAATTACTTAAAGGAAAAGAGAGAGGTGGGGGCAGTTTAACAGACTGTGTATGCATCCATGTGTACTGTAGCAAAAACTATTAATCCAGTTTCGACAAGAGTTGTGCCGGTTTTGTGTCGTTCAGTAGTCAAAATATATACATACTAGCAGCGCCCCGTGGTTTTACCCGCATTAGTGTCGATCCCGTGTGAATATCGGGATCAAAAGTATCCCATGTCCTTTCCCGGGATGCAAAATATCACTCTGCCAAATTTTATCGAAATCCTTTTAGTGGTTTAGGCGTGAAAAGGTACAGACGCCAGCACATCAAGCTATTACAATCTGTCAAATTTATTTAATAGATTTTCCACTTTATCGCTAAAACATGAGGTTCAAAGTTGAATGGGAAAATATGACAGTTTCGGGTAGGTTGATGCGCTGACGTCTGTACATACAGATACACAGACAGAGTTACTTTCGAATTTGTAATATTAGTATGGATTTTCACTACTGAACGGCACAAAACCAAAAGTTATTTTTTTACTATGAAACTATCTTTCATACACACAGAACTATAATATACTTACATACAGAATTTGATGAACAGATGTTGAATTCAAATGAAGTCCTACAATTTCTTAGCAAGTACATGAAATGCTGAACTTTACCTAGGGCATCGAATAAATTTGGGTCTATGTTTTCCAAAACATATATATAAATAGTATGGAACCAACTTCGGGGTATACCCTTCCCAATAAAAAAAGAATTATCAAAATCGGACTACTCTTTAAAAAGTTATGCGTGGTCATACATTATATATAATTATGTATATGAGAAAATGAATTACTTACCTTTCTTTTATTTTTCGTGAAAATTTCCTATGTTTTAATAGTTATTCTGCTATTCGCCAACAAATCAAAGATCATATAAATCGGCCCAGCCGTTCTTGAGTCAGCCATAAATGGCTGTAACTAACCCGAAATTGTTTTGTTTATGTAGATTGCTTCCTATTTCCCACGTTCACACCTCTTTTTATTTGTTTTTAATTCATCTGTGGCTCACGTATGGCCGGCGCCGGCGGCGGCGGCGCGGCGTGTGATACAGAACACTAATTAACTGCATGAATTCATTCGTTGTTGCTTTGTGTTGGTGAGTTGTTAGGCTGTGTACATTTGCACATTGGGTACAGGTTGTGTCTGCCTTTGAGTTTAAGTTGAGCTTGGGGAGTTGTGTTTACCACATATAATCTTCTTTGCATGTATGTTTTTTAGGAGCGTAAAGGATTTAATTATTTCTTCCTCTAATATATGTATAGCGGTATCTACAACGCCACATGCGAAAAATGCGTCATACTGACGTCACGCAAAATCCTGCATCTCGCAAGCAGAGTTTACCGCGCAACTAGCATAGATACAACGGCCCGACATGAATCATCGGGCCCACAAGACGCAACACCCGTCTGGTCGTAGGATCCTCCCTTTTCTATAGAGTACGAGTGAACTTTACACCCTGTACCTCATAACTCTATATGTGTATTATTAAATTCTCTTTAATGTCGCTGTTGCGGACGACAAAATAATTCACTATTAATTAAAATGTATTTAAAATTCTAATAATTGTAATTTAGTTATTGTTTATTCTAAAAATCCTAATGATTTACTAAGTAACTAACACTTTAACCACTTAGGGCTTTATTTACAAACGATGATTAAAGAGTAATGTAACGTTTAAACGTCGAAAATGTATGGTTGTATGGTTAAACAATCACACCAACAGCAACGTTTATGAATAGAGAGGACAATCTATACTAAAATTGATGCTGAAGAGGTTGTTTGTTTGTTTGAACATGCTAATCTCTGGAACTGCCGGTCGGATTTGAAAAATATGTTTGCTTTTTATAACCCAATTCATGAGCAAGGCTAGATAGGCTATTTAACATCACGCTAGGACCAAAAGGAGACGAGCGAAAAGAAAAAAGCGCAAAAAAAATAATAACGACGAGGAGTTTCATAAAAAATGTGGATGTTATTTTAGTGTAGGTGTTTCTTACGATTTCCATGCGAACGAAGTCGCGGGCAGAAGCTAGTTATGAATAAAGGGAATGAAAGCTCACAATTGAAGTTGTAAGTTCTTTGTAGATTGTATAGCCGATAATTTGACTCAGAGTGGCGACGGAAAGACAAAAAAATACTTAATTATTTTCTAGATTAGAATTTTGGCACAACGACAGCGTAGACACCAGACAGATAACAATAAGACACTGTAATTATGTCTGGTAAGCTAACCTTAATTTCTCTACTTTACTGGAAAGTTTAATTTCGTCAACGTTGTCAAAGTCAAAGTCAAATCATTTATTTCAAATAGGCACATTAAAGACATTGAACGTCAAAATTTACAATAAAACAGAATCAAATTGTCAAATTGTCCTTGTTTTATGAAAGAAACAATAAGGCGATTAACCTCATCACCAAGAACTTGAAGTCACATTTTAAATGACATAATCTTATAGCCTTTTGAACACCCGGATACTCTGAAGAAATTCATAGTTAAGTAAGTATTGAAGAAGTTACCTAAAAAAAAACTTAGGTTAGGTTAGATTTTTTTCCAAAACTTTGAAACTCTTGCTAAGCAATTCGTCTATGTATAATTTCTACAATACCTTTATATTAATTGCTGAATCCTGTATTCCCTAGGAGCGGTAATTCACCCATGTTCGCGACACAAATTGTGATTAGTCTCATAAGCATTTCTGGCATTACTTGGAGAATTGTCGAGGTTCTCTACCTATGTTAAGATAGGTATTGCAGTCAGCGATACACTTATAGACGGCACATATTTTGTTGGGACACCTTTATGTATTTACTGCCTTGTTCTATTTTAACTTAAGATATGCGAACAGACTAAACTCAATATGATTTCAGTAAGTGTCTAAACACACTATGCCGAAGGTACGCGACCGAAATTCGGCATGATAACGCCTGCAATGCTATTTGAATTACTGACGACACATTATGCCAAAATTACGTTACGTTATAGCGTACAGCCGAACTTAGGTCTTGCGTAACTTCAGCGGCAATTCGGCGGCAACGTATTCTGTAGAGCACACATTATACGCGACCGAAGCCGAAGTTCAGTTCGATTGCCAAAGAAGATCCGGGGCGGAGAGCAGCGGGAGACAGGCACGTCCGCGCCCTGCGTGTGCGCAACTGAATTTCTGCCGCGTAAGTTTGGCACTTATGGTGTGTCATACCAGCAGAATACGTCGGAACGTAAAATCAGCCGCGGAACTTTGGTCGCATACCTTCAGCATATTGTGATTGGACACTAAGGGTAGATAAGTCTAGGCCGAAATTGTACCAAAAAGAATTTAGATACAACAAGCAAAATACTAAGTTGAACGACCTCGACCAGACAGCATAACGGTATGACTTGGCAATAACTTTCAGTATTCGGGGTGAAACTTTCAGCCCCTATATGTAACTAGGGGTAAGTGGGTTGAAAAACAGAAATAAATGCGACAGGCTGGGACTGTGCCAGTAGGAAGGGTAACTGTACTATGTCCTGAAAAAACAATTTGTTTTTCATATTTTAGGTACGGTAAAGGTTGTCTGCGAAAGTCGATCTTATGTAGTGCAGGTTGGCAATAAAATAACTATAGTTGCATTCGAACCGTCAAGCGAGTTTTTTTAAATTTTTGTTTCAGGTTTTCGTTTGGAAGAACGAGTGATAATATAACCGCGGTAACGTAAAGACGTTCACTTGAAAAAAACGCAGTAAATATAACGTATATAACACGAAATTCATACAAACTACAGTACCTACCTACATAGTTAAATAGCGGAAGAATGAGGAAATTGTCGTGAGGAAAGTTTTGAGTATGAATGTGGAGTAGAAATTGTCATTCGTCTTATTTATTACTAGCTTCTCCCCGCGACATGCTTTTCACCAAGTGTTGTGTTGTTTTGGTGTGAACCCAGGCTACTTTCCCGCCGCCAACCATAAACCGATTAGCTAGCAACGATTTTCCCGCTCAAAAAACGTTCAAATCATTCTAGGTTGCGTGTAAGTATAAGAGATACATTTAATAGTCGGGCGCTGACTGTTCACACCGCCGCCGGCGAGTACTCGTTTGTCGCAGGGAACAAGTGTTATGAAGGAGAGTACTCGCTCTGCAGGCAGAACAGTCGCTGTCTGAGAGATCCACTCTTGATACAGACTCATACTCATATTCAGAGAGTAAAAGCTCCTACAAACCGCGATATAATCGCGAGCGACACCTTTGTGTGAGAGCGGTGCCTTTGTGTCGCGCGCGATTATATCGCGTGTCACGCCTGTTTGTAGGAGCCTTAACGCTCGTCGCCGTCGCACACTCGCTGCTCATTGCTCGCCAACTCATTCTTAATTGCTAGCTCTACTCGCTTCCCGTTAATCGCCGGCGGTGAGACAGGTGCCTTAACCGCAATAAACAGTTTTATAATATCAAAATGGCCGACTCACCACTTCAATTCCATTCTGATTGCATTTCCCGGACAAAATCTACCGTTTTCACAAATACTTGATTGGAATTCAGAATATAATTCAATATCCTACGGAAAGTTTTCCGTTAACCATCCGATTGAATTCGTGAATAATGGTAGAATCTATTCCGTTTTATAATGAATCCGGTCTATGAATGCCTATTGAGAAGATTATCCGATAGCGGGTTATTCCCTGAGTACCCCGATCTACGAGGCCTCTGTTCCGGAGAACATTGGTTTTATTGTATATTGTGACGTAATTGCGCGGTTTATCTCCTGCAGTGGACGTGTGCAGAATACTACAAAATTGTCAGTTAATAATCACCCCAGTTCACAAAAGAATGAACGGAAGGAAAAGAATGAATGGAATGGAGGATGACAGAAGCGAATGGGAAAATATAAAATGTAATTAATTTCACCGCCCCTTTATAAGTTCCTCATCAAGAATATTGTTGATATGAGAAAGAGAAAAGAAAGAAAACAAACGTTTATTTACACAAAAAAAGTAAGAATAAAAGTTCCAAAGGTATTGATGAAGTCATTTAATTATTACACACAAATAAAGCTGGTAAAAAAGACAACTTAATTTTAGTGCATGTTGTTGGATCATTTACAGAACACCCTGTATTTTAACTAGGTAGTAATTAAAAGACGCAAGTTCTTACTTTTTATTTATACCCGATTACGGCAAAGCCAATGGAGGGTTATGATTTTAACAGGATAAGTTTGTAGGTATGTGTGTTCATCTGTTCCTTCAAAACTCCTAAATTATCTTCCAATAGATTTTCCACGGTGAATTATATTTTCACAATCTTGATTGAATTCTCAACAATACCCATAGCATTTTACCCCTCACAGCTCTCACAAATTCGAATCTACTCTGAATCATAATAGCTTCCCCTTTGTGATACAATTTCACGATCAAATTACTGATCAAATACATATATTTAAGAAAAGGGTTGCAGCCCTTCTAGCCTTGAGAGTGTCTGTGAGACTCAATCAACTTTATATTTTATGTTGAAGAATTTCTTTTGTCCCCGCTTGCCTTTTTCTTTTATTCGTTGCTTGTTAAAAAAAGGAAAGAAAATACGTTTATTTGTGGTAAGCATGACGAAGTTCATTTATTCAGTGTTCATGCTAAACGCTCATTCAGAACTAGCTTGTTTCCGCGACTTCGTTTACGTGGAAGTTGTAAGATACATAATAATGCCCACAGACACGTTTATATAAAACTCTAAAAAAGTTTTATAAAAACGTGGCTGTTATTTTAATATCTTGTGAACCCAGGACCTCATGCTCAGCAGTAGCACTTGCAACCACTACACCAACAAAGCAGTACACCAATTATCCCCCACTAATTAATCACACGAACAATATCAATAACTTTCCGAAACAATTTTCTACAAAAGCTATAAACGGTATTTCAGACGAGGGTAACCCTACTGGCATACAAGTAAGATGTTATCAATAAGGCTCTTTCTCCAGCGATAATTTTCAATTTGTTATATGTCTAATAATTTTGCTGTCTACATAAAGCCTTGTTCACGCGGAGTTAGTGGGAGTTTATAACTTGTATATTAGTGACAGATATACGGGTACGTGACAAGATAAAAATGTGTTCAGATGTAGATAGAAGGATTTAGTTGCTCGGAAATTTCTTTGTTATATTCAATGAAATTGGAAGGAAGGACATAATTTTATTTAACTCGAGGGCAAGGCGAAAGCGAAGGAGAGGTGACAACTTTGATCAGAATATTTTATCCAACTTCTCGAAATTAGTTAACGTACAGACAAGTATAAATAGGTCACCATCATCATCTGCCTAGCCTTTTCCCAACTATGTTGGGGTCGGCTTCCAGTCCAACCGGGTGCAGCTGAAAACCAGTATTTAACATAGAGCGACTGCCTATCCGACCTCCACAACCCAGTTACTGGGTAATACGATACCCCTTGGTAAGACTGGTTTTGGGCTTCTGACTACCCGTAACGACTGTCAAAGATCTACGAATGACAGCCGGGACCAACGGCTTAACGTGCTTTCCGAGGCACGGAGGGGTCTCGGTATGTAAAGATGGTCATCCATCCACAGACCAATCGCGGCAAGCGTAGCTTAACCTGATCGATCGACCTGTGCGGCTGTTATTATTTAGCCAAGGACCAAGTATAAATAGATATACTAATAAAAAATATGTGCAGACAGAGACCTCACTCAGGAACGAAGTTCCTTACGCAATACTCACACGCACACACACACTCTTACCTTTATAACAGAGAGAACGTCGCATAACGCTTTTTCGTTGTGTGACGATTTCTACCAGTCAACTCCTACCGCAAGCCCAAACCCCAAGTTCACACTGGCGATTTTTTTCGCGCACCAGATATTCAAAGCTCTGCTAAGCGCCGAGGGTTCAACGCCAACAGTGTTTTTTTGAAGCGCCGCGCTGAGATCCACTCTGTTGGATTCTCCGAGAGTTGAAAATCCGGTGCGCAATAAAATCCCGCCGCGATATTTTTACGTTACGGGGGCTTAAGAAACTTCGTTCCATTAAACAAGTAAAGCAAAATAAATACCGACAATTTTTGAAAGGAACTCAATCACTGCTATTCGTAATAATCAGGCCATGTAAAAAGCCAATTCAATCTCACAATTAGTCTTTTAAAAGCATTTAAAAATAAGTTAATTTAATTAAGCAAACAGACTCTCAAACAGGTTCCCCCGATTTAAACTCTGCTAAAATAATAAGATATGATTTGACAACGTCTTACTCGGCTTGCCTACATCACATTAAAATGTCACTGTCCTTGTGTGAGCACGTCCTTTGTGACATGTTGTAATAAAGAGGGAGAACATGTTCGGAATGCGGGACACGTTGATAAAACGATGTAACGTAACTTGGGAATGAAAGAAAAAAAGGCATGCTTACGTTGACAGGCAAATGAGTAACTCCGTTTTAAAAACCTAGTTTACATACATGCTTGGACTTGAGCTTGCCTGCAGCTCAAGGCTAAATAATAACAGTTGCACGGGATGTTCTTCAAGGTTAAGCAACGCTTGCCGCGGTTGGTCCGTGGATGGGTGACCATCTATGGTGACCAACCAAGACCTCTCCATGCCTAGGAAAGCACGTTAAGCAGTTGGTCCCGGCTGTCATTTGTAAATCTTTGATAGTCGTTACGGATAGTCAGAATCCCGAAAGTCTGACAACCAGTCTTGCCAAGGGATATCGTACTGTTACCTAGTAACTGGGTTGTGGAGGTCAGATAAGCAGTCGCTCCAAGTAAAATACTGGTATCCAGCTGCATCACGTTAGACTGGAAGCCGACCGCAAAATAGTTGGGCAAAGGCTAGGCAGATTAATAGTATCTATGGTTTTTATTGTATTTGTTTTTTTTTTCATTGTTTCATTGTATTATTGACTAGCTGACATAATTATGACAATATGACATAATTTAATGTTCTGTAACTCGTAATGTTAATTACTTTGCATACCTACTCGTATTGTATAGAAGCAAGTTTATCTAACTGCAGTGCGATTCTGTAACCATCTCACCGTGAAAACTTAGGTGATGTGAGCGTGGAGTGAGCTGTCAATAGTGTCAATTCCTAGCAAAAACAAACTCACTTCACCTAAGTTTTCACGGTGAGATTTTTACAGAATCAACCGGCTGAACAGACAGCTTTGCTGCTGAGGAGTTTGTTGCGCCACTTCTTCTTCCCAGCGAAAGCACTAGGAAGTGGTGAAGGACTGTCGTATGTAATTTTGACGTTCGAAAAGTGCTGATCCTCAGCCTAATTTGAATAAATGACATGATTTAATTTGATTTCAAATCATCGTAATGTTTATAGATATAATAAAGCTGAAGACGCTAACCGAAGATGCTAACGCTAATCTCTGGAACTACCAGTCGGATTTGGACAATTCTTTCTTTGCATTTGATAGCCTAATTCTAAAGGAAAGTTATAGGGTATTTAACATCACGCCACGACCCTTAGGAGCCGAGAAAATAGAAAAAAAGTCACAAAGAACGCTAAGCAAAAACGAAGTAACAGACGCCAGCACATGAAGTTACTACAATCTGACAAATTTCTTTAATAGATTTTCAACTTTATCGCTAAAGCATAAGGTTCAAAGTAGATTGGGAAAATTTGACAGTTTCGGGTAGCTTGATGTGCTGGCGTCTGTACATATTTTCCGCAAAATTACCAGTATTAGCTTACCGGCGTTCCTGTCCTCTGTCCACAGCACCGTAAAGTTGACCGGGAAGATTTGAGACCCCTCCCTGGTTGACTCTAAAGTGCCGTGCTTGGCCGACGCAGTAAACGCCTAGAAAATGGCTTGCCCGGATACAGATCGGCCCGCGAACCCATCTTCCCAGAGGCAGTGGTATGAGCCGCTCTGCAGGTTGGTACAGAATAATCTTATTAATACGTCCACCAATATTGCTGAGCGTGCCCGCCTACTGGCTATGGGTGAGTGGGAGTCGGGCCTCTGGCTTCAGGCGCTACCGTCACCCAACATAGGCACTTTGCTGGGTGACTCCACCTCTTCCGGCTCAAATCTCAAATCTCAAATCGTTTATTTGCAATCCATAATGTAATTACAGGTGGTAGGTAAATAAAAAATCTAGAATCAATTACGGACCCTGTCGGGCACAGCAAATTTTTTAAGGAAGTAGAGAGAGAAAGAGCGCTTTATTAATTTTCCTTGCTAATTAGTTAGAATTATTTTATATCTTATTATTACCTATATTTTTATATTTCCATTCATTCACTTTTCTATTAGATTTTATATGCAGGTCTATCTATTAATTTGTTATTTATTTAACTTGTTCATTTTTATTAGTGTAATACCTATAGTTATTAAGTATTATGCTATAATTGATTTTTGTTGTTTTACTTATTAAAATATATCTGTTATTCATAATTATGTATTATTATTAAATATTGAATTTATCCATTAGAATTATTTTATATCCTACTATCTATGTATTTATATATCCATTCATTTACTTATTATTTAATATATTATATGCAGGACTGCAGGTCTATCTATTCATTTATTATTTATTTAATTATATTTAATATTGCTTATTTCTTTACTTGCTTAAAAATTGTTCATTATTATTAATGTAATATGTATAAATATTAAGTATTATAGTATAATATGTTTTTTTTTTTTTTTTTATCTTTTATGTATTATTGTTATTGAATTTATCCGTTAGATATTCTTGTACTGTGTAATAACTTTTTTTAATTAAGAATTGCTTTAGTTTATTTAAAAATAAACTGGTTTTATTTTGTTGTTTTATGTCTTCTGGTAATTTATTATATATTTTTATTGACATTGAATATGGACTAGATGAATGTAGCTTAAGGCGGGAGGGGGGCAAATTTAGTCTATTTTGATGTCGCAACGAATAATTTGTTTGTAAGTCTCCCCGTGTGCTGTAAGAATCTGGATATTTACGGACTAGTTTACATAATTCTAAGATATAAATACCAACTAAGGTGAGAATCTTGTGTTTCTGAAAGTAAGGCTTGCAACTATCTGTTGGTTCTATATTTGTTATTATACGTATAAGCTTTTTTTGGAGGGTAAATAGGGAGGGAGCGTCTGTGCTATTTCCCCATAAGATGATGCCATAGTTAAACCAAGCGTGGGCATACGCGTAGTATGTGACTAGTGCGGTTGGTAGGTTTGTAGTCTTTTTTATTTCGCGGAGAGCATATGAAAACTTTGAAATTTTTGCTTTTACTGTCTGTATATGTGTTTTCCAGTTTATATGAGTGTCTATTGTTAAACCTAGGAGAGTGAAATTGTTAACTGTTTCTAATTTATGTTGGATAAAAGTAAAATCTATATTTATTTGTTTTTTCTGCCAAGGGTGAAAAGCTATTAATTTGGTTTTGGTAAAATTTATTTCGAGATTATGGTCGCTCATCCAGTTTACAGTTTTTTCAAGAATAGTTGTAAGTTTTTCATTTAATTTAGCATTTGTTTGGCATGAAGTCAGGATCGAGATATCGTCCGCAAAAAGTACACATGGCCCGTCTATGGTTTTGGGAAGGTCATTTATGTATATGAGGAAAAGCAGGCAACCTATTACACTTCCCTGGGGAATTGAAGCATGTATTGATTTTGCTCGCTACTTGTCTGCGTCTGGGCGCCCCTTGCGTGGCTACACATCGCTGCCAATGCGGTGAAGGTGTCGACTGGCCGGATAGCACGGCATGCCAGCATCAATGACATAATCCGTCGTGCTCTTGTCACCGCCGGGCTGCCAGCTGTTTTAGAACCCAATGGTTTGGCACGCGACGATGAGAAGAGACCAGACGGAATGACCATAATGCCTTGGAAGGTTGGTAGACCTTTGGTGTGGGATGCAACCTGTGTCGACACCTTTGCGCCACCCCATCTTCCAAGCACGGTAATCTGTGCTGGGGCGGCTGCTGCAGGTGCGGAAAACCTCAAACGGCTCAAATACTCTAATCTCTTTGGATCTTATATGTTTGAGCCGTTTGGGGCTGAAACTCTAGGGCCATGGGCTCCGAGTGCCCACTTAGTATTTCGAGACATCGCCTAGCGGTTGGTCGACTCTTCACGTGACCAGAGGGCTGGTCTATTTTTCGGCCAAAGAATCAGCATTGCCATACAACGTGGTAATTCTGCAAGTCTTTTGGGCACGTTTCCTGTTGACAGCGATGCGGATGAATTTTTTGATGCCCTTTGATTATTTCCCCTCCTTTTTATTTACTTGTACATATTATTATTATTATTTTAATACTGTTAGCTTTTAAAATTATGTTTCCACGAATAAAAACATCAAAGTTGAACTTGGTATACAAATTCAAGGGAGAGAGATGTTGAGATGACTACGCTATTTGTTTTGAAAATGAGTAACTTTGCAATTTCCGCTTCAATGTAAACATTGTCATGTTAATTTTGGTTCCTCTTGATATCGGGACTGCCACCAGTCGGTATGCATTTAATCCTTACCTTTCAGGGTTACAGGCATGATGTTTCACGCCTGTAACCCAGAAAGGTTAGGCAGACGTGTACTTATAGTACACCCACATTTCGCCAGTTAGATCTAAAACTAAATAAATAATAATTCAGCTGAAAAATTTTAAAAAATTATAATAGTCCAAGCTATCAACAGATAGCAGTACTAACAAATTGCATCTAAGCCGCCACCCCACCATTGCGTCTTCGCTTAAAGCTTCCGATTCAATATTTTAACTAAATAAAGTCTCGTGCTAGCCAAGGCTAAGCTCCAATACATTTCAGACCTTATTCGTAATGCAAGAAACCTTTTAGTGAGACTAAGTAACACAGGCCAAGTTTACCGAGAAAATGTGTAAGGATAAATATGCGTTAGGATAAAAACGTTGAGTCCTCCTGTCCTTTTACTGAAGTTACATTTCAGAACTTAAGATTAAGGGGTATTTATTTAAGATGATAAGCTTATCTGACAATTTTTCTTTTTGGTACTTTATTTTATTTAGAGCTAGATTTATTTCAACAGCTTCAAAATCTTAAAGAAGATATTTACAGGCTTTGTTTGATTTAAAACAGGGTTATTGAAATGGCTTATAGAAAAGTCATTAAATTCAAGACTTTATAGATTCACACTGACAGCTAAAACTACTACTATAATAATTTGACAAATATTGGACTATTACCTATCGTAAATGTAATTAATATAATCAATAATTTTGCACGCTAGTTTTAGCGAATTGTTTGAGAAGCTGTTAAAAAAAAACCGACCATTTGTATTGTCAAATCAACTTGAAATTTTATTTCATTGTGACACCACGTACCTACAGTACATACGTAGTTATGTCCACAGCTTGCACTCAAGTCCACGACTGAATACATTATGTATAGTCGTCATCTTGGCAGTCACCCCCCCTTTTTAACCAATATAAATGATAAATGATTTTCTGTAAGTAGGTTTGTACAAACACTTTTACACGTCATTTATATTTTTTTTAAACTACATGCCTGACTATTCTGAGAAGAAAGGCCGAAACAAACTAAGAGGTCACAGTCTCTTTTAAAGTCCAGACAAAATCTTGATCAGATCGTGTGAAGACCATGTAAATTGGTGTCTGAAATGGTCTTTTGAGGAAAGAACCACACAGATTGAGCGGACCTGTCCAATCAGTTATCATCTTGCACGCAGTCCATCCATCGTTTCTTTGGTCCTCACCTACACTTATAGCCATACTCAAAACTTTCCTCACGACACAATAGAATTTAATATACTAATAGTACGGTCAGCATCAAAAGTCGATTAACACTTCAGTTTTTTTAATCTCAGTTATTGAGCAAAATATTTATTCAAAATTGCAGCAGAAGTACGGTGCAATTTTCAACAAATATTTTGCTCAATAACAGAGATTTAAAAAAACTGAAGTGTTAATATTTTGCTCAATAACTAAGATTTAAAAAACTGAAGTGTTAATCGACTTTTGATGCTGACCGTACAAAAAATAATACATTCGTACAATCTTTAACATGGACTGGTCAGAATCATGTAGACCAGTGTTTATATCACACAAACTTCATACCGTTCCTTGCATTTACATTTACGAAATCGCTAAATTTGTTAAACTTAGTTCTAAACTCTTTGAAGCTAAAAATAATTTTAACAAACGAAAAGTCTGTCATTTTATTGAAAATTCCTGTACCTAGGATATAACTATTCAGGCGCAGCAACGTGTATATGGCGCCACTTATATATAACTCCTTACCTATCTGGATAATACTTATTACCTTACAAAAATTCTGTGTGGTTTTGAAAAATGGTTGATAACGCATTGTATTTATTCTGTCGGCGAATTTATGAACAAAAATGTTGTCAGTCGTAGCCACTTCAGAAATGCATTGTAATAATTTTACGTTATTAGTATATTACTGCACGTTGTTAATACATACCTACTTCATGTTTTAAATATTTGCATGCCATCATTACATGGCGGAATGTGTCTTTATACTACAATTTTACGTATCATCTTTTGTACCTAGGCACATTTTATACAAATAAACGATTTTGATTTGATTTGATTTGAATAATTCAAGCTACTAGCCTCTTATAATGAACAAAATAATCCGTCTTAAGTTAAAATCGAACCCGTTGTAACCCCAAAAAGCATCCACAAACATCACCACTCACTCCACTTCAAACACATTTACCACTCACAGTACAGTCGCGAGCGTGGGAACAATCCGCGACACTCATGCACAACACATGTAGACACGGAGCTAGCGCTGAAAGCGAGATCTTTATTCTCTTTGTCACGCTATGTAAACCTATTCGTGTAAACTGAAACATTATGTTGTGCTGTATTATGCGAGTTTCAGTAGTTGAAATACGTGAAATGGAAAGTGTAAAAGGTTTGTATACCGGTGAATTGTAGGTAATTAAAGGTTTTAAGGTAGTGAGGGGGAAACCTTTATCTAGGTTTGTAAAGTAAGGGCTGTCAATGTAAGAGAAACACACATTCATATTCATTTCCAAATTAGCTAGGTACTGATAATATGGGGAAGAAATCTCTAGATTTTATTATTTTCTGAATTACTGTAAATTCAGATGGTCAAGCCATTTGAAGCTGGGTGATTACGTTGTATTAATCTGCATCACTTTTCTTACGCCCCGTCGCACGCCAGTCTGTTTTTCCAGTGAAAACTTGAACTAAACTTACAGCAAACTTTAAACTACCACACTAAACCCAATGAGCAGTACCCAATGAGATGCCAAAATAACCACTTTGTGGAACCCACACAGTCAGAAGGCGTCGCGGCAGATCCCGTAGAAGATGGCGGGACAAGCTGGAGAAAACAAAACTTTAGCCCTGGATCGAAAGAGCTGGAAGTCATGGGGAAATGTTTCCCGGTATTTGCACAGCAGTAGGATGTTGCAGGCTAACAGTAGCAGTAGTCACTACATTACAGTACGCGGGCGTTTAATCAACTTAGATATTGAGCTGTAAAACAAGACGCGTGTGTGAGCCGACCTACAAAGCAGTGCATGTTTTTAAATTCCATTTGCTTAACCGCCGCGAACTGTACTAGCATTTGGTACTAACTGTCTCTTAACATGTAATATTGCTATAAAAACTGACTGTTTGTCCACAGGTGGGCGTCCTGCCGCCCGTGCGTCGCGCGCGTCCACCGCGCCTTGCAGACATACCCAGGTACACATCATAATTATGAGTATAGCTTTACAACGTAAAACTTCGTATACCAGTGCTGTTCCTGAGTGGTAGTTACTGCTATTCCAAAAGGTTCGACGTCTCCCATCGTCTGCCAGGTCTTTTCGCAACTATGTCGAAGTCGGCTTCCAGTCTAACCGGATGCAGCTGAATACCAGTATTTTACATGGAGCGACTTGGTTCTAAGACATGCTGGTTTCCCCACGATATTTTCCTTCACCGTTTTGAGCAGTGGTGATCAAATAATTTACACAAAGTAAAGCACCTAATTTGGGTTCGAACCTACGACCTACAACTCGTAAGTAGTGTTGCCCAAAATCGGTCTTGGTCTTGCAGTCTTGGTCTTGTTCTTGCATTTTTGCAAGACCAAGACCAAGACCAAGACCGACTTATTTTAGCAAGACCAAGACCAAGACTGAACCCTGCAAGACTTGAGCAAGAACAAGACTAAGCCTGCAAGACTCTTGCGTCTCGCAGTTAAGTCAAACTGAGATTTGGGCGCTATAGTAGGTATTTGGTTTCAATCCCGATTATGCGAAAATGGATGTATTTTTTTATGAAACAGTAAATTACATTGTTGAATTGCATTCAAAACTAAAATTATTGTTGATAATAAAAAAATATCGAAAAATTACGTGACTATCAATACACTTCTGCACGTTTTTTTAATCTTCTTTACTTAAGGCGAAAGCGGTATTAGGTAGCCCGCGAAATTCACTGACCAGCAAATTGCAAAAAACGTAAGAAAATTTTAATTTCGCGGGCTACCTTAGCGCTTCCCCCTTAAATCGATGAAGTTTTAGAAAAATAATTATCCCTTCATCATTATGAGGGGATTATTATTTTTGATGAATTGAATGACCCATTTACTACTTTTATTTTAGATTCGTTATCTAAAATAAAAGTAGTAAATGGGTCATTCAATTATGTAGATGATTAAAATGCCTCATGTGACGCGTCTGTTAGATTCATTGGGATTCATGGCCGACTCGACACCGCTCGGCGATTCCCGCAATCTTCCGCATTTTTTGTCAGGTTCAAGCATTTATGCACTTTATTGTAATAATTTTAAAGTTTATTTTCAAGTGCGTTAATAATACGAGGAGACCGCTTGGCGCTGCGGTCCCTTTGTGGCGGCATTTGAAAGTGAATAGCGTAGGTACGAAGACAGTGTTGACCTCGCAAATGAACTTTAGCGATACAGCTGATCAGGTAGCCCTTTCGAGTTTTATTTACATTGCTGTTTTAAGTGAAACAAGTGAATTTACAATTTTTTAATTAAAAATCTCATACCCAATGAGATTTTTAATTAAAAAATTGTAAATAGATAAAAAAATAAAACAGATAGAAATAATGATTTTATACAGTTACGAGTAAAAAAATTGCAGAAAAAAACGTAAAAATTAAGAAAAAGCCGACGAAAAATTTCAACGCAGGGGGGGGTCCAGAATCATGTACAGATGCCAGCACATCAAGCTACCCGAACTGTCAAATTTTCCCAATCAATTTTGAACCTTATGCTTTAGCGAT
This sequence comes from Luperina nickerlii, assembly GCA_963855955.1. Taxonomy (NCBI): domain Eukaryota; kingdom Metazoa; phylum Arthropoda; class Insecta; order Lepidoptera; family Noctuidae; genus Luperina; species Luperina nickerlii. Next base: position 1,226,170 of record OY979682.1, on the reverse strand, counting down.
AAAGTTGAAAATCTATTAAAGAAATTTGACAGATTGTAGTAGGTTGATGGGCTGGCGATGTCCCTGCCACCCTGAGCAATAGGCTAATAGGTATTTGAATGTAGTCTAGTCTAAGTAGTAGAGTCTCGCAAGACTTGCGAGACTCTTGCTGCAAGACCAAGACCAAGACCAAGACTGAGAGCGCAATACCAAGACCAAGACCAAGACCAGGTGTATTGACGCAAGACCAAGACCAAGACTGGCTAAGGTCTTGTCTTGGTCTTGCATTTGGGCAACACTACTCGTAAGTCGCGACCGTTACCACTGGACTATCACAGCTGTTCTAATAGGCATTTTACATTGATAAATGATAATGATAAATGATTTTATTTTTGTAAGTAGTTTTGCACAAACACTTATACAAGTCAATCATACATTTTTTAAACCAGATGAGGTCGGCGTTTCCTATCTGACTACTCTGAGAAGAAAGGCCGAAACAAACTCAGAGGTCATAGTCTCTTTTAAAGTCCAGACATAATCTTGGTCAGGTTATATGAAGAACATGTAGGTCGATGTCTGAGATGGTCTTTTGAGGAAAGAACCACACAGATTCAGAGGACCTGACCAGTCAGTGCACGCATTTGTCAAAAATCGTGCAGCTCAACTCAAGACTTAAGGAGCTCAACGATTCGACAAACAATACCAAAGAAAGGACATTTGGGTAGGCCACATAACTTACTCAAACTGCCAGACCATGGAGAGAATAATAAAAAAATATAAAATGAATAAAATAAATGACCCACATCGTCTTCACATTCTGTAATACTTTAGAAAGTAAACAAATGTCATTGTTTTAAAAAAAATCGTTAATGTGTATATTATAAAAAAAAGAAACAAAAACACTCAAAATGCAGAAAACAGACTTTAAGTTAAACTAATTTCCTTAGTCAAGTTCCCTATACATTTTTCATACGTCACAAAGCAAGACGAAACCCCATCGTTGATTACTTCCTATCGAAAATTGATGGGATTGTGACCTTCAACCTAATACATTACTCTCCTGTCTCATGAGGCCCGGTATTACGTTATCGATTTTATAATCATAATAACGATCTATACTAATATTATAAATGCGAAAGTGTGTCTGTCTCTATGTTACCTCTTCGATTTAGATGAAATTTGCTATAGAGATAGTTTGAGTCCCGGGAAAGGACATAGGATAGTTTTTTATTTTGATTATCCCACGAGATCGACACTTATGCGGGCGAAACCGTGGTGCGCTGCTAGTATTAAATATAATGTTCTCAGTTGAGTGGAAACACTAATATTGTGTTTTTTACTCCTGCCCGCAACCGCTTCATTTAGTGAGATAAGATTGAAATAAAAAATTATCTTTTTTATTAGTAACTATCTTATATTTTGAGGGAGGAGAGAGTGCACCTGTCTGCGCATACACAATTGTGCACTTATCTCCCGCGCCAAAGGTTTAGGCATTACAGCAAAATAAATACACCTTGAAATTATAAAAACAGAAAACAAAGATTATAATGCCAAAAGGGCCTCAGTTCAGCCGTTAAACCGTGATGGGGTGATAAACATGCAAATTTTCACATTTACGAGTATAATTATATTACTTACTCCTACGCAAGTAATATAATTGTTGTAATAGTAAGTCTGACAACCAGTCTTATCAAGGGATATCGTATTACCTAGTAATTGGGTTGTGGACGTCAGATAGGTAGTCACTCCATGTAAAATACTGGTATTCAGCTGTATCCAGTTAGACTGGAAGCCGACCCCAACGAAAAGGCTGGGCAGGTGATGATGAATTTTGTAGTAGGAGGGAATGAAAGATGATATGGCCCGAAAGGGTCACGATGAGATGATTTTGACGTTCAAAAGTGCTTTTTTGACGTTCAAAAGTGCTTTTTTGACGTTCAAAAGTGCTTTTTTGACGTTTAAAAGTGCCTTTAATGTGCCTATTCGAAATAAATGATTTGACTTTGACTTTGATGACGACTATAGTCCGCGCGGAACTAGTTGGCCGCGCCTTAGGTATGTGAGCGGTGGGACGGAGGGGCGGAGGCGCTTTGTCATGACTCATTACTTGCGTTGTGAACAATAGGCAACCCCGCCGCCTTCACCCCCGTCCCCACCTAAGGCGCAGCCAACTAGTTCCGCACGGACTATAATAGATAAGTATCGATGAAGAAGATTATGTTGCGCCGACCCCAAGTAAATTGGAATAAGGACAGGAGAGTGATGACGATGATGTTGAGGAGGGATAGGCACCAGGATTGTGTTCTCCGTCCTGTATAACTGTCTTTTGTAGCCTGCTACTAGGTGGTGTATAAAAGTACATAAGTCATCATCTTATCTGCCCAGCATTTTCCCGACTATGTTGGGGTCGGCTTCCAGTCTGATGCAGCTGAATACCAGTATTTTACATGGAGCTACTGCCGATCTGACCTCCACAACCCACTTACTGGGTAATACGATACCCCTTGGTAAGACTGGTTATCAGACTTTCGGGCTTCTGACTACCCGTAATAACTGCCAAAGATCCACGAATGACAACCGGGACCAACAGCTTAACGTGCTTTCCTAGGCACAGAGGGGTCTCGGTATTTAAAGATGGTCATCCATCCACAGACTGACCGCGCAAGCGTAACTTAACCTGTTCGATCGACCTGTGTAGCTGTTATTATGTAGCCACGGTAGGTACATAAGTCTACGATACAATGAGGTACACAATAGGTACGCTTTTCTATAAACAGGACACGTAGTACCATCGACAAACTATCTAACTTGAGACTAGTTCAAAATAAGGTCTTATCTCTCAAAGAAACTAGGTTTCTAGATCAAACTTCGACATTGAAAGCTCTCATTTTAATGGCAGAATGCTATTTGGATATTTAATGAAATATGTGTAGAGGTCCCTGAAGGTATGAAGTGCACAGGCAAATTATATTTGGTCAATATGTAACGAGTAAAAATGTCGAGATGGCTCAGTAGCTAGGCCACACCTCTCACGCACAAGGTTCAAATCCGGGCAAGTACCAATGCGACTTTTTCAATTGATGTGTACTTTCTATGGTTACCTTGGAGATAACTGACATCGGTGAAGGAAAATACCATGAGGACACCAGGACTTGTAGTTAATGTAAGTCTGAAATCACCAACCCGTCTGCAGCAAACGTGGTGATCAGTGCTCGTGCCTTCTCTGTATGAGAAGAGACATTCGCCCAGGAGTGGGACGGTAATAGGCTGGGATTATTTAATTACATAAATTTATTGTTGAACCGCTTCATATCTTCTATAACACAGCGGCTTATTGAAGAAAAACTGACTGTTGCCAGCTACTTCGTCTGCGTGTATTTTGTATTACCCGACTTCCAAAAAGGAGAAGGTTATATTTTCGACTATAACTACGTTTTTTTTTTTAAGTATTTTCACCGATTTAAAAAATACCCATTTTAAAAATTCTTTCTCTGTTTGAATTGGTATGGTCTCGAGGTGGTTCCATTGTCGCCAAGTCGGAATCCCATGGAAATCGAGGGAAACCCTCAAATTTTATAGGCACACCTATAGCGATTATTTTTTTATAACAACTGGTGTATTTGCTCTCGGAAAGTACCATTTGGTGAAGTGGAACTAATGATGAAGACCACAGATGGCAATCGGAACTACTCAATAATAAGTATTTCGCTGGTTGCGATTCGATTAGGTACATACTTTAATATGGTTGCTAAGCAATTTATGCTCGTCACAATGCGTTTGGTGAAGTGGAGCTGATGGTGACTTCTCAATTGGCTCCAGTTCTACTGGATCTTGCTAGGAGAACTCCGCAACAATTAACGTCCCTGTATCGGGAAAAGCAATATTTTGTAAAAGGTGATGAGCAGTTGATATAAGGCTATTGTAACTTAGATAAATTACAAACTGCCCCACTAAAAAGTGAAAAATAAAAACTTTTTAGAAAAAAAAAACAACCGACTTCCAAAAAAACTGCAAAGTGAAAAATAACTTTAATTTAGGAAGTCGGTGGCAAAAACAAAAATACAGATCCAAAGACACCGACTTCCGAAATTAAAGTTATTTTTCACTTTGTAGTTTTTTTGGGTGTCGGTTGCTTTTTTTTGTAAAAAGTTTTTTATAACAAATATCCAGGATGACAAATATCCTACGTCCTTCTCTAGGTTCGAGGACTACCTAATATATTTTGTCAAATTTCATAGCAAACAATGAAAACGTAACAGACAGAAAGAGTTACTTTTGCATTTTTATAATATTAGTTTGGATATCAACAGCTGTTTAAGCTGCAGTCTTATTGTTATTGGTACTTACCTATTATTGGTATCTACCTATGTACTTTATCTGACTAGCCATTTTTTGTTTTATCAATTGTTAATTGCTTTGATTGATTGCTTATGCAATCTATCTCTCTGCCAAATTTTATCGAAATCCGTTCAGTGGCTTAGGTGTGAAAAGGTAACATACAAACAGACAGACAGAGTTACTTTCGAATTTATAATATTAGTATGGATGTTCTTAGTTCGATTTCTGTGTTAAATAAAATGGATTAATAGTAGGCTCGTTTCTCTTCGTTCGTTTTAATCTCCAAAATGTGTTACATTTTAAACAAACTCGACCAAAATATTTCAAAGAGATTTCACCATCAAAGGAAAGTGAAGGAAACGAACTAAAAATGATTCCACTCACAAAGTAGACCCTCTGAACGTCTGTATACTTTGCTTACCTACATGCAAAACTTAATAATGTAAGCTTCCAAACAAATTTACAAATTAATTTACATTTTCCGAGTTTTCGTTTCATTGGGTTCTCTGAGGGTTTTGTGTATATTTTCATACTAGCAGTGCCCCGTGGTTTCACCCGCAAAAGTGTTGAGTCTGTGGGAATATCGGTATTAAAACTATCCTATGTTATTCCCGGGATGCAATCTCTCTGCCAAATTTTATCGACATCCATTCAGTGGTTTAGGCGTGAAATGGAAACATACAGACAGACAGACTGACAGATTTACTTTCGAATTTATAATATTAGCATGGATTAATTTCTGTTAAAATCTGATGTTGAGTGTAAATGTGGAAATTAATTCAGTTGAAATATGATGCCACGTGAGTTTTGGAAGCAGCTGTGATATTTTATGACCTGCTGTATCCCCTAATGAAGTAGGCAGAGGTACGTTTGTCTCGTCATCATCAGTCATACTTTAACTGCTCTGGGCGTAGGTATTATGGGTAGTGTTGGTAACTGTGCAATAGAAAAACCGTTTGCAGTTCAAATCAGATTATAATTTTAGCGAATCACACACTGTAGGTACACAACTCAACTAGATACGGAGCGCACGACAGTTTCTGAGCCCATCCAAAAAAATATGATACAAAAGTAAACAAAAGAACACATATATAGGAAAAGGTAAAGTGTGTGTCATTATTATCAGGCATATCTTAATTACTGTGGGCGTACTAAGTGGGTAGTGTTGGTTAATGCGCAATAGAAACACGGTTTGCACTTCACATCAGATTATAATTTCATGAACAATTTAATCACATTAGCAAATCAAGCACTATAGGTACACGATACAACCAGATACGAACGCGATATAGTTTCTGAGCACATGATGTCCGTACGATGTCCAATGGTCAAGTCCTTGCCGCTTCGTTGCTCGCTGTTTTATACTGGTGTCAAAACAAGTCGAGCAGTGGGGCGGTGGGAGAAGTCGAGTGACGTACTTGTCGGTGGCGTGATCGGTGCACGTGGTGTTTACGACAACGCCGCCGACACGGCCATACTGACTTGCGGACGTCCTCGTACGCTTACAATTCATACATCTGTAATAAGCATAAATCGCTCGATTATCCTGACCAAAAATCGTACTTTACAATCTGGACCGGTTTATCTAAACCCTACAGACAGATAAAGACTACAGACAGCTGGTAAGAATTAGTCCTGGACCGGTCTTCAATGACCCTTCAGATTAAAACTTCTGGACCGGTCTTCATTGACCCTTCAGATTAACAAGTTCTGGACCGGTCTTCAATGACCCTTCAGATTAACAAGTTCTGGACCGGTCTTTTTTTATTTTTTTTTTTTATTGACCCTTCAGATTAAAAAGCTCTGGTCCGGCTACAAGCCCTACAGATTAACAAGTTCTGGTCCGGCTACAAGCCCTGCAGATACAAGTTCTGGTCCGGCTACAAGCCCTACAGATTAACAAATTCTGGTCCGGCTACAAGCCCTTCAGAATTTATTTTATCTTATTTTGGCTAGTCCGGAATATTATTATTCCCTATAGCTGATTTATCATTGGACCGGTTTAACCCTACAATGATTATTGCAATTTAACTGTCATCATTAGTTCTATGGACATCAGCTCGCGTTACTATTGATCGGTTCCGAATAAACGGACATGAAGTGCAACTTGTGCCCCGTCATGCACTTTCCGGGGTGGAAAATCCTCATGGATGTCCTCCGCCACGGGGCGGGCGGAGGGGTCTGTCAGACTCTTACTGACTAAAAACCACCCCGGTGTTCCATCTCACACCTACACCAGGGGTCACGGGAACGTACGATGCTTCCGTAACGTACGTTCACCGTGACACGCCAGAGCCAAGACTGTCTCGTTACACCACTGCGCGCTCTCTTCGACTCCACACGAACTCAGGCTAGACTCTGTCGAGCGCCGCCGGGTGACACTGGCGTTCAGAATAGTCAATGAATGACGCCGACACGACCATCTTGCTCGCACACATTCTCGTGTGTTAATCTGCAAAGAAACATACCCCGCAAAGTATCACATAGTTCGGTTACTTCTGACCGAATCTGGTACAGACTAAAACACAATGAAAATTCGCACAAACTAAAAGAAATTGTAGAGTTCAGAGCATTAATCATTATTTGATTACTAATTACGATTATTACAATATTACATCTAAAGCATGAAAAACTGATTAACTACCGTTTGGTCATCCTGCTATTGTTTCTGGTCCGGTCAAGTTAGACCTTTCAGATATTTAACCACTTGGTCCAGTCAGCCATGACTCTACAAGGCTTGTTTCTTGGTCCGGTCAATTTCTGACCTTACAGGATTAGCTTCCTGGTCCGGTCAATTTCTGACCCTACAAGATTAGCTTCCTGGTCCGGTAATTGTTTTGCCTTTCAGGTGTGTCCCTACAGTTAAACTGGACCGGACGTAGCTAGGCCGAACAAGTATCGTTCCTTTAGCTTAATTAACAAATAGCTCAATATTTTGGTTGATGTACAAGTGCTTCTGTTATAATGGTAATTGACTCAGGACCAATTGATTCTACTGAAGTAGCACGTAAACCAGGGTTTCTACAATTTGCATTATTATGAGAACTGGTAGATATAGTGGGACTTTTAGCAGACATGGTATCACTATTGGTAGACATGGTATCATTATTTGATTCCCAAATCTCAAGATCACAAACTAAATAATCAACTAAACATGATGGAGCAGCCAATAAAACATCCTTAGAGCATCACAAAACACAGCAGGAATCTTATTCATGGACTGTGGCTTTTCATTAAGCCCCTACAACAAACTTCATGTTTGTTTCTTTGAATTCCTCCTGAATTCCGAGTCCTACGGGCTCTATGGTCTCTACAAGACCCCGACCTCCGCCAGAGTTAAACACGCATCGCGCACCCATGGACTACTTGAGTTGCCTCAAGAGAAACCGATTTCTACAGGGCTACGAATATGTAATAACTACTGGTATGGTCCCCGACCAGCCGAACTAAGATTCGACTTAATTTCTACTTTGTTTCATCAACAAGACTTTTACTTAGCTTTCCTCAAATTCCTCATTAATACTCTGATCCCTTGGCCTGTGCCATGGCATATGCCTTAGCCTCATTAGCGTACTTGATTCAACTTTAATTAATCATAGCAAAAAAAAATATCAACCAGAGCCATGTACCATCGTTATCCACATTACAACAATCTTTTTTTACTAAGAGCCTTAGACACCTGGAAACCCACAGACGAGTAAACCACTCTAACGCCACGGCGCTCCGGCCGACCAGCAATCGCATTGCTCTCACCCATCCAACGCATGGATCCATGTGCATCACCCTGTGACTACACACTTTTTACTACGGCCGATAGAGAACCCCTACTCGCGTGGTTCCCACTACTTAGGCTTACTCATAGCTCATCACCACTGTGATTACCATCTATTTCGATTGGTACATGACCTACTGGCATCATTCATAACCTATCGTGAGCGTATTTAAAAATTACATCGTTAACTAGATATGGGCTATACCTAACAATGTAAGAGTTTTTTTTTTTGCACTTGTTTAGCAGGGTAGCATTCGGTACCAGAGTCAAAACATAATGAAAACGACTCACCAAATTCGGTAGACAATAGATCTGTAGTTGGCTTAATGGCTGTAGTGGTTGCAATCCACTGTTTCCTTGGCAGAAGTCGTGAAACTCCTCGCTCGAAAAGCACCGTCCTTGATCAGCGATTATTCGTACAGGAGATCCAAAGAGGGCAGCGCTGTCCACCACTGTCATTCTGCTTGCACACGTCCTTGTGTGTAAACCTGTAACCAAAAAAAATCAACAGCAGTGCATGTTCCACTCGGCCAATTCTGACCACATTTAATAAAAACAATAACAATCCTTGATAATAAAAGATTCGGTCGGTGGTTCGTCTTAGGGGCGGTTCCTCTAAGCCTTGGTAATAGATCACATACAACGCTCATGACCCGGCTGCCGCAGCATCTAGTGACACTCATGCCACCCATGTAGTCATCACCTCAAGTGATACGACCAACACACATCACATCCCATATAGTCTACGACTCCCAGGTCATTAGAAAACCAACACCACAATAGTCTCCTTTGAGAGCCCATCGCTCCCTGAACAACTCACAAGCAAGTTGCAATTACGACTACAGACAAGTACGTACAGTGCGACCTAGCCATGGTATGTGCTCTACTACTCGGTGAAGGAACTATCCTCACCGCCTTCTACGTTTAACACGTTAGGAACACTACTTAGAGGCATCTTTCGTATGCGATCGTGAGCATACTAGTAAGTTCGGTTAGAATCTAAAGCTTATGACGTATAGCGATCACTTGTCAAAACTTCCACAACCTTAAATGGACCTCTGAACTTCCGATCTAGATTAGTCTGATAATCTGATTTCACTCTTCGTTTTATAATAACACAAAATAGCCTACCCAAAATAATACTTAGCAAGTAAATGTCGTGTAGTAATGAAATAAAATCTCAAGTTGTGGCTCGCTATTCGCAACGCTTCTTATGATTTGTTTTGTGCTGAAAACACGCGTTTAACCAATACCAGTCAACGCAATAACATTATTAACTCGTTTGGCACTTAATTTGGCTGCACAACTCGCTTTTACTAACGAGCATTCAGCACCAGAATCGTAACAAAACAATGATACAGCTCACCTTTGTTCTAACGTGCCTGAGCGTAGTTGTACGACGCAAACATCCACTCGCCCGTTACTGCTTGCAGCGCGTGCTCCACCTCCATCATCTGCTTGGCTGCCACTTCTCGTGCACCGGGTCACGACATGTCCAGGATTCCCTCACTTGCAGCACACGAAGGGCTTCACCGAAGGCTGCGGGCTGCTCGGCTCGATTCTTGAAGTCACCCACGTCACTGGTAGCTCCACATTACGTCCTTCGTACTATTTACGATAGCCACGTTGATACCGCTTCCTTTGTGCGCCTTAATGACGGCCACAACACGACCTCCTTGCAGTGAATTTTCAGCAAATCACAAATCAGCTGTAGTATTGTGTGCGGTTACGTTTGCACACGCGTCCTATCGCGTTTTCTAATTACGGGAACACTTTTTTTCCTAACATGGCGGTAGGGCGCAAATGGCGCGTCACTGGGCAAAGGTATTTCGGCATACAGCCTATGCCCAAAACTATATTCACTATGATCGCGCATCCGTATCTGGCTTGTCTGGGTTCAACTCTAACAGGTCCACACGATTATTTAATAAGCGTTCGCAGTTTGCACTTTGTTTTTTAAAATGTCAACGGTCACTTTCACTTTTAGCGTTTTCATTTTGCGCATGAACCAACACGAATCCCACTTCTGATATAGGAAAAGGTAAAGTGTGTGTCATTATTATCAGGCATATCTTAATTACTGTGGGCGTACTAAGTGGGTAGTGTTGGTTAATGCGCAATAGAAACACGGTTTGCACTTCACATCAGATTATAATTTCATGAACAATTTAATCACATTAGCAAATCAAGCACTATAGGTACACGATACAACCAGATACGAACGCGATATAGTTTCTGAGCACATGATGTCCGTACGATGTTCAATGGTCAAGTCCTTGCCGCTTCGTTGCTCGCTGTTTTATACTGGTGTCAAAACAAGTCGAGCAGTGGGGCGGTGGGAGAAGTCGAGTGACGTACTTGTCGGTGGCGTGATCGGTGCACGTGGTGTTTACGACAACGCCGCCGACACATACATAAAGTTTCGCCTTTTTCCAGTGTCTGTAGGCAGAATGTATAGAACGCCACCTGCTATGATTCATACACGCTCCTTTTGCTTTGTTTACGTTCATACATCTGAGGGGCAATCTCGTAATAATTTAAAAATGTCCACAGTCTGATCTGCAACCTAATTGCGTAACACTTTATTAATCTAAATCTGAACCATTTTGAAAGATATTGCTAATTCATTACTTCAAATGTTCGAAAATGTGTCTGCTCAACAACGTAAATAACGCAATGAATTTGTTGCACTGTCAATATTAAACCCACCGTTACTGATAGCGTGTTAGGCAATAACCCCGTTGTCTCAATCTATCAAAAACACCCTTTAATTTCCCTAAATTTTTGACATCGATTGTTGCTGAGATGATGATGACTTGATTTTGAACGTTATTAACTATTGGAATTCTATTCATACCCATACGCCGGTTGCGAGAACTACGGCACCTGACCTTTTTGAAGAACGTAATTTTTACCCTCTTAAAAAAAATAAAAAACAAAAGCTCCCACATTAACAAAGGACCGAAGAAGTTTTTCATGAGGTTTTCATTTTGTGGGCATCATTCTTGCGTCCTTATAACTATTAGAGTGCTGATGGAAGCTTCCAAGAGGAAAATTTTTGAATAAAAATTGTTTTTCGCAAGTTCGCGGAGTTTCTTTGGATTCATTGAAAGTTTCTTTGTATGACGAGAAATAAAATGTTGGGGTGTTTTTATGATGAAATGATGCTGGTGAAAATTATTGTCACGTGTTGTAGGTACCTATTCTCTTCTTATAAAACAACATATTTCGGTGAGAGCGAAAAATGAAATAAAATTGTTTATTCTGTAAATAAGATAGTGGAATCACTTTTACATGTCATTAAAAAAGAAAGTACATGCAGTCGAAATTTCCTACCTGAAATAGCGAAACAAACTTAGGGTTCAAAGTCTCTTACAAAGTCCAAACATAATCTTGGTCAGAACATGTGAGGACCATTAAGATAAGTGTCTGAAATGGTCGATGATTACCAGTACCTAGTTCCAGAACCTCACTCAATTAATGACCGCACACAAGTCATAAGCAAACTCACTAGTTCGACTCAAATTATACCAAATTATCTCAACTCGGCACCGTTCCTGCTTTTCTATGCTTTTGGAGCATTTTCTTATATCAATATATGTGTTAGGTCCAGTAGCAACAGTATGATAGGCGTGTTCGTGGACAGGTGGGACTCTCCATTGCTGCGCCACTGGATACGTTTGCATACTGCACTGTGAGCAGTGGACAGTTTCCTCCTGGTCTTAATGTGCGTAACTGTCTTATTGTTTTTGTTTTGTGGTTTTTATCTGCTTTTATTTTGTGTGTGTTGTTTTATTTTGATCTTATATGTGTGTGTTACAATATGGATATTTTTCTGAAATAAATGTTTATTATTATTATTATTATTAATATACATAATACATACAAATAAATAAAATCGAAGTGTCTCTTTGTAATGTCAAAATAAAAAAAATTTACTGAATGCATATTTTATGAAACTATATATAGTACATAAAACAAAAAAACAATTGTTAAAAATTTTGTCTACAGACAGACAGTGTCTGTCTGTTTGTTCAAGTTAATCTCTGAAACATCTGGACCGATTTTAACGGGACTTTCACTGGCAGATAGCTGATATTATAAGGAGTAACTTAGGATTTTTGTACCGGAATCGCGTTCCCATGGAAAAAAATTCCAAAATTCTCGAGAAGTCGCGGGCAGCAGCTGTTCCACAAATAAATAAATTCTCAACTTTCATTTTTACTTTTTTTAAGAAAAAACTTATTTTATTTAAATACTAACTACTTACTATAATAACTTTTCATTTGAATTTTTATAGGTAAAACCATTAAATGCATTCATAAGCCATTAAATGCAACACAGTCTTTACAAAACAAAAAATGAGGTCAGAAAGATAAGTAGACTTCATGAGTGGCAAAAGTATTATGTCATAAAATGTAAAACGGCGTTATACAAAATACTCTAAAATATAAATAAGGTCAGAAAGGTAAGTAGGTACCTACTTTAATGAGAATGGTTGCCTGTAAGCTTCCGGTATGAGCGTAAGTAACGAAACAAGGTCGTGTAGTAAATATTTAGCTAAATTGGATCTTGAGGGTTACTAAGTTAGTAAAGAAACCGATTCTTGTGCATAGTTATGGTGGAGGTTACGTTAAACTGTTGAATTTATCAGTTAACAAAGTGACGTTAATAGAACTTTTCTATTTTTGCTTATCGTAAGAATCATACTATTATTGGATTAGGCACGGTCGTGGAGCGTTGTATAGACCACTATGGATACTGTATAACAGACAGGTTATTTCTACGGTGCGGTGTATACGCTGTATCGTAAAGTAACCGTGCCGTGTACAAAGGGATAAACTTTTCTTCTGCGTTTCTTATGTTTAGTTTTGTATTTTTTATTTGACCAAGTCTTTTAAAACAAGCCTTATTATCTACCTACTACGTTACAAAAGTAGTTATTTCTCCACTATGCAACTGGTATTTTGTTTTTGTTTTGATTTTTGTTGTTTTGTTGTCATTGAAATGCCAGTGTCGCGGGCCATCGGGCGCATCACGGATTAATTTGTATTGTCAATGTCAATGTCAATTAATGTCTGTTGTCTTTGGTCCCTGGCCCTGACATCAAGAAATGGACAAAGTCAACATTTTATATGCTTGAGTACGAGGCTTTTGACTACGTTGTATGTTTATATTTTGTCTTTTATTTTATTTTTTTATTTGTAATGTGCGTTTTGTTTGTGCGAATAAACAATTTTTCTTTCTTCTTTCTTTCATTCATGAAAGTGAATGTTGGGTGAAGACATCAAAGTAGAACAAATGCTGTGGAAATGCGTTCGTTGCAGATCTTGTGTGGTATAGCTATGAGCGATAGGCTGAGGAGTGATGTGATAACTAAGACAAGTTTAAAAGAACATTTGGTGACAATAATTGAAAAGAGTTTGGTCATATTTAAAGGATGAATAAGGCGATTGACACACTGTACCGCATTACGCAGCAGGACGCACATAACGTGCCTCCACGCGTGATTTTTTACATACAAATTCAATAAAAACGCGCTTCCGTGCGGGGAATTTGGCTCCGTTTCACGCACCCCGCTGCGTAATGCGATGTGTCAATCGCTTAAAAGGCGACTAAAAAAAAAAAAAAAAAAAAACTTTTGTTATTCGTCTTTCATTCATGCTCAATTTACAAGTTAGATGTGAGTGGAATCAGTACTGGCCCAGTGGTAACGGCCATGCTCTATGGTAACGGCCTCGACTTACGAGATATAGATCGTGGGTTTCTAACTCAGGCAGGCACGCTATCCTTTGTGTAAATAATTTCATCCCCACTGCTCTTAAAACAATGGAGGAAAACATCGAACCAAAAATTCGAAGACATGTGAATCTACCAACCCGCACTGGGCCCGCGTGGTGAATTCCGTCCCACTCCCTCTCACTGAGAGGAGGCTTGTGCCCCAGCAGTGGGAAAAACATAGGCTGATTATGTGATGATGATGTGAGTGGAGACGCCCGGGAGGAGACGCCAGGGAGGAGACGCCCGGGAGGAGACGCCCAGAAGGAGACGCCCGGGGGGAGACGCCCTAAAAGGAGTTTATTGTTGTGACAAATAAAACATGTTCCATAATACCATTTCCAGCCCCTAATAAGATCTCGTCCCCAAGCTCACTACAGTAAAAGTAAAACTACCAAACTTAGTTGACTACCGACACTAAACTACCACGAAACTAACTAAATACAGAACACAGAACAGGTCATTATCTAACTCTCCAGCTAAACGAATATGTAATCAGTTTGCCTGGGTTCCGAGTAACGCAAAAAGTTACTAGTACACCTGTTTACGTAATGTAATGCAGCAGAGAAAATTTCACTGTACTTAACGGCAAAATGGGCGGATGAAAATGCTACTTGTTTCAAGAAAGAATTGCTCATTCTGTGGTAGGGAAAAATGCTACTGAGCAAGGTATAAGATACGCCATCAGGTGTTAAGATGATAAAAAAACACTGGCACTCCGGTAGTGCCGACAGAAGTGAAAACTTGAACAATTACGAGTGTATTTTGTGAATCGTCTTATAAACAAAACACGCGTGTTAAGGTGTGTTCCTTATTTTATAGGGTTTTTTGCAAATCAGGTATGATGACCAAAGTGACTGGTTTATTCTTCTCGTGAAAGGAATTTATTCAGATTTACAAATAAGCACACAGGATAGACTTCAGTTCGTGGTGTTGGTCGCGGCAGTGGTAAGAGAAGCAAGCCGCTCGCATGGAGCTCGTCGTCAGTTATATATCCGTGGTTCAGCGCCATCTCGTCGTTGTTGGATGAACTACGTAGTTAGTACGCGAGGCCCTCGTAGTTCTTCCCGATGTGCATAGATGGCGCTGTCCTCAACAACGCGCGTCTTACGTTTTACGTCTTACGAATTTTCGATCAGGGTCACGTGACCTGACGCGAGTTTAGAAGTTTTTACCCATTCCAAAAAAAGTACACAGCGCCGCTAAAGAAGTTTTCACTTCAATAATATCCTCCTGGGCGAATTTAGGTCATTGCGTCGTGTCAAAACAGAGCAACTAACCGTGAGCTAAGTAACCATGCGGTACTCGCATTATACGAGTAGTGTAAAGGAGTGCGCGCAAGTATGGTGTACCTACTCCCTATTCACCCACTCTCATAGTTCGATGCGACAGCAATCCCACACGACCGGAGAGAGATCAGGCGCAGGACCACCGGCTTTTTGATACTGCTTATCTGCCTTCTATGTGCCCATCAGTTCGCTAATTTAATGCCTAATCTCATTTCCGAACTGGCCCGAAAATAATATAAAAAGTTGTAACTGGTTAGCCACTGAAACTTAGTTGGTTAACAATTTACAAGTGAGGATAGGAGAGAAAAAAGTATTACTTTTACGGGAAAAAAGTTTCATGTAATAGATACAACCCTGGTTGACTTAGTTGAGAGAAAAATTGAGAGAGGAAATTGTTATGTGCTATTTATATAATATGTGAAATGTCGAAGTACACTCGTATTTAATTTTGTTAAAAACTTCTGAAAACGTCTTATCCTGATATAAAAAGCGGTCAATTGTGAGTCGAATTTGCACACGAAGGATTTAGTACCACCGTACAATATTGAACAATACATATATGGGAGCAAAAAACGTCGAAAAAAACGCGACACGCGCGTAATAGCGACCATAGTACCCACTCTGTGAAAATTTCAAGTGTCTACCTATTACTTACGGTTCAAAAGATACAGCCCTATGACAGACGGACGGACAATGGATCCTTAGTAATAGGGTCCCGTTGGCAACCTTTTCGTACGGAACCCTAAAAATGTCTCAAATAAACTAGTATAATAAGCTAATACTGCTAATACTGTTTCTAAATTAATCACTGATGCTACTGATTTACGTTTTAGAAATCCATACTAATATCTATTATAAATTCGAAAGTCTGT
Source organism: Luperina nickerlii (assembly GCA_963855955.1). Taxonomy (NCBI): domain Eukaryota; kingdom Metazoa; phylum Arthropoda; class Insecta; order Lepidoptera; family Noctuidae; genus Luperina; species Luperina nickerlii. The sequence continues at coordinate 1,210,142 of OY979682.1, read as the reverse complement.
CTGTCTGTATGTTACCTTTTCACGCCTAAACCACTGAACGGATTGCGATAAAATTTGGCATAGAGATAGATTGCATCCCGGGGTAGGACACAGGATAGTTTTTATCCCGATATTCTTACGGGGTCGACACTTATGCGGGTGAAACCGCCGGGCGCTGCTAGTTGAATATAATTTATGATGAAAACACCCTAACTTTTATATGAAATCACCAATATCACAATTGGTGATTTTTTACGGGGTGTCACGGACATCGACGCGCAATCTTACCATGGATTCTGAACATCGCTGGGTTGAAACTTTTCATCGGTTATCAAAAGCTGTCCCATACATTTTGACCGCGTAGGTTCTGCATTTTCTACGAAACAGCAGATTTATCTATATATATGTATAAAACAAAGTCGGGTTAGTTACACCATTTACCTATAACTCAAGAACGGCTGGACCGATATTTATGATATTTTATTTGTTGGATTTGTCTTCGCCCCGAATAGCAGAATAATTATTAGAACATGCGAAAAAATAACAAAGCAAAAATCTGAGGCGATACGCAGTTCGCCGGGTCAGCTAGTTTTTTAGTAAACGACAAAAATAAATATACGCTAGAGGTTCTAGAATCATGTGCTGAATTAATGGTTTCAGTTGTGTGTACCAGAACTTATATTTGTTATTTTAATTCAAAACCAACATTTAAAATTAGTTTCTTACATTCAGTCAAAAGAAACTGACGTGACACAAAATGAGATAGCGAGAGGTCTGTTTGAGGCAGCCCTATTATCGTTATGTATTATATTATATAAGTGCTTATGTTTTTACATAACGTTTATATACGGGGGAGGTAAGTACACGTGGAATATGAAATGGGAAATTGTAAATAGGTCTAGATTATGTGTTTTAAAAGGATTATTATAAGACCGCCCATTTTGTCACCCTTTGTACAGTTTCTATATAAATGTAATTTATATGGTGTACGTAATAAAGAGACTATTCTATTTTTCTATCTATACAAATAATAAAGCTGAAGAGTTTGTTTGTTTATTTATTAGAAACTTGCTAAACTCTAAATTTATTACCAGTCGGATTTGAAAAATTATTTGATTGCCCAATTCTTGAGGAAGGCATATATCATCACTTAATTACGCTACGACCCTTAAAAGCCGAGCAAAAAGAAAAAAATCAGGAACAATGCTAAGTGAAAACGAAGAAAAAGCGCGGGCGGGCGATGCGATGCGACACGGTGGCTCGGGGCTGAAATTTCACGCGGACGAAGTCGCGGGCAGAAGCTAGTGTTGTCAAAAACTTAAAGTCTTTTGCTGGGACCAAAGTAATGTACAGTAGGTACCCGATCGTTAATTGGTACATACCCCCTATTAATAACCGCGGAGTGAAGTTATGCCAAACTTATACCGGGGAAAATGTATGGTAACCTACCTATAGGTAGGTATTGATTGTAACTTTTCCACGTTTATTTGGAAGGGGGACAGAGTTTTAGAAGGAGGCACATAGAAATTCGGAACGGAGCGCCATCGCTCTACACAACCTAATTTTTAAGTTTCACGTTACAAAATAGAATTTCGCTACGTTACCCTTTAATATCATCATCTGCTAGCCTTTTCCCAACTATATTGTGGTCGGCTTCCAGTCTAACCGGATGCAGCTGAAATACCAGTACCTATTTTACATGGAGCGACTGCCTATCTGACCTCCACAACCCAGTTACTAGGTAATACGATACCTACCCCTTGGTAAGACTGTTGTCAGACTTTTGGTCTTCTGACTACCCGTATCGACTGTCAAAGATGCACGAATGACAGCCGAGATCAACGGCTTAACGTAGGTACTTTCCGAGGCACGGAGAGGCCTCGGAATGTAAAGATGGTCACCCATCCACAGACCAACCGCGGCAAGCGTAGCTTAACCTGATCGATCGACCTGTGCGGATGTTATTATTTAGCCACTGACCCCTACCTTATCCTTTATATAATGGCGGTTAATAAGATAGGAATATCAATAAAGTATTTTTTAATATTATTTGATAGGTCTTAATCAGACCAAAGAAGAAAAATAACTATGTTCAACATTGAACGTTAACCAGCAAAAGAGCTACATTTTCGTTTCACGGAAAAGCCTCGGTAACCCAGATTCAGTCGCTTTTCAAACCACTGAACTAACAAGTGATAATGTTTGTGTATGGTTTATTTGAGTCGCCAGGTCGCCTGGAATTTAAATAGGTATTCGCTACTCATGACCCAGTGTACCATGTCATTCGCTTGATTAAATTTATGTAAATTAAAAAAAAGCGAAATGTCAACATAACATTTTATTACAGTCAAGACGCAGACAGGTGCGACACGACGGTGCGACGCGATTTTAGTAGAGCAATTTTCAAAAAGTTTTTATAGAAATTGTTCTACTAACGTCGCGTCGCGCCTGTCTGAAGGAGCCTTTATGAATTACCGTAAAGTAACGCCTGATTTTATAACCTAATTTATAATTTTTTTAAGAGGTTTCTCATTTCTTTCAGATTCTTAGGGACTGGTTTAGTCTCTAACAAAGATAACAAGATTGCTGTCTACAATCTTTTTCTATTTGTACAGTATCAGAAAAAAAGGTTTTCTGTTCAATTTTTTATCTGACTTCATAAATAATTTATTTCATTTAAAGATGTTTTCTAATATAAGTTATGTGGCACCTGAAATAAATTAAATTATTATTATAATTATAAAAACAACAATAGTAATATTCAAACTAACACGTTAATCTGTTTGGGCAACTATTACGAAATATGTATTTTTATAACATATTTGCTCGTAAAGGGTCTCTTATTTCACCAATTTCAATATCGTAATGTATCTCATTACGTACTTGTGCGGTAATGTAAAGTAAATCGCACGGTTTATCAAGATGCTCCGTCAAATCGAACGGTACTTTTATAAATCTTAGCAAAAAGTTTTTATTTCAGAAAAGATGTCAACATTTTATGAATAAAATTAACTTTGGGAGATAAAATATAATAAATAAACATTTAATTCTTTAATTTAATTAATTTTGATAATAAATTACAACCATTAATATCTGTAACAAAAACAAAAATATTAATTTACTTTATTAATAACTAGCGACCCGCCCCGGCTTCGCACGGAAACATTATTATTATTATACATATAAACCTTCCTCTTGAATCACTCTATCTATTAAAAAAAACCGCATCAAAATCCGTTGCGTAGTTTCAAAGATTTAAGCATACAAAGGGACAAAGGGACAAAGGGACATAGGGACAGATAAAGCGACTTTGTTTTATACTATGTAGTGATAGTGGCTGTTTTGTACCCATGCCATGCCTGAAAAAAAAAGCGCGAACGCGCGCGCATCGCTTATCTGTTAAGAAGTAAAAATTTTTCCGCGCGCTTTTTCTTTTCGCTGTACTTTTTTTTATTTGAAAATGTCGTCAACTAATGATGAATTTATTAATACCACACTGCCAGAAGTCTCAGAGGCAGCAAAAAAGGCTACTCTAAGCCTCTTGCCCGAAAAATCGACCGATAGATACTTACAAGCGTATCAAAATTTCATCATATGGAAAACAAGCAAATATGCAAATTCAGTCCGAGTTTTATTTATTTCCTCGCAAATATGTTATAAAACGTCGTATGACATACGTGCGCTTTGAAAATTACAGCCTCTGCTTTCTTTTAGCTCTCGCCTACGGCTCGGGCAAGCAATATCGCCTCGGCTGTAATTTTCAACTTACCGCACTTATATCATAATGTACTATTACTGCATAAATGAATAAAAAAAACATGAACACATCACTGGGGCAAATTAAATTAGCTAGCGAAACTCCGACGTGACGGGTATACTGTTAAAATAATCATCATCAGTCAGCACGAAGGGGTACCCAATATGTATTGTAATAGATGATCACGTTACTCTCATCGACAGACCAGTGCCACGAGCTCAAAAATAATTAGTTTCAAGTTCAAATCCAATCATAATAATATTATAACAGTATAATTATTTCCAACTTATTGGAGGGACATGATCTTCCACACACGAGTAATCAATGTAACCCTTTTCCAAATAAAATTAATGAAATTCCCTGAAGCTTCATTTTCAGGAACGAATTTCTCACATTAGACTAATTTAAAGTTACTAAATTTTACCATTAGAAAAGGAATGATGGGGTATAAGTTTCAGAAATGGGGTAGATGTGAGCTGGGGGGTAGTAGGAATGATAGGATGGTTATCATAATCATAATACTAACAGGGACAATGATAATATTATTGTAATAAGAAAAGTTTTGTCTGACCATTTGATATGCAAGTTTGACTGTGATGTGGATTATATCTGATCTATATAAGTAAATAAAATTTAAGTGTCTGTTTGCAATATCAAAATAATTTAATGCTTGTGAATGTCTACTTATAACAAATAAACTTTTTTTAAATTTGTTGTATGTCTGTCTGTTTGTTCCGGCTAATCACCGAAATGGCTGGACCGATTTTCACGGGACTTTCACTGGAAGATAGGTTATATTATGGAGTAATATATAGACTTTTGTCCCGGTGGCACGTTCCCGTGGAATCATTTACGATATCCATGAGGGCGAAGCCGCGGGCAGAAGCTAGTCCGTACTAATATTATAAATTGAAAAGCAACTATACGTGTCTGTCTGTATGTTACATTTTCACGCCTAAACCACTGAACGGATTTCGATAAAATTTGACAAACAGAATTACTTGGCCATCCTGGGGAAGGACATAGGCTACTTTATTTCTCAAAAATAATCCTAAAAGGAGTGTAATGGGGGATGAATGTTTGTATAGAAAAGTAGCATTTCTCAAGTTAAATAACAAAGCATAACTTAAAATAAAGGAAAAAATAAAGAATTAAGTACATGTTTCAGCGTTTTTGTTTAAGCGTGAGTTCATTTCCGAATTTCAAAAGCTAGTAATTTATATGGAGAAAGTTTTGTAATGGATTTTAATTGATTGGTGGATTTAGGACCAAAGAACCCTTCAATTCCCCGGAGAGCACGATATGCCTTTATTACCTTTGGTGGGTACATGAATCTAAGTATAGTCGACCTCAAAGTTGTTACTACTTTGACAACAACACATACACATAACATCACGCCTGTAGCCTTAAGAGATAGGCAGAGTTGTACCTATACCACACCCATATTTCGCCAGTTATGTTTAAGGGGCTTACAGGATCTAAACGCAAAAAACGCAAGTTTTAAAAACAATAAAAGTATATGATCGACTACAATAAACAAAATGAGAAAAATATATGATATTCTTCAGGATATATGCTAGGTAGATAATGTGTCGGGAGTCGTCACGTGGCTCCCGATGCCCGGAGCGTCTCCCGCGGCGGCTGGGACGGGAGGCTCTCTCCCTCAGCCGTCCCGCCACCTCTTTCGCTAGCATGACTGCTTTGCAGAAGGAGGCGACTGCCCCCCACTCCCTCTCACCGGGCCCGGACGCGAGAGGTCGCCGCCGCTGCCGATCGCCTCTACGAGGACGGCGATGCTCCGCCTAAGCGGGGCAGACCTCCACCGTATGCTCGACCGTGTCCTCTGGGCGATCCTGGCAATAACACGATAGCCCTTGGTTAGCCTTTTTGGCTTCTGCCTACCCGTGACGACTGTCAACGCCACCGTCCTTCACCACTTCCCAGTGCTTTCGCTGGGAAGATGAAGTTGCGGAACAAACTCCCCAGCAGCATAGCTGTCTCTTCAGTTAGAAAAACTGGTTGTATACCTACAATAGTAGGGATTCAAAGTAATTAACATTACGAGACACAGAACATTTAATTAAATTATTTGCCATATGTCAGTAATTAAAAACGTTCAAAATCTAGTCGCAATTTCATCTTAGCGACAATCAATGTCAAAAACGTGTCAAAAATGTAGGGAAATTAAGTATTTTTGACAGATTGATACTGAGATCAGACTGTGAACAGAGAACAGATTACACGCTCACGTGACACTCGTGATACTCTCGATCGACCCTTTTGAATGATATCATTTGAGTTGGTTCGATTCCTGGCTCAGGCAAGCGACTTTTCAAAAATTTTATCCCCATATAAAATTTTTGAAAAGTCGCTGTTTTCTTACTTTTGAAAACAAACCATATTTCCTCTGAGTAAACATTAGTTGTGCAAGGATTGTTTGGCGCGTGACCAAAATGGGAACTAAAGTCACCGTCTTGTTTTTACAATTCAATTTCGTAAAACAATTTCACAACTAGTGTTTACCAATAAGCCCTCTGTAAATGTCATTGTAGCGTCAAAAGAGCAGTGTTATACTTCCCCTCCAGCGCCCGCGTCTAACTACCACCCTGGGTAGTGTCGATGCGTAGCAGCAAGGACATAGGCGACAACAGCGTAGCGGCGTAGCTGTGTCCTCAGCACGTTAGCTACGCCCCGTAGCGATCGTTAAATCCCGATCGTCCTCTACGAACTGTCGTAGCGGATAAATTCTAGCTACATAATAATATGTGTTGACATGGCTGCCTGGTATGGGACTACTGATAATTTTGTAGCTTTATTAAGTTGCAAACAAGCAAGCAGTCTACCTGAGGGGCTATTTCCGTAATTTTAGGAACTTTCACGGTGTGATCTCTGTTTGATCTCTCTGTATGATCTCTGTCTCAATCTGTGAAAAATACCTCTAAGATTCCTATATTTTTGACATGGTTTTGACTTTGATTGTCACTGAGATGATATTGAGACTAGATTTTGAATTGGCCTTCTGGTGTTTTGATGTGTATGTGAGTGGTCACCAACGCTTAAGGATAATGGTGCTGATTCCCTTGTTCACAAACTTAGAAACTAAATTTAAGTTCAGTGGATCTCTTTTAGTTGGAACTGTGACAACCGCGTGGGAGCCGAGCGAGCAAAAAAGAGGCGCAATCGTTATATCAGAGTGTTCAGTAGGACCGCAAAATGAGAATTATTAGAGGTTCGATTAAATACTTGCCTATATAAAGGCCTGCCCATTTGGAATACAAAGAATCTCATGTGCTTTATTTACACTTGCTTACATATTCTTCACACTAAGTCGCAGCAACGCTGCTTGGTGGCAGGAATACGAGCTCCTAATGTAGCTAAACTTGTATGTCAATCAATATCTTCTAGGAATGTCCTTTTCCTTATTGAATAATATTCTAACAGGAATTCTTATTAAAACTTACTCTGAAATGTCGGTATACATGGAAAAAGTTAGCTTTTGAATAAATTGAGTAACTTTGGCAAGTTGTGACGTCTTGAAAGCCTAAGTAGATATGTCATATAAATGGATATAACTACTTAGACTAAGCCCGAACTGCGATAAAAAATCGCGCGTAAATTTTATCGCCACTCTGTAACATATGGTATCATCATATTATGTATCTACACGCACTCGTGAGTTCGGTAAAAAATATGTGGTTTGATACAGATTTTGTGGACTAAGGAGTTTCATGGTCGCTCCTCGCATTGCGAAATAAAATTGGCGCGGGCTATGAATATTTATTTATTCTGTAATATCCAAAAAAAAATCAAGTTGTATTTTCGCAGGTCTTGATATTTTATGTGGAAAAATAAGTTCAGCCGAAAGGCCATTAGGAGGGATTCCAGGGTTGATGACATCTTTTGAATAATTTTTTAAGCCGTATTAACAAATAAATAAAGATTTTGGTTCTGTTGTCCATTGCAGACATGCGTGGCATCTGGCAGCTAAAATCTGCGTGGAACTGAAAAACATCGCGAGCAATTTAATTCGAAATGTGTGTAGTGTGCATACACACGAGCACCGTACTCAAATACACGAGAGACACATTTCGACAGATGCAGTTGCCTATATCGTCGACGCATGTCGCTTGTGCGTATGAGCACTTAGTTCATATTCTGTTCACTGAATATAAACTGTGAAAATAAAAATCGCGCGGTGTGACTTCGTGGTGCGGGCTTAGCCTTACTTGCAGCTAGACTTTGTGCGTTGTAAACTTCTCGAATATGTACAGTCAACAACAGAAGTCGTTAACACTTCAGTTTTTTTACTCAGTTATTGAGCAAAATATTTTTTTAAAATTGCATTATACTTCTGCTGCAATTTTAAACAAATATTTTGTTCAATAACTGAAATTTAAAAAACTGAGCCTGTTTGAAAGAGCCTTTAATCGACTTTTGTTGCAGGACCGTACCTGCTAAAGGTCATGCCACAAATTTCATGTTCTTTGTTCGTTAGTTATTTTGAGTGGCACATAACGATGGGCACGTGGCATTACAACAACGCACTTCATCATCTGCCCAGCCTTTTCCCAACTATGTTGGGGTCGGCTTTCAGTCTCAACGGATGCAGGTGAATACCAATATTTTACATGAAGCGACTGCCTGTCTGAGCCCCACAACCCAGTTACTGGGTAATACGATACCCCTTGATAAGACTGGTTGTCAGACTTTCGGGCTTCTGACGACCTATAACGACTGCCAAAGATCCACGAAGGACAGTCCGGACGAACGGACGGCACAGAGGGGTCTTGATAATGTAAAGATGGTCACCCATCCACGGACCAACTGCGGTAAAGGTAGCTTAACCTGATCGATCGACGCGTGCGGCTGTTCTTAACCCTTAAATTGGCAGTGTTTAGCCACAAGCCCCTCAACACACGCATTACAACAACGCACTCCTCGACCTATGTATATGTTAGTAAACACTTGTTGTGATCAACAGGATGTTCATTGCGTCGTCAATGCAAGTACCTAAACCCGTTTATCTACTCATGTGCCTAAACTACGTGAATGCGTTTAACATTGTTTTATTTGTCGTGTCGTGTTCCGTCACGCATTCGCACCTAAAGGCATGACGCGACTCTAGTAGAACATTTTCAATGAAGTTTTCAAAGAAATTGTTCTACTAGAGTCGCATAGCGCTGTCACGTCGCTCCTGTCTGCCTTTAAATAAGAAAGAAAGAAATTAAATAATAATGCGTATATTGACATTGCAACAAAAAATACCTTAAAGCTATAAAAAAAAACAGAAAGAAAACAATGTTTATTAACGCCAAAAGTTGTCACAATATGACAACCACCTAAGGGCCTAAAAGGCCACTTTGACAGAATCATAAAAGCATGACGTTATGAATCATAATATGGCGAAGACAGTCCGTGTTTTTCTTTTTTCCGCTGCACTACGTAGATATAACAAGGTGTTATTTTGTTTTTCTATCAGGAATTTCTCAGTAGCAGCCTGGAGTATGTATTTATGCCAGGTTGATAGGCAGACCCGTGTCCATAGGACTAAACGTAACTGCCGAAATGTGGGTACAAAAGTACTCTTCTGCATAACTCATTGAAGAATAGGTACAAGCGTGAGCCGTGATGTTACGTTGTTACTTTGTTATGTTACAATTGGTTACAAACGTTTTCACAGCAAAGAGAAGGTGCTGAAGTCCTCTTCAACGTTCAAATGACTTCTGTTTATTTTGTTTGCTGTTTAGCTTGTCGATCACATGCTTGTTTGTGTGTTTGCCTGTTCACATCAAAAAAAAATACAAAATACAAAAATATTTATTTCAACTTAAACATTGTGTCATACATAAATTGAGACAGCCCCAGTAAGTTACAAAAGTACTTGTGTCGGAGCTGCCTCGCTCTTCCCAGAAGTGGTATCTTAACAATGATGAGGCGTAAAAGGTTTTTAAAAGAGAAAAAAAAGAGATAAAAGTAAAAATTAAATAAAACATTAATTTAGCAGCTCTCAGTGTGTGTTTGTGTATGAATGTAAGTGTGTAAGTGTTGAGGGTGTGAGTGTACCCAAAATTTATTTATTATATTTTTTTTTATTTATTTATTCATTTTTTTTTCAGCTAATCCTGGTCATAATATTTTATGTTTCGTCATATGTGTGTACATCGACTGTGCTATTTTCTTATTTTTGTTGCTGAGACATATTACTGTGCTATTGTGCTTTGATTTTTTTATGTTGCTGTCGCCAGAACCAACGTGCCCCTCCCGAAGCGATGGATCTATATATTGCATCTCTTCATATGTCTTTTCTGAACGTCTCTGTGTCTGAGGAACTAGTCGCCTTGTTTTCGATTGCCATCCTTGAGTTCAGAAAAGAAGATGCGCTATGCTATCCTGTCTTAGGCTTTCTCTATGTAAGAGGAAGTGTGCAATAAGGGGTTGATATCACAAACGTCTTCGTATTTTTTTTTTCTAGATAATGTCTTCCTTCGCTGTGTTGAGAGCAGTGAGATATTATAAGTAACACAAAGCACGTGCCTGTCTGGGTGCGAACCTACGACCTACAACTCGTAAAGACTCCTTCAAACAGGCGCGACACGCGATAAAATCGCGCGCGACACAAAGGCACCGCAAGTCGCGCAACGAGCGGTGCCTTTGTGTCGCGCGCGATTCGCATCGCGCGTCGCCTGTTTGCAGGAGCCTTAAGTCGGGGCCGTTACCACCGGCCGGCCCTTTCTACATAATGAAATCTATCATGAATTAAAAATGAATACGCAATACAGAAGTACCTATAGCCATAGAATTTTGCCAGCTGGTTTAAAGACAAAGTCTAGTTTATTAAGTCTACAAATATATGCTAACTGGGTTTAAAAACAATACACATACATGTATAAGTGTGTTGTAAAATCTATTTGGAAGATACTTTTTGTTAGGTTTTATGTCATTTGTAATGTCGATAAAAAGATATTCGAAATTTTATATGCTTGTAACTTGACGTTTGAATAGCAACCATCGTACAATGTTTTCTGAGTTTTTCTTTTCCTTTCTTATTTCCCTATTTCCACGAACGTGATTCTTCATATCTATTATCATACCTATTACAATCACAACACGTTATCAGCACGAAGCTCTGTATATTTTATCTACGATCGAATTTAAAAGGAGATTGGTGGTGAAAATATGTCGTCTGCAGTTTCTGGTATGTCACTAAATGGTATTCCGATACTTTGTAATAGAGAAGGATACACTGTGTGGAAATTTAAAATGAGAATGCTATTAATCCATGAAGGATTGTGGGAAACCATAAGCGGAGTAGTTGTCGAAGGCAATAAGACGGCCGACGATGTACGGAAGGATGAAAAGGCTCTTTCTAAAATATGCCTTACTGTGGATGGCGCTGCTATTTCGGTTGTTCGACCAGCTAAGACCGCAAAGCAAGCGTGGGATGCTCTTATGAAATCCTACGAGGATCGAAGTTTGGGTCGTAAACTGTCGTTGGAACGTAAGTTGTACAGGTACACCTTATCTGACTTTTCTAATTTAGAAGCTTACATAAATGCAATAACTACAACAGCACTAGACCTGGCCGATATTGGCAAAACTATAGAAGATAGTTCTTTAGCAGCTATTATATTGGGAGGTCTAACGTCTCGCTACGAGCCTATGATAATGGCGCTTGAGAATGGGAGCGTTGAAGTCACAACAGATTTGGTGAGGACTAAGTTGTTGAGTGAAATGACGAAGGAGACTAAAGATGATGTGGCTGCGTTGAATGCTAACAGGCAGGTTATTTGCTATCGTTGTAAGAAGCCAGGGCACAAGAGTCCTAATTGTCCTCTCAAAAAGAAGGAGAAAAAGGCAAAGGCGAGTTGCTCTATAGAAAATTGTTCTAAAGATAAGGGAATGAATGTTTCTAGTTCAGGGAATATGGATGCATGTGTCACGGAATTGGCTTTGGATGGTGTCAAGGAATTGGCTTTGTCTGCACCAAGTATTCAGATGTCTGAGAAGTGGATTATCGACTCTGGTGCGTCTACTCACATGACTCCACATGCTGAATGGTTTAATAGTTACCGACCCTGTGATGGGAAGATAACTGTAGCAAATGGTAAAAGTTTGCCGGCTGTGGGTTTAGGAGATGTTGCTATTGACACAAAAACCGATTTCAAGAAGATTAAAAATGTTGTACATGTTCCTGGCCTAGATTGTAATTTACTCTCAGTCAAAAAGGCAGTAGAGAAAGGTTTCTCGATTGTTTTTTATACGAATGGCTGTAATTTTTATTATTCTAATGATGTTTCTTTTATAAATGATCCTGTTTTACATGGTTCTATTTGTGGTGGATTGTACACTTTAGATTGTACAGTAAAACCGCAAGGTGTTTCAGCTTATAATGTTCACACTAATTTGTCCCAGTTTCAGCTTTGGCATAAGCGTCTAGGACATCTCTGCCGTATTGGTATGGATCTACTCAAAAAAGGTCTAGCTGTTGGTGTTGAGTATACTGAGGTTGACAAAGAACCATGCGTACCTTGTGTAGAAGGTAAGCAGGCCCGGAAGCCTTTCAAAGGGATAAAGTATAAGAAGGCTTCGTCACCATTAGAATTGGTCCATACGGACGTTTGTGGTCCCCTGACCACTGAATCTTTTAAAGGTAATAAATACTTTATTATTTTTGTAGATGATTATACACGTTTTATATCCCTTTATTGTATGTCATCTAAGACAGAAGTTCAGAAGTATTTTTGTGCTTTCCAAGCACTTGTTGAGAGACAGACTGGCAGTAAGATTCAAACCCTTCGGTCAGACAATGGTACTGAGTATGTCAACAAGGAGCTGACAGATTATTTGCAGGCTCAAGGGATTCGACATGAAACCTCTGTACCATACAGCCCTCAACAAAATGGGGTAAGTGAACGTTGCAATCGTAGTATTGTGGAGAAGGCCCGTTCCTTGCTAGCACATAGCTCTCTGTCGAAAGCTTTTTGGCAGGATGCTGTTGAGACTAGTGTTTATTTAAAGAATAGGTCACCTCATCGTGCACTTGATGGTAAGACGCCATATGAAATGTGGTGTGGTAGTAAACCCGACCTGTCTCATTTAAAGGTGTTTGGTTGCCGAGCTTTAGTTCACGTGCCTTCATGTCAGAGAACTAAGCTTGACATGAAAACTTCTGAACATATCTTTGTTGGATATTCAGACGATCCAAGGAGTTATTATTTCCGTAGCGCGGAAAACCCTCGGAGGTTGATTAAGTCACGGGATATTACGTTCTTTGAAAATAATTTTTCAGGATTGAAGGATAAATCTGTTCAGCCTGAAGTTGTTGTGAGCCCTAATGTCATTAATCTTTTTTCACAAACTTCTTCAGATACCACATCGCCACAGGAGATTTCTATCTCATCTGCTTCTATTTCTTCACCTACTTCAGAAAGTGTGGACATGGAGGTAGAGCAAATTGACGATTTTGTGGACGCGACTGATGAAGCTGGTGGGGTTGGCGACACAGAGTCTCTACATTCAGGTGAACAACGTGATCTGTCCTTGGTTCCTTCAGATGAACCCAACGATGTATGTCCTGAGAGAAGATATCCTAATAGAGTACGTAAACCTCCAGATTATTATTCATATGGCACTCACGGTGTTGATTTGTTGTGTGATGATCCGAAAAGTTATCGTGAAGCTATTAATAGCGATGATAAAGATAACTGGATTTCCGCAATGAAGGATGAGTACAATGCCTTATTGAAAAAGCAGACTTGGACATTAGTGGATAAACCAAATAAAAAGGTTATACCATGTAAATGGGTATTCAAGGTAAAGAGGGACGCGAACGGTGCAATAGTTAAGCATAAGGCGCGACTAGTTGCGAAAGGTTTTAGTCAAGTTTGGGGGACTGACTATAACGAGACTTTTGCCCCTGTAGTTCGAAATTCATCTCTACGTACGCTTATAGCGTTGGCGGCAGAAATGGATTTAAAGATCCAACACATGGATGTGGATACCGCATTCCTCAATGGGGACTTAGAGGAGGAGGTGTACATGCAACAGCCTGAGGGATTTGCTGAGCGCGGGGCAGAAGGTAAAGTCTGTTTGCTCAGAAAATCAATTTATGGTTTGAAGCAGGCAGCTCGAGCCTGGAATATCAAATTGCATCAAGTTCTATCGAAAATTGGCTTTGCACGAACATCTGCGGAATCATGTGTTTACTTGAAAAAGTTTGGTAATGAAATCATAATACTTGCAGTCTATGTTGACGATCTAATTGTCTTTTACAAAGAAAAATGTTTGTTTGACGCTGTCAAAAATGACTTAGAAAAATTTTTCTCGCTAAAAGATTTAGGTGCATTATCATATTGTTTAGGCATAAATATTAACCGTGTTGACGATAAAATCATGGTCAGTCAGAAGACCTTTATTCAGGCAGTGTTGGAGCGGTTTAATATGAGAGATTGTAAGGAGATGTCTACACCTTTGGAGAATAACAAGTTGGAGAAAGGTAATCCATCATCTCTTGGTGAATATCCTTACCAAAACTTGATAGGATGTCTCATGTACCTAGCTGTGAATACGAGACCCGATATAGCTTATGCCACAAGCTATTTAAGTCAGTTTAATAACTGTTACGATAAGAGGCATTGGTTGGCCGCTAAAAGAGTGTTACAGTATTTGAAGGGTACTATGGATTACTGTATTACTTACAGGAAAGTCGGTAGACGTTTGTGTGGATTCACGGATGCTGACTGGGCGAACTGTGTACATGACCGTCGGTCGTACACTGGTTTCTACTTCACGCTAGCGGGCGGACCTATTAGCTGGGAGTGTAAGAAGCAGCCGACGGTAGCCTTATCGTCTACAGAAGCTGAGTATATGTCCTTAACCAGTTCTGCAAAGGAGGCTATTTTTCTCAGACGGTTAGTGTGTGACATTACTGGTTTTTCTGATAGGGTGTTGCTATACAACGACAGTCAAAGTGCACAGAAACTTGTGCTAAATCCAATCCACCACAATAGAACCAAACACATTGATACGAGATATCATTTTATTCGTGAAAAGGTAACTGAGGGTGTTATAAATATAAAGTTTATACCTACGGATAAAATGACAGCCGATGTTTTAACCAAGCCCTTAAGGCGCATAGCTCATCTTAGGTGCGTTGTTAATATGGGTTTAGTGATAAACAAGTAGAATAATCTTCTATTTATTTATTTTTCGTCGGTTTATATTTTGTATTTGTGTTTAGTCTGGTAGTAATGTTTTATTATTTTCTATTGTGTTTAGCATTACTACTTTATCTTTTTATTTCCATTAAGGGCGGATGTTGTAAAATCTATTTGGAAGATACTTTTTGTTAGGTTTTATGTCATTTGTAATGTCGATAAAAAGATATTCGAAATTTTATATGCTTGTAACTTGACGTTTGAATAGCAACCATCGTACAATGTTTTCTGAGTTTTTCTTTTCCTTTCTTATTTCCCTATTTCCACGAACGTGATTCTTCATATCTATTATCATACCTATTACAATCACAACAAAGTGTAATGCCTATTTATTTAAAACATCACCATATTGATTGCCTAACAACGTCATCTCGTGGTCGATCACTTAACACACTGCGGCTAAATAAACATCATCATGACACCTAGCTCTAAGTTATTCAATATTTGTCTAAGTTATTGGAACACCCAAATATTCTGAAATATTTTATTCCGAATTTTGATATTCCGATTTTCAAAAGTCCGAATTTCATAATACCTAAGAATTATAATGTCCATTATTAAAAATCGCGAAATTTATTTTGCCGAAAGTTATAAATGCAATTTATTTTTTGTTTTCGATTTTCATATGTTCGAAGAATCAAATACAAAAAAAAATCGGAAAATTATGATTCTGATTCAATTAGTATAGTATTCAGAACTTACGTATATAACCACAAAATCTTTATGTAAGGTTTAATGTAATTAAAAAACGTCTACTTTGTTATTAATACTTGTTTATTAATATAACAGACGATACGAGACGGTCTTTCGCAGTAACGTACATCGCAATTTTGTAGCATCGCATTTATCGATATTTTGTGCGTCGAAATTCCGTATTCTACTTTTATATTTATCTTGCTATTCAGTTTTACAAGGCGTTTTTATTTCGGGATTCTAAATAATCGGTATTCGTATTTTTGATGTTTCTATTTATCATTAATTCGGACTTTTTGTTATTCAATCTATTGAAACTCGGTATTTTGAGAATAGTAATTATAAACGTTAGGAATTATGAAAATAGGATGAATAATAAATCAGTGTTGTTATATTAGGAATTTTGAACCATTCGGAATTATTAAAATCTGTATTTTGAAATTCGTATTTGTGACTATCGGAATAAAGTTTTTCGTACCTATTTATGTAGTGTACCCCTAAGTTATATGTTACTTTGTTTAAATTAAAATTTTACGTAGTAGGTATAAATCCATACTAATCTATACTTTATTATAAAGCTGAAGAGTTTGTTTGTTTTTTTGTTTGTTTGAACGCGCTAATCTCAGGAACTACTAGTTCGAATTGAAAAAATATTTTTGTGTTGGATAGTCCATTTATCGAGGAAGGCTATAGGCTATATAACATCACGCTACGACCAATAGGAGCGGAGCATCAATGAAAAATGATGCAAAAACGGGAAAAAAATATTCCTTTTGAGAGCTTTCGTTGCGTACGCTGCGTAAACGGTTAAAGTTACGCAAAAATCATGTATGACGGAATTGTTTCCCTTTAAAAGTTCTAAAAAAAAGTCCGCGACAGCATATGTCTATCTTTTAAGGTTTACTCACTATAACCTTTTTTATGGTAATCAAATTTCCTCTAAACTAATGCATTATTTGCGAAGATTTTTTTTATAAACATGATATTAATCCTTATCAAAATAAATACGTTATTCATCACAAGTATTTAATTTTGAATAAAATTGCCTTTGACATCATTTGATTTCAATGAATATCTTAGGAGATGCATAGTTTACAAGTAATACAGTCGCATAGTTTACATGTATAAGTAATAATCTTAGGTAATTTCTTAGTAATGGAATATATTTTTAACCGACTTCAAAAAAGGAGGAGGTTCTCAATTCGGATGTTTCTATTTTTTTATTTTTTATGTATATTCGGGCATAACTCCCTCATATAATATGTATAGACAGACGGATTTGCAAACATTTTTTTTGTTCGAAATATTTTTATTCCGGAAATATTTTTACTCCGAAACTCATCATCAGATCTTTATGAAATTTAAATAGGACCAATTTAAATTTCATAAAGATCTGATGATGAGTTTCGGAGACAGACGACGGAACTCTTCAATAAATGCCAGCAAATCAACCGCGATTGCTGCTATAGCATATGTATGCATTGTTTACGCAATCACACAACATAACATTACGCCTGTACCTTTGAAAGGGGTAGGCAGATGTGTTCAATAGCTTCCTGTCACTGATTTCACATACCAAGTAGTGTTATATGAATTTGTTTGGAGTAGGCAGGTACAACTAAAAAGTGAAAAATAAAAACTTAAAAATAAAAAAAACAACCGACTTCCAAAAAAATACTACAAAGTGATAAATAACTTTAATTTCGAAAGTCGGTGTCAAAAAATGAAAATACAGAACCAACGACACCGACTTCCGAAATTAAAGTTATTTTTCACTTTGTATTTTCTTGGAAGTCGGTTGTTTTTTTTTGTCAACAAGTTTTTAGTAGGTTTTTTCCTGAAATTACCGCGGGTGAAACGGCGGGGCACAGCTATTATTAAATAAAGTTACCTTTAGCAGTTAATAGAACAGAAAAACAAACTGTTGTTTGTTTGTTTGAACACGCTAATCTCCGGAATTATCAATTATTTTTGCATTAGATTGTCCAATCCATGTGGAAAGCTTAATCACGCCAGGACTATAGATGGGCAATCCACCGGGTTTAAACCCGGTGCTTTTGATAAACACCCGATAAACACCCGTAGACACCCATAAACACCCAGAAAATTGGGTGTTTACGGGTGTTTATCAAAGCACCGGGTTTAAACCCGGGTGGATTGCCCATCTATAGCCAGGACTCTTTGGAGCTGAGCAAAAAGATAAAGGTCAGGAAGAATGCTAAGAGAAAACGATGTAATAGCGCGGGCGGGTGATGCGATGCGATGGGTTGGGGGAGCAAGAAATTTCACGCGGACGAAGTCGCGGGCAGAGGCTAGTGATTTATACAGAACTAGTTTCAATGACAGAAAGGGTAACAGTGTTAAAAGACGAATAATGCTGACAACACCTGATGTGTTGCCATGTGAAAAGCTAGGTTTCTATTTAAAAAAAGTGTCCATCATTAGAAGATAAGTTTTTAGAGGAGCAGGTAAATATTTCCGTTTGCTAACCAATCGCAGCATTTAAGAAGATTATCGAAGATCGTCCGATCTTTTAAAAGTGCCATTTCAAAATGATAAACTTAACTATTTAATAAAAGATTCTTACTCTCGAAGGTTTTGAACAAATTCTGTACAAATGTGACATTACTCTTACATTTGTACAGTTTGTCCAAAATCTGCTGGATTGAAAAATTATAAATGACTAGCTACCGCCCGCGGCTTCGCCCGCGACGTATGTCGATAAAAACTATCCTATGTCCTTCCCCGGGATGCAATCTATCTCTCTGCCAAAGATCGAAATCCGTTCACTCATTTAGGCGTGAAAAGGTAACAGACAGACAGAGTTACTTTCGAATTTCTAATATTAGTATAGATTTTATTTCCGTAAGTAGGTTTACACAAATACTTTTACATCTCAATCATGTTTTAAAAACTAGATGAGGTCGGCGTTTCTAACCCATCTACTCTGAGAAGAAAGGCTGAAACAAACTCAGAGATCACAGTCTCTTTTAAAGTCCAGAAATAATCTTGGTGAGATGATGGGAAGACCTGGTCTTTTGAGAGAATCACACAGATGTGACATGTCTGGACATGTCCAATCAAATCTGTGCTGCATGATTACTCACAAATTTGTGTATTAGGTACCTGGGTAATACACGCATTTGTGAGTAATCGCGCAGCTTAACTCAGAACTTAATAAGGAGCTCGATGATCATTAAAATTAAACATCTGTTCCATTCGCCTCTATTTCCTTTCAAAAATAAAAGATAAATAATACGGATCTCTCAAACTACATCCAACTAATTAGTTTAGATTAAAAACCTGTTGCTAAGTGAATAATAAAGGAACACGAAGCAGTCTCGAGCTCACGACACGACTGCCATTAATCTCATACGATTATTCAAGGGATCAACTTAACTAAGATTCATTATCTATTATTTACTCAATCCTTATTTGTTTGTAGATCCGAGATTTATTAACATACATAGGCATGGACCTTTCATCGCGTCATTACACCCAATTCTTCGTTTTTCTATTCCAATACTAGCTTCTGCCCGCGACTTCGTTCACGGGAAATTTCAGAGCCCGACCCACCGCGTCGCATCGCATCCCATCGCCCACCCGTTATTACCTCGTTTTCGCTTAGCGTTCTTTTTATAGCATAAATACAAGACCAAGGGGTATCGTATTACCCAGTAACTGGGTTGTGGAGGCCACAGACTATGGCCCAACTTCCATCCTGCGCCGCCCTGTCACCTGTGCACTTGATGAACTTATGACTGCGTCAGTGAGCGGAACTCGCGCAGCTGAATTTTGGCCCAAACATGTTTAAACGTTTTGCCATCGATACGCTAAGAAGAACAAGAAGAAGAAGACGGCATCCGATTAGATTGGAAGCCGATATCCAAACATGGCAGATTATCTCAAATCGATTAAAAAATGTATAGACCTCATCCATCGCTTCCCATTCAGCAACATAGAAAACACACACGTTTATCTATTTAACCGACTTTTTTACAACTATGGTTCGGGTCGGTTTCCAGTCAGTATTGTTCTCAAACTCAAACCATTTATTTCAATTAAACCATTTACAGGCACTTTTGAATTGTCAAGAAGTCGGTCAGTCAGAAAATATGAAGCTAGTTGCCCATTCCAAAGCGTAGGTACCTATGGAGAAGAACGGGCAAGAAACTCCATGGACACTCTTTTTAAATGATATTTTACAAAAATATTAGTTACATCATTACTTTTGATTTTAAAATTATATAATGTGAGAACGATGTAAAAAAATTAAGAAAAACGTAAGTGTTAAAAGCGTCCAGAGTGCAACAAATAGTACTTAACAAACTACAATCCAAAAATAAATTAATTAAAAATAAGCCGAGGCAGCTAAGAGATGACCAGCCCCAACTGACGGCGCCCGTTCACGAACATGACGCATAAATCAGCACCATTTAGCTCAACCATTTTGAAGGGAGCTAAATGATCTAACACACACGCCACCGTCAGCGAGACATTTGAGTGAGCATGACATACTATCAGCTGCCAGGGCACATTCGAGTCAATGAAAGACATATTATTACCCGGTAAATGGTAGCTATAGGGTACATAGAACTCACATCTGTGCTATGCAGTTATACAATACAAAGGAAATTGATTTTATACATTGCAAAGATAGTCTTACAATCTTCAGCAGCTCCAACAGTATTTTCATGTGTTAATCAATTAGTTGTGGTTGTGGAGCAGGACCAGCATTGAGCCAGGCATTTTTGTCAGCGATATAATCCCCTAACTTATAATATGCCTGACTGCATAGTGTGCGTTTTATACAAGACTTGAATTTTGTCTCATTCAGTTGAAGAATGTGGGGAGGTATTTTATTATAACATTTTAAACAGTACCCCATAAAAGATGAATCTACTTTAGCCAGTCTGAAACCTGGTTGAACTAATAGGTCCCTATTTCTAGTACTATAATTATGTCTTTCACCTCTTTTACTAAAAAGATGTAAATTTTTCCTTACATACATGATGTTTTCATAGATATATTGACAAGGCACAGTCATGATGTTAATTTCCTTAAACCGTTCCCTTAGAGAATCGCGCCTGCGGAGATTATATATGGCTCTGATAGCTCTTTTCTGCAGAATAAAAATAGAATCGATGTCTGCAGCCCGACCCCAAAGTAAAATACCGTAAGACATGATGCTATGAAAGTAACTAAAATAGACTAGTCTCGCGGTATCTACATCAGTAAATTGACGGATTTTTCTGACAGCATAAGCTGCTGAACTTAGCCGTCCTGCAAGAGATGTTAAATGAGGACCCCATTGTAGCCTTGAGTCGAGCGTGATCCCTAGGAAAACAGTTTTATCGACGAATTCTAGTTTCTCTTGATTCAATATTATCTCACAATCACTACCCTTGACATTTGGTAAAGAAAATCTTATGCACTTAGTTTTTTTTCCATTTAATACTAAATTATTAGCAGTGAACCAATTTTGGACCTGCAGTAGGGCGTTATTTACGTCGTCAAAATTTGTAGCATGTCTATTTACCTTAAAAATTAAGGAAGTGTCATCAGCAAATAACACCATTTGTGGTTGATTTTTTAATAAATGGAGTAGATCATTAATATACACTAAAAAGAGGAAAGGACCCAATATCGAGCCTTGTGGCACACCAATTTTTACTACTAAACCAAGTGAATTGACACCATTTATTTGAACTTGTTGTTGTCTATCATTTAAATAAGAACTAACTAAACTGAGCGCAAGTTTTCCAAGTCCATAATGCTCAAGTTTCAAAAGCAAGGTTTCGTGATCGACGCAATCAAATGCCTTGGAGAGGTCACAAAAGATTCCTATGGCGTCTTGGGCCTCTTCCCACGCGTTAAAAATGTGTTTTAATAAAGTTACACCGGCGTCGGTCGTACAACGTCCTTTGGTGAAACCATACTGTTGATCGTGTAGGATTTTGTTCATGTTAAAATGATTAAGCATTTGATGCAGCATTTGATGTTGTATGCAGTAATACCGACTACCGGTAAACTTTTAAAATAATGCATAACGACTGTAGTTTTAAAGGAGCATGATGTCAACAGATTCAAAATCTGCTAACGGCCCTTGGTTTTGTTTAATAGATACTCAAAGCATTTATTTCAAATAAACCAATTACAGGCACTTTTGAATTGTCACGCATACGCCCGGCTGTCACCGCATTTGTTATGATTACTATTTACTGCACGCTGAGATCAACGGCGCGGCGGCGGTGGAGCTTAAACAACGACTAGGGATGGGTCGTGATTACTCGTAAAGATTTTTACAAAGGTGAGGCCGCACTGGGCCCGCGTGGTAGATTACGGCCCACTCCGTCTTACCGAGAGGAGGCCTGTGTACCAGCAGTGGGATCATCACAAGCTGATTATGCTATGAAGTCCCGGGATCCGTATTAAGACGTATTAATTTCACCATTTTTTCAGTGTAAGAGAGAGACGGAGCAATAGAAGGCCGATAGCACCATCCCGACAGTGGAATAATGATGGCATTAATACTTTGTAATATGTCCTCAGGCCGGGCAAAGTGCTATTGAATGTTTCCTTCAGGAATTTCTCAATTCTCAGTAGCAGCCCCGAGTCGGGATTTATGCCCAGTTGATGGTAATAGGCTCCCCCCTATTACATGGGACTTAAACATAACTGGTGAAATATGGGGGTAGGTCCTGTAGGCACACCTGTGCCTAACTGTTCGGGTATAAGGGCTGGTTTTTTGATCCGTAGTTAACACAACCAATTATTAAAAATAGTAACCAATGTTCAACTGCGTTAACTAGTAGTTAATTACTTAACAATTCAACGACAAACAATTGATAAAAAAACACATTTTGCCAAAATTTAACCATAGTTACTAGTTAGGCGTGAACAACTAGACTTTCAGAATTGTTCACAAGTACTATATCATAGACCACTATAGTGTCTAATGAAAGCTTGTCAACTCAGTTGAAGAGGTCTTTGTAAACACGATTCGACATTACAACCTACTAGAGGTACTTTAATATCAACTTCACCCAAAAAGAGCCGTTCACAGCCAGTTAGTAGCTCAGAGGGTTAAGTACCAACTTTACACGCTTGGTAAGTAGGCCAGAGGTGATCAAACATGGCGGGAATTCTTTGCTGGCCATAACTTTTATGTGCGACGAGCTATGACCATTAAGTTGAATTTAGTTATCAAAATGCATGGGCTCATCCTATGCATTTTGGTAATTGAACCCAACACTGCAGTTTTGTTTAAAAAAATATATTGTGCTTTTTCTGCCATTTGGGCCCAATGCACCATAAATCATTACCTACTTAAATACATAAAAAACAGCATGTGTGCAATTCACACGTGGTAGAAGTGAAACCTTCAAAAACACTGTATAATGCTTCCTATCTCATTTTCTCCCACGTTAAATCTTATGAATTTACATGTCTCTTTTTACTGTCGCTTTTTCGTTTCATAAACTTTCAAAGCACAACGATGCTAAAGAACATCCATCCATCCATCCATCCATCCATCCATCCATCCATCCATCCATCCATCCATCCATCCATCCATCCACCAACCCAACCAACCAACCAACCCTCCAACCCTCCAACTGCCCATTGATTCATGTCGGGCCGTTGTATCTATGCTAGTTGCGCGGTAAACTCTGCTTGCGCGATGCAGGATTTGCGTGACGTCAGTATGACGCGTTGTTTGCATGTGGCGTTGTAGATACCGCTACATCACTCCCCCCCGGAGACCGGAGGTCGATAGTGGGCTGAGTCTTGTATCTTGCCATGCTTGCCAGGCCAGCTGAGGTTCCTGTGAGTCGGAACCGGTTGCCGCATAGTTCACGGTGAGTCGGAACTGTCTGCGAAGATGTCCCCAGTGAGTCGGGGTGGCGCTGCGTTATGCTCCAGTGCGTCGGATGTGGTACAGCGCCGGGTTGAGGCTGACTGCTGCGTCGACCAGGAGAGGAATTGAGCTCTTCTTGTAGACCGGCCGAAAGTGCAGTGTGCTGTGCCAAGGTTGCTGATGAGGCTGAGGGTGATGACCAGGTATGCGCGGTCGCTGCATGCTCTGGTGGTCAGGATACCCGTTGAAGCCGTGGGAACTGGCTGGCTGGGAGACTCGCCGCTAACGCTTGCGGGAGTGATGATGATGACGTCACGCTGAAGTATTTGCACGAAGGCTGCGCTGACGTTCATGTTCGGGGTCACCAGTATAGAGGTATAAGGAACAGAGTGTAAAGTTCACTCAACCTCCATAGAAAAGGGAGGATCCTCCGACCAGACGGGTGTTGTGTCTGGCGGGCAACTGCCCATTGATTCATGTCGGGCCGTTGTATCTATGCTAGTTGCGCGGTAAACTCTGCTTGCGCGATGCAGGATTTACGTGACGTCAGTATGACGCGTTGTTTGCATGTGGCGTTGTAGATACCACTACATCCATCCATCCATCCATCCATCCATCCATGTCATTTGTAATAATAAAAAACAAAAACACTGTATAATGTTTCCTATCTCATTTTCTCCCACGTTAAATCTTATATGTCTCTTTTTACTGTTGCTTCTTCGTTTCATAAAATTTCAAATCACAACGAAAAACAAAATAGCGATGCTAGATTCGAGTTCGGCCACGCGCCAAAAGATCCGTCCTAAAAAAGGTTGAGGTCGTCTGTCTACGGCACTTGAAGTTCTCACGTGTCACCTAATGATTGGATATTGGAGTTTTTCGACAGGATCGTGTGTTAAAGTCGGGGCTCACTTTCTAGCGAGGCGAGAGTTCTAGGGAACTTCGAGGGTTTTTGTGAAGTTTTCCGAAAGATATCCTCCGTAGGGCAATATCTTTGTATATTAGCAAAGTAGTTACACTGGGTTACACGCCACTAGTAATTTAAAGTCTGCAAACTTGAGACGTAGGGATGTTTCTATTGGGTTCTTGGAGTTTGAAGATTTATACGAATTTAACTTACAGCGGTTGGAAAACCTAGTTTTTATTAGAAAATCGATAATATTATAATGTTTTTTTTTTGTTGTTTTTATGTTTTGAGTGGAAACGCCGGGAGGACGCCCTAGAAGGACATAATATGGTGATGTTCCTCAGAAAGGTGAGGTGCGTAGTACTCTTAATGATGAAGAAGATAATTTTAGTGTTGGTTCTTATTATTTGATTGCAATATTTCTACTACCTTTAATTTTTATACTAAATTCAATTCTATCTTTTAGTGAATAAGTAACATTCAACTCACTTCCTTTGCAATCTTGAAATTATTTTGTTGTTGAAACACACACTACTCGCGTGAGTAACGTGTCCCATCACTATTTGAGTTCATTAATTAGTTCTTGTTAGCGCTGTTCCGCGGCTCAGTCGTAAGATGGATCGTTATTTAATTATTTGTTGTTATATTATTATCACACGATAAAATAAGTGCTGTGAAGTGTTGGTAGACTATGGACTTGTTAGGCATAGGGTTCATTTTATTAGAACTTAGTTATTTACGCATAAAACTTAACATTACATCATCAGCCTACAGCTACTGCTGGACATAGGCCTCTCTAATTGCATGCCATTCAGCTCGATACTTGATTCTCATCCAGCTGCCACCCTGCGAAGATCATCACTCCACCTAGCCTGAGGGAGTTAGGTTTGCCTATTCGCGGCCTCCCCAAGAACAAATCAACCTTAACGGTCATCAGTTCTTCGGCTAATATGGCCGGCCCATCACGCTTGTATTCTCCGAAGGGCTCGGCTTTGTATTTCGCCATTTATATTATCCCCTTACTAATAAACGTATTATATCAGATGAATATAAGTTACACACCGATTTCTCTCTTTCAGTCGTCAGTAATTTGACTTTCGAAAGAAGAAGACAAAGCGTTGTGTGACTATACAGACGCTATACAACGTTTATTACTAAGGAGCTAAGTATGGGACTGAGTAAACTTAACGAAGATGCACTGCTGGGAGTTTGTTGCGCCGCTTCATTCCAGCTAGAGCACTAGGAAGTGGTGAAGAGTGGTCTTTAAGGAGAATCTATTAAGTAAAAGTGCTGATTCTTAGGCCAAAGCCGTTCAGGCGTTTTAGCGTTAAAACGTAACAAACAAAACATCAAATCTTAACTCTTTCTAATATTAGTTCATATAAAGTAATAGTCATAAGTAATTTGTTTTTTTTTCAGTTATGAGATATTTTACTCTACCTACACGAAAATCCTTTTACTCGGCATAAGTTTACGAGACTCAATCTTTGCTTTAAGAGGCTTACAGGACTATAAACGCAAAAAACGGCAGTTTTAGAAACAATAAAAGTAAGAACATAATCGACTACAGTAAAGAAAAATCAGGAAAATATATGATGTTCTTCAGGATATATGCTACGTAGATAGTATGTTGAAAATATAATACAACTAATTTGATACGATAGAAAAAATCATGAAGATACCTCTAAAAACTTTCTTTTTACAATAAAAACCATACTAATATACTTACATACAATCACTATGATTTTTTGTCAGATTATTCTTCAAACAACATACTAAAGCACTAGTGCTTTAATTATGTAGTCCAAATAATAGATTTTTTGTAAATAGATAATTGCTTCATATTTTGCAATAAATTACCAGCGTTGTGTCATCGCGCTTCTCTTTCTTTTCTATGCAGTCCGACAAAGACCGCGCTTTAAGTCATGTAGTCGCCTTAATGAAATGTTCACGCGTTGATTTTGTGCACAGACTTCCTGAAGCTCCTGTTACAGTTTGATTGACATCACATCTACTTGAGTACTTATGACAAGGAAAATGCAAAAAAGCCATTTTGGAATCCTCTTTTCGAGTAATAAGAGATTCAAGTTCTCCGTTAGAGATTTGTTTCAGGATCAGTGGCTGTAACATGGACCTGCCAGTTAATAAAGTCGTAATAAACTTTCACATCCATGTTTACGTCTGGAACGTGAAATAACATAATTTTTTGTGTTTTTTTACTGCATACTTTCAGAATGCGACGTAGAGCCAATTCTCTTATATGTTTTTCAGGTTTGATAACCTTGCTAGCAGTAGATTTTCAGGATGGCCGAAGTAACCGTTGCGTTGTATTACCGGTTCAAAAACAGCCTTCAGTTCTGTATATTGTTAAGTATAAGTATAAAGTCATTAATTGACATAATGTCTATGTTCATCTTTGCAAATCGGGTGGCTTTTCAATTCTTCGTCAACATAATTTGATAAACTAACAAGTTTATTAGATGGATCTGATGTTGAGATGTGATGATGAAGCGATGGCTTGATGCCAGAAACTTTCCCTTCACAATTTTCCAAAGCTTTCCGATTTAACCTTTATATGTGCTTCGACTAGAAGTAGAACCAAAAGAAAATAAATGTCAAAATGGCAATTCATAGGCAGTAAACAAATGAAGCACTGTGAAGGTCTGTTCCTTCGATCTCGAAGGTCTGTTCAATGTTTTTTCCATTAATCAAACTTTACCACCAAATATTCCAACAAAGACAAGTATTAGCATATCCAATAGCCATCAAATGATCGAGAGATACATTTTCAATCAAAAGAAAATGAATGATTGCCCTTTTTATAAATTAAAAAAAAAACTCCCTTATTTTGAATGTTTAAACCTGCTCCGAAGGCAGTTAACTATAACAATTGCAATAATATTTATACACGTCCTATTCGTCTCATTTGCGCAACATATTATCGCTATGAGAATCCATAATTTACAAAAACGTTTTTTGACCCACCCTCCTGCATATGCCATACTTCAGTGGTCCCTAATCTCCTGAAATTTGAAATAAATTAAAATTAAATATTTTGTCACAATACTCCGTCAAATCGTGTAAGATTTCCCATCACTATAGTAATAGAGTTCGTTGATTAACAGTAATAGTTCCGAGACACTGGTTGTGTAATGAATGGTTATTTCATTATATTGTTTCGGAACACAATATGTACTGTAGTAGTTATGGCTTATTTATTACCATGCTCATGAGAGTTACGTCATTGATATGAATAATTTTCGTAATTAAATCTATACTGATATTATAAAGAGGTGTTTGTAAGTTTGTATGTAGGGGGTAACCTCGGGAACTACCCGTAGAATTTGAAAAAATACTTTTTCATATGATAGCCCAATTCTTAAGGAAGGTTATTTAAAATCACGCTATGACTCAAGAGAAAAGAAAAAAGTTAGCAAGAACGATAAGTGAAAACGAAGTAATAGCGCGGGCAGACGATGCGATGCGACGCGGTGGGGCAGGCAGGCGATGCGATGCGACGCGGTGGGTCGGGCAGGCGATGCGATGCGACGCGGTGGGGCGGGAGAACAAGAATTTTTAGACGCAAATTTCGCAATAAGACATGCAGCATGACGACAAATTAATTGTACTCAGGGTATGAGGAAGCTATGGTGTGATTTACGACAAAATGACATCGCCCTCTATTTACCCGACTAAGGCAAAGTCGAAGGAGGGTTTTGATTTTAACAGGCTATGTATGCATTTGCCCCCTTTTTGTTGGTTTTGGTTATCACTTATCGGCAACCAATGGATTACCTATTTCTTGGAGATGGCCATTTTTGCACAATACTGCGATCAAGTTTGATGGTCCTTGTTGCATGGTTAAGAAGTAATTATTTAAATAAAATATCCTATTACACTGATACTTGTGACTTCTCAGCGCATACGTCGTAATTTCTATTCGTTTTATTTTCGCCTTAAGGGGCTTACATGACCTAAAGCGCGGTCACTGTCGGACTGCATAGAAAAGAACGAAACGCGCGATGACACAACGCTGGTAATTTATTGCAAAATATGAAGCAATTACTTAATTACAAAAAATCTATTGTTTGGACTAAAAAATTAAAACACTAGTATTTTAGTAAGTTGCTTGTAGAATAATCTTGCTAAAAATCAAACAGATTGTATGTATTTTATTTTAGTATGATTTTTATTGTAAAAAGAAAGTTTGTAGAGGTTTCTTCATGATTTTTTTCTATCATATCAAATTAGTTGTATGTTGTTGTGTGTTTATTTTTTTTATTATGTTTTGAAACACTATTTACCTAGCATATATCCTGATGAATATCATATATTTTTCTGATTTTATTTACTGTAGTCGATCATATACTTTTATTGTTTCTAAAACTTGCGTTTTTTGCGTTTAGGTCCTGTAAGCCCCTTAATACATATGTAGAGGGTATATCTCTTGGGTTTTTCTATCTAGAATTTCTTAGTAGTAGCCTGGAGTCTGAACATGTAGCCTGTTGATGGCAATAGGCTCGCCGAATATTGAGAGACATTATACATAACTGGCGAAATGTGGGTGTACTGTAGGTAGGTACAACTCTGCCTGACCCTTTGTGGAATACAGGCGTGATGTTACGTTACGTAATATTGATTAAATAATAAAATTAATAAAAATAACTATAATATTTAATAAAATTAAATATAACTTGCTAAAAATCATACATCCTATTCATGTAGCGTTACCTACTAAGCGTACCTTTTTATTAGAGTCTACAAAACAATCTACGTGATATTTCTCGAGGACGTTTTTATTATTTTGCACAAATACCTAGCTATACTAAAATCGACTGGAATGGTCTCAAAGAACACAACAGTCGCAATACCAACACAGCTGACTATTTACATGACTCCGTACGTCTTCATACACAAATATTTGCCTTCCAAGCGTCCTTGACTGTCGAGTAGCGATTCAGACAGAATCGTTTGACAATCACACTCTTTTATTGTTGTTGTATAATGTCTGTTCCAACGTGTTCGAAAATGTTGATATAGCGATTTTATGTGAATTTAAAGCTAGCAAAGGATATGTATTTTGTAGTAGTTTTCATTCTTTGAGATTCTCAGAAAAATTATAGGTCAACAGTTTCGCACTCCGCCCGGGTGTTGCAAAAAATGTGGTGTTTACTTATAGCAATTCGTGTATACAATCAGTTACCGCCAGCTTATCATCTTCCCAGCCTATTCCCAACTATGTTGGGGTTGGCTTCCAGTCTAACTGGATGCAGCTGAATATCAGTATTTTAACATGGAGCGACTGCTTATCTGATGCCCCTTGAGGGAGCAATTTTCGTAATTTGAAGAACGTTCACAGTCTATCTTAGTCTCAATCTTTGAAAAATACCTCTAATTTCCCTAAATTTTGACAAGTTATTGACATTTGTTTGTCGCCGAGTTGAGACTGCGACTAGATTTTGAACGTTTTAAATTACGTGAATTTTTGGTCTTCAGTTCTCAGACTTTCGGGTATTCTGACGACCTGTCACGACTGTCAAAAATCCACGAATGACAGCCGGGATCAACGGCTTAACGTGCTTCCCGAAACACGGAGGGGAACTTGGTATGTAAAGATAGTCACCCATCCACACACACAGATCGACCCGTGCGGCTGTTATTAAGCAATTAAATGTTAAAAACAAAGTTTAAACTCAAACTCAAAGCATTTATTTCAATTAAACCATTTACAGGCACTTTTGAATTGTCAAGAAGTCGGTCAGTCAGAAAATATGAAGCTAGTTGCCCATTCCAAAGCGTAAAAAACTGTTAATAGATAGGTAACGTATTTTATAATCTGCATGAGTATTTTAGAAAAATATTATGTTAGTATGCAATTTATAATTCTGAAACTAAAGTAACTGCGACCAACTTGGGTATATCGCTCGGTCGGATCGTGAGGCTGGTCATAAACCTAACCAAACCAAACCCATTTTGTCGGGGTGCCCTGGCTTCGTTGCTGCGGCCAGTACGGCTCATGCGTGGTCGATCACAGTTAACCTAAGAGAAGCTCAGCAAGATTGTATGTTTTGTATTCATAATTGTATTTTTTGTTATGTATTTTCTGGTGTACAATTAAGTATATAAGTAAGTAAGAAAGAATGAAAATACGTTTATATATAAATAAATAAACATGTTTTTAGAGGTACATTAATTTTTTTTAAAGTGTTCATCATTAGAAGCTCAATAAGTTTTTAGAGAATCTGTAAAATATTTCGCGTTACCAATTACCCCAATGCCTCTGGGATAGCACGTGATCGCCATTATAGGCACTCATGATCTACCCGCGATGGTGACAATGTCGTGCGCCCAACTCGCCGCCGGACGACCGATATTCCGTGTTCCAGTCCTTGAACGCCACTCGCCATTGTATGTAGGCACTAGCAGATATTTATAGGCATTATTAGTTAGTCTGAAAGATGGTATTAAAGGTGGTTATAAAAGGCCCTACTACTACCACATGAGGACCCTAGAGACGCCGTATTATTTCGAAAGGTCACACCCGTACTAATATTATCTATAAATTCATAAGTAACTCTATTTGTATACTACCTTTTCTATCTGTATTCTATCAAGAATAGACTTCTTTCTATCAAACTTCAGACATCTCTTGCCCAATTACGGGCCGCGAATTTCTAAGAAGTCAAATTTCCATAGCAACGGGGAGCTAATTTTAAAATCAATATAGATTCTTGTCTAGGTCCAATGTGATGTAGACTATTATTTTGACACTTGTTGAGAAAGTGTCAAAAGTAGAGAAAACTTGGTCGTCATGCTTGACATTGTAGACTTTTGTCGACTGAAGAAAAGAAACATGTCTTCTCTTCATCGCCATGCAAATCTTTCTACAATCTGTCATTTTGTCTATTATTCCGTTGACAAAACCCGTTTCTATAGTGGTCAGGCTACGCGTGCTGATTAAACACATGAGCTACTTTTTTGTCTCGATAGCACGTTCATGTGGGATAATTTCCGACATCCACGCGTGCGAAACAGCGAGCAGAAGCTAGTCTTTGCATAAAAAGGCACAGTGTACTTCTCCACCCACGCAAGCATTATTATATTTACTTAAATTTACGTTTTTAGGATAGTAGGCCATTGTTGCTAAAAATAGGCCGTTTATTTCTGGTGTTGTTAACGGGTTGTTATTAACAATGAGAATAGGCCTTAGGAATTGTAAAAGGTAAAGCAAAGAAGCCCGTTTGTTTGTTTAAACATTAATATTGTGACAAACCTTAGAAGAATGGAGTTATTCCGGTCTTGATGTCTTCTTTTAGGCTCCTTCAAACAGGCGCGACACGCGATATAATCGCGCGCGACACAAAGGCAGCGCAAGTCGTGCAACGAGCGGTGCCTTTGTGTCGCGCGCGCTTATATCGCGCGTTTGTAGGAGCCTTTTCTCGTATTGTAGAAATATTTGCCTGTCAATCAGCAAGATACGGCGGACTTTATCCAGGTTGGGGTGTATTTTAACTTGAATAATACAAATTATAGAAAAGGATTGGAATAACACTAACCATCATGCCAACAAGAGAGAAAAATATCAGACAGGCAAATATCCCTATATTTTTACGTACGTTCTCTACATCTCAGTGTTAGTCTGTCAAAACCCTCTCATTTACCGATATTTTTTATATTGATTGTCGCTGAGATGATAAATTGTAACTAGATTTTGAACGTTTTAAGCCTATAAGTTTGCTATTGCGCTGTAGTGGCCAAAAGGCTATCTGCTCTGCCATCATCTTTATCAATTTATATTGAAAACATATACAATCACATACCTAATGACATAAGACCGTACCAATTATAGTCACAACATCACTAAAACTTAATGTCTTTGACATTCATTCGTTTTAAGATATCCTTAGAAGGCGTATGTATGTCATGTACATATACAAGTTCACAAATTTAAAAATAATCACCTAAGCGTAATTTAGGTTCCCCAAAAAAGGCTCCAAAGAATCTTAACGAAGCCCCTAATTAGTTTCTGTATTTAATTGCCATTAGTTATAGCTTCGACACGATAACTAGGAACAAATCCATATTAATGTGTCCAATCCTTATTGGGATAGTAAAGCTACCGCTACACTATGAACTAGATACTATATTGAATTAAGAATTTGAGATAATGGAACAAAAAATTAACTCAACGAAGTTCAAACTCCATTACAACCAAAAAAGTATTAGGACCTTTTTGTTACAAATGGTCGCTCAAAAATCAACTTAGAATACCTTTCACTAAAGTAGATAACTGATTAAGTGGCGATGGAATGTAAATTTATGAACACTGCTATAGAAACTTGTAGTAAATTATATACCAAAGATGTAATAGCTATTGGTTTTCGTTTGATGAACTGTATTTTACAAGTTGTTCAAACTGGAGCGAGTTAATTGGCACATTTGAATGTTGGCTGGCTATTACTTGGTCAGTAGATAATTAGGTAAACATTGCATTGGAGGTACACAGCATTGAAGATTTGTAGTTTCCATCTGATTATTGTAGTATTTACAATTATTATATAATTTACTAGCTTGTTCCCGCGACTTCGTCCACGTGAAATTTCATTCTCCCCCTATTCACCCTTTCTTTCGTTCTGTGTGAATAACCTCATTTATTTCCCTATTTCGTTTGATCCACGACTTTTTGACCACCCTGTACATAGATGTAATTTAATTATTTTTGTAATATCAATATTTTTGCGTGTAATTCATTTTTTTTTTATGTAAACTCAAATACAAACTATTTTAAATGAATAAATGACTAAATAATCAAAAACATAAACAAAAGCTAGATATAAAATATACATACTAGCCAACTTTTTGAATTCACTATCATTTTGAATGTGCTTACCAACATCCACTTGCACGACAAATAAATACAACACAAACAGAATGACGTATTAAATTCGTTGAGTGTATTTAGTTATTTGTTGTGCAAACTAACAAATACAATCCTAGCTGTAACACGTTAACAATATATAATCATAATATAATCATTATATGTATTATAGCATATGCGTAATCAAGCTATAATGTTCCCACTGCTGGGACACAGACCTCCTTTCAGTGAGAGGGAGTGGGCCGAAATCCACCACGCGGGGCCAGTGCGGGTTGGTAAATGTTACATTATAATCTATACTGATAATAAAGCTAAGGAGTTTATTTGTTTGTTTGAACGCACTAATCTCTGGAACTACCAAAATATACATATATTTGCGTTTGGTAGCCCAATTCTTGAGGAAGTGTATAAGCTACTTAACATCACGCTGGAACTCTTAGGGGCCGAGACAAAAACAATAAAGTCAGAAAGAACGCTAAGCAAAAACAAATTAAAAACGCGGGCAAGCGATGCGATGCGACGGAGTAGGTCGAAGGAACAAGAAACTGCACACGGACGAAATCGCAGGTAGAAGCTAGTTACAAATAAATAAGTTGGCCATGCCTATCAATTCTTTCATGTCTACAATAACCCGTCCATGTGCTGTGTTCTCGCACACGTCCGCTAAACAATGCATATTTTATATTAATTGATTTACGTGACACGAGGATAAATAAGAAATACCAATAAACAATAATAAGGTATAAACTATGGGTATAAATAGAGAGATATGTTGGGTATGTTGTAAATCTTTTGTTCGAAGCCAGGCAGGCGTTTTTATTTTATTTATTTATTATTTATTCATCAATCAATACAATTATTCAGCATGCAATGTCAAAAGCAATAATTACACATACAAACAAAAAATTAAATCACATTGCTCGGTCATAAAATAAAATAAATAAGACAGAATAGTTACAACTTTCTGACCATGCAACATGGCGTCGGTAGTTGCACTATTGCACTGTTGCACTGTTGACATGAACTCTATCACAAACTTGTTAAATATATATTTGAGTCTTGTAATATAGGCAATTCCTTTGATGTATTTGAGTTACTTTTCTAATAATTACAGTAATACTGGGTCAAATTAAATTAGCTAGTGAAACTGCAGACGTGATGGAAGGACCATATCTAAACATAAAATAAAATAAAAAATATTTGAAGTTTTATTTGGAGTCAACGACTGTTGGTAGTTTTGTTGCTTGAAGTATGGGTTGAGAAAATCTGTTTTCTTTTGGTTTATCGTATTTAGATATCGACACCTATCACGTCAATGAAGTTTACATACAAAAAACTGATTTGGAAACTGATCTTTCTAGTGACTACACTAACTGCGGTCTATGACCCAAAAAAAAAAATTCAAATTCATTCCTTTTTTATTTTATCATGTTTATAGATATCGATACTTATCACGGAGTTTCGCTAGCTAATTTAATTTGACTCTGTATAAAGTAGGTACAGTCAGCAACAAAAGTCGATTAACACTTCAGTTTTTTTTTAATCTCAGTTATTGAGCAAAATATTAACACTTCAGTTTTTTTATCTCAGTTATTGAGTAAAATATTTTTTTCAAAATTGCATTGTAAAGCTGCAATTTGAACAAATATTTTGCTCAATAACTGAGATTTAAAAAACTGAAGTGTTAATCAACTTTTGTCGCTGACCGTACCAACACTTTATTTGAATAATAATGTGGTAGATTTACTCGTATACTGCCCAATAAGGCGAAAATAATACCATAGAATAAAACATGTTCGGTCGATGTCATTTCAATATACCTAATAGTAGATTGTACAACTGGTTCATAAAAAAAGCAATTTTACCCCAAGACGTTTATATCCACTGAGCCGCGGGCGAGGGTGAATAGTTAAGTCAATTTTCTCACTCTGCTTTTCACTTCGATTGTGAGAAAATGAAACAGGCAAATTCTTTATGCCTGTTTCGTTTAACAGTAGTTTCACTGTTCAAAAATTTTGCAATTGAAGAAGAGAATAACTAATTCATCTGGTTTTATTAAATTAACTATAGAAAACACGGAAGTGATATAAATTAAAGCAACAAAAAAAATAACGACTTTAATTTGCGATGTTTTATTGTGCGTGTGGCTGTTGGGCCTGATTATCTTAGTCTTAGAAAAAAAAAAAAACTTTATAAACTGGAACATAAAAAGCGATTTTATGTCGCCTACGCACAACATAAAGACGAACTTTTAGAGCATGAGAAGTGGAAAATATATTATTGGATCGTCACTGATATAGGTAGGTAGGTAGGTACGTGATTGTCCCACGCGAATAGTACAAACAACGACACATCAAGCTATACATTTCCAGTTTTATCTAACCTCGCATTGTGTGGGCTTTTTGTAAAATCAGAAGTCAGCTTATACTGAAAATGTATAGCTTGATAATATTATTATGTCGTCGTGCGTAACATTTTTATTACAATAGTAATTGAAATTCCAAGGAATTAACAGATGGTGTTCATCTTTTGATTTACGACTGAAATAAAAACATGGATTTACCCGAGAGAAGTTATTTCATTGATTCTAATTTTGTTGATCACATAAAAGTCGCTCGGCGAAAGAATTGGCGAGGTTAGCTTGATTAACACAGTGGCTTTAGATAAGGATTTTACAATGCGGTCAGCAGGTTCCATTCCACAATTAACAGAAATATTTTTATGATCTTTATAGACTGGCTCTGGTCTGGCACGTTAAGCCGTTGGTCCCGGCTGTCATTCGTGGATCTTTGACAGTCGTTACGGGTAGTCAGAAGCCCGAAAGTCTGACAAACAGTCTTACCAAGTGGTATTAAATTACCCAGTAACTGAGTTGTGGAGGTCAGATAGGCAGTCGCTCCATGTAAAATACTGGTATTCAGCTGCATACGGTTAGACTGGAAGCCGACCCCAACATAGTTGGGAAAAGGCAGGCAGTTGATGATGAATAGACTGGGTATGATTGATAGATAAGAATAGGCTTTTCAATAACCTTAAGGCTCCTACAAACAGGCGCGACACGTGATATAATCGCGCGCGACACAAAGGAACCGCTCGTTGCGCGACTTGCGGTGCCTTTGTGTCGCGCGCGATTTTATCGCATGTCGCGCCTGTTTGAAGGAGCCTTTAAACACACCATAGAAAAAATATCTTAACCTAGTTCAAGGTCTTCTACGAAACATGATTCAGACTACGGTCTAAATCACGTCATTCTAAGTTCTTAGAGAAAAAAATATACCGATATTGAGCTCAAGGATAGGTAGGTACACTGTATTCTATTTAGGAAAAAAATTATTAAAATAACGTTAAAATTCTTATGTACCTACATTATTTCAATAAGCTATGTTATAAATTTATCATGGTTTTATCTAGTTTAAATTGTAACAATAAACTTCATTAACTGCAATCGTGTAGGTACCATAGGTAGGTACCTACTAACTTGCGATATATCCAGGTTATTTTTCAAAAACTATCCTGTAGGTAATGTGGAATATGTATGTAGATGGCTATGATTTATTGTTTCTTTGGTATTCCCATACTCTTGTATGGGAATACCAAAGAAACAATGAATCAACTGAATAAAAGAAAAGAGATGACGACTAATAGAGAAGCATGGAGGAAGACATGTTGATTGTGGTCAGCGGGATTGTCCGAAAGGGTTACCGCTGCCCCGGAACATAAAGGGCTAAGAAAGGAATACGGGTGGGTTTTAGTCAGTAAGAGTCTGACACTCCCTTCCGCTCCACCCAGAGCGGGAGGGGTCATTTGATGATTTCCCATACTGAAGAAAAAAAAACAATAATTATTTTTATTTAAACAAATAATCCATAGAGACTTAGTAAACTAATATTAAAACAACTTAATTACTATCCAGTGTTAGTACTTACCGATCACCCTCCGCACAAACTGCTTGACAATTGGAGAGCTGAAACTCTCCGCTACAGTTCTCAGGAAGCTGTTGCGACTGCCTCTCACTTTCCACAGTAGTATAGCTGTTTCCAGGATGAGGGCAGGAGAATTATGATGAATGATGATCCGGTAGGTACCTGTAATATCGTATTAGTCATTAAAGAAACGCTCTTACCACGAAATAACAGCCGTTTGAGGTCGGTGACGAACCAGTGTAGGTACGCCATAATTTTAATAACCGAAGAAAGAATTAGCCTTGTTATTTTACCATTAATTGAGCAAACTTTATCGCTATGATGTACCATATATAATGACATCATGTTCATAGCATATTTAAGGCTAACTAGGTGTTACCCGCGGTTCCGCCCGCGTATAGAGTTTGGAAATTACTACCGGGATGAAAAATATCCTATAATCAAATTAGTCAGGTCAGAGTCTACCTATGTGCCAAATTTCATCATGAAAATGTAAGAGAACGCATTTATGAAACACATTTATAATACTTGTATGGAAGTCATCTACATCTGCCTAGCCTTTTCCCAACTATGTTGGGGATGACTTTCCGGCCATGGATGGCTAACCGGATGCAGATGAATATCAGTATTTTACATGGAGCGAATGAGCGATCTAACTTCCATAATTGGGTATCAAGATACCCCTTCTTGCTAAGACTGGTTGTCCAACTTTCGAGCATCTAACTACTATTGGACTAACATTAAGATGTCAGTATGGATGAATTTATGACAAACTCCGAGCCTTTAACCATACAAAATATACCAGGGATCATTAACGACGACCCCGGGCATAATTAGCGATTCGTAACTTCATACTCGTAAACCGTCGCTCGAGTAAGCAGAGTATCAAATTTGTATCGTATCATTTTGCGTGTCACCTCCCTATCAGTAAAGGTTATCTGCCAACTGTCAAATAGGTACCTACACAAGTTCACTTTTAATAAGATTAGTAAACAAGTCAACTGTTTGTGCAATTCATTAGGTACTGTTGTTTTCAAGTTTTGAATTATTTACAATGTACTGAGTGTACCTACTGAGGTTTGTTTGGTTAAACTAATCTAGGGTCAGTAACTTATACAGAAATGTTGACAACAATTACTGCAAAATCATTATTATTATATTATTTATAAAGGTCATCACCCATCACTCGTTATAACCGTACCACTCGAACGTAGTAACCGCTCGTCACCGCTTCGAAAAATTTTACGCGTTTGTCGAAAACGCGCCGTCAGCAAGACGTGCGCTCGCTGCTGGCACGCCACCTGGTGAGGTGGCTTGTTATTCACGCGCTGCTTGCTAGTTGGTAGCTCACCATCCACGAGCCAACGGTTAGTTTTCAGCTTACAGAACGATTAGCTAACGTAGGTGAGTGTGGGAATTAGCGGGCGACGACGAGGAGACAGCCGTGCGAGCGGCGAGGACCGTGCGCGGGCGGCGAGTAAGGCCCGTTTCTTTGCCGAGGAGCGGCGGGTAGCTCGCATCAAGCACCCTGTCGGCGCGACGTCTGCCCACTATTCTGTATTGTCATTGTAAAATTTACTTTAAAGCTGTTGATTTAAAAACAAACCATTGGCAATAACACCCATACCTTCAACTAACTTTTGTCCGCGGTTTCGCCTGGGTGGAGGTTCTATGTCCTCTAATCCACGTGTCAAACCTCTAAATCCGTTCAACTGTCGGAGCTTGAAAAGGTAGACAGACAGACTATTGCATTTACAATATTAGTATGGTTGTATGGATGGGTTCTTTCATCAGGAATCTCTTAGTGACAGCTCCAAGGTGGCCTTGTGCTCGGTTGTTGACAAATGGCTCACCCCATTGCTACGTAAAATTTTGACTGAAATGTGGGCGTGGGTTAGTACCGCCATCCACATTAGCCAGAGCTACCCCTTGAGGAATTCCAGGCGTTATGTGATGTGGACAGTTCCTGACGTAGAACGCTGCCAGCGAAAGCCTACTCATAAACGTTAGTTTATTTTTCGTTTAGTTGACCTTCTATTTATACCTTGGTTTGTAATCCTGCTGAGGCACCTTCCTCCCCACTGGCGACAATGTGACTAGCTATCAACGATTTTCTCGTTTAAAAAATAACAAAAGATTATAAGCAGGTCCCGAGGAAGTAAAAGAGATACATATTATATTATTAGTTGATTACACCGTCGGTCGGTGAGTACCCGCTTATCGCAGCAAGAAGAGCTATCAAAGACAGTACCCGCTCAGCGACACTCCTTGGCGGGCTCGACTCACTGAGATATTCACAGATGTTAAACATAATCGCTAGTTCCCGTACAATACGAGGGTGATCGTGGGTGGATAGCTAATTCCTTCTATTTTAGCTGAGAGTTAACACTAATCTGCGTTAAGTATTGCTATAAATAACGACAGTGCGGGGTAAGTGGCTTATCTTCTTAACACATTTAAGGAACGAGCACACTGCTCACTGCGTTTTAGCGGTTTCAGACCACGAAAGGCTAGAC
Source organism: Luperina nickerlii (assembly GCA_963855955.1). Lineage (NCBI taxonomy): Eukaryota > Metazoa > Arthropoda > Insecta > Lepidoptera > Noctuidae > Luperina > Luperina nickerlii. The sequence continues at coordinate 1,170,415 of OY979682.1, read as the reverse complement.
TATTTTCCATGTTTTCCTTTGTAGCGGCATCTACATCGCCAAAATCCATGCATCGCACAAAGTTTACCGTGCGACTTGCATATAAACAGTTGACCACCAAACACGAATCTAGTCGGAGGAACCTCCCTTTTCTATGTAGGATTAGTTAACTTTACACCTGTTACTCATACATCTATACTGGTGACCCGAGTATGAACGTCAACGCAGCCTTCGTGTACTTTATTATCACTTTCTCAAGCTTTCGAGCGGTGAGTCACACAGCCAACCAACACCCGCGGCTTTAACAGGTATCCTGACCACCAGCAATGCTATGGTCGCGCATTCCTGGTCATCATCCACGGCCTCATCAGCCTTCACTATTATTCAGTAGAAACCAAATTAAACATAACTTATGTAATTTTGGCAACAGAGGTGTGTATCAAAGTCAAAGTACCTATTTATTTCAAATAGACACATAGGTAAAAGGCACTTTTAACGTCAAAAATTACAATAAAATTGAATTGATTCTAATCGTACTATATGCACAGCACATCCACTTTTGGCCAGCTATTTTAAAGTGCCATGTAAGCAGTCTCCTGCCATAACCAAGCACACATCTAAAATTCAGAGTACTACTGAGATACCCAAATGGAAATGCAGTTCATGCCACCTTTGAGCCACAGTATTGAGTTGCAAAATAATTAGGTATGTAAACATAAACCACATTTTTAGGTCTCGTCAACAACAAGGATGATGTCGCCGACAAGTAACAGGAATTCAATACTTCTGCGGTTTTAGATATTGGTTATAAGATTAAACATATTATTTGCGATATAATTAACGTTAAGCCCTCTCTGATTAAACCCACTCGTTTGAGATCTAATCCCACAATTTAGTTGACTGTAGGTGGAGGCTCCATTCGGTTCGGGGAGACCCTTTTTTTCCTCATAGATGTTTTTTTTTCATTTCTCGCCCTAACAAGTGTTGCACATAGGGAGCTCCGAATTGATCTTTTGAAAGGTAACGGTGCCCCTTCCTTAGTGCAGATGGTGACCACCAGGGTGGTTTTAGTGAGGTAAAAATCCCGCACTCCCTGGTTTTATCCCCAAAGACCAGGCGCCATTTGAAGGTTTCCCCCGACATGATTTCAGTCCATGAAAGACATGTTGCTTTCAGTCATATAGCTATAGCTCTGTCTCTCTCTCGCACTGAAATCATGATGGCATTACAACGTCATAATATGGCACCAGGTAGGTACCTACCACTTGCCGTTCGGTGAAACCTTTTTAAACCTTAAAACTTATTTGCATCGCGGTAGCCTAATGGTTAAGGCTTCACCTTTCTCATACGAGGTTGTGTTTTCAAATCCGGGCAAGTACCAGTATGACTTTTTCAATTAATTTATGTTCTTTCTAAGCTTATCTTACTGCCACCGGCTGCCGACTTAGTTAACTAGCCGACAGACGTTGTTCTGTTTTTGATTCGAAAGACACGTGGCGTCATCTATTATCATAATAACGTTATTGTTGTTTTCCTCGGGAACAGCACTTTTACTCTATGTATGTTTCAGTACACCTGACAACGTATATGCAAAATTTCAGAATTATTGGTTCAGTGGTTTACGCGCGAAAAGGTAACAAATAAACAAACTTACTTTCGCATTTATAATATTTAATATTATATAAGGTCCCATTAAAATAGATGGACAAACTTTTAGAAATCATTCAAACCATCAAAATAAGGACGATGGTAAAAAATATATAAGAAAAACGCATTATAAATACTTACAAGAAAAATAATCAGCTAACGAAAATACACTAATGTCCGGCACATTAGTGTATTTTCGTTAGCTGATTATTTTTGTTTTCAAAGTATTATTGTAGGTCAAAATAAAATCACTTTAATCAGTGTTTTTTTTTTTGCTTGGATATCTTTGGTTAGACGAACTGAGCACTGTGTTAAAAATTCTCCATCTATTTTGATGGGACCCACACCGCGATCTTTACGTTATCTATAAACTTTGGCAAACGCTTCTGTAAGTTTTACAAATCAAATCTGTCAAAGGAAGTAGTACTTAAAAAGGCTTTTTTACAAAGATATTTATAATTTCATTTAATGAAATGTAAAGGGTCTTAACTTAGTTTTGACAAGTGTATATTGATATTGACAATATGTACCAATATGGAGCAGTCCCTTATATCTGCGTCAAGTTCATCCCGCCATAAACGTCTGGGTCTTCTGCGATGCCGTTGGACGTTTTCAAGGCGCCATGCTGTAGAGGTCCTAGTCCACAATGCATCCGACATGCGGCTAACTTGTCCGACCCAGTTCCATTTTGAGCCTGGCTGCTTTTTGGATGACGTCTGCAACTTGTCTCAGAGCGCGGTATCGTATTCCGTATTAATAATATGACGTTAAATTATAATTGGTAGTTGCTAACCGGAAATGTGCTTAAGAATGGATAAACGACTCGCAATGATTGCTAACGCAACCAGTTAATTAGCTCGTAACAACAGGTTTTTAAATGAACAGGTTAGATAATGTTAGCAAGATTAGGTATAAATCAGTTCCAAATGTCAATAAGGGATAATAAAATAGCATTATAAAAATCTGACAATAGCCTTATCTTGTTGCTAAACATACTACCCTATTTTGTTTGTCATCTGTATGGCATGTTCCCAACTATGGAATTCCCCTTCCAGTCTAACTCGATTCAGCTCAATACCAGTAGTTTTTCATGCAGCGACTGCCTATCTGCCCTCCACAATACCCCTTATTATGACTGGTTGTTAGACTTACTGGTTTCTGACTTCCATAACGACTGTCAAAGATCTACAATTAATGACAGCCGGGAGCTGCTTAACATGCTTTCGAAGGCACGGAGAGGTCTCAGTATACATTGATGGTTAATTGGTTAAATGGTTACTCACTACGGACCGATCGCGGCAAGCGTGGCTTAACCAGAGGGGTCATTCTCGGAATTTTAAGATCGTTCACGATCTGATCTCAGTCTCAATCTGTCACAAATACCTCTAATTTCGCTACATTTTGACAAGTTTTTGACATTTGTTTGTCGCCGAGATGAGACTCCGACTAGATTTTGAACGTTTTAAATTAGGAAAATCGGCCTTCCAATCGATCGCCCCGTGCGGCCGTTATTACTTACCCACGAGGCAAAGAAAATGCTGTTTCACAGTCTGATAAAATATGATTACTAATGCATTTTGTACGCTTTCATCATAAACACCTATTTATATAATGAAACGTTTTGCTTGACAATTTAGGTAATATGATAAGAATTCAAGATTTCTTTCAAAATTGCAATTTCTTTACGTTTGACTAGATACTTATAAAGATAAATGAAGAATCGAGTACCTACTTTGTCATAATTGTTGTCGTTTTCAGAAATGTAATTTTAAACTCAAAGCATTTATTTCAAATTAAACCAATTACAGGCACCTTTGAATTGTCAAGGGGCCGATCAGTCAGAAAGATGAAGCCCATTACAAAACGTAGTAGGTTCCTATGGAGAAGAACGGGCAAGAAAATCTATGGACACTCTTTTAAATGTAAATACCTATAGTTACTTACCTACAAAGTATTAGTAAGTAACTTTTGTCTATAGACCTAGCGATACAATTACGGATTGTTACACCATCAAAAACCAAAAGCAATCTATTCAATTTAGGCTGAGAATCAGCAGTTTTCGGACGTCAAATTGACATAAGACAGTCCCCCGGCACGCCCGCCCTTCACCATTTCCTAGTGCTTTCGTTGAGAAGAAGTGGCGCAACTAACTCCTCACCAGCACAGCTGTTGGTTAGAAAAACTTGATTATATACAATAATACTAGGTATACTAGGTATGCAAAGTAATTTATATTACGACACACAACATTCAAATAAATCTAAGAGATTTCCGTCTATACAGGGTCAAATTAAATTAGCTAGCGAAACTCTGTAGACGTGATGGCTCTCGACATCTAAGAAACAAAAATTAATCAATTAAATGATCTTTTTTAGGATCATCAACCGCTGTTAGTGAAGTCACTTGAACTATCAGTTAAAAAAAGCTGATTTTTTTTGTGTACTTCACACACGTGATTGCATGGTAGGTGTCGATATTTACCTAATTTCGATGTTTCGAAAAAGCTCAAACTTCAAGTAACAACACTACCAGCGGTCGTTGACCCCAAAAAACTGCTTGAATATTTTTTTTTGTTCATTTTAATTTTATGGTGTTTAGAAATCGCGAGTACGAAAAACTAGCTAATTTTTGACCCTGTATTATTGGACAGCTTTTACACAAACTCTGTTTCAATTCCAATTTAGGATATCTCCTTAATCGTCTTACGTATACTCACACACACCACACACCGCACTATTTTCACTAAAACACCGCTCACACACTCAACCCTTCTCAGCCGCATCTTAGCACCTGATCGGAAGGTGTGTAAGAAGTTAAGAACCCCAGCAATCCCATGAATGGCCGTATTGTGGCAACGTGCGGAGATTGCGCGCGCAACTCGCTCTACGAGCAACTGGTTTCATCATAGAGTAACTTGTAGGTATGTAGACACGACAGTACGTAGGAAAGAAGCCTGATAGAGATGAAAAATAAAGGCTCACGAGCGGTGCCTTTGTGTCGCGCGCGATTATATCGCGTGTCGCGCCTGTTTTGTAGGAGCCTTTAATGAGAAAATTATATAGGTAATGAAAGTAATTACTATTAGTATTTATCTTTTACTAATGTAATTGGCAATGTAATTGGTTGAAAGGTGAATTAATTAAGAAATATATAATTACGAGTAAGTAACTATTAAATTCTATTAATAACCAGTAAATCTCATATCAGTTAAAATAAGAAATAGTCATCAGAAGTGTAAAGTTCAGGAAATTACTTATTTGTTGACCAAATTGACACTGCGCCAATTTACCTGTTAACCATTTTAAGCAACTTTCAAACAATGAAAGTTGTAGCTTGAATATACGGACAATTTAAGTTGGTAGTCAATTTACTTAACAATGAAATTCCTTGACTTTATATGCAAATCTTATTACTCATAACCACTGTCTTCTGAATAGTTAAAATGCATAGAAAGTATATAAGTAGCTAGGTGTCACATAACATTATGATTTATTATTTTATGTAGGTTAAGAGCTGATTATAGTTATTGTGAATTTTAAATAAAGTATTTGTCATTGCAGATATTTTTTCCTTATTGTAATTTTCCCATTACCTACATGCGTTAGCTCATTGGGTAATTGAAGTAGGTTTATCATGTCGATTTATTGCAAACAAAATTGTGAACATTTTATAAGTCTTGTAGGCAACCCACACCTACTACGGTTGATTTTTACGACTTCATCATAGAGACTTCTTTTTTTAAGCCAGTTTAATATTAATGTTCTATACACATACATCTTTCATAACAAATTATCGAAATGATGTTGAAAACCGCATCAAAATCCGTTGCGTAGTTTACAAGAACGCGATCTCACGGAGAGACACGAAAAGCGACTTTAATTTATAATATGTAAATATACAGATTTATAATATTATGTAACCTAACCTGACCCTTTGGGAATTACAGGCGTGATGTTTTGTTATGTTTGTTGTTATTTTTTAATGTGGATAGTTATATCCATATTAGAAATAACAACAAACAACAAACATTTACCCAACTAAACTAATTCTATCGTGAAACTCTATCGTGAAACTAATCTATAAATTAGTTTCACGATAGAGTTAATTTTTGTTCTTGAGAGTAATGTCCCATCTGTTCTGTATACAATATTCTATGTCTTAACACCACGCGGTACGTCTCGCTGTGAGAGGCAGTAGGCACAAACCATCCAGCCAGCACAGACGTGTCACTCTCTCGCTTTCTACTCCCGCGAAGTTTACAAACTTTACAACAAAATTCTTTTTACAAAACATAAAATATATTTTTATATTTCGAAGATTATAGTGAAGAAGTGCCTTTTTAGTGATATTTTTGAAAGTGATGTGATACATAATGAACGGTGTTATCGTCAATACTGATGTTTCCAAAGATGCGGGACTTATTGAAAGGTAGGTTCGTTGATCATTAATTTAAAAAATGCGGTGCTCCTGAACGAACCATGACCCATATAATTTTGAGGACCTAACAAACGCCTCTGATCCGCGATTGGCGTGGCTACCTACTTATTCTTCTTTTCGTGTCGATGATCCTTTTCCTCGTTGTTTTCTTTTTTTTTACATATAGTTTTAGCCCAGGACCACGTTGATTGCGGCATCACTAGCACTCCCTACAGGGCCCAACTCATTAAACATTAAACCATCAACTCGAATAGATGAAGAAAAATTAAAATAAGGTAATCACTGGTGCGTTATTTAAGTGCGTTACTTATCAATACTATACTTCTAAAATGATCTTAACGGCTTTTAACATAAAAAATACACGTTTATCGAAATCGAAGTTTCTTTGTTACGCAACGACAGGTTTCGCGGGTTAACGTTTATTTACTATAAAAGGAGTGAGATTTCTTTTACAATAAACTTTTGGGAGAATGAGCTACAAGTTAAACTTGATTTCAGTTCAGGTTAGCTCCAGATATTTGTTCCAATCGAGAATTTAAAAGTTTTAGAAAACAGGCCTAAATATCAATCAGAAGAAAATATTTTAATTTCTAAACTATGAAAATTACATTCGAAATTGACCAATAATTATTAATATAAAAAAGATGCTTTACCTAGTTAGGATGACCGAATATTCCAAAATTGCAGATTATTTATTTATTCATTATTTATTGTTCCAGAAAATACAAAATGAAACAAAATAACAAAACCGCTGATAAAACCGCGAGGGTTTGTGTGATATGTTTAATTGTTCAACAAGTACTTGTAAACTGTTTTTTGATTAATAAAAAAAAAACACTACAAAACATGGAATGGGCGGCCTTATCGACCTCTACGATCTCTTTCAGGTAATCATGGAATGGACAGTGAACTTTAAACTCTAAGTAAAACTTCAAAGTTTATAAAGGCGCAACCAACAGAAAGAAAGAAAAGAAAGAAAGAAAGAAAAAGTATTTATTGCGACTCGTACAGGAAGATCACAAACTAAACTAAATACAGCAAAATAAAAAACCAAGTTATATATAAAAAAGTAACAAAAGGAAAATGAAACAGAAAGTCCTATAGGTACGAGGCCAAAAGGCTCCTATCTCAGCATGATGCTACGACATTTAAAAAATAAATGTTGCAGCGCTGGTATTCTGATAGGGCCCGCTGTGATGTCACGGGCAGTTACAGAAATAAATAAATAGTATGTAAATAATAGCAAATAATAAAATAAAAAATAAATATTTTTCAACAGGATATCTTCACCAGCTGGTATAGTAATGCTGAATGACGCGCACCACTTCAGATAGTGGAGTCTGAAAAAAACTGATCTCCGCCTTCATAGTCCAATCTGTTCATATCTAAAAGTTTGCGGATAATTAGCAAAGTTTTGAGTTAATTTCACCTGCATACGTAACAGTAATCTCCACTTTACATTGTATATGTGTGGTTCTTTCCTCAAAAGACCATCTCAGACATTAATCTGCTTGATCCTCATCTGACCAAGATTATGTCTGGACTTTAAAAGAGACTGTGAGTCTGACATCTGAGTTTTTTTTCGGTCTTTCTTCTCAGAGCAGTCAAAAACGTCAAACATACCTATGTAGTTTTAAAACATAATTTATTATGTTATTCTTGACGTGTAAAAGTGTTTGTTTAAACCAATTCCACCGAAAAAATAAAACCGTTTTTTTAATGTTATTATAGAGGCCTTTTAACAAAATAGGTCGCCTAATTATAAATGCTGAAAATGCAAACTAATTTGAAATAAGTTCCCGAACCAACTTCGACAGCCATCTAAAATTTTAAGCTTTAAAAAACTTTAAAACTCGCGATAATTATCCTCAGTTTTAAATTGGGAAGGTCGCCATAATTTTAAAACTTCAAACTCGAACTACTAAATAACTGGTTTGGTAAAAAGTATGCTTCCAATTAAAACTCTAGGATTAAGTCTTAGACTGGTTCTTCAAGCAGAATTAGGTGTCATTAGGTGATTTTTTTGTATAACTAATTGGAAAACAAACAAGGGGAATGCGCCGGGTAGCCCGCAAAATTCAATAACTATTTCATGAAATATCAATCAATAGCATTATGTCAACTTAGAGGACTGTATTGATGATTCTAATGTTTATTTTTCTGTAAATACATACTTGTTACACTCGCGAATAATATTTTGTTCAACATACGACCTGCAAATTGAAAAACTAAACTTGTAAGAAAATTTGAATTTCGCGGACTAGTTAGCGCTTTAACAACATGTGAACACTAACACTATCCCTAGTTCATAGAACGTTGCCTTTAACTTCCATGAAAAATGTGAAAAACTTACAACATCAGACTCTGTTGATCTTCCCGGCTATGTACTTAGTTAGTCTGCTACTAAACGAACACTTGGCGATCTACATGAGCAAATAACGGTTGGAAGTAGCAGAAACGGGAAGCATCGACGTAATTTAATACTTTATAATTAAGATATTATATACATTAGCAATATATTTTCGTTCACGTAAACCTTTTGGATTACCTACCTGAATATGCTTAGTTTTTACATCTGTTTGAACGCGACTGTACAAACATTTGCTATCAAATATAGGATTACACTGGCCTGGATAATCTGTTTAAACGCACATTATTTATTCCGTAACTATTTAAAACTTCAAAAACATTATGACGAAATCATCATTTTCTAAAACCAAAAATTCGAAGACGTGTGAAATCCACAAACCCGCACTGGGCGTGGTGGAGGTGTCTGTGTCCCAGCAGTGGCATAGGCTGGTTATTTAAAATTTAGGTAGTATCGAGGTATCCTTGGTAACTTTGACAGAGCAGGTTCTTACAGAATATCTGATAAGCTACGAATTGCGTAGTGGGTGAAGCTTTGCGGTTCCCGCAGACGGGCGTGACTTGACTCAATAGAACAATTTCTGTGAAATTTGTTGAAAATTGTTCTACCAAAATCGCACTGTACCGCCTATCTAAAAAAAAAACCTAAAGCTTCACCCAGTACGCAATCTGGAGTTTCCGCATTACTCCAACTTGAACTAACTTTGTTTTTATTAAAAAATGGCGCTCCATTACGACTTTTCTCGAGTTATACAAGAATTTATGTCAATCTGCATTTGTTTGGTTTTAAAAAACACAACTTTAACAAACTTTTTGCTGTTTTACCTCTTTAGGAAACCATACCTAGTAGATTATACTCAGTGCAAGCAAGATTAAAGAGGAGGTTTTAAGTGTAATATTGACAAAGAAACTATCTGGTAGATATCTTAGAGAATCAGCAATAGCAGCCACGGTTCTAAGGCCGAGATTTATAATGTTACTTAGCTTATCTTCAGCTCAGCTCAGCTTATCAGAATCCAAAATTGTTTTAATTCTTGGAAATAGTGTAATAACCAATAATTTTACATTTCGAGTTTATTTATTTATATATTAATCATATTGTACAAGAGTAGATTGGACGGTGACGAACTAGGCATTTGCATGTTTGGGGGTGGGATTGCGGTGATTATTGCAGTGTTTATTGTATGACAGAAAAACATAAACTAAAATAAAACACTTAAAATATACATTTCCATCAGCGTGAGATCAAACAAAGCAAAATAAAATCATCAGTGTGTGATCAATTAAATACCAAAATAATAAGTAATTAAACCCAAAACTTTGCTTTCATCTAGGTAAAACGCTTTGGAATGGTCACATCTTTCTGACTGGCCGGCTCCTTGACAATTCAAATGTCCCTTTAATTGGTTTTATTGAAATAGATGCTTTGAGTTTGAATTTGACAGTCTAAACTTAGACTTTTATACAGATTTACATAAACTGACACCTTCTTTCCATGGGGGTAGGCCGAAATGCGATAACGTCACCTGCACCGATTCATAAATACTCCTTTTGCTTCGTTTACGATCATACACGCATGTCGGTTGCGCGTACTACGCACCTGAGCTTTCTGAAGAACGTCACCAAACGCTATTTATGATTATGCCATACAGCCTTATATTATTATGCAAAAATACGAATTAAAACAGAGATACCTAATATAAGTATTATTGCAAAAACAAACATAAATTAAATGTTTTTTCAAGCCACATTTCAATATCCTGTTAAACTCGTATTGAATATATTATTCGATCAACTTGTATAAATATAGAAACTTATCTACTTATACAACACATAAGATACATAATGAGACATCGGGTGTTTCCGTGAGCAATCGGCTAATGGTCGCGTAATGTTGCATTACATCAATAGGTAATATTACATGAAGATAATGGACTTTGTTGTAATACTTGTAATTAACAAGAACGATTATTGAGTTTTTGTTCCTACAATATTGTAAACCGTCTTACATAAGGGTTTTTAAGAGTGAAGCAGTTTTTCAAAATGATTAATAACTTATAACTTCGAAGCTAAATAAAGTGTTCTTATGTATAGCTACATAGAGTGGAATCATTCACGAGAAAGTGCAACAGGTTAGGTTCGAACCCAGGACTTCTCGCTTGCCTCTGGGACTCTTTAGCCATTGGACTATTGCCATATAATAAATGGGTAGATCAACCCACACTGTGCCAGCATGGTGGACGGCCCACTCCTACCACAGAGAGGACAAGAGCACTGTGTCCTAGCAGTGGGAACATTCCAGGCGATGCGATGCGATGCGATGGTAATTGGCTCTACGTTTCGATGAGACTGAACATGGAAGCCAGGGGAATATAGGCGTTATGTAAAAACAAAATCAAATCACAAAGTTAAATTATAATCGGCCGACAATTTCCTACGTGATGTTGTAAAGGTGAGGCTTTTTACTGTACGTACGTACGTTACTGTACGTACGTTATACAGGGTGCCCTTGAATTCACTGGTAATTTTTCAGGGGTGAAAGTACTCATGAATTCGAACAGCTTTTGCTATGGCACCAATTTTTTTCATCAAGCGATTAGAGAGTGTGCAAAAAAGGTTCCTTTACCATCTATGCTACGGAGATCACTTGGTTAACAACTAACCAGCTACACTGAAAGGTTGAGACATTATAATATGGAAACACTAGCTAGTCGTACGACGAAACTGGGCTTCTTTATCCTTCACAAGATATTGAGTGGATCGATAGACTGCAGTGAACTTTTAAATAATAATAATTTCATTTATTTCAGGTACCACATAACCCATATCAGAAAACATCTTCAATTCAATTACATTACATTATTCAATATTAAATACAAAAATACATATCAATAAATACAAACGAATAAATACAACATCAATACTTCATCAATACTTTTGGCCTCAGAATTACAATTCCAACTCGGATTCCCAGGTTTAATTACTTATAATCTATTCTACATCCCAGGCTGCAAAACAAACCTAGGTCATTACGCCGCGCCGCTGTACCAAGACTTTGTAGGCAATACAACATGCTAGCTAAAACTACAGATGGATATTAGCCAATCTCTCGATAAAGATAAGAAATGTCTTAAAAATTTATTGTGATTGTTTTTTTTATGTGTTTTTTTCATGTTAATGTTAGGTATTTTATTATTCTGTTTGAATATTTTACAGAATTTGTTGTTTTTCTTTATGTTCCAATTTCAAAATTTTTCTTTTATTTGGTATTTAATTTGTTAGCTTAGTTGTTCATTTTATTGTGCATGCTGTGGTCTCCTGTAATTGAAAGAGTACACCTATAACAAATATAATATAATGTTTAGTGTATATATCTTTTGTTGGAAATAAAATGCTGCAAAAGTAAAAAATAGTATATTTCATTACAAGTGCGGAAAGGTTGTCATTGCAAAGAGTTCCGACAAATGTCTACCCGAGCCGAGGCGCAGCCGAAGGCGAGGGTTGACAGTCGGAACAAGTTGCAATGACGGTTTCGCACGTGTACTGAACGACTATTTTTAATACAGTTGCGAAAAAATGAAGCAATTTAATAAAATAATAAAAACACAATAAACTCAACTAACCAATGGCGCCAACCGTAGAATATAAGCACAGATTTTTTTCTTCACCCATTCTGGTAGGCAAAGGGAACTATGCCCATACAGCCAAGTCTTCAGTAGAATTGTATTATTAATATGAAATGAAAATGAAATTTAATGAGATGAAATGAAATGAAACCTAACCTAACTCATTCAATCAAATCATTAAATCTGATATTGAAACAAATTACTAGTTTTTTTGAAGTGAAAACTTCTTTAGCGGCGCTGTGTACTTTTTTTGGAATGGGTAAAAACTTCTAAACTCGCGTCAGGTCACGTGACCCTGATCGAAAATTCGTAAGACGTAAAACGTAAGACGCGCGTTGTTGAGGACAGCGCCATCTATGCACATCGGGAAGAACTACGAGGGCCTCGCGTACTAACTACGTAGTTCATCCAATAACGACGAGATGGCGCTGAACCACGGATATATAACTGACGACGAGCTCCATGCGAGCGGCTTGCTTCTCTTACCACTGCCGCGACCAACACCACGAACTGAAGTCTATCCTGTGTGCTTATTTGTAAATCTGAATAAATTCCTTTCACGAGAAGAATAAACCACTCACTTTGGTCATCATACCTGATTTGCAAAAAACCCTATAAAATAAGGAACACACCTTAACACGCGTGTTTTGTTTATAAGACGATTCACAAAATACACTCGTAATTGTTCAAGTTTTCACTTCTGTCGGCACTACCGGAGTGCCAGGGTTTTTTTTTTGAAATATACGTATTTGCATGAATCATAAATACTTCTATGATTTTTTTTAGTAAAAACTTCATGGTTGGTTTTTCTTTTTAATAGACATTTTTGACAGTTGGGAAAGAGAACGCACGAGTTCGGGAAAGGTAAAAAAAAAGCACAAGTATGTAATAGCCCACATCCCGAACGCTATACGTCCCTGCAATACGCCACTTTTTGAGCAACTGTATTAAAAAAACATTTACCTGATTCAGTGGATCAGTTTTATAAAGTCTTATGGGGCTATTTTTGTATCTAACAGCAGATTTGATTGTGAATACTTCAGATTTGGTCCAGTAGTAAAAGTTATTTATATATTTTAGGAGTACTTTCACCCCTTGAAATATTGCCAATAAATTCAAGCTCATCCTATATTTGATATTAAAAGACTTTCCGACAGTTTCGTCTCCATGAATTTTCTAGAATAAAACAATAAAATAAGGATTATTTAAACCAGAATACATAGCTGTAGGACAAGGTCGTAAAATTAAATAATTTTAATCAAATTGACCTTCAACTTATTTTTATTTTTGGAAAACAAGTCAATTATCACATACATTGGGTATAATATATGTACGTAATATAAACTAATAATAAAGTTGAAGTGTTAGTTTGTTTGTTTGTTGAACGCGCTAATCTCTAGGACTACCGGTCGGAGTTGAAACAATATGTTTGCATCTAATAGCCCATTTCTTGAGGAAGGCTATGTGACATCGCGCTAGGTACCTTAGCAGCCGAGCAAAAACCAAAAACGTAAAAAGGTACGCTGAGCAAAACCGAAGTAATAGCGCAGGTAGGCGATGCGATGCTACGAGAAATTCGCGCGAAAAAGTCGCCGGCAGAAGCAGAAGGCAAATCTTAACTTTTATGAGTAATTTTTAAGTTATTTTTTAATAAAAAAATGAATTTGAATTAGTTAACCTTGCAACGTGAAAACAAGTCATTAAACAAATGAGCTCAGGGGATCGAGGAGGGGGGTGGAGGTGGGGTTCAGGGGTTCACACCGGAATAACTCACTTTTATTATTATTTTCGATTTCTGCTTATAAGGAAAATTATTATGGGTAACGTTGATAATACAAATGAAAGTAAGTATAGTAGAACATTATTCAAAATGATTAATTAATTTTATTGATAGAGTAATCAATAAAATTAATTGATCATTTTGAATATAGTTCAGATTTGTTTTTGAAGTTTTTATGTTAACCTCAGGAATGTTGAAGTCATTCTGTCTGACAAACATCGCACAGCCTAAGGCCGCTGGGTCTAGAAACAAATGCACAAGGGTTCCGTATACAAGGTTAAATTAAATTAACTAGCGAAACTTCGCGGACGTGATGAGTATTGGTATCTGAACACGACAAAACAAAAAAGAAATTAATATGACAAATTTTTTTGTGGGGCTCCGACTGTATTTAGTGTAGTCACTTGAAATATCAGTTTAAAACAGCTCTTTATTATGTAAACTTTACAGACGTAATAGGTATCGATATTCAACACGACAAAACTAAAGAAAACAGATTTCCTCAACTCATAACAAAGTAACAACACAATCAGTAGGTAGTTGAACCCCAAAAACAACAACAAAACTTTTTGGTTTTTGTTTTATCGTTTCTACATATAACTACCTACGATACCCTATTGGACCTTGTTTATCGAAACTGAACAAGCACTAAGGTAGGGTTTTTGAAGATTCATAACATATAGGGGACGAAAGTTAGTATGGAAGTTCGTCGTTGCCGATGAGAAACACATTACTCAACGTGGCTTGTCTCGTATAATTTGGGAGACGCTTGATGTCTTTTAGTGTATGCCGAAATATAATCGGGGCTCAGTCGCATAATGACCACTTCTCGAAATGTCTACCGGACGCAAAATGTCCATTCCAATGTAATGATGCGAAAGAGATGTTTTGAGAAACACACACACCCTAACACATACATTCGTTTAAAAACTTATTTTACTATTTAAAACTTTTTGGGTAATATTCTTTACGTCACAACATTAAGAAATAGAATCTACATTAAATCACCATAAAAACTACATGATTAGTAATCATATTATCTGACACAACGCTTTTTATGAAGTTTTATCCAAGAGTTCAAAGATCTTCAATTATTCTCAAGAGTTCTCCGTTACAATTACTATTATTAGGTACAACATTATGATTACCCTTATAAAAACTTAGCTCAAAAACTAGTACGGCAATTGTGACTTTTTGCCCAAGCTGGTCGATTGTGGGTAGGAACGGCTTTTTTACTCGACTGCGTCAGAAGGAGGGCTATTTTGATATTCTAATTGTTGTGCTCTTACCGAAAGTTATTTTTAGAATTAAGGCTCGACACTTCTTTACTAATATTATAAAAAGGTAAATTTTATTTAGGGGGTGATCTTCGGAACTACTGATCTGAATCCGAAGATTTCTAACTACAGTATTGCTAAGTATAATTTTATGATAAAACAAGAAATTTCACGCGGACGAAGTCGCGGACAGAAGTTAGTAACGTTCCACAGTATATTTTTTGGCCAAAATTTCGGACATGTCTTTTTTATGTGATAACTTTGTTTGTAATGTTTTATAAAATTAATGAATAGAACTCACAAGCGCCTATTTCTCATTATGACCAAAAAAACCACTTAATTATTTTTTATGATAAAATTGTAAATCACCCATAACTTTTGAAATATTTCACGAATTATCTTCTTGTTTTTCCTGATAAACAATAATCTTAAGACACATAATACTGATTGATTTATATATTTGTTAAACGAGTTTTCAGAGATTTATTTACAATTAATGTTTTTTTTATTTTATTTTTTTATGGTCGTATTTTTAATTATTTACAATTAATGTGTTTTTTATTTTATTTTTTTATGGTCGTATTTTTAATTATTTGTTTGATTGTGAATACTTCAGAGTTGGTCCAGTAGTAAAAGTTATTTATATATTTTAGGAGTACTTTCACCCCTTGAAATATTGCCAATAAATTCAAGGTCAACCTATATTTGATATTAAAAGACTTTCCTACAGTTTCGTCTTTATGAATTTTCTAGAATAAAACAATAAAATAAGGATTATTTAAACCAGAATACATAGCTGTAGGACAAGGTCGTAAAATTAAATAATTTTAATCAAATTGACCTTCAACTTATTTTTATTTTTGGAAAACAAGTCAATTATCACATACATTGGGTATAATATATGTACGTAATATAAACTAATAATAAAGTTGAAGTGTTAGTTTGTTTGTTTGTTGAACGCGCTAATCTCTAGGACTACCGGTCGGAGTTGAAACAATATGTTTGCATCTAATAGCCCATTTCTTGAGGAAGGCTATGTGACATCGCGCTAGGTACCTTAGCAGCCGAGCAAAAACCAAAAACGTAAAAAGGTACGCTGAGCAAAACCGAAGTAATAGCGCAGGTAGGCGATGCGATGCTACGAGAAATTCGCGCGAAAAAGTCGCCGGCAGAAGCAGAAGGCAAATCTTAACTTTTATGAGTAATTTTTAAGTTATTTTTTAATAAAAAAATGAATTTGAATTAGTTAACCTTGCAACGTGAAAACAAGTCATTAAACAAATGAGCTCAGGGGATCGAGGAGGGGGGTGGAGGTGGGGTTCAGGGGTTCACACCGGAATAACTCACTTTTATTATTATTTTCGATTTCTGCTTATAAGGAAAATTATTATGGGTAACGTTGATAATACAAATGAAAGTAAGTATAGTAGAACATTATTCAAAATGATTAATTAATTTTATTGATAGAGTAATCAATAAAATTAATTGATCATTTTGAATATAGTTCAGATTTGTTTTTGAAGTTTTTATGTTAACCTCAGGAATGTTGAAGTCATTCTGTCTGACAAACATCGCACAGCCTAAGGCCGCTGGGTCTAGAAACAAATGCACAAGGGTTCCGTATACAAGGTTAAATTAAATTAACTAGCGAAACTTCGCGGACGTGATGAGTATTGGTATCTGAACACGACAAAACAAAAAAGAAATTAATATGACAAATTTTTTTGTGGGGCTCCGACTGTATTTAGTGTAGTCACTTGAAATATCAGTTTAAAACAGCTCTTTATTATGTAAACTTTACAGACGTAATAGGTATCGATATTCAACACGACAAAACTAAAGAAAACAGATTTCCTCAACTCATAACATAGTAACAACACAATCAGTAGGTAGTTGAACCCCAAAAACAACAACAAAACTTTTTGGTTTTTGTTTTATCGTTTCTACATATAACTACCTACGATACCCTATTGGACCTTGTTTATCGAAACTGAACAAGCACTAAGGTAGGGTTTTTGAAGATTCATAACATATAGGGGACGAAAGTTAGTATGGAAGTTCGTCGTTGCCGATGAGAAACACATTACTCAACGTGGCTTGTCTCGTATAATTTGGGAGACGCTTGATGTCTTTTAGTGTATGCCGAAATATAATCGGGGCTCAGTCGCATAATGACCACTTCTCGAAATGTCTACCGGACGCAAAATGTCCATTCCAATGTAATGTTGCGAAAGAGATGTTTTGAGAAACACACACACCCTAACACATACACATACATTCGTTTAAAAACTTATTTTACTATTTAAAACTTTTTGAGTAATATTCTTTACATCACAACATTAAGAAATAGAATCTATTACATTAAATCACCACAAAAAGTACATGATTAGTAATCATATTATCTGACAAAACGCTTTTTATGAAGTTTTATCCAAGTGTTCAAAGATCTTCAATTATTCTCAAGAGTTCTCCGTTACAATTACTATTATTAGGTACAACACTATGATTACCCTTATAAAAACTTAGCTCAAAAACTAGTACGGCAATTGTGACTTTTTGCCCAAGCTGGTCGATTGTGGGTAGGAACGGCTTTTTTACCCGACTGCGTCAGAAGGAGGGCTATTTTGAAATTCTAATTGTTGTGCTCTTACCGAAAGTTATTTTTTAGAATTGAGGCTCGACCATTCTTTACTAATATTATAAAAAGGTAAAAGAGAGTTTTTATTTAGGGGGTGATCTTCGGAACTACTGATCTGAATCCGAAGATTTCTAACTACAGTATTGCTAAGTATAATTTTATGATAAAACAAGAAATTTCAAGCGGACGAAGTCGCGGACAGAAGTTAGTAACGTTCTAAAAGGCGAATTGAGATGGAACTTCAGGACACACGCCACTGGAGTCCGTACCACTAAAACTTTTATGGTTACCTTTCTTTTTAATATAGATGATAGAGCCCATAGTAAAACGTATTCTGTGAAACTTTTAGTTGTCTACCTATTACGGTTAAAACATTAGGTCTGTGACAGACAGACGGTGTAGGCAAAAAGCAACTTTGACTAAGAGCTGATTCCTCAATACTCAAATAATTTGTATAGAAAATATGACAACTGTAATATTTGTCCTTCGAATAAATATTATCGGACTGTGGAAATATTAGCCCTCAGACATTTTCCCATCTCTATCTTGCACTTGTAGTTTGACAGTTGTGCGACAGTGACAGGAATAACGCTAAAGTAATATGTGCTATTTAACGTTTATAGATCTCGGCTTTAGTAAATGAGACCCATTTTCATCGTTTGTGTACCTACGGAACTCTTTTAAAAATTGTAATGAGCCCAGTTAGGGAGAAAAGCAAAACTGCTTTAAAAACAATCTGATGTCTAAGATAGTAATTTTATTATATTCTTAATATATACGTAAAGACAAAAACAAAAAACTAAACACGTTCAGAAGACACAACAACTTCCAACTTCCAAGTTTTCAATCTAGACTTTTAAAACGATCTCGTCGAGTTCAACGAAGTCTTCAACTGTCTCGAAGTTTCAAGACTATTACGACACTAACGTTTGTAAGTTTCAGTACTTTCAGAACATATTAGATGAATAATAGTCTTGAGAGAAAAAAATATATTTCCGATTCGGTTTTGGGACAACCTCGTTTGTGCCAGTGGTCGAAAGCGTGCGTGCGCCCACGCTCAGGGTCTGGGTTCGATAACCGAGTCGGTCAGTGTTATTGGGTTTTCCATCAGAAACTTTTGTTAAACCACTTAACAACGGAAATTTACTTGCGTAGTTTACAGCCCAGTAATAATTTTATTTTAAAATAAATAAAATAATATTAAAATAAAACATTCCAAATTTTTGCTCTTTAAATAACTTCAAGATTGGTAAACAATGGCATATTAAACACGGACAGATTAACCTTTATATATAAACAAATTACCGTGTAGGTAGGTAACACATAAGTTAATGAAGTAACTCAGCGCATATCAAATTAGGCAATTAACAAAATGACTAGCGAGTGACCCTCTTGTGGTGCAACCTGACATTTACAATCAACTTGCACAGTGAACATGCACAACAAATCTACTCGCTGCATATTTTGCCAACTAAAACAAAGCAATAAATCTTGTAATAATAGCAATACCTGCCTAATAATGTCTCACTGCAGGGCAAGGCCCTTTTTACCCGACTGCGCCAGAAGGAGGGTTATGTTTTTCGAGTGCATGTATGTATGTACATTTCTTTGGCACGCTCTGTAGCCTAGACGGCTTGATCAATTTCAGCTTGAGAGGCGCCGTTGAGAGTGACACTAAGTATATCAAAATTGAAAAAAAAAAATTAAAATGGCCGATTTTTGGCGCCATATTGTCTTCAAAAAACTTTTTTTTTCAAAACCTGTCGAGTGGGGGTATCAAAATAAAGGGTTTTAAAAGATGATTACAAAAATATATACAACTTCTATGGTTAAAAGTAATTCGAAGTGACAAATCGTAAAAAACACGTACCAAGAACTAAATCGTCTGCGAAATCTTTCACATTTGTAAACTAAAAAGCTGGAAATATAAAAAAGTAATTAAAAAAAATAATAACCCAACTGCGGTAAAAAACTTAAGTAAAAAAAACTGAAAAGCTAAAAACAAGCCCATTTTAAATTAAATAAAAGTTGGAAGCAGGCGGGACCCATACCATTTTTATTATTTATATTTTCAAATTCAAATGGGTCCCGCCTGCTTCCAACTTTTATTTAATTTAAAATGGGTTTGTTTTTAGCTTTTCAGTTATTTTTAACTTAAATTTTTTACCGCAGTCGGGTTTTTACCCGACTGCGCCAGTAGGAGGGTTATGTTTTTTATTACTTTTTTTATTCATACAGAAAAGGCATAAGCATTGATCACCACGCTTGCAGCTCAAGGCGGGCTGGCGATTTTAAACATACATTATAATTAATTATTCATTTATTATAAGAGTCCAGTGGTAACGGCCGCGACTTACGAGTTGTAGATCGCAGGTTCGAACCCAGTCAGGCACTTTACTTTGTGTAAATTATTTCATCACACTGCTCAACGGCCGTAGTGCGATCGATTTGAAAAAAATATCTTCCATATACAATAGGGCCATAAACGGACGCTACGCGTAGCGGACGTGGTGCGACCTCGTCCTCTCAAAATAGTGAAGGGAAACATCGTGAGAAAATCGGCATGGCCTGGGATCAACAACCCGTACTTGGCCCGCGTGGTGGATTAAAGCCCACTCCCTCTCTCAGAGAGGAGGCCTGTGTCCCAGCAGTGGGAACGTTATAGGCTGATTATGTAACTTAACACTTTGCCTCGACGTAATAACAATAAAACTTCTATTGTGCCTCGTTCAGTGTCCTTCAATGTGTTAAAACTCTTAAGCCTATTACCAACAAAACATTGATTCTGCAAAAGCCTGCGTTCATTGACCCCTCGGCCCTGAATTCTGAAAGGTACAATTCCACTACCACATCAATGTTTAATACAGATCAGGAAACACAAAAATAGAGATTAAGTAAATTGGCATTTAAATATATAGTAGTCATTAACAACGCAATAATCACGTTATAGATATTTCAAATAACTTAAGGCTACGCCGACCGCCTAGTGGCGCCCTCATCGTTTGTTTGGTTATTTATTTTATTTTAGAATGAAAATGCAGAAAACAAGCACGTTAAGTTGTGCTTCACAAGATTATACGTTAATATTATTATAAAAGGTAGTTTTAAATTATTTAGTTTTATTATAATCACTAAAACGGATAATAGTGACCACTATTTTCCGTTTTAGTGAATCATCGTTTTCATTCTAAAATAAAAGAAATCAGCAAACAAACGATGAGGTCGGCGGTCGGTCGGTCGGCGTTTGGTCGGCGCCCTCTTAATGATTTTAGAGATTACGGAAAATTTGATTAAATTCATGGCAAGCGTTCTAGTAACACTTAGAGTGGGGCCACACGGGCGTTGCAAGTGCGTTGCGTCGTCGCACCGCTATGATTCCAACACTGAGTGCCACATCACATGGGCATCGCAACGCCGCTTACTACGACGTCGCAGCTTTTCGGTGGTGGGTGTCAGTTTTCTTTAGTACAAGCAACACCGCTACGATTCCGCTCAGACTCTCGATATCACACCGCACACCTTCCCCGCTTCGTTTCTCTGATCCTTGTCCGTTCAGCGTGCGTTGCATCGTTAGACATCGTCGCATCGCACATTCGCACCGTGTGACTTGTCATTGTGATTTGTATGTAGTATGACGCGAAGAAACTTCCCGTAGGCTACCAAAAAAAATCTGCTGTTTTATACAAAAGTGAAATACTTTCGAAGTCAAAATGTATGGAACAGCAGATTTTTTTTAAATATCCGTGGAAAGTTTTCAAAGGGTCTCGAATTCGCGAATTCTAGATGTACTGAATTCATGGTGACAGTTTGCCCGTCGATGTCCCTCACACCGTGTAAAGAGAAACATTCTCAACCTAACCTGACACGTCCCGAAGGTCTGACATCCGATCCATCAGGTCCGAACGGCTGCCAAACTGAGCGAGTAACAGATTCCTTATAAGTGTGAACGTATCTTAGAAACGATGTGAGTTACTCGTAGGCACTTAACTTAAGTGTTAATTACTGTCTTCATTATAATTACTACCTACTCTTACTTCTGGTTTTTATTTATGCATTGTTTTAAGTATTATGTTTTATGAATTTTAAAATTAATAAAGGAATTTACGCTCTATGATTTTTTTTATTCAATTCAAAAACAGATCATATTTGCAACATCACACTGCGCTCTGAAACACAGATTTCAGATTACGTTGCTAAAAAAGCCCAAAAATTGTGGTGGGACTGGGTTGGCCACGTCTGCCGCATGAACAATGAGCTGTGAGCCAAAATACCCACTTTGTGGAGCCCTGAGACAGCAAGAACGCGTCGTAGCTGACCCCGTAGAAGATGGCGGCAGGAGCCCGGACTAAACAAACGACCAGCCCACATTAGCCTTGGATTGCAAGCGCTGGAAGTCATAAGAAGAGGCCTTTGCCCAGTAGTGGGATGATACAGACTAACAGCAACATAGAGCGTAATAGTGCTTCCCATTAATATAGAATTTCGTTTATTTTCTCGTTAGTAATGTTTAGAAAGTCCACATTCTATATAGAACTCTATGGAACTGCTACCCTACTTGAATAATCCTGTAATTTTGTTAATTTCGGCAGCAGCATCGCCTTGTCCAATATTTAGACTGCAATCACCAATCCTTTTGTTAAAAATTTTTAATAAACGTATTGGATAAAACTTCTTGTTATGTCATGACATAACAAGAAGTTTTATCCAATACGTTTATTAAAAATTTTAATTAAAAAATTAACATACGTTACATGACAAGGACATGTCCTTGTCATGTAACGTATGTTACATAACAAGAAGTTAACGTGTAATAACAAGAAGTTTTATTAGGTTTACAATGACAACACTGCTAGCCGCCCCTATTCATTATAAGATTCATGGTTAATTTTGTTTTGACAATGACCTTTCACGCGATCCCATCACACACACGGTGACGTAGGTATGCATTTTAAATAGAATATTGTTTATGGTTGATGTAACTAGGTGGTTAAAAAAAACTTGGCCAAATTTAAAAAAGTATCAAACATACTTCTTGGGTGTTCTTTTGAACAACATATTTTTGCAATGTATTTTAGCAAAACAAGATAATCTATAGTTCAGCCCATTAAAATACATTCAGTACAACAATATCCTGTTTCTAACGACCTATTTTAAAGCTAAACTCTGCAACAACCGACCAAATTGAGACACACACATTCCTAAACCACGTTCATGAATACAGGAGTGTTACCCAAATCGGTCGCCTAATACCAGCCGATAACCTATCGATAAACCTATGACTTATGGAATGATGACGTCGGGCTCGGGATGTTATTTTTGTAATGACAATGCGTCTGTAAATCTGTATGAAATGAGATTGTAAATATTTATATCGCTAGGGATTATTCTGGTGTGGGAATATATTATAGTAGAGATTTTTAAAATACCTGATTAGTATGATTTATTCTATCTATCTTATCCTGATTTAATAGGAGTAACTTTCGTAATTACACCTACTCTTCAGATTCTGAGTGGAGTTGCACGATTAGGTGACAAATACTTGCACTGACTTGACAGGTCCACTCAAACCTGTCTGATATTTTCTTCAAAAAACCATTCTAGACATCAACCTACATATCTTCACATGATCTGACCAAGATTAAGTCTGGACTTTAAAAGAGACTGTGACCTCTGTGTTTCTTTCGGCATTTCTCAGATAGGAAACGCCAACCTCATTTAGCTTATTTTTTACAATATGACGTGTTTAAGTGATTCCGATATTCAATTTACAGAAGAAACAATTTCATTTCATTACGTAGTGATCTGAGTTAGAAATATATAGGTCATAGCTTTGCGTAAACAATGGGTACTGATTTCACTTGGTGAAATAATTTTGATAAAGCTACATATTATGTCTAGCTATATATTTATGCTTTTCTCCAAAAATAATCATCTGCTACATTGCAAGCTGAAACCCACAGATCGTAGAATTTAACGGAGTTTATTGTGTAGCTGCTGTTAGCTGTACCTTCCAATATAAACAATGCAAGTAGCTACGTTACAGCCTGAAGCTTCAGGAACACTATGGCATGTTAATTGGCATCGCTTCAGTGGCTCGGACAACGTTATTACTCAAAGGGGTAGGCAGCGGAGAAGGTACGATATAATTAAATTACAGGATAACCTGGTAAGAGGGCCCTCTATATATGAGAAACCTCTACTACTGATAATTACAATGAGTTCCCGACCCTCTTGCTTTGAAATTTAGTAATATATTTCGAAACAAAATACATTGTGTTGAAAATATTACAGTGATGACAAATAAAATGCTTTATAATAAAAAAAAATATTAAGTACATTAATAACTAAAATTTACTACGTATTTAAAATGTAACATTAAACCGAATAATTAATTATAATAATTATGTCAATAATTTAGTAACAAAAATTTCATAATATTGGTGACTAGCTGACCCGGCGAACTTTGTTCCGCCTTAGACGCCATAAGCACAGTCCATAAGTGAGCAGATTTTTGATTTTATTAAGTTAATTGTTTTATTATATAAAGTTGTCAGGTTGATCAAGCTGACCCGATAGTTATGACTATGAATATTGAATTCGAATTGGTATAATTCATAAAAATAGTGTTTTTTATTCTAATGCTTTATGGTATACAACATTCTTAGTTTTTTTATCTTGCGCTAATAGCCTAATATAAACAGTTTTGTTGGTATACCGACACGGGAACAGGCGACATATAATTGGCAAGTGTTTTTTATTCTAATGCTTTATGGTATACAACATTCTTAGTTTTTTTATCTTGCGCTAATATAAACAGTTTTGTTGGTATACCGACACGGGAACAGGCGACATATAATTGGCCATGTGTAAAACATGGATTTTCAAGGTTGATGCCGCAAACAGTTAGGGACTGCCCTTGAGATTTATTTATTGTCATTGCAAATGCTAGCCGCACTGGAAATTGCAAACGTTTAAAGTTGAATGGCATGTCATTCGGAATCAAAGGAATCCGTGGAATCAAAACGTCTTCGCCTTTGTACTTTCCTTTCAAAATTGTGGCTTCGATGACGTTGTTCATTAATTTCTTCACCGCAAGTCGGGTGCCATTACAAAGACGTGGCTGGTTTATATTCCGCAACATAATGATTACCGATCCGATTTTTAATTGCAGATTATGAGGTGGTAATCCAGGTAACTCCAGCGAATTTAAAAACTCCGTTGGATAGTTGACAACATCATCTTGGTTAGTAACGGAATCAATAGATTTGTATGTCATTAATTCGCCAATACATGAAAGACACCCCACTGTAGTTCACTTGGCCGTGCATCTGGAAAATGGTCAATAAGGAACCTGTTAGGTGATATATTTGACCCTGAATCTTAAAAGTTGGCAGAAAGTTTTCTTGAATAACTTTTGTTGCACCAAATGACGTCATTTGAAAACAATTGTTATATTGCTGGATATGAGTCAAAAAATGTTTAGAATCTGGCCCATTTCCGGAAACCAGTGAATGTAGTGGCTCTGGTGGCGGTTCCAATGGCGTCAATTTGACTTGACCGCTCGCGCAACACAAACCAGGAGCTTCATTTTTAAATTTAAATGCCTTGCAATATTGACACACAACGTTCATTGTTCCAATAGTAACGATTTGCTGTGAACTGTAATCTATTTCCATGTTATAATTGAATGCAGCTCGATAGGTGTTAAACGCAACATTTCTATGTAGTTGATTTCGATTCCATCGATTCCTTTCTACTTCATTCCGCTCTTCGCGTTGCTCGTCATTTTGACTTGCTCTTGTATATCTTTGACTCGCAGCATTGCGAGTTCTGCGACTTAAGTTTGTACGTCTAGCTGCTGGCATTTTTATAAATGAAAATTCATCTGTAAATTAAAATAAAACTATTGTATTCTTCTTTATAACCAAGTAGGTATATACCACTTGTTATGTTAGTAACGTGTATGTTAGTCTATCCAAACTTACCAAAATTCCATATTAAATTGAACTTTTAATATTAGGCCTGATGGCTCTAAAGTAACCGTCATGTGAACTAAGATAATCAGGTTTCTTAGATCCTTTAATTTAATTATTTTAAATGTATTGTTTATCAATAAAATAAGATTGACAGAAGAATCCGTTTTAAACGTCATTTTTCTTTTTTTTCAAATGTTTTTGTCAAATGTCTTAAGGTTACATTAAAAAGGTTACATTAAATAATTTTATATGGTGGTTAAGTAATTTTAAATTTTCTAATTTTCCGCGCAATTTCCTTAATTTTTTCTTTCATAAGAACCTTCTCCTGATAATAACGAACAGAATAAAAAAAGAATTAGCGAAATCGGTCCAGCCGTTCAGGCGTGATGCCGTGACCAAGGGAAATAGGGATTCATTTTTATATATATAGATTATGAAATTTTGGCACAGCATTTTTTTTTATACATTATTCAGCAGTATAAGGTAGGTAAGTACGAGCACTAATAATAATAACAATTTTTAATTTGCTTACTCTTTTTTATTTATTATTTTCACCTCTGTAAATAAAAACGGTACATTTCGACCAGTCTTAGTAGGGGTTTCTGTAAATAAGACAGTTGTCAATTATATTGTCCTACAATTTAATTTAAGTAATAATTTTTTTAGTTGCTTACGGATGAGTTTCTATTTCACGGTCATTGAAAGGTCTTACTTTACAAGAGTAGGTAAACAAAAATTATTTTTGTAGCGTTCAAAAACTCCACACCACATGTGGCTGTCCCTAAATTACCCTGGACAGATGAAATTTTCCGTTTACTAATTATCTACGTATGTTAAAATGAGCGTTAAATTCTCTTGGGAAATATTTTCACAAACATCTGTGAATGACTGTCGTATCTATTGTGCACCTTTATAATTTCTAAGGAGGATATTATCGTGGACGCCCACGTCCTCGTCACGCCCCATCACGATAATACAGAGAAATAAATGTATGGAAATATAAATGAAGACGCTTTTAAATTTCTGTCCACAGTAACGCTAAGCGTGCACATAATTCCATACATTTTATGGGCGTAGACGTCCACGATAACATCATCACGGTAAACAATAATATACTAAAACGCAACTTAAACAACATCATTACGATAGTGAAAGAGTCCTCGAAATTATAATAGTTTCAACTTAATAGAAATGCTATTTGTGAAAAATTATGATTTAAATGTAACTTATGAACTCCAGTTCCAAGTAATATTTCCAGTCACTTTAGAATGCGATTCTTTTCCACAGCACTCATTACAAAGGACGGAAGAGAAAGCTCATGACTGTCGCCGCCATCTGTCTGCGAGGTGAACTCTCCGTAATTCAATGTTGTGTCACAATAATAACTTATTTCAAGAGGTTATTAATAGCATATTGAGGTCCTTAAGTTCTGAGTTGAGCTGCATAATTACTGGCAATTGCGTGCACTGACTGAACAGGTTCACTAAATCTGTGTGATTTTTTTCCTCAAAAGACCATTTCAGACACCAATCACATGGTCTTCACATGATCTGACCAAGATTATGTCTGGACTTTAAAAGAAACTGTGAGATTGAGTGCTGTTCTTCTTCGTCTTTGTTTCGGTCTTTCTCCTCGACGTCATCAAGTTTTTAAGATATGATTGACTTGTAAAAGTGTTTGTATACAAACCTACTTACATAAATAAAATCACTTATCATTGCTAAGATTCTGATTTGATGCCATAACTACAATAACTTAGGTATGTACTCCAAAGGGTTTGGTAGAAGTGTAAGTACACTCACATTTCACGAACTACTCATGTCAAATCATGTTTTTCAAATCAAATCAAATCAAAAAAATCAAATCAATAGTTTATTAGTGTGTTTTTTTACGTAATACAAATAAACAAAAGTGCAAAACGGTATATTTATTCAGTAAATTCTTGAATTTAATAGAACTGTTTTAAAGTTCACATTGTATAAATACTTTTTATAAACATCCAATCAGTTTGTTTCAAACAAAAACTTCTACGAACTGATTAATTTGTTAAAGCTTACACGATTTCAAGAACTCAATTCTCTAAATTACTTTTTTTGCTGTAAGTGTGTGTGTGTTGCACCCGTAAAATGTCAGAGGATGAACAGTATAGCGTCCTTCTATCGGCTTTAACAACACACTGCAATTTCTAAGCTTGCTGGTTATGATGTTAGCCACCCTTTTGGCTACATTTTTATAGCCACGGAAAAAATAAATATCTAGTCCGTGGTTGGAGCGATCATAGATAAGCACCCTAATAGCGTAACACACTTAGAAGGATTCATTTTGAAGGATATTGCTAATCAAGTCAATAGGCCCCAGATTAATATCAACAAAAACTAGGTTTATACCAAATTTTAATTTACTAATTCAAAGCCAGGGCCTGGGCGGTGGCTCGCGTGGGGCTACAACCCAAATATTTAGCCTCCATGCTTCTCGTGTGACCAGAACAAATAAAATGGTTTGGACCCAATTCACGGGTGCGAACACGCGAATCATGTATTATTTTCGTTATTTATGTACCTACGTGGCCAACCTATATTTGTGTTTCTTTTATGCTTACCTGTTAGGTATTTATCTTATCAGTCTAACCCATTCAGTGTCGACTAATAAGGAGACCCCCGAGATACCAACCATATTTAGCGAGTTGAAAAAAGATGTAGAGGCTAAATTTTTAAAGGATATGCTTAGATGGATTGGTGATGTTGAGAGGATGAGTGAAACGCCGGGAGCCTAGAAGGATATATTGGTGATGTTCTTCAGAAAGGTCAGGTGCGTAGTACCCGCAACCGGCGCGTGCGCGTACGACCAGATGTTTGCCCGTAAACGAAGCAAAAGCAACATTTAAGGATCGGAGCAGGTGGCGTTCTGTAGTTACCACCTAACCCCATGGAAAAGGTGAGAGTTTATGTTGTTATATTGTGTTCTATTTAACGATTTTTTTCCCCATAAAAATCTTGTTAGTTGGCATAATACTTATATGTCTACTTACCCAATAAGGAGGATCGTGCGTGCAGCTATACAAAGGAATGTCAAACCGGTTTGTGAGTCCAAGGCTACTGTCAAAACAAAATAGACATGTGAACTCCGGCTTAATAAATATGTACTTCATTAGAATAATACTCATTAATAATACCTACCGCACGCAAAATACGCGCATTGACGTGGAGTTGCGGACACCAGCCTGTATTACCTATTACCTAATAATACCTAACAGCTACTTACTGTTAAATTATGAAATCAATGAGTTACCTAAAACCTAATTATTCTTCAACCATAGATATATATGTCTATGTGTCCAACAGATATTATTATATACTTAACGTATGACAACATGTTTTAAAAAATATTTAGGCATTGATATTTTTCCTTATTTCAATTTTATGGTTTTAATTTGCATGAAACTAGAAGCTATGCGTACTGGGAATATCGTAGATAATTATGATAGTTGCTCATGACGGTCGCTTAGAGGACTATTGACGGTGGTAAACCTCATTTCCCCCTATTTTTGCTGCTGATTTTTTCTATTTTTGCAAAGGGAAATGTGGACTAAAATAACCAAGATGAGCGGGCATTTCATTTCATTTCGAAATATAGAACGTCCTGAAAAAAAGCCGAACATTTGGAAAAGTAAGTACAGACATTTTTTTTTACTTTTAAATTTTTCCAATACTAATTTACAGTACCCGGCGATAAATATTGCACATCGACCTTTGGAAAGAGACAATCGGCTAATTTCGGCTTCGTAGAGCGTTATCTCTTTCGCACGAAATAAAAACAGTCCGGTATCTATTAGGAGCTGTTAAAACAATTATGATTTGCTTCTTTTGATATAATTATTTTTATTCTTTGTATAAAATCGATAGGATCGAATAGGTCGATGTGCAATATTTATCGCCGGGTACTGTAACTTTATTCGTCGTCCGGACAAATGAAAAGGCTAACCCCGTCCGGACAAACTGTACAAACTCCGGACGGAGGGCTAAAAAACCGGTCATGTCTGGACAAGTCTGGACAGACGGTAACCTTATGTTTGAGCAATTTTAACCTCAGCCCAGCATCCTGATTGCGTAACACACTTTCACTTACAATCTGAATCATTTTGAAGGATATTGCTAATCCATTGCTTCATTTGTTCGAAAAGTTTATCTGCTCAACAACGAACATAACGCAATGAATGGTGTTGAACTGTCAAAATGAAAGCCATGGCTACTGTTACAGATAGCGCCATACACGAAGACGCGCCGCACTCTACTTCCTAATCGCTTACAGTACAGTGCGTGCCACGTAAGAAGAGACTTGACACACCACGTGGTCTGACATGCGCAGAACACGATTTTAGGTACCTATCTTTAGCGGTATGAGGTCTGAGTGCGGGACGGGACCGGACGTCATAGGGGCGGCGGAAAGAGCGGGGGAGGTGGGGTCAAGTCTCTTCTTACGTGGCACGCACTGTACAAACGTGCAATATTCCGCAAGTGTTTTAGTTCGTCGATACACAGTAATAACCTATTAGTGGGTAATAAAAAAAAACTAAAACACTAGCAGATTTAACTAGCGATAACCACCAGCGATTAGTAAGAAGAGTGTGGCGCGTCTTCGTGGACGGCACCGTCTATAGTGTGTAACGCAATTACCCCGCGGCTTAGTATAAATCTTTAATTACATCCACACGTGGCACCTCCGAATGTTTTATTTCCGCGTGTTTGTCGTTGGCCCTGGCCTTCTGCTGATCTGCTTGCTAATCCTGACCGCCGCACCCTCAGGGGCTTCCCAACGCCGAATTAATTAATTTCGTACACGCATCAGATACTCACGCATCAGAGGCTCAGGCTACAACATCATAAAATACTTAATAGTGATATTATGTATTTTATGATGTACCGCGTGTATTTCTCCCTAGAGCAGTGGTGGCCCAGTGGTAACGGCCGCGACTTACAAGTCGTAGGTCGTAGATTCGAAACCAGACAGGCGGTTTACTTTGTGTAGGTAAATAATTTCATCACCACTGCTCTCAAAACGTGCTCAAAACGGTGAAGGAAAACATCATGAGGAAACCGATATGTCCTAGAACCAAAAATTCGAAGACAATGTGACATCTACCAAGCTGCACTCGGCCCGCGTGGTGAATTACGACCCACTCCCTCTCAGAGAGAAGAGGCCTGTATCCCAGCAGTGGGGAACGTTATAGGCTGATTATGTATGCGTATTTCCCGATGCAGGAGACAGAGGTGCAGCGGCAGCACACACACAGTTTGCCAGTTATCGGGGGGTGAGTAAGGGGTGGGGGTTCCACAAACTGGGCACAAATCCAGACTCCGAGTTGCTACTGAGTTTGCCAGCAAATACTTAGCGATACTAATTAAGGTTGGAAATCAAGTCCTTATCAAGGAACTGAGATTATTTTATTTAAGATGTCTGTTTTTATTGGTGCAAAGAACACAATTATTTTTTTAATTTATCACCTGTAAGTATTTTTGAGACATAGAGCTAGCTAGAGTCAATGTTAAAAACTGTAGCCTCAAATTTATTTATTTCATTTTATACATCAGCAGGCGTAGCATGGAACCCCAAATAAGCTAGAACGACGACGTTGTGGCGCAAATTGTGAGAGGACTGTGTTCAACTGTCAGTAGACTGTGATTGACCTCATCACACCTAGAACACCCACATTAAACCATTACCTGCTTATTATACCTACGTCAAAAATTATTCTCCTTTCAACACCCACAGGTTGAATAAAACCAGCTATTCTTAGCCTAACTCCCAGTTTAGCCCGCACTACAACTAAACGTAATAATGTGCGTTACGTTTATGACGACGGCTTATCAATAGTTCACGCGGACGCCGATCCGTCATGCCCAGTGGTGAGCCGGTCGTAAAATGAACGTACGAATTAAGCTGGAACCGAAGAAACTGTTCCGTGGAACCGAAGAAACCGTTATTTCGTACTACTACAAATTACCCCGTTACCGACGTCACCATTCTTTTGTACTACTGTGGGAAAACTAGTTATTGTATCTAGTATTTTGTGTAGTTCCGTTTGTTAGTCGAATAAATAGAAAATAAGTCTGGCGTGGCATGGGGTCTTTTACCTATGATCTGTACTAATTGCCGTGTACTAAAAGAGAATCGTGTTATTTATATTATTCTTCTGATAAATAAACCTTTACAAATGTCTGGCAAATATTAGGTCTGGAAAATATCCCTAGAAACTGTTGTCAAAATGCCTCATGCGATTGTAGGTATTGAGCAAATATTATGCTTGTTTAATACTACATTTGTTTGTTTGTTTTTTGCTTTGGCTTATGTGCTATATATAGTCCGCGCGGAACTAGTTGGCCGCGCCTTAGGTATGTGAGCGGTGGGACGGAGGGGCGGGGGCGCTTTGTCATGACTCAGTACGTGCGTTGCGAACAATAAGCAACCCCGCCGCCCTCACCCCCGTCCCCAACCAAGGCGCAGCCAACCAGTTCCGCGCAGACTATATATAGTGTTCGAAGTCGTCACCTTGCCTATCTATCAGCATAAATTAAAGACCCTTCTTTGGACCGAAAACAGGAGGAAATTCCGAAATTTTAGACAACTCCTAAAACTAATACTGCTATACAGAACTCCGTCGTATTATCGTAACTTCCAAACTACAGCAAACTAGTTCGTCCAGAAATAACTTACTTTTGTAAACTAATACAACACTAGTGTAATGTAGTTATTCATACAAAGGAATGCGGAGTTTCAGAACGAAAATATTATGAGTACTCGTTTTCTTTTATGATGTTTTTGAATTATGTTTCTGTTTTAAAAGCTATTTTTGTTTTCCAAATTTGCATAGGCTTAGATGTTGGCCGAAGATTTATTTTGGAGGTATTCCACTCAGAGCACTGATTTCAACCACACTTGGACGAACCGCATCTGAGCACTTCCACTAACCGCACTGAAACAAAATTTTGTGGTTAGGTTTTTGATGATTGTAATCTTTGTGCTAAAATGGACAGAACATGCCTACAACATTCATGTTGCGTTTCTTCTCATTGTACAAATCCATTATATTAAGTACCTACGGGTACAGCGGGGGCCCAGTGGCCTCAAGCGCAAGTCGCGCTTGTGGCCACTGGGCCCCCACTGTAGGCAGACCCAGGCAGGCGCTTTACTTTGTGTAAATTATTTCATCACCATTGCTCTCAAAACAGTAAAGGAGACGTCGTGGTTAAACCGACAAGAAACTTATCCAAGAACCAAAAGTTCGAAGACATGTGACACCGACAGCGAACATGTCCAAGAAGCAAAAGTTCGTAGACATGTGACATCTACCAAACCGCACTGGGCCCGCGTGGTGGTTTACGGCCCACTCCCTCTCCCTGAGAGGAGGCCTGTGTCCCAGCAGTGGGACATTAGGTATAGGTTGATTATGTGTTACGGGTTATGTTATGTATGGGTACAGTAGGCCACACGTCAGTGGTAAAGAAACCAGTATAAGCTGGCCTCTTATTTTATTGAAAATCAGTACTGCACTAGGCTAGCTCAAGGTCAAAGAGTTGATACCATCGACATCCGGTCGACTGTACACGGAGGGGACTACAAAAAAGTAAAGTATATGATCGACTACAGTAAACAAAACCAGAAAAATATATGATATTCTTCAGGATTTAAGCTAGTTAGATAGTTAGTTGAAAACATAATACAACTAATTTGATACGATTGAAAACAATCATGAAAATACCTCTAAAAACTTTCTTTTTACAATAAAAACCATACTAATATACATACAATCCAGTGGCGTGCCTAGGGGTCAAAATTAGGGCAAGACAACAGATTTTCAACGTATAAAAAAAACGCCCAACAGAGGGATTGACTGATTTTCAGTTATTAATGTTTGTGTTCGAGTTCATTGATTGGAATTTTTTTAATATATTTATTTATTGATAGGTTTAAGTAAGTTTGTTGTTGTGAATTATGATTTTATTAGGGCAAGCCGGGCTTTTCGGCTTCTATGAAGGTACCACCCCTGATACAATCATTCTAATTTTTTGTCAGATTATTCTACAAGCAACATACTTAGAAAGCACTAGTGTTTTAATGTTTTATTCCAAACAATAGATTTTTTGTAAATAGAGAATTGTTTCATATTTTGCGATAAATTACCAGCGTTGTGTCATCGCGCTTCTCTTTCTTTTCTATGCAGTCCGACAGTGACCGCGCTTTAGGCCAAGTCCCCTTATCGATATCTGCCAAACAACTTTTAAGTTGTTTTCTTGGGTTTTTAAATGAAGCTCAATAATAAATCACTGATGGTGATGATTTTTTAATAAGCTTAGTTCAAAAACCCGGTCGGAGGGTTACTCGTAGTACAAAAACTTTACACATCACAACGACAATCACGCGGAAATAAAACATTCGGAGGTGCCACGTGTGGATGGAATTAAAGATACCTAATTATACTAAGCCGCGGAGTACTTACGTAACACACTTACAGTAGAAATAGTTTTCATTTTGACAGTTCAACAACATTCATTGCGTTATTTATGTTGTTGAGCAGTCAAATTTCTCGAACATGTGAAGCAATGGATTACTAATATCCTTCTGAATTATTTAGATTTTGATTTATAGTGTGTTACGCTATTCGGGTGCAGGTGGAAGCTACAAGCAAGTGTGACGAAGTCCTGCTACCAACAAAAAACCGGTCAAGAGCGAGCAGGACTCGCGCACCGAGGGTTCCCTACCATCACATGTTTTTAAATTTTCATTGGCGATGCCTATATTCATCAATGAATTTTAACAATACGCGCTACGGTGTAGAATATTGCAGTTTTAAGTCAGCGCCATCTCTTGACCGATAGTGGAACTAATGTAACATTTGATGATGATTTCTGAAAAAGTGTGCTATTCAGAGACATTGTTTCATATTTTCTGTAATCTTTACATAAACTTCTATCACATAGAATTATTTTAGATCTTTCTCTTTGAAAACTTCGGACATAAGAGGGAACGGTATCTTTTTTACATTTTTCATCAAAAGTTTCGACTTTTGATGAAAAATGCGACCTAAAAAAAAGAAAAATGTGCAAACTGCGCTCTTTCATATGATAGACATGCCCTAGTAGCCCCACTTCGAATTTTTCAGACACACTTTCAGTTAATGTTGCAATAAAAAAAAATACAAAATAGTTGGACAAACGTCATCTAAAACTATTCCAAATTTCAAGTTGACAGCATTAGTAGTTCTTGAGATATCCAGCTGTGACAGACAGACAGAGTGTCAGACTAAGTCACACCATAAGGGTTCCTTTTTACCATTTCGGTACGGAACCCTAAAAAGCTACCCATCAACTGAAACCAATCAACTAAAAAGTTTACTCATCTAGCTAAGATGGGTAAACTTTCCACTGAGGCATGAGATATATATGTAGGTATGTATAAAACAAACACAAAGCTAATCAGAGTGTATACTGAACTTTTAATAATCGTCCTTCCCACCGACTGCCGTAATAAACTTCTAGGGTGCTTCTAAACTTGTAGGATGAAGAGTGTTGGATACTTACCTAATTCTTTTAGCAAAATATTGTAATATATTTTATAAGAGAAACTATGGAGTTTCTTGCCCATTCTTCTGAAATTAAATCAAATCATGTTTAGGATATCTGTAGGTATATCTTTCAAGGCACTTTTGATCGTCAATTCGTTGGATAAAAAACTAGATGGGGCCGGCATTTACTAGTCGACTGAGCCGAAATGCCAAAACAAACTCAGAGGTCATGGTCACTTTTAAAGTCCAAACATTGTACAGATTTTGAAAGCAAATACGTTTATTTGCGGTTAACATGACGCTTAAAAAGAAAGCAAACACTAAAAAAAATATCAAGTTAATAGGATACATGCGTCACTTCCACGCAAAATGGCCATTTTAAGGCTCCTTCAAACAGGCGCGACACGCGATAAAATCTCGCGCGACATAAAGGCACCGCAAGTTGCGCAACGAGCGGTGCCTTTATGTCGCGCGCTATTATATCGCGTGTCGCGCCTGTTTGTAGGAGCCTTTATGCGAGACGAAGGGCCTTATAAAGAAAGAGCCATTGCAGCTTCTCTATTCGAAACTCCCTTGTGGAAGACGCAACAAGAATCTATTTTCTTTCCTCAACTGCCTCGTGTAGTGGTCGCAAGCACTAGCTGACTGCTGAGCACGGGGTCCTGGGGTCAATTCCCAAGTCGGGCATAGTGTCATTATTCATATTGATGGCAATAGGCTCATACCCCCTATTTTATGGGACTTGATATAACTGGCCAAATGTGTGTGCTATGGAACACCTCTGCCTAATCTTTCGGGAAATACAGGCGTGATGTTACGCTGCCAATGTTTATGACATTTACAAGTGCCCTTTATTGTTGAAATAAATAATGACTTTGACTTTAAGACCTTTTCCTTCGACACTCTTTCTCTATTGACAGTCAAAGACAGAATGGAACTTGATGCCACTCGATCTAACAATCAAAGTGCTACAATACTTGGAAATACATTTAAAATGTATTAAATTTCCTTCATCCCGGAATATTTACTATCCTTTGACATTGTCCCCTCTCTCTCAAAGGAGCTGGTCAAAGGGTCATTAGTTGCACGACAATTTCCTTCGTCTTTCCTTTAGATAGCGAATAACTCGATACAGTGTATCCACCTGATGTATCCTTTGATCTAAAAGACTTGAGACTTTCAAAGTAGTACATAATTACTGGAAACTTTGCATTTAAAACGTTTTCTTTATCTTACGTATGGCCAGTACCTACTGTTACGTCTATGGTTTGTTTTAAATAAAAATACTTTATTTGGGACAAGCACAGGTAGTTAGAAGCCCAAAAGTCTGGCACCCAATCTTACCAAAGGGTAAGGTGTTATCCAGTAACTAGGTTGTGGAGGTCAGATAGACATTCGCTTCATGTAAAATACTGGTACTCAGCTGCATCCGCTGCAGCTGCATCAAAATAAATTCTGTTTTTAATCATTATTGCTGTATGGTTATTAGTATCACAATCGTTATACATCGCGGAAACCAATAATATTGTAATCAGTAATAATCGAATGCAGTGCAGTAAAGATTAGAAAATCTATTAAAGAATGGAATAATTTGAACAGTTTGTTAAAGATTTGAGCTATGAGAAAACACATTTCGCAATATTTTGGCATGCAAATATTAATTCGCAATAATTTTTTATGCAAACATTAATATCAAAGTCAAGTTTTGAACAAATCTAACTTAAAGAGATAATATATTAATGATTCTAGTGACTATAATTCTGTAAATACGTATCTATTATAGTCGCGAATCATATTTTAATCAAGATACAATCTGACACTGACCTGAAAATTGCAAAAAACGTAAGAAAATTTGAATTTCGCGGTCTACCACTATTACTAAACATTTAGTTATATAAAGTAAATCTTGTTAATAAAAAGCATTTGAAACTACATAAAAAAACATCAGAACAAAATTAAACATATCTACAATCACCAGATACCAATTTACTTGTGTTCACATGATCTGACCAAGATTTTGCCTGGACTTGAAAAGAGACTGTCCTCTGAGTTTCCTTCGGCCTTTCTTCTCAGAATAGTCGGACAGAAAACACCAACCTCATCTACTTAAAAAAAAATATGATTAATATGTAAAAGTGTTTGGACAAACCTACTTACAAAAAATAAATCATCTATTATCATCGAGCTGAGGATCGAAACCAGAACTAGCACTTGCCACCGCTTGACACATATTAGCTCTAACTAACCCACAAATGAGTCTGTAACTGAACTCAAAGGATTTCCCAAAATCTAGGCGCTAGATAAAATTTCGCATATCTCCGTCGATGTCTGAATTCGTGGCTAGATTTCTACGAACTGAGGTTCCAATTAATAAAGGGATTGACATCTGACGCCACCAAATGTGTCTACTTTGATAACGTGTCCCAGTCGTATTGGTAACGTTAGTGTCCACTGCCCCTAGCACAAACAATGTCTATATACTCAGTAGGGCACGTGTTTCTTTTTAACCATACATTTGTCATGATAATATTGATGTAGATAAGTCAATCTGCCTAGCTTTTTCCCATTTATAGTATTCAGCTGCATCCGGTTAGACTGAAAGCCAACCCCAAGGCTTCCAGTCTCACCGGATGCAGATGAATATCATAGCATGACAACCGATTTCCACACAACTTTTCAGTTACCGATGCCTGTTTTAGACTTCCTCTTACTTAAGAGGAAGTCTAAAACAGGCACTACTGCAGGCAGGCAGTACTTACTCATTTCTTATTCTATCCATTTGCATTTGAGCTAAGATGAGAATTCTAAAAGGGATGTGTATTACTACCACACAACCCTTTTAGAATTCTCATCTTGGGTTAAGGGACATCTCTCCCGCGCAAGTTAGCTCAAATTACTATGAACACAATAGAATCATAGTCGACCTGGAAAATTACCAAAGTATTAATTTAGTCACTGTTACGGGTTACCATAATTTTTTTTTTCGACTGTGGCACGATAACTATTTAACAAAAAGCTCCTGCTATTGACAAATATCAATGGAAAATCTACTAAATATTAAAAAAACGACAACTTTGCATTGCCTGAGAATTGATCCCTACACCCTTTGTAGAACAGCCGTGATCGCATCCAATAAAAAGTCCTACCATAAAGTTTTCAGTCAAAGAATTTTCTACAAGGATAGTTTTTTAAAGCGTAGGAGCAAAGTGATATTGAATTCTGATGCTTTGAAACCCGTATACCGTATAACTGAGCTGGTTGAAATATCTAGAGAAACACCTTTGTCAGTTGTCTCCCAGATTACAATAAATAAGAAAAAGAACCTCGTTGGTCTAGTGGTCACAAGCGCTTCTGCTGAGCATGAGGTCCTGGGTTCAATCCCCAGGTGGCGCTAAGTGGTGTTGGATTTTTCCACCAGGAATCTCTCCGTGGCAGCCCAAAGTCTGGATTTGTGCCCAATTGATGGTAATCGTTTCGCCTCCTGGGACTTAAATATATAACTGGCGAAATGTCCGTTTACTATACGTACACTTCTGCCTGACCGTCCGGGGATTCCAGGCGTGATGTTAAGTTATCTTAACAAAGAGAAAATATTATATAATAATAATATACAACGCGAAGTTTTTGATTTACATAAAATTTTCCTATAAATAATGGACAAAAAATGGACGTAAGACGCAAAGTGTGAAAGGTCATAATAATGCTCGTAAAGTTTGGTAAACATCGGATAACTTTTTGTGGGAGGTACATTCAATATTTGATTGGCCCGCTAAAAGCCTTCTATATAACTTCCACTGTTGACAAGTCTTCACTTATTCTCAAATACTCATTTTATTGGTTTAATCCCATCCGGCTCCTTTCCATCTCGACACCCATAAATTTATTTATCATGCCTACGAAACATTCCCGTCTCGACGCTCCGTCCTAAATCATTGTTAGGTACACATCAAAAAAAGGAATTACAGTATCAGTATAGTAAGTAAATCAACTTGATTATTATATTCAATTCAATTTTTTTTTTCAAAAATTACCGTTAATAAAACAAGTTTAATTTAAAATACTAGTGTATAGTGGACAAAGTAAAAGATTATGTTTATGGGACTTTCACAGACAAGCCCTTGAATTGCTCTAATTAGAGGATCCGTTATTTCTGCCTTAGCAGTAACTTGACAAATCTTAAAATATATGAAAAATCTACGGTTCGTATGAATAATTAGTTTAAAATCTTTACAGCAATTATGTAAAAACAGTTATATGTACAATGAACAACTTAGCAGTACCGGTATAATCGGGACGTAGGCAAGTATGGGCGTCCATATTTTAAGATCTTTCATTCTGGAACTGAATGATACGCTCGCCTGTGTGTACGAGCCTTTACGCGATCACTCTATATTTCTTTTCTGCCTTAAATTATGACATAAATCAGAATTTTATATTTTCATACGTATCTAGCACTTAATATAAAAAAAAACATCAGTCTTAAAATTAATATCTGAAATACAACAACAAAGTGTTCATAGTTGCAAACTATTGATAATAATAAAAAATATTATACTAAGCAAAAGTAATAAATACAATATTTTTTAATCTTCTTTATCACAGAAATCAACATTGTACATAATTCTCTTACTTACTTTTTACAATATGACAATATGTATTAGGAACTAAAAGCATTCATTTTAAAACGCCATGTTCATGCTTTGAGATTTGCCAAGTTACTGCCGAGATAATGGAGCCTCTAATTAGAGTCATTCAAAGACCTGTCTGTGTAAGTCCCATAAAAATATCTTTTACTTTGTCCACTAAACACTAGTATATTAAAATTAAACTTATTTTATAAACAGTAACTTTTGATAAATATTTATTTTGACAAGTTGATTTACTCACTACACTGATACTGTGTATCAATTTTTTGATATGTAATATAATAATATATTTTGTCTAACAATGATCAATGATAGGGTGCCGAGATGGCAATGTTTCGTAGATATGATAAATAAATTCATGGGTGCCGCCGAGATGGGACTAAACCATTTTATTATGTAAAACAGAATTTAGCCACTTTTTTGTGAGAAAAATTCCATCATCTACTATGACTCACGCAGAAAACAACAACAAAAATCCAGTTAGTTCGGAAAACCCACAATCACCGATATCCGACCAATAAATCAAACCCATCAGCTTTATAAAACCGGTTCCTCTTATCTTAGTCTATGAGCTACCACTGGTTTTCCCCGGAACGTTGGACACAGGCACAGTATAAATAAAGACATACAGTACGTCGTCTTCATACAAACGGACGAAACGCGAGCTATACCTACGCGCCTCGACCACGGCATGCGCTCAGCATGCAGACAGTCGCGACTGTGCTGCAGTGACGAACGGACGGTGTGTTGTTTTTTTTAACAATAACCGCGCGATTTTTTCACTAAAAATAAGTTCAAGTACATATTTAATATGACGAGTAGGCTATATTGTGCTGTTTTTGGTTGCATGAATTCGTCAATAACGCATCCAGAGATAACTTTTTTTAGATTACCTGGAAACTCTGAAAGGTAAGACTATAAAATAATTTTACTTACTTGTAGGTAGGTACATAATGTGTGTATTTTTAATGGATAAGTATTTCATTTTATCTCCCGAAAAAAAGATGTCTGGATTAATAAATGAAGTGAATAGAGTAAAGGAAAGTGATAAACACGAGTGAGGTAGGTAGTTATAGGCGGTTCATGAATCATTAAACGGTAGGTACGCTTGTGTTAAAACCTCGGGGCATGTGTGTTTTGTTAGTTTGTATAATTCAAAGTAAAGACGTGGTTTTTATTATTAATAATAGTTGTTTATTGTACTGTGTGTATGAATAATACTAGAAAAAAATTGGTTGTCTGTAAAGTCGATTTACGGACGATAGTTTAACGTGACAACATCATAACAAAACATTAATGAAATGATTGCATACTTTTATGAATAAAATTTAATTATTTTTATTGAATTATTAATATTTTGTATGAATGAAGGAGAAGGAGGAAAGAAGGAGGAAAGAAAGGAGGAAGGAGTGAAATGAAATCTACAATTTAATTGATAAATTTGCTTTTATTTGCACTCATTAATTTAAATATGTTTATTACTTCAATGAACAGATTATTTTAATTATAATTTTTATATTATACATGTTTGCTATTTAACTTCTTCCAATCTGTGTTATTATGTTAAGGATAGGACGATGTAGGAAAGATTAAAAAAACATTAATATACGAATTTTGAATTTTATTTGTAGTTCTTGAACGTTTGATTTAACTATAATAATAATAATAATTTAACATAATTTGTTTAAAAATACACATGAACAAGTTTTCATAGAAATAAACTGTAATCAGATTAATGTTAAATAAATGGTTAATTCGATTCGATTTATTTTATTATTTATGTACACACAGTAAAATACAATAACAAAACTAAATGGAAACACAAAGTAGGCAAATGTAATTAAAATGCTGGAGGCGGGCAGCCCTATCGCATGTTTACGTACCGCGCGGCTGTAGGCATTTAATTCAAGGTTACGGCCGAGATACAATACTGTATGTTTTTATACTGTGCTATAGGTATATAAAAATTAAATGACGTTTGTTAGTCTTACTAAAACTCGAGTACAGCTGAACCGATTTGGCTAATTTTGGTTTTGCAATATTTTTAGAAGTCCAAGGAAGGTGAGAAAATATGAAGAACTTGTAAGGAAAATAGTAAAAGCAACAATTTTACTATCCCATACAAACTGTTCGTACCTGTCAACGTCACGTGCTAACCGGGATGACTGAGCAGCGAGGCACAGATAATGATAATAGTTAATCTATCTATCTATCTATCTATCTATCTATCTATAATTATAATATAATAATTTAATATATTTTTTTTTGGAAATTTTTAGTTATTGAACATTGTCATATTATTTAATTCTGAGGCGGTGCGAAGTTCGCCGGGTCAGCTAGTAGAAAATAAAAGCGGACTCACGAGTCGTGAGTCCGCTACTCACGACTCGAACAGAAACTACACGTTCATACAAAAAACAGCTATCATGCAGACTACAGGTTTTGACCTCTTAATGTGAAACAGATCCCAATACGAACGGTTAAGGAGTGTTCACATTTAATGAACGGTCCGGTTATAAATATTAAAGCATTTTGTTTTATTCGACTGTAAATATGTCGTAAAATTGAAGAGGAATATTTTATACGTCTATTGACTAAAATACTCAGTTATTTTGAAAATGTAGGTGATTGAAGTTACTTAAACATGCGTTGTTTCCCCGAAGTATTGGGCAGAGGTGTACCCATAGAAATATAAATATCTATCTATGGGTGTACCAATAATAGACCCACATAAAAATCAAATAGTATAACTGTGTAATTTTGATATAATTTACTCTCTTTTCCTTCCAACTATTTCATAAAGATTTTTGACTTGATACGGAGGAATTCGAGGAATGAGGAAAATGCGAGGAAAGTTTTGAGTATAAATGTGGAGGGCTATAACAGTAGGGGAAGACCAAAGAAACGACGGATGGACTGTGTGAATGATGATATGGTTAGAAAGGGGGCGACTACCGGGATGAGGACTAATAGAGAAGTAGGTATGGAAGTAAAACACATGTTGCGCCGACTTCAAATAAATTGAATAAAGGTACTCAAATAAAACATTAAAATTACTTACCACACTAATATTGTTCAACTAGGTTCTGCCCGCGACTTCATCCGCGTGATAATTCTTGTTCCCGCGACCCACCCTGTCGCATCAAATAACCTGCCCGCGCTATTATCTATAATACATACTTGGTTTCGTTCTTTCTGATTGTTTTTCTTTTTGTTTAGCTTCTAAGGGGTTTAGTAGGTAGCCTTTCCCAAGAATTGGGCTATCAAATGCAAAAAGAATTGTTCAAATCAGACTAACAGTTTCAGAGATAAACGCGTTCAAAACTCTTCAGTTTTCTGAATAACTATTATCTCAGCCAAGTCTCGGCCTATAATAACAATCTCGGATATTACTATGTAAATGTGTGATTACATTAGAGGTGAACACAGTTTCTGCATGTCAAATGTCAGTGTCATGTGTGTGCTTAGGATGTGCAAATAGTGACGTAACGTGGACTTATCTAAGCAATTGTGTGCTATTGAATCTAGCTATGTTACTTGAGAATCGGCTAATGCCTTTTTTAGTAAACTGCGACTCATTTGCTTTATTTTTTTGTTTTATATATGATTAGATGGACAAAAATTTTAAAAAGAATATGCTTAGATGGTATGGTCATGTTGAGACTTGAGAGGTTCAATGAAAGGCGACTAACAAAAGGTATTTACAAGGCAGATGTCAGTGTAAACCTCGAGAGAGGACAACCGAAAAGGACATAATTATAACGGCCTTATTGGTAATGTTCCTCAGAAAGGTTAGGTGCGTAGTAGTACCAGGGGGCCTAAAAAGGCCACGTTGGCAGAATCATAAAAGAATAACATTATGAATCATAATGGACAGTTAACTGTTAAGTTAATCGT
Organism: Luperina nickerlii; assembly: GCA_963855955.1. Classification (NCBI taxonomy): domain Eukaryota; kingdom Metazoa; phylum Arthropoda; class Insecta; order Lepidoptera; family Noctuidae; genus Luperina; species Luperina nickerlii. The sequence continues at coordinate 1,126,586 of OY979682.1, read as the reverse complement.
ATGAAATCCCATTGGTAAAGGATATTTCAGTTTTTTTTTATATTTGCTAAAATACCAATCAATCCAATCCAAATGCAATCCCAATCTCTTTGATTATATCTACGCAGTACAGCGAAAAAAAGAAAAACACGGACTGTCTCCGCCATATTATAAGTTCATAATGTTATCTTTTTATGATTCTGCCAAAGTGGCCTTTTTAGACCCCCAGTATGTATATTATTAGGCCCATGACATGACACATATGTATGTGTATTAGGCCCATGTATGAACGTAAACAACGAGGCAATAGGAGTATGTCAGGATCGTAGCAGGCCTAGCAGATGGCGTTCCTGTAGTCTTTCTACCCTTGGGAAGGCGTGAGTTTATGTGTTCGGTTAAATACATCAAGATTACAGTTTGATAGTTTTTATGAGTAGTCTTGCTGATAAAGTTGTTTTAAATCTACTTCAAAAAATTGGTTATATAAATGTATAGATCTATGTATGTTTGAATGGATTTTCTCATTAACAAATGAATCAACAACATAATCTTGTCGATGGTTTGAGCATAGTAGCTCAACTGTGGCTTAAGGCTCCTTCAAACAGGCGCGACACGACACGCGACACTAAGGCACCGCAAGTCGCGCAACGAGCGGTGCCTTTGTCTCGCGCGCGTTTATAATAATAATAATAATAATATCATTTTATTTCAGATTCATCCAAGATTAGGTACATCCAACAGATATCGCGTGTCGCGCCTGTTTGTAGGAGCCTTTATGAGACACGAGTGACGATACATGTTAGAGGAGTCTACTATACCTACAAAAGAGACGGGATTTCTTGCAATAATGTGCGGCAGTAGGTACTTTAATCTAACCAAAAAATTAATCATATAAAAAACAAGTAGAATACCAATGCTGCATGTATACCCATGATGTCATATGCATAAAAAAACTTGTTTTTGTCACGACTAAGAGGTCAGACAGCGATTATCGTACAAAAAACCAAAAACAATTTGTTATTAACTATGGAAACAGCTAATCAATCAAAACGTTTACTCCTGTTAATGACTGATGGACGGGTTATTATTTTAAGGCCGAGTTCTCTTAAGAACTTAACTTAATCTTAATTAAGGGCCTATGCACACGGTTTTTTTACGCTCTGTCGACGCGCGTGTTCGTGCTACGAACGCGACTACTGCTGCTTTTTAAAGCAGAAAACTCACGTTACATGGAACGCGCGTATAGAAAAAGAGGGTGTTTGTTTTTGACCACCAGGTAGAAGTGAAAACTTACGTCTAGAGCCGAGTTTATCCGATTCATAGCCGAATATACCCGATTCAGCGTCACCGACCCGAGTGTGACTCGTGATTCGTTCACTGTTCATAAAAAGCACCAAGAAGTTTCACTTCAAAAACGCCTCGTGCGCATAAACCAAACCAGAAAGATGATGCGATCCTTTAAGACACGTGTAGGTAATTGCATTGACATTGATATAATTTAAAGTAACATTTATGTATGTACTCTAAGCAATAAGGTTTGTATAAGTAAACGGACACAAATCATCTTGTAGGAAAGAAAGAAAATACTTTATATTCGAATAAGACAATTGATTCAATAGAAATTTTGACAGCTGAATCGTTCCAATATGGCGGGTTGTCAGTTGTGCATAACAAGTTAGAACAATGGAATATATATTTCGAAGGCTTCAATAGTAATTATACTTGTTTGATCAAGTCCTCCATTGGATTCCATTTTACTTCGAACAGCTATTTGTAATTTACACAGTTTGTAGATAAATAACACAAGACGATGGTAAACATGCATGTGTTAACAAGAAACATATTAACATAAACAGCTGTTTTCCTTTATTTAATTTTACGCGTGTTAACCTCGGAAACAGCTGAACTGTTTAATGGAAAAACGATTTTTACGTAGAAAACGAAGGAATTCGATAAATCTGATTGTTTTATGTAAATAAACAAACGTCGATTATTCAGGGCACGTCATTAAATTGAGGAAAGAAAGTTAAAACATTTATTTATATTTCGTGTTTACATGTTGAGTCATTGAAAGCGAATGAATTTATTCATTACCAGCTGCGCCCAGCGGCTTTATCCACATAACGGCTCCTGCAAACAGGCGCGACGCGCGACGCGAATCGCGCGCGACACAAAGGCATTGCCCAAAGCACATTGCACAAAGGCATCGACTTGCGGTGCCTTTGTGTCGCGTGTCGCGTCGCGCCTGTGTTCACGAGCCTTATGTCTCGATTTCGTGGGAATATCGCGTTAAAAAGGCATGGTTATTATTGGTTATGGTTTACCCATGTGCCAAATTTCAGCAAAATCCGATCCGATCCGATCTTTATGAGGGTGTTTTTAAGCCCCTGCTTGTCGTATGATATGTCACGACACTGTCGCTCCTTACGGAGTTAGTCGGCTACCGGGCTTATCAGATGCGCCTGAATAGAAGTATTAACATGAAATGACTGCCATCTGACCTGTACACTAAAATATACTGTTATGTGGATAATAAAATTCCTAAAAAGGCCTGAGTCAATCTCAGTTTTCTATTTCAACGTGGGTGCATCTAAGCCCAGGTTCGCATGTACGCGTTTTTCTTTCGGCATATTTGTTTCGTAGACTGGATTTTCATCACTGCTCAGCGCCAAAAAATGAAAATCCAACGGTGTATTTTTTGATGCGCTCTGTTAGATTAATTATCAATGTAGAGTTGAAAATCCAGTGCGCGACAAAATCCCGCCGCAATTTTTTTACGGTCGTGCTACGTGGGCTTATAGCAAACAATGACTTTAACTACCTTTTTGACAGGCTCATGTCTTTATCAAAGATTGAACTTTTCTAATTCAAAATTCATACCAATACGAGTATTATTTGTTTAATTTGTGGCGATCAAGTGCCTTTTATATACGACTAGCTGTGCCCCACGGATTCACCCGCGTAAATGTCGATCCTGTGGGAATATCGGGATAAAAAGTAGCCTATATGTTAATCCTGGTTATAAATTATCTGTGTGCCAAATTTCATCCAAATCCGATCAGCCGTTTGAACGTGAAGAAGTAACAAACATATAAACACACACACACACACACACACACACTCACAAACTTTCGCGTTCATAATATTAGTGTGATTAGAATTTCACTTTGACCCAAAATATCTATCTATAGTCCTTCATCAGATTGGGAAAACTGGCGCTATAAGCAAGCCGGATCACCGGAACGCTCTCCGCTATCCGGCCGGATACGTCCAATCTCGCCGCCGCCGCGCCGTACGCCAGTGTGACCGGTCCTTGCCACGGGTCGATGAACCCACGATCGAGACGTTGCCGGGTTGGTAACACACAAACATACTAACAAGTATTTAGTGAAGTATATTCACGGAGTTCTGTAACGGTATAGGTAGTGGGTAGGAAGATATTTGTGTTAATATTATCTTGCTTTTATAAATTGCTAAATACGGGGCTTGTCCGCTACAAGAAATCGGTAATTGTTGCTGATCCCCTTGACTTACTTACTTTATCTTCTGCCTAGCCTTTTCCTAACTATGTTGCGGGCGGCTTCCTGTCTGACCGGATGCCGCTGAATACCAGTATTTTACATGGAGTGACCGCCCCTGGCATCAATAGCTACTCCAGACTCCACATACTTGTGTCTTCAATTTCTTGGAAACTAAAATTATAATTTTTTCGTATCCAGATATATACCTCCCAAAAAATCTATGTGAGAATCCAGCACTTATCTATTTGTAAGTATGGTATCTATAGCTGTGACCTGAGCATTTGTTAAACCTTTCTGGCAAATGGATTCTCAGGGCACAGCATCATTGTTATTTGCTATCATATTAGATAAGCATTCAACCTCGCCACTATACCCGGATTTCTGGAAGAGGGTCAGTGGTGGCCCAGTAGTCGGGGGTTTGAACCCAGGCGGGCACTTTACTTTATGTAAATAATTTCACCACGACTGCTCTCAAAACGGTAAAGAAAAACATTGTGAGGAAACCGAGATGTCTTGGAACCAGAAATTTGAAGACATGTGAAATCTACGAACCCGCACTGGACCGGCGTGGTAGATTACAGCCCACTTCCTCTAGAAGAGGGGAGGCCTGTGTCCCAGCAGTGGGACATTAAAGGCTTATTCTGCTGAACATAACTAATGTGGGTGTCCACCTCTACCTTACTCTCCCGGGATTTCAGGAGTTATGATATTCAACCTAACTTTTCCTAACAAAGTTGGAATCGGTCTCACGGCCCGTTACATAACTAATTTTCACACTGTACAAATATCTAATAACCAGTATAATGTAGATACTAATTCAAACAATGTACTAAATGTATTGCAAATATGAACGTGTTCAAATATAGTAACTCTCGATCACGTGCAGTTCAATAAGTACCTCAGACTGAGTTGAATAACACTAACGTAAGTACTTGAAATATGTTAAACTGTTCGATCTAAAAATAATACGCTAATAAAACGTGGAAATAAAGATGTTTGGATGTTTGCTAATCGATCACGCATAATCGGCTCGATTAACACACGATGCGAGTGGAACAGAAGGTATATCAGCCAGTAGGATCGCTCATAATTATGAATTAGGGATTTCTTAATGAATTTAATTGAGCAATCACAGCTTAAATTTAAATAAATGAAGTCTACTGTAACTACAAGTAACTTTAATTTGATTTAAAAGAATTTAGCAATTTATACCTCAAGTTAATTAATAAGGTTAACTTTTAAATAGTTTAGTTCTGTAATTTAGAACTTCGAAAGTATCGAAAATAAGTTTCAAGTTCGTTGAGTGCTACATCTTACAAACACACACTTTTAATGTATTCTAAAAATAGTTTTAGGAAAAAAGCTTTCTATAGTAAAAGATTGCGACAGGAGAAAACTGAGCCTAGATTTTTTTGGCTTTCTAAAAATATGACCACAGTGCTTTTCCGACACTTATATCAATGGTACGGTCAAACGCATATGTAACGGCTTTCTGCTACGAAATAAAGACACTGTCAAATAGTTACTCTATACGTATAGTTGACTGTACTCCTCGTCTGCCTATTCCCAACTATGTTGGGATCGGCTTCCAGTCCAGTATCTTACATGGAGCGATTGCCTATCTTACCTCCACAACCCAGTTACTGATTTAATAGAATCATCATGATTTAACCGTCATCACGTCAATGCCGGCTGTCGCTGAAAACAAGCGTTGGGGCTCTGTCTCGTATAAGGTCTTTGCATTATGCTAAGCGATAGTATTGAGTAGATGTGACGCACATTTTCTCGAAATTGTTATTTTGTTCGTGTTTTTTTTTTATTTTTATGCGTCATGTTTGCCGCAAATAAACGCATTTTCTTTCTTCTTCTTTCTTTCTAACACGATACCCCTTGGTAAGACAGGTTGTTAGACTTTCAGACTTGACTACTCGTAACGACTGTCAAAGACCTGCGAATGGTCAGTGAGGGACTGTAGATATACCTAATATAGCAAAAGCAGTTGCTATGAAAATCTAGAGCTTGCTCCTTTTCTCGATCAACATAATATTGTTCAATCGCATATTCATAAGTTTTATCCTTCTTATCAGCAATATATAGAACGAGCTTTGGTTTCCCAGAAGTTTGGATTCTCAAGATTTTGTAGTTTTTCAGTGCTCATATTATTTTTAAGGTTCTGTATATCGTTATACATGCGTTTCTAAGATTACCTTTCTTACTTGACACAGCCTGCATGCATAAAAGCAGAAGGGAAATACGTAGGTGTAAACAGCTACATTTTGTCACTTAGCAGCCGAAAGATGTCCACTGCCGGACATAGGCCTCCCCCAAGCACCGCCACTTCGACCGGTTCTGTGCTTCTCGCATCCAGCGGATTCCTGCCACTACCACTTAATAATTATGACAAAATTTGTTATAACAAAATTTACAGAAACAAATATAAGTTACCATCATCATTTATACCTAATATACCGAGGACGTCAGAAACCTGGTATAAATAATGTCAAAACTCCAAGAGTGCTCTATAAGACAATCTACTTTGACCCCATTTTAACCCTAAAATTACCGAAGACGCAATAACAATGAATCATCTATGTGTTATATTGATTGCGACACCATCTTTACATAATTCAAAGTCCTGACTGACTGATATATCAACGCACAGGCAAAACCACTGGTCTTAGAGACATGAAATTTGGAAGGTGTGTTCTTTGTGAAGAGTAGGTATCCACTAAGAAAGGCTTTTTCGAAATTCCACGCCTAAGAGAGTGAATGGGGAGGGTGAAATTTCACGTGGACGAAGTCGCGGGCAGAAGCTAGTTACTTATGATATCGGACCCACGTTCGACCCGTCAATTTAATAAAAGCAGTAGTGGCTCAGTGGCCGCGGCCCTGACTTACGAGTTGTAGGTCGTAGGTTCGAACTTAGACAGGCGCTTACTTTGTGTAAATAATAATTATCATCACCACTGCTCTCAAAACCGTGAAGGAAAACATCGTGAGGAAACCGGCATCTCATAGAACCAAAAACTCGACATCTACTTAACTCGCGCTGGGCCCGCGTGGTAGATAGCTGACTCCTTCTCTCACAGAGGAGGCTTGTGTCCCAGCAGTGGGCACAATAAAGGGTTATTATACTATCAATTAAATTATGCCATCAGGTATCCGTTAATTCAATTGGTATTATTATTCTTGTTTCGCGTCGCATGAGGCAAGCACGTACAATTTTTTTTGTTTTTATCTTTCACTGTTTCTTTGTACCTACACCACACAAATTCATTTAAAACTACTTGCTATGTAAATATCAGTGACAGGAAGTTATTAAAACATCATCAATATAAAATACATAAGTAGAAAAAAATCTCATTATTGAAGCTAACTCAAAAACTACCCAAGCAAAGTTAATAAAATTTAAATGGGACCACCCCTGAGGCATAACTGATCCATTAAAAAAAAATTTTGCAAATAAATAATGGAGTTCTGAGGTTACAAACATAAAAAAAATCAGCCGAATTGAGAACCTCCACCTTTTTGTGAAGTCTGCTAAAAACTTATAGAGATATGAAATATAACATTTGGGTACAAAGGTACTACTAATGTCTTCAGAAATTTCTTCCAGCAGACCTGCGAAAGGAGAGGTGAAAAAGAAATGGACAATTAAATAGTCTGTGAGAACAAGTGGAGAAAAATAAGGATGTCTTAAACTAATATCTATCTTTACTAATAATAAGGCTGAAAAGTTTGTTTGTTTGTTTGATCGCGCTCATCTCTAGAACTGCCGGTCGGATTTAAAAATTATTTTTGCATTGGATAGCCCAATTCTTGAGAAAGGCTGTAGACTATGTTGACATCACGCTATGACCCTTAGGAGCCGAGCAAAAAGAAAAATGTCAGAAAGAATTCTAAGCGAAAACGAAGTGTTAGCACGGGCAGGTGATGCGATGCGACACAGAAGTGTTAGCACGGGCAGGTGATGCGATGCGACACAGAAGTGTTAGCACGGGCAGGTGATGCGATGTGACACAGAAGTGTTAGCACGGGCAGGTGATGCGATGCGACACAGAAGTGTTAGCACGAGCAGGTGATGCGATGCGACACGGAAGTGTTAGAACGGGCACGCGATGCTATGCGACGCAGAAGTGTTAGCACGGCAGGTGATGCGATGCGACGCAGAAGTGTTAGCACGGGCAGGTGATGCCATGCGACGCAGAAGCTAGTAAACGAAGCTACTAAATATAATGCAAAAATAACATAAACTTTCATGAATACATAATGCTGAAGTATATAAACAATACAATAAATACCCACATTTAAGAGGAAAGGTGCTCATTGACACGGTATATGAATTGAGAAATAGTTTTATTATAAAATACAAGATCAAAGATTTTCTGATTCCTAGAACTTAAGTATTACCTACTAACTGACTCCTTTCACTTATCTTGTTACCGAGTCTCGGAATTCAATCATAAGTAATTCAACAATCTGTGTGATTCTTTCCTTATTTAATCTCAGAGACTAATCTGCATGATCCGTTTAAGGCCTGCCCAAGATCATATCTGTTCTTTAAAACAGACTCCTTTCATCTCAGAGTAGTCGGGTAGGAACACTGACCTCCTCTAGTATTAATATAACGTGTAAAAGTGTTTTAGGAACCAATTTACAGAAATAAATACACATCATTTATATGCCTTAGTTTTCCGTAGTTTATAGGATGAGAACCGTGCCGACGTACGTAAATTTTAGGACAACGTGGTAGCATTTGCTGCACTACACTCATTCAAAATATTCGTATAATTTTAAACCCTGACTTGCCCGTGTCTCGTACATGGCTCGACCAGCATAAATTATACTGAAATCTCCACAATATCGTAGCCCACCGTGCACCGGTAACATTCATAACTTCTTGCCTGTATTCCTCGAAAGGTCAGGCAGATGTGTATCGATAGCACACCCATATTTAGCCAGTTAAGGCTCGTACACACAGGCGCGACGCGACACGCGACACAAAGACACCGCAAGTCACGCAACGAGAGCGGTGTCTTTGTGTCGCGCGCGATTCGCGTCGCGCGTCGCGTCTGTTTGCAGGAGCCTTTATGTTTACCTAAGTCCCATGTATTAGAGGGCGAGTCTATTGGCATCAACCGGACCACAAATATAGACTCCGGGCTGATACTCGGAAATTGCGAAAAATAGGAAACACTTTATCCGACCCGGGAATGGACCTCAGGACCTCATGCTCAGCTGAAACGCTTGCGACTTGCTACCAACGAGGCCGTCTCTCAGTTAATAAAATTCATAATTTACGAGTTTATACAAACCTATACACAGAAATAATGTAAAGTATTTAACAAAAAATACGTGAACTAACACAATTTATTATGATTGAGTTTTCACTTCCCACATTCCGAATCAGCAGTACGGAAATATTTCGCAGGGTGGTAATAAAAGAGCGTCTTATTAAATAAATGTCCTTTCGCACCGCAGCGCAGTTCAGTGCCGACAGGTGTAAGCATGTTACCATTTTATTTTATTTTATTCTATAAGTCTACGAATTCCGACAACGTATGTATGAATATTGTTTTGTTGACTTGGAATAAAAACGTGAGATGGAATCCTAGGGCTGCGCTATTAATATTTAGTTATTTTTCAACTGTAATATTTAAAGGCTTTAAAGAAATTCAAGTTTTGAACCCACTTCTTTTAGCATAAGCTATAATCAGCCTAAAATATTCCCACTGTTGGGACACAGGCCTCCTCTCAGTGAGAGGGAGTGGGTTATAGGTAATCTACCACGCGGGTCCAGTGCGAAGATGTCACATTTCTTTTAAATAACACTAAAAGTTCCTTGTATAGCCACAGTTATGTGTCTACAAAAGAAAACCCCCGAAAATTTCCTCTAGAAGCATTCAGCACCACTAGAAGAAAATTCTATAAGTGGGTAGGTAATGCAAAAATACACAACAAAGGACTTTTTTCATTCTTTCATTATTAGAGTTTTCTTTATGTTAATTTAAATGTCAATTGTCCTCCAAATAACTCAAAGTTTGCATTTGCTTATCTCTTCACTTTTTGTCGTGGAGACTTCAGTCGTTAAATCTAATTTGATCCCTAAAAACACCTAAAACATCCACATGAACATGTGACCTTATTCCTAATTTTCATACCGCACTCACTCCAAAACAGGAAAAAATTATGATATTTTAAGCACATAGACATACTTAACAAAAAACTTACTTTTGCCAACCCTACTCAAATATGAACCTGTCTACAATGCCCATTATATCTTGATCCGTGGCGAAATACAGAATTACATTCAAATGTACGGGAATTGACAAGATTGGTTGAATTTGCCTTGACAAGCAGCGCCATCTCGCGTCTACATGAAGTACCAAGGTTGGGTCGTACGTGGCTGGGGGTACGAATGGACATGCTAACTGTAGACCGTACCTACGTTGTACTAACTTGTAGCCAGATTTTAGAGGGTTAGCTGGAAATGTAGAGTGGAAATACTGAATGACATTTGTTTTTAAGAAGGATTTCTTTGGAGATTTTTCAAGTACGTTCTCGTGTTCATATATGTGTTTATTTCTGTTTAATATCTGATACCTACTCTTATTAAGAAGTCGTCATATTTCCAGGTTCCTGATACAGAAAACATATTACAATATAAATGAGAAACCTACCTATTTAAAAGATATATTAAATCCGTACCTAATACCATTTTCTCAGATGTATTCATTACTTACCTACTTTCTTACTTTAGTTAATAAGTTTAGTTAATATTATTATTGTGTTACCTTAATTTGTACTATTTTCTTTGTGTATTTTATTACTAAAGATTTAAGACTTGTTACTTAGCAGTATTTTTATAATTATATGGGCTTACCTGTACACCCATTACCTACTGTGTAAGCATTGCAATATGTATCCCACCAACAAAATTTTCATGTAAAATGTTGCCAAGACGAGACCACATACATATATATATGGCTCGCACTGTCAAAAAGTTATCAGATCTCACGTAGAGCCAAGCTTCTTACTCTACATGCCCTAACTCTACAAGCCCTAATTTCAGAAACTCTACACCTTAGTCAAAATATGAGACGGCCGTTTCGTTGCTACAAGAACTATTGTATAACATAAAAGTAATGAACAGTGCCCTTGCGCCCATGTGATGGATCAGCGATGAGATCGGGGTTTATAGATATCAATAAAATCTATGTATAAGAGCTATGCAATTGAAACTTTATATGTTTAATAAGTTCACTATTGACATCATATAGAATTTTGTTTATCTGATATTATCCAAACCCAAGTTATGAGGGTTTAAATAAACGACGAAGCGCTTCGAGAAAAGGTAGATACAGTGCCCTTGCGCTTCGCTTGGCTCGTCTTGGCAGGGACACTACCGTGCCCCCAGATACGCCTTGCAAAGCAGCACATGGTGACACAATATATTTCTTGATTTTATACCATCATGTACCACTAAGTTACACATGTGTGACCAAATGAATAATTTTGCATTTTGTAAATATGTATGCTATAACGATCGAAAGGGCCATTTTTGTCACCTTACCTACTGTATTGAAAAAGACTGTGTGTTTTTAGTCAAAAGAAATCCGACAAAACCATCCTAGGTGGAAGAGGCAGGGACATCGACAGACAACCTGTAACCTTAGCTTCAGTACCTACATAATTCCGAAACTCCTGGGTTGTAATTTTACGTCGATTATTAAAAAAAACTAGTTGTTCAGAACATTTTTACCGAGATTTTTTTTAAAACCGACGGTAATTTTTACGCTACGGGTCTAAAATTCTGTGCTGAATTCATGGTACCAGTTAGCGCGTCGAGACCCGGCCGCCAGTGCCACCAGTGCCACCAGTGCCACCAATGCCACCCTGTATATATAAGTTTATGGAAACAAAACTATATATTATGTACAAGGCTTACCAAGTAAAACTTTGAAGCTATAGAATGTAATATTTCAGCAAAAACCACATCAAATACAGCCTCAATAAAATCAATACAAATGATTGTAATGCATGAGGCTCGCAGATTGAATTGATTTCGTTATCTAATCGCAGAGCTGTGCCGACATAATTATTGTAATATACCATGACGCCAATAAAATTACACTGCTGAGGTTTAGATTGTTATTCATGCCATGTCTGGAATTGTAGGCCGAATTGTGTACCGACATGGTTGGCTTTTGCGTTATTTTGAGGGTTTGAATAAACGAAGCGTATAATAACTATAAACGAACCCAACCAACCTATGCAAGCAGACAGTTAGCATACATTTTTGCCGATCAAAATTAACAACAGACATCGAAATGTGAGAGTAAGGGAAGATACGATGGATAAAGGTATGGAAGATAATATGGCCGGAAAGGGGTGCCTACAAAAATCATAATCATCATCATCTAGAATTTTCCTTTTCCCAACTATGTTAGGGTCAGCTTTCAATCTAACCGGGTGCATGGATCGACTGCCTATCTGACTTCCACAACCCAGTTACTTGGTAATACGATACCCGTTGGTAAGACCATTTATCAAACCAAAATAACAACTGATAAATAAAAATGAACTGCGCCGACATCAAATAAATCGAGATGAGGGCAGGTGAATGATGAAAATGAACAACAGACGACAAAAACTTCGTTACACGTAATTATAGTTTTTTGGTTCACCGCAACCTAAATCGTACAAAATCTCTGTCGTGTGTACTGTACTTTAACGATAATGTTCAGTAACCCCAAGAATGTTTCAATTTCAGTGTACAATTAAGAATATCTGTCCTTAATATGTTGGTATAACTAGCTTCTGCCCGCAACTTCGTCCGCGTTAAATTTCACCCTCCACCATTCACCGTCTTAGGGGTGGAATTTCGAAAAACCCTTTCTTAGTAGATACCTACTCTTCACAAAGAATACACCCTCCAAATTTCATGTCTCTAGGACGAGTGGTTTAGGCTGTGCGTTGGTATATCAGTCAGTCGAGACTTTGAATAGATTTCTTCCAAAAATAGATTTCAAACAACGCCTTCATTGTTAAACGTTAAGCATAGTTATGCTCGATAAAACTTGCTCGTTGGTTTGTGTGTGAGCAGCCATAAATATGAGGCATATATCATCTACGTAGGTACTTCAAATTACCAATAAACTTATAAATAAATATTAAAGAGAATGAACCATTATTCTTCAAGGTAACCTGTACCAGCCCTCTGATCACTTGAAGAGTCGAGACTAAAGTGACCAGAAGGCTGGCCTATTTTTTGGCCAAAGAATGGCAATGCTGTCAGCCTTTTGGGCACTTTACCCTTGTTTTGTTTTATATAATTGTACATGTTATTATTTCAAGTATGTTAGATGTAACTAAAATAGACCAGTCTCGCGGTATCTACATCAGTAAATTGACGGATTTTTCTGACAGCATAAGCTGCTAAAAAAAAGTATGTTAGATGTTAGCTTATATATTATGTAAATATTAACTTGTTTGAAAATATACATAGTTGTGCTTTATCACCCCGAGATTGAACGTCACGTGCAAATTTTCAATTTTCTGGGAATTAGGTATTGTCAAAATTGGTAACAAAATTACGTTATCGACTATACAAAGCGCCTACACTCTTATATCATAAAAATGGGTTCTCTATTGTGAAATGTGTCATAATTTATTGAAAACGCAACTACTGAACAGTTTATTTGTTTCAACGCGGTGATCGCAAGAACTGCCAGTCGGATGTGAAAAACTAATTTGCATTTGATAGCCCAATTCTTATAGGTTATTTAACATATCACTACCCAGGAGGCGAGCGAATAAAAAAAAAATCAGATAAATCGCTAAGCAAAAACGAAGTAATAGTGCGGGCGGGCGAGGCGATGCGACGCGGCGGAGCGAGGGCCTCAGGAGTTTTATAAAAATGGCTGTACACAATATACTAAAATAACAGCCACATTTTGAAGATACACCTTGCGACTACCACGAGAACGAAGTCGCGGGCTGGCGCTAGTCTACTTATAAAGTGCAAGAGAGCCCGATTAATTACACTTATCATTACGCTATACGAACAGTAGTCTAAAGACGATATAAATAGAAGTAACAACATGTTTATGGTATATTATGGCGCGTGCTCATCGTCCGTGTAGTGGCCTCCTCGCTCTTGACATTGTCGCACTTGGGCGACCAAGTGCGGACCTGTGGGCTGTGGTAACACGGACAGCGAACAGACAAGTGCGAACTGCACTTGTCTGTTCGGTGTTTTTACGAACATGTTACGAACGAATTCTATTGGTATATTTTGGATATAACCCACTAACCTAAGTCTTCCTCGAATCACTGGCACGACATAACTGTCGTGCCAGCGATTAAAATATTTTCTGGGCCCATAACTTCCCGGCGTTATCGGTGGCAGCGCAGAGATCACACTTTACTTTCCTATTGGTAATCTGCGTAGTATTTGGATCAAAACTTAGTTTTTTTCATAGTACTAAACTTCAGTACCTACCTACGAACTGCACCATTATTGTAGAATGCATTCCCGGTTAATCTGTAACTAATTGAAATTCTAGCACTTAATTATAACATAAATGTATGTATACCTAGTAAAAGTGTGTTTAATATCAGCGTATACGTAGCAAACATGTGTTAGTTAATTAATAGGATTTGTGCAATTAGTGGACAGGTTCAAGTGTTTTAGAATTAAATTAATGCATAATTACGTTGCTTCAATGCGTGGTTTTGGTCCAATGATATCGAACTGAATATCAAATATACTTGATAATATATATTTAAAATTGTGATTCTATTTGACCACAATAAACAAACAATAAAACCATTATTAACATATTGAACTGCACGACTGCAATAACATTGAACCTTTAAAAAGTTTTATGCCTGGATTTTATGTCTGAAAATCCAACTATGCCATTATTCGACAATCTTCATTTACAAACGCTTTCTCGCCCGCTCCCCGCTCACAGTCCCACCGAACCTCTACAGACACGTCTTCACCAGCTAGTATAACATAGCATTACTTCACATTGTAACCCATTATTGTCTGTTTCAGGTACGTTCAGCTGTTTAACAATACACCGACAACAATACGATAGTGGTATGTATTCATTACATTACAGCCTTCATTTGTTTTTGGTAAGACCTGACTACTTGTTTGATTTTCATAACTTCAATAATACGACGCATTAAATATTATAAACATTCATACAATACGCTGTCTTTTTTTTCGAAGTGAAAAATCTTTAGGCGCTTTGGTCATTTTTTGAGATGGGAAAAAACCATTGAGACACTGTTACCGACACCGCGCTACATTCGGATGTTTTCGGCTGTCCTCGGGATGTACTCGGTTTTAAATCAGATATGTCAGTGAGTGATGGCAAAGTATTCTGTTTGTGTTTTGTTTTCACTTCTGTCGGCACTCCCGGAGTGCCACTGTTTTTTTTTATTTAATTTTTATCGGTTGCCTGTTTGTAAAAGTTGCTGAATGAAAGATTCTGTTAGGTTTAGGTACTTTTCGTTTATATACTCTTTTGATTTAAAGAGGATTTAAGCTTTACAGGTAGTGCCTCATCGATCTACTTTTATTAAACCCAACTGTTCCACTGCGTGATAAAGGAGACTTCTCATACAGAAAAGGAGCTTGTTTACTATGTGTATGAGTGTAACGGTAGAGAGAGTGCAGCGCACCTGTCTTCGCACAGACTTCGTCGCTCGCATGACTAAAAGTCCTATCTCATTTTTAGCCGATTTGAGTCAGGGCAATTACACTCTTCCATTCGTGGTTCTTTACATGTTGTTGCCTTTCAAAATGGTTATATTTTGAGATCCAAATAACATAGAGGTACGACGGTTAGTGAAAAGTGTAAAAAATCACGAATTGAAAAATGTAGCTGTCCCAATCCAAATCAGCCAAAAAATGAGAAAAATGAGATAGGACTTTTAGTCATGCGAAGGACGACTTGTGCACTATAATATCTCCCGTGACGAAGGCTAGTCTCGGAGATTGGCTAAAATACGGCCTGGAGCAGTATACTACATGTAGATGAATTTTTCATAGGTCCAGGTTTCTCCACGGTGTCAAAAGTCATGACATTGAAAAAGTACAATTTGCTTAATACTGAAGGTTCTGAAACCGAAACCTACTGCTTAAAAAATCTGTACAGAATAATTGAGTATTAAGGCTCCCACAAACAGGCCCAACACGCGATATAATCGCGCGCGACACAAAAGCACCGCTCGTTGCGCGACTTGCGGTGCCTTTGTGTCGCGTGTCGTGTCGCGCCTCTTTGAAGGAGCCTTTAAGCTTAGTATTTATTCATTATTAGTTTTTGCCCGCAACTTCGTCCGCTTGGAAGTCGTAAGACACTACAATATACTAATTAAAATCCTCATTTCCCTCCCGCGGCGTTACGTTTTTGCTTAGCGCTCGTCCTGCCTCTATTTTCACTTCCTAAGGGTCGTAGAGTGACATTAAATAAATTATAACCTTCCTTTGGAATTGGGCTGTCAAATCCAAAATGGAGTTTTTAAATGCGACTGGAAGTTTCAGCGATAAGCGCGTTCAAACAAACGAACAAATCCAAGAGAGCGCGCGTACGAAGCTTTATTAATAATTAAACAACTATAGGATTGGAAGTTGAATGCCGACTTTTATTTGCCCTACCACACCCACAATTTTGAAGGCATATAAGTACCATCTTTTTAAGCAGCAGGTTGCGGTTTCAGAACCAAATTCTTAGCCCAGGGACCCATAGACTTTAGCAAAGTGCTCTGCAACACGTCCGGTCATGATTCATATCTCGCCCAGCGCTGCAGTGGTTCGAGCACGGCCTGGTTTCAGCGAGAACGCCGACTACGTTCCTCGCTGAAATTCATGATATATTCGCCAACTGGCTGCAGGGAGACCTCGGTTGAGAATAACTTAAAGTTCAGAATACTGCTTAGTTCGTAATGAAGGAAGAAGTCTGCTGACAGATATTAGCTATTAAAATTTTATCACTGATAACCGCTCCCGTTTATGACATACATAGGAGTCTAATTGTATAGATTACCCCATCTTCTTCGTTCCTGTCGAGCTATGTGAGAATACCTCCATTTTATAGCCTCATTGGTGACGTTCTTCACAAAGGTCAGGTGCGTAGTACCACAGAATAACTAATAGTGTAGTACCTACTCACAACCGGCGTGCGTGTGTGACCAGAGACTTAAGTATGAGTTTTTCACTCACGTTCGATTGCGAGCGCGTTAGAATGTTATATGGGAAAAGTTATAGCGCCACCTGGTGGTCATTAGAAAAGCCTAATTTCCCCTATAAAATTCTAACGCGCTCAAAATCGAACGTGAGTCGAAAAAACTCACACTAAGGCCACAGATGTATAAACCTAAACGAAGCAAAAGGAGTATGTAAGGGCCGTAGCAGGTGCCGTTCTGTGTCTGCCCCATGGGAAGATGGCGTGAGTTTATGTATGTTTCAACGTTTACCAGTCAACGAAGTTGGCAGCAGGTCTGACTGCCAACTTCAAACGCCAGCAGTGGCCCTTTATTTTGCCATAACATTACATAATATATGTCAACATCAACAATAAGATTTACCTAAGAGTCGACTTTGACAGCCCAAACCAAAGTCTATTACTTTATTTTGGCCAACTCTGTACGTAAACAACAAAAACTATCGGAAGACATAAAATAAATCTCGATGTAGTAATAACATAAGCCTATAACCTTCCCACTGCTGGGATACAGGCCTCCTCTCAGTGAGAGGGAGTGGGCTGTAGTCCACCACGTGGGTCCGGTGCGGGTAAGTAGATGTCACATATCTTCGATTTTTTTATTCGAGGACAAGTCGGTTTCACGATGTTTTCCTTCACCGTTTTGAGAGCAGTGAAGATGAAATAATTTACACAAAGTAAAGCGCCCTGACTGGATTCAAACCTACGACCTACAAGTCGTAAGTCGCGGCCGTTACCACTGCGTCACCACTGCTCCCTCCACTAGACCACGTAGTCAATGATTAATGTAAATTACACGGATTCTTGTCTCTCCTCACAAATCGGTAATTCATGACAGCCGCTCACTGGCTTTTCTTCCTCATCGTGTATTAATAGTCTAAGAGCGTGCGTTATTCTCGTTGTTCTCAACAGAACACGGTAATTAGCGAGGAGAGGAAGTAAACAGTTGTACGTAAACAAACGGTACATTTGAATTAAGTGGCGACACAGACGGGCAACTTCAGTTGTATTTCTGGAACACATTATGTTGGTGAATATTCTTGATATCGAATTATCGAGTTCTCATGTTAGCGATTACTTAATTGATGTATTAATCGACGAGCAACAATTTATAAAGTGTTTTTTTTTTTGTATTGTGATAGCATAATTTTGGGAAACGTTACGTTACGCTACGTTAGTTCTAGGAACCAGATTGCCTCCAGAGAATTCTAACAGTCCCATAGGGCGAATAATAATTTATTTATTTATACAAATCTTGCCTAAACTATCTTCACAGATCTACGATCCAATGCGATAGTTCGGCCTTACAAGCTAAATTCTACATCTTATAAAAATAATCTACTTTATTCTTAAATCTAAGTAACTTAATATATATAATGTAACTTTTGCGAATTCACTCAAGTTGCACCACAAAACATCAACCCTCTCGTGAACCTCATTCACCACACGTATGGCTCTAGTAAAAGGAGTTTTCGCCAGAAGGTTGGTTCTGGCTGCAGGCGCAGCAAGCAGGGGCGGGCGTCGCCGCCTCCACACGTACCTGTCTGGCACGCAGAGCTCTAGGTGCCGCAGCACTCCCGGGTTATGCGCTACGCCACGTAGTAGCTTCACTACATACGCCACGAGCGAAAAGTCCCGCCGTACCCTCAAAGTGTTATACCCTACCATACCAAGAACAAATAGTGTAGGGTACATTAATGGGTAAAAAGGATACACCCCATACAGTTTGTAATACAGGTGTCTAGTGAACTTATTTTGAATACGTTCCAACATACCACTATATTTCGCCTCATGAGGAGCCCATATGAATGCACTATGTTCAAGGTGACTTCTGACTAATGCATCATATAATACCTTAAGGGTCATGATGTTGGTGAATAATATTATTTTAATTATGCTTTGTATGATGTTATGATAGAATAAATAACCTCAAACACCTACATATATTAGAAAGTTACCTTGCCAAACTGTTGCCCGATTGTAAAACCGCTGAATCCAGTAACAAGAAGGGCAAAGGGAACGTACCTATATGAATCGAGAATATCACCATTAAAGGTCGTTTTACTGTCGTATTCATCACGCCATACGCCTGAATAGGTATAGGACTTCTAATTGCTTCTATTTCTTCTATTCTGTTTTGTATTAGGTAGATACCGGCAGCAATAGAAGTCGTTAAAAACAATTTAAGGGAGTTGCGCTAAGGTCATACTTGTTACGATCGTGAATCATATTTACATAACATACTACCTGACGCAGACCAGCAAATTGCAACAAACGTAAGAAAAATCGAATATTGCGCGCAACCCTGACGCATAACACCATGCCTGTCTCCTCGAAGGGTAATAAATCAGTTAAAAAAGGAAATCTCAGGCACGGACGCCATATTTTTAAAAGTAGCGACCCACCTAGTGTTCCTCTGCATCCGGTAAGACTGAAAGCTGACCCGAACATGGTCGGGAAAGGACTAGGCAGATAATGATGTGCCTAAGATTCTATCATAATCATGCACATCGATGGAGGGGACATCCTTGCAAAACAGTTACAATTATAGGTAAGGCCTCTTGATAGTCTGTTGGTGAACAGCTTCAAAGTCAAAGTCAAAGTCAAAGTCAAAGTCAAAGCATTTATTTCAAATAGGCACATTAAAGGCACTTTTGAACGTCAGAAATTACAACAAATAGAATTGATTCTAGTCGCCCATTCCAAAAGGTAGTTTTCGTATGGAGAAGAACGGGCAAGAAACTCCACCGTTACTCTTTTAAAATATTTTACAAAATTTTGCATACATTAATTATATAATAATAATATGTGAACACGATGCACCTAAAATAAAATTACTATACCACAATAGGTAAAAGACTTAAAAATGAAACCATGACATATAAATTAATTATCTGATAGATACATGGTGCTCACATATTTACAAACATGGTAAAAGTAAACGATTTTCATTTAAAAAAAAAATTACAAGTAATAAGTCAGGGTGTGAGTAGTAAAGTAGTTACAGAATGTAAATCAATGTCAAAAAAAAAAGTATAAATTTACAATTAAATTGCAACCAGTTTGATTTTGTCTAGGCTCCAGATTGTCCTATGGAGCAGGACCAGCATGTTTCCAAGCGTTCTTATCTTGGATATAATCTTCTAATTTATAGTATGCTTGTTTACAAAGTGTACGTTTAATGTGAGTTTTAAATTTTCTTTCATTTAATTGCAATACATCGCAAGGTATTTTATTGTAACATTTAACACAGTACCCCATAAAAGATGTATGTACCTTGGCTAATCTGAAAAATGGTTGATGTATTTTATCTTTATTTCTAGTATTAAAATTATGTCTATCGCTTATTTTATTAAAAAGATGTAGATTTTTTCTTACATACATAATATTTTCATAAATGAATTGGCAAGGTACCGTCATAATATTAATCTTTTTAAAAAGTTCCCTGAGAGATTCGCGGCGACGTAGATTATAAATGGCTCTGACAGCTCTTTTTTGCAAAATAAAGATGGATTCAATGTCAGCAGCTCGACCCCATAGTAAAATGCCGTACGACATAATGCTGTGAAAGTAGCTAAAATAGACTAAACGCGCGGTTTCTATATCAGTTAATTGTCTTATCTTTCTAACAGCATAAGCGGCAGAGCTAAGCCGCCCCGCAAGAGATGTTATGTGAGGTCCCCATTGTAATTTGTCGTCTAGCGTGATTCCCAGAAAAACAGTTTGATCAACAAATTCCAGTTTTTCTCCATTCAGTATGATGTCACATTCACTACTTCTAACATTAGGTAATTTAAATCTAATGCATTTGGTTTTCTTTTCATTTAGTACCAAATTATTTACCGTAAACCAATCTTGGACCTGAAGAATAGAGTTATTCACGTCGTCAAGATTTTGTGCTCGTCTGTCTATCTTAAAGATCAATGAGGTGTCATCTGCAAATAACACCATCTTCGGTTGATTTTGAAGTAATTGGGGTAAATCATTAATGTAAACTAAAAAGAGGAATGGACCCAATATAGAACCTTGAGGAACGCCCATTGCTATTTCAGACCCTAATGAGTTTACGCCGTTTACTTGAACTTTAAGCTTTCTATCTTTTAGGTATGACTTTAGTAAATCAAGAGCTAAATTCCTAATCCCATAGTGCTCAAGTTTCAGCAGAAGTGTCTCATGGCTTACGCAATCGAACGCCTTAGAGAGGTCGCAAAAGATTCCAATGGCATCTTGTGCTTCCTCCCAGGCGTTAAAAATGTTCTTTATTAGGTTTACACCGGCGTCAGTGGTACAACGCCCTTTGGTGAAACCGTACTGTTGTTCGTGAAAGATGGAATTTTTGTTAAAGTGGCGTAACATTTGATTGAGCATCAACTTTTCAAACACCTTACTGAGAACCGGCAGAATTGAGACAGGCCTATAATTGTTGGGTTCTTTACTATCACCGGATTTGAACAAAGGAACTACTTTACTGTGTTTCATGAGATCCGGAAAGACTCCTTGGTCTACACTGATGTTAAATATGAAAGCTAAATAGGGCGCAATCGTTTCGATGATAGATCTACAAACTTTTACAGACATTCCCCAGAGATCTTCTGTTGATTTAATTTTAAGATCTTTAAAAGCTTTTATAACAGCCTGGGGGTTTGTATGTTGAAACCCAAACTCCGAAGGGCATGCCTCAACATTCTTTCTAAGTAAGTCAGCAGAAAGCGCGGGTGAGGAATTCAAAGCTTCAGTAGTTTTAATGGGAATATTAGCAAAAAAGTTTTCGAATTCCTGGGCAATTTCTATATCTGAATTGATGGGGCCATGTGCGGTCTCTAAATTAAATTCAGTATTACGCTGTTTTTTCCTACCTGTTTCATTATTTATTATTTGCCAGGTAGTTTTTATTTTATCATCGGCTGATTTTATTTTATTGCTAATATAAAGAGCTTTAGCAGTTTTGCATACACTTTTGAAAGTCTTAGAATAAGTTGCAACATACTGATGAAGGCTTGTGCTATTCATATGTTGCTTCAAGCCATAAAGTTCAAAGAGGTTTTCCCTGCTTTTACGAATACCTGGAGTCGCCCAATCGCTAAATAAGAACTTTGTGTAAATACTTTTAGACTTTAGTGGGAAAGTGTCATTAAATTGCGTGTTTAATAGTGAAAAGAACTCGGCGTAAAACTCATTTGGGTCACATAAATTATTAAAACTCTGAACACATAATTTACTGGCCAAAGAATTATTTAATTTTTCTAAATTTTTACATGTAATTGGCCTAAACCTTATTAAAAATTTTTGTAAAGGCACGTAGGAGCAAAATGTTATTGTTTGTCCACTGTGATCAGATGGCAACTTATTTACAATTTGTTTGTGTAAATAATCACAGTTACAGAAAATATTATCTATACAAGTGGCAGTGGAAGCTGTTACTCGGGTGGGTTCAATAAAAACATTTGACAAATCAAATGACCCAAAAAGACTTAATAATCTGATAGTATTTGAATTATTTTCTAATAAATTAATATTAAAATCGCCACATATGATTATTGACTTACTACTAGCAGAAAGTTTCTTTAGCACATCTTCCATTACAGAATCAAACAAAGCTAGATTCTGGTAACTTGGAGGTCTGTATACGCATACTACTACATGCTTATCGAGCTCAACACAGGACAATTCAATGGTGTGTTCAACAGACAGCCCGACGATGTCTTTTCGTTCCTTTGATTTAATTGAATTTTTAACTAATATTAATGATCCGCCATGTATCATACGTGTTCGGCTGAAATGGCTAACTACACAATAATTTTCATAGTTAATTGACATTACTTGATGGGCTTTTAACCAATGTTCTGTTAAACAAATGACATCAAACTTGGTATTTTCTAAAAACAATTCTATTTCCAGTAATTTAGAAGAGCAACCTTGAATATTTTGGTTAAGTAATTTTAAAATATGTTGCCCTCCCTTTAGTTTATTATTATTCTGAGTAATATTGCCAGAAGATACCTTTTTATTATTCTCTAATAGTAATTGGTTATTTGAAGGGGTAACTTCCGTTGTCTTACTAACTAGTTTAAAGAGTTATCCGGAGTGACCTCCACAACTACAACTGGAGAGTTTAGATTGCCCGAATAAGTTCCAGCAGAAGGGGAAAACCCTACCTGACTGGTAGTGGTCTCCAAAGATGTTGGTATTATAGGTGGATCCTCCTTCGTACATGACGATTCATAATTAATCACTATGTTGTTAGTATAACTAGGCAACACAGATTCGTCACTAATACTAGAATTCGTTATATTAGCTATAACCTCGTTAATATTATATGCTATCAACATAGCAATCAGATGTCTACATTTCCCAGACAGAGATAAAGTTCTCTGAGTTAACTTAAAACCACTAACAAACTTGTTAGTGTCAAAAAACAATAATTTGTCACTATGACAACATGTCAGCTTGTGAATAGTATTATTCAACTTATAAATATAATTATTTTCGTTATATGATAACGTATCTGAGTAAGGAAAAGCACACAACATTAGCTTACCTATGTTTAATTTTAATAAGGTGTTCACACCATCCACTATGTCCATTCTGGTTATACCAGTGCTATTACCTAATAGCAAAACCATAGTATAATAATTATCTAGGTTTGCATTGGCAATTCTTTTTATCATTTGTTTAAAACTTATGTTATGGTAACTGTGATTGGTAAAACTATGGCTAAGGTAATTGAGTAAAATTTTTCCTAAGCCAGAACCTAACTCGTCACAAAAAAAAATTGATTTGTTTATCTGTGTGGTCTCTGCTGGAAGAGCTAACACCGGAAGGGGCAAGTCAGACTGAGGCTGAAGAGATGGTGGTTGGTTGACACAGCTGCATGAAAGATCCTTAGTCAGACACTCGTACCTCTCAGCATTGTACTTCACCAAATCCAGTAGTTCTCCAGCTTCAAACAAGCGGTCACTTAGTTGCCGTTGTGAACTTTCATATTTTTCAAAAATATCCTTCAGCAAATGCTCCTTGTGTAATATGTCATTATAGAGGAGCTGGATATCAGTGTCATACTTTTCCCTACATTTATCTAACTCAATAGTACAATTATTTAAACTTTTCGATAACACAACACGTTCCTTTCTAAGTGAAAGATTTAATTTTAAGAGATTTTGTTTTTTTATTGATCTCTTTGACCGTTTAATTAATTTCTTGATTTTAATATATTTCTTTAATTTGTTGTGACTCATAACAATAGGACACAATGGTATGGTATCATCACCAGTCAAATCTATAGTTGCAGCTGGCTCACACACTGATTTTTGCTTACTACCTACCAACTCATCAAAAAGATTACTAGTGCGAGCAACCTGGTTATTGATCTTGATACACTCAGAGATTGATAGTGCCTCTTGGGCTTCAAACAATCTCTGTTCAAGCTCTGTGATCCGTTTCAATGCCAATTCGTGGGTGTCACTGCAATCTTGAAATGTTGACACTACGTGTTGTAGTTGACTGTGCTGGTCAGTTAAGTCCATGTGTTGCATGTGCAGCTGAGACAGTTCGTTCTTGAGGGAGGTGTTCTTTAAAATAATGTTTTCCACTTCCACTTCACTGTCTTCCCTTTCGCGGAGCAGCTGTTTACACATCGCTTCAGAAACCTCTAGCTCCTTCAAGGTAGCTCTTAGTTTTGCTGCCATATCCTTCATTGTAGCACTGCGGGTCATCATTTTCTTTGAAGGGTCAGTCACCTGAAATGTGTGAAGTTATGCAGCTAAATAACAGTGTGAAAAAAGATGTTACAATATTTAGATTAGTAGGAGGTAGAAGGGAAAAAAAATAAAATAAATTAAGTGAAAAATAAGTAATTAAATGGTAACAAATAGATTTTAAAATTAGGTAAGTTATTAAGGAATTGGATGGGAATGTTAAATACGAGTAGAAGTGAAGTTACAAGGAATACTGTTATTATTGTAAAAACAAAGAAACTTGATTGACAATAACAAGTTTATGACACATGACAGGTTTTATAGTGTGAATAATTAATCATTATGCTACTTAAAATGAGGCTATTTTTGTGTAGTAAATTATGTAGTGTTTATTGTCTGGGCGAATGTTTTCGTCGTCGATTTTGCTTCCACTAGTTGTCAAGCAAAAGGAGACATAAACCGTGCCAGTGTGTGATGGACGTAGCTCAGAGTATATAGCTTCAGGTAGATGAGACGTCTATCACCGACTGTACGGACGATAATACAATTAGAAACCAACTCTGTTGTTTGGTCCACTCAGCTATAAACTAAGAATAGAATGATGGAAACTGTGTAGAAAGTCTGAAATCGATCTCGATTAGCATCTGCCTGCATTCAGCTATTGCTGAGACAATATGACTCGTATTACAAACGATGATAGCAATGGAGGCCCAGTGCTAACGGCCGGGTTCGAGCTCAGACAGTACATCATTACAGCCGAAAGACGTCTGCTGTTGGATATAGGCGTCCCCCAAGCACCGCCACTTCCGGTCCTGTGCATCCCGCATGCAGCGGATTCTCACGGCCTACACAAAGACATCAGTCCACCTAGTGGGAGGCCTTCCAACGCTAAAAGCAGCCACAGCCTTGTGCAATTTATTTTATCACCACTGCTCTCAAAACTGTTTAGGAAAACATCGTGAGGAAACCTTCCTGTCTTAAAACCAAAAATTTGAAAACATGACTGTGAAATCCACCAACCCGCACTGGGCCTGCGTGCCTGCGTAGTGTATTATGACCCAATCTCTCTTACAGAGAGGAGGCTTGTGTCCCTCAGCAATGAAATGAAGCAATGGATAATGACCTTCAAAACTCTCGGATTATGATTGAAAGTGTATTACGCAATTGGGGTGCTGAGCAGGGGTTGTTTCCCCTCTCCTCAGATAATTTTGGACAGACTACAACAACTCGAAACAATAAAAATAACAAAACACAAGTCATAGCACGCTTGTTCAAAACCGAGCGTTTCTGAAATGGTCCTCGCAACAACATATAACTTCTACTTGTATTATTTTTCATTATTTTCTTAGCAGCCTTTCAGCAGTCTTTGGAGGGTAACTAACTGTCTTCTAATTAAATGCTTACCTAGTAGTTAATGTTAGGAAAACGATATTTGCATATGCTAATGAACGTAATTTCGGCTCAAACTGGCTAAATATTGGTTTAGATACGGATCTCAATTGTGCTTTGGGAGGTGGCGTAGGTTTAACCTATTAACTTGAGTCACTAGGTGAATATGGTTAATTTCGATATTATACTATAGTAGTCGCGTTTTAGCATGGCAATAACGGCCAAAAACCTACATTTTTTTAGCATTTTTTACTACAGAAACTGAAATAAAGTCTTACGGAGAGATATTAGAGAAAGGGCAACGACCGCTTTTGCCACTCTAAAACGCAACAACTATAGAATAATCCATTAGGTATATAATATTACTAGCTTCCGCCCGCGGTATGTCGATAAAAACTATCCTATGTCCTTCCCCGGGATGTAATCTATCTCTCTGCCAAAATCCGTTTAGAGGTTTAGGCAAGAAAAACATACAGACAGACAGACAGAGTTACTTTCGAATTTATAATATTAGTATGTACTCGTATTTTGGTTATGATAAAGATCAAGAAAATGTTGGAATTATTTTGAATTCGTGAAATGAAAACGAAAGATTTCAATCAGAAGGCAAGTCCCGTAATTAAAAACGATCAAAATCTAGTCGCAATTTCATCTCAGCGACAATCAATGTCAAAAGCTTGTAAAAAATGTAGGGAAAGTAGAGGTATTTTTGACAGATTCAGATGAAATTTTTCGAATATTAGGTTTGATGATGATTTCGATTCATCCTCCCATTGTTTATGTTGTTATAAATAATTAACTATGTAGGTATCCCCTAAAGTGTATCAAGGTTAAATATGAATATCTACTCTTTATATGTTTAGACTAGAAACTGACTTAATAATAGTAATTAAATAATCATTACCCCCTTTCTGGGCTTTCCAATTGAGTAGAAAGGCTAGGCATTGAGCTTCTAATTTTACCCACATCATAATTTAAGTTGAATTAACACTGATCAAATCCAAAAGATCTTCATGAAAAACATACTACCTTCCATAAATTTATTTTTAGACGAGAGTACATGAGAATTATATTCTCGCCAGTACAACGCGAGATCTTAGCCCGAGGCGCAGTCAACGAAATAAGAACACCTTAATTTTGCCCGTTTGCGATATTGCTGTCACAATTTTGCCAGGCGCTTTTTGAATTTAAATGAATGATGTTCTTTCATTAGTACTCAATATCTTTATTGCTTTACCATAATGTGTACTTAGGTGGTAACTACATAATTTAGATCATTATGGACCCTGTAGGGCACAGCAGAAGGGTAGGAGAGAGGAAGCCCTGTTTTAGGAGATATTTAATTAGATATTATTTTTGTTATTTATTATTTATTAATAATTACCGTTTCTTTAATATATAATAAACATTAATTTATATTGCATGATTATCATTACTTTTATTACTTTTTGTTTTATTTATGTTTATCGTTTAAATATTCATATAGGTACGGACTGAATCAGTATTTTTTAAAGTTTTTTTATAAAGATATTTGACTTTTAATAACATTTTATTTAACATTAATAGAGTAGACAACATAATTATTATGGCAGTTGTTTAAATAAATTTAGTGGTCCGGTGGTCGCAAGAGCTACTGCTGAGCATGAGGTCTTGGTTTTGATTGCCAAGTCGGGCAGTGTTAATGTGTTTTTCTATTAGAAAATTCAGTAGCAGGCCGGAGTCTGGATTTGTGCTCGGTTGATGACCCAATAGGCTCGCCCCCATCACAACATAACTGGCGAAATGTGAGTGTACTATGTACAGACGCCAGCACATCAAGCTACCCGAAACTGTCAAACTTTTCCAATCAACTGTGAACCTTATGCTTTAGCGATAAAGTTGAAAATCTATTAAAGAAACTTGACAGATTGTAGTAGCTTGATGTGCCGGCGTCTGTACCTATAGTACACCCACCTCTGCCTAACCCTTTCGAGGAAACAGGCGTGATATTATGTTATTTTATGGTAATTTTAGGATTTTGAAGGTAGGAAGGCCCGTTACAGATTTGCAAATGTTAACTACCCAAAAAAATCTGCCCTAGAATTGTTATCTACACTACATAAGGTTAAGATTTCCATGTCGAATCTCAATCTACATTCCACAGACATTCGGGTTTTGCTCAGTATGTAGCCGGCGTTCTGTAGCGCTGTGTTAATATTTAATTTGCCGGGCCTTTCATCTCGGGGCAACGACGGGTCAGACGCGACCCTAGGCAAAGTGTGTTGGAACGACTTGGATGTCCAATTGTTTTCTTATGGATCGTATGTAATTCCGTGTATTTAATTGATTCTATCTTGTGAGTGCTTGTCATTTGTGTATGGCGTGTATTTAATCGAGCCTCAAATAATTCCCATTTTGCGCTCCGAAAAATATTATTGAAGTTTAATTGATTGCGCCTCTCGAGAAAAGTCTAGAAACTTAAAAAAAAGCTCACTTATTAAAAAAATGTGTGTATCATTAGAAGCACAAACAGTTTCTAGAGGTCTTAGAGGTAATTTAAAAAAAAGTGCCCATCATTAGGAGATCAATAAGTTTTTAGAGATTTCCCTTTCTGACGGATGAAAATGAGCAGCGTAAGTTCTGTGATTGATATTGCAGCAAGATATTTTTCATAAAGAGCTTTAAATCTATCAAGAGACGAAATAACATTAGGTTATAGTTATAAATACCTACGTTTTTTTTATTGCTGAATTGGCCTGTTCTCGACACCGATCACGCCTGATGGAAACCGATGGATGAGGTTTATGATGGAACGATTGTGCCCAGAAGATGCCTGTTCACTCTTGCTTTGAAGGCAGACGGGATAAAGGTGGAAGGGAACACAGACGTTGGCAGAGAGTTCCACACTTTGACTGTGGGCATAATAAATGTGGAGGAAAAGCGCCGAGTTCGCCTGGTTGGGTTATCAACCAAGTGTGGATGGTACGCTGCAGTACGTCTGGTAGTCCGTAGGTACCTACTTAGTAATCATCTGCCAATTTAATGAAAAATCAACGGGATTTTTATTTCCGGTCACTGCAATGTTGAAGTTAAAAAGCATTAGTCCGGAAAAGGTGAGGAAAAATAAACCCTACAACTGAATCAGTACTTTACCACAGAAACTATACTCAAGGAACGTTCTCTTTTAAAACTAAAGAATTGAAATAAAGTTATAAAACTTGCAGAATCAAGTCACAAACAAAAATACAATTATCTACAGTCTTCGTCTGAACAAAGTCCGGAGGGGGAGGACCTCCCTACGTCAGCAGTCAAAGGATTAAAAACCTACTGAAACTTCAGTTGTTTTGGTTTTCGCATAACACGAAAGTACTTAGAAAAACATAGATGCAGCACCCAAAGGCATTGTTAAAAACAGTTTACAGTAACCAATATTTTGTAACCATATTATTTTGATTTAAAAGAGTGACCATGTAGTTTTTTGCCCGTTCTTCTAAATAAATACTACGCTTTGGAATGGGCAACTAGCTTCATCTTTCTGACTGGCCGACCCCTTGACAATTCAAAATTGCCTTAATTGGTTTGTCTATACTATTAATTTATTTTATATTTTATAATATTATAAAGCTGAAGAGTTTGTTTGTTTGTTTATTTGTGTGTTTGTTTGGTTGAACGCGCTAATCTCTGGAACTACCAGTCGGATTTGAAAAATTCTTTTTGCATTTGATAGCCCAATTCTTGAGGAAGGCTATAGGTTATTTAACATTGCGCTATGTCCTTTAGGAGCCGAGCAAAAAGAAAAAAAGTCAGAAAAACGCTAAGCAAAAACGAAGTAATAGCGCGGGCAGGCGATGCTATGCGACGGGGTGGGTCGGAGTAACAAGAAATTTCACGCGGACAAAGTCGCGGGCAGAAGCTAGTTTGAAATAAATGCTTTGAGTTTTTTCTTTGAGTTGAGTGTAATATGCGACAGGTAAGAGAGACCCATAAACTTGTGGCTCATTTAATTTTATCCCAAACTTTAAATCAAATAAATCTTGAGCCTGCCTACGATCACTCAAGATTTATAGAATCCAAAGTAGGTTACTTTGGATCACAACTGCACTTGAAAGTTGAAACACCCTCATTATCATCCTAAAAACACCTTAACAGGAAAATTTACTCACCTGGATATCTGACGTACTCGTATGTATATGTCTTAACCCATCAAGCCCCGCGCGTGCCCTATGTAGTACGATACAATAGAAAATCAAGTATTGTGTCTCATTAGCGGAACTTGAGAGGTCATGTCACTATTTGCTTTGCCCGTATACTTACCTGCGGAAAGGCTGTTAAGTTTGGTTGTCAGGATTCCGCACCCAAAGGGTGCCAACGGAAATCTCACTAAGCCTCCGCTGTCCGTCCGTCCGTCTGTCTGTCAACGGGCTGTACCTCATGAACCGTAATAGGTAGACAGTTGAAATTTAAACAGAGTGTGTGTATGTATTGCGATTTTTGCCTTGTAGTACGGAACCCTTCGTGTGCGAGTGCGACTCGTAGATACTTGCCCGCTTTATTTACCCAACTCTTGCTTGTTTGTCGTTGTTATTTACCATGTTTAGTACAATTATGTAAGCATTACGCATAAACACAAACAATGGGCTTGCCATAATGTGCGATTACAAACGTACAGAATCATAATTCCTGAACCATTCCCTGCCTATTTACGTCTCGCAGACTTTTGATACAGCCACGAGCCCCTCAATCAACATCGGCTTCATCTATAACATACAAATCTCATAAACAATTCCCTGTTCTCATCACGCCTTTGGGATCAACAAAAAAGTGAAATATCGGCAGAGGATTTGCATAATATACAACACTACAACTACCAGCCGACATGATTGATAGCGCACATTGTTTGATTGATCCACGATACACGCTTTTTTGTTTTTGATAAAGTACTTGATGTTTTTTTATAAATAAAAACAATTTTGTAACTGTCTAACTGGAGCGCAAAGGCTACTTCTCATACAGAGAGGGAAAGCGTTAGTCACCACGCGTGCGTGCGACCGCTAGTCATAAAGAAATAAAATCTTATGGGCACAATTTATATATACCTACCACATAATTATCTATATACATCTATACTAATATTATAAATTCGAAAGTAACTCTGTCTGTCTGTCTGTGTGTTACCTTTTCACGCCTAAACCACTGAACGGATTTCGATAAAATTCGGCAGAGAGATAGATTGCATCCCGGGGACCTTCCGCCGCTTCTGCCCGCGAGGTATTTCGATAAAAACTATCATCCTTATATAAGATAGTTTTTATCGACATACCTCGAGGGCGAAGCCGCGGTCGGAAGCTAGCATTAAAATATAGCTGAAAAGTTTAAACGCACTAATCTCTGGAACTCCAGGATTAAAGATAAAGATAAAGATTTATTTATTTGCAAAAACATGTGTAGATAATATACATGGTATAATGTTTATTATAGGTGTTACAGGATATTCTTTGGTACAACATGTTTGACCATGGCTGGTGTACAAATTAGGTCGGAAGACCAAGATTTCATAAAAAAAAAATATACAAAGTTAAATAATCTAAAAAAAAATAAAATAGCAACAATTAACATCAATATTAAATCATAAATAAAAAACAATTGGTAAATATTCATGCGGTTCAAAATAAATATAATGGATTCACTCAGTAATATCAGAACGATTTGTCATTTAAAAATTCATTAATATTATAATAGGCTTTTTCTGTCAGTATTTTTTTGAATGTTTTCTTAAATTGGTCTGTATTTAGTTTTTTACACAGATAGGGATATTGTTATAAATTATCGGTGCTCTGCATACCACGCTTTTATACAATAGTGCTGTCTTAGCTGGCTGAACACGAAGTTTACTGTTATCCCGGCGATTTCGTATTACAAGGTCCGATATTCGAGGAAACAAATGGGGGTTATTTTTTACAAATAAGGCGATTTCTAAAATATAAAGTGACGGCAGTGTGAGGATTTTATGCTTTGTAAAAAGTGGCTTACAGCTCACAGTACTTTGGATACCGAACATAGCACGTATGCATCGCTTAAAGGGACTGCAATGTATTACCGTGGTGATAAGAATATCTGTGTGACAGAGGCACGGAGTTTCTAATTCTATGCAACGAAAATATGCTCGTGTAAATTCGTTTAGAAACATAATATACAGAGTCAAATTAAATCAGCTATCGAAACTCTGTAAACGATATTTAACAAGAAAATATTAAATAAAAAAAAAATATGTTTATTGGGGGGTCAACGACCGATGGCATTGTTTTTACTTCAAGAATGAGTTGAGAAAATGTGTTTTCTTTCGTTTCTCGTGTTTAGATATCGATTCAAATCACGTCTGTGAAGTTTACACGAAAATAAAAGATTATTTAATCTGAGTGATTAGTAGTACACTAACTGCGGTCGATGAATGCGGGCGATGATGATAAAGAAGTCATCAAATTGATTTATTTTAGTTGTGTCATGTTTAGATATCGATACCGATAGCGAAACTCGAAAAAAAAAAATTAGCTAGCGAAACTCCGCAGACGTGATAACGTCTGCGGAGTTTCGCTAGATAATTTATTTCAACCCTGTACAGAAAAATTAATATGTCTATTGACTCACAATTTCAAGCAAGAGTGATTTAAAGTACTTCAGTCATCAATTTTTACTTGCTAACTTAAAATAGTTAGTAACAAATTCCTGCTACAAACCCCCCATTTTGGATTTGCCCAGCATCTTAAATGAGTAACACATTAACAATCTGAATCATTTTGAAGGATATAATCTAATCCATTGCTTCATTCAAAAAAAAATGTGTGCTTAACTACGTTATGCAATTACCCCGCTGTTTTAATCTCATAAATGGTAAAAATATGACGTCACTATCTATTTGAAAAAGCAATATTACGTTCGAAATCAATTAATTATTATTTACCTATATTCCAAACCCACAGGGCCTATCATACGCGGGTAGGTTATCCAAATAATACTTCAAAATAATATACAAATACACTCAACAATTTATTGCCGTACCGAACGCACCAATTATTGACAAAGGCTTAAAATTTCACTGAAATTGTGTGTGTCAATCAAGCGTTTGTTGGACGTTTCGAGATCGTTACTCCAGAGCTGGATGAGTGCTGCATGCTGGTGCCCTGTGGGAAAACGATGTGTATAGAAGTCATTTTAAAATGGATGAAAATGATAAAACCTTGATTGGGATGTGTTTTTATCCAGTTTGAAATCAATCAATCTTCCGAACCTTTTTCCAACTATGTTGACGTCGGCTTTCAGTCTAACTGCCTATCTGACCACCACAACCCAGCTACTGGGTACTACGGTACCCCTTGTTAAGATTGGTTTTCAGACTTTCGGGCTTCTGACAACCCGTAACAACTGTCAAAGATCCACGTATCACAGCCGGGACCAACGGCTTAACGTGCTTTGCGAGACACGGAGAGGTCTTGGTATGTAAATATGGTCACCCATCCACGGACCAACCGCGTCAAGTGTAGCTTAACTTAGCCAAGTGCCCCTCCAGTTTGGAATATGAAAAGAAAACATACGCGTTGAAGCTGTACAAAGTTATCAAAAATGGCCGAATCGAATACCTAAAAATAACCTTAATAACCTCTTACTTACAGGTTTTTCAGAAAATCCACATTTCACCCACTGAAACGGTCAAATATTATAAGTCGACACACGAAAAATAAAAAAGAAGTCGATTAAAAATAATTCCGCCCTACTCACAAAAAATGCTAAACTGAAATGTCACAAATATCTAAAACAAAATGACTTTGCTAACGCATGCCTTGAATTCAAACACGGCCAGAATCAAATATATTAGCAGTCCTTACCCGTACTCAGAGCCACTAAGTAGACAATATGGAGCCAGACCAGGCAATATACAGTTATTAATATATCATGTCTCACCGCAGTTAGTAAATCATTCTGTGGAATAATATCCCCCCGGGTAATTTGTCAGTATGTTTGTACAAATTAAATTCAAACCGGCCATAACTCAACGGCGGAGGCTTTGGATTCTCGGGCGAGAAGTCGTAAGTTTATGACTTTTCTTCTTTAACCATTAATATTATAAAACAAAGTCACTCTTCGTGTGTGTATATGTGAACGAAATTCTTGCAATCTTCTTTGTAAGTAATGAATAATTTGACTTTGCTATTATCAATAAGGATCATGTAATGATTTGTATTTTCTGCATAGCACCCTGAAGAAAAGGCGTAATGTTTGTATGAAAGAGGTACAATTGTAGCGGTATCTACAACGCCACATGCGAACTACGCGTCATACTGACGTCACGCAAAATCCTGCATCGCGCAAGCAGAGTTTACCGCGCAACTAGCATAGATACAACGGCCCGACATGAATCATCGGGCCCACAAGACACAACACCCGTCTGGTCGGAGGATCCTCCCTTTTCTATGGAGGATGAGTGAAGTGTACACTACACCCTGTTGCTCATACCTCTATACAATCAGTCACAAGACGTGACGCTGATATCATGTCTTAAGACCTCTTATGTAGTTAATAACCTGTCAGATAGCATTACTATATTATAGCCATTACAATGCGTACATTGTCCGTAGACAATGTGCAGTAATTTGTCAAAAGTTTACACAATACTCCACGTACACGCTACCACCCATAGAAATGTTCATATACCTATGCTACCACTTAATATTAACATACCTACTAATACTAACATAATACAAGCACGTGTACATACTAATAATGTGATTGTTGTTTTTATAGCGTAACTAACTTGTGTGTTTTTTATCTCCGGCGCGCACACAACAACTTACCACAGTTTCATCATAATCGGTCGAGCGATTTTCTAGTTTTTCGAGACTCACGAACGGCAATTGATTTTATACATAAGATTAATGGTGTGATAAAAAAACTTTTCTTTGATTAAAACTAACTTTTTAAATTAGGTGCATACTTAAGCACGGTTTCTTTACGGTATATAGGTAGGTACGGTATATAGATAAACAGCGGCGTACAAAAAACATGTCTGACCTGACTGTCTGCCAACAAGCTTCCACAGTGATCCATACAACACTGACGATCGTGCCTGCACACGGCAAATAATTCGTAGTTTTTCACGGCAAGAAAAACGTGTGAGTACAAAAGGCCCAAGTTATTGGCAATGACCATGCCACCTTGTCGTCTGTGGGTATTATATTCAGTCAAAACATTAATTATGACATTGCAAGAGAAGGAAATAACAATAATTAGGAAACAGATTGGCAATTGCAGTTTGATTAGAATTAAAGATAACTGGGGGGTAATTCCGTAAAAACACTCGCAATGGTAATGTTTTTCATTTTGACAGTTCAATAACATTGATTGCGTTATTTATTAGATGATTACCATCGAGAGGTACATTCGATTTATCTACGTTGTTGAGGAGACGATTATATCAAACCTACGTATGAAGCGATGGATTAGCATTTCCTTCAAAATGTTTCGGTATGTGACTGAGTGAGTTAGGAAATTAGGGTGCTCTTTATGATAGGAGAAAAACTCGTAAAGTTACACTTAAATTTTTCACCAACCTAAATTACTTTGTAACTTTTATTGCTATTTTAGGGAGAAAACCATCTCTTGGAAAGTAGTCAAGTGGATTTTTTAAACTTTAAACCCTTCTTTTGACTGGGTAGCCACTGAAAACGCGTAAAAACGCCATTAAAATGTTCCTATTTACTCTAAAAACATGAGAGACTGAAAATTCAGAATTCAACATTGTATACAACTGTAAATAATAAAACGGGGGTCACACGGGGTGAAAGGGGGTGAAAAGGGGAGAACGAGAGGGTTTTTATGGACACCCCGCGTTAGATAAACTGTTAAATTTAACATAAAAGCTAGCAGTTGTAGGACAGTTAAATTCCCATGCTATTGTCAGTTTTAACTTAATATTTGAGTGGAACATAATTATATTTGACTACGCGGCAGCGGAAGTCTGCTTCAATATCTATCATTACCAACAAACTATATATAAACATAACTATGTATAACTAACTTTATTTTCAAAATAACTGCACTCTACACAACTAACTATACAGGCATTTAAAAAATCCTTATAAAGTATCTATAATTACGCTAAAAGTACTTGTTTGCGTTACTTTATAAGAAAAAAATATATACATAAACGCTATTTTTTTCGTTGGTTAAAAAAGCAAAAAATTCAGTTTCTTCGGCAACATGATTATGATGATTCTTTAAAATTGACTTGCAATTGACTGAATGAAGGAAAATTAAAAACTATTGTGGCTTTTTCAATTCATATAAGAATTGAATTAAAATTGAAAAGGATGTGATGTGGACTTTCTGAGTTTATCTTGGACACTAAGCATCGGTGAAGTAAAAACGTCGTGAGGAAACCTGGACCTATGATCAATGTAAGTCTAAAATCGCCCATCCTTCTTGAGTTAGTAAGCGTGGTGGTGCCCTTACCTTCTCTGTATGAGAAGAGGCTTTTGCACTGCAGTGGTACAATAATAGGCTGGTGTTATAATGCTACTACTTATTTATCTTTTCGACACGACGACGTGCCATCAGAAGTGAAAACAAAACACAAACAGAATACTTTGCCATCACTCACTAAAACATCGGATATACATTACATCCCGAGGACAGCCTAACGCATCCGAAGCGGGTATTTTTTTAATCGTCTTATAAACAAAACACGCACGGTGTCGCTTACGGTAACAGTATGGCGCGAGTTCAATGGTTTTTCCCGTCTCAAAAAATTCCCAACGCGCCTAAAGAGGTTTTCACTTGAAAAATAACGACCCGGTTTTATTTAAGACATAAATACTGTGTCCCTCGGGCCAACTAGACGATTCCAATCTATGTATATTTAAAATATGATAAAAGGCAATCGCAATTATTTCGGTCAGATCCTATTCTGATCTGATAATGGAATGAAAGAGTAATAAAAATAATATTCATAAGTACGTAGAAAAAATTTCGTTGAGGCGAAGTCGAGAAGATAATAGAAATGATGATGGCAGCACAGCAATGCCGTTTCATGTTAGAACTTTCTAAGTCCTAAAGGTGGACCCACATATTTATACAAACTAAAAAGCTACTTTTGCCAAGTACCTAGCGTTTCCGTCATGTTCTCATCAAATCTGTCATTTTCACCAGTATTTGACAATATGGTGTCAAAGAACGCTCTGAATTCGGACATTACTATACGGCGGCCACCGCGCATCTATGAAAAAGCACCTTAGCTAAACCGAGAGCTGGTTTTTCTTCCCGTTATTATGATCATTTTTTCTGCTGGACCATACCACAGGGAACCGTCTGGTTGAAGAGTTATGGAAAGCCAAAGTTCCAACTTTTTAGGCGTTTTTTAACGAAAATATGTTCTATAAATTATACCTAACTTTGAATACTCCCACGTACCGTTGCACGCACCCTCAAAAATCAACTGCACACACTAAAAATAAAAGTCGTTTCCCAGCAATTATTTTTGTAGAAAGTTACTTATTTTATTGATTGCGTAGATGACGGCTTCCTAAGTTTTCTTTTTACACCCTGTATTTTCCTAATTCTTGCAACCACAGAGTTATACAAAACCTATTATTTTCAAAAACCTTTGCCTCATGTCGCACCTTTTTAAAACCCAGTAACAAAAATTTTCATAAAATGCCCACAGACCTATTAAATGTTTCCCGGGAGGAATATTTAGAGCATTGTTTATAGTATCCCGGTCGGATATTACGGCTTTTAGCATAAACACATAATATTAACTTTTAAATTGTGGAGGAAGGAAAGCATTTACTTTCAATTCCGTGGATAAGAGGCGAACCTAATTCAATGAAGTAAAACGAATTTATAAAGCGGATGTTGAAGGAACTCGCGAAAGGAGGCGCCCTGGATTGTAGGAGAACATAGGTATACCGGAATTATTGGTGCTGTCCTTTGGAAAAGCCAAGGAGGCTAGTACGAGTACTTACAACTGACGCTAAAAGCCAAGGAGGCGTTTTTTATCATTGAGAGCAGTGGTGGCGTGGTAACGGCGCCGACTTAACGAGTAGGTCGTGGGTTCCAACCCAGGTAGCCGCTTTACTTTGTGTAATTTAATTCATCACCACTATTCTCATGACGGTGAAGGAAAACATCGTGAGGATACCGGTATGTCCTAGGACCAAAAATTCCAAGACATGTGACATCTACCTACCTGTATTGGGTCTGCGTGGTGGAATTCTCGCATATTCAAAATATATTTAAATTTATTAAACTTAGAGCTAATACCTACATTCGAGTAGTCAAAAGTAATATGTAGAAGACAGCCAATTACAAGTTTCCACTTATATAAAAATCAAACTATCATTTTTGACAGTTGTATGAAACGGTTACAATGGCAAATTGACGATTTATTGTAGGGTGTCAATTTGTTAAGCAATCAATTGTCACTGTAAGTACTTCAAAAACCAAAATCATGGCAACGTTCTTCAGAAAGGTGAGGTGTGTAGTACAGTCAGCATCAAAAGTCGATTAACACTTAAGTTTTTTTAATCTCGGTTATTGAGCAAAATATTAAAACCCTTCAGTTTTTTAAATCTCAGTTATTGAGCAAAATATTTGTTCAAAATCGCATTATACTTCTGCTGCAATTTCGAACAAATATTTTGCTCAATAACTGAGATTAAAAAAACTGAAGTGTTAATCGACTTTTGATGCTGACCGTACGTACTCGCAACTAGCGTGCTTGTATGGCCAGCTAATATATTCTGTTAAAATTTCACCGTGAAAACTTAGGTGAAGTGAGCTATCATTCTTCGTGATGATGCTAGGGACCGCTAGGGAGTGACACTGTAGCGGTATCTACAACGCCACATGCAAATTACGCGTCATACAGCAGAGTTCACCGCGCAACTAGCATATATACCTCCAACGGCCCGACATGAATCATCGGGCAGTTGCCCGCCAGACACTACACCCGTCTGGTCGGAGGATCCTCCCTTTTCTATAGAGTATGAGTGAACTTTACAGCCTGTTCCTCATACCTCAATAACACCATTGACAGCTCATTTCACCTAAGTTTTCACGATGAGTATTTTGCAGAATAGATCGACTATGTAAGAAAGTATACGAAGCAAAAGGAGTATGTAAGGGCTGCAGCAGGTGGCGTTCTGTAGTTTCTGCCTACCCTCATGGGAAGAAGACATGAGTTATGTATGTGCTTGTGCTATGTATGTAAAAGCATGATAATAATTTAGTACCTACTCAAGATGTTCCATAATCTCTAGTGAAATGACTACTTCCTCTCTAAAGTTAAGCTCGGAGCGAGGTTTGTTTACCTTCGATTATTGACTGTATTGCATTTCAACGAGGCTGGGATGAAGTTCCAAAGTTATTAGTTTTCGTACGAAAGCTTCAGGAAGCTCCCGGCAGTTTCGATGCAATTTCACTTAGTATTTTGTAGCAAAGACGCTGACGCTTACACAAATCATAATATCCTAGTGTCTGGGACAGACTGGATGCGGAAAGCGGAGGACAGGGTGTTGTGGCGTAGTCTGGGAGAGGCCTATCTCCAGCAGTGGACTGCGATAAGCCGAAGTTGATCGATTGATTGAATATACCACTAATGTGAAAGCTGGCTGTTACTCAATCGCATTAATAATTTAAAAGTTTTAAAATAATATGATCAAGAATTTAAAAAGGAGGGGAAAAACTTGTCCGCATTGCTTTCAACAGGAAAAATGCCCAAAAGGCTGGCAGCATTGCCACGCTGTATGGCAATGCAGATTCTTTGGCCAAAAAATAGGCCAGCCCTCTGGTCACGTGAAGTGGTGACCAACCGCTTGACGATGTCTCGAAAAGTGGTTTACCGCAATTAAATGACTGAACGGTATAAAAAACTTGCATGAGCATATTAAATACTGTTTAACCGAGTGGCGCGCCGTGCGTGCAGCTGCCTGTCCAGCACTGAACTGCTGTTGGCTGATGAGTATGTTGACCCAGGTAGTAGTTTGCCTCCCCCCCGGTGGGTTCCCGCATTGTCGAGGCGGGGGGGCTCAGTAGCCGTGGCTTGGACACCCACGGTGAAGCGAAGAGGAACCCGAGGAGGGGCCGCTCGTCAAGGCTTTTGCTGACAAGCCAACGACGTAGCGGCCAAAAGTAGGTTGCGGTGTCGCTTGGGCGGCATCGCAACTGAGGCGGGCCGCGATGTCGTACCGGAGGCATCGCGGCTGAGGGTTGGAGGCCGCGGCGGGAGAGGAGTGCCGGTATTACGGTGCGCCGCTTTCCCTACCTTCCGCGGCCTTGACGGGGTCGCCACCGTACGATGGCGGACGCGGTGGGGCTGCAGGGGAAGAGGAGTGTCGGTATTACGTTGGCCGCTCTCCCTATCCTCTGCAGCCGAAAATTGGCAGGCGGCGGGGCCAATGTCCTGACCCGTCACAGGGGGACCAAGGGTGCCCAGACACGGGGTCGTCTGGCGCCCATGTGCTGGTTTGGTCTCTTTGGTCTCTGGGATGGTCACGGCGTGCTATGTGTTCTGGTGCGCCGGTGATGGGGAGTGCTCTCCAGAGGAGGGTCCGGCAACGGATAGCCGCGGCGGGTTCACGGATGAGTGCTAACGCGTGCCCGTGTTCCCGCCGTAAGCGGCAGAGGAGGACACCGTGGAGTTTTAGTGGGTTAGAGTCCCACATAACTGCACTATCTCCCCGTGGTAGTGCAGTATGCATGAGCATTTCTCCACGTTAAAAAAAAATAAAAAAGGTTTGCCTACGATACGAGTAAAACCGTGGGCAACAGCTAGTTTGTTCTAATTTGTAGAAATAAACTGAAATATATACCCCGAAAACGAAATCTAATTTCGGCTGACCTAAAATACCTACTACCCAACATTCAATTTTAACATCCACCCATCCATATCGCAACCGCAGCACATTACCCTCCCCGCTGAATACCTGCTCATCAATGAGCTTCACGGAGTTTCATTAAATATTTGGCGGAGGTATCCGTTTGCGGTCTTGATTCGAATTCTATGTTAAACGGTGGGAAAGTAAATATTTTATGAGGGAAAATGGGGAGCATACTTTATCATTAATCTGTTTGTAAATTCCTGAGAAATAAGGAAAAGGCCTTTCTATACCAGTTTTAAGGAATAATAAAGGATTTCTTGTAAATACATGTTTGGGGGTGAAGCGGCGATACTTTAATGTAAAGTCAGGAAAATTAATGGTTAAGCTAATTGACTACCAACTAAAATGTCCGTATATTTAAATCACAACTATCATTCTTCGATAATTGTGTGAAATGGCTATAATACAGCAAATTGATGTTGGGTATCAATTGATTTCCCTGACTGTACTTCAGAGAGCAGTGGCGGCCAAGTGGTAACGCCTGCGACTTACGAGCTGCAGCGGTGCTATTCTGTAAAAATCTCACCGTGAAAACTTAGGTGAAGTGAGCGTGGAGTGAGCTGTCAAATAGTGTCTATTCCTAGCAAAAACAAACTCACTTGACCGATGTATTCACGGTGACAGTTTTACAGAATCGACCGGCAGGTCGTAGGTTCGAACCCAGACAGCCGCTTTACTTTGTGTAAATTATTTCACCACGACTGCTCTCAAAAACGGTGAAAGAAAACATCGTGAGGAAGCCGGCATGTGTCTCCAACTTCATGATCATATAACATGGCTCATAGCAGTTTGTATGTTAATCTTTATGAGCGGCTGTCAAGCTGCGAGCTATGATTACAGGACATATTCATGCAAATAATAGTATGTTACACTTACCAGTAATTATACGTGAAGTGGGGTGGCGAACACTGTTGAGTGTCATGACATTAAATATTATTTTAGTCACTAGAATATTAATTTGTAACTTAGTGTTTTAGTTCTTCATATTATTTTAGTTTTTGGTGACCTCCGATTTATTCGCAAAAATATTTTTTCTGGGGCTAAGTAAAGTTCACTCTCAAGGAGTTGTTCCCGGATACCCACAATTACTGCGATAAATTGCTGTGGATGATTATATTTTTCTCATTTGGTTAGTAATTATGTTTGAGAAACAAAAAAAAAACAATATTTTCATTTTGTAACTAAAAACATAGCAATAAATAAATTAAATTAAATGTTCCACGTATAAATAACTACCTATGATTTATTTACGACTAGTTTCTGACCGTGACTTCGTCCGCGTGAAATTTCTTATTTTAACATAAACCTTTTGCTCGGCAATACTTATATATTTTCGGAATCGGATCAATAGTTCTGAAGATAACCGTTACATACAAACTCACTTTACCTCTTTATAATATTAAGTGTAGATATAGATAAAGTACATAGTTTCTGATAATTATATAATTATTATTATTTAATTATAATTATATATTTATTATCTTTCTGATAATTATAATTATATAGACAAAATAAAGGTCGGTACCTATGTACCAACCTTTATTTTGTCTACCACAAATACCATATACATATATAATTAATTTACCATTACCAGGTATACCACAATCAGCCGCGGAAAGTAATCCATCTAATGTGTTTGTAATTACACCGCAATTAGCAGACGAATACTGTGCATTATTGATGTGCGAGCTATCTAATAGGCTGCGTGCTTGTAAATAATTCAATATAATTGACACCGCTATTTACATAATTTATTTATGTTTTTAAGTAATAAGTAAATAAATATCATACGTAAAACAACATGGTCATTTTTTGCTTTTTGCTCCTATCCAGGTCAGTTTATAGATGGGTCGTAATTTTTCATACATTGAGAGTGACTATAGAATCGGTCAAAGTTAAATTACTGAGTTTACGAAGAAATCAGGTAGTTTTATTTTTATACAAGGATCACACACCTGGAAACTGCGGAATGTAAGAATCAAATGCAAAACATAAAGGCCTTTTTACAACTTTAAAAAAACAAATGAGCCAAAATAACTTAACAAGCCAACATTTCCCGGATCCCAAATTCTGCCGATAACAGGTGCGGTTACCTTACAGATTAAAAGGTTATGTGAAATGTTAGTTATAATCTGGGGCATGGTAATGATATGTGGGTACTTGTGACCCATGGGTTGTAGCAACAGATAACAGTGTTTAGGAACGAGGTGTCTATGCAATGAGGTCGGTTCTTGTAGGTGCTTTACTTGAAGGATTAATGGATCAGAATCAGAATCAGAATCTTTATTTGTGAAACATAGGTATTTACATAAAGGTCTTATAGTAACATAATTGAGCACTATGCTTTGCCGTGAAGGCATACAAATGTTAAAATAAATAGGATTTAAAAAAGCTAGAGTACTTAAAAACTAAATAATTACAAACAATGAAAAATAAAACACAAAAACAAACTAAAAAATATTAAAAATTATCATTTATAAAGTCTGGGACAGTATAATAACATTTTTCTATTAGAAAAGAGGTGAGAACTTTCTTAAACTTTGATTGTGGCAGATTTTTTATATTATCAGGTATTTTGTTGTAAATTTTTGAAGCCATACCAAAAAAACTCTTTTTCATCAAAGCAGTTTTACATTTTATACCGCACAATTGATGTATGTATTGAGAACGCATTGGAGTTCTTTTTACATCGGAGATCTTTTTAAAAAGATGTAAATTATTTCTCACGAACAAAGCAGTCTCGAAAATATACAAAGCTAGCATAGTAAGTAGCTTTAAAGATTTAAAATGGGGTGCACAACTTTCTGTACTTTTTAAGCCACACATAGATCGAATACACCGTTTTTGCGCTTTAAAAACAGTCTCTCTTTCCGTAGAATGCCCCCAAAAAATAAC
Source organism: Luperina nickerlii (assembly GCA_963855955.1). Classification (NCBI taxonomy): domain Eukaryota; kingdom Metazoa; phylum Arthropoda; class Insecta; order Lepidoptera; family Noctuidae; genus Luperina; species Luperina nickerlii. Next base: position 1,082,958 of record OY979682.1, on the reverse strand, counting down.
ACCGAACCTCAGAACTGATGCAACCAATCCATGATACGCCATTAAAAGTGTTGCTGTATTATCTTTTTTTGACAATTGAAATAGTGCATATGCCGATTTATTTAATTTCAGACAAATTTCTTCAATATGTTGTTTCCATGTTAGTTTACTATCAATCGTTACACCTAAAAATTTAGCCTTGTTTGTTTCTTCTATTTTGCAAGTTCCATATGTAACGTAAACTGAAGGTTTTTCACACCTTTGATGAAAGTACATTACTTTTGTTTTATTTAAATTAATGACTAAATTATTGCTGTTAAGCCAGTTAATAATTTTACTAAGACAATCATTAATATCAAATTCATAACAGTCAAGATTCTTGCACTTTACAACAGCTGTACTGTCATCAGCAAACAAAACCATGTTTTGAGAAATGAGTTTTGGTAGATCATTGATGTAAATTAAAAAAAGCAGAGGTCCTAGCACGCTACCTTGAGGTACGCCGTATTTTATAACTCTTGGTTGAGATGTGTGACTGGTTAAAGTGTTGCTTTTTGAACAGAGTTGTGATATTTCTGTGCACTGGGATCTGTTTTCCAGATATGACTCAATAAGTTTCAAAATATTTCCTCGGATTCCATAGCCGTGCAGTTTTTTTAGCAAAATCTTATGATCCACATAGTCGAATGCTTTCGTCATATCGGTATATATAGCGCATACCGGAGTTCTTTCATCAACAGACGTCATAATGTGAGAAAGGAGGTCGAACAGTGCCATATTGATATTAATATTTTTTCGAAATCCTTTCTGCTCGCTGCAAAATAACTTATATTTTTCAAAATAATTATAAATGGAATTATAAATTACTTTTTCGATAATTTTTGAAAATATAGGAACTTTAGCTATGGGTCTATAATTTTTGACATCTAACTTATCATCTCTCTTATGTAAAGGGTTAATAATTACTTTTTTAAGGCTATTAGGAAAAACACCATTTGTTATGCATAAATTAATAACGTGCGTTAGTGGTGGTGCTATAATTTCTTTAGCATGTTTTACGACTTGTGTGCATATTCCATCATAGCCTACAGTATTTGTATTTTTAAGATTATTAATTATTTTAATTATGTCAATGGGTAAAACTGGTTGCATAAATAAAGATTGAGACGTTAAATTGTTAAAAATATTTACATTAGGCGGAGTTACGTTACTATTTATATTATTTTCAATTACATCTATAAAAAAGTTATTGAATTCATTTGCGATCTCCTTGGGATGTGTGATTGTGAAATTACCTTTTTTAATGGACGGTATTAGTTTTTGTGGTAGGCGATGTTTGGTCTTGTTAATTACTTGCCATGCAGCCCTAGATTTAATGTGAGAAGTGTTTATGAAGTGGTTATTTTGAGTTTTCTGTGTTAGTCGTATAATTTTTTTGTAGGTCTTAGTATAATTTTTAAAAACAAGTTTATTTTTACAGTCAGGATTAAGTCTATATGACCAAAGTAATTTTCTTTGATTTCGACTACAAATCTTTATACCACGAGATATCCATTTGGTTTTAGTATTCGTTTTAATCGTTACATATTTCGTTGGAAAACATAATTTATATAGCATCAAAAAATTTTCCGCAAACGAGTCATACGAGTCGTTCACATCATTTACGCTATAGACTTGCGTGAAGGACAAACTGCTCAAATGTTTATTAAACATCTTTAAATTTTCGGGCGATATATCTTGCTTTTCAGTTTTCCAATATTTTATTTTACATGATTTCCTAATGGGTACACATAGTATTTGAGATGTATGATCAGACAGAATAAGGTCTAATATTTGTGCTTTACAGTCTTTTCTGTAGGTGTGAGCAAAGTTGTCGATACAGGAGTTACTGCTTAATCTAGTGGGCTTGTGAAGGGCCAAGTTAAGGTTAAATTGAGCAAGAAAATGTTCAAACTCTAATGTAATTGTATTTCTTTTTAAGATGTCAATGTTGAAGTCGCCAGTTAATATTACATTTTTATTAGAAAGTGAACAAAATTTTCTTAAAATATTTTCTAATTTATCATAAAATATATTATAATTGTGTTTGGGTATGCTATATATACAAATAATAATAATCCTTTGATCTATTAATTCTAAGGCACAGGATTCAAAGACACCAGACACCGACTGTCTTGCTACTTCAGGTATTTCTCTAAATCGAAGTCCTGCTCTAACAAGAATGCATGCACCTCCGCGCTTAGCCTTTCTAGAAAAGAAAGCTGCTGATACATAATTAGGCATATGCAACAAGTCTTCATAACCTGCCTCAATAAAGTGCTCTGTTATACAAATTACATCAATATTAGTTCCTGCGGTTTGAAGCTCTTCTATTTTGACTGCTAGTGTATCAGATTTGTTCATCAGTCCCGCTATATTTTGGTGAAGTATATTTAAGTATTTATAGAAAAAACTGAGAATTATTTTGAGACTCTATACCTGTTGTTTCTTTTGGTGTATTTTGGGAACAATCAACTTCTGAGCTATCAGAAATAGTAGCTGTCATGGTGCTACAGTATAAGATCATGTTTATTAAATCTGAAATAATAATTCGTAAGCCTTTGTTATTAAGTGTCCCGTAATTTAGGCTGTATGTTTCATAATGGCTGCTGCATACTCGTATAATTACTTTCTATTATTTATTATTAAGCATATTGCGTTATTGTTTATTGATTTTTATGGGGCACGCTATGGAGTATTAAAAATTATTACATGGTTAAGCTTTTTTCCATACAAACTAGCTCCACCTTAACATACATGAGAGTGTCATATAATATTCAAGCGACTCACTACTGCTTCGTACGGTTGTAACGGTTTTAACGGCTTGACAAAACATGGATATTCTTGATTATGTATCAGGTTAATATTAATGTATAACACACACACACACCTTCCGGAATAAATTCTCTAAATGATGGTGAAAGCCGCATCAAAATCCGTCGCGAAGTTTAGAAGAACAAAGGCTCCTTCAAACATGCGCGACTAGCGATATAAACGCGCGCGACACAAAAGCACCGCTCGTTGGGCCACTTTTTTTTTTTAAGTGGCACAACGAGCGGTGCCTTTGTGTCGCGCGCGTTTATATCGCGTGTCGCGCCTGTTTGTAGGAGCCTCAATTCGGTCATAAATAATACGAAAAGCGACTGTAAATTGTAAAATGTGCTACTATGCGTGTGTGTGTGTGTGTTTACACGTTATATGTACCAATGACAGAACTGTCATCGTCAATTTCTTTAGTATTGAACTGCATTTTACTTAGTCGGCTATGGGCCACTACTGTTCCAACTAAAAAATTACAACAGCACAGCGAACAGCGAACTTTACAGAATCAAAACAAATTCAGCTCTACAAATCCGTTACCCTTTAAAACCTTTGTTTCACTACACGCTACACATCTCTTTACATATTCACTACACATCTCTTCACATATTCACCACTAATTTCCGTTGCGAGTGAATACATTTCATAATTCAGCACCATTTCACTTTGTAGTACAATCCTGAAATAATAAAATATGTAAATACAAAGATTGCGGAGAAACGTAGTGTGCTGAAATTTCGTAGTAAATTAAACTTTAATATGGTTGCCGCGTAGTTTAATCTCACTATATTATGCCTTGTGCAGCCGTTCAGCTTGCAAGATTTGACCAATACATACTAACTAAAAGACAGCCGTGCTGCTGGGGAGTTTGTTGCGCCACTTCTTCTCCTCAGCGAAAGCACTAGGAGGTGGTGAAGGGCGGGCGTTTTTGGGGACTGTCTTTTGTAATTTTGACGTTCGAAAAGTGCTAATTCTCATCTTAATTTGAATGAATGAATTTTGATTTAACAAGACAAGTTAAATAAAAGCTTGTAAAAGACATGTAGCGCCGACCCCGAATAAATTATAATGGACAGTAGAACGATGATGATGAAAGATGTAACAATATAATAAAAATTAATGCCATCTGCTACGTAGTCTGCTACGACGTAGCCGGCATCCTTCTGCGTAGTCGCTACACGTAGTCTACAGCGACGTAGCTAGCACCCTGCGGCGCAGTCTACTTTAACGTAACCGGCGTTCTTCGGCGTAGTCAGCTACAACGTAGCTGGCATCCTATTCAGTCAAGATAACTTAAGCTTCCCCTACGCTTAAGCTATTTCAGTTTTGCATGTTTTGAAGCAAAATATTTTATGTCTGTTATACCGATGAGTGTGATGAGATGTTGTACTGTTGTGTGCGATGCATCAAAAATCGTAAAGTAGATAGAACTTTGCTTATAATATTGAGCCGCACAGTGACTGCACACATACCTATTATCTTAAATTATTACTTGTGTCAAAAGTATCCGCACGTACTGTAACATACTACGATTGACATATTATACAAATTATTTACTGCCACACTAATGTGATAAGATCAACACTTGCTTCAATGCGTGTTTGTGAACACGTGTTCAATCACAAGCAATGTCTGTACTCTTTGTAATCGAACGATTGCTGACTAAGAGGCGTGTGCGCATCTGTTGCTTTACTGCACAAAGTAACATTATTAAAATCAATAATCATGTCATGTAATCATGTCAGGTCCCTATGTATTTTACTGTGTGTACATAAATTATAAAATAAATAAATAAATGCGGTGTTTGTTAATTGGTTTGGTATAAGTAAACAACTTAATGGCTATGAGTATTCTGTGGCCATTTATTGGTGGTCTAAACCACAGCTTAAGTTATTTTTACACTAATATTTGAACAGAACGACTGACATATGTACATACATAACCTCACGCCTCCTTCCCTTGTTAGGCAGAACATACAGGATGCCACCTACTAAGATCTTTATTACATACTTCTTTTGCTTCGTTTACGTTCAGACATCAGAATATTCTATTCTTCTTCATTCCAAGAATCAGATCCGAATATGAATTTCTGACATTTAAAAACGTCTGTCCATAAAACGAAATATCTTTACGATGTCATCTTCGGGGTGTGAGCACACAGGGGGATCGTAAAACAGCAGTAAACTTGCGGTAAACCGCGTCGGGCTTAAATTTAACTGACTAGTTAAATGGATTGAACGTATAGTCTCAACTCCATTAGCTTCGTCGTAAAGATATAAAAAGAGTTTAATGCCTTTTACAGTTTTGTCTCTGGATTACAAAATATCTTAAACACAGCTCGCAGCTCGTAGCTGTGTCGTTGGTCTAGTGGTTGCAAGCGTTGTTGCTGATCATGAAGTCGGTCGGTTCGATTCTCGGGTCGGTTCAGTGTAATTGGGTTTTTCAATTTCTCAGAAGCGAGCCGCACTCTGGATTAGGGCCCGGCTGAATAGCATTCGTGCAAGTCTACTAATTTATTATTAAAGCGCACTTCTCTGTAGTGTGTTGTCCGCTTTTAAATATTAGCAGTCAAATACGGGGAAATCAATAATTGTTCAAATTGGGCAATTGGCCTTAGAAAACAATGATTCAGTCATGAGCTCATGAGTGAAGGAAACTGATTGATTATCAAGATTGTAAGTGGTGATTGTGGCGCGTATTCATTTAACTGACTATAACGACACAGTTGGCACAGTGGCTGAGCGATCGACTGCTGCGCTGCGTGTCACCGGTTCGATTCCCGCACGGAACAAATATTTGTATTGCCTACAGGTAGTTGTTCCGGGTCTGGCTGTTTGTGTATGTGAATTTACATGTTTGTAAACGCACCCACGATACAGGAGTAATTCAACAAATAGTGGGGGCAACGTTTTTTTTTTTTTTTTTAAACTGTAAATCTTTTTGGACTACCTCGGTGGTACAGTGGTCGCAAGCGCTGCTGCTGAGCATGCGGCCCTGGGTTCGATTCCTAGGTCGGGCAAAGTGCCATTTGGCTTAGCCATTAGGAATTTCTCAATAGCAGCCTGGAACAGTCTGGGTTTGCGCCTGGTTGATAGCAATGAGCTCTTCTCCCACTACATGAGACTTAAACAGAACGGGCGACATGTGGGGCTACTATAAACACTGATTTTTAATATGTATTAGTTTATTATTGTATAAGATTATTTTGTGTATTTTATCTACGGGCCTTAGTTGCCTGATAAAAAAATGATTATTATTATTATACGGCACACCTCTGCCTAACCCGTCGAGAATTACAGGCGTGATGTTGTGTTACACACCATTGTTCCCCACGTGGGAACTAAGTATGAGTTTATTTAAGACTAAACTACAGAAACAATAAACTGCGTACAGAACACGCTCCTCTGTGTGTTTGTGGAGCGAACCCAATCAGCCCCTATGCCGCATGCAGACCGACTGTTGACATGTGTACATAGCTGCGTCCACGGCAATTATACTGTCAGTCACTGCAGTCCGCAGTACGCACATAGACTTCGAACAACCATTTAATTAAGTCCCTCTCAAATTGACCCCTAAACGTTGGAAGACCATTTCGACGATGACGGTACAAACTTGTCTCCTAAGAGACTGGCCCGCAGTAGTAACGAAGTAGAAGTACCTAAAAATATGTGAAGGAGACTAGATAAGATAGATTGATAACGCCCAACGATCGCTCTTAAATGGCCAGCCCTAACAGGGTTCTGAAAATGGTTGCTGACAGAGTGGATTGTCCGTATATAATTCACTGCTGTCAGTTACATGTGCCATCGTATCGTGTTGTTTACTAACACTTAGTTTTAAGAACAATGTTACTAACGCTATATGAGTCTTCGCTCGAATTAAAATTTTTGAATTTATACGAGAGTTATTATTTTCAAGATTGTGTAGGTAAAAGCAGAGAAACTAATTATTAAGCAAATTGAATACCAACTTAAATTGTTTCTAATCAAAATTAGTGTCATTCATTGACAGTTGTATGAAATGGCTGTAAACGGCAAGTTGACGTAGGGTGTCAATTTGCTTAACAATTGATTATCCCGACTGTACAAAATATATTACCCGTAAGTCCAATCTACAAAACTGTTTTTATTAAACAAAATTTGCCGCTAAAGAAATTTACCCCACGTTCCAATGAAAATGTTAGTTCGTCTGTCAGTCACCCACATCCCTGCCTATTCCCTTAATACGAGGGTGACATGTAACTAGATCTTCGTCGACGTGCTATATCAATTTCTGACTGAGCGTGGGCGGGAAAGAATAACTGCTTCTTATAATATTTGTAGGGTATTAAAATGTCATGAGTCTGCTATAAAAGCTTGTTTGCACTATTGAGAAGTGATTAGTTTTAGAAGCACATTGTAGTCGATTCAGTTAACAACAGATTAGGTACTTTGTCTTATCGGACGGTAGGTTATCAATTCTCTTGCTGACAGACAACTCACTGCCTAAACCGCTGGGTCAAGCATGGTAATTTTATACAAGTTTTTTTTTTTAAATAACGAAGGTGAGCAATTATGAATTCGGGTGATGATGATGAAATGGGGTGCTGTTTATATTATCTTCTATTTAGAAAAAATTCTACCTTCGCGTTAAGGTTCTTACAAACAGACGCGACACGCGATATAATCGCGCGCGACACAAAGGCACCGCTCGTTGAGCGACTTGCGGTGCCTTTGTGTCGCTCGCGATTCTGTCGCGTGTCGCGCCTGTTTGAAGGAGCCTTTATCTATTTTAAGCATGGAAGTTTTTAGGGCTGATTTTTCCATCTCCAGCTACCTTTTGTTCGAGGAATAAAAATGACGTTTTTGTATGAAATAACTATCAAAATTTCAAAATTATTCCTCGAATAAAATTATCAGATAATTGAAAAATCAGCCCTTAGCCTACCACAACACTAGTATACAACACAATTACTACACAAAACAACCTCCGTAAATAATTATGAAACATGATTGATTATTGTGTGCTGTCCAGAATTCGCTCGTCGTTATCGCGTAGGTAAGTCACGTACCTCAGACCGAAATAAATCTCCAGTTCTGCCTATCTCCCTTTATATACGCGACGTGTAAGTGAACCTAATTCACTGGCACGTACTGCTCGGGTTCATATCCGTGTGTTGTGACTCCAAAATGTGGAGGGAAATTGTTTTTTTTTTGTTAGAAATAACAGGTTTGGAATAGTGTGTCGCAACTTATGTTGCACGTTTGTATCGTTCTTTCTAATGTTATAAGAACGTTTATTTCAAGTTTCCAGTATGTGGGACTGCTAGGCTTTTTCCAACTATGTTGGGGTCGGCTTCCAGTTTAACCGGATGCAACTGAATACGAATATTACACGGCGCGACTGCCATATCTGACACAACCCATCTCCACAACCCAGTTACTGGGTAACACAACACCCCTTGGTAAGACTGGTTGTCAGAGTTTTGGGGTTCTAACTACCCGTAATAACTGACAAAGATCTACGAAAGACAGTCGGGACCATCGGATTAATGTGCTTTCCGAGGCACGGAGAGGTCTCGATATGTAATAGATGGTCACCCATTCATGAACCGACCGCGACAAGCGTAGCTTTACCTTCAATCGACCCGTGCGGTTATCATTTAGCCATGAGCCCCTACCATGACTGTACAGTGCGTGCCACGTAAGAAGAGACTTGACCCCGCCTCCCCCGCTCTTTCCGCCGCCCCTATGACGTCCGGTCCCGTCCCGCACTCAGACCTCATACCGCTAAAGATACCTAAAATCATGTACATACTGCGCATGTCAAACCACGTGGTGTGTCAAGTCTCTTCTTACGTGGCACGCACTGTACACACACTTAAAGGAGAAAATGCCATAACCATCAGTAATAGCAATGTCTGATAACGAACTTCCTATCCTTCTGACTAATCCCTTAGACCTAAGATGGATGAAATGAACTGCATCTTTATTCCAACTTAAGTCTAAAAATAACAGACTGAGCGCAGTTTTAACACTAAAGACTGCCTCGCTGGTGTAGTGGTCGCAAGCGCCACTGTACTGCTGAGCATGAGGTTCTGGGTTCAACTGCCAGGTCGGGCAGTGTTATTGCGTTTTTATACATATTAGGAATATCTCAGTAGCAGCCGGAGTCTGGATCTAGCCCGGGTGATGGCAATAGGCTCGCCCTTATTACATGTGTAAGCAATTACAAAATAAATCAACATAAATTTCAATGTGAATTTAACATTTTATTAGTACGCTAATGACTAGTAACGGTAATTTAGTTCGATAAAACATGATACTGTATTTAAATATTATGTTATGATTAAATACGTAGTAATTAACTTGAATCCAAATACAAAACATTAATGATTAATATAATAAACAGTTACCATTTGAAATAAATTAAACGTCCGTCTATTTATTAACTTAAAATTCGCGCGCTTTGCCCAAATTTTAACTATCTAACTAAATGACAAGTAAGACTATCTGTGCATCTGATTACTCGTATTGTATAGTGTTCATAATTAAAAGGAATTACCACGGTGTATCTGACTTTTCTTTCAAATGGGACGTAAACATAACTGGCGAACTGTGTCCTACTACGGCTATACCTCTGCCCCACCCGTCGGGTAAACAAGGCGTAACGTTGATGTTAAGATCTGCATTCAAACTGCAGTTGAGGACCACTCCTCAACTGCAGATGGATGGCATCCACATGCCATCCATCTGTATTGGACCTTACACCTTGGTCACAATAAGTGAACAGTGGTGGTCTATTGTATACATATTTATTTATTTATGAAGGTACACCAACTGCTTCTATGTATAATTTAAATCACAAAAGTCTCGTTCTTACACAGTCGCCAATTACAGGTTTATCAGCAATCTCAGAAATAAGTGATCACACATAATAATAACAAAAAGGCTAGAACCTAAAAAAAATATGGCAAAATACTAATCAGTCTATTCTTCTGTTGCAGACACTCAGCAGTGGACGTGTCTAACGGTGGCAACAGGGAACATGAGAGTCTGTGGCAGGCCCCAGATGGAGACAGGTAACCACTATTCTTGATACTTTCGAAGAAATTGTAACACTTACCCATGAGTAAGTTTCATTTAGGAGCAGTCACGGTGGTCCCGTGCTATCGGCCCCAGGTTTGAACCTAGGCAGGCGCTTTACTTTGTGTAAATAATTTCATCACCACTCTTCTCAAAACGGTGAAGGAAAACATCGTGAGGAAACTGGCCCATGTCCTAGCACAAAAAATTCGAAGATATGTGACATCTACCAACCCGCACTGAGCCCTCGTAGTAAATTACAGCCTCTCGCCTAAGTGAGGAGGCCTGTGTCCCAGCAGTGGGAACATTATAGACTGATGCTATGCTTATGCAAGTTTCAGTCGAGTGTGGGGATATAGTTCCCACACTGCAGCACGGTTAGAGTTAAATCGTGTATTTCAATGAGACCATTAACACCCACTTTTGCAGCGACTGATCAAGCGTTCTGACCGCCCTAGGCTAATTATGAGGACGCGCCCCTGCCAGGTGTGTTACGGACGGCCTTAAAAGTAGTAAATGAGTAGAGAGTAGTAGAGTGAAAATTTTAACATGGGTCATACTACCTATAAAAGTTTTCAGATCGATCTCCAAGCGAAACTAACGTTGTCCTTTAATCTGCATGACATTTAACCTTAGGGTGGCAAACCATTTTTTAAGCTGATCGTACATAAAGGCAAAGTACCTCACGCATTATAAGACCAAAATCATGACAAGTGACTGCAGGCTACCAAGTACCAAGTAGAAAACCAAATCCATGTGGTGTTTGGCCGCATGACTTGTATTAACTTAGTTTCTATAGACAATTTAGTTGCCATTGCCATTGACCATAAGCGTGGTCATCTAGCGTATGAAGTTGCTTCGACTTTATTTTTTAAATATTTACACTTATGTTATTGTTAAAAAAAGAGGAGAGGCATCATACAAGTGAAACATTTTTGCAACTGATTAATGATTTATTTGAAAATAAAATTATAGTAATTAATTAATATTAGATTATACAAAAGTCCTTTTTCGTGCTTTAGCGTTTGCAAATCTTTCCACAATTTTTTCAAATTTAATAGTTTGTAAAAAATCACTTTCTATGTACATTAGTGAGAGCGCTGCAAGTTTTTGCTGGCGGAGTGTGCAGCGCAAGTAATTTTTTACTCTTTCAAGTGCTGAAAAAGACCTTTCGCCGCTGCAGTTGGTAACACTCATTGTCAAAAAAATTCTTAATATTATCTCCACATTCGGGAACATCGTGGTCTTAGAGAGTTGTGTTGATGACTTTAATGATTATAATTCTGTAAACACATATTTCTTACGGCCGCGATTCATATATTAATCAACGTACAACTTAATGCTGACCAGCAAATTCCAAAAAACCTAAAAAAAATTGAATTTCGCGGGTTACCCTGGCGCTTTCGCCTTAATTGTTTCTATTACCCTAGTAATACATTTCGCCAATAAGTTATTTCTTCATTATATTGTTTGACTATTTGGGTATCCAGTTGTTGTAAAAGTTTACCTCTACATACATATTGTCCCAAACACTTACGATGATCCGGAGAGTTGTCATGATCAGTTATTAAGTTAGAATTTTTCCAGTCATTAAATCCATTTCTGGCAAATATACGGATGTTCCTCCATATAATTTGCAAGGACCACAAAACACGTGACCTGTGGATTCTGAGTATACTAACCAGCTTCCTCTTCACATTTTCGCCATTAACAAGCTTTTTCTCAAACATATTTTTAGATATAAATCTTTTTTGATTTTTATACTGCCTTTCTGATCTGGAAAAATCTAATTCTTCGTTTTGTTGCAGTCCACTTTTAACAATATAATCTCGAAATTCATCATTTACTTGCCACAGTGCAGGGTCACTTGACGGAATAGACGACTTTTCTTCTATTAGATTTTCGTCTTCATTGTAGATCGTCGGTGTCGTCGCTACTATAGGGCTAGTGTTGGACGGAGAAACGTAACAGTCCACGGTAGAGAAACCAGAGCAAGAAATCGCTGGCGATAGGTAGTGCAACATTCATCACCGTTTCGTTCCTTTCTGCAGAGTTTGTAAAAAATGTTTCTAGTTTTCGAGTATGTTTTAAAATGCTTTCTATCTTCTTTTCCTTTTCTTTTGCCTTTTTTCTGTATTCTGTTCCACTTGGCTTTTTTACTATCGAACTACTCTCATTACCGCTCATAGTCTTAAAAAAACACGGAAACACTAAGGAAAGGACAATAAATATCAATCCCAAACACGAATATACGCGAGTGCGTGATATGACGGACGAACGACGATTTCGAAAGAGATGAATGAATGAAGCGAGGCAGGGTATAATAACTGTTAACCACACCGGGGAGTCCCCGCACATCGTTGATGTGTTTCATGGCACGCTGCGCTGAGTGCCTAGCAGTGTTACCAAATTAGTGGGTTTTCCACTAAAAGTCGTGGTTTCAACACCCCTTTTAGTGGCAAAAAATTGCTTTTAGTGGCTGATAGTTTTCCAAGTGACGACTAAAAGGTTACCAAATATATTATTTTTACTTCATTTAATTTTCAGGCAGGAGTATTTACTTTTACTGTGTAGGTAAATTCCAATAGAAGTTATAAAAAAATCCGTACCAAAGAGTCATATAAATGTGAAACCGACGATGGACAAAAAAATCATCTGAAGAAGAGGAATTTTAAAATATTACTTTTTATAGTTGTTGTTCTTATTGAACAATTTTTATGTTCCTCATCATGACTTGTTAATTTACTAATAATATTTTATGTTGATTAACTGATTTTAAATATTTTATTACCTTCTAATAAAGAACATTTTTTACTAATATAACTACTTTAATTATGTACTGTTTTCTTTCGTAAAAACCAAAAATTTGTTTAGTGGAAATTTTAGCAATTTTTGGAGTAGGGCCGATTTTTGTTAGTGGTTTTCTGGTGGTTTTCGAAGTTGAATCTGGTGGAGAGCTAGTTTATCTGTTGGCAACACTGGTGCCTAGTACGAGGTTTAGGAGGAAGTTAAAATTTACGCCCGTTATATTATTGCGAGGCGGATTAAACAAAACTCGAACTAGGCACTCTGTTGCTCACCCACTCGCTCGACCACCGACTGATTCGAGTAACAAGTCAGTTTGTTTCAGCACGCTTTTTAAAATTCCAAAATTTATTGTTAAAATCAGGGACTCTCAAGCGCATTTAGTTTTAGTGTTTTGTCGTGGTCTGGTTGAAATAATATGTAGGGTAGATGCAATGATGCTAGATTAGTGCATGCGAAGACACGATTTTAGCGCGCCCCCCCGATCCTCGCGCCCTAGGCTGCAGCCTAATTAGCCTAAGGGTTAATCAGGGCCTGCACTTTTGAATGTAGTGCACAAGTCAAACGTGAAAGCATTTCTTTCAATAAAATTATTTACCTATAGGCACTTTTGAACTGTCAAGGAGCCGTCAGTTAAACAGTTGGTGTTAGATTCCCGTTCTAAAACATAGATCGGAGAACAGGCAAAAGTTGTTGAGTTAGGCACTGGAAGTATTTTCTATTCGATCCGTAGACAAGTCCTAACTGAACTTGGATGTTGTTATTTTGACAAACAATGACAGCACCTGACGTGTTCGGCAGCTAATTTACTCTCCAGATGACTTCACCCAGTGAGCCTTGAAGGAACCAGTTTACAAATTATAAGGTTGGTTATTTCTTCACCCAGATAAATAAGGAAAAAAAGGTATAAGCCATGTTGAGCCCGCTAAGCCTGTAAGATATGAAGTGAGGTTATTATCCGCAGTAATCCAGCGGAAACTTATCAACAGCCATGTTTTCTGGGATCCCTGTTTTGGCAGAAAATCTCTCTATTAGCAGGGAATTCACTTATCCTCACCTTTATTTATTAAGATTATTAATTCCTAGATTATTTTCGAGGGTTGCGTATGTGCCATCAATTTTGTTGGACCCACTTCTAGAGGTTGCAAGCACATTATATTGTAAACCCTATAGTTTCGAAGTAAGTATACAACGTGATTGTTTTTTTTTTTGTGAATGGCATCTCTTTGGTCAACCTAGGAGGTTGTCGGCTGCTTGTCCGGGCTATCCTGACCATGTAATTAACGTTATCTAACCCCAAATTTTCTATTTAAACTATTTTTGTAAAATGTTAATGTATCCAAACACACCGTACCTAATTGATGAACTATAAATTATGTTTTTAAAACTAGAAGAGTTCGGTGTTTCCTAACTGACTACTCTGAGAAGAAATATCGAAACAAATTCAAAGATGACAGTCTCTTATAAGTCCAGACAAACCTTACTCAGGCCTTATGAGAACCATGCAGGGTAATGTCTGAGATGGTCTTTTGAGGAAAGAACCACACAGATTTGAGTGAACCTGTCCAGTCAATACCTGCCCTTGGCCTTTGCCGTATGTACTGCGAGGCCTAAGATCATTTATTAAAACTGTCTCCAAATGGGCCCATGTTTCTGCCCCAAACAGGCCCTGAGATATAATTTATGAGTATTTACACAAGTATCAAACACATTCAAATTTAACAAAAGATTTTTATTTCAAAGAACGTTTTTATAAGCCTGTGGAGGATGTTACAGAGATTAATGGCTTCACCTATTTGTGACTGCAAAAAATGCCAGACATTTAATTATAGTCATTATCGGGTCATGTTCAAGACTTTTTGTTCGGACTATAAAAAATAAAACTTGAATTGTTGTTGGATGACATAATGACTTGGCATTCATTATGTGAATGGTAGTTAGGTATTGGTTACGATTAGGTTTATTTGCTGGCATAATTATTTTTTCGATAGTCTGGTTTTAATGATGCAGAAAAATCTAAGAATTGTAACTTCGAAATACATCATTTTAGGGTTCCGTATCCAAAGGGTACCAACGGAATCCTATTATTAAGCCTCCACTTGCTGTCTGTCCATCTGTCTGTCAGCGGGCTGTATCTCATGAACCGTAGTAAGTAGACAGTTGAAATTCACAGTGTATATTTCTATTGCCGCTACAACAACAAATAATAAAAAATAAAATAAATTTAAAAATTAAAGGGGAAACGAATCCCCCTTTACAAGAAACGTGTTTTTATTAACATGTAGTGTTAAATATTGTACGGAACCTTTTGTGACCGGTTTCTTTTTCTACCTTAACTGGCAGCAATAGTTCAAGAGTTAACATCAACTTATAGGTACCTATATACCTCACCACTCCCACTCTTACAGTATATATACCAAAGAGTTTCATGCATTGTGCATTGTTTTGTTTTATTTGCAATGTGCGTTTTTGTTTGTGCAGAATAAACAAATTTTCTTTCTTTCTTTCTTCTTTCTTTCATTGCAAATTCCTATTTGAGTAACAAATCCTAACCGAATAATAATAACACTACTTACAAAAGTGATTACATATTATATCCCTTAATCGTTAGGTATGCCATACAATTTACGGTCGTAAAGTTATCGTTTAATTATAAAGTGTGTTCACTTAATTTTAACAAGAAAATTCCTAAGCGCGAAGTAAGTAGTGCAAGTGTCAAAACGATTAGGTCGCCGTACGCGTTGTTGCGTGCACAGCTCGACCACATACTGTAACGATCTCACACTTTGTGGGTAAACTAGGCGGTTAAAGTGTGTGTGTGTGTGTGTGTGAGTTACAAACTATATTTTTAACATTGATTAGAAAAAACGCGTTTTTGCAATAAAAAAATTTGATTAAGCTGCAAATATGAAACAACGTTGGTATAATGATCGCTACCGCAAGTGCTGAGCGTGGTCCTAGGTTCGACCCCGGTTGGGAAAGGATTATTAGGACTTTCTCGGTAACAGCCCGGAGTTTGGATTTGCGACCTTTTATAGCAAAGGCTCAATTTGACTCCTAATTAAATATAACTGGCGAAATGTGGGTACACTGGCCACCCCTTTGCCCAACCCTTCAGGAAATACTCAAACAGGCGTGAAATGTTGTAATGCTTTAATATTTTAACTTCCCACCTTAGGCTGTCCACATACCCAGCTACGGGCGACCGCTCGACACTGCTGCGGTCGCACGCGGCCAAGTCAGCAGAGTGCAGCGGTCAGGGGTCGCCGCGACCACGGCGGGCGCCTCGAGAGTCGCGGCGCGTGTCGCTGGCGCAGGCCTCGGGGTACGTGCAGCTTAACCAGTACCGGCTGCTGGAGCCTATTGGACAGGTTTGTGGATAGACTTATATTAAGAAATCTTTTTCTTTTTAATTGAAAGAGAAAATTGGCCCAGGCGTTTATTTTTTCTATTAAATTAGTTCAGTATTCCTTATCGCAATTTATTTGGGGTCGGTGCAACATATCTTTTTCTTCCTTACTTGTCTATTAGTCGTCACTCCCTTTCCAGCCATATCATCTGTTTTCTAGTAGTTTCCAGTCACAATGTATTTGTATGGTATGGTAGATACCTACACAAACCATGGAACACATCTGACCATCAATCTGAGTGATTTTTAAGGCTCCGACTTTAAAAGGAACAAGATCACTGTCTTGATTTCCATTTTCCTTCAAAGTTATGGAAAATCTGAAAACACAAGAAAGAGCGACGACCTGGTGAAAGTCTCAAAAATCCGCTGGATGCTTCAAACACAGGACCGGTCATTGTGGCGACGTTTGGGGGAGGCCTATGTCTAGCAGTGGACGTCTTTTAAATGAATGATGTTGAAGAAACCACAATTTTGTCCAATAAAAGAATTCGGAAATGGTTCCTAAATATACTATGAATTCCTAAAACATAAATATATAAAAGCGATCAGAAATTACATAGTTATTCCACTGTATCAACATACATCAACAGGTCAACGACCCTAGTATACGCGTAGCTATGTAACACGAGCCCCAGTTCAGCCACTAATTATGCTAAAAGTGTAATTCTGTCAAATCTACTAATAAGTTGGAACTTATGTAAACTCATTGTTTCAGGGCTCATACGGGATCGTCAAGTTAGCCTACAACGAAGAGGATGATACGCATTATGTAAGTAAACTTCGTTAGCGTTACCATTTTTCTCTAGAAAAGCACCGAAAAGAGTTTCGGGCAAAAAATATAGGAAAACGTATTGCATCTACATTCTGACTTTTCTAAATGCTAAAGTTTCCTTACCGACGACCTTAAAGATGATGTCGACATAGAAAGGGAGCGCAGGGCTCTGTCAGTCCGGGGCAACATGCTAGCCCGTAGATTCGCCCGTTGTACGGAACAAGTCAAGATCACGCTATTTAAAGCATACTGTCAGGGCATGTACACGGGTGGTCTATGGGTTAGTCATACAAAAAAATCCCTAAACACTCTGCGCGTCCAGTACAATAACATTTTCAGGATGATGTTGGGACTTCCTCGTTTCTGCAGTGCCTCCGGGATGTTCGCGCAGACTCAGACTGACGGTTTTCATGCCGTCATTCGGAAAAAAGTCGTATCACTTATGAGGAGGGTGCGGGGGAGTCACAACAGCATCTTGAAAACTATAGCTGAGGATGTACGTGCCCCTGTGTTGAGGCATTTCGTTCGTCTGGTGGTCTCTAGGGAGGTATCTCCCTATTGGTTATCTTGACGGGGTGGGATGTCACAGCGCAGGGGTATTCATTTATTTGGTCTACTCTAGGTTGTATGTGATTGTCTTTTTGTAAATGCATGAACTAACAATAGTTTTTTAAGTTTTTGTATACCTACTAACCTTTGGATTTTGAGTTGTCCTAAAATAAATAAATTTGAATTTGAATTAAAGTATTATTTTAAAGTAAGTCAAGAAGCGCCAGGGTAGCCTGCGAAATTCAGTTTTTTTACGTTTTTTACAATTACCCGCAAATTGCAAAAAACGTAAAAAAAATTGAATTAAGTTGTACGTTGATTAAAACATGATTCGCGGCCGTAACAAATATGTATTTACAGAATTATAATCATTAAAGTCATCAGCACAACTCTCTAAGACCAAGTAATCCCACAGAATTACTATTTCATGAAATCTTGACATTATGGGATTATAGTAACTTAACAAGTTGTATTACTGATTCTAATGATTATGATTCTGTAAATACATATTTGTTACGGCCGCGAATCATATTTTAATCGACGTACAACTTAATACTGACAAGGAAATTGCAAAAAAACGTAAGAAAATTCGAATCTGGCGGGCTACCTTAGCGCTTCCCCCTTAAAGTGGTTTGTAACACTTTTTAAATCCATCCATACTTACTCTTTCTGTCTGTTACCTTATGTCGCCTTAACGGCTGAATGGATTTCGATGAACTTTGGCACACAGGAGACGATGACCTGGGTTAGAACATAGAATACCTTTTGTCCCGGTAGCACGTCCCCGTGGGCGAAGCCGCGAGCAAAAGCTAGTTACAAATAAACCAAAACATTTTGTCCATCAATCTGGATGTTGTGCATACGGACAGAATTGTGTGAAAAATGGGTGAATTGTATGTAACACGTAGGTACAACTAGCAAAACCCTAACGACTTACTTTTTGTGCGAGCGAGTCTGCATCGCACAAAAAGTCTGTCATCTGTGTTGCTAATCACAATTCCTACACAAAACCGGCTAATTGGCGACACGGTAGATAACGATAGCTAATGTTCGTTCTAGTCACAGGAAATTGGACCTTAGTTTGTACCTAATAGAACAGCCGAGCTGACGTTCCACATAAAAGATTCCACACCTTTGTGTTCCTCAGTTAGAGTCCGACCGTATTTCATATTCTGGTTTTCGTCCGAAATATCCATTTTCGCCGATTTTTTAGGGTTCCGTACGAAAATGGTAAAACGGAACCCTTATGGTGAGACTCAGTCTGTCTGTCTGTCTGTTTGTCTGTCTGTCTGTCACAGCTGGATATCTTGAGAACTACTAATGCTATCAACTTGAAATTTGGAATAGTTTCATATAATATGTGCCCAACTATGTTGCAAATAAAAAATAAATAAAAATATATGTTTATTTTTTGGAACAGGGGCTGAAAGGGGGTCTGAAAAAATCGAAGTTGGGCTACTAGGGCATGCGGGGTATCATATGAAATAGCGCCGTTTGCAAATTCTCAAACATTTTTTCTTTTTTTGAGTCCGCATAGTTTTTGACTTTTAATGAAAAAAGATAAAAAAAATACCGTTCCCCCCTCTTATCTCCGAAGTTTGCAAAGAGAAAAATCTGATAAAAGAGAAATTATTCTATGTGATAGAAGTTTATGTAAATATTACAGGAAAAATAAAACGAAGTCTCTAAATAGCACAGTTTTTCAGAAATCATCAACAAAAGTTACAGTAGTTCCACTATCGGTCAATGTCAAAAAAGATGGTGCTGACATAAAACTGCAATATACCACACCGCAATGCGCAGTGTTAAAATGCTCTGACGAATATAGGCCTCGCCGATGAAAAATTAAAAACATGACGGTACGGAACCCTCGGTGCGCGGGTTCAACTCGCTCTTGACCGGTTTTTTTATTATTGATTTACGGTAGGTACATTAAATGTCAATTCCATACAATTGTAACGACTAACTGAGGAAACCAGATCTTTACGAGACATTAGAAGCCCCATTCAATATAATTAGGTAGGTATTTATGTAATTATTTTCGGGTCGATCTCTCTGTTAGATATCAATAACATCTGCTGTAATACGAAACTACGTCGCGTAATTATCATATTTAATAAAACATAGTCGTCATCATTTTCGACAAGTCTGTTCTAATCTGATGTAAGGAAAAGGTTATTAATTACCTTGCTGGATAAAAACATCCGTTTGGAGCGCAAGCAATGAATAAAGACGAAATATTCTGTTGAATGTCAAAGGGCAGGCATCCACCTCAAACAGTAATACATACCTCAAAGTTGTAATGTTACGACAACTACAAAAAAAAAAACGGAGGAAAAAAATTTTTCACGAAAACTTCGTCAACGTCTCACGGATCGAACCAAATTACCGAAGACCGAATTTGTTCCGCTTGTGGTACACATGAGTACCACAAGCTCGTCCTCAGCCCGTCCCTAGAATTACAACTAAACATACGAGTATTATAATCATCCTACTTCCTACTTGTTGAAACACCGAGCGCTCATCGAATATATCGGGACACCGCCAAGCGGTTGGTTGACTCGACGCGTGACCAGAGGGCTGGCCTATTTTCAGCCCAAAGAATAAGCATTGCCATCTAACGTGGTAAAGCTGCCAGACTTTTGGGCACTTATCCCATTGACAGCGATGCGGACGAATTTTTGATGCCCAATGAGCTCCTGCCTTTTTCTTTTTTTATTATATACTTGTATATAATAACGACGAGGGGCCCGTGGCTAAATAATAACAGCCGCACAGGTCGATCGATCAGGTTAAGCTACTCTTGTCGCGGTTGGTCTGTGGATGGGTGACCATCTTTACATACCGTGATCCCTCCGTGCCTCGGAAAGCACGATAAGCCGTTGGTCCCGGCTGTCATTCGTGGATCTTTGACAGTCGTTACGGGTAGTCAGAAGCCCGAAAGTCTGACAACCAGTCTTATTAAGGGGTGTCATATTACCCAAATACCGAGTACCTAATTGGGTTGTGGAGGTCAGATAGGCAGTCGCTCCATGTAAAATACTGGTATTCAGCTGCATCCGGTTAGACTGGAAGCCCACCCCAACATAGTTGGGAAAAGGCAGGGCAAGTGATGATACTTGTATATAATATACTTATACAAATACACAGTGTTCTTCACGTTATCCATAAACTTTCGCAAACGCTTCTAGAGCTTTTACAAATAAAATCTAACAAAAGAAGTAGTACTTAAAAAGGGTTCGTTACAAAGATATTTGTAATTTGATTTAATGTAATTTAATTGAGATAGGCAGTAAGAAAGGGTCTTAACTTAGTTTTGACAAGTTTCACCCCGCCAAATCTTAGGAATGGAAATACGATTGACGTTGCCAATTCGGATAAAGAGGCATGCATATCGGGTGATTTACGTCAAGGTATTTAGTTTGTATGAAAATTAAATTAAAAGAATAAGAATTCATTAATGTGTCCATAATGTAAAATGCTTATTTCCATGGTCTGAACATCTGGTCGATGTTTATGTATATCGTCCAGAACACGGTGTATATACATATAATTTAGTGTTAAATTGTAAAATGGGTTAAGTGTGTTACAAATATAAAGTTTCCTATTTTCCCTACTTCCCACTTATTATAATTATAATTATATGTAATATTATAAGCGCGAAAGTTTATGAGGATGGATGGACGTTTGTTACTCTTTCACGCAAAAACTTCTGCACGGATCCGGATGTAATTTGCACACAGATAGTTTATAACCAGGATTAGCACATAGGATACTTTTAATTCCGATATTCCCACGGGAACGAAATAATCGTGGGCCGCTGCTAGTATAATATAAATACTAAGCATAAGATATACCAAATGCTAAAAGAAAGATATCCAAAATTCGTTTTTTTTTTGTATACTAAATCTTGCAATCAGTACTATGAATAAAATGAGATGAAGTCATAATGGCTTTCAGAGCAAAATCTCCTTTGGGGAAATCCTAACCCATATTTTCTTCCACAGGCGATGAAGATCCTCTCAAAACGCAAGCTGATGCGGCGTGCGGGGCTGTTCGGCAGGGCGCCCCCTCGGAGACCAGGTCCTGGACCGCCCCCCGACCCCCTGCAGAGGGTGTACCGCGAGATAGCCGTGCTCAAGAAACTGGACCACCCTAATGTTGTCAAGTTGGTTGAGGTGAGAGTTACAACTTTTTTAGCCAATAATTAAATAAAAACTAACTAAAGTTTTCTGTCGAAACTAAATTATCATTATACTTCTCTGACATCAAATGAAACTTAACATGACAAAACACATTTTTATTTTAACATGTTTAGTCAGGCTTTTTCAAATCGATACCATCACGTCCGCACAGTTTCGCTAGGTAATTTATTTTGACCCTGTATACATTACACACTACATAATTGGGAAAAATTATAACAGATTCAGGTACAGTTTCCATTCATTAGTTTGAATTCAATAATGTCATGACCGTATCAATGTGTCCAAATATTCGTCCAAGCTTAGTGTAGGAAGTCCCTAATGGCGTACTTTCTAAAAATAACGCTTTCTAAGGGACAATCAAATAGTTGTAATACAATAATACCTAATTACTACTCAATAATAAACGACCCCACGTCGGCTATTAATAACAAAATGAACGACAAACACAATAAGGATGTCAGCTCAGTTAATTGTTCATCAACACAACTGACCTTTCGTCATATTGACTCGCTCTATTAGAAGGTAAATAACACGTCTATTTTCTTATTACTTTCTTTTCTTATACATATTTATTCTTATTTCTTTTCTTAGGCTTTCTGGCTTTACGTAAACGGATGATTACTCAGAAGGACGGATTCCACAGAATACTAATAATATAATTTTTGATTATCAACATATTCCAGTTTATTTACATGTGACTGAAGAAATAAAATGCTTATCTTATTTTTATTTGTTTTACATGTGTCTGGTCCGGTCTCATTCTAGCAAAATCTAGAACACCCAAGATTTTAAGATTTCGTTTGCTAAAGTCTATTCCATATCATTGCGATAGTAAAATCTCCTAGTCGATTTATAGGACGCCCTAGCGAGTAACTTACTTGGACCATTCCTTCGCTGAGACACGAATAGTAGCCATACACGTTACAATACACTTCAACATAATATTTGTTAACTGTCATGGAACCCGCCACGACATAATGCAGACCACACACGATAAACTTGCGCAAAATTGGACTTGCACTAGTTACATTGTGTGTGATGCACTAGTTACATTGTGTGTGATGCACTAGTCACATTGTGTGTGATGCACTAGTCACATTGTGTGTGATGCACTAGTCACATTGTGTGTGATGCACTAGTCACATTGTGTGTGATGCACTAGTCACATTGTGTGTGAGCTGAATTAGCACAAGAGTCCTCCAAGGCAGTCGGAGTCACGCTGACTAGTGCAAGTCTTATCTTACGCAAGAATATCGTAACGTGTATGGCTACCATTAAGAATGTGCCTTTTTCTCCACGTTTCACTAACATAACCAATAAACCTTCACCAGGTGCTGGACGACCCTGCGGAAGACCACCTGTACCTGGTGTTCCAGCTGCTAGAAGGTGGCCCCGTCATCGAAATCCCCACGGAGACGCCGCTGAGTGAATACCTGGCCAGGAAGTACATCCGGGATGCCTTGCTGGGGGTGGAGTACCGTGAGTAACCGCCTTTCTATTTGGTATAGAGACAAAATGGGTTATTTTCTCAACTTCGTGCGAATAGTTAATAACAGCTGTAGGTACTTTGAGTTTAAATAATCAACATTCCTAGCATTTGAAAACTATATGTGTAGCTAAATTGTTAAAAATATCTACCAACCCCATTTTAGATTCAAAAGTGTCAATATATATTTTTTTACGTTTTTACACCGGCCAAACTAATACTGTACACGAATTTTATGAAATGTTGTAGCTTGATAATTAAAAATTGTGTGAGGTACTTTTTACACTAGAACGCGGGACGGAACATAGTTCAGAAAATAAAATGTTTTCACTGCGTTTTTAATTTATTTATTTCCGGGGTACATGCAGGGAAATCTACAATAGTCGACTTTCTGTCTTACCGGATGCAGCTTAATACCAGTATTTTACATAGAGCGACTGCCTATCTGACCTCTACAACCCATTTACTGAGTAACACAATAACCCTTGACAAGATTTGGGCTGCTTATGCAAGCCACTATGGAGAAAATACAGAAAAATTCTACAATACCCTGACGAGCATGGCTATTCACAACCACTCGATACGCTTCCGTACCGTATCGAACATAAATCAATGTTATCGTAGGAGTCCTCTAAACGCTGTTCACAAGTCCAAAACCCGAAAATTTTGTCACATCAAATAGACAACCGCTATTCTCCCGACAGCTGTCTACTGTCGGGGGCAAGGCAAATCAGGTTGTCCAAATGTGTCATTTTCGATACGATAGCCTGTCGGATGGTTGTGAATAGCTATGTAGGAAACAAAGTTCCTTATACTTGCATGACTGCTCTAAGGTCTCCTGATCCCCGAAGACTTGTTAAACTAATCACAATGTTACAACTTCAGAACTGACGCTCCCCTCTGTGCACGTCCCTCCTGCGGTTCTGTCTCCTTTACGACGCTCAAGAGAAGTTTAATCTATTTTTAGTTCATGACCTTTCTTAAGAAGGCGCCGACCAAACGCCGACCACGCAGTAGCGCCCTCATCGTATGTTTGGTTATTTCTTTTATTTTAAAATGAAAATGCAGAAAATAAGCACGTTAAGTAGTGTTCCACAAGATTATACGTTAATATTATTATAAACGGTAGTTTTACATTGTTTAGTTTTATTATAATCACTAAAACGGATAATAGTGGCCAATATTTTCCGGCAAAACAAACGATGAGGGCGCCACTAGGCGGTCGGCGTAGCCTTCGCAGCCTCAAGTTATTAAGTTAAATGTAATACTTTTTTGGTGTTTATTATTGTTTGAATAATTGAATAAGTTATTATTACTGAGAAACTCGCTGGATGATTAGACAGCGAATTTTTTTTGGAAAAATTTTAAAAAGGTTCGGACTAGGTACTAACCTTAAACTCCATCCTACTAAATATGAAATCTCATTCTAGTAGGATGGTGTTTATAGATAACATGCATTGAAGTGAAGGTCTAAAATATGTAGGTATACCTACATTTCAATCAATCTTCGGTCGACTTCCAGTCTTACCGAATGCATCTGAATACCAGTATTTTAGATGGAGCGACTGCCTATCTGATCTCTACAACCCAGTTACTGGGTAACACAATAACCCTTGGCAAGACTTTTGGGCTGCTTATGTAAGCCACTATGGAGAAAATACAGAAAAAATCTGTAACTTCGTTTCAGTAACAATCAGCTCACTCCGTATATCTCAGTCAATATTATCTGTTCTAGTCTTGTGGCGACTAATGAAGGGGGGAGGGTACTTTAGTCCCCCCGCTACCTAGTCGTAAAAATGTAGTAATATTTTAATAACACGCCGTCAGACGAGCTCGGATAGGAACGAAGCGTTTCGTCTCAGCTTTATCTTTGAATGCAAGGTGATTCAGAAATGCGAAAGATACGTTTTAAAGGTTGTATAGATACTTAAAGTTGACTGTAGACAACAGTTACCACTGGCGAAGTTTCTATACAACTCGATTCGTACCGGCTTCCCTATGAAAAATGGCACAGTCAGTATTCTATAGACAAATAATATATTTAAGATATCTCCTCCGGCTCACCTCTTACAATAATTGACTCTCCGCTACTGACAGTTAATTAACTTGTAATTGAGGCAGTTCAGTATACTATACGCACGGTCAAAGTGTAGAACTGTCTGCCAGCATCTGTGTTCCCTTCAGCATATAACCCGTCAGTCTTCAAAGGAAGTGATCAGGCATCTTCTGGGCACGCTCATTCCATCGTAGATTTCCTTTATCGGTTTCTATCAGGCGAGATTGAGGTCAAGAGCAGGCCCATTTAACAATAAAAAACAAATGCGTTTTGTTAAAAAAAATCAGTTTATATTTATAATAACTACTCAAACCATTATTTATAACTAGTAGCGCCCCGCGGTATCACCCGCATAAGTGTCGATCCCGTGGGAATATCAGAATAAAAACTATCCTATGTCCTTTCGCGGGACTCAAACTATCTCCATAACAAATTTCATCTAAATCGGTTCAGCGGTATAAGCGTGAAGAGGTAACAGACAGACACACTTTCGCATTTATAATATTAGTAAGTATGGATATGGATGGGTCGGTAATTTTTTGCGTAAAATGTGCCAATACTGTGAGTAGTGTTGCCCAAAATCGGTCTTGGTCTTGCAGTCTTGGTCTTGTTCTTGCATTTTTGCAAGACCAAGACCAAGACCAAGACCGACTTATTGTAGCAAGACCAAGACCAAGACTGACCCCTGCAAGACTTGAGCAAGAACAAGACTAAGCCTGCAAGACTCTTGCGTCTCGCAGTTAAGGTGAATGGGTAGTGGTAGACCGCGAAATTCAAATTTTCTTACGTTTTTTGCAATTTGCAGGTCAGTGTCAGATTGTATCTTGATCAAAATATGATTCGCGACAATAACAAGTACATATTTAAGGAATTATAATCATTAGAATCATTAATATATCTTTCTAAGTTAGATTTCTACCACCAACCACCAATCTCTTATGGAAAAGTGTTAGTGGTAGAAATCTAATTTAGAAAGATGTATTATTAATTCTAATGATTATACTTCTCTAAATATGTACCTGCTATTGTCGCGAATCATATTTTGATCAAGATACAACCTGACACTGACCTGCAAATTGCAAAAAACGTAAGAAAATTTGAATTTCGCGGTCTCAACTACCCATTCACCTTAAGTCAAACTGAGATTTGGGCGTTATAGTAGGTATTTGGTTTCAATCCCCGTCCTCCGTCATAACACTAACAGGTATTGTATTGATTATTTATATGTTTCGACTATTTATTAAGTAGGTAGGTAGCGTGTTACTTACAAATTTGTTCCCATATGTGATAAAAATGTACCTAGCATAACTTTCTAGCAAAGTTCATTTCATACCTTGTAGGTATATCTACTTAGAGTATTATATTATATTTGTATAAGTCTAATGTGCAGATCTAACGTTAGTAGGTTGGTAAAAATTATGTACCTAGGTATTTATGTTTCAAAGTTTATATTATTCTTCTATTCAGCAAAATTTAAAACTAACAGCGAGTCGAGTAGGTCTAGTACTAGTAGCAGTTTTTAAGGCATCCGATGTTATGGTACAGACGCCAGCACATCAAGCTACTACAATCGGCCATATTTCTTTAACAGATTTTCAACTTTATCGCTAAAGCATTAAGGTTCATGGTTGATTTAGGTACCTTAGCGCTTCCTCCTTAAATCGATTAAGCTTTAGAAAAATAATTATCCCCTCATAACGAATCTAAAATAAAAGTAGTAAATGGGTCATTTGTAGGATAAAAGAAATGAAAAAGGAATAACATGTTATAAATATATTAGGAGATTATTTTATAAGAAAGCACACACGAAAAGTATCAAAGAACAATCATAGTTGACATACGTATCTTAGAACGTACTACTTTTAAATTCAAATTTACACCATAAACACATATACAGAAAGTTTGTATATCCAATACACCCTCATAAATTTTAATTTTAAATCATTAAAATATATCCAAATCAATAATCTTTAACACCTAAACCAGTAATGTACTTAAAGTGCTTGACCCTACACAATGGTTTAGTGAGAACGTCAGCTATCATGGATTCAGTGGGTACATGTCTCAGTTCAATGTCGTTGTTATCTCGGAGCACTTCCCTAATATAATGATGCCTTATATCAATATGTTTACTGCGTGCGTGAAACATTGGGTCTTGAGCCAAACATATTGCTCCCTGATTGTCGGCATGAACAACTACTCGAGTGTACCTCACAATTCCTAACTCCCTCATAAGACTATTCAAATAAACTGCTTCTTTCATACATTCAGATAGACTTACATATTCAGCCTCACAAGTCGATGTAGCCACGCTACGTTGTTTTCTTGATTGCCATGATACACTTGCACCACCTAAAATAAAAGCATATCCAGAATATGATCGCCTATCTAACAAGCAATTAGCCCAATCAGCATCCGAAAAACCTTGAACACAATCACCAGTTCTCTTGTATACGAGACTGTGTCGCATTGTCCCTTTAAGGTAACGTAATATACGTTTCGCTGATTTCCAGTCGCATGTTTCCGGTTTCGTTAACTTTTGGCTTAGTTTACTCACCGCATTTGCAATATCAGGCCTAGTTGCGTTGCTCAGATAATTTAGGCAACCTATTAGTTCCCGATAAGGCCATGTTCCATCCTTTTCTGTATCACAGTTTTCTTTGGATTTCACTTTTGAATTAATTTCCATAGGAGTTGCACATTTATTACATTTTTCCATATTAAATTGTTTTAATAATCTTTTAATGTAATTTTCTTGTGACAATATAATGACATTGGCATTTCTTATAATGTCTATTCCTAAAATATATTTCGCCTGACCATAATCTTTCAAGTCAAACTCCTTTGACAACTCATTTTTGAAATCGATGATCAAACCTCTTTCTTGGCTTCCAACTAAAATATCGTCGACATATATTAATACAAATAAGAAAGTATTTCCATTTTGCTTAAAATAAAGGCATGGTTCGTTCAGACTCTGCTTCAAGTTCATTTCAGTGAGCTTCTTGTTGAGCCTGAGATTCCATTGACGTCCAGCTTGCTTCAAACCATACAATGATTTCCGCAATAAGCATGAATCGCAACCATTATCCAATTTACTAAGCATGTCTTGCGCGTGCTTTCTAACGATAGGATCTTCTCCCTCACGATTCATAAGCTTCATTAAACTCTCTCTTAATAATTCAGGAACTTCCATGTAAATCTCTTCATCCAATGAACCATTCAAGTAAGCGGTATTAATATCTAATTGGTGAATTTCTAAGTCCAATTCAACAGCGAGAGCCATTAATAATCTGACGGTGTCCAGTCTAGCTACAGGCGCAAAGGTTTTCTCGTAATCAACCCCATATCGCTGGCTAAAACCCTGAGCCACAAGCCTAGCTTTCTTCTTAAAAGTCTTGTCGACATTCTGTTTAATCGTTAAAACATAACGGCAACCAATTAAGTTTCTGTTTTTCGGTCTTCTAACAATATCCCATGTCCCTTTTTGAACTAGACTCCTAATTTCAGATAGTATAGCCTCCTCCCACTCTGTTTTATCTTCACATTTGAGAGCATTTTTCAAACTCATTTCAGCTGAACCAACAAAATCTGCAGCATCATTTGAATCAGTAAAATTTATTGGTTGTTCAACTTCGGTCATTCGATAAATTTTCCTTGGACGGCCTGCACTACCTGTGCGTAATAGTTTGGGTCTACCAGGAGCTCTTTTCATGATCCTTTGTTGATCAATATGTCCACGCGTTCCAAGCGTTCTTGAATCTTCTAGATGATGATCAATATTTGAAGAGTTTGTCTCTGCATTCTGTTCACATCCTCTCGATTCTACAGAGTATTCTTGACAATCGCTCCAAATCTCATCGTCTACTTGTTCTATTTGATTATCATGTTCTTCCGGTGGAGTATACTTCGAAAATTCGATTTCAATGAACTCTTTATCCGTATTCTCTTTAACATTCGATAGTCCTAGCTCTTGCGTCGAGATCTCGTGACATAAATTATCATTTTCGTGAAATCTCACGTCTCTCGCAACCATAAACTGTCTTCGCTCTGGAATCCATACTCTATATCCTCTCGCATTCTTTGGATATCCAACAAAAATACCAGAAATTCCTCTTGCTGTGAATTTATCTTTATTTAGATCTTTATTTAAAATATGTACCTTAGTTCCAAATTTTCGAAGGTAATCAATCTTCACTGGTTTCTCTAGCCATCTTTCATAAGGAATATCACCATGTAGACTGCTTGTAGGACATCGATTCCTGATATAACACGCGGTATCGACTGCATCTGCCCAAAAACCTGCCGAAAGATCTGAACTTAGCAACATACACCTAGCCATTTCTACTAGAGTCCGGTTCATTCGTTCAGATATTCCATTTTGTTGTGGTGTCCGAGCAACTGTCAGTCTTCGCATTATTCCAGTTTGTTTTAAAAAATCGTCGAACTCAGCGTTACAATATTCACCTCCATTGTCGCTTTGAAGATACTTGATCTTTAATCCGGTTAGATTCTCAACTTGACTTTTGTATACCTTAAAAGCTTCTAAGGCTTTACATTTCGTACTTAGAAAATATACCTCACACCAACGTGTACAATCATCAATAAAAGTAATAAAATATTTCGCACCTCTTCCAGACTCACATCTCATAGGACCTACAATGTCAGAATGAATTATTTTAAGTTTTTCAGCGCAAGGACTCCCGGAATTAGAAAAAGGTAATGCAGTCATTTTTCCTTTAGCACATATATCACAATCGAGTAAGCTCTGTACTTTGATTTTGTCAATTTTGAAACCCAATTTAGTTAAAAGTTTATCGACATCCTTACCATTTAAATGTCCTAAGCGTTCATGCCAACTACGTATGTCGACATTTGCATTACTTAAACTAAATGAATATTCAGAACTATTTAGACAATACAGGTTACCTTTGCGATAAGCACTCAATTTAATATTACCCTCTTTGTCAATCACATTTGCTACATTGTGTTTAAATGTGACATCACAACCATCGTTGGTTAACTTGGCTACTGATATTAAATTTGTTCTTAGGTTCGGAACATAAAGTGTATCACGTAATTCAATAGCGTTCTTTGAGTGTTTGTTACATGCCGACAACCATACAGTACCCTTACCTTTTATTTCAGTACTTACATGCGTAGCTAAATTTAGTTCTCCGGTAATAATAGTTAAAGTGTCCCTGAACATACTCGCATCATTACAAAGATGAGACGTGCACCCACTGTCAAAAATCCAGTCATTTTTTTGTGCATTTACAGCATTACATACTTCTAAATCTGAAACATTAAAAGTAATTAGTGCTTCGTCCACGTCCTCATGATGTGTTATTACAACATTTTTTAGTACCTTCTTTTTGTTCGGACACTCTGATGCCTTATGCCCTTGTTCGTGACATTTAAAACATTTATATTTAAATCCTTCTCCTCTGGTAGTTGGGTTAATTTTGTTTCCAACTTTTGCGCTTTTATTCCATTTCTTAAAACCTTTTTTCGCATATGTATGCATTACGCCTTCATTCTGAGATCTATTTATCTCTCTGGATTCGTGCTCTTCTAATATTTTAATCTTCAATGCCTCTGGCTTCGGCAAGTCGTCCCTTGACTCAATGGCACATCTAAAGCTTTCAAATTTTCCAGGTAAACTATATAACAACATTATAGACAGCAAGTCGTCGTTGATATGTATACTCATTTCTGCCAGTTTATCAACAGCGTCGAAAAAAACTATTTAAATGATCTCGTACATCACCTGTTTCCGACATTTTGTGTAACATTAGCCGCTTTAGAAGTGTAGCCTTCTTAGCAGGTCCTTTCGAAGCATAAATCGACTCTAATTTCAGCCAAACTTCTCTGGAAGTGTTACAGCCCCTAATATGTCGAAGTTCGGAACCACACATCGACAAAATTAGATCCGCTTTGGCCTTTTCATCCTCTACTTCCCAATTCTTAGCTTCTCCTATTTCTGACGGTTTCGGTACTTTACCACTAGTAAATTTCCATCCATCATTTTTAATTAGGATCGCCTGGACCTGGATTCTCCAGCTGTCGTAATTTTCTTTGTTCAGGGGCTCGATCCTAAATAGACTACTCATCGTCGCTCCTTTTTACACAAATAATTACTTTACTAGATGAAAAATAAAATTTACTCTCCTTACGTAACTCTTAAGACTTTTCACAGGATCTTCGTTATTCTTATCCCTTTTTCGATCTCGTAACTTTGGGTGACTGAATGTCTGGGCCCATAACCAATGTAGGATAAAAGAAATGAAAAAGGAATAACATGTTATAAATATATTAGGAGATTATTTTATAAGAAAGCACACACGAAAAGTATCAAAGAACAATCATGGTTGACATACGTATCTTAGAACGTACTACTTTTAAATTCAAATTTACACCATAAACACATATACAGAAAGTTTGTATATCCAATATCATTCAATTATGTAGAATTGTAGATGATTAAAATGCCTCATGTGACGCGTCTGTTAGATTCATTAGGATTCATGGCCGACTCGACGCCGCGCGGGGATTCCCGCAATCTTCCGCATTTTTTGTCAGGTTCAAGCATTTATGCACTTTATTGTAATAATTTTAAAGTTTATTTTCAAGTGCGTTAATAATAGGAGGAGACCGCTTGGCGCTGCGGTCCCTTTGTCGCGGCATTTGAAAGCGAATAGCGTGAGCGCGAAGACAGTGTTGACCTCGCAAATGAACTTTAGCAATACAGCTGATCAGGTAGCCCTTTCGAGTTTTATTTACATTGCTGTTTTAAGTGAAACAAGTGAATTTACTATTTTTTAATTTAAAATCTCATTGGGTCAGATAGAAATAATGATTTTATACAGTTTACAGTAAAAAAAATTGCAGAAAAAAACGTAAAAAATTAAGAAAAAGCCGACGAAAAATTTCAACGCAGGAGGGTCCAGAATCATGTACTGAATCCATGGTAAGCGGTTGCGCGTCGATGTCCCTGCCACCCTGAGCAATAGACTAATAGGTATTTGAATGTAGTCTAAGCTAAGTAGTAGAGTCTCGCAAGACTTGCGAGACTCTTGCTGCAAGACCAAGACCAAGACCAAGACTGAGAGCGCAATACCAAGACCAAGACCAAGACCAGGTGTATTGACGCAAGACCAAGACCAAGACTGGCTAAGGTCTTGTCTTGGTCTTGCATTTGGGCAACACTAACTGTGAGAATTGGCAGTTGAAACCAATTATCATGTGCCCGTCGATTATCATGTGCCCGCCAATTTCCAATATTTTACGTGAATAATTGAAAACTGAATACACAATTACTACAAAATGTTGGAACGGAATATGAACTGTAGGTAGCTGTGTTCTACAACAGCATCGCCAGGCATTATGTTACCATGATTTGACACGGACACGTAGCTTATACAGGTATGAGGAACAGGGTGTAAAGGATCCTCCATAGAAAAGGGAGGATCCTCCGATCAGACGGGTGTTGTGTCTGGTGGGCAACTGCCCGATGATTCATTCGGGCCGTTGTGTCTGTGCTAGTTGCGCGGTGAACTCTGCTTGCGCGATGCAGGATTTGCGTGACGTCAGTATGACGCGTTGTTCGCATGTGGCGTTGTAGATGCCGCTACAAGCTGATCAAAGTATTTTATGAATAAATGACTTATTTAATTGATATACAGTAGGACGTCGCTGTCCATATATAAACTTCCTCTACTATCCGATTCACAAAACATCGTTTTTCCTCAAACTTATAAGAAACCAAAGAAATTAGTAGCTTACTTGCAACTGTGTGTTTGTATTTTCATGATAATGACAATTTAAAAGGTACATACCATAACATTATGCCTGTTTTCCGCGAAGGGTTAGGCTGTTAATGCTGAGTGATGAAATTTTTGACATCGCACTTCTGAAAGTATCTTAAATGATTACTTTATTATTTTAGATTAGCTTCTGCGAGTTTACCCACCCCGTCACATCGCATCGCCTGCCCGCCCCACCCCGTCACATCGCATCGCCTGCCCGCGCTATTACTCCGTTTTAGCTTAGCGTTGTTTCTTACTTTTTATATAAACAGCCTCAAGCCATCTTCAAAAATTGGGCTATTAAATGCAAAGATATGTTTTCAAATCCGACCCGTAGTTCCAAAGATTAGCGCGTTCAAACAAACTGTCCAGCTTTTAATTATTCTACTTTATTATTATTATTATAGATATTATTTACACTTTATACAGCATGTATCGTCGTGTAATATGTAAGGGTGTGATAGAGGCCGTCAAACTAAACAACTTTTTCCACGCGACCAACATCGTAATCGTAAAGCTAACAGTCTTAAAATAATATTATTAATATATAGGTACATGTAAAAGAAATTAATTGCAAAGAAGGGAAAAGAATCATAAAATTCGTCCGCATCGCTATGTCAACAGGAAAAGTGCCAAAAGGCTGACAGCATTGCTACGTTGCTGTGTATGGCAATGCTGATTCTTTGGCCAAAAAATAGGCCAGCCCTCTGGTTGCCATAAAAAATAACGGCGAAAACATATTAACGTATCCTTCCCAGGATCAACGAATGCACACGCATAGATATCACTACTTACTCCACATAACTGCGCGCGCGTCGATGCCACCCTGTATTCAAGGGAATACAGGGTGGCATCGACGCGCGTAGGATTTTATTATCGGTTATCAAAAAAAAATCTGCTGTTTCATAGAATAGTGCAATACCTACGCGGTAAAAATGTATGGAACAGTTATTTTTTTTACCTACCACAAATTTCAACGCAGTGTCCAGAATCATGTACCTATTGAATCCAGGGTAACAGGTTGTGCTTCGATATCCCTGTCACCCTGAACGTATCATAAGGACAAAAGCTGCAGACATTTTTCGAGCAGTTCTATCCTATACCACAAGTAAGGATTTATTTACTTCTGTGTTTCATTTCTGTCGAAGGTACATACGATGATTGACGATTGATTCCGCATCATTTTCAGCACAATTCTTGCATTTTATTGTTTTGTTTATTTGATAAAAACAACAAGTACCTACGCATCGTGCACTGGGGGATTCAAAATGGATTTTGCTACTACCTATTCATAGTTTTATCCATCTGCTGAAAAATCATGACTCCTTTTTAGAGAATACCTCTGAAAATTTATTATTTATTCAGCGACACACTGACTTACTTACCTATCAAAACCAATAAGTCACTTCTCAAGCGAGATCCTGGTAGACAGCGTGGCCATAAATAGTGATAAAAAACTTTTTGTTTTTAACCATTTCCCTTACTTCCCAGTACACTACCAGCGCATAGCCCACCGGGACATCAAACCAGCCAACTTACTGCTAGGCGAGGGCCGGGTGCAGGTGGCAGACCTGGGCGCCTGTGGGGAGCTGGCGGCGGCCGGCCGGGTCTCGGGCACCGTGGGCACCCCCGCCTTCCGGGCCCCTGAGGCCGCCGCGCCCGCTGATAAGTATAGTGG
Organism: Luperina nickerlii; assembly: GCA_963855955.1. Classification (NCBI taxonomy): domain Eukaryota; kingdom Metazoa; phylum Arthropoda; class Insecta; order Lepidoptera; family Noctuidae; genus Luperina; species Luperina nickerlii. Next base: position 1,048,288 of record OY979682.1, on the reverse strand, counting down.
AGAGGTTAGTTGTAAAGATATTAGTAATAGATGAAATGAAATGATAATTATTTATGTAAATAGCTCTTTTAGATAGTGTGAGCAAAGGTTAGGTAGCATTACAAAAGAACTAGTAACACGTTCTCCTTAGAAATGTTATACTTACTTACGTTCGTAAAAAAATATGTATCCTGTTGAAATCGGGCTGGTAGTAGCTTTAATCATGTACAAGCCAGGTCACAGAAATTGTGTAGACAAAGCACAATTGCGGCTTCAGTTCCGATTTTGACCACGCGCCAGAATAACCTTGTAGCGTAGTTACACTTCTTATTTACCTACTCCCAGGCAGCAGACATCTGGTCTCTCGGTGTGACCCTGTACGCGATGGTGACCGGCAAGGTGCCGTGGGTCGGCAGCTCGGCGGTGGAGCTGCAGCGAAAGGTCCTGGCAGAACCCCTGATTTACCCAGGCAGGGTCCAGCCCTCCAAGCAGCTGCGACACCTGCTCAGCAGGATGCTGGACAAGGAACCGGTCACGAGGATTAACCTGCAGGAGGTTAAGGTAGGATTGTGATTTCGATAATAATGTATCTTGCAGAGAACTTCATTAGTATAAAAATTCGAATACGTACAGTCAACCACACGTCAGAAGTACATACACGAGCATAAATATATTACTATGAATGCCTCGGCAATATTATCTGATTTCACGATTCATTCAGCATGCATGCAGCATCCTATGTTTTGGCGTCGTTTGTCTCGTAAGATAGTTGTGGTGTTCCTTCGATGTCACATATCTGTGCTGCCACTTGTCTAAGCCTTCCACAAATGATCACATATATGTGGTATTTACCGTGATCTTGATGACTGATAAATCATTAATGAAAGCGTCTTTAACGCTTTCATGGTACGCTACCATTGGCGTTCGAATAATTTTACCAAAGTACAGGAAGATACTACATCCCTATGTCTACCCTTTACGGTTGTAGCAATAGCAAAACAAGTGGGCTGCGTTATTCAAGCCATTCCTGGACAATAATATCAACTCCATCGAATGGAATCCGTACCGACCAAGTGCTAAGGTGGCATTAGTTCATTACACTAACTAAGAAGAGAATTTCGTTCAAAAGATCAAGGTTCGAATGATTCGAATCCACCTTCGTTGTAACAAAGTGAATTCGTCCAAGAATAATCAAATTGTCTAAGTCGACGCAATTAGTCGAACAATTTCACCAATCTATGTTGTTACGGGTGACCTTTTCAAACGCACTGATTGGATTAGGAACGATAGCAAATCGCTTCGAACGAGAAATGTCTTGATTCTGGTTTTATGTTAATCATAGTAACGGCTGTTGAACATTTTCTAATTATTATTACAGCTGTAATCAGCACTCGTTTGGAGGTTTTCCTGTCACGCTTGGAATCATGAACGGGCGCCGTCAGTAGGGACTGGTCATCTCTTTGCTGCCATGGCTTATTTTAATTTAATATTTGAATTGTTTTTTTTTTGGTCTTTCCATTACGGACGCTTTTAACGTTCTGCATCGTTCTGACATGCATAGTTGTTAACATGAATGATGTAACCAAGACTTTGTAACCATATTAGGTATTTTGATTTAAAAGAGTGTCCATGGAGTTTCTTTCCCGTTCTTCTCCTTAGGAACTCTTTGGAATGGGCAACTAGCTTCATCTTTATGACTGACCGACCCCTTGACAATTCAAAAGTCCCTGTAATTGGTTTAATAGAAACAAATGCTTTGAGTTTGAGTTTGAACGGTTAGACAGAGCTTTAGCTATAGTACACTCATTTGCATGGGTGATCCATGCCATATTGCCATAGCCGGGCACAAACCCAGGCTCCGCGCTGCTGCTATGAAAGTCCAGATGGAATACTGAATAACCCTTTGCCAGACCTACAAACAAATCAAATAATGTTTCAGAAACTCCATGTTCAACTTTCTTTTTTATTCAACCTAGCTTATCATATCCTTATGCGCATTGGTCTCTCCCAAGTTCATCAGAAGCTCACCAATTAATATAATCTCTCAGCGCAATGAACAAACATCCCTAACTCCACATATTTGCGCTTAGTCTTTGAACTGCCTGTTTGTACTTAATACACGTCCGATCTGTATTTGTATTTCTAGAGTAACTAAAAGAAAAGAAAAATAATTTAAGTTTTCATACGAGTATGTTAATCTTGACAATTGCAGCATTTTGGTTTTAGTTTTTGTTTCATTCTTTTTGCGGCGATCGTAGAAATAAAAATAATCTCATTGTAAAAAAAAGCAGTTAGGACCCTCAAGAAAGGCTTGGCCAAGACTAGGACGTTTGTCTATTTTTTGATCCTAATTCTTCAAAAATCTAGCTCTGAATTTTCTCTCCCCCAGGAACATGAGTGGATAACAGACGGAGGCAAGGATCCCCTACCGTCAGAACAGGAGAACTGCCGGCTAGTGGAAGTGACGGAGGAGGACATGGCGCAGGTCGTCACCTCCATTCCCAACCTGTCCACGCTGATACTCATCAAGACTATGCTGAAGAAGCACAGCTTCCAGGTGAAATACGCTTGGTTCCACATAACCTTCCTCTTTCCTTTTTCTTTTCCTTAACCAATGACTGACATATGTATGGGTCACTATGGTTGTTTAACTCTTTTGTTTGCTTCCCTGACAGTTACCTAACGTATTAACTTTCTTTTTGTTCACCTTCTTTGCTTCGTTTCAAAAGCTGCTTAAAAAGTAACTTAGGCTTCTCTAATCTAAACATTTGTCCGCAGAACCCGTTCCTCCGCAGCCGAGAAGGCAGCACGTCTCGCAGAGAGTCCACCAGTGCTCGCGGCGAGCCGGACAAGCCCACCGCAGCCATCACCAAGCGAGGGGGGCTGGCAAGAGCTGGTCGCTCGCTGTCAGCTCCTGGGAACTACTTGACTGAAAGGTACGTAACACATTGACTGCCATAAAGAACCTCAAGTTCTTTGTAGGACACTTGAGGACCATGACTATAAATGTACCTACAAGTATTACTACTCTTCACTTAATAAAATAATTATTTCAGCAGGCAATCCTCATTTGACATTGGGCTAGAATCAGTCCAAGAATCCCGAGACCAGAGCCTGGACGCGCCCTCTAAGGACTTGAAGAGTCCACAAGAGAAAGACTCGTCGAGCGCACGGTGATACGCCGCGCGCGCGGCGCCCGCCGCCGCCGACCGATGGCTGCTCCGCATTATGATCGTCTTCGAATTCGAATAGCCTATTGGACATCGGCACAGCAATGTTGCAGCTTTGATAGAAATATTGCCAGCATTGAAGTTTTTCATTCGTACGTCGTACTTGAAAAATGCATTGAATTGATATTTTTTTAATAATTATAAATTATATCTTGTTGACGTCAAAATTTGAGTTTAAGCTGCTATGTGATTAAAATGTTCTAAATCGGAACTTGAGTAAACTAAATTAAGAAAGTCCCAATTATAAATAACTCGGATTTTGACGACAGCTTTTCGAAGTAAAGTTAAACTTTTCACTTAAAATTACTAATTAATTCATCCGCTAGTCCTATTTACTTAATATTGTAAATATTTTTAAATAACATTTGTCCTCTTTGACTTAAAAGCACTTAAATATTTTTAATAATATAATTAAGGTTATATGACGAAGCTATCTTGCTGAGGCACAGAAGGCTCCACTGGCTTTAGGCATTCCTACTATGAGCCCTCTTAAGAATACATAGTAATTTCTTGGCTAATACCCGAATCATACTCTTTTATACAAAAACAAGCTAAAAGAATCAATCAAAAATTATCCTTCGTATACGTGACTACAGTCACGAATATTCTGCAAACACATGAAATAATGGCTGTTCTAACAAGATAAAATGTTGCCATGTGAAACATTACGTGCCTCGCGAGGCGGCCTCGTGCAGAGCAAACTTTTACAAAGGCCGTTTATATTGTAAATATTTTAGCATATTTTTAATATTAATTCATAAAAAATTGCTCAATGCTTGTTTGATATCATTGTACATAATTATAAGCTTTTAGGTTAAACAACAGTTTTCTAAAAATACAAAATACAATGGACTCGTTCGTGTTGATATGTCGCTTGGGCTGTCAAACGATATCAAGATCAACGATTCTAAGATATAAAAATGTGGAAAACAGTTTTGAACATTACCAACCATTTTGTCACCATTAAAAAAATGGTTTTGATTGAAAAAACTATCAACAAAACCCTAAATCTTGGTAGGTACTTGCAGTTTTCATTCATTTTACTCTCAGAAGTCAAATATTTACCTGAAACGAATTATGCAATATTTCCTTAAAGGTGATTACAGACATTGCGTGGCATGCGCAGCGCATGCGTCGCAATGTCTGTTTTCGCCTTAATATGTAGGTATTCTGTATTTTTATGAAACTTTAATTTTTAATTATTAATACTGTAAGTCATTCTAGGGGTCAGCGGGCATTTTTAATACAGAATGAATTTCATGGAACAACCACGAGCGCAATGTTATTTAAATTGCAAAATATTGTGCCTCGTTAGGGCTTAACATTTTCATTTCTGAATTTATTTTATGCTTGATGAGAGCAATTTATACTGCATTTATTCATCGAATGCCATCTGCATCGTTAATAGACGTTTAATCCGGAAATATCCGATATTCCGGAACAAGATCTCCGACAATGTGACTTTGGCAATGCCGGTGGTTTGCGGTGAGTAACCTACCTTATGAATCACTGATAGTGCGCTTCCAAAACCTGGGTGCGGGAACAGTCCAGAATTACTGATCAAACTCAAAGTACCTAGTTCGTCAAATAGCAACAGCTTACTGTCTTATCATTTTGACAAACGACATGAACAAAATTAGGTTAAGCAAAGTATATAAAACTGCCTAGACCCCTAGATAATTTGCGCCCTACGTAGAGGTTAAAGCGCATAATATATAAAGCGAGCAGCTACGATAAGAGATTGACCAATTTTCACTGTCAAATTAATTTCAATTATATTGACCATCTATTGAGTCGTGAACATGCTTATAGTCTGTGCATTGTGTTGACAGCTCTAACATTTATGTCAAGCGGAAATTATGCCGCGAAAATCGAGCAAAATGGCGGAAGTTACTGGCAAATTCAGGTGTTCGATTGTGGCAACCATTCTGAGGGAAATTCGATGTTTTGGTAAGGATTTGGTACTTATTGAGGTTATGTTTTTAATGTGCAGGATGCTCAAATGTATTTTATTATCTAGATAATTTGCAATTGATTTTTGTAAGGTACCTGACATACGAATGTGTATACAAACCTTATAAACAATTCTACGTTTCACGCCAGTTTAAAACCCTTATTTTTTTTTAAGTTTTACATAATATAACAATGCACAGGTTATAACCAAATCATAAATAAGGAGGGTGAGTGGGTTCATGTTAGCGTACAGGGTCCCGATCACCGAAGTACTTACGATTTTTGTGTAAAATAAGAAAAAAGTTTATTATTAAATATTTTAATTAACAAAGTCCAAGCTTAGTTAGTAGGTGAAAGGAATTTTACTGTCCACGTTCTGCTGCGATGTTCTCTGACGGACACTTTACTATTCTCTCCTAAAGGACAAAATATAACTCATACAATAATAATAACATTGATCAAATCATAGACTACATAGATCATTGATCAAATATTTTTTTATATCACTGGCCAAATAGCAACGCGCTTGCAGTTAAACGCATTTATTTCTCTCTTGGCATAGTAATCTTAGACGATAATTTTATTTTTCGTATTCTCTTTATATTTTGACACCTCGAGCAGGTGTCGCCCGTTTGCCAGAGTAGCTCGAATCAAAGATAAAAATTTCATTACAAACAATGTTTTTGCTCAGTTGTGCATCTTCAAAAGATCATAATTGTTGAGAAATGTTAACAACAAATCTATTGTTTTGTTAAAGTTAAAGCGTCAGGGTAGCCCGTGAAATTCATTTTTTGTTGGTTTTTACGTTTTTTGCAATTTGCAGGTCAGTATCAAATATTTATTTACATAATTATAATCATCAATACAACTCTTAAGTTTATATTAACCTATTATTCAATATGGTAATATGAACATTTATTTTATGGCTATTTTATGACTATTTCTATAAATACATACATTTGAGGACAATTCTAACTCAAGCAGTTGTATTGCTGATTGTAATGATTATATAGGTAATTCTGTAAAGCCATATTTGTTACGGTCGTTAATGATATTTTAATCCACCTACAACCTGACACTGACCTGCAAATCGCAAAAAACGTAAGAAAATTTGGATTCCGCGGGCTACCACTGTGCATCCCCCTTAATACAATTAAAATATTTATTTTTTCGTTATAAGGTACATAGCATGTTAAAGTGTCTTAATACCCCAAATATATATAGTGTTCATTAATATTATTGCTCTTCCAGTAGATTTATCATTTGTTTCTTTGTCTCTTTAAAATATATTAAAAATAAGAAATTATCGACCGTGGCAAGTCACCCGTAATAATTTCTTTGAGATAAATTGATTAATCGACAACCATTTAGGTAACTATATTATTGCGCGCCACAATTAATGCCTGGTACATGGTGACATTAGTTACCACTAGCGCCATCTATTATCGGGTAGCAGAATTAGTAGAGTCAAGATCCTTGTAGAAATTTTGAAATTTTTTTGGTTATTAAATCGGCAGTTTTTATTGTCACGAGCCCCAAGCTCGTAACAATATTAAAACATTCTTAAGATATTAATCAATTTTGTTCAAAGAAATTAATAAAAGAATATTTCATCCCACCTCAGCGAGGAAATGAGTAAATTAAAAAAAAAAACATTTTCATCTTTATTGTTGCTTTTAGCATTGAATACGTACTCCATAGAGTGCTTGATTTCTTGGTCTAAAAAAAATGCCAGCAAAACGTTTTCTGATAAAATTTTGGCTCCTTTAGCTAGTCGCCACGTGTTAAACATAATATCGTACTGTTTCAAATACTTCTCGCGTGATTGTTGAGGGAGAAAGCTCATTTTCGCATTTTTTACAGTTTCATTCAATTCTGTTGGCGTCAAATAAACTTCGTCGTCGCTAGATTCACTCATTTTAGATTTTTCACTTGTTTACAAATTTCTTTTTATTTTTAACCTAAGGTTTTAACAATATTACGTGAAAAGAAAATTGCGCGCGCAAAGCAAATTAAAAAAAGTAGGTACACCAAGAAGGTTCCGAGTCTGAGTTTAAAAAAAAAAAAAATTGTATGATAAATTCGGCACCATGGAGGTAGAAGTAAATAGGTTTAATGATGTTTTGAATTCACAAACTTAGTGCACACGATGTTCTAAATTCAATTTACTTTATCCTCTAGCGGATAAAAACAGCTTTTGCACTCAGATATCGAAGAGCAAAAATACTCTTTCCGAGATGGGGGGATGAAAAGAATATAAATAAACATGAACAGTCACGGTCCGAGAGGAAAAGAAGAAGAACTTGTTAGAAATAGTTATTTGTGCAACAAGAGAGCAAAGTAGTTTTTTGCTGCGAGTGCTGATTTTGAATCCCGAGCAAGCGAAGGATTCAACGATTGAATCACGAGCGTAGCGAGTGATTCTAAAGTTGAATCCTGAGTGTGGCGAGGGATTCAAAGGCACGAGATGCAAAAAAAATTTGCTCTCGTGTAACACACATAACTTTTCACTTCAGCAGCGAGAACAATTTAGGAGATAAAATAATAAACAGGAATAGATTGAAATAACTATTTATTGTGAATCAAAATAATTAACATTGTAGGTAAGTAGATACCAATTCTATAAAATCTAAAAAATAAGATAGCAACACCGTCTCCGAAAAACTGCTTGCGCCCTTTGTAAGTCTCCATTCATTGAAGACATGGTATGCTTTCAGATATTTCTCGCGAGACTTCTCAGGTAGGAAACTTAATTCTGCATTAATAACTTGTTGTTTTAACTCTTCCGGTGTTAAAATACTGTTCTCGTCGCTAGTTTCACTCATATTTTACGATTATTTTAATATTTTTTAACTTATTCAACTCTGTACGCCAGTCACGAAATTTTATTCCCGCTCTTTTATTTAAATTAAGGCGTGTTCGGAAATAGCACCCATGATATTTTATTATTCAAAATATACATATTACGTAAGTACCTAACATTTATTGAAACTAGCAGTAAATATTTACAATTTAAATATCAGTTTTATTTGCAGTAAATACTTATTTTCGTTTAAATAAAACAATAAGTTAAAAATTCAATAAATTACATTAAAAGACATAATTTTCTTTTTGCAAAATTTCTTTAGTTAGTACGAAATTCTGAACGTGTTTGTCTTTGAGATCGAATTCAAAATCCGAACTTCGAAAGGGCTGGTCTTTGTCTCTCTCTCTTTCTAATGGCGGGAAAGAGATAGAGTGTGAATGTTTCGAATTGTATGATTAACCCAAAGTAGAATAAAAAAAAAATTAAAAAGTTACTTTGTCTCACTCAGTGAGCAAAATCGCATTTTGCTCACTGATTTCACGCAGCAAAACCTACTTGTTTGAGCTACTGAAGTGAAAAATATTTTACCTCGAAATTCTTGTAATAATATAGCATCTTGCATACTTGGCTGCTTGAGGTAGCTAATGCCGGACACTTACGAGCGGGATCGTGCTCTAGCGATTTTGCAACGTCTATAGTTCTTGGACTTCGTTCTTGCTTAGTCTTCTGCAAGTAAATTTTGCTTTGAGACAAAGTCGACACAGCTTGACCTTTACTTTTACTTATCATCTAACAAACCATTCACTACTTACGAGTAGTTTCTTCCTTTTTCCCAAATTGTGCGACTAAAATTGCGTAATTTTGATCTAACTATTTTTGTCTAGTGGTCGCAAGCAAGTGCTACTGCTTCGATTCCCAGGTGGGGAGAAATGTTATTGGGCTTTTCCATTAGGAATTTGTCAGTAGCAGCCCGGGGTCTGTGCCTTGTGGATGCCAATAGGCTCGCCCCCTATAACATGGGATTTAACTGGCGAAATGCGGGTTTACTATAGATACACCTCTGCCTATCCCGAATCCATAAATGGATATATAGAAGTAGGTATATAGAAGAAGAGGCATGTCAAATGGATATATAGAAGTATATATCCATTTGACATGCCTCTAACTCATACTTTTGAGATCAAAAACCTTTAAAACCACAACCATTCTCGCGTAATTAAACCGAGGGTCCCATTTCTACTAGGTTCCATCCGAAAGTGGTTAAGTATGCAAAGAGCCTGTCCAAGGTCAGCCAGGGTCAGAGAACACCCTTTATCCTTTGCAAGCCAAGGTCCAAACTTATGCCTTTGAATGTTGTGATAGTCTAGAACGAAGGTATGCTTATATTAATTCTAAATAGTACTAAAAAAAGATTTTAAAAAATTATTATCTCTCAGATTAAAAAAAAAAATATTATTATGATATAAACGAAGAAATTTTTAAAATAATCTCGCGATGAAGATTTTAATGTAAGATTTTTAAATGGTTCGTTTTGGGTTTTTTTTTCTTTTTGTAAGTAATGTTTTAGCTTAATTTACGAAAAATATCGTGGAAAACGTTTTGGGTTGTTATCAGTTGATATGAATATAAATTTATGCAATGTTTGAACTGAAATAATATTCTGGATTGATGTTGAACGTTGTCAGTATTAGCGCAGTGGTCTAGCAGAGAAAAAACATCGTGTGTTGGCTGCCTAATGTAATGCGAATTTAATAAAACCTATGTACTTGGTATGTTACCGTGGCATGAGCTAATAATATTCACGTAAAGGTCGTGCTGACACGAGGTAAAAGGAATGCGTATGTATCATGGCAAGTGTGAACCTTATTTAGGACACTGGAACTCTGTAGGAGGTTTTAGACGCAGAGTTCGTAGTTGTCCCAATAATGAACCTGACTCACAGACTACGTCAGCCCAATTGAATTTAATTAGCACTCTAATTGCGTAACACACTATCAATCACAATCTGAATAATTTTGAAGGATATTGCTAATTCATTGCTTCATGTGTTCGAAAAATTTGTCTGCTCAACAACGTAAATAACGCAATGAATGTTGTGGAACTGTCAAAATGAAATCCATTCCTACTGTTAGTGTGTCACGCAATCACCGCGCGCGCTGTTTTCAAATTTCACGTCAAGTGATTTGATTGGCTGTTGTAATTTTGGTCCGCCAATCACAGATTGTAAACCTGAGATTTGACAGCGTGTTAATGACTTTTTGTTTTAATCCACTTTTCATAAGCTGGGTGTTAAAATATTTATTAATTTCATCTTTGACTCCGTTCAACATCTCTGTAATGTCCCTTTATAATAATAGTCGTAAACATAATTCGCGCAATACACCACACAAACACAACTGTTAAGAAAGTTTTAAACCAGAACAACAATGAGTTGTTGATTTTATTGAGATTTCATACTTAACAATTTAATAAAAACACTTTCGAAATATTACTGTCTTTTATTTTCTATCAGCCGTTCAATCTGATGGTGGTGGTGATGATCACCATCGGCTATGCATCTGTAATACCAGAGGTATCGTAGATGCGTTCCCATCCCAGGGAGCCCACTCTTTATGTCCGTGAACGAAGATCGTCAGAAAGTAGTTCGATAATTCGAAATGACCCCGATAAATTAATTTAACTATCTCAGACAAAGTTACGGCCTATGAAACGGCCATAACTTTGTCTGAAACTAAGGATTTTCTGCTTAGAGAGTAGACCCAAGCGACGAAGCTGAAAAATCTCACGTACCTACCTGTTATAGCACGCTGGTACCTACACTCTCCAAATCGGTACACAGCGACGCTGCACTGAAAAAAATAATTTCTTACTACAGCACAATAAGCGATTTCATTAAGACTTACTGTCTTTATACACTAAGAAGAAATGTTTGTAAAACAGTAAAGACAAAACAGTAACTTTTAATGATTGAAAATACTATTTACTGAAAAAGCAGCAAAACAAAAGGAAAACCACCATTACTGTAATGTAAGTTCAAAGTTTATTTATTTAAGAACAACCAACAAAGCATACACCAAAAATACATGTTAAAATCCCCATGTTATTATAACATTTTATAGTGTAGTCTTAATTAAAGGCTGCCACGGCATGCATTAAACATAGGATTAGGAAATATAGTTACAAAACATATTTAACTTATATATACAGATTATATAGTTTTAAGTGAACGAGAAAACAAAAGAAACCACAGTATTAATTTTCCACTCTTAAGATAAAGCCCTATACAAGGCAGCCTTGAATTTATGTAAAGAGTAAGACATATCAATATCTACGCTGGGTGAGCGTGACAGGCGACAAAATTGAATCTGCATTCGGTTAATGGTGGAAAAATGACCCAGATTGGTTTTAAAGCCCTTAGCGCGGAGCAACAGATACCTGGACCTACGAGCAAGCTTGTAAGGTACAAATTTATTTGACTTAGCAACCGCGAACAATCAATATGAGTGTTCATTATTTTGTACAGGAACAGATGATCCAAGAGCACACGGCGATTTTCCAAACTCATAAGTTTGAAATGTTTCAAGCGTGTACTGTAGCTAGTTAGATTTCTGGCCCTACTGCAGTGATATGACAAGTGCCAAAGAAATCTTTTCTGCACTGATTCCAAACGACGCTTATGTATTTCGTAGAGTGGAGTCCAAACTATGTTGCAATATTCTAAGCCTGATCTGACTATTGAGTTGAAGATCGCAATTTTAGTTGAGGCATGCTTAAAACCTTTACAGTTACGTAGAATAAAACCCAACATCTTAAACCCCTTAGTGGCAATTTTATCAACGTGAATATTAAACCGAAGCTTATTGTCAATATAAACCCCGAAATCACGAATAACTTCTTTTTCGTAAATAATTTGGTCATTTATTTTATAATTACGAAAGTACGGTCCTTTTTTCCTAGAAAAATGCACATGATTGCATTTATCAGCATTAAGCAACATGTTATTGTCCAAACACCACTGGGAGAAACGGTCTAAGTCTTCTTGGAGTTTATATGGATCCTGACTACACTCAATTCGTTTTATAATTTTTAGATCATCTGCGTATAAATATATCTTCGAGTATACAAAACAAGACGCCACGTCATTAATAAATATATTAAAAAACAACGGACCCAAATGGGAGCCTTGGGGTACGCCAAGTTTACTGTCATGACGGTAACATTTTGCCTCAAACTTTTAGTGTTTCCGAATCAGTAAAAATACTGTTTTGAACGTTAGGCTCATATGGAACTGTTTAAAGCAGTTCAGATTAATGTTTTCTCATTTTTATTTGCTGCTTAAAGCTTTCAGTGTGATTGACGCTGCTTGAAGGCAGAGATATGTACCTACAGATATGTACCTACATATCGAAATACAGTATTTCTAAAATGTATCTATTAGGCCCTTTCTTACCTATGAAATTGTTGTTTTACATATAAAAAATCAAATATTTTTTTTATAAAGAAAATTATGTATTTCATTAATCGAAGTATTGGTCATTAGTGAAGACGCGCTTTTGCCATTTTAGTGGATGTTCGTTGATGGCTCCGCTATGAAAATCCTAGGGATGGGAATCGATGAATAGAAGAGTTCATCGATTCCCATCCCTAGGATTATAAAATTAATTTGAATTTGTAATTCTAAATAGAATGAAGGATATCGATCTTCAAAATCGGCAATTTCATAGCCATAGGTAAGGACCTAATAATATTACATCTTAAACTTATTACAGTCGCAATATCTCCTATCGTATAATATGTCACGTACATTTATGACATGCATACGTGTCATTGCATTACACAGTGTCACACGGAAATATTGAAGTGCCATTGTATCTTATTACTTTCTTTGTTAATCTTAGACAGCGCTACTAGAACTAAAAGAAAAACAGCGCAAGGAAACTTGGATGTCGTGTCTTCAAAGTGCCAACACGCAGTGAGCAAGTGTGGTTAACTGGTGCTCCATGCTCGTTTCTTTGTGTGGAGAAGAGGTATCAGTCTGCACTTTAGTGGGACCATCCCAAGCTGGCATACTTTCGATTTGGACTGGCTACATAGTTGACCCGTTCCAAACACTACAGAAATAGTGAAGTAGTCAATGCGAACTAACTTTAGATTAACCAGCCGGTCGATTCTATAAAAATCTCACCGTGAAAACTTAGGTGATGTGAGTTTGTTTTTGCTAGGAATTGACACTATTGACAGCTCACTCCACGCTCACTTCACCTAAGTTTTCACGGTGAGATGGTTACAGAATCGCACAGCAGTTACTCTCAAATTAAATAGTACAGTAGCGTCCAAAGTTACATACATAGAATTAATTCGAAACAATGATTGTATAACCAGGACACATCCAAAGCACTCACTTGCAATTGCAGCGGACATTACTTAGCTACCATTATCCCGAGTAATGCTAAAGGAAACACAACTCGAAGCTTGTATACATAAACATACGCTAGGTACATAAGTACACAACACAGACAACTCGGTTCGTCAGTAGTTGTGTTGTGCCCCTTCACACAAAATTGAACCCGGAGCACAGCGATCGATTCTCCGTTGTTTTTGATCGCTCGACTGAAAACGGCCAATGGGGAGCGGAACACAGAACAAGTTTCAGAGCAATTTGAGATTCTAAGAACAGATTGTCTTAAGTTTCGGACAGTTTGTGGTCAAAGGGTATATAGTTGGTGTGGAGTACTGTGGAGGACTGATCGGATCTATTGAGGGAAGTGTAGGTACCTAATGGGATTGTGTTTATTGATGCTGATTAAGTTCTTAAGGTTGATTATGTAATTAGTATTTATAACACTGTGTGACCTAAACCCACACTTAAGTCACGATTTTGTGTGACTTAAGTAGTCGAGTTTAGGTCACACGAGCTATAAAATAGTACACGACACGTATGACTTAAATATAGTAGATTGTACAACTAGTGCATAAAAGAAGCCATACTATTTTATAGCTCGAACTCGACTCGACTTAAACGAGCCATTTTACCCCTCGACTTAACTAAGTCGAGGGGTAAAATGGCTCGTTTATGCCCGAGTTATATAGTCTGCTTTTCACTTCGATTTAGAATAGAATAATATTTAGATTAGAATAATATTTAGAATAGAATAATATAGAATATTTAGAATCATCATCATCATAGTCATCATTAATTATTTCAGCCAAAAGACATCCACTGCTGGACATAGGCCTCCCCCAAGCAGGTTCTGTGCTTCTCGCATCCAACAGGTTCCTGCGGCCTTCACAAGGTCGTCGGACCACCTTGTGGGAGGCCTTCCAACGCTACGTCTTCCGGTACGCGGTTGCCACTCCAGAACCTTTCGGCCCCATCAGCCATCTGATCTGCGAGCAATGTGCCCTGCCTACTGCCGGTTAAGTTTGGCAATTCTTCGGGCTATGTCGGTTACCTCAGCTCTCCTCATTTCTGATTCGATCGCGCAGGGAAACTCCAAGCAGAACCCTCTCCATTGCCCTTTGGGTGACTTTTAACCTTCTTATAAGGCCCATTGTGAGCGATAACATTTCAGTGCCCTATGTCATCACTGGCAAGATGCACTGGTCAAAGACTTTAGTCTTGAGACACTGCGGTATAGTGGGACGAGAAGATATAACGTAGCTTCCCGAACGCTGCCGAACCGAGTCGGATTCGACCTCTTTCTTGAAGACCTACCTAACTGGACAATTTGTCCTAGGTAACCATACTCGTCCACGACTTCGAGTGTAGCTTCTCCGATCTTTATGAGAGTGCGTATTACATGGGCATTTGACATGACTTTCGTAAACGAAAGTCCGAAAGTCCGAAAGTCCGAAAAGTCCGAAAGTCCGAAAGAGTGGGTCTACTGAGGTCATCGAGCATTGTACTGAGGTCCTCCATGGTCTCAGCCATGACTACGATATAGGCAAACGGCAAACCGAAAGTGAGTTATTTACTCGCCATTGATGTTAATGCCAACCCATTTCCAGTCCAAAACCTTGAAGACGTTCTCTAAGTGCAGCGGTGAATAGTTTCGAAGAGATAACTTCTCCCTGTCTCACACCTTGCTGCAGAAGGATAGGTTTCGAGGTCTGATCCTGGAGTCGGACTGACATAGTGGCGTTATCGAACAGACACTGCAGCACCTCGATGTACCGATAGTCAATGTCGATATTTAGAATAGAATATTAATATTTATTTGCTTCGATTGCAAGAAAATGAAACAGGCATAAAGTATTTAAAAGTATTTTCACTGTTCAAAAATGTTGCAAAATTGAAGAACAGAATAGCTAATTCCCGCCACGAAACTTTTAATTGTTTTTTTAATTTTCAACAAATGTCGTTCGATTTAGATACTTCAGACGCCAAGTCATAAAAACGTTTCTTTGCGTTTTTAAATAATAAATAAATGACAACTATTTTATCTGGTTTTATTAAATTAACGACAGAAAACACGGAAGTGATATAAATTAAAGCACATGGAAAAATAAAATAACGACTTTAATCTGCGGCGTTTTATTGTGCGTGTAGCTGTTGGGCCAGATATCTTAGTCTTAAAAAAAATGTACTTTATGCACTAGAGCATAAAAAGCGACCTTATGTCGCCTACGCACAACATAAAGACGAACATTTATAGAGCATAAGAAGTGAAAAGTCTATTAACTCACGGCGTTAGCAACCTCACTACGCTCGGGCCGTGCAATAATGGACTACCTACATAAGTCACACGTATCGTATATTATTCTTCCTTTTATTATTTTTCCTTATACATATTGGATGCAGGAACAAATCTCTGAGATAAATCCACAACCATGTTGGTTTTCAAACTACATTTTTCTCTACTCGTTTCACTGTTTAAACTATGATACTAGAATATTCTTCTTTCATGTGTACATAAGCCAATTCACAAGAATGGTAGAGCTCTATTCTTCAAATCAGGCAGTCCACATGGTTAAAAGCCTGTTATAATAAAAAGGTATTTTTAAAACAAATGAGAGAATACCATCAATGTAAGTAAAGTTTAATTGATGTTTTATTATTAATTCAATGACTACTCATTTGTTTCCTGACTATCACCTGACAGACCATTATTTTGTTTGCAACAATGGACTAAATATTCATTTTATTTTTTTCTTTTGTAATGGATTTGCTCTTGACTCTAGTCTACGTCAGAGGTGACAGAGACAAAGTCTACGATGGAGTGAGATGACCATTTCGATGACCGACTCCTTTTCATCCATTCCTATTGTGCGTATTGTTTGATATTTTGACTCGACAAAGACTCAGTGATCCCATTAATAATGGGATGGGACTTAAATAACGTAAAAATCAACATCATCAACATAAAATATATTTATACAGATTTATTCATTATCATATTATACAAGTTTGAAATTCATTTCAAGTATGGGTGGAAATTAATCAAAATCTTAATTAACGTTTTACATCTTTCATCCTATTAGTAAAAGGCTCCAAATCCTTTGACTTGTCATCATCTTTAGATTTCTTATCTTTCTTCTTTCCCTTATCTGTCTCTTCTTTTTTGTCTTTACTCTTTTCGTCTTTTTTGTCTCCCGATTTGTCTTTGAAGTCGGAAATCATGACTGCTGGTTGAGCGCCTAGGGATGACAAATAGTTACTGTCTAGAACTAGAGAGGATGTTGCTAGTGGTTGAGCGTTATCCGATTCGTGATTGATTACTTCACCATTATTTGGAGTATTGACAATGGCGTTGGTCCCTTGATCTACTTGATTTGGTACTTGTGGTTGCTGGTGTCCGTTTGAGCCACTATTAAATGTAACAGATGGCTGTGGTTGCACGTTCTGGTTGCTGGACATGTCCCCCCGGCTTTCTACAGTCATTGCTGGACTTGGATTTGTGATTGGAGGGTTTTCATTGTATCCTTCTGGGATTGATATTTCAACTGCGGGCTGTAATGGTGTATTTTGGTTACTAACTATGCCTCCCTGAGTTGGTGCATTTGGTCCCAATGCTTGATTTGATACCATAGGCTGATTGTTCTCGTTTATGCCATTATTCACTGACATTTGGATGGCAGGCTGTGGTGGCGTATATTGGTTGTACATAACTCCCTGGGTAGGCGCATCAACCTGTTGTTTTTGACTTGTTTCCGTAGGTTGATTGTAACCATTGTTTTTACTGCCAACTGGCATTAGAACCGCTGTATGTATTGGCACATTTTGGTTGCCCATCATACCTCCTTGATTTGGTGCATTCTGTCCTTGTCCAAGATTCGATACTATTGGCTGATTGTATCCGTATGTGCCACTGTTTACTGGGTGTTCAACTGCTAGGTGGTTTACACTATTTTGATTGCTAAATACAGTACCCTGATTCGGAATGGCTACTGTTATCGCTCCCTGGCCTTGATTTGCTACCATATCCGGCTGAACATAGCCATTTGAGACGCCATTTGGTAATACTGCCGGCTGAGCAACCGTATTTGGAATTGCCTGATAAACAACCACATTGCTAGGTAACCCGTTATTTGACATACCATTATTAACTCCTTGAACAGTCCCGGAGCCACAACCATTAGACACAGCATTAACACAATTTGGCACTTGAACATATATTAGGCCATTGGATGCTTGATTTGGGATCGCGGCATAAATAACGTTTGTGTCTGGATTTTGATAGGCTGGTACAGTTTGTACATTATTGGGGACTGTATTTGCATTGATGTAATTGTTTCCTTGTATCGGGTTCCCATTCTGTACAGGTACATTATTTGGTGCTGAGTTAACAACAACACCGGGTATTTGTATAAGCTGTCCATTAGAATAGATTGTAACATATCCAGGATTTTGGTTAGCTGCATTCAAATTCGTAGTAGATTGTCCAGTATTATCATATTCATTTGACACTCCCATCTTATCTTCTGTCATTTGAACATTTGCTGGTAAAGAACCGGGCTGTCCATTAATAATTTGATAAACTGGATTGTTAGTTTGTCCTGGGTTGTAAGGAACATACATTATGTTGTTGCCAGGCTGATTACCATTAGGTATAACGATTATATTCGGGTTAGGGTTGTTTTCATGTAAGAGGTATACGTTTTTCCCATTATTACCTTGGCCAACCAGTAAGAAATCCTTCATGTTGTTCAAACCTACTTGTTTATTGTCTTTATCGGCTTTTTCATCTTCATTCTTGATCTTATTTGTTTTTGGCGGTAATAAGTCGGAATTGTTTTTTACGTCTGCAATGATAGCTTCTTTTAATTTATCTTTCTCGTCTGGAATATTATCTTCGTTTAATTTGGGTTCTGTTGGTTTTTTGTCAATTGGTGGTATTTTCTTAGGTTTCTCTTCAGGTTTTTGGACATTTGAAATATCTTTATGATTTTGTTTTGGCCTTTCTTGTGGTTTATTGCCCTTATGCGACGGTTGATGTCTATGATTGTTATAGCCTGGATTTGGAATGTTAAACACATTATTTATTCCTGGCCTTTGTTTCCAACCGTTGCCTTGAAAATATGGATCTCCATGATAGAACGGATCATAATCTTCATAAGACTTATCTCTTTCGTGGCTGTCAGAATTAAATGAATGTTTATCTGGATTACCGAAATGCGGAAACCATGTGTCGTAGCCACCATTGTCCCTGGGACCATCTGTTAAAGGGCGCAGGGGGTGAGGAAGCCCTGGGATGTGGTCAAAGAATGGCATGTGCAGCTGAGCCTCTGCTAAAACGAAGCATACCAGAGGTAGCAGAACCTGAAATAAAAATTAAAGATACAGTTTATAGAGTTATACAGTTACACGTACCGTCCCTTCAACTCCCTCTGGGCGGGAAATGTAAATTATTTGTAAAAATAAATCTGTTTCAGGAAATAAACTGCATGCGTATAATAATTAGGTACCTCATTAATGTATGACACTGACAATACCTTTGAATGTCGGTTATTAATGTAATTATTGAATTACCTATCATTATTCGGTAAATACATTCAGGTAGCGCTTTTAATGTTATGATAACACTGTTTTACGTTTTGGAAAACAAGAAACAAGCTGACTTTGTATCTTTTGGAACTCATTCTTTCACATTGTCCCTTAATAAAAGTCATTCATATTCATCAGTACTTAGTATAATCCCCTTAAATAGCTATTGCTATGCATTCAAACTCAGTGTATATTTGTATTTAGCGGAACTTATCTTTGCACATATTTAGATACATAGAGTTGTTTGTACCTACTTGTTTGAATTAGTCTATTGTCTGTGTCTGCTTTGTTTGAAGCTCTGTGCTCCTGAGCAAACTGTAGGTACTTAGCATTGCTTGCGTACGGAAGTGCATTTTCGGTATTAGTCATTTCAAAACGGACGCCCAAATACTAAGGTACCTACGGTCAAACTCAAACTCAAAGCATTTATTTCAATTAAACCATTTACAGGCACTTTTGAATTGTCAAGAAGTCGGTCAGTCAGAAAATATGAAGCTAGTTGCCCATTCCAAAGCGTAGGTACCTATGGAGAAGAACGGGCAAAAAACTCCATGAACACTCTTTTTAAATTATATTTTACAACAATATTAGTTACATCATTACTTTTGATTTTAAAATTATATAATGTGAGAACGATGTAAAAAGTTAAGAAAGACGTACGTATTAAAAGCGTCCAGAGTACAACAAATACCTAGTACTTAACAAATAACAATCCAAAAATAAAATAATTAAAAATAAGCCGAGGCAGCTAAGTGATGACCAGCCCCAACTGACGGCGCCCGTTCACAAACATGACGCATAAATCAGCATCATTCAGCTCAACCATTTTGAAGGGAGCTAAATGATCCAACACACACGCCACCGTCAGCGAGACATTTGAGTGAGCATGACATACTATCAGCTGCCAGGGCACATTCGAGTCAATGAAAGACATATTATTACCCGATAAATGGTAGCTATAGGGTACATAGAACTCACACTGTGCTATGCAATTATACAATACAAAGGAAATTGGTTTCAAACAATGCAAAGATAGTCTTACAATCTTCAGCAGCTCCAACAGTATTTTCATGTGTTAATCAATTAGTTGTGGTTGTGGAGCAGGACCAGCATTGAGCCAGACATTTTTATAAGCGATGTAATCCCCTAACTTATAATACTCGTATGCCTGCCTGACTGCATAGTGTGCGTTTTATACAAGACTTGAATTTTGTCTCATTCAGTTGAAGAATGTGGGGAGGTATTTTATCATAACATTTTAAACAGTACCCCATAAAAGATGAATCTACTTTAGCCAGTCTGAAACCTGGTTGAACTTATAGGTCCCTATTTCGGTCGACAAGAAAATTGACCCACAACGCACACACGTTAGGTTAAATTATAATTAAGTTATACTAGAGGACATAATTTTCAATAAAATGATAGGTAAGGTAAGTTAACTGACAAACCAATATCATAATGTCCATGCATACACGTCACACGAAAGAAAGAACACTAGAAAGAAGAAGATAGAAATATTGGTAGTTAATTATAGCGCCAAAAAATTCACAACACTTTGTAGGGATTCCTAAAAACGGGCCCAAACTTTAACATAATATTACTGATTATTTTCACACACCAAACCATTACCAATGATCATTTCATTCTTCTGACTAACGCTCAAAAATACATGAAATTAATTACGGTACCTGTATGCTACGCGCCATGTCGAGCCACCAAATGATAATTTAATCATTAAGTGGATAATTTAAACGAAACACAATGGAAAACCCGACCTACCTAATGGACAAACCGATATTAATGTCCCTTTAATTATAAATTAATGAACCGCATGTTAATGCGTCAAATAGAATAGATGGATAACAGTACCACGTAAAAGAGATGTGTCTGAGTGGTCGAAATATTAAGGAGTAAGGTTTAATATTCGGTCTAAGAAGGATGAAATAAGAATAAAGTTTCAAAGCTATGCCATACCGCTGTTAAACCCGCGATGGTTTGTGTGGTATGTTTAATTATTCAACAAGGATTTGTTACTGTTTTGTTTCTGATTGATAAAAAAAAAATTGTGTACCTAACATACTTTCAATCACGATCAGAATCTGAATAATTTTATGTTCGAAAAATGTGTCTACTCAACAACGTAAATAATGCATTGGAATGTTGTTGAACTGTCAAAATGAAACTGATTGCTACTGTTTGTGTGTTACGCAACTACCCCGCCGATTTGTAGGTAGCACATAATGTACATTCCGACCGGGGCTAACCGCAGGGTGCATCGAAGCAGTATAATGTAAAGTAATGTTATAATAATATTATACAAACAAGAAGCAATCCTTCATCACCAACGACAATGCAACACAGACAGTTAATTCATTTACACGTAAGCAAGGATAAATAAGCACCATTACAGTCAAAAGTAGGTAACATCTCCAAACAATCCCAACCATAAACAAAACACACAAAAACGGCTATTTACCGGTTTAAACAGGAATAAACTGGTCCAGCAGACAAACACACCTTTACAAACAGTGCTCGATTCCAAATTCACTTTCTACAATGTTTATATAAGCTAGTAATATATAAGTCAATGTTATATACACATTAATTATTCATATTCACCCAGTTACAGGCTCATGTTGCCCACACGTCAGGGTTGCCCGTTCCCAGAGGTCTACCCGGCCGTTTGCCCGGTGATTTCCCGAGGGTAACACTCGTGTGACGTATAGGCAACGCGATGCAAATTCACGCCGATTTAGCTTTGGTACAGTAAGCAAAAGTGACATGCATACAGGGTGAGGATTTTTGATAGACTAGGTAGCAGTATCCTGCATCCCAATTGCGTAAAACACTATAAATCACAATCTGAATCATTTTGAAGGTATTGCTAATCCATTGCTTCTTAAGTTCGAAAATTAGTCAGCTCATCAACGTAAATAACGGAATGAATTTTGTTGAACTGTCAAAATGAAAGCCATCCGTACTGTTAGTATGTTACACAATTACTCCGTGGCGTTATGCTTGAAGTCAAAGTCTAGGAAGACATTAGTCTTACTAACAGCAGTATCCTCAATTATAATATCGTAGAGGTGTTTGAAAAGTCTATGTACGTTATTTGCCAGATAGGAAATCAAGCAAGTTTTATCACCGTTTTTCTGACCTAGAAGCAGGCACACAGTGCAGCCTGTAACTTTGTCTAAAGTTTAGTTTTGGAACAAGTTATCTCTAAATTGTAATTTTATTGTTGAAATACATAAATTACTTTATCTACATCCATGCTATAAATCCTCTATAAAAGTTTCTGAAACAGTTAGTTTATTGCCAACATTAAAACAACCAGTGTCATAGTAACCATAACATTATCCTAACGAGTCTAATAATGTTGTATAGACGCCAGCACATCAAGCTGCCCGAAACTGTCAAATTTTCTCAATCAACTTTAAACCTAATGCTTTAGCGATAAAGTTGAAAATCTATTAAAGAAAATTGACAGATTATAGTAGCTTGATGTGCTGGCGTCTGTACTAAATTTCATAATGCAACTCGTTTTTTCGATCCCTTCCTTACTCATCAAACACTCACATTCTCACTACTCAATTCATGGTATCTTTATGAATTTCAAGAAAAGAACATTGTCATGCACGCGCGTTTCACTACCACAGTAATAATCCGCAGTAATACCGCAATAATCAAAAATATGTAAATAATGATTACATACATAGTTTGTTTGTATTAGAACTCGTCAATTAAACTTTCCATGAATTTACATAGAGTTCTTACCATGGGTGATAGATTCATATCATGGGTGTGGATAAAGTCTTGTATGCTGTACATATTATACAACAGTTGCATAAATAACTATTAAATATCGCTATTGAATGAAACAAAACTGTTTTCTTCTACTTTTATAGTTAACGTTAATAGATGCTATTGCTAACCTGCACCCTTACCTCCTAAGCTGATTGTACCCATGTTTTATGTTTTATGTATCGAAATCGGTTTCAGAAGGATTTACTTCGTAACGTTAAGTTTTTCTTACTGAAGCAGTTGAGGATTTACTGAGGGACTTGTGGGCTAAATAATAGGATTGTGGCGGCACTACACCGCCACAAGCGAACTAAGCATAATTCTGACGTCACGCAAAATCCTGCATCGCGCAAGCAGAGTTTACCGCGCAACTAGCATAGATACAACGGCCCGACATGAATCGTAGGGCAGTTTACTATTACAGTCGCACAGTATGATAAAAAAAAAAACGATAAACGAACATCGCTTTTTTTATTCTTCTAATCGATAGTATATACACTGTTTTGAATGCTAGAGTAGAACTCCCAGAAACCAATTCAGCTTAGAACCAAGGGGCCTAAAAAGGCCACTTTGGCAGAATCATAATAGGATAAAATTATGCATCTTAATGGACAGTTAACTGTTAAGTTAATCGTATCAAATCCCATTGGTGAAGGATTTTTCAGTTATTTTTTTTATCTGTGCTAAAATACCAATCAATCCAATCCCAATCTCTTTGATTATACCTACGTAGTGCTGCGAAAAAGAGAAAAACACGGACTGTCTTCGCTTATTATGATTCATAATGTTATCCTTTTATGATTCTGCCAAAGTCGTCTTTTTAGGACCACAGAGCTATATTTTTTAAATTTTAATTTTATTCTGGTTATCCATAGAAATCAAAAGAATTGTAATAACTTTTTATGTATGCAACGTTTTTATGTTTTAATTATAGTATGTGATGAAGCTATTTGTGTCATGCTATTTTTAGAAACAAATAAATATATATTAGATGTTATCTAAAGCAATTAAGCTACGTAATTTTTTCTGTAATTTTGAAATTATTTTTTTTAGCAGGTTCTATAAGGTAGTACTAGCATTTTATTTTCAAACATATTATTGTTTAGAGTTATGATAACCTGCCTGTAAAATATCAGATGCTTAACACGAAGGAATTCATATTTTTCGAGTTTCGAATTTTTGTTGTTAGGGTTTTTACAAATCAAAAATCTGAAAGCAAAAACATTTTAATTTTTTTAAGCCTTAAAATGAAGTAAGTATTACTCATTAACTAAAAACCGTAGGTAAGTTTCCTTTGGGTATAGAGATACCTACTGTTAATACTTAATATATGTACCCATAGGAAAAATGACATAAGCATAACGTTTTCTTGGCATAAAAAAGTGAAGTGAGTGAAGTGAGTGTATGTGTTGTGAAGTTAAAAAATTGCCCTTAGTGGCTGTTTGTAGGTATACTTTGTAAAGTTTATTTTGTTTCACGTGTATATTTGTTCGTTTAATGTATTGTAATATAAAACCGTTTGATATAAAAATATTTTTTATACATTTACATAATTTTTATTTTTCTGATGAAGGAGTAAATGTGGTATAGAGAAGCGGTCCGCCCTCGTCAGGTTATGTAGACCTGTTGTTTGTGTAACACACAAAATACCACTGCCACACCACTGCCACTGGGGTATAAAATATAGGTATGTTTTATACTCCAGTGGCAGACGAACAGTTGTGTCGGCGAATCGTTCGCCAATGGAAGGTGCTATCGATGAAATTTTCAAAAGTAAATCGTTCTGTCTGTGAATCGTTCGCCGTTGAAACGTTCTATCGGGGAAATAATGAAAAGTGAATCGTTCTGTCGGCGAATCGTTCGTCATTGAAACGTTCTATCGGTGAAAAAATGAAAAGTGAATCGTTCTTTCGGTGAACCGTTCAACGGCGAAACGAACGTCGGAGAAATGTTTCAGAATCCTCAAAGTGCCGTAACATTACCTAACACTCGACACTGCACTTTATTCTCACAGCACTATACATACCTGAGTACCGCTGCACTCAAGTACCGGTACTTTACTCCTTGGTACTTTATCTAACTTCAGCATCTACGAGTTTACCTATGTTCTGTTCGAAAAATGTAAATAAATGGATCGGAAACCTACCTATGGATGGCAATTTGTAATGCCACTTAGGGAAGACGCCCACGAGCAACATAGTTGCACAGCAACTTTTTTATGTCTGTCGCTGTCTCCTCGCCGAGATTTGGACGATGCGCACACGGGAGCGACAGCAACGCTACTTTTTTTATTAAATTTTCTGCTGAGCGGCAACTGGCTAGCCGGCAACTTTTTGTCGCCGCGCCGTGGGCGCACTTGCATTGCAACCATTAGACGGGCGACAGTTGCGTGTTTGGACGCAACTGTCGCCTGTCATTTTTGTCCGTGGGTTTGGCCGCGGACAAAATGTGTGTCCCTGGTGTCGCATCACGGGTTGATGTGAGAGACAAATTAGTTGTAAAGGCAAAAGTTGCTCGCGGGCGCTTTCTCTAAATACAGATAGATGAATGTGTTTCTTATTCCATTTAGTGAGTGATTTTTTGACTGAACATTTGTTTAAACTTTCATCAAATACTTTCAGAACAGACTACAGGTTGTACATGTCATCCTTAGAAAACTTGTAATGGTAACATAACATCGCGCCAGTTTTCTTTGCAGTGGCGAAACTATAGGGTGGCATTGGGGTAAAATGCCACGGGCCCCCAGCCAGAGGGGGCCCCCGGCCCGAGAGGGCCATGAGCACAGGAGGAGCCTAACATAAGTTTATAATTTCAAACTTTTTTTGTAAATGTGCAACAAAGGACATTATTAAGGTTTCGAACATTTTGTACCTACCCAAAATTAAAGTAGCCAAAAATCGATCGATCGAGCGATCTTCTATGATGTTGTGTCACCCTTTTTGTCATCAATGCTCCCGTCAAAAAAGTGAAGTTAAAAACGCCCACTAATCGCGCGTCCTCCTCTTAATCCTTTCAGTTTCATACCAGTTCAAACGGGAGAGATCAAAAAGATAGTTCTATTAAATCAAAAGCGGTGGGATGTGACACTATCATCCGTGTCGTGGTATGATCACAACTATTCTGGGTGATTTCCTACCCACGATTACTCACATTGTCAGGGCCGTCTTTGCCCTATTGGAGGCCCTGGGCACATAAGGATCACGGCGCCCCTGTGTAGATAAGAGTACCTAGATAAGCAAAATTCAAAAATATTTCGAAAATTATGTTTATTTCTCTACAATCACAATAAATAGGTACAGACGCCGGCACATCAACCTACTACAATCTGTCAAATTTCTTTAATAGATTTTCAACTTTATCGCTAAAATATAAGGTTCAAACTTGATTGGAAAAATTTGACAGTTAGGTGTAGCTTGATGTGCTGGCGTCTGTACTTACTTAATAATAATCGTTATATTATTTGGGAAAGTAACCTTAAGTATTCACAGATTAATGCTTAAAATTCGCACCGCTAATCAATTATTTTGTCATTGAATTGGGTAGTAATACCTAATACGTTGAATAGAAAGAAAAAGAAAATTGGCTGCAAAGAATGATTTTTTGAGGGCAGGCCGGGGCCCCCGTCGATCGCGGGGCCCTGGGCGCTTGCCCAGATTGCCCAATAGAATAGAGGGGCCTGCACATTGTAAAAAAATCCCTATAGGTACACCGGAATATTCCATTCCCTGTTGCTCACAGCCTATTTTCGTCCACTACCAAATGTTTCTAAACCCTCTCTTCCTACCCATTTCCTGACTTCCACCCCATTTATATCCTTCCCTTCCCATCCTAAGTGCTCCAGGCCTGCGTCCACAAACAATTCTCCAATTTTCTACATCGTAACTCACTCATCGGGAAGTGGGCTACTCTTCAATCTGGGTTCAGGCTGTACACAGTACTTTTTCTGCCCTCTTAAATTTACTGGCGATATAAGGGCAGGACTAGAAGACACCAAAGTTATTGCAATAATATTGGCCGATTTCTGATTTATGAGTTATGATCTATCCCGAGTCAACGGAATGGATCTTCGTTTGAACGGAATGGAGTTCGTTTCTTGAGAGAAGCCATGGTGGAGCGGACAGATTTGACCTTAAGCCTTGTCTCCCAGTGGGGTGATGACAATCTGGTCTCTTTTAACGCCACCAAAACACAGGCGTGTGTTTTTACCGCCAAAAGGAGTCGATTCGACCAGACTCCTACTTTTCGGGGTACAGCTGCTCCTGTAACAGATCGGCTCGAGCTCCTGGGCATGGAGTTGACATCTAGTCTCAAATTCGGCGCCACCATCGAGTACAAAGCCCAAACTGCGGCCAAGAAGCTGGGCATTCTTAATAGGGTGAAGCGATACTTTACGCCTGGACATCGTTTAACCCTTTACAAAGCACAAGTCCGATCCTGCATGGAGTATTGCAGCCACCTTTGGGATGGCTCAGCGAAATACCAACTTGCCGCGCTTGACTCGGTGGAACGCAGAGCTAAGAGGCTCATTGGCGACGTAAAACTGGTGGATGCCAAGCTTCACAGCTTGGCTCATCGCCGCAAGGTTGCCTGCTTGTCGGTCTTCTACAGATTGTACTTCGGTGAGTGTGCCCAAGAACTCCACGACCTCATTCCACCGGCCCCTTCTACCTTCGGACATCCAGACGCACTGCAAGTTACCATCCCTGCCTAGTTGCTATTCCACCAATTCGCACTAAGCGTTTTCAAATGTCCTTTATAATGCGCACAGCAAAAGAGTGGATCTGTCTACCTGTGTTTGTGTTTCCGAGTGAATACAACCCGAATCTCTTCAAAGTAAGAGTGAACAGGCTTCTTCTGGGTAAGCTCACTCCATCGTAGAGTTTATCTGTGTCATCTCTGACCTAGATTAAAATCTAGGTCAGAGATGACACAGATAAAGTTCGAGTTCGAGTTTTTTTTATTCGAAATGGGAAAAAAAAATAAAAAAAATGCTATAGTG
This sequence comes from Luperina nickerlii, assembly GCA_963855955.1. Lineage (NCBI taxonomy): Eukaryota > Metazoa > Arthropoda > Insecta > Lepidoptera > Noctuidae > Luperina > Luperina nickerlii. The sequence goes on along the minus strand of OY979682.1, from coordinate 1,020,533 downwards.
TGATTTGGAAACTAGCGTTCCTCAAGGCGGTATTCTTTCTCCTCTTCTGTTCTCAATTTTTATTAATCTTATAACTTCCGAACTTCAGTGTGCATATCATCTGTGTGTATGAAGAAATACCTGAAGCTATCGACAAATTAATATAGATTTGAGGTAGCAGTAAACCCAAATAAGTGTCATCGGTAATTCTCATAGTATGAGCAAGGTGGATGGATGATGCAACCTTACCACCAGTTCTCTTCAATAGTACGATCGTTCCATTTGTCCTAGGCTTGCACATTGATAGTTCTTTGAACTGGTGTGGTCAGCCAGAAAGTTACTGGAACGCTGCGGGCTCTGTACCGACTGAAAAAAATATTACCATTGAGTACGAAAACAATGCTTGTGCGGTCCTTAATTTTTCCTAACATCGATTACGGTGATGTGTGCAACTATGACCTGAATGCAGATGTCTTCGACAAACTTGACCGTCTCCTCAATGACTGCATACGATTTGTTTTCAATGTTCGTAAGTATGATCGTCTGAAGGCCAATTCTCGTAAATTTAATTGTTCAAAATCTAGTCGCAGTCTCATTTCGGCGACATAAAAAAGTAGGGAAATCAAAGGTATTCCCCCTCTGATCTCTGCGCATCGGTCGCACATCACCACACTAGACACGCCAGAGCAGAGAGCTAAGGGCGTTGTCCACCTTGTTTTCATTTTTTGACTCTCCCACTTCTCTTAGTTACTGCTTGGTTGGTCTAGACCAACCAAGCAGTCAGGTGTTGTGTGTCCCTTTTCACCTTTGGTCCCCCTGCGACGGGTCGGGTGATTGGCCCCGCCACCTGCCAATTTTCGGCCGCAGAGGATAGAAAGAGCGGCCAACGTCATATCAACACTCCTCCCCTGCGGCCCCACCGCGTCCGCTATCAGACTAATAATTATTAAATATAAAATCCTTCTTCAATGAAGATGAGCTTATTTTATTTACTTAAGGGTAACAAAAACTCTTTATTTTACAAAAACCTTTAATTGTGCCTTATAATTTACAGCACTCGAATCATGAGTTTAAACATTCAACAAAAACTACTTAAATAACTAAATAAAATTCTTCTAATTCGTCTCGTTCTTCTGCTCAGCCTCGGGGGGCTTATCATCAGTCTGCTCCGCTGATCTCTCAAGCCTCAACTCTTGGCCGTAGTTGTGGCCATACATGTTGCCCAATAGCTGCCAAAAGTTGGAGTTAGACTGCATTCCAGATAGCGCTTGGATATTCGGATGATCGCAAGGGAAGTGACCCAGGAAGTATAGCAACGGGTTCTCTGGCTGATAGTATTCCATGCTTGGGTAGGAGCTACCACCTCCCTGATTGTTGGCCAAAAGTTGCAGAAGCAGAATCAGGTTTGCTCGTGTGCCTTCTTCCATTCCTGGTTCGACCAGCATGTTGAAGTTTGGTTCTTTACGGCCATCCAGAAGGTGCACCAGAAGATGACCCAGGTTGCCCAAGTCCGGTTGGCCCTTCTTTTCCTCGTTCAGGTTCGGAATCAAAGGCAGGTTTTTGTCACCAGGTTTCAAGATAGCGAGCAGTAACTTGATGAGGGGTCCAATGTTTTTGGGTGGATGGGAGTTTCTGTCTGGGAACTTCAGGAGGACGTTGAGAATGTCAATGAGGCCGCTGTCATGTTCAGGATGGCCAGGTTTCGGCTTGCCATTGTGAGTTAGCTTGGGGAGTGTGATTTGAAGGTCGGGTAGGTTTATAACTGGCTTGTCAGTATGATGATGATCTGGGTGCGGACGGGGTTCTGGTTGGGGTTTGGGTTGGTTTTCCGGGCGGGATTCGGGTTGGGGTTCCGGGCGAGGTTCGAAGGGACCACCTGGGTGGGGTTCACGGGGATCATCTTTGTTAGGATCTAAGGGAACAGGGCGGGGTTCAGGCTGCGGTTCCGGGTGGGGTTCAGGCTGGGGTTCAGGACTGAGTTCAGGCCGGGGTTCCGGGCGGGGTTCAGGTAAGGGTTCTGGGCGGGGTTGAGGCTGTGGTTCCGGCCGGGGTTCGGGTTGAGGTTCCGGACGGGGTTCAGATTGGGGTTCTGGGTGGGGTTCAGGCTGGGGTTCCGGGCGAGGTTCTGGTTGAGGTTCGGGGCGGGGTTTAGGTTGGGGTTCCGGGAAGGGTACAGGTTGGGGTACCGGGCGGGGTGCAGGTTGTAGTTCCGGGCGGGGTTCAGGCTGGGGTTCCGGATAAGGTTTAGGTTGGGGTTCCGGGAAGGGTTCAGGTTGGGGTTCCGGGAAGGGTCCAGGCTGGGGTTTCGGGATGCGTTCAGGCTGAAGTTCGGGGTAGGGTTCAGGTTGGGGTAGCGGGTGGGGTGCAGGTTGGGGTTCCGGGCGGGGTTCAGGCTGGGGTTCCGGATAGGGTATAGGTTGGGGTTCCTGGAAGGGCTCAGGTTGGGGTACCGGTCGGGGTGCAGGTTGGGGCTCCGGGCGGGGTTCAGGCTGGGGTTCCGGATAGGGTTCAGGTTGGGGTTCCTGGAAGGGCTCAGGTTGGGGTACCGGTCGGGGTGCAGGTTGGGGCTCCGGGCGGGGTTCAGGCTGGGGTTCCGGATAGGGTTCAGGTTGGGGTACCGGGCGGGGTGCAGGTTGGGGTTCCGGGCGGGGTTCAGGCTGGGATTCCGGATAGGGTTTAGGTTGAGGTTCCGGGAAGGGTTCAGGTTGGGGTACCGGGAAGGGTTCAGGTTGGGGTTCCGGAAAGGGTTCTGGCTGGGGTTCAGGCTGGGGTTCAGGCCCGGGTATTATGGGAATATATGGGTGCGGTTGAGGTTCTGGGCGAGAATTCGCTGGGTCTTTACCTCCGTCAATATTGAGAACATTTTTTCCGGGGCCGGAAGGCTTATTGTTAGGGTAGAGATTGTCAGGAGGGTAAGGGTAAGGCGGGTAAGGGTATGGTGGTGGGTAGGGGTACGGGTACTGTGGGTACGGGTATGAAGGGTAGTTTGGTTGTGGCGTAGGTAATGGTACTTGGGGTTGTGGTGGGGTTGTAGGCTGCGGCAGACGAGAATCAATGTTAGCCAGGAGATCAAGCAGACTTTTCCAGTCATTGTTGGAACCTTGATTTGGCGTCAACGGCATGTGTGTCACATTCAAATTCACACCAGGATTACTAGGGTTCCAAATAGATGGCCAAGGGTATCCGGGATAAGTATTAGTGTTTAAACCTGGTCCAGGCATCGGGATTGGCTGAGGGAAAGGATAAATTGGTCGTGGAGGAAGCATTGGCCTTGGAATAGGAACCGGAACAGGAACAGGTTCAACGGGTTCGTTGTTGGGAATGATGTAGGAGCCACCAGTAGTACCGCCGCCTCCGAAATTGGGCATTTGAGTACCAATCCATATAGGTTGCGTATTGGGCAAAATTCCAATGCCGCCGCCGCCAATACTTGCACCACCATTACCACCAAGTGCTCCTAAGTTAAGCCAACTGGGCAGCACTGCTCCACCGTTAATACCGCCAATTAACAGTTTATTGTTTCCAAGAATAAGTTTACTGAGATCCAAAGATCCTGCATTTCCACCTCCGATGCCAAGACCGCCAGGATTCTGTATGAGCGTCGGCTGACCGTTGATCATCACGATGATGTAGGAAGGTATGTTACCCAAAGCATTAGCGTGCACCATGATATGGCCGCCTCCTGGTAACAGAACCGGTATCATCAATGGGTTTTTCTTCTTGCCATCACCCTTGTTGCCTACTTGACCAGGTATTTCGATTGATGGAATATCATCAGGTCTTCCATGCACATCTGGCATCAGACCAGGTATCATATGGTCGCTAGGGTTAGGTATAATGTCATCGCCAGGAAAAGTGAGGTTAATATGTCCTGATAGATCTGGTTTTAAATCTGGCTCTAGACCACCATGATCAATGATATGTTCTGAAGGCTCTGGCTTTGGCTTGGGAAGCATTCCATCGAGGTCAATATGGCCTGTTATATCCGGTAATGGATTGACGTGCACGCCAATGGATCCATCACCTGAGGGTAATTCACTGGCATTTAAATCGCTGGTATCGGGTTTATGAATGTCATGATCATGATGATGGTTATGATCGGGTTCAAGCCCATGTGTGTCTATATTATTCTGATTTGGCTTACCTAAGTCATCGCTTGGCAGCCCTCCATGGTCGTTGTTGCCGTGGCCGTCAGCGTCGTCCTTACCTGATGACAAGCCATTAATATTAATATTCTTATCACCGGGTTTGCTATCATCACCACCCGGAGACAACCCGTTAACATTTATAGAACCGTGACCCGATTTATTATCACCACCGTTTGGTAATAATCCGTTTGCATTTATACTATCACCCCCATCGTCGGGATCATTATTATCATTTCCCGGTGAAAGACCGTTAACATTTATATTGTCATCATCTCCATTTGGTAGCAATTCACCGTTATCAATATTGCTGTCATCGTGGCCCGGTTTATCCTTATCATCGGGTAACATTTCATCATTGTTTAAATACCCGTCATCATGATCGCTATTTGGTGGCTCAATTGATGAGGATCCATCATTTTCACCAGTTTCTAACCCATTTACATTGATACTACCTGTTGGTTTGTCTAAATGAATGGTCGGCAGGTTGCCGCCTATATTACCATCTAAATTGCTATCTAGGTTCCCATCTGTATCACCATCTATGTTACCATCTAAATTGCTATATATGTTACCATCTAAGTCGTTATCTGGCTCACCAGGATTAGTTTTATCTTCATCTCCACCTGGTGACAACCCATTTATAAATCCATCGCCCTCATCCGGCTGTTCATTTGAACCCGTAGGTGACATGCCATTTACGTTTATAGTACCATCAGGATTACCTGCTGACGAAGGCTCATCCTCGCTGATATTATTATCGACATAATCAGGCTCTTCAAGATCCGGGGTTTTTCCATTTTCTATTATATTAGAAACATCATCCGGCTTATCATTGATCACAGTGCCTGTCAAATCTACTTCTGGATTGGACACTGATTCGTTGTTATCGGGGCCCATGTCATCATCTGGTGATGAGTTCTTATTCGGAACCGTATCAACTAAGGACGGTTGCTCGGTAGTTGATGTGGATTCTAAATCTTCGTTGTAGTAATTGGAACTAGTGAGTGGTATATCATCAGGCTGTGCTGGGTTTCTCCACCGTGGTGAAAGAACTGTTGGCTGATCACCGGGATTGTGTAGGTTTTTTTGGTAATGTCTGTTTGGGTAGTGTTTCATTTCATGGGGGCGTTCATCTTCGGCGTGCCTCCGGTGGTGATAGTAGTCGTTATTGTTACGGATCCGTCCGTGAGACCTACCACGAAAGTAGCGCCGTCCGCCGTACGCCTGTACCGCTACTATGACCAGCAGTAGAAGCAAGATCTGTGAATAACAATGGCCACGGTAATTTCAAAGTACAAACATTGTATGTGATGACTATTAAGAAGTGTTTTTTGGTCCATTACCGAGAGTCTTAATCGGAATTTTGATTATAGAACATCAATAGATTATACTGCAGTGTTTCTTTCAGCCCTGTTTTTTAAGTCAAGTGAGAAAACATTACCATTAGGTACACACAGCGTCAGTATGTGCTAACCCCTCAAGTTTTAAAATGTTACACATTAAATTCCTTACGAAGATTCTAAAGAATACTTCAAAAAGAATCCATTGTTTCGACTCATCGCATCACCGAACGTCGTCATACTCATACCGGCAGTTTGACGAACTAGCCAGCGAGCCCATATGAATTGCAATGAAATTATTATCTACTATCGTCCGAGTAATTTTATCTTTAGATGGGATGTCTAATCGATAGATGTTATAATTTGAGGGTATCCATTAATTTTACTTACTTACGTTGTCTTTATAAAATTAATCCATACCCTCAAGTTATAACTACAACTATAAATATCTTTTATAAACTATAAATATTATTATATGATTATTAAAGTATTTTATTTTTCTTCATTTCTTTTTCTTCTTTATAAATAATTACTAAAACAAAATAGAAAAATATATTAAAATAATAATTATAATGAACAAAAAGCACATTTCGTGCCTATGATTTGAACTTCCAATCATAGGCACGGCAAGCAATCTTGAAACCTCTAGTCTATTTAGACGATGAATGAATAAAAAAAATACTAACTTAAACCTATTTATTCACTAAAACAATACATTAATTAAAATAAAATGTTTTTGCAAAATACAAAAACCAACTTGGGCCTATCACGGATTTGAACGCATATGTCTTTTGGGGGGGTAACCAGTTAATGGAGCTGTGTGTACACTAATAATAAACGAGTTCACACCTATCGTTAATTTAAGAAATTGATTTCTAATAGTAAGGGTACTGGTAAATTGATAATGGCCAATAGTAAAAGCATTCGTATAAGTAATTAATTAGTTGGTGATTGTGGTAGTAGATTACAATCACCAACTAATTAATTATTTATTAATTTTATGTTAGTTACCTACTCAAAAGTTACCATAGGCTAAGTTGGCTATAGGAATTCTAAGCATAAGATTCTTTAAGAGGATGTTAAAGATAAAAGAGAACTACGTTAAATCCAAAACTGAAGAATAAAATTGGTAAAACCAAAAAGACGATAATTTAAAATTATGACTGTAGAAGACGAGAAAGTCCGACTAAGTACCTACACTATAACAAAATCCTTTATGTTATTTCCACAGAAATATGTAGTTTGAAACAAGGTTATATCTAGCACACAATAATATCGTGAATTTCACCGCACAATCCACAGGCGAATCTCCTCATACATTTTAGATGAACCGTCATGTTATAGAGGTCTCTCGATGAAATATAGATGCTTTGATCTAACGCTATGTACAAGCCTCGTAAAGTATTGCCAATGAATTCTTTAGTTATAAAGGGATGAAATCTTGATACAGTTAAAAGAAATGAACTAATTGGAGCATGATTAAAGAATGCCATGCATGTAGCATCGGTTATTAATAGTCCCCTCTATATGATCTCGTGGATGAATAAAGAATTATTTAATCGTACGTTCACTAGCAGTCATCTGTGCAATGATTATAGGGATGACCAAACAATAATTTTTCATTAAGTATCACCTTATTTACAGTTTGCTTTTAGTTATTTTAAAAACGTCGATGATAACAATGATCACAATAAATAAAGCCATCATCATGTCAATTAACACAAAAGAGATCCTTATTTGTTTGCAAACCATTTTAAAATAGACCAGGCAAAGCTACGCATGTATTAAATTGTCTGGCCAATAATAATAATAACTTGCTTCAGAGAACATTTATACTTGTGTACTTAAGAATTATGTTAGAAAACCACAAAAAGAAAAAACAAACAAAATTAAATAGACACGTGGAGTGCGATCCTGTGTCTAAGGAAAGGACACAGCAAAGTTAACATAATATTAGTAATTGGCTTACCTGTGCAGTCTTCGCCATGTTTCCCTAAACTGTGCTCCAGCGGTGGGCGACACAACAATTTAAAGAAAGTCTCTAATTAGCAGTCAATACATTACTATCAACAGATAACGGTCAAACCGACCTCGATGGGTATTTAATATGATATTAATTGAGTAAGTATAACATTGCTGGGATATTTTACTTAGGTCAGGTTTTTAGTTAGAACATGACTGCCGTTGGATCCAAAACAGTTGTTTCTTTTTGTTAACGTGTATCTATGGTGAAATACATGGCAGGCAGTCCTCTTGTGGGATGGAGTTTAAACCCTTTTTCATACATATCTTTCTTTTATCAGTCAGTGTTTATCAATCACTTAACGGTTCGACTTTGGATTGCGCGACCTCGTCCTTGGGATGCCTTGTCAGGTGTTACACAGGGGAGGTTCTTGAGCTGATCTCTTAAGAGGACCCGGAGTACCTAATTAAGAATCGGGCCTGCAGAAGGTTCGCACCGACTCAAACTCAAACTCCAAGCATTTATTTCAAATAGACTATTACAGGCACTTTTGAATTGTCAAGGAGTCGGTCAGTCAGAAAGATGAAGAAGAACGGGCAAAACGGACACTCTTCTAAGGGGATTACAGGACCTAAACGCAAATTTTAGAAGCATTAAAAGTAAATGATCGACTACAGTAAACAAACTCAGAAAAATATATGTTATTCTTTAGGATATATATGCCAAGTAGATAGTGTGTTGAAACCATTGCTGAACATGAACATTGTGATTTTGAACCCCAGATCACAATGTTCATGTTCAGCAGTCACACTCCCTACCACAAGATCAATAGGTATTAGTAAAATATGATAGAAGGTATGTACTTATTAAATAACAAACACACCTACACATACCTATAGTCAAAGTTTTCACTAAATGGCAAAGTGGTTGATCGTCCTAAAAAACAATTATTTTATTCCAAGGGGTATATTTTTTTCTAGTGTGTGCGTGTGTGTACGTGCAATGAAAAATAAAGAACTTAATAAAACAACAAATTGGTAAAAGGCTAATTTATTCAGTCTCAAGAATCACAAGTATATTACACTATGTACATAAAATTAAGAACTATTCAATTGATTACAGACCCGTTTACTTAAAATTAAACTTATATATTATACTAAAAACTAGATGAAATCAGAATCCGTCAAGAAATAGCCGAGGTCGGTCCAGTAACAACAAAACTGTATGTTATGAGAAATATCAGATTTTTTCTTATATCAGCTTCAGTGTCCTACTGATGCAGGGCAAAAGTCTCTACTCATGCGCAGAGCGAACGAACATTGATCATTTCATTTATTTGCAACAGGTATTGGTACAGTGTTGGTGTTAAAAGTCAGTAATTATAAAGTTCCTAATACATAGTCAGACATAGACAAGCAAAACATATAGAATATAATATTTATATCCAATGGCATGCTTTAAATGCTAGATCACCACATTGGATTTCAGACTGTTAAAGTATTCTATAAGTCCAGGTTTCATCACGATGTTTTGTTCCCTGTCCTTATGTCTGTTTTATTTTAGACGGTACCTTTGCAGAAGTCCCTTTGAAATATGCCAGGTTGAACTCGTTACATGACCGTGTTTTTGAATTGGGTCCGTTTTCGTCGGCGCACTTCGAGATTACTCGTAATCTACCCCTTTGTTCATAAGCATTGCTTAAAGTTAAGTATTAGCGACTGTTTAACCATACATTTTTGAAGTTTAAACGTCACTTAACTTTAATCATCGTTTATAAATGAGCCCCTTCATAGAGGAGTGTATGCGATGGAATGTTTAGCCCTACAGTGGACGCACACAGACAACAGGTTTAGAACTAAGTATATAGGCACTAACAGTTACTTAATAAAAATGTATGTTTTGTCTATAGTAAAATAATGTTAATGACATACATATTTCTATTTTTAATTATCGTTACTCAAATCGTTAATTGATTTGTATTTAATTATCGAGGCATGTCTGTGTGTATGTTTGTTCAAACAGTGTTATTTTAGTCTTCTGAAAAACTCTTTTCATGCTCGACGCTCTACATGGAGAAATGACTTGAACAACATTTTCAAGACAATTTTCAAAGTAAGGGGAAGATTTGAAGTGGTCCAGTGTGGTTAGGTCACAGAGGGCGCAAGAAGGCACAAAATTGTGTAGAAAGTTACTTGTGATTGTTAAATCTTTGTAAAGTAATTGATCAATGCTTTGGCAATGTTTATATGTGTAACAGATTTTCATAAGTTTACCCAACAATAATAAGAAAGAAAAACACGAAGAAGAATAAGTTATTAAAAGATATGATGTTTGTTATGGTGATCGCACTTGGTATAGTAATAAGGTTTCTTAATAGTAGCGGCTAGAGCGCCGGGACAGCCGCAGGGCCTGCGCTGGGGCTCCGGCGCGGGCCCGGAGACACAAGTGTCGGGAGGTACGGGCGCGGTACACCTACACACCCAATACTGAGGTTAACCATACATAGATGGCACCACTAGCTTAATACTAGACTTCTAATAGAAAGAGTAAAATGAACTTATATTTAAGAGAATAATGTGAGGTTAATAGGAAAATTAATAAAAACTTTAATAGTTTAGGGTTATATATGTGGTGCCATCTATATTATGTACTAAATAAAATATATCTTCTACATTGGTTTCATGAACCAAGTTGTTACTGGGTTTTAAATACACTATGGAGAGGGAGTCTTCACGTACTTTACATGTCATACTTTCAAGCTATTATCATTTCATAATCGACGTTTAGGTAGTAAGTTACATTGAAATTGCAAGCTAACGACTGACGAAAATAAATAAATCCGTATCATTATCGGCTTTAAGTCGAGACTTACAACTTGCAAGACCATAAAAAAAAATCTTTTCAATTAACTATCTGTCTAACTGTCATATAAAACCTTCAATCATCGATTAATGCTACATGGTTCTTTGGCGGGTGGTCAAAGTAGGAACTATCGCCGCTATGTTGTTTCGTCCCCCCCCCCCCCCCGCGCCACCTACCGGCGCTGCGCGCGCGGGCGCGTGGTGTCAGAGAAGCGGATGGTGCAGTCCTGCACGGCCATGTTGGGGCGCAGGAAGTCGCTGAGCGTGGCGGCGTGCGGCGCGGGGCGGTCGAACGGGAAGCCCATCGCGCGCCGGTCGGGGTACTTGCGGTCGCGGATGCCGCAGTACGACGCCGCGTCGTTGCACGACCCGACTAGGTCTTGTTCGATCTGGGAAATTTGAATACATAAATTAATTTAGGATCCACAATTTAGTGGATTCGACTGTACCGGGATCTTTTATAAATCAATTTAGGATCCACAAATTAGTAGGTTCGACTGTACCGGGATTTTTTGGCGCGTTTTATTTTGTTTTCAATATAATTCCCCAAATGTTTACCAACGACGCTCGCTTGTACTTAAATGTCATTCAAGCGCCAAAAAATCCTTGTAGCACAGTATTTGGAATGAAAACTTCTAACAATCCAGAAATTAAAAAGTAACGTGCTTTTTCCTACTTTGGATTTTCAACAGTCATTTTGAAGCACACTACTGTAGGTAAGCTGTCAGTTTTTAAGAAACAGAAGACCAATTTCCGTATTTAAAACATTCAAAATCGAGTCAAAATCTCACCACAGCGACATTCAATATCAAAAGTGTAAGTCAATTAGAGGATTTTTTGACAGAATGTGACTGAGATTAGAATGCGTTATCCCAGTCTTGTCCTGTTGTTATTTTGTGTGTTCATGTACATACCAACAAAAGCGCTCCGATTCTTAAAAAGTTTGACAAATAGCTAATGAACGTTTCATTAACCATTTTCCAAAGTCTTCTGGAGAGCTCCAAGTTTTCACAAAACTTTTACCCTGTTCCTGGTAGACGTGGATCCATATTTCAAACGATGTGGAGACATACCCTGTCCTCGTCCCAGTTGGACAGCATAGCGAACAGCACGACGGGGTAGCCCTGCGCGCTGCCCTTGGCGACCAGCAGGTGGTGCGGCCAGCCGCAGCCGCAGAAGTCGAACTGCGCCGCCTCCGCGCTGCCCGGGTCGCCGGGCCGGCCCGACTGCGGGCGGAATCATAACAGTGGAATCATTGTTTGGTCATTACGAATTACAAATTATGACAAAATGTTAGTTAATACAAAAGTTTAGAGCTGTTGAGTCGAGAATTCTTTTGATTTTCTGCTCGTTTTTTGAATGATTTAGTCTTTATTGACAACACGTTGGCTCAGTGCAATAATAGGTACATAGTTCCAAGGAAGGAAAAAATAACTTGAAAAAAGTTCAGTTTTTTTCCTTTTGAGGTATGAACCCTGACAATTAAAATACAATAAAGATGCAGTAATTGCAGTTATCTTGGAACATTTTTTTCATTATTTGAGTACTCTAAAGTCAAGTCATTTCAGAAGCTCACCCTGATAACTTCTCTCCTTCTTCAAAATCAAAATATTTTATTTCACACAAACCTACATGGGTACTTATGAAACGTCAGAAGCTAGGTGCACGGTTCCAATTGGTCGTTTCCTATGGAGAAGAACCGGCAAGAAACTCCACGGTTACTATTTTTAAAAATAATTGGCTTTTACAATGTTTTCAAATCACAGTAGTTATGGGAGGATAGCGTAGGCCTCAACAAGTACTAGGTAGTAAAATATAAAAAATCTGACCAAGTGCGAGTCAGACTCCCACACGAAGGGTTTGGTACCACAAGGCAGAAACCCCGAAAAAAAACACGTTTGTTGGGGCGCCCTAGCTATTCACGTTTCATGAGATACAGCCTGGTGACAGACGGACAGACGGACAGTGGAGTCTTAGTAATAGGGACCCGTTTTTACCCTTTGGGTATGGAACCCTAAAAATGGTCTACAGGTCTAAAGTCTACAAGGCCTACAAAGTCCTCACATTTACAAAATATAAAACAAATCTATCAAAAGGATAAAATACAAAAACCTATTAAAACCAAGTGATATGATTGCCATTACAACCACTAATAAAGAGGTGAAAATTTAGAATTGTCTGTATATAATGTAAAATAATAATAAGATTATGTCAAAGAAGTATGTAAAAACTAAATAAATAATAAACATCGTAATTTGGGAACAGTTAATAGACATTTACGTAGTTATGCCGTTAATAAGGTGCCAGGGAAGCCACATGTGCAGAAGGAATTATATTGCCAAACTACCTTATCTTCAACGTAGACTTTAATCATATAATATGCTTTTTTGATAAGGACACGTTTGATGAGGGTTTTGAACTTTCCATCGCTAAGTTGATAAATTCTGTAACCTACTTTGGCAACTTGTTATAATATAGAACAAGTACCTCATAACATAGAACAAGTTTATAAAAATTCTAGCACACTATACAATGTTAATATTACATACCTGATCGCGGAAGGTCCTCTCGTAAGGAATGGTGACGGACGAGTCCAAACTGCGGTGACGAATGGTGTTGTTGCCCGGACGTACTAAAAATATAATGTAATTATATTAATGTTTGCCTAAAAATAACCCGAAAAATACGATAAAAGATACTTCTGATTACTGAATTGAATTACTGAATTCAATTAATGTCAGACTTGTAAAAACTGGTATTCAGCTGCATCCGGTTAGACTTTAGGGCAGGGATGGCGAACCAGTGGCACGCGTGCCATTGATGGCACGCGACAAATTATTTTGCGCACGCCTTCGATCGAAAAAGTACCTACGTAATACACTGAAATTTAACAAACGAACGCGTTTGAGCCTACTTTACGGAGTGAATAGGCGCGGTGTAAGGAGCAGCAGGCGGGAAGCGCGGAATCGATAGTATTGTTTTATAATTTTCCCTGTAATCACAAAAAAATGGCACATCTATGACCTCATCAAACATTTCTTTACAAAAAATGGCACGTTGATCCATAAAGGTTCGCCACCCCTGCTTTAGGGCAACCCCAACAAAGTTGGGAAAAGGCAGGCATATGATAATGATGATATCAACCGAATATAGGCTATAGTCCTTGCGCAGTTATTTTAAATCAAATTTGCGTCACTGTCAAAATCACAGCGATCATTATCTTCGTTGTAATCAGGTTAATGTTGGGTTGGAGCTGTCAGAGGCAAAATAACTGTGAATGGACTGTAGACATTTTTGTTTCCTCAGGTTCACAATACAATAATCAGAAAACTCATTCAGGAAAACAATTTCATGATTTAATAAATTCAGGGTTGTCCAAAGCATGGCTCGCGGCTTTAGTTTGTGTAGTCTGTGACATAATATTTAATGGCTTGACTTTACCTATGAAAAGTTTTGTTAATCGATGTTTTTTGGCTATTATGAAACCATAATAGCCAAAACACATCGCAGCTCGCATCGCAGTACATTACATTACAGTACATATAAACAGTTTCGTATAAATCCAGTCACAGCACAGTGATAGATTGTCTTGGAATTCTGTTCTCAGGCTAACTGGACTTTATTATGATACAGGTACTCACGTCCAGTAGTGAACTTGTCGAGCTCTATCATGGCCCTCCTCTGCTCGTCAAAGGCGAGAGGCTCTCCGTTCTCGTTGACCGTCGGCGCCATGAAGATCCGCACCGTGCCCATCGCGCTCTGCCCCGACGTGTTGTTGACCTCGATGCTGTGCGGGCAGCACACATACACGTTATTGTTGACAGTTTATTTGTAAAATAGCGTGTCTACTATTAATTTGTTCGCACAGAATGTTACAAAATGTTGGATGTATATGTATTTATTAAAACTCTATGCACAAGTAAAAAAGTACTGTACAAAGGCGGACTTGATGTGTTTTTTGCCAGTTAACCTTAGGGTGATGCAGCTACAAAACATGGCAGGTGCAATATAAGGGACAAATAATTCGAAAAAGAATAAATAGTAATACATAGATATAAATAGAATAAACTTTGTCAGCAGAAATAACGATAGGTAGAGGAGAAAACTAATCCAGCAAATTAGCGCTGCGATGATTTTATGAGGTTCTTACGGATATGTGCATGTGCTTTTATTTTGAATGATAACTGAGTAGTGTTGCCTTTGAATATTAGGGTGGTAATTCTAAAATTTAGAGGCAGTGTATTTCAAAGAAATACCGGCTGGACAAACAAATAAGAGTGAATACAACTAGAGCGGTGAGAAGAAAGAAAATTTGTTTATTCTGCACAAACAAAAACGCACATTGCAAATAAAAATTAAAAATTATTAAAAAAAAAGACATAAAATACACACACACAACGTAGTCAAAAGCCAAAGAAGGACATCGTAGAAGACGATAGTTGGTGGAACGAAGGTTTTTACTGTGGCCAGAGCATACCTAAGTATTGAACATGGGGGGTCAGGTGCGTAGGAGAAGTGGGGTTGTCGAGTATAGAGGACAACATAAACAGAGTTCTCACCTTTTTGCGCTGACATATTATTGGTAAGCATTTTAAAAGCAACCGGTGCGCAGACACATGGTCATACTTACGAAGATTGAAAACGAATCGAATGCAGTTATTTAGAAGGAATTTCCTGCAGAAACATCGCTATCACCGACAAACTTATAGCAACTGGTGCAGTCCGAGCGCGCACTTACAGGGAACTGTGCGCGCGACCCCCCCCCGGCCTCCAAAAAAAACTGATTCCTTACTAGATGATACAAGTGATCACTGCCAATGTTGGCAGCTACTTCTCTGGTCGACAGTAACAAGCCACTACTCACACATAGTTGAACTCCTGGTGCTGCAGGTGCGTGAAGCGGGCCAGCACGGAGCCCCTGGGCGTGAAGTCCAGCCCCCTGCCCAGCTCCACAGTGCTGAGCTCCCAGAATGTGCCGATGGTGTTGTTTCCGGCCGCTCCCTCCAGCGCGATGCTGGACACGCGGACACCAGCGAAATCCAGCTGGGAGATCAGAGAAACTGTTTTAGAAACGTTGCACCAAAATTGAAAAAAAAGTAAGGTAATACAAATCCTCACATGCAAGGATACTCAGATCTGAAACTACCATCTGTGGGGCCATACTGGACCATAACAGAGTCTGCTTTATGCGATACCAAAAACCAAAATTTCTAATGCAGTTTTTATGTATACTATGCACACCAGACAAAACAATTCAGATGAACGCAACTGATTTGTAGGCTCGGAAAGTCATGGCGAATAAAACCTCTATTCTTTGGAAATAAGGCTATAAACAATGCTCATTTCCTATTTCTTTGATCAACTATCCGGTAGTAACTTGTTTGTAAGTAAGAAACATATTTTTTAATTTTAAATTTTATCAAATTACTATTGGGCGAGAGTTCTGACGTTTTGCACAGAAATGGGTAGATTATAGCGGTGTGATTACAAAGATGTACCTACAGTGTGCCAGTTATGTTGAAGTCCCACGTAAAGGGGCGAGCCTATTGCAATCCACTGGGCACTAATCCAGGCTGCTACTGAGAAATTCCTGAAGAACAAGCCCAGTAACACCAGAGAATTGGATGACTACTACCACAATAATTCTCTCAACTAAAGCGTCCCTCACCTTGTCATCAGTGTAAGGGTCGAGCTTGTACTTGTAGAGCTGGAACAGGTCATCGATGTACGAGTGCCAGCGGTAGAACACCGGGTCGCGCATCGCCGTCGCTGAGTCGCCCATCACGCCGAACGGCTCCTGAGGGGGAGGCAGAAGGAAGGGTTAGATTGAACATTTACATCATTACCATATAAAACTTAGAGTCAGACTGACGAAATGAATCCCGACCACTGTTATTGGTCGATTTCTCCTCTCCGCTTTATTTTTTTAGTCTTTACTGTTGTGCTGGTTCTCGTATACTCACCAGGTGGCGATGGTCGGGGTCGTGCGAGTAGGAGATGAACACGTGTCCCATGTTGTGCAGGTCGCCGTAGTACTGGCGGTTGGGGCTGATAATAGAAGACTCCATCATGTTGCCGAGCATGTCGATGCCTCGCTCCTCGTCTAAGGGCCTTTGGCTACCGTTCGGCTGCGGAGAACAAGTGAATATTGCTATAGTATTTCACAATCATAATACCCTAAAAGTGTGAGATACAGATACCTACTCATAAAACTTCAATAATCCTTATGAAAAGAACATCACAATTTGCGGATTTTCGGACTTATGATGGGGTTCCTTGCTCAAAATTTCATATTTCGCTTATCAAACTGGTTTTGACAAAATCATCTCGAACGAAAAGCGATCAATAAATATAAAGTCAAAACACAGAGCCCTCTCGCGGCGTAGTGTTCAGTTGTAATAATGTAACAAACACTTAGCGCCATCTACATCGACGCGGAACTATTCTGACAGTAAGCATCCCTAATGAATTGAATTATGTATATTAATTTTGAGTTAATATTAAGTTAAATTATTATAATTAATATTAAGACTAATCGTGTTGTGACCAATGTGGAATGTTATATTTTTCTTCTTTTCTGGCTTTACGATGATAATTTCATTTTATGTTACATTTATTGTTAAAACCACTGTTCGACACAAATGTAAATTTGTTGAAGAATAAATAAAATAAAATTAAAATTAATTGATTATATCTATGAACTAGTTCTTCTACTAACAGACAGAAGTATTGCTGGGGTGGCTGAGAATCAGCACTTTATGAACGTCAAAATTACATGAGAAATCTCTAAAAATGCCCTTTAATTAACGTCTGATCTATTTTTGATGTTTAAAAAGTGCTGATTCTCAGCCTAATTTGAGTAAATAATAATAATAATAATAATAATAATTCTTTATTTTCGGACAACAGTGATCCAGCGTGTTAGTAAACAATATTATAACTTATTACTAGTGTTAGTAGTTAAAATACAGTGCTTAGCGATGCAATTTGGTTAGTATACCTACATACAACTTATAAACTAGTGTTAGTACTTACATTTATTAGAAAAACAACACAAACTATTCATGAATACCCCACAGTGGCATGTAGGCGCATCCAATGTCCCAGTATGGGGCTGTCCCACCTATCAGCTATAGTTTTCAGGATGTTGTTGGGACTGGCGCGTACCCTGCGCATAATGGAAGCGCAACGCTTGCGTATGATAGCGTGAAAGCCATCAATTTTACCATCGTAGATGCCATCAATTTTGCCATCGATTTTACCATCGAAGACTTTTGATTTTGATATTGATTATAAGAATGTATATCTTCAAGACATCTCACCATGGTGATACTCAGGCTCTCGACAGCCTGCACAAAGCGGTCTCTCCAGGTCTCCAGCTGTGACACGTCAGCTCTGATCTGGTCCACTGGGCGGTCCAGATCACGGATTGTGGTATCAGCGAACCTAGAACACAGCAAATTATTTCATTCAATCTAATTTCTGAAAGTACGTAGACTAGAACACTTTGATGTGTACTTTTTTCGATAGATCTCAGCGGAAAGATAACTTGAGACTAAAATGGTTACTCGACTATTATCCTGTACTAGCGACCCGCCACTGCTGCGTACGATTTTTACGACTTGACAAACACACTTTATTCTACATAAGTTTAACAATAATGTCTTCCGCAGTAAATTCTCTAAATGATGGTGACTGATCGTGCCTGTCTGTGCGACGCGACGCGGTCGCACACGGGCACGAGAAGCGGCATTAATATATAATATGTAGGATAGAGAGATAGATATAGACTATAGCTGAACCCAATCACTCATCATAGCGTCTCCTTTTAAAATCTGCTCAAGCGACCGTCCACCCAGGTGTTGAACATACGCTGATATAACAAATGTTGACGCAATTCAGCTCTATTTTTCTTTACAATCATCATCCACTAATCGGCAAATCAGTCACGCAGCAGTGGGAAACTTTTTAAATGAATCGGTTCTTTTCTAATGACTTTGAACGGTATCCTCATCATCATCATCATGCCTAGCCTTTTCCCAACTATGTTAGAGTCGGCTTCCAGTCTAACCGGATGCAGCTGAATACTAGTATTTTACATGTAGTGACTGCCTATCTGACCTCCACAGCCCAGTTACTGGGTAATACGATACCCCTTGGTAAGACTGGTTGTCAGACTTTCGGGCTTCTGTACTTTTAATCCTAATTTGCTTTAACGATTTAAATTATGCTTCTATTCATATTGTATTCAATTGTTAAGTCTATCTGAACTTGTAATTATTATTAAGATCTTGTAAAACACATATGATAAGCAATGAAGAATTGATTTGAGTTCAATTGAATTGAAAGCCGGCTGCCGACGGACCGCTGCGCAGCCTCAGCAGGTACAAGTGAACATTACCTGGGAGGCCAGGCGCGGCTGGCCACCTGCGAGTCGAGCTTGGGGAAGTAGCCCTCGACGATGGGCTCGCGGAAGTTCTGGTAGCGAGCCACGCGGGCCAGGCCGTTACACAGGCGCTCCATGTTGTATCTGTGGGGAAAGTGAGGGTTACATACATTTTCATAAATATTTCGTGAATATTTTAACCATAGCTATATCCACAACATTTTGACGTTCCTTCCAAAATGTTTATTTTTTTTGTATTTGTAACACAGAGTTCGCCTATCTTGTCGATGAAACAATTTAAGACAATGGGTATCAAGCGAGTTGGATGATACAACGATATAGTCTAAGATACGTAGAAGAAAGACCTTCACCGATCGAGTAACCGGACGAAATGTGTTTTTTACGGAATAACATAAGTTAACGAAAGTAACGGTGATGGGTTGCCTAATGAAATCCTGTCAAGGATATTTTTAATTAATTATGTAACAGGTATTTTTTTTTCGATATCTTCACCGATAGCGTAACCAAAAAAAATTAATGCTAATCGAAAGTATGGAGTCTATAGAATATGCAAACATAGGGTTGCCTACCTTTTTCTTGTCAAGGCTATAGGGTTGCCTAGTTTAAAAAGGTGATTCGAAAATGGTACCTTCACCGATCGAGTAACCAAATAAATTATATATCAAAATGAAGATTATTTTTTTGCGAATACGATGGTACAAGGTTGCCTACGAAAAACCTGTCAAAAATCAGGGTTGTAAGGCGTTGAAATTTGAAAATAGAAACATATGAAAGTGTGCAAGAGAGACTCCCCATTATATCCAGTGCGATAGAAGAGGAAGCAGCATTGCAGCCGATCGCGCCACATCAGATGCTTGAAATAGTGCGAGAGAGAGAGCATATACGTCTTTATGTATTTGTGTAACTAGTTTTAATAGTTTTTTTTTTATCATTGTTCCTCTCATTCAAAGCACCTGCCATCCAATCTCTTCACCACCCTTGGTTGACTGGTAGAGAATGCCTAAGGCATTAAGTCCGCCTTTGTACCTTTTTGTGCGAAAAGTTTAAATAAATAAATAAATATACGTAGTATCAAATGCGGTAGAGGAAGACGCACCATAGCGACGGGCTCCGCCCCTTCTGGCCTATGAAACGACGACATGGTTGTTGCAGTGGCTGAGCGATCGACTGCTGCGCTGCGTGTCGCGGGTTCGATTCCCGCACGGAACAAATATTTGTATTGCCTACAGGTAATTGTTTCGAGTCTGGCTGTTTGTGTATGTGAATTTAAATGTTCGTAAACGTACCCACGATACAGGAGTAATTCCTAAGGTGGGGCAAGGTTTGAAAAAAAAATTGGAAAGAGAGTGCGCATGCTCTGTACGGTTGACAGATCTGTGTATGAATGTCAAGCGTTGTTTTGGAGCAACTTCCCGCCATTCTCATAGAAGTAATAGCTTGCTACGGAATATAAAATCGTGCTGTTTGTCTGATGTGAACATAACTGAAGGCCAATTCTCGTAATTTAAAACGTTCAAAATCTAGTCGCAGTCTCATCTCGGCGACAAGCAAATGTCAAAAACTTGTCAAAATGTAGGGAAATTAAAAGTATTTTTTGACAGATTGAGACTGAGATCAGACTGTGAACGTTGTTAAAATTACGAGAATTGCCCCTCTGATATATCACTCGATTTAGTTGGTTATCACTCACAGTGTTACAAGAAAATAACTGTTTTAAAAAAAACTTACATTGAAGAATTCAATAATTTCATTGCAGAGCAAGAAATAAGTGATACTTATATATAATTTTCCAAATTATTACCGAAATAAATTTTTATATTTTATTTGTAACAAAACAGAAATTGACAGAAACTAGGCACATTTTTTTTAGCAAATAAATTATTATAAATAGAATAAAAAATATAGGATAAAATTTTTTAACCTATAGTTATTTTAATTTTAATACGCATATCTTTTTAAATTTTTTAAATGCTTTATCCGAAACGCCAACTTTAATTTGCAGTTTTTTAGCGTTTCATCATCAAAGTCAATTACGGACTCTTTCACGCCACATAAAAAGCACGTTTTCGAGATTTTTAATTTGTAAGTAAAATTCACTAATGAATTCAATTAAAAAAAATAATAAACAGCACGATTTTATATTCCGTAGCACGCTATTACTTCTATAAGAATGGCGGGAAGTTGCTCCAAAACAACGCTTGACATTCATACACAGATCTGTCAACTGTACAGAGCATGCGCACTCTCTTTCATAGGCCAGAAGGGGCGGAGCCCGTCGCTATGGTGCGTCTTCCTCTACCGCATTTGATATTACGTATATAGGCTCTCTCTCTCGCACTATTTCAAGGATCTGATGTGGCGCGAACAGCTGCAATGCTGCTTCCTCTTCTATCGCACTGGATATAATGTGGAGTCTCTCTTTCTTGCACACTTTCATACGTTTCAATTTTCAAATTTCAACGCCTTACAACCCTGATTTTTGACAGGTTTTTCGTAGGCAACCTTGTACCATCGTATTCGCAAAAAAATAATCTTCATTTTGATATATAATTTATTTGGTTACTCGATCGGTGAAGGTACCATTTTCGAATCACCTTTTTAAACTAGGCAACCCTATAGCCTTGACAAGAAAAAGGTAGGCAACCCTATGTTTGCATATTCTATAGACTCCATACTTTCGATTAGCATTAAATTTTTTTGGTTACGCTATCGGTGAAGATATCGAAAAAAAATTACCTATTACATAATTAATTAAAAATATCCTTGACAGGATTTCATTAGGCAACCCATCACCGTTACTTTCGTTAACATATTTTATTCCGTAAAAAACACATTTCGTCCAGTTACTCGATCGGTGAAGGTCTTTCTTCTACGTATCCTGTACTAATAGTAAGTATACAAAATTGTATAACGCTTTAAAACAGTAAATATGGAGTTTCTTGCCAAATGTCCTCCATATGAAACTACCCTTAGGAAGGGGTAAATAAAATCTATTTTATTTTCTTGTAAGTTTTGACATTCAAAAGTGCCTATAATGTGCGTAATTGAAATAAACGATTTAACTTCGCTTTGTCAGCGGGCCAATTGGGAATCAGGAACACCATAAACAATCTTAATTTGAATTAGATTAGATTAATGGTAGTCTAAAACCTTCATTTTGCGTAATCCAACTAACATATACTGAGATTTTGGGTCATAAGTCCCTGGGGATGTTGAGTGATTTACTTTCCAAGTCTTATGGCTCTATAAATCTTTGAAATTGCCCTCGTAATAACTCACCTGGCAATAATCTGCTGGTGCATGTAGTAGAACAGCTCTCCCCTGCGGTCCTTGTTGACGATGGCGCGATCTGCGGAGTCGAAGGGGTACACGAGGTGCCAGTGCCAGTGATGCAGGTTGAGGCCGATGTCCTCGCGGAAGTACGCCACGCGCTGTTCCAGTTCTGTGGCGTTTGCAGTGTAGTTTACCGGAATTGTTACGGGCATCTAAGGGAAAAAAGTTTCCGACGAATCAGTAATTTTGCTGAAAAGTTTAAGCACAAAGTTGCACCTATTGGAAGATTTCGGGTTCCATTTTGAATGTAGTTTTCTCCAAAATAGAGGTCATAACTTCAATAGAAGCTTGAAGTATCATCTAAATAAATCATATCGAGTGTAGTACGAAAGAGATTTGGAAGAACTAGGTGATTAGGTGATGACTTAGCTCGAACGGAAATTCTTCAACTATGCGAAATGAGTCGAATAAGTTTGAAATAAGTCAATGTGTGAACTTTTGAAAGCCGCTTCTCGGTTCCACGAGAGTCATGCCGAGTTCCCTAGTATCTAGAACTTCAGTATTATGTAGTTTCCTCACCCTGTTTCCGGACGTGACGACGTTGCTGACTTCCCTGGCCTTGCGGAACACTTTGGGGTCCATAAACTTGTCGGGGAACGTCTCCGCGAACGTCGGGATGTTGACGCCTTTCGTGTCGGGCCTGCAAAGTAACAAAACAGTATTATTGATATATAGTTCACGATTTTTTTAAATAAAAGTTTGGTTTATTCCTCAAAAGGTAAATCCAGCAACCTCTGTAATTACGTAACACACTATCAATCACAATCTGAATAATTTTGAAGGATATTGCTAATCCAATGCTTCATTATGTTCGCAAAATTGTCTGCTCAACAACGTAAATAACGCAATGAATGTTGTGGAACTGTCAAAAAGAAATCCATTGCTACTGTTGGTGTGTTACGCAATCACCCGCAGCATGATATTGTTCGCACGAACTTACTGCATTAAAGCTGGGACAATTTTCATATGCACTACACAGATTGAGCAAAATAGCAAACCATTCTACTTTACTAACAGCTTACCATGGCTACGTTAGCTCCATTCTCAGATACGGCGTAATATTCTGGGGCAATAGTACAGACAAGGAGCGCGCTTTTATTGCTCAAAAACGGTGCATTAGAGCTATATTTACGTTATGTCAAACTGACTCCTGCAAGCCATTTTTTACAAAGATGAAGGTTTTAACTTTGCCATGTGTGTATATATTTGAGGTCGCAGTGTTTGTTAAAAATAATATTGGCATGTACAATTATTACACCCGTGAACGACGCAAGGACAAATAATTAAGCACAGTAGCTAGCAAGACTCACATAATGCATGAGAGCATCTTTTGTATAGCTTCTCGTATTTATAATAATATTCCGGGGCCCATCCGAATGATTGCAAAATTAGAAAAATTTAAAAAGACTCTCCATGATCTGCTAGTATACAAGTGCTACTACTCTATAAAAGACTTCTTATCAGATAAATCTCTGCTACAATACATGAGTAATCCCACTCAGTCGTTATGCGTTCAGTGACCTATTGACATGTACCTTAATTTTTTTTTTTTTTTTGTAAAATTCTTAATAATTTGTAGAAAAAAAAATAAGTATATATGTTAATTTCATTTCCATAATTATCATATGTACTGACTATTGTATGCCCTACGGGCGGGACATAGCTGTTCACAATTTATTATGTACCTGCCACCTGTATTATATACCTACCTATGATCCACAATAAAGAGATTGAACTATTGAACTAATAATAATAATAAGTTTATTGATTGTTAAGTGCATTGTTCTTCTGCATCTCTTCGTGGCGACGGTAATACATGCATTGTGGTATTCTACCCGTTTTCCAGATTAACACAGCATTTCCTTGCCATAGAACTGAACTCTTTTTTTTAACTGTCATCATTCGGATCCAAATAGGTATTTAAAATTACCTAACGCAAGATAATTTGCTACCAGAATTTAAAATTATTTATAACTATATAAATTACCTATAGTCTTTGCTTCTTGTGCAGCATTGCTGGATTGATTTCTTTACGTAGGTTATCGTAGTGTCACTATTTCTTTAAAATAGGTATGTCATTCTCGTTATCAATGAATAAATCAATCAATAGCCTTTATTTGTAAGCATAGATTACAACAGTGTGCAAGATCTTACAATTGTTATATTATAGTTTCTCTATGTTTTACCATTTAAGCGTACAAATATACATTTATGGGAGGATACATTTATAATAATTCACTAGTATCAATGGCATTTCTTCTTTTTATGTGAATAAAATTAATTTAATAGGTAATATCATACAATATTTAACGAAATGCGTTTTTTTTTTTGTATTGTAGTACCTTGTTTTTCCTTTATATTCATGGAGGTTGTTGTCATTTAATTGTGTTTTTGTGTGTTATGCAATTTTTTTGCGTGCACTAAATACATGGTCATAATTAAAAATAAGTCGTTACCTGTGCAGTATAGCGACGGAGAGGCAGTAGTTGAACATGTAGGGGTTGATGCGCAGCTGGCAGAACGAACACACGGACTGCAGGTCTTCTAAGTCACGCATACCTGGAACATACGGCAGCTTGTCATGAAACTACGAGTAGCTAGGCTAAGAGGCCACCTTCAAGAGCGAGAGCATCGCGGCGATGTTATCGTAGTGCCACGTATTTCTATACTCTCTTAGAACGTGGCTCCACACGGCGATATCGACGCAATTCTCTCGCTCGTGGAGGCGGCCCCTAAGACATTGTGTCTTTTGGTGGCTTAACTATGGGGACTGTCTTTACAAACTACTGAAAGAAACTACGTACTCCATATTAGAGACTAGAGAGATCAGTGATGATACCTACTGTAAAGTTTAGGAAGTAGTTTGAACAATTTACAATAGGTGGCGCTGCTAAGCGAGGCAGCTAGCAGGTATGTAGTCTAAACACTGACCTCTATCATACATATATACTTGTATAATACAGGTCAGTGAGTCTAGACCATACGCGATAGAAAGGACATGCTAACGAAAACTGTTTATTTTTGGCATTTCCATAGATTTTAATCGTGAAGGTATTGCACTTTTGTATAAAACAGCTGTTATTTTTTTAAACGACGAAATATTTCTAAGCTAGTATTCTAGAATCATCTGCTGAATTCATGGAGACAGTTTGCGCCTCGCTGTACCTAGAAACATGTTTTTTTTCCACTTACCCATAAAGATATCAATAAGCTTGCCGGCCATAGTCCTGTGCTTGGGCACGAACAGCGAGAAGTTGTCATTGTAGGGCAGCTCCATGGGCAGGTCGAGGTTGGGCAGCGCGATGTTCCGCACCGGGATGCTGCGCCCGGCGTCGTCGCCGAAGCGGTTGGCGATGGTGGTGGTGAGCTCCTTGTATTTGTCGGGCTGGAAAAAATATTATAACATAAAATCACGCCAGCATTCCCCAAAGGGGTAAGCAACTAGGCAGGGGCAAATTAGTACACCCCCATTTTTCCAGATATTATTAAGCCCGATAACAATGGGTGGCGAGCCTGTCAATGAACTAGGCATAAGTCCAGAGTCCGGGCTATCACTAAGGAATTCCAAATGGAAAATCGAGTAACATTTTGCCCTCGAGTTGTGCGTGCTACCACTAAACAATAATATCTACGCAAGCAGATAAAATAGGTATCTATGTAGGTAAGTATGTCGTTTCATTATGAGTGGGTACAGACCAAAGTGACAGTCAAAAAAATGCGCATTACGATGATTTCATGTCTTAAAACTTACATAGAAATGCGAAGGGATTTCGAAGACAGCCTTTTCCTCTCCCTTCTGCATGAAGCACGGCTCCGAGGGCCGGTCGAAGAACAACAACAGGTTCTGCTTAGGGTCCGACATCTTGTTAACTGGAAGATGAATCACGAAAATTATTAGACTCAAAACAGGACTAAGCTGGAAACAAAACGTGTCTCTATCCTAATCATCTTTCTAAATCAAATCAATTAAAGGGCATAAAAAAGTTCATCCACATCGCTATCAACAGGAAAAGTGCCCAAAAGGCCGGCAGCGTTGGCCCGTCGTATGGGAACGCTGATTCGTTGACCAAAAAATAGGTGAGCCCTCTGGTCACGTGAAGAGTCGACCAACCGCTTGGCGATGTCTCGAAAAACTAAGTGGGCACTCGGAGCCCATGACACTAGTGTTTCAACTCCAAAAGGCTCGAACATATAAGCCTCAAAAAGATTGAAGTATTTGCCGTTTGAGGTTAGCTTTTAAAATTATACAAATATTAAATTGAATTGATTAATAAAACTTATTTTAAGATATATTATTATTTTAACACTGGAAAGTAATAGAGGTTAGTAACGCTTCTAGCTGAATGGCTAATCTTGTCAGATAGCTGATGGTTCATATAGACACGAGAGAAAAGATGGATAAATGGTGAGGATAAAAATTACCTCATAAACTACTAATTCGCCTAGCCAACCTACGCGAGCGATACCTAAGCGATTTTAATCAGATTTACTGGTGCTGATGATGTCTGTTTTCCGAATGTACCTACCTAGATATATTGGTAAAAACATACTATTATTAATACAATAAATGATACAATATTAAGTGTCACCACGTCTCCCGGGTATGGTTCCAATAGAGTCACGCATGGTCGGAATACTAATGAGATATCTACAAGTACCTAAGTCTAAAATAACTGTGGAATATGATTGCAAATGTATTATGTGTATAACAAGTTTTTATATTCTACTATTTGAATGTTACTAAACTGTTACTGTTACTTTGTTGTTAATGTTACTATTTAAATATTACTTTAGGGGCCTGTTTTAGTGTCCCGAATTCACCATCTAACAAATATAAATAAATGGAGAGATAATAAGTTATCGGGAATAAGTTCCGTAAGTACTGCTTATCTCCAAAAAACGAGATGATAAATTCGAACAATAAAGAGACATTAAACAACAAATCTAGTTTACAACATAGCCAAATAATCAAAACTGCACTTACCACAAGATTTTTCACCAAACAAAAAAAAGGAAAATTAAAACTTTTATTTTTTTGTTTCAAGCCGTGTTGTCCACGGCTCGACTATGGACCTCCAACCCTGGAACACACTATTTATACCCGTAAGCTATTGCACACGGCAGGGAATCCGTGTGCAAAAACAACAACATTCTGATAAGTCGGGACTCGGGAAGGAACGGGAGGATATACGCGGTTCGCGGTCAGTTTATCGGAACCACAAAATTGACAAGACTGAAATATTATGTTATGTTACCTAGTCCTAGTATGATTTAGATATGGCGTTTTTGCTGTCGTTATGACGACTTGAGGAAGGCAGCATCCAGCAGCAGACTTGGTTAGCCTGATTTGACCTGCACCTGTAAATACGCGTAGGTACCTAGTGCAAGCAGAAGTAACAAAGCCGGCCATTTCTGTTCCACTGGTGTAGATGTGGTCTTCAGTAGGGACCGCGATTTAGCACCCTCATATACCAGGGGCCAATTCTACTAATTAACAAACGTTGCAATGGTCTCTGCATTGTGAGTTTTTGCCATACCTACAAACAACAATAAAGGAGATCGCAGGCTGGCTGGTAGCAGCAGGCTGCGAAGGCGAGCGCTTGGAGTCGTCGGAGCTGGAGGGGGGAGGGCAGTACTCAGGAGCTATGGGTTGCATTTTGACAGTTCAGCAACATTCATTGCGTTATTTGCGTTGCTAAGCAGACACATTTTTCGAACATACAATATGAAGGTATGGATTACCAATATCCTACAAAATGATACAGATTGAGGTTTGTTAGAGTGTTACGCAATCAGGGTGCTGGTTCTTACAACTTATAATTTGGTCATGTGTGAAAAATAATGACTCCTACCTATAATAATAATATGTAAGTACAAGTATATAAAAAAAAGGAGGGGAAGAATAATTAAATCATATTAACATCACACCACCATAACTTGTCTATGAGGTACCCACGTAAATGTTATGTCTAAGTTCGATGCGTTATGAAATTTTGTTATTAAAAGTTCCATACCTATGCAGCATTTTATTTTTTAATCATTACCCACATATCTGACGCATCTACTTCAGTATTCTGAAACGCTACAAGCATAGCATTGCGGTACTACTTACCATAAACGCTACAAGCATAGCATTGCGCTACAAGCATAGCATTGCGCTACAAGCATAGAATTGCGGTACAAGCATAGCATTGCGCTACAAGCATAGCATTGCGCTACAAGCATAGCATTGCGGTACAAGCATAGCATTGCGTTACAAGCATAGCATTGCGCTACAAGCATAGCATTGCGCTACAAGCATAGCATTGCAGTACAAGCATAGCATTGCGCTACAAGCATAGCATTGCGGTGCTACTTACCATAAAAATATGTAAAAATCGATACCCCTCTACATAACAAGGTAGGTAGGTACCTATAAAGTCCTAACCCCGCATGCTACGACGAAGTTTTTATACAAATAAAATTTTATTTGACCTAGCCCTCGAGCTTAAAGTCCCATAAAGGCTAGAAAGCTTATATGAGTCCAATCAAGGCCAATGTCCTCATGGTATGAATTATGTATGGTATGTACACTTTTTATTGGTATTGGTAACTACGTCTAGACGGCCGAAATTCATAGAGGGGCTGAAAATCAGCTTCGCAATGCTTAACATGATGCAACTTTCAGCCAATAGGGAGCCGAAACTGTCTATCCTAAACACAAATTACTCAGTGATGTAGGTAGGAGAGCAGCGATTCACCCAGTAATTCGTTGTAACTCAATCAATCAACTCAACCTATTGCAGTTCACTGCTGAACATAGGCCTCTCCCAGGCTGCGCCACAGCACCCTGTCCTCCGCCGTCCGCATCCAGTCCGTCTCAGCCACTTTCTTCAGGTCGTTCGTCCGCTATAGCTGGGGGGCGTCCCACACTACGCTTGCCGATACGCGGTCTCCACTCAAGAACTCGTCTGCTCCACCGGCCATCGGTCCTTCGACAAACATGGCCAGCCCACTGCACTTCAGTTTCCTTACTCTGCAAGCTATGTCGGTAACCCCGGTTCCTTTCCGGACAATTTAATTCCTGATTTTATCCTTCAAAGAGACTCCGAGCATAGCTCGCTCCATAGCGAGCTCTCCGACCTTGAATTTGTAGACCCACCCGACCTACCTAACCTAACATTCGTTTTATGTTTCATTTACTACTTACCTTTGTATGAATTTGAAATTAAAGGTTTATTATACTGTCCACATTGACTGCTGGTAGGTACCTAATCTCCGAAGATAATTTCGTATCAACAAACTTGTTTGTTCTGCAGTGCAGTACCTAAACAATCGAACGGACATTAACATTCCCTACCTACCTACATATCTACATATAAAATGCTACCTATTCACACTATAATCGGGTTGATTAACTGATTAGTTGTAGGATTATCCATCTGATAACATTAGAATCAAGTTGTAGGTATTGATATAATTTTCTCTCTCACAATGTTCTGCCTTCCCAGGCAAACCGTTTAAAAAATAATATCTGCATTCAAGGTTGACTAAAGAAAACGCTTGCATAAACAATTTTACGCCGAGCAAATGCAGTAGCCTTTCAATAAAGAGATTTAGCTGGATGTACCAGCATCCGCCTCTCACCGTTGAAGGCGGTTTAGACCGTTTAACTCAAGCTTATCCAAACCTTTGCTAAAAAAACAAAATGTAAAAAGTTTCATTGCATGCAGATAGGTAGGTATGTACTCCCGCCTACATATTAAAGTAGGTACCCGCACTGCCACGCCACCCATAACAAATCTAGAATAGAAAGACATGCATTTATAGAACAAAATAGCTAAACGCAGGTTAGGTAGGTACTCGGATTTATCGATTTCAGGAGAGTGCTAAAGTGTAACTACATTGATTCACCTTGGCTGTAGTTGATCGTCTGAAGCGCCGTAGTAGCGCTCTTCCTAATTGACCTATTTAGCCAGCGATGAGCAAACGTAAAAGGAAGACTTTTACGTTTATTTTTTAATCATAGCATAGAAATGTCATTCATATTGTTTTAAATTGTAGGCACGCGACGAATTAATTTTATAATGAAGTCCAGTTATGAATAGGTAAGTAGGTATCCGAATTTAGCCATTAGTTAGACAAAATAATATTGTAACGAAAGGGAGGTTTGGTAATGTATACCTAGTAAACAAGCCGGATGGTGTCCGCTACGATTTCTCTTATCGTGCATCGTCAAAAATGACGAACTTCCATACAAACTTTCATCAACTACCTACTTTAGAGGATAAATTTTAAAAGATCGTTCCTTAGAGCTCACTTTCGTAATAAAAGGAACTCGTGCAAAAATCCATATTATATAAGTAGTCTCAATGGTTTAGGCTGTGCGTTGGCTGTCAATGAATTAATGAATTTAAGAATTTTATTAAGAAGAATACCTACCCTAGGTACAATGCATTGGCTACGTCTGGAACGTTGGCCAATTATTTTTAGCATACCTAACTAGGTTGTAAGAATTTGAAACTAGCTATGTGCTCTAAACACAACGTTATGGAATTTATGAATATAGATAGCTACCTACCTACCCCTGGCTGCCACCCCTTCTGACCATGACCTAGTGAACAGCATAAAATAAAAGTATTAGCATGTCGTATATGCTATTGCTATTTGTATTATTCTAGGTACGAAGTGTAATGTTAAATGTTATTAATTACCTGCGCACTTAAGTTTTTTTTTTACCGACACCCTTGAAGTTCTTTGCCTTCTGAGGCAAGCTTAGTCGCAACACATACCTACATAGATACCTACTTATGAGGGTACGAACCAAAAGTCAATTAACAGTTCAGTTTTTATAGTCATCCCCCCTTACTAATTATATCAGATGAATAGTTACACACCGATTTCTCTCTTTCAGTCGTCAGTAATTTGACTTTCGAAAGAAGAGGATAAAACGTTGGGTAGGTAACTATACAGACGCTATACAACGTTTATTAGTAAAGGGGTTTAGGTATTATTGGCAAAATATTAAGAATAAAAAAATCGGTATCGGTAATACTTAGGCGCGAATTACACAGAGACGGCGTAAACGCGGTGGGGCTGCAGGGGAGAAGGAGTGTCGGTATTGCGTTGGCCGCTCTCCCTATCCTCTGCAGCCGAAAATTGGCAGGCGGCGGGGCCAATGTCCTGACCCGTCACAGGGGGACCAAGAGTGCCCAGACATGGGGTCGTCTGGCGCCCATGTGCTGGTTTGGTCTCTTTGGTCTCTGGGGTGGTCACGGCGTGCTGTGTGTTCTGGTGCGCCGGTGATGGGGAGTGCTCCCCAGAGGAGAGTCCGGCAACGGATAGCCGCGGCGGGTTCACGGATGAGTGCTAACGCGTGCCCGTGTTCCCGCCGTAAGCGGCAGAGGAGGACACCGTGGAGTTTTAGTGGGTTAGAGTCCCACATAACTGCACTATCTCCCCGTGGTAGTGCAGTATGCATGAGCATTAATTCTCCACGTTAAAAAAAGAAAAAGGCGAAGGCGCGGCGCAGGCATGATGCCGCTTCAAAACGTTTTCATACAAAAAACTTTTTTACAAAAAAAAAACAACCGGCTTCAATAAAAAACAACTACAAAGTGAAAAATAATTTTACCTAATTTCGGAAGTCGAATGTCGTAGTTGGTTTCGTATTTTCGTTTTTTGACACCGACTTCCGAAATTAAAGTTATTTTTCACTTTGTAGTGTTTTTTTTTGGAAGCCGGTTGTTTTTCTTTGTAAAAAAGTTTTTATTTTTCACTTCCGCAAAATCAAAATCTTTTATTTCACCTACATGGGCACTTATGAAACGTCAGAAGCTAGGTGCACCGTTCCCATTGGTCGTTTCCTATGGAGAAGAACCGGCAAGAAAATCCACGGTTACTGTTTTTAAAAATAATTATTTTCATTTATTTATTTTATTATTATAATTGCTTTTACAATGTTTTCAAATTACATTAGGTATGGGAGGACAGCGTAGGCCTGTCAACAAGTAGGTACCAGTACTTGATAAAATAAAAAAACCGGGCAAGAGCGAGTAGGACTCGCGCACCGAGGGTTCCGTAACATCATGTGTTTTTAAATTTTCATTGGCGAGGCCTATATTCGTCAGAGAATTTTAACACTGTGCACTGCGGTGTAGAATATTGCAGTTTTGTCAGCGCCATCTCTTGACCGATAGTGGAACTAATTTAACTTCTGTTTTCTGAAAAAGTGTGCTATTTAGAGACTTTGTTTTATTTTTCCTGTAATCTTTACATAAACTTCTATCACATAGAATTATTTCAGATTTTTCTCTTTGCAAACTTCGGAGATAAAGAGGGAGAGCGGTATTTTTTTACATTTTTCATAAAACGTCGAAAACTATGCAGCTTAGAAAAAAAAAGAAAAAATGTTTGAGAATGTGCAAACTGCGCTCTTTCATAATGATACCCTACATGCCCTAGTAGCCCCACATCGAATTTTTTAGACCCCCTTTCAGTCCCTGTTGCAAAAATATACATATGTATTATATTTTTATTTCTTTCTTATTTGCAAAGTAGTTGGCCAACGTCATCTAAGACTATTCCAAATTTCAAGTTGATAGCATTAGTAGTAAGATAGTTCTTGAGATAACCAGCTGTGACAGACAGACAGACTGAGTCTCGACATAAGGGTTCCATTTTACCATTTTGGTACGAAACCCTAAAAATGGTCTACAAGTCTAGTCTTCAAGGCCCACAAGTCCTCACATTTACAAAATAAGAATCTATCAAAAGGATAAATAAAATATAAAAACCTACTAAAACCAAGTGATATGATTGCCATTACAACCACTAAGAAATAGGTGAAAAATTAGAATTGTCCAATGAATTATCTGTATATAATGTCAAATAATAAAAAGATTATGTCAAAGAAGTATGTAAAAAATAAATTTAAAATAAACATCGTAATTTGAGAGCAGTTAATAGACATTTACATAGTTATGCCGTTAATGAGGTTTCAGGGAAGCTTCATGTGCAGAAGGAATTATTGCCAAATCACCTTGTCTTCAACGTAGTCTTTAATCATATAATATGCTTTTTTGATAAGGACACGTTTGATGAGGGTTTTGAACTTTCCATTGCTAAGTTCTGTAACCGGCTTTGGCAACATGTTATAAAAACGGATGCTGTTTACAAGAAATGACTTTCTAGTTTTAGTTAATCTAAATTTAGGTATCAGTTTTTTTAGTTGTACTTACCCCAAACAAATTCATATAACACTAACTACATGCTATGTGAATATCAGTAACAGAAAGCTATAAAAACAGCAATATACACTAAGTGGAATAAAATCGTATTATTGAAGCTAATTCAAAACCTATTGGGTAGTTTTTGAATTAGCTTCAATAATACGAATTTTTCCATAAAATTTATATGGGACCACCCTTAAAGCATACCTGATCCATTAAAAAATGAATTTTTAGATTAGAGGTACCCCAATAACAATATTGACAGAAATGAGGGTGTACGTTGGCCACGGTACACCCTCATTTCATTTTATTTCATCACCCTCATACCACGCGTGGTATACTGAACACATCTGCGTACCTCTTTATAGGGTACAGGCGTGATGTTGTTGTGTGATTGCCGCTAAGGTAGCCCACGAAATTTAAATTTTCTTACGTTTTTTGCAATTTGCTGGTCAGTATTAAGTTGTAAGTCGATCAAAATATGATTCGCGGCCGTAACAAATATGTACATATTTACAAAATTATAATCATTAAAGTCATCAACACAACTCTCTAAGACAACGTAACCCCAAAGAATGACGATTTCATGAAACAGTAATAAATTATTCTTTGGGGTCTGGGGTAACGTACACCGGATCAGCTACTATGTAGGTAGGATACATGAACACAAAGTATTTTTAGATAAACAAAAATACATATGAGTTAACTATACACCTATCTGCTATGTCCTCATCGGGGAATACACGCATGCGTGATGTTATTAACATGTGTTTGTGGATACTGAATAACAACTGCTAAGTTGTCTCTCCTTCCGGTCTGTCTAACTAGTGCTGAAAATTCGCAGAGCTTTGGGGGGGGGGTAGCTATCGCTTGGAGGACGGGATCTCCCGTCTTTTACTCGAAGACTCATTCGGTTATACCGTTTACCCACCCTAAGGGCGTCTGCATACCACGTTTTTTAGACGCGTCGTCGACGGACGTGCAGCGATACAGACGCGATACGCACGCGAGTCAGACGCAGCCTGTAGACCTTCTGTGGGAAAAAGCGCGCCTCCGACGCACGTTTCTAAAACGCGCGTCAACCGCGCATTTAAAAAACGTGTTGTGCACAGGCCCTAAGGTGGATACGCGGCAATGAATGTCCGAGAATCCACCCCAAGCCTTTAAATTCCGTTTATCCAACTAGGCCTAGGCCTAGTTGGATAAACGGAATTTAAAGGCTTAGGACGCGGAAACCCATATCCACCCTAGGGTGGATATGGGTTTCCGCGTATCCACCTTAGGGAGTGGAGATTTTTTGTGGTGGATAAACGGAATAGGCAACCCGACTCCCTCACATAGTGGCCATGTGCTGGTGTAAGCAAGCGAAAGTTTTAGTCTTGGTAACAGTGCGAGCTGCTGATCTGATAGTAGACTGCTACTGCTTTTGTGTATCCGCATGACCAGAGTACCTGTGAGTTCTGGTCATCGAGCCGCCGCTCCGCATGTCCTAGGATCGTGGTCGTCCCAATACTAGGTACTTTGAACTCCGAATCCCAGCTTGCCTTTACGCATCTATACCAATAAAACTTCCCTATGCTCTCTAGACTTGCTTTAGTTTCATTCTGAAGCCCCATACGTGCCTCAATCATTTCCTTTGTTGCCCTAGTTACTACCAATCTTACTATTACCCATAACCTTATTATCGAAAGCCACGAGGCCACGTAGTTGTTATCATTCACACAGGTAATGAGGCGCCAAAATACCCATGCAAACTGG
Organism: Luperina nickerlii; assembly: GCA_963855955.1. Lineage (NCBI taxonomy): Eukaryota > Metazoa > Arthropoda > Insecta > Lepidoptera > Noctuidae > Luperina > Luperina nickerlii. Next base: position 985,534 of record OY979682.1, on the reverse strand, counting down.
AACGAATGAACAATATTAATACTGCCTACTAGGTAGTAATTAACAATTTGCTGAGTAGCGCGCAAGGTTGCCGTTTCACTTGTTCTAATTTGATACTTTACACACAGTTTGAATATCTATGGGTGGATGTAATAAAAAGATTTCATGAAATACAGTCAAAGTAAATGCTTTATTATTTTGATTAGGTACATAATACAAAACATTAGTTCCTAGATAAGTAGGTATACGGATTTATATAATCACAAGAGCATACAATTTGCAATGACGAGAAGTATGGGTTGTGCAGATTCAATTTGTGACAAAAGAGGTTTGTATATTTTGAGTTAATTTACATTTGTCCAGCCACAGCATACGGTAGGTAGATAAAACGTGTGGCGAAGCCGGATTTGAGACCTGATTGCGCACAAGTGCGACCATCTGTAGTCTCTGATCTTGAGACAGTTCTCAGGGACCGGATCAATGTAAATGAGAGGCTGAACATATTTAGGGTTGTATTAGTTTACTACTCTCATTTGAGACCACTCAAGTGCTGGTTTTATTTCATGAAACGCTGAATTTGCATTTGTTAGTCAAGAGGAATGTATTTTTGTTGTTTATACTAAGATTTTTTTAAAGTGAGCTCTCAAATGGGAACAGTTTTATAATAGAGTTCTAAGTATTATATGTATATGGTGTGGTATGGTATGTAAATTTGCTAAGAATCTAGAATGTCCCTTGGGTACTGGTTAAAATTTCGTTTGATTGCTTTTTGAAGTGTTACTTGAAAAGTTGGGTGTAAAGTGTAGAAGTTTCAACAAAAAATATAAAAATAGGACTATAAGGTACATAAAATATAAACAATAAGATGTTGTTTGGTTTGTAAGAAAGTTTTAATAAAGAAGTATTGAAAAATATTTTCACAGGGTGTATTAACAAAGAAATTAAACAATAAATTTAGTTATATACTAACATATGACTTTTACGCTATGCTAGGTAATAAGTCTAGGAATAATTAACTAAAATTTTTAATATAAATACACTAGAAGTGAATGTTTTACCAAGTCAATATCGATTCTTAAGTATAGCTAACACAGTACAAACATACATCGAGTGCGCCGGGGACTAAGAAGTGAAGAGATTCGACGCAGCTTATGTCCAGCATCGTTAAATAATAAACTGTGGGCTTGAGGCTAGTCGTAGTCGCGTGGCGTGCCGCTCACACACACAGTCACCAGTCCTGTCACACTCACACTCGCTCTCGCTCTCAGACACACACACACGTCACACTCACATGCCGCCGGCCGGGGGCACTCGTCGCCCGGTAGGTAATACTGCGTCTGTGCTAACAACATAAAATTTGGAAGGGGGCGCTGCCCCGCCTAGCCGCTCTTGAACAGCAGGATGGCCACCTGGCCCAGGTAGAAGTAGATGAAGTGGCGAGTCTCGTGCGTTACGTACGAGCCGAAGTTGCGCCCCACGATGCAATGCCACGTCGGGTTGTACTTCTTGTCGAACTCTTTCTTGATGAACGCCGCAATATCCTGCAAACATGTAACACACACCCTCAAAATTTGTCCTATATGCCATGCAAACACGACTGTTCCAAAGGGAGATTTCCAGCTGATGAAATAATTTAATTCCATTCATATTTAAAACATTGTTGTAATTCAATTGATTAATTATTTGAATTATATTTTAGAAGTAAAACTAACCACAACAGGAAAACCTCAAAGTTATCATTCGTGGGAACTTTGAACACCATAGTTTATTGGTTTAATAATGTGTGTGTGTGTGTGTGTGTGTCTAATGGTAAAGATTATTAGTTATGTATATTAGTTTTTATTTGGATATAATTTATTAGTTTCTCTTTTCCGAGTTAGTGCAATTAGAATTATATTTGTGGATATCATGATTCATTCAGCATTGAATTTATCTAAAAATTGTCATGAACCATAATTCTATTTCTGATCACTGATCGATCACACAAGACAATAGATGGCCATAACCCATCATATTCTGAAAATAGAGAGTTCTAAATGGTTAGACAAGGAGACCTACCTTTTCGATGTTGAACTTCTCTAGTGCCTGCGTTGCGCAGTCGACAGCATCTTGCTGCATCTCTTCGCTCATGTCAGCATTCTTGATCACCGCCTTGCGGTCGCACATCTTGTCGGCTATGTGTCTAGGAAAAGAATATTTTGGTGAGTGTTTAAATTGAATTCATATTCTACCTGTGTGCCCCCCTCTTCCCCACCAAAGGTAACATAACAATAGAAGGTCATGAAATCATCAATTTTAATTGAGCATTAAGTTAAAATGCATATAAAATGACATGTTTTATAACAGGATATTTATATAGAAAAATATTGAAAGATTTGATCCTTATGATTGACCCTTTGATTGGTGGCACAATTACAGAATAACATTTACGTATTTCTTTCAGTTTAATTCTCTTTAAGGTGGCAAAAATACAGAATAGCATTTAGGTATTTCTTTCAGTTTAATTCTCGTTCAAGTGACTTTTGTCTAGCTCTATACTAGCTATTATTTGAGTAGATCAAGATGATAGATTGGATTATCTGAAATGTTTTTCAAGTATGTACTTTTACAAAGAAATTGAGCCCCGAGGTTCTTTACCCTGCCTTGTAAAGGCATATTACAAATGATGAATTTGCTTATTTTGAATTTTAATTACATTGTGATTAACATAATTAAATTGCTTAGTAGAGTATGTAATGTTTATTTTATTGTTGTTCCTAAACTTACTCAATGTTTTTATTTATAGAGCTCACCAGAGAGCTGATAATATAGCCCATAACGAGGACATGAAAACTATCAGAATTGCTGTTTTTTTAAGTAGAAAGTTACCAATAATCCTAAAAAGGCGCAATATTAGATAAGTAGTGGGTTTTATTTCCACTATCTTATCTGTTTTATATTCAAGTCAGGTAGGTACCTCTGCCAGATAGGTACATTGGGGAATTAAAATGCTTGCTTTTTGTGATATCATTCATAGAACATTTTTTCAACAATGAATTTAAAAATAGAGTTATAGATTGAAATAAAACAAAAGGAATAGGAGGGCTGTCAAATAAAATGAGGTTTTCTGACATCACTAATGTCAGGACTTAAAGAACCAAAAAGATGATAAAAGTTGTGCATTTGATCATCACAAGCCTGTACTTGTTGCAATCGATGACTGATAGCGTGAAAGCGAAAGGTTATAGTTCTCGAACCTCTTCGATAACGTTCTGTTATGATTGATTTTCTACGTCTCTTTATAGAGGGGACGTTGATTGTTTATATTGAACAACAAAACGCTATAAATAACCTCCAGAAAAGGTCAAGCGCGAAATACGGGAATCTATGCGCGCCCTTTACAAAATGTGTTCCTCACCCGCAAAGAAATATCGCAATGTGTGCAAATCAAAGCGCTGGATATTACACGTTCGTATTGGCGCAGTCTACTTTACCTGACCTCTTCAACAAACTGCGACGGCCTTTTCGTTGTAATTCTAACGGAAGCACTAGCACTAATGCCCGTCATCAAAACCGATAGGAGAAATTAGGAACGAGGCACCGACATGTAATTTAGCGTAGAGCTTCAGAAGATAGAGATAATTTATCATTACGCAGATTATCACTATAGAAACATCGTGGTTGAATCAATAAAACCATTTCGTTGCACATATTTGCGAATATTTGCAGAATATAAATTGTTCCGCCTTCCGACTTTCGCACACCATTTTGTGGATATCGGAATAATCGAAAACTGGCACCAAAAAATATTTAAAACGCTTTACAATAAATAAATAATCACCACAATGAAGAAATACTCACTTTTGCTTCGGGATAAGAACAAATTCTCACGTAAAGATTTTGATAACCGGAGATTCAATGCCTACTTTCCAGAGGATTCTTTCACAGGCTTCTTTCAGCGAAGATTTCTTCTAATTGCGATAGAGGGCGTTCTAAATTCAAACATATTCGAAAAATGAACTTTATGGCGTTTATTCAAACATTTTATTTTTGGCCAATAAATGAATGGATAAATAAAAAACTACACAAGATTTAATATTTTTCACCAAAAAGTTAGTATTTATAATTTATATTGATTTGGACAAAATTCAACGCATAGCCGAATTGTTTCAGAACGTGCAGTAAAGATTTGTAATAAACTCACTGACCTTTAGTAAACAATACTACAGGTCAGTGAATAAACTGATTACCTTCATGCTGAAACTTAAAATTACTGAAAAATTTCGTTGAAAAAGAACTAATCCAAGTTCTGGAAAAGGCCCAGTAAAAACAAAATTTATAATAAATAAACGGCAATCTTTCATAGTTTATGGACGAATGAATTAAAAAAAAAATGTTACCCATAAACTATCTGAGCCACTCAGCCACAGGCCACAGTAATGTCAATAATGTTCTGTTTCCGTTTCCTTCTGCTCTCCTCTCCTGTCAACCCGGTCGCCATATTTGATTAGTTCCTAATGAGAAACGCCGAAGCGTTACCCAAGAATTAAAGAAAATTAGCGTAAAATATCTCTTAGTTTACTCATCAAATATATCAAAATGTCTGGTGGAAGCAGCAGCAACAGAAATGAGTGCAGGATATACGTCGGCAACCTTCCCCCTGACATAAGGACAAAGGACATTCAAGATCTATTTTACAAATTCGGCAAAGTTACGTTCGTTGATCTGAAAAACAGAAAAGGACCCCCCTTTGCCTTTGTTGAATTTGAGGATCCAAGGTAAAATATAGATGTTTGTGATAATAGGTTATTATGCATTTACGCTGTATGAAAATAAATAATCTACGTATAATCTTCTTTGTTGTTAGTACACCTAATAGGTTAGAGCACACACTGGCCTATTTAGCAAATATTTTACTTACTCCTGTTGTAACAGAATTTCTTTGACGACGGAAAGCCAAACCATGGTCAGTGGGTCGTCTTAGGGGCGGATGACATGCACATTTCAGCCATCGTGAATTTATAATTAGTATAATGAGGGGAAAACTATTAGTTATTCTGGTGTAACTTGTAAGTACCTATTACCCTAAAATTCTTTATTTTTAATTAAAAGTAAGTAATATGAACCTTGATTCAAGTTCTCTATCTAAAAGTAGATCATTTATCTGAACAAAAACAAGCTTACAAAAGATATGGGTACACTTCATTTTGTTTGGCATTCAGTGTACCTCCTGCTGATAGTATATTTCTAATGATTTGTTGCATTGTATAATTATTCACTTCCTGAATATGATAATTTGTTACTAGACAACTGCATGTGTGATCAATATTTTGTTGTCACACAGCAAGCCCCACAATAAAAACACTGCTAATTTTAATGGTGGTAGGAAGTTTCTAATTCTAAGCACATCTATTTTAATGTAGAATGCTGGTTTCATCAGGCTCTTTTTGGCTTTGTTTTGAAATAATGTGTTTTCCACAGACAAATTTATTGCTCTTGATACTAAATAATACTCATTTGAGAACTGTCTCAAAATATGGTTGTTTCAGCAGCTTCATATGAAAAAGGAAATATTTTTTTACTTCATATTGCATGAAAAAGTTGCCATAAATAAAATTTCATAGCAATGAGGTAACATAGAATGATCCATAACATTATGGGCATTGAAAAACATTTATTTCAGACTAATTATTTGTCCATTAAACCCTATTCTATTCTAAAAAATTGTATTTATCATTCAAAAATAATATGCCTAAATGGGCATGCTATTTTCTGAGAAGCAAGTCATGTAATGATAACAAGTTGTGGCTTTATTATCATTGTGTGTGTACAATACTTATCACAAGCATTGTCAATATTTAAAAAATAAGACTGATTTTGATTCAAAGAGACATGTTTAATTGAAAAGAATACAGATAAATATATGGTAGATTCAAAACTAGAGGACAACTCAGAAAAAACCGACTAAAGTTGTAATTTTGTTATCAAACCATTTGAAAACCATTTCAAATATGTATTGTAAAGGAAAAACATGCTCAAGCTTATCACAAAGGCAATAAATAGTGCATGCCTCCAATTTGAAATGTTTGTCTGATGAGCAATATCTAATTATTGCCAAAGATTCATCCCATCCAATTAAAAACGAAAACAATGTTTGCTTGAATAACTCATAGATCACATAAAAGCTACTTTTTACATTCAAGTACATAATTATGCAGTTTCATTATAATAGTCTTCTTGCTGGTGTGTAATTGAATGATATCTTTATTTGTTAGAATATAGGATGTAGGTACATTAGATGTTATACAGTTTGCTTGTTACACTATATTCAACCTTACAGTTGTACAAATATGGAACAATGACATTTAACATTTACAATACAGCTTCGTGCAATTTTAAACTTGATTAACAATAGCTTAGTAAGTCATTAAAATTATTTGGGTCTCTTCATTATAGGTAGAGTCCACATACAAGATCCAGTCAATTCCTAACAATTGATAACTGCATTACTTTAATATTTTAAATTGATTTATAATAATTGTATACCTAATAGTTCAAAGTATATTCATAGCATTTAAAATTATAGACGTTTAAATAAATTTATAGTACAGACGCCAGCACATTGAGCTACCCGAAACTCAAATTTTCCCAATCAACTTTGAACCTTATGCTTCAGCAATAAAATTGAAAATTTATTAAAGAAATTTGATAGATTGTAGTAGCTTGATGTGCTGACCTGCATGACATTTTGAAATGAAATGTTTATTTCTGTAAGTAGATCTTATAATCGTCAATATTTTGTGGGTAAATATTTTAAAACTAGATGGCGCCAGCATTTCCTTACTGACTGATCCTTGAGAAGAAATAAAACAAACTCAGAGTCTGTTAAAGTCCATTGTTAGTTTCACATACCAGGGAACATTCCTAATTTTAATGATATTATGTACAAAATTTTGTTAACCACAAACCAGCAAATGGGTTAAAAACAAACTTAATAAAACTAACTATAATCCATGACTTCACTTGCAATTTTTGTGTGAACAACATAATTATGTCTATGACAATGAAATACATTTTAGTCAGCATAATATTTTGCAATCAGTATTCTAACTTTTTGTAAGCAGTAAGTACCTAGTTTTCTATGTTCTAAAAATAATAAATTATTAGAATAGAATAGAATACTCTATTATGTACACCATATAAATATAAATACCATACCAACATCATATAAATTATTGTTCTCATTTGTTATGCTAATAATAACCAAATATAGGTAATTACTAAATTAAAACTAAATAAAGATAATTACTAAAACAATAGATCTACTTTGACAAAAAAAAAGCTGCAGAAAGCACCATTGCACCAAATAGGTACTGACGCAAAAGCTTCAATCCTCCACAGAGATGCAGATGACGCGGTCCGCGCCCGAGACGGCTACGATTACGACGGTTACCGTCTCCGCGTGGAGTTCCCGCGCGGCGGCGGCGGGGGCGGAGGCCGAGGTGGCCGCGGAGGTCCCGAGCGCTTTGGAGCCCGCACCGCCACCCGAGGCCCTCCCGCTCGCCGCTCCGAGTACCGCGTCCTGGTCACTGGGCTGCCACCTTCAGGATCCTGGCAGGACCTGAAGGATCACATGCGCGAGGCCGGGGATGTCTGCTTTGCGGACACCTTCAAGGATGGCACGGGCGTGGTGGAGTTCTTGCGTCATGAGGATATGAAGTACGCTGTCAAGAAACTTGATGATTCGAGATTTAGAAGTCATGAGGTGAGTTATGTGGAAATGTAGCTTTGGGTCATGATGTTAGGAACATTTTACAGTAGCACTATCAAAATCCACAATGTGAAATCTTCAGGGCAGTAAATTACATAGCTTATTACTATTCTAACAATTTCAAAATTATAGACTTATTAGCAGCGCCCCGCGTTTTCACCCGCATAAGTGCCGATCCCGTGGGAATATCGATTCCGATATTCCCACGGGATCGGCACTTATCGGTACTTATACTTGATCTTACTTACTTTTTATTCAAAAAGTATCTTATGTCCCTTCCCGGGACTCAAACTATCTCTATACCAAATTTCATCTAAACCGATTTAAGTGTGAAGAGGTATCAAACAGTCAGACACACTTTCGCATTTATAATATTATTATGGATATTAAGTTTTGAGATTATTTTTTTTTTGTTTTTTTCTTTTCCCCTTTCTGTGATCAGTCCTAAGACTGAGCAGATTTGTTGTAGGTGTATGTGGGCGTTTGGCGGGTTCTTTCCAGTAGCAGAACCCCCGTCGTATTTTTACCATCGCGCCTCCAAGCCTTGGATATTGTGGCGCTTAAGTCGTCTGGGGTATGTAATATGTGTTAGTACAGAAGCAAGTTCGTTTGGGTGGTTTTCAAGCTGGGTTCTGTAGTTGGAGGTAGCCAGTGCCACCTCTTCCTTTACCGTTCTAATGTTCAGTGCCTCGTGCAGTTCAGCATTAGTTACAAACCATGGTACGTTTGAGATTGTTCGCAGTATGCCATTTTGTAGCCTTTGAACAATTGATATGCTTGTGTTACATGCGCTTCCCCACAATTGGATGCCGTATGTCCATATTGGTTTCAAAATGGTTTTGTAGATGAGGAGCTTGTTGTCAAGTGAGAGTTTGGAGTTAGGTTTCATCAGCCAGTGCATATTCCTGTACCGAATGTTCAGTTCATCTCGTTTGGTTTTGATGTGTTTCTTCCAAGTCAATCTCCTATCCAGGTGCAGTCCAAGATACCGGATTGTGTCATTGTGAGGGAGGGTGTTATCTCCTAATTTTACTGGAGGAGAGTTTCCTTTCCTGAGAGTGAAGGTAATGTGCACAGACTTGGAGGCACTTGCTTTAATACGCCACTTTCGGAGCCATTCGTCTACCTCGCCCAGACTCGTTTGCAGAATGTTTGAGGCTATTTGTGGATCTGTGTTACTTGCCATTATTGCGGTATCAGCTGCAAACGTAGCTGTGGTTACCCCAGGCATTTCTGGAAGGTCAGCGGTGAATACACAATACAGGACTGACCCAAGGACAGAACCTTGTGGCACCCCCGCCATTATTTCACAGATTTTTGAAGTGTCTCCATCTTCCCGAACTTGGAAAATACGGTCAGATAGGTATGATGCCAAGAGAAGGTAAAAACTATGAGGCAGTGTCTTTTTTATTTTGCACAGCAGGCCTTTGTGCCAAACCCTGTCGAATGCTTGCTGTACATCCAGGAACACCGCTGAGCAATACTCTTTTGTTTCCAGGGAGTTGCGTATTTTTTCACACCCACGATGCACTTGCTCAATGGTCGAGTGTTGTTTCCTAAAGCCAAATTGATGCCGGGGGATGACTCCATTCTCAGTCAGTATAGGTGTGATTCTGTTTAAGAGTATCTTTTCGAATGTTTTGGACAGAGTTGGAAGTAGACTAATCGGTCTGTAGGATGTAACGTCTTCCGGAGGCTTCCCAGCTTTATGTATCATAGTGGTAACTGACACTTTCCAGATGCTCGGGTAATGCTGCACTCGAAGTATACCATTAAATAGGGTGGTAAGAAACACTATAGCTTTCCTGGGAAGTTCAACAAGGACCTCTTTGGTAATTAGGTCGAAGCCTGGGGCTTTTTTGTTTTGAAGCCTTTTTATGGTTCTAATTAGCTCGCTCACTTTTACTGGTTTAGGCGGTGGTGATAATTGAGTCTTGCTGTAGGGCATTGTTGATTTCGTTTTCGAACTCTGCACAAGTGCTTTCATTAGGTCGGAAAACGTTCGCTAAATGATTTGCAAAAGCATCAGCTTTTTCTTTGCTAGTTTTAGCCCACCCAATGCCAGTAGTTGTTATTGGGGCTTTGAATTGCTGAGGTCTATTGACAGCTTTTGTGTATTTCCATAGGGAGTATTCCGTTGATGCTGTTGCGGTTAGTCCTTCCAGCTTTGTCTGAAGTGTAGCATTTTCTGCTTCATCTAACATGTCCTATAGGTCTTTTATAGCTTTGTTTAGGGCAGTTTTGTCTCTTCTATTTCTCGACTGGTGCCATACTCTTCTTAGTCTTCTCTTTTCTAGCACCTTGAGTTTTATTTCAAGGGGCATGTTTCTACTATTATACCGTTCCTTTTCGTCTGGAGTGTTAACCCAGCATGCATTTTGTATGAGATTTGTTATGTACGTGGTAGCATCTTCTATCTCTTGGGGTGTTTTTAGGGAGACATACAACCTAATATTCTCTTCTATATAGTCTCTAAAGCCCTCCCAGTCTGTGTGCTTATTATATAGAGCTTCTGCCTTTTCATAGCAAAGTACGGTTGTGCTTATGGTAAGAAGGACTGGAGTGTGATCTGAGTTGCTGTCAAGACAGGATTCGGCTCTAAGGTAGTGTTTTGATAGACCTTTTGTGATAAAAAAGTCTATAAGGTCAGGTCTTTTACTAGAGTCTGTAGGCCAATATGTTGGTTCGCCAGTTGAAATCGAATTGAGGTTATTAGCATCAAGGCTTAATTTAAGCTGTCTGCCTCTCGTTGTTATTAGTCTCGAGCCCCAGTACGTGTGTTTGGCATTCCAGTCGCCCCCTGCCACAAATCGAGCTCCCAATGTCAGAAGATACTGGGTAAATTTTGAAGTGTCAATTGTGTGCTTTGGTGGGCAGTAAACTGCTGATAAGTTTATGCTTCCACACTTACTCTCTACTGCTATGGTAGTCGCCTGGATGTGGTTTGTTTTATATTCAGGCAAAAGATTGTACTTGATTGAACTTCGTATTACAATGGCTGTTCCAGCATGTCCCGTCCCGTCAGGGTGAGTGGTGACATAGGTGTTGCATCCCTTGATTTTGACATAGCTTCTTTCGGTACAATGTGCTTCGGATATAAGTACAACGTCCAGTTGATTGTTTGTTATCAGTAGTTCCAGTGCTGATTTATTGGGGGCTAGTCCGTTCATGTTCCACGTGGCTATTCGAAGAGCAGTCATTTTAACTGTTTGTTGACGAGTGTTGTTAAGAGTCCTATAAGGTTACTCATTTGTTGTAATACAATCTCTAACTTTTCAGATTGTTTGAGAAGTAATTCTTCCATTTTATGGTGCGTGGTTGTTTTTAATGGGGGCTCTTTTGGTCTGATATCTTTTACTGTCTCAGAATAGAGGTCATTGGTTTCTTTTTTGTGGTTATCTCTTGCTGTATAGTTATTTTTCCGGCCTAGGTTTTTCTGGTTTCCAATACTTTGAAGGTGGACGTCTTGGCATTCTTCTTGCTAGTATCATTTTGAGATTGACAGACTGTTTTTAACTCTTAAGGGTTCTCAAGGACTTTTCGATGTCTTTAATTAGTTTATTGAAGACCTCAAAAAGTCCCTTATTGCCATCACGGTAATAATATCATACATGTTTCTAAAAATCTGTGGCTATAAATTTGAGCTAGTAATTATGATGTAAAACTGCTGTTTTACAGCTTATTATATTCTCCCTTGTTCACCCCTGAAGACAACCACAAATTTAAACTTTTCTACCCCATTCGTGACCAAAACCGCGCTAGTTTCGATGATATTGTCAAAAACTTTCCAAAAGACATTACTGTAAATTCTGAAGTTTATAGATAGTTAAAACCATGCCACTATGAACATAGGTATACTGTAGACAGACATGCAATTATATTGATCTACATTCTACCTCCACGCTAGGGAGGCGTCAAGGTGATGTACCTGTGCTATGTATTGATTTTATTATCTATGGCGTCAAGTTACAATGTAGTTGCGTTGTGTAGGGGAGGAACCTATGGTTGTATGTTGAGTCATTGGAGGGGTTAATGAACTTGTATGAGCGATGAATATGATACAAGTGATGATTAATGTATTTGAATTTATGACAGAAATGTTTTTGAGGAATCGAGACTAAACTACGCTCGATTAATTAATGGCTAGAGTTTGTACTCATAAATTATAATATTTTCGTAGTTTTGGTTTGAAATCAAAGTTAAAAACTTGGGGATAATCATTGATAAGAACTTCTCTTGGACTGCACAGCTACAAGAAGTTAGCCGCAAGCTATTTGCATCTTTGAAGAGACTGCGTAATTTTCTACCAACTGCCACCAAGAATGCGCTTGCACAATCACTTCTTCTACCCATTCTTAATTATGCTGATGCAAGCTATCTTGACCTTACCCAAGACCAACTCGATAAACTTGAGCGGCTTCAAAATGTCTGTATAAGGTTCATATTCAGTTTGCGCAAATACGACTGTTTCCGAATTTCGGGTGAAGCTCAAGTGGTTACCAATTCGCCTTCGCCGGAATGCTCATATTCATTCCCTATTGTATAATATCCTCTTTGCCCCTTCTACCCCTCTCTATCTTAAAAAACGTTTTCAATATCTTTGCGACTCCCACACGAAGTTTTTGAGATCATCTGATAATTTAAAGCTTAAAATGCCAATACATTCTACAACATTTTTCGACAAATCCTTTTCTGTTCAGGGCGCTCGTTTATGGAATGCATTGCCAGTTTAAATAAAACGCGCGCAATCGTTAGCTGTATTTAAGAGACTCGTGAAGGAACATTACTTGTTGTTGTGATCTTGTTTTCGTAGCTGCAATAATCTATAGTCATCATTTATTTTAGCTGTTTATATGTATATTTAGTATGTATTTATTTATGTATCTATTATAGATAGAGCATTATATATATATATATATATACTTACATATAAATGTATATAATATGTATCTATTATAGTCAGGGGCGGTACCTTCATAGAAGCCGAAAAGTCCGGCTTGCCCTAATAAAATCATAATTCACAACAACAAACTTACTTAAGCCTATCAATAAATAAATATATTAAAAAATACCAATCAATGAACTCGAACACAAACATTAATAACTGAAAATCAGCCAATCCCTTAGTTAATAAAATCATAATTCACAACAACAAACTTACTTAAACCTATCAATAAATAAATATATTAAAAAAATACCAATCAATGAACTCGAACACAAACATTAATAACTGAAAATCAGCCAATGAGGGTTTTCTGAAATGACGTTCGCTAGGTGGCAGCACTGACACGTAAGGTCCAGACATCTGTCAAAGAGCCTATATTTTCTTTAGTCATGACTGAATGATGAACGAATGAATGAATCGAATGATGAACGTCATCATATATTTTATATTGGAAGACCTCTCGTCACGGTGGTGCCAACTGGTGTCGTTAATTTTCACGAAAACCCTCATTCCTCAGTTGGGCGTTTTTTTTATACGTTGAAAATCTGTGGGCTTGCCCTAATTTTGACCCCTAGGCACGCCACTGATTATAGTATATTATTTTGCACCACTGACAACCCCATTTTTTCGCAATCACTGTCCATTCCAAGGTTGTCTGGAAGAGATCACAGAAAGCGATAAGGCCGGCCATTGTATGTTTTGTATTCATAATCGTATTTTTAGTTATGTATTTTCTGGTGTACAATAAAGTAGGTATGTATGTATATGTATAAATAAATACCCTTGAAATACGTCGCAAGTCTAAAATTTCAATGCATTACTTCTACTCATTAAAACGGCCATTTTATAGAACAACAAACTAGCGTAATGCGTGCACACTGATATTTATTTCAGTGAGTACACATTTTAATGACACAAAGCAAATAAATGTTTTAGATTTTTACACAAGATGGATATATACCAGTAGCTGTTTCCTTGTACCCTGATATGACACTGGTAACTTGCATTATTTCCTCGTATAATTCCCAGATAAGGTTGTTTTGCATTATTTGCTTGATTTCTTTCCCGATATTTCGACCGAAGCATGTAAGCAGACGAGCTGCAGTATATTCTCGTTTCTATACAGACAAACGTGCTGCTGGGGAGTATGTTGCGCCATTTCTTCCCAGCTGAAGTACTAGGAAGTGTGGTGAAGGGCGGGTGATATAGGGAACTCATTTCTTCCTAGCTGAAGTACTAGGAAGTGTGGTGAAGGGCGGGTGATATAGGGAACTCATTTCTTCCCAGCTGAAGTACTAGGAAGTGTGGTGAAGGGCGGCTGATATAGGGAACTCATTTCTTCCCAGCTGAAGTACTAGGAAGTGTGGTGAAGGGCGGCTGATATAGGGGACTCTTATGTAATGTTGACGTCCAAAAAGTGCTGAATCTCAGCCTTATTTGAATAAATAACTTTTGAAGTGGAAAGTAAGTATTGCTACAGTTGATAACATTGTGATATTGTGTTTGTGCAGGGCGAGGTGTCGTACATCCGCGTGAAGGAGGACTACGGTGGCGGCGGCGGCGGCGGCGGCGGAGGTGCCGACCGGTACAGCGGAGATCGCGACAGGTCAGTCACTCTGCTGCTTGTTGCTTTTTCTTTATTATGTTCATGACAATTGAAATGTGTCAGCATGTATATACTCTCAAGAAAAGATTGGAAGAAGACATGAAGATGTTTTTATATCTTTTTTGTAGTTTGCTTCAAGATCTTAGCAAAACCTGCAATGAAACAAAAATATGTACATTTTCCTTTCTTTCTTTTCTTTCCTTCACAAAAATACACATTCCTTCATTTGTTTGATTTCTTCGTCTTTTTAAATGGTGTCGAACCTTCACAGATGTGATTGGAATTTAACTACATAAAAAAGGTCACCAACCAGTTCATGCAATTGACATGTTTTAAACCTTTGATTAGCAACTGGCTCAAAATCATCAAGGTCGGAAAGAATCATGGCGAGATCTTACATTCATTTGTACAAAAAAACAATATTCATATAGAGGGTTTTAAATATTTTCTAATGTTAAGAATACATTACCAGGAGTAGATTGATATACTTATCATATTTTTATTAATGTTTCGAAATGAATGGACCAGTTTTTCGTTTCGTCTCGTTGACCGTATTGAATTTATTAAAAAAAAATTGACAGTATTTGACATAAAGTAAAACGGCGCCCCAGAAAAATTCAAATAAATAGATTTGCCCTCACCTAGTCACAAGAAAATGTGACCATACTGAAAAGAGTAAGCTCATACATTATTAAATAGCGTTTCTATGACAATCAATTGTAGTCACTGCGTATCTATCACTGCGTCATTGTATATCAGAAGATTTAATAGGTGTCAAAACGAATCAGAAATGCGACTATTTTTTAACGCGCAAAGGCCAATCTAAAGATTTTAATCTTTACCACTGCTGCTTACACTGACCGCCGCCGTTTCGTTCTGAAATAATGAGCTCCTCGTTAAACTATTTACTTTGAACTATTTGTATTGCAGGGTTATAAAAATACTGTAAATGCCTCAAGATACTCTTTAGGCACGCAAGGGTGGGTATAAGAATTAGAATTCCGATTTCTCTAAACATCTTTATTAAGTAAATTATATTTGATATGATTTAGTTGTTTTTGAGCATTTCATAAACTTTCCCAAAAACGTACCCGAAATTAACGAACGCTCTTATAAAAGTGAACGGTCGGAAGACCCCCGCGTCCCGCCCCGTCAGACACTCGTTCCTTACGCGATACTCGCAACCACACACACTCGTTTGTAATAGAAAGAGACAGAGAGAATAAGAGAAAGTCGCATAGAGGGGGCACAATGCTTTTGCCTTACGGGACGATTTATACCAGTTAACGCCTAAGACAAGACGCGTTAAAGAACTTTTTCCAAAAAAACTAAGCTCTGCCTACTAAAGTTTTGTTTAAACAGAAGTTTAGTGACAATTATAAAGTATTGATAGCGCCATCCACGAAGACGCGCCCCACTCTTCTTCCTAATCGCTTACAGTACAAGTGTAACATTCCGCTAGTGTTTTAGTTTTGTCGGTACACAGTAATTACTTATTAGTGAGTAATTAGTGCGTATCAAAAAACTAAAACTGTCAGAATTAACCAGCGATAACCACTAGCGATTAGTAAGAAGAGTGGGGCGCGTCTTCGTGGATGGCACTCTCTATATCTTGTTACATTTTTCGTCATATTATCAGTCGATCTATTCTTTAAAAATGTTACCGTTCATACTTAGGTGATGTGAGTTGTCAATATTGTCAATTCCTATCATCAGCCGGAATGACAACTCGCTTCACCTATGTAAGTTTTCACGGTGATATTTTTAAAGAATACTACTGCAGTGTTCAAATATCCCACCTTGGTGCTTTGAGCCAGCTGTAGTTACCAGAAATGACGATTAACTTGTTTGAACTGTTTAATGATTGGCCACGTGTATCCCCGCAGGTCGCGCTCGTACTCGCCGCGGCGCCGCGGCTCGCCCACGTACTCGCCGGTGCGGCGCAGCTACTCGCGCTCGCGCAGCCGCTCGCGCTCGCACAACTACTGAACGCGCACAGGTCGGTAACACACCCATGTCTAGCTCCACTCGACAGGCCACCGAAGCAAAGAGCTAACTGTACCCATTCTTATAGCATTTCTTCGACTTTTACTTAAGTTTTTATGTCGAATTTCTTGTAGTCTAATATGCTAGACGTATCATGGAACTCCCATGTGATGCAGAGCATAATACAAAGCTATAATTACAGCTTTTGAAACGAAGCTTCTACGAGAAACATGAATAAAAGACATTAAGCTTGAATCAAATCCATGCCCATCAAAAATAGCAGGCAACACTCATGCAAACAATATTCTTATTTGGAACTTGCAATGGTTAGATTCTCTAGAATTATTCATAATTAAAAGTTAGTCAAAAACCCAGTATATTGTGAAAAAGAAAATATAATGTAACTGGTTGATTTTTGATGTTGATTAAAATATTTTAATGTTGAAAAAAACACTCACCACTGACTTATTTTAAAGGTTTCTTTGGTATCACAGATTTATCACTGCTCAATGTACAATAAAGTACATAATTATTAAATTTACACTGTAGGGCCCTAGCTTAGGTAAATATTTGTAAGATTATCTAAATTTAATATATTTGTAATGATCTTAATGACTAAAATCCGTATTATCTATATTTTTACTGTCTTGGAAATATTTTTACATAAGCGACAGCTATATTTACAGTAAAGGAAGGATCCACTGGATATA
Organism: Luperina nickerlii; assembly: GCA_963855955.1. Taxonomy (NCBI): domain Eukaryota; kingdom Metazoa; phylum Arthropoda; class Insecta; order Lepidoptera; family Noctuidae; genus Luperina; species Luperina nickerlii. The sequence goes on along the minus strand of OY979682.1, from coordinate 968,558 downwards.
GCAGTTCACAGCTTATTGAAAATTACACTGGACTACTCAGGACTTTTTCGAAATAATTGAAAATATCTCTGGACTTATAAGGATATGGATTTCATATGGATTTATCAGGTTTGCGGGAATACAGACATACTTTGGCAATGATATCCTTGAGAAAGCTTTTACGAATAATTATAATTTTTCGTTTGTTTGTTTTGCCTTGCATAATATGTTTATTTTTATGCTTAAAATGAATTTAAAAATGCGTGCTCAATATTTAGTTTTGTAAACTGAAATACCTAATCTAAATGTTGATTGATAAGGCAGATTAATATATTATTTTAGTTTAATGTATTATTATTATCAATTTATAATCGTATGAGTACACTTTAAATACAAAATCATTTACTAAATTCACACTTAATTTAAAACTTGTAATACTCAAATCTTCCTCAAAGTCAGTCCGGATTCGGTAAGATCACTATTCTCTGGATTCGGTAAGGAAACTTGCGTAAACTCGCTGCCCCTATGACTAGCGAACACAGAGTAGTAAGCACATGGAGAACTCACTCGAAACCACTTGCCGAATTTTGCGAATCAAATATGTGAGTTTCTGGAGTATGATGTTGTCTCTGTGTGGTTAATGCTTTGTGCTAGCAGCTGACAGTATGACAACTGAAGGTCTATATTTCGACAGCTGACGGAGCGGCGGGCGGCGACGCGGCGGGGGAGCCACACTCTGCTAGACTTAAGAGAGCATATTAATGTATTAGTTCGTCAAGCTGGACGACACTCTGTTACCGACCATGTCCATGTACTAAAGACTGTCGCACTCGCAACACCACAACACAAGTTATATATAAACATAATTATCTTCATGGCGGCAATGTCTACTGTAGCACATAGATGTGGTCGCATTTTAGTGTAGAGTCGGTTATTTAGTAACATTCAGGTTAACGGTAGATGTTTGTTGCAATGTGGACGCGCTCTCGTGTCGTCCCGCGCGCGACGCAGCTCCACTCGGCTCGTATCATAACGTCGCCCTTACTGTCACCAGTCGACACCGAGCTGTGCCGCGCGCCTCTACGTTATGACTTGACACGATGACTGTTTATAATTAAAAGCATTTTCTTTTGTTTCATCCACTGTGGATTGGGCTCATTGGATGTGCTTGGCTGGAGGTGTGAGTCAGGATGCCGTAGAGGCCTCGCGTGTAGGATCGGATCGGATCGGACCGCACCGGCGGATCTCTGGCGGACATTTGAATATTTGTCGCGTGGATGTAATGTTCCCTTTCGGATGTTGGATTTCGTATCGGATCGTTGACGATGAGCGGCCCGACGGGTCACTACGCACCTTCCGCGCTGGATCAGGATCAGGACCTTTGGGTATGAATATTCAAATTAATTGCAAAATAACTTATGTTGACTGCACGCTCGGTACAGAGTATTAATGTTTGTTTGGATATCCTTAACTCACACTTTATTTGCTTTTCGATGTCTGCCGTTTATTTCCTAGACATAGGATGTCGGTTCAGTGACGATGTGAGAGAAACTTTCTATTAGCTTTGCTCATTAGTGTGTTAGACCTAACAATTCAGTGTCATATATAAATAATTAGCATGCTTTATGAGCTTTTCATACAACCTACCTGCGTGACAGCGAGACGAGGCGTGTTTGGAAGGGTGACCGAGAATGGATGTTGTTTTAAAATTGACATATTATGTAAGTAATACAGATTGTAATTATGGACCGTGATGTTAGGAACACAAAGTTAAATCACAAAATGTATTGTAAAGTGTGCGTCGCCGACCCTCGATATCATAGATGTATTGTGTGGACATTGTAATTTAGGTACTGGATCTGCATTCCAAAGACCAACACAGTTTGATGGACTTAATAAATTCCTTACAAAAGAATTTGTGTTTTCTTTTTCTGTTAACCTAGAATATATCTTAACAGCATTCAAGCAACCCATTCGAAGATGTTCTTGCAAATATTGTAATCTCGTGAATAGCATCTGCAAAGCATCTTAACACTGGTTACCATAGTTGGCAACTACATATTTCCTAATAAAAAAAACTTAATTTGATACAAAATGTTTCATAAGATTACGGCGTTGACATTTGATAGCTCGGCATATCTTATGCGCTCACCTTACTTTCCATATCAGCACTCCATTTTGTTACCTACTCGGTTATTTATCTATACGATCAACTTGTTTTATGCACAATCTTAATAAGTTTCTAACGGAGAAGGGACCTAAAAGATAAGGTTATAGGTACCTATTTATGCTATAAAACAGTCTTTCTCAAAGTGGGCGATAACGCCCCCTTGTGGGCGCTGGAGGCCTAGAGGGGGGCGGTAAGGAACCCAGAAAAAAAAGGAGGGTATTGAAGTTGTTTAGGGGGGCGATGGCTGATTTGTAATTTCATCTAATTAATATTTTAATATTTAGTGACATTAAAATCTACAAACTACCTACACAACATCGATTATTTAGTTCATATTTCTGCCCTGTTTGATTGTATAAAAACTAAAAATATTTAAGATAGCTTTCGTAGGATAGTCCGTGAGCAATCAAGTTTGAACAATCCGTGAGCAAGTTTGGCTGGTTCCGATGCCGATTGCCTATGAATCGATAGATTCATGCCAAAAAAAATGCATGATGCATGATGATGAATGCATGATTAAAATCCGAAACAGCTCTTTAAATGATAATTTAAAGAGCTGTTTCGGATTTTAATCACTGCTTTGATGACATGTTGCAGTGATTGAAACAGTCTTTCACATAAATTTCTTGCAACCAAATGTCAATGAACGACGCAATGTACGTACTGCGAGCACATCTGGAATTTTGCTTTTTAAGTACAATCTGTTTGACTCTGTGATAGAGTTCTTGGAAAACAAAGACACAGAATTGCGCGACAACCTCATCACATCATGTCCGTGACTACCGCAGGACCACCAACGCCAATCGCTTCCATATTTGGTAAATAATTAGTGCTCAATTGGTACTAATTAGTACTCGAACAACAAAATTGGTACCTTAGTGGTTTTCGAGAAAATCGACTTTGAAGGTGGTCCTGCGGTAGTCACGCTCCCTTCAGCAGGACCACCATGAGCGCCGAAAAAGGGCCCACGCTACACCTATTCTAAGTATACAAATAATTAGTACCCATAAATGTGATTTATTTCGTAAAAAAAACAGAACTGTAATATTTGTATTTACCGAGAAATCAACGATGATAACTTTCTCGCAATTGTTCAGCAGGACCACATCACATCAATTATGATATCGCGTACATGACAGACCTGTATAAATTATTTAATGATATAAATCACCAACTTCAAGGTGATGACTTGAACAAAAAATGTCGTTGCTGCTTTCGTAGCCAAACTGCTGTTACCCAAGAAGAATATAGGCAGACGTGAGTTCCACAATGTTCCCAATTTATCAGTATCCTGCAACAACGATGACTTGGTTGCCTACTGCCAACATTTGGAAAACCTCCACAGTGATTTCATAGATCGATTTCAGGACATTTTCAAATTGGAAATAGTAGACTGGGTGGTGGATCCTTTTTCAAATGTCAACACAGCAATATCATCCCAGCTGGAAGAACTTATAGAACTGACAATGAACTAGGAAATAAAAATCAAAACTCAACTCAACAAGCTAGCTGGCTACAAAAGTGGGCGACAGATGAAATAAGTTTGGGAATCTCTGCTATAAAAGAAGGATAGAAATAACATGATTTAAATTAGAATCCCTATATTTATGTACACAAAGCCTAGTAATAAATCACATAAATTATTTTATTTCGAGTATTTCGCGCAACACACTATTAAAGCTTGAACCCTGAATGTATGGCGCACGTGCCGAACGTGAGGTTTTCGTAAGTGACCTGTCTGAAGCCTGCGTCTTCGATCATCGTCTTGAACTTCTCCTGGGGAAAGAATAATTGTAGGTTTGTACAAATGAACATACAACAGAAACATCCCCGTCTCTCCTGATGATGGGATTAGGGGTCACAGTCGTGCTGCCTTTTCTCAGCATTTTAGACAAGATTTTTCTTACACAGGAAAAGGTGCGTTTCATTTCCAAGGGAAACTTAAGTCGGCTGAACTAAAGTACACAAGTCCTCCATGCCTGGCAGACCAAATAATGATCCAACTTTCATTACATAATTATAAGTAGTTGAAATGAAAGTAGGATCATCAACAGTTTCAACCGGTTGAATGCGGTAATTACAGTTATAAAAAGCCATTGTGTCTCGCGTGAATCCACGTTCGAAGGGTTAATAACAGAATGAGAAAAAAAATATTACGTAAAACGCAATGAGGTTTTACCAATAGAGACGTCATACTCATTGTAAAGAAATAAAAACATGGCGATATTTTAGTAACTACCTACAAGAACCTAAGTCAATTTCATTTCTATCATTGAGTACGTTAAAAGATGACAGAGATATATAGGACCCCAATGTCAAAAAGAGATAAACATATTGTTCACGTGGCAATTGTCAACAACAGCCAATGACGTTGCATCGGCTACCAGCTAGGGTGAACTGGGGAAAAATAGGTACATAGAAGGCAGAATGAAGAAAATAAACAGTTTTTTTTTAATAAAAATTTTTATTTACAAATTTTAATATTAGTAGATCTAAAAATAAAAAGCATCAGGGTTTTAGGTGTTGGCGCCATTTTTAAACCGGGTTCATTGTAGTAAGTTAAGAGAGTAAAGTTATATCGTAATTTATTCTTAGTACTTTTAGCGCTTCGTATTAATTATGTTAGATAAGTATATCACAACAGCTGGAGTACAGTGCGTGCCACGTAAGAAGAGACTTGACCCCGCCTAGGAAATCTAAAACAAAATAGAAATTAATGTTGAAAGTCAAATGTTGTTGCACAACACAACATAAGTTGTGTTTACCTACTATGGATAATTATTAAATACCAGTAGTGAAAAATAATATTGTAGCCCCATATGGCCGTACGACCCCAACATCCTCTAGCATCGTTCTAACTGACGACACCGCGCGCCATTTTCTCGTTCTCTCTGTCACTCATACATGCAACGCACTATTTGTCTCGTTCGTGTAGGTGGCAAAGAGACAACAGCGCGACAGTGATTTTTGAGTAAAATAAAATTTATGATTTTCCGTTTTAAATAGATTATACGGTACTTACAAATGAAAAGACACATCCTTCTTGCTTTTTACAGCCGGCCCAGTATAAGTATTGCACTTTCTGAACACACAACTAGGCATTTTTGTTTATTTTCAACACCAAACTCCCGCTTAAACGTACGTTCGCATCGCGGCCAGACGCAGGACGGACTGAGTTCACTCAAGCTGATCAGCTTGTGTTTGTATCGCCGCGCAGACGTCCGTAAAACGTATCTACCTCAGATTATATATAATATCATTGGTAAAACGTACGTAATGTTACGTAGTTTTAATTCCGCAATAACTGGATCCAGGCTTGAATGCAGAACCACCTCCCGCATAACCCTGGTTCTAGTTATTGCGAAATTAACAATAAATTTATTTAACATTTTACTGACCTAATGGATTTCCACAGATTCCACAACTCATAAGAAAATAGGAGGTAGGTACACACCTGGTTGGGAAACTGCCGGATGCTCTCGACGAGGTACTGGTACGGCTTCCACTGGCCGGCAAACAGCTGGCCCAGTACCGGGATCACTTGGAACGAATACTGGTCGTATACCCTGGGAGATATATAGATACATCATCAATCAGCCTTAGCAATCTACATCGCCACTTTTTTTTTTCTTTTTTTTTTTCAGTATGTGAAATCATCGAATGACTCCTCCCGCTCTGGGTGGAGCGGAAGGGAGTGTCAGACTCTTACTGACTAAAACCCACCCGTGTTCCTTCCTTCGCCCTTTATGTTCCGGGCCAGCGGTAACCCTTTCGGACAATCCCGCTGACCCGGCAGGCTTCGGCCCTAACAGGCCCCTTCAGTTGGTGCTGACATCTCTTTGAGGCGCGCGTGGAACACGTACGCGCCGTCCGGCACGGGCCTGGTCCTGATCGGACGGTGAGCTACCCATTACTCTCCGCCCGCAGGCCCGCGCCTACGGTGGCCGGGAGTCGTCGCGCGGCTCCCGACGCCCGGAGCGTCTCCCGCGGCGGCTGGGACGGGAGGCTCTCTCCCTCATCCGTCCCGCCGCCTCCTTCGCTAGCATGACTGCTTCGCAGAAGGAGGCGACTGCCCCCCCACTCCCTCTCGCCCCGGACCATGGCTCGAACCAGGCCCGGACGCGAGAGGTCGCCGCCGCTGCCGATCGCCTCAACGAGGACACGACGGTGCTCCGCCCAAGCGGGGCAGACCTCCACCGTGTGCTCCACCGTGTCCTCTGGGCGATCCTGGCAATGGTGACACCCGGGCGTTTCCTCCCGCCTGATTATGTGCAGGAACCTCCCGAAACTTCCGTGTCCGGTGAGGACCTGCGTCAGGCGGTAGGTGAGGGCGCCGTGACGCCTCTAGCCACTCCTCAAAGAGGGATCTTACCGCCGCTATCGTGGCGTGCCCTGCGCTGGGTTGCGACAGTCGCTCTTTCCATGCCGTGCCGCCATGAGATCGCGCCGGAGGTCCGTCCGCTCCGCCGCAATTTGCTGCGGAAGCGGAGTTTCCCCCCGGCGTAGTGCCTCCGCGCGCCACTCATACAGGCGCGCGAGGACTATCGCCTCCAGATCCCATGGCGGCAGTCCGGCAAGGAGGCTTGCCGCCTCGCCCGAGATCGTGCGGTACCCCCGGATCAGCCTTGCGGCTACCACCTTCTGGGGCGCGTTCAAATAATGTGCGGCTCGCCGCCGCAGTGAACGCGCCCACACCGGGGCCCCGTATAGGGCTATGGATCGCACGACCGCCGCGTAAAGCCTCCGGTAGGAGGCGTTTGGCCCCCTCAGGTTGGGCAGGAGCCGCTTGAAGGCGGCCCCGGCCCGTTCCAGTTTGGGAGCCAAACGTCGGAAGTGCTCAACGAAGTTCCACCGGCTGTCGAGGACGAGACCCAGGTATTTCATCGTCGTCTCGACGCCGATGTGAACCCCTCCTACCGTTAGTTGGGATCCCGATGGTGGCGTGTTCCGGGGCCCATGAAACGACATGGCCTCGGACTTGTGCAATGCCACCTCGAGACCCAACTGCCGGATCCTCTCAACGATTATCGCAACCCCGCGTGTCATCGCGTCGGCCGCCGCCTGATGCGACCTCCCCTGCGCCAGGACTAGCGTGTCGTCAGCGTAGCAAACCACGCTGACGCCATCAGGGAGGTCGGCCCGCAGCACCCAGTCGTAACCGATGTATCTACATCGCCACTTATGTGACGAAATGTGTGTGCAAAGAAATAAGAAAGATCCCATAATCTTTTGTGATCCTCATCACATTTAGGACGAAAGTAAAAGAAGCAGTACTACCTACTGATTATGAAATGCTCTTCCTTAGAACGTTGCTTGTGGATATAATAAATAATGTTTTGTAGACGAAAACCTGCTTTGCTACAGCTGTCTCTGATTTGATCGTGCGGATCTTTTGCTGGGGTAACTAAAGTGATGCAAGGATCTTTTACAATGCGTTTCAAAGAATAAGAAATACCTTGCGCTATATAGGCATAACAGCGTCATTTTGGAACAGTCAATCAGAGATATTACAAAAATGATACCAACTCTTTCCAAGCCCTCCTTTTCAAGTTACAATTGACAGATCGAAGTCATTGACCGTCCTATTCTTAGTGGAACCGTTTGAAAGGCATCATACAGGGGGCGTTTAAGATGGTGGCGTTAGTTTGGATTCTGGTCACGCGCCTAAAGATTCTTGCACAGATAGGTAGTTGATGACTTTACCTACCATTGTAACGTACTGTTGGGCAGTTGGCTAAACTCCAGGCACATGAAGCGCCCGCCAGGTGTCAGCACTCTGTAAGCTTCCTCAAGGACCTGTACAACAAAATCTTCGTTAAGAACAGCCTGACTAACATACATAGCGCGACAAAATCGACATCTACCTGCCTTGTGGGCTGAAGTGTAGACTTCAGCCCACAAGGCAGGTTTTTTTTTCATGGTTTTACTAGTAGTAGTAAAACATCGTCAATATCACAGAGTAAGTACGGAGGCATCTCGGCAATCCCTGTGACACTATAGTCCGTGCGGAACTAGTTGGCCGCGCCTTGGGTAGGGACGGTGGTGAGGGCGGCGGGGTTGCCTATTGTTCGCAACGTACGAACTGAATAATGACAAAGCGCCTCCGTCCCATCGCTCACCTCACATACCTAAGGCGCGGCCAACTAGTTCCGCGCGGACTATAGTCGATATTTTTTCCATACCGGGAGAGTATTACTCCACTGTTTAACATTATGCATCCAAAGTTAAACATGACATCGTTTTGACTTATTATTAATTTTGTCTGTACAGCAACAGAATAGTAAAATAAAAAGCCATTAAAAAGTTACATGCCAACAAAGATTTGTTTTTCTTGCTATTTTTTTACGTAAATTTGGGTGTAAATAAGTACTTAATAAAAGAACTACATCTTCAAAACAAAGTAAAAAAAAGTCGGTACCGACAAAGCTTAGTTATCGAAGAGTTCAATCAACTTTATTTGTAACTGATTTATGCAGTGCTTTTTGATAAAACTCCATTTTCCAGAGCTGTCGAATTTTTACTCGACTTTCAGTTCGGAACGGTGTTAGAACTAGACGTTGTGCGTGTAGACTAGCGTCTAACTGCTCATCTCTGTCGGAGACGAAGCCAGGTGAGACAGCGTGCTTTTTGGCCATCACCACCAGTATCAGTCTATCAAAAAGTACTCTGTGACCACCAGTGAGTTCTTGCTCGCGAGTAGTTTACTCCTAAGTACCCATATTGAGAAGAGGGGGCTCACACATTATTAAATGGCATTTCCATGACAATCAAGACAAGTCACTGCGTCATTGTTTATCAGAGGTATCTACCAAAAGTCTTGCCGCGGTATGTAGGGCGAATCCAACGATTTGAATTTCATTACAGCCGTCACTGCGGCCGATAGTGCGGCCACCGCTCTTCTAGGAAACCGTAGCTTTAAACTAGAGGCGGCACTGGCGATTTAATAATCAAAAATTGACACTTTAATCACAACTCAAACACAGTAATTATGAACACAATTTCACTTACTGATCACTCTTTAAGTCGCACTCGAATATCGCTTTCGATGTACTCGCTTGTATCGCTTATTCAAAACTATGTGTGTCTCGCGGCCCACCCGGCCTTATATAGTGCCACAAAGCTAGGCACTACATAAACACCTAGAATATTCGAGTACATACCGGTCCCGACTAACCCGATGTCGATAGTTCTCGGAATTTCTATGACCTTGACCCTACTTGACCCTTTTTTTAGGACCTTGACTACTAGTTCTGCTACCCGATATTAGATGGCGCTAGTGGTAACTAATGACCATGTACCAGGCATCAATTGTGGCGCGCAACAGTATCTACTGCCGTCTCTAGACGAAGAGTTCAAATCAAATATTTTTACTACAGAGCGGCCTGTCAAACTTGTATGATCTACCTGATCAACATGAGTACAGTTCCGGATGCCGAAGGCGATGGTGTAAGCGTCGTAATTGTCGTCAGGCAAAAGCAGCTTCTCCGCGTCGCCGCACACCCAGTCTATCGCCACGCCGCAACCCTCTGGAGTGAAGCCTAGTCTGGAGTAGTGTTAGGATTAATGAGAGGGTTTTGACTCGGTTGAAAATGGTAATTAGGTACTATGTTTTGGCGCTCGAATTGCGTTGACATGGGGGCGTTGTTGGTAAACATTTGTGAAATTTTTTTGGAAAATGTATTGAAAAACAAGATCGGGGCGTTAGTTGCGAATTCGCGCCAAAAGATCCTTGTACTTGTACAGCGACGTGATTAGTAACTGGCTCCTGGCATTGCCACCACATTAATCTATTCTGTGCTGTTTCCTATTTCTCTTGCAGTTTTACTTCTTAATTCGGTAGTTCGGAGTTCGGGGTACGGAACTTCTCAGAGAAGTTCCGTACCCCGTAAAAAGTACCTAAAAGTACCGTGTTGGGGTAAAAAGTACCTGTGCTGAGAAATCTTAAAGTAGGTAATTAATTTGTTGTTTTTTTTTCCAAGATGGGGCACTACAAAAATCTTTTAATGGTGCACTTTTATGATAGTAATGCCACTGCAAGAAGTATGATTGGTTAACGACAACAAACAACAAGAACAATAAAGCTTAACAACTTAAGCCCTAAACTTCAGGGTACTGGAATTTGAAAGAATTAATAAATTAAAAACATACTTCTGTGCTCTCTGCTTGCCGACATCCAGCATGGCTTGGTTGATGTCACAAACGGTGACGCTACTGTTAGCTGCGTGCGACCGACCCAAGCTCTGTAGGTACTTTATGTATCTGAATGCTATGTCACCTAAAATGTTAATAAAATGTCATCTTAAACTAAAAAAATAATTAAAAAGAAATATATCATAAATTGTACCACTGCTGGGCAAAGGCTTCCCCGAAGTCCCTCCAGGAACTTATTCACGCGCCCCCTCGAACCCAACCCGCGTCAGTTTACGATATCGCGATAGGCTCTAAAGAGTACTTATTAGTAACAGAATTCTATCCTAGTTAAGTGTACTTCTATAGACAACAGTCTTGGCTGAATGCTCTGGTAGTACAAAGGTCACTTACAATGAATGATATGCTCTATGCAGTGCAACCCATGTAATGCAGGGCGAGCCTATAGCCATCAATGGTACAAAACCAAGAAAATAAAAAAAATAATATTAATGAAAGTATTATGGAAAGCACATTCACCTGTGCCCCCCGCCATATCCAACAGTTTAGTCTCCGGCCTGGGTGCCAGTCTTTGCATGAAGATGTCCTTCCACACTCTATGGATGCCCATAGACATCACATCATTCATCAGGTCATACTTCTCTGCTACAGTCTCGAATACTTCGTGAACTGGAAAATTCATAAAACATTTTTTATAAACATTTTGTGTAGGTATTAAGTAGGAACTAGAAACGTTACGCGTAGTTCCGGTAACGATAATTTGTACTGTTCCACCAGGATTGTAACAAAATTAATTCCTTGGCTATAGGTAATACGGGCTGGTATCCGCAACTCCACGTCAATGCGCGTATTTTGCGTACGTATTTTCCTTGGCTATAACGATACTGACAAACGGAACGAAATCTTAAACTGTTCAATAACAATAATATCAACATATTGTTATTAATATAGCAATATAATAATGTTATTCATTTCGATACTCAACTTTGCCAGCTTTATGACTTATAAGATGACGAAAAAGTATAAAGAATAACATTACAAATAAATCTGTAACGTTTCTCCTGTAACATTATTACAAGCTGATAAGCTTAACCCATTGAGTTATAATGTACTACGTACTAATGTGACTGATACCTATAATGTTATTCAAAATATTGTTCTACGAAAATGATATTCTGTAATGTTTTCTTTTGTAATGTTATTGATATTTTTAGGTTTTAGTACTGTTACAAATTTTGGATTATTATACAATAACATTAGTGGTAACAGAACGAAACTCATTTCATTTTCAAGTCCCTGGTATTAAGTCATGATGAAAAGATGAAGTCACCACTACAAAAGATGGTACATACTAATGACAACTTTTTACAAAGACAACCTTCTTAGCCATAATTTATAAAGCCCATTAAAATAATGTTAGACTGTATTTACAAAGAAAATTAATAAAAGGAACATTGTTCGCTAGAAAAGAATGGAATAGAATATTTTTATTTGTATTGATACAGCCCGTTCATGCAAATTTTTGTCCCAACCACCTGCTGCACCGCTGAGTCGCCCTCTCAGTACCATATGCGCAACTGGTAATTTTGGACCAAAAAATCCTGGCATTAAGGTGAAAGCGCCAGAGTACTGCATGAAATTAATAATAATTCTTTATTGACATAATAGGTACAGAAACTGAAGCCTCTGACTCCTGAACTAGGTGTACCTGTATGTCCAGAATCAGCACCCTCTACCATTTTATTTTGCTTAGTTACTAATGTCAACATAGAAATAGACAAATGTGTGTGCTACAAAATACAATTCCAAAAGAATTAAAAATAAAATACAATAACAGAAATTAAAAGTATGAAAAAACATAATTTATTCTTAAATTATATTGTGCTGTGTGTGTGGGAGGTGTGTACGAGTGTGTGTGGGTGGGTTCCCATTCATGTTTGTGTATGAGTAGGTGTATGAAAGAAAGGTGTGTTCTATGTATGTGTTCATTTGCAAAGTGAGATTAATTATTTATTATTTTCTCTATATTCTCATAATCAAGAGCTAGTTCTTTACTTTAAGTTTACATTCATGAAGTGTTAGTGGACAAAATTCAAATCATGTAAATGTTTTTTTGCAATGTCAATGACAGGTTGTATGTTGCAAAAAAATTAATCGCGGCCGTAACAAGTATGTATTTACAGAACTAAAATCTTCAATACAACCCTCAATTTTTGGGTTATGTTTTCATTCTGACAGAAACATGAATGAATTAAATCGTAGATCTAACCCAAAGATAGAAGACTATAAATTTATACATAAAATTAACTTGAAAAGCCATAGTTTATTTGTATTTTCCTAATAAACATTACCCTTTTTGGTTTTTTCGCCTTCATCAACAACTTGAAATCCAAAGTGTGTCTGTCCGGGTTTTATTGCTTCGGTTTCAGCCTCCTTGGAAGCTGTTTGCGTACTCATAGCGCGGAGCCGCAATCCTTGTAGGACTGCACATCTTATGTTGGATAATATTACTATCCCAGATCTAAGCGCCATCGCTTATTTCTGAAAAAACCAGATGGCTTAACAAAAATTTTGAAAATCACTGCTCAGCTGGTGCTCAGCTCAGCTGACTGTCACTGTCAGTGTCAGAAATTATTGTATTCTATTTTTTATTATGGCAAGTAAAGCCGATGTCGACTATTCTGCCAAGGAAAAGCAAGTGTGCATTATGTATAAAAAAAAGTGCCAGAAGTTGTGTTGTGAGCACCTAAATAATAATATAGACCACGTAACTCCAAAGAATAACTGTTTTATCAAATCATCATTCTTTGGAGTTTGCGTTACGTTTTTTTGCTATTTGCTGGTCAGCATTAAGTTGTATGTTGATTAATATATGAATCGCGGCCGTAAGAAATATGTGTTTACAGAATTATAATCATTAAAGTCATCAACACAACTCTCTAATGATGATTTCATGAAACATACACATATAGATATACATATAGATGACGATCTATGACGATTCACGGGACATCGTTATCGCGCTCACGCTGATTAGGTACGGGTTTAAGCCCGCTCAAATCGATAACATTCCCTGGGTTAGGTCTGGTTATGTTAGAGACGAGGCGGTCCGGCCAGTGCTCGAGCGCTGGCTCGGGAGGAGACACGGCACCCTGTCGTTTCGGGTGACGCAGGTGCACTCGGGTCATGGTTGCTTCGGGAAGTACCTGTGTCGCATAAATAAGGAGCCGGACGCCCGGTGTCACCACTGTCGCCGCGTCGCCCCGGCGCCGCGCCATCCGCTGAGCCCGGGACGAACGAGCTGGCCAGGCTCGCCCTCCCGTTCCCATAGGTACGGGCGGCGCAAGGCAGCGACGCGGCGGCGAGAAAAAAAATTGTTTGGGGGATGTTATGTATGTACCTGGGGCTTGTCCGAGAGGAATCTTCAATGTGTTGGGGAGTTTGCTTCGCATTAATCAGCTTTCAGTTCTTACTGGCTCGCCTCTCGATTCAGCTCGCCATCTGTGGTTAAAATTAAATTGATTCCCACCATTCTATACATTGTGATTGTGATATTATATACATAAACGTTTCTGGTGTCTCAGGTTGGTGGGTCCGTAGCACAGAGATGTTATACACGTACACCGTCTTGCTAGGATTAATTCAGTTACATGCTCTACGTGATCCTAGTCACCGTAGTAAGTTAGACTTCAAGAGGAAAGCACAACCAAGCTTGCCTTTCCTCACGGCCACATCCGTCTCTTTCACAGATTGCCGAAATATATCTTATATGTATATATTATTTTAACTCGGTTGTATGTACTACCCTCTCGGTACATATCAACCCTTTACAACAATACGCTTGGGTATTGAGGAGGAATCGCACGGCCCAAGTCCGCCAATTAACCTCCCGATGTAACCGACTTCCAAGAGCATCAGAAACCTTTAGAAAGATAGCAAATTTAGAATCTAGGCATTAGGTGGGGAACCACTACACTATTGTCTTAGTGCTACCACTTAGCTTATATATCTCTCAGATGAGTCGCCACCATTCTGGACGCCTCCATCATAACACCAATCACTTTACTTTGCACAAAATATTAAATACTTATTGAATTAAATACTTCACGTTTGGTGTATGTAGTCCAAAAGAAGCGGCAAACGCCACAGACTACTTAAACGTCATAACCATAGACTATGAATACTCTTTAACTATGGTGATCCCTCTATGGGTTCGGTGTTGTCAGCAGATTACCTCAAGCTGTCTTAAATTACTAGTTTGTTACACGTTTCGCTTTAACAATATTAATTTGACTCTGTTACCTGTTTACTTCGCGAACTACACGTCGCGACACTCCCGCCCGAATAGTCTTAGAGCAGGGTTAGTAAGTTACGCGTCCACTCAGCAATTTTCTCCAAAGCTCTGGTGGCCGCGCCTCTTCTTTGTTTAACCTCATTGTTTACTTGAACTATCTTCTCAGTTTTATCCTCAATAATTTCTTTCTGACTCAATAATTTCTCTCTGTCCGTGCTCTCTGATACTTTATCAAAGTCTTCCAACATACCTTTTTCCGCTGGTATTATAGACTCTCTATTTTCTTTCTCGTGTTCTGAACTATCGGATGTAACCTTTGAATTCATGACTTTCACTTCCAATGGTATCAATTCGTGTACCGTTATGTTCTGTGGTATCTCACTTTCTCTTTCTGATGCTTTCGCATCATATTCTATCTCTTCATTGTCCTCCATTTCCAATGGATATAAATGAGTTAAAGATCTTACAAACTCCTTATTTCCAACTTTGACCTTCGCAACTCTGCAAAGTCCGTCAGAACCTTTGACCAATGAAGTAATTTTTCCAACTTTCCATTCTTGTCGATTTTTACTATCTCCCTTTATCTGAACAATTTGTCCTACCTTCGGGATTAATTTTGCCGTGATTCTAGGTTCTTTGACAGAATGTCCATATCGTTCACGTAAACTTTGTAAATATCGATTAGTGAACATGTCCTTAAATTCATTTAGGATAACTAAACCTCTTTTCCAAGCCTTGATAAGGTCGGATTTTGTCGTAGTGCCTTGTACTAGGAAGTCTTCAGTTGAACCTTCCATCGTTATGCATTTTCCCATAGTTAAGAAATCAGACGGTTTTAAAATATGTACCAATTCAGAAACGACACAAGTTAATGGTCTTGTATTAACAGTTGCTTCAATTTCTTTTACTAATGTAACCAATTGACTATCCGTCAGCATGTGCTTTTCCAATGTTCTTCTCATACAATTCTTCACTATTCCAATTAATCGTTCATAAAATCCCCCGAACCAGGGAGCTAGTTGGGGTATGAACCTCCAACGAATTTCGTTTTTAATACAATAAGAGTTTGATAGTATTTCTGACATGAGCTTAAAATTTGTAGCATTATCTGATGTGATTATTTGTGGCACACCTCTTGTCGATATCATCCTTCTCAAAGCATTAAGTCCTTCTTCTGCTGTGAGATCTTGAACAACCTCTAAATGCACCGCCCTGACTGCTAGGCAAGTGAAAAGTGCTATCCAACGTTTACTTGTTTCATTTCTATGTTTAATTAGTACAGGGCCCATGTAGTCCAGGCCTGTAAATGTAAACGGTGAACTGTAATTTACTCTTTCAGTGGGTAATGCAGGGGTTGTTGGTAGCTTTTTAAGCTGCTTAATTTTATCACCCTTTTCTTCACTTATGTCTACATCCATCTTAGTTTGGTTACTTGTACTGTCTTCTTGATTTTCCACACCGAGTGTATTTTCTGTATCCATTTTATATTCTTGTGACTCTTTCGGGAGACCCTCCCCCGCAACAAAGAGAAGAAACTTCTTTGATTCCTGATGGCCAGGAATCCGGATGTTGTAATATAAACTGAGGGCCAGTCAGCCATTTTACTCTATCTTCTTTAGAGCTGAATGGTCTTGTGGCAACATCCGCTGGATTTAGATCTGATGGAACATGTCGTATTATTAGGTTTTTATTCCTTTTAATTTCTTCGACTCTTCTGGCTACGAACGGTGTGAGAAGTTTGTCCGACTTACACCAGTCGATAACAATTTGACTATCAGTCCATAACGTTTGACTTGTGATGTTAAATTGTAAAAATTGGGATACATATTTGATCAGCCTAGTTCCAATTAATACGCCTAGTAACTCCAACCGTCGTATTTTCAGATTGTCTTGATCCTTCAAAGGAACTAGTCTTGATTTCCCTAGGACAAACTTTACCTCCTTGCCGTTAACTATGTAGATTACAGCTGCATAGGCCTTCGAAGAAGTGTCTGTGAAGCAGGGAATTTGACAAGTACTTGTCGTAGCGTCACTGAAGTAACATCTGGGCAAGGATATATTTCGAACATCATCTAATTCGTCACATATCCTTGACCAATCGGTTTTTAGTGTCTCAGAAAATGGTGTATCCCATTTTACCTTTTCCTTCCATAGATTTTGTATGAACAGTTTGCTAGACAACAGTGACGGTACAGCAAATCCACACGGATCATAGATTGACGCTATGACCCTTAATACACCTCTTTTTGTAAACTTTGGTTCACTAATAACCTTATCTTTTAGTTGAAGTGTGTCTTCCTTCAGTTTCCAGTTTAGTCCAAGAACCTTGATCTTATCCTCTTTGCAAGATTCAGGTACTTGTTTTATAAATTCTTCAGAGTTGGAACTCCAATCTCTAAGATTCATGGATAGTTGGTTGAATATCTCTTTAGAATTCTTATAAAGTTGAAGTGCTTCCTTCACTGTTTTTGTTCCGGTAACAACGTTATCAACATATATGTCTTTAGTTAATTTCTTAACCTGTTCATCATCTGAACTTTGTAAGTGTAATCTGATTGTTGCATTAAGTAAAAATGGGCTTGATATAACGCCAAATGGAACTCTTGTAAATCTTAAGTGAAGCAGATTATCTTCTGCAGCGGGTTTCTTTGTATCCTTTAACCATAGGAATCGAGTTACATCGCGATCCTGTTTATTAAGTGCAATCTGTAAGAACGCCTTCTCGACGTCTGCACATATACCTATTGGTTGACATCTGAACTTTATAAGTAATCCAGTCATATCCTCCAACATCATGGGTCCACAATACAAGCATTGATTTAAACTTTTATTGTCTTTTGTTTTAGATGACGCGTCATAGACAATTCTCATAGGCTTGCCAGGTACTTTTACCCCATGGTGTGGAAGGTAATGAACTGGATGTTCTACTGTTTGATCTCTCAGGTCAGGTGCAACTTCAATTATTCCTTTCATCATTTGATCCTTCAATGTGTCTTCATATGCCAATAATGTAGAGGTATCTAGCAGTTTCAATAAGTTGACGAGACGACCATAAGCCAATCCAAAATTCATATTCAGAGCAGGAGGGTACTCAATCCAGGGCCAGGATACGGAGTACCTGTTTTTTACATATTCAGTAGTTTCATTGAACCTCTTTACAGCCTCATCTTCTCGATTTTCCCTCGGAGAATCGGTTATGCCAATGGATTCAAGTTCCCATAGGCTCTTCATGTTAGTCTCAATCAGTGGCAGGTCAGGTTCGGTGAATAACATGTCCACATTAGACTGGAAGTATGTCACCACCGATAGTTCCTGTATAGGACTGGAATCCATTTTCCCGCTTAGTATCCATCCGAAGTCAGACTGTACCATATACAAGTTCTCCTTTAGTTTAATTTTATGTTCTGAGATAAGTGAAAAGTAATAATCATTACCAATCAGAATGTCCACTTGGTCTTGTAGAGAACCATCGTCAGCTAGTTCTGATTTATCCTTCCAGTGGCTGAGGTCCTGATGAGGATATGGGACACTATGTGATATCACTGGTACCACATTAGCAAACAGAGTGATTGTCTTATCGGCTCTTGTCCTCAACTGCACCTCAACCACGGGACTGTCTATTTCTTGAGGAGTCTTTGATCCAAATGTAAATACAGTTAGTGTACTTTCTTCCTCAAATTTTAGGTTAAGATCTCTTGCAGATTTCTGTGTGATGTATGTTCTTTGGCTTCCAGAGTCTAATAGAACTCTGCATGGAAGCTCCTTAGAAAAATCTCCTACTTTGCTGGCAGTAACTACTGCTGTTTGTAGAACGGTGAGTCCCTTATCTCTTGTGTACATGACATTGGTGGTTGTTAACTTATCCTGTTGTACACTTGAAATTTTAACAGGACATAAAGCACGATTATGACTTAATTTATTACAATGAACGCATTTCCATTTATTTCTACATTCTACACGAGAATGTCCTATTCTAAGACAACTGTAGCATCTATCTTTTAATAGGGATTTTCTTTCCTTTATTTCCTTGAATTTAGTACATTCCTCGTTGTAGTGCGACTCTTTACAGAAGATACACGGAAATTTAGACTTCTTCCTAGGTGGTCCCTCATTTCTAGGATAACTTGCATAATTTTGATTGTTCCCGTTGTTCCTCTGGGAAGCATTTCTCTTATTCTGTTTTGGGTGGTATCGAGCCTTTTCCCGTTTGTTTTCATAGTTAATTTTCTGTTGGCTCCTTTGATCCTCCTTTCCTTTGTGATTTTTATGATCACCCTTCCCAGTAGAGTGAAGTGTCTTTACAGTGTAATATTCTTTCTCATTTAGATTTTTCTCTTGCGTTAACCTATTTGCATCTTCACGTGCTGAAATGATAATTTCCAAATATTTCCTTATTTCTTCAATTGATTCTTGCTTTATTTTCATTTTCATTTCATATAGTATATCTTCTGGAAATTTTTCCATTACCTACCATAAACCTCAAGTGGTTATGGTTAATATTTTCACCCATTGAATCCAAAACTCTCAAATGTTTTTCAATTTCAGTTAAAACTCTTCGACAATCTGATACAGTTTTGTCTGCTGGTTTTATTCTGTAGAGTGAGGAATAGTGTGCATCAACCACTTGAGTTTGTTTCCCATACCTATTTTTCAAAGATTGTATGGCTATGGAATAGTTTTTATTTGTAATATCTAACCCGTCTATCACTCCCTTGGCTTCTCCCTTGAAAGAATTCTTTAGATATAATAACTTGTCAACGTCTGCCAAATTTCGATTGTGAATATTTGAACTAAATTGGTCCCAAAATTGGTGCCATTCAAGAATGTTACCTTCAAACTGTGGTAACTCCAATTTTGGTAGTTTTCCTGATAAGAAACGTTCTTCTTTCTTGTTGCTATTTATCGTTGAATTTTCACATTCTTCAATTTTCACTTTGAGTTCGCAGCAGTTTTCTTCAGCTTCCAGCTGTATTGCAGAGATGCCAGAGATCTCGTCCACTTGCGGTTCGCTAACGAGTCGAAAATAATTGTTTAGTTCCCTCTCCAATCGTTGGAGATAAGTATGAAGTTTAGAGGATACCACTCTTCCTTCTTGCAAGGTTGAGTCATTTGGTTCAGTAGTGAGTTTGCTGGTTGTATTTTGGGCACATTCGGACAGAGTTTTTATTTTATCACACAGGCCATGAAGAATAAGGAGCATGGCTTCCTCCATATTTATATCCTGTAATGTAATGTTACACTATCTAAGTACAGCTTTGATTTGTTATACAAATTTAATCATAATGTAATATGTTTTAATTAAAACCACTTGTTTTTTAAATAAGGAATAACAAATTGATGTTTGTATTATTTACTGAAAAATTCTGATGGCTTATTAGATTGCAAGACCAATAATTTAATTGCAATCACACGTCATACATACAGGGTAGGCATTTAAAAATTTTCATCACTTTCCTGAAAACAGAATTTCAGAAATTCAACTTCCCTTGCAGGGAAACTTATTTACCATCATGGAAATAATAATCTCCTTTCAGATTTATTTAGGTGTTTTGGGTCACCCGGTACAGGTAAGTAAATACCACTTAATACTTTAGAACGCTCATAACATAAATGCTCAATCACCAAGTGCACATAATAAAGCATAGAATAGATAATGGGCACGGTAAGGAAACATCACTCATCTCATACAGTGAGCCTTCAGCTGACAGACAACACTATGTACTTACAGAGTACAAGACCTTATAATCTCTCTTAAATCATTTATTTGTATATATTGATGACACTGCTGCCTAGTCAGCAGTGCCTCTGCTTGCAGAACTGGTACGTGGAATCGAGCCCGAAGCCCCATCCTATGCAAATGTTTGTGTATGTGATGTGTACCTGAAGTACTTATCACAGTATATATTGTCTACCGAAGTCCTTAGTACCAGCTTAGTCAGTTTGGGACTAAATGCCATGCAAGAGATGTCTACTCAAGCATTTATATAATGTGAATAAGGTATCCAGACAGATAAGGATATTCACCAATATCAAGATATAAGATTATAAACTATTACTCACTTCTGATGTTGTCTTCAGTTATAACTTATTAATGATTTCTTTAGCTGCAGGTAGTTAACAGAATATTTCCCAATTTCACATAAGGAATCTTATGAACTGTGAACACAAATTCTAAATTGTAATCCACACATATCTAAATTGTACTGACCCTTTTGTTCGTTCAAGCACGCTTGTTTTATTCCCGTCGTGGAGTAAAACAATAAGTCGTAGATATTTCGTTTTCACAAACATCAAAAACTGACAAAGTAAAACCTTTGAAAACGCAGGAATGAAAGTTTTAAGTTTCGTGCAAACATGGCGACGAGAATTTATTGTCTCTGTGAAATTTGCTCCGCTTCCGGTTTGTGTTGCAAAGTTGCAAACTTTGACAAATCGTTTTCAACTTCCGCTTTATAATAAATACATATTGAGACTTGTGGAGTCGTATCTTTGCAAATTAATGAATACAAATGATCAAATCCCTTAGATAAATCATATAACGAATAAATAAACGACATCACATAGTTTATTTCACAAAACAAAGAAATAAACTTAAAAACTCGTGTTTCATTTCAACAACAAGTAACGCCATCTAGGTTATTTAGTGCATCGATCCATCACCTTAGATGTCCAGCGACACTTACTTATTTACATTTTGATAGTTAATCTTAAGATAATTACATTGAGAAATATTCAATATTATCAGAGTCAATATTAGCGAGACGTGTATCAAACCTAATCAACATTTTAACATATTTTAATCAACCTTTGATACAATAAGTTTTACAGAGCTTTCACAGATGGCAGCACCAGCAAGAACTCAGAATTTTATTATAACCAGTTTTATCTGGTTTATTTATTTTGACATTTTGGTATTGATTTTTCCTCTCGGATCCCAGCATCTCCACCATGTCGCCGCGTCGCCCCGGCGCCGCGCCATCCGCTGAGCCCGGGACGAACGAGCTGGCCAGGCTCGCCCTCCCGTTCCCATAGGTACGGGCGGCGCAAGGCAGCGACGCGGCGGCGAGAAAAAAAATTGTTTGGGGGATGTTATGTATGTACCTGGGGCTTGTCCGAGAGGAATCTTCAATGTGTTGGGGAGTTTGCTTCGCATTAATCAGCTTTCAGTTCTTACTGGCTCGCCTCTCGATTCAGCTCGCCATCTGTGGTTAAAATTAAATTGATTCCCACCATTCTATACATTGTGATTGTGATATTATATACATAAACGTTTCTGGTGTCTCAGGTTGGTGGGTCCGTAGCACAGAGATGTTATACACGTACACCGTCTTGCTAGGATTAATTCAGTTACATGCTCTACGTGATCCTAGTCACCGTAGTAAGTTAGACTTCAAGAGGAAAGCACAACCAAGCTTGCCTTTCCTCACGGCCACATCCGTCTCTTTCACAGATTACCGAAATATATCTTATATGTATATATTATTTTAACTCGGTTGTATGTACTACCCTCTCGGTACATATCAACCCTTTACAACAATACGCTTGGGTATTGAGGAGGAATCGCACGGCCCAAGTCCGCCAATTAACCTCCCGATGTAACCGACTTCCAAGAGCATCAGAAACCTTTAGAAAGATAGCAAATTTAGAATCTAGGCATTAGGTGGGGAACCACTACACTATTGCAATGATGTATAAATAAATAAATAAATAAAAAAAATAAAAAGTTTTATTGCTTCAACTTAAATAACTTATTCTAGTTACAATGGGGAGAATCCATTTAAGCAAATAGTATGCTTGTTTTAGGATGCTCCGCCCTTCCCCAGGTTATGTAATCGTATTTAAGCTATTGAACCTGATCATGATGTTAAATGAATTTATATAAATAAAAATGCAGGAATAAAATGTGTACACAGTATTTTTATACAAGTAAAAAGACGAATAAAGCAAAGGCACGCGCTGTGATGTGTGTTATGTGTGTAGAATATGTTGTGGAGGTGAATGTGTATGTAGTATGTGTGTGTGTGTGTAATAGGTGAAAGTAAGTGTGGGGGTGAGGGTCATAATCCACACTTGATACAGGTGGAGATTAAGGCTATTGAATAGTTGATCTCCCAGCTACTTTTTCGCGAGATGGCAGCACATTCGCAAATTCGAACATTTTCAATTTTTACGCCTAACTCAGAAATCTTTGAGGGACAACTTCATTATATGCGTCAACTAGAGTATTGACTTAATTTTTTGAGGTATTCACTTTGCTTGATAACTCGTCTCATACAAAGATTTGTACCCCTAAACGTTTAGCCGTTTCACTTTATTTGATTACACACACATGTACAGTAAAATTGTTTTACTTTCGATACCACTAGATGGCGTTGAATTCATAAACTTGGTTTGAAATAAGTATGTCGAGATGGCGTTTATTGAAATAAAAGATTTTTATGATGACCATCCTTCATTCAATAAAGTAAAAACTGAAGAAAAGAATACTTATATATTTTTATTTTGTTTCATAAAGGCTCATATCATGATTGGCCACCTTTTCAACACCACAAATTATCCAATTATTTAAATGGTTTTGTCGTGTCTTAACAGTTATTACACTAAGGGCAAATTTTTCCATCGCCAGATAACTTTTATTCAAGGAATAAAATTGACGTTTGACAGTTTTTGTATGAACTGTAAAAATTTCAAAATTATTCCACGAATTAAGTTATCAGATGATTGAAAAGTCAGCTCTAAATAAATAATAGACTCAAAGTCAAGTCAAAGAATTTATTTCAAATAGGCACCTAAAAGGCATTTTATAACATCAATATTTATAACAAAAACTGACTTGATTGAAATGTTTTACAATATTTGTATACATTAATTATAATCGAAGGATCAAAAAGCAACGTCGCTATGAACGCTTGGCTGCCACAAGCCAGTAAGTAGGTATATATGAAGACGATGCACCTAGAATACAATTACTATAGGTACCACAATAGTTACAAATAATTAAAAATCGTTATTTCGTCGTTTACTAGATGGCGCTGATGTAAAAGTAATTTATATGATTTCAAAAAATCGGGAAAACAGTTAAACTATATCACAATTTTAATAAAACAAGTATAGTATATGTTTATAGAGTAGTTACACAATTAATGACATAAAATTACTTAACAATTTCTCAAAAACAAAGAAGTTATAATCAAAAATTCTACATCGCGCAAACAGAATTTTCAATACAATAAGCTTATGGTCGGTGATTTTAAATAATTAAGTGGAAATTTGTTCTTTAGTGTGATGTTACAAATGTGTACGACCAACTCCTTGTCACAATCTTTAAAATATGAAAGTCCGTAGTCGTTCAATTTTATTACGAATATTTATTTTTGATACTAATAAAATACGTCAGTTTTAAAATACGTCGTACATCATCGTCGACATCATACGAATGTTATTATAACTTGTTATAATAAAACATTTCTTACCCTAATAAACTTTACTATACCTATAGATAATTAGGTGAAATATAATTATGCTCGTTTCACGTATTGAAATGTAGTTCACAAGGCACAATATAAGTAATACGTTCAAAAATTAAAAAGACGTCGTACTTACCTACTTGCCTCACTCTTGCTTCACTGTTCGCTAAACATTTATTTATATTGATTGACATAACGTTTTCGTATTGCTTGTACCTAATGAATAAATTATAAAATTATTCTTATTTGAATTAGTTTGCAGTTCAGTTTCTGAACGAATGGTTTTCAGTAGGCGAGACGCCTAGCTAGTTGACAATGACGTTGACCTTGACGCACTATGTGCTAATAACACTGAAAAGCGCAAATACTATGAAAAAACAAATCGTTTGTTTGTGTATTCGCTTTCCTGTACCTACCTTTTTGATTTGAATGCTGGTTTCACAAGAATTATATACCTATAATTCAATTATTCGATTAGGTACTACCTACGCAACGGTGAATCGTAGCTTAGGGAAAAAATAGGTAAATAGTTTGTACTTATACCTACCTTGGACCTCCTCCGCCGCGCCGTGCATGAACTTCTAGCTAGTAAATACCAAGTTTATGGATTCTTCAACCCCAGACCATGGATTAGGGTAATCGTGTCAGAAATTGTGGAGCAGCCAAACTTGAAACTTGCTCAAAAACACGTATTTCCCGGCAGGGGCGGATCTACTTAAAGGCTTTTTGGGCTGCAGCCCAGGGCCCCTTGGATACAGAGGGACCCCAACCGAATTGAAAACAATAGACGATATTGTCAATAATAAAAATAATCTAGAATTAAAAAACCTGCGATCATAATAAAATGGCAATTGGTTGAGTAATTAGGTAGGGCCCATAAGCAGTATTAGCCCAGGGCCCCACAAATTCAAGATCCGCCCCTATTTCCCGGAACAAGTTTCATATTTCCGCACACTATTTTTCGTTCAATTTTATCGCGTTCTCACTTGCTTGTTAGTCGACAGGCGGTATGAGGTGCGCAGGAGTCGAGTCGTGCGGGGTCGGGGCGAGGTGAAATGGGGAACTTGATTGACGAGCGCCGCTGGCGCGCCCGCTCGGCTCGATTTTTTATAGTGTACAACCGGCCTATTCTGTACAAATATCACCGTGAACAATGACGTATTATACAGGGTTATTTTGCAACCACCATCCAAATTTTAAAATCGAGGACTTTTAATTAACTTATTTTCATATGTGAAACATTATAATCAAATAATAACAAAAACAAAAAAAAACATTCAAAAGAAAATATCCGAAAAATAACAGAATGTAGAGAGACACAGCAAGGTTATTGACCTCGCTCGCTGCGAGTGCGACTGATGTAGGTACCTACGCGTTCTTAAAAGGGTTGATTCCAATTTTCCCTTCATACTTTACGGGCTTAGGACCGACATAATAAAATAAGGAATGTGAAATTATTAGTTGTTA
Source organism: Luperina nickerlii (assembly GCA_963855955.1). Lineage (NCBI taxonomy): Eukaryota > Metazoa > Arthropoda > Insecta > Lepidoptera > Noctuidae > Luperina > Luperina nickerlii. Next base: position 943,033 of record OY979682.1, on the reverse strand, counting down.
TTATGGCGTATTTAAAAAATTGGAATCAACTAGCTATTTACAATAATTAAACTTACCAAATAAACTCGATTAACCTACAAATCACGTGTACTTCAGCAATTGTTCAAAATGGAGTCCGTTTCTCTCAATACACAAACGTGCACGTTTTTCTAAACTATTTTTTAATAAGTTTAAAGTATCTGTTTGATTTTTAATGTCATTAAATGCTATTATTATTTTACTACGGAGGTCCTCAACACTTTGTGCTTCTTCAACGTAAACACGTCTTTTTAGGCACTCGCGAATTAATTCCTCGTCTTTGTAAACGCGGTAAACTTTCTGTACGGTACATTCTTTGCGCGCTATTTAAACTTTCGCCACTTAAAAGATAACACCTGACCATTTCATAATACTCTGCATTAGAATAAAAAGTCGCCATGTGTGCGATGATGATCGAACGGAATTCTGAAGCGAAAATGCAGCGAGAGTGACAAAAAAATATGGCACACGTTCACACGTAACTAGGTCACGGTCAACTGACAGCCGGCGCGGGCGCAGGGCCGATCGGGGGCTGCGCGGGTTGCGACGTGTGAGGGAGGGGGGCGTAGTGCATGTTGTTCTTTCCCGAATTTTGAGGTAAGCGCGTGTGCGGTCATACAGTTCAACAACCTATTGTTCAACTGTATTTATTCCACACGTTGTGATTTTAGTAGCGGATAATGGTGAAAATCATGTAATTTTTTTTATTTTTTTTTATTTCATTAATTGATAAGGTTATCGATTCTAAATCATTTCTGAAAATTTGGATGGTGGTTGCAAAATAACCCTGTATATAGACACGTTATCAACCAACATCTCGGCGCTTAAAAACGGCGAAAATACTAGATAACTACTTATACGCGTAAAGAAAGGGAAAGAAAATATGACACCGTACGGCGGGATGTCTGTTGCTAGAGGGAGATAAATAAACATCTTCAGTTACGTCACAGGATAAGTAATAGTCAAATTACATGCTCATTGGTCGAGCGCATGAGTGACGTAGCTATCAGAGGCATATGGGGAAAAAGGACACTCGATTTTCTAGAGTTAATAAAATAATGAGGGTTTTCTGAAATGATGTTCGCTAGGTGGCAGCACTGGCGCGTCAGGTCCAGGCATCTGTCAAAGAGCCTATATTTTCTTTAGTCATGACGGAATGATGAACGAATGAATGAATCGAATGATGAACGCCATCATATATTTTGTATTGGGAGACCTCTTGTCACAGTGGTGCCAACTGGTGTCGTAAATTTTCACGAAAACCCTCATTGATAATTGTACCGTGTTACCTACTTTACGAATAAAGTAATACCAATATTATATCTTTTAAATGTTTATTACAATCCGGTTATTTCACAAAAACCAATACTTTTAAATAATGTGTTTTAAATGACGTATAATTTTACCATAATTATAGGAACTGCAGTCTTTTTTATTCTTCGATAATTTTTTTTCGTCACATAAATATTGTCAGCTGAGAAATGCATTGAGCAAACTTCAGTATAGGTAGCCAATCGTTTTCACGTCTTTGAACCCTTATTATGTTAAGCCACTTTTCTTTTATCAACCCATCTGTAGGCAATCTAAAATGAAACGGAAAACAATAATGTGTAGTCGGGGTACTTTTGTGGTAAAAGAAACTCCAACTATTTGTGCATGTAAACTGTATTTGTATAAAACGTATGTATAATGAACTGTTACATTTAACTTAAAAAGAACATAATTATCGGTAATGGACGGCTCGCGAGGCGCACGAGTATGTTAGCACCGAGCGCGTGCGCAGTTACCGGGCGCTTGTGACTTACTTCTGGTGACATGGGGCGACATTTCTAGGGTTGTACCGAACCGTAACTAGTCACGTAACCTGACCGGTACACGACGAACTCTAGAAGTGCGGGGAGTTGATAGGGGTCGCGCTATATCCTCCCCCTCCAAGTCAGCAGAAGGCTCTGGAGCTGGCTTGGCAGCCGATAGCCTACGGGGTCTGCCCTTCTTTCTACCATGGACGACAACGTGTGAATCGCCTACATACGGTGTTAAGAGACTGGCATGATACTTCCCTCGAGGTTCTTTCTCTTTATCTACAACCTCGTAAGTGGTTGCGGAAACAACTTTACTAATGCGATACGGGCCCTCTCGTCTCGGGGCAAACTTACTGGTGAAGCCCTTCATGGCTTGACTAAGTCGATGGCTATCCACGAGTACGAGGTCACCCTCCTGAAATTTAGTTCCAGGACGGCGTTTTTTGTCCGTACGGGTTACAGCGTTTAATTTTCTATAATTTACACAAAATCGTGTCTCACCATTCTTTTTCGGCACTAATACCACTGGGGAAGCCCTTTGTGACTTAGCTTCTTCTATTACCTCCAGTTCAAACATTTTATCATTTTCAGCTCTTATCTTCTCCTTAGCAGGAGCCAGTCGATAAGGGGGCGTTGCGACAGGCGCGGCGTTACCTGTTTCTATCCTATGTAAGGCGAAGGGCGTAGGCCCTCCCCCTGCACTGAAGATATTAGCGTTAACTTCCAATAGTGCAGCCAACTTGTCCCTATCAGATGGTGACAGGAGAGTGCCCTCGCACTCGTGGAGACCAATCGTCGAAGTGACCGCAACTCGGTCCTCGTGTTCATACTGTAGCTCATGAAAGCCTGTAGCACGTAAAGAGAAACGATTTCTCTCGAAATCGAGTATCATGCCAGCGTCCTTTATAAAATTCATACCTAGTAAGGAATCGGTTGCACCGGGCAAGACCATAAAGAGAGTGCTTATTGCAACTCCCTGCACTTTTACATTTACCACAGCTGTTTCTACAGTTTGGAGACGTTGGGTTCCGTCCGCAAATCTTAACTCTGTTTCGCAACTATTAAATATTTGTCCATTAGCCCGCAAATGTCTTGTTAGACTATCGCTAGCAACGCACTGCTTCGCGCCCGTGTCTAGTAACGCGGTACCTACTGCACCGAATACCTGTACATTAAAAATAGGACGCACACGCGGGTTTAACACTTTTGCATCTACGGACACTGATTGGAATGCGGTCGACGTGGTCGGCGTTGCAGTGGGTTTCTCTTTACACACCGTGCAGTTTGACCGTATCACACCGGGCGCACCACATCCGAAGCACGCTACGGACGGGCGCAGCTCCGATCGGGTCGCAACTGGTTCGCTCTTGGCCGGTTCAACAGTCGCTTTATTCCGATTTTCTAGTTTTCGACAGTCATCTTTGACATGTCCAAACATCTTGCAGAATGTGCACCTAGGTCTAGCCTTGTTTGGCGGTGCTTTTTCTTGTTTATTGGCCTCAGCACCAGTTGGTGAAGACTTCGTAGCATGTCCAGTGACATGTGGTGGCGACAGCGCGAGCGGCGGGGCGGTAGATGTAGGGGAGTGCCTTTTAGTCGGCGCAGCGGTGCAGACTTCTTCGAGCACATCCTCCACTACTCGAGCCTGCTGTAGCAGTTCTGCGAACGAAGCGAAGGCGCTCCTTGTTACCCTCTCCCGGATTCTCCTATGGAGTAGGCCGTACACCATATCCAGCTGCACTGGATTTTCAGGTAGCGTGTGCAGCGGCAGTTGGGCAATTAGGGCTCTTACCCTACACACGAAGATATCGGTCCGTTCATCACCTTGCTCTCGACTAAACATCTCTCTATATAATCTATGAGGTGGGAGGCGCGGTCCGAATGTTTGGCGAAATAAATGGGTGGCTTCCTGCCAACTTGTGATGGAATGTTTAACACCTTGCCACCAGGTAGCCGCAAAGTCAGTGAGCAGCATTGGCAGGCCTCTTAAAGCCATATCGTTGTGAACACCAACACAGTCTTTATAAATCTGCACAGCATCCACGAATGCCATAACGTCGCCAGAACCATTAAATCTCGCCGTACAATTAGCCAGGTTTGTACTCACAGTCGTCGTCGGCGGTGGCTGCGCGCCCTGCGTAGGCGGCTGCGACCGTAAAGCTTGCAAGAGGAATACCAGTTGTTGGTCCGTCATAACAATAGGTGCAGGCATCGGTGGCTGCGGTGTGGCGACGGGCGGAGCATGCCCGTACTGTGGCATCTGCGAGCCAGGCAGCTCACGCCCATACAGCGGCGGTGGTGATGGAGCCGAGGCGCCGGCGGACGAAGTTCCAGCCAGCGGCGGCGTTGACGATCGTACGTCAACGAACAATGCGTGTCCATCTGCAGTAGACGGCATCGTACCGTCTGACTGCTCACCAGCCGTAGCGTGCGTATCTACAGGCTGCTGCGTAGCACGTGAAGCACTATTTTTACGCGACCGTGTTAGCACCATGTCTTTTAATGCACTTTATACAACGTTCCGGCACCACAAATAGGTAACAGTGTACCTAGGCAACCTAGTTCGTCACTCAAGTTCGACAACTCTTCGTACACTACGCGTACTTACGAAAACGTTCATACACTTACGCGATTGTTCTAACTCTCCTATACCTACAATACAACTAAAACTAGGTCTCTAACACAAAAGACTCTATTTAAACATCAAAGTTCTTATTTACATTAATGTTCGACGCGAGTCGGTGTTCTAGGAATCCTAACAAAGGTACCCACAGTTTAAAGTCTTAACTCGCACGAAGCATTACTATGAACAATGCTCTTATTGTATGTACACGGATGTTTACACGATTACGATTTATAGCAATCGTAACACTGAATCCACTGTATAGTCACTATATCACACCAAAATAATTATGCTAAAAGTTCCTTAAAAATTTAAAATTGTTGATGTGTGCACAAAACGTAACGAATCTGCGGGCGGCGTGGGCGAAGTACATAACGAATTAAATATGTAACGCCGCACGAAGAAAACCCGAGAAAGTCACTGTTTTCGACACTCAAACACTGTTTTTTTTTTAAGTCTTTATACGAACGTTGTTATACACAATAACAGTTTTACACGCAATAATGCCGTTTTTCACAAAAACACGGCCGCACGTTGGGACGCCAGTTGTAGTCGGGGTACTTTTGTGGTAAAAGAAACTCCAACTATTTGTGCATGTAAACTGTATTTGTATAAAACGTATGTATAATGAACTGTTACATTTAACTTAAAAAGAACATAATTATCGGTAATGGACGGCTCGCGAGGCGCACGAGTATGTTAGCACCGAGCGCGTGCGCAGTTACCGGGCGCTTGTGACTTACTTCTGGTGACATGGGGCGACATTTCTAGGGTTGTACCGAACCGTAACTAGTCACGTAACCTGACCGGTACACGACGAACTCTAGAAGTGCGGGGAGTTGATAGGGGTCGCGCTATAAATGTAAGTATATTCATAACATAAAAAGTGCATAATATTATATTCAAACAATATTATAAATTCTAACAACCACAAAAATCTTGTGTATTAGTGTCCCAACCTCCCCTAACGTCATGTGATTACTAACTTCATGCGCCGGCCGCCATTAGACGCAGCGTCGTACAAAATAAAATAAAATAATCTAGTTTTGTAAACTTACGCGTGAAATGACACATTTTTGTCTTTAACTTTTGGGGTATAATTTTTACATCCTCTGAAAACACACGACGGCATATTTTCTTTATGTTTTGCACAGGTTTTCACACACGACATAAATTAAAAACAAACATAGCGTCGCGCGACAGGTTGGTGCGTGACTGAGCGCAATGTGGCCAATTGGCTTCATTTCATGTTGCCATTTTAGAGTGCGGACAACGTATCTATAGTTTTATACATCATTGACCGTGAAAACCTAAGTGATGTAAGCTGTCATTCCACCTGATTGTTAGGGATTGACACGATTGATAGCTCACTCCACGCTCACTTCACCTAAGTTTTCACGGTGAGAGGGTTACAAAAACGCACGGCAATATTCTACTAGTCAAGCCCTTTCATTTGATACCTACCCACATTGAGGGGGTTGTGAGAAAATATGTAATCCGCCATTTCGTAGCGGCGGCCATCTTGGATTTACAGTGATACTGATGTATTGTCATCAAAACTAAAGTGTGTACCAAATATCAGATCAATTTGCCAACAGGAAGGGGGTAAAATTTCAAGTACCTACCTACTAAATTTGAACCAAATAAATAACAAACAGGTTAAGCTAAATAAAACCGTTTAAAAAAGTATCCTACATAATTATGTCCTGTCCTAACCCAGCACCCTAATTGCGTAAAACATTATCAATCTCAATCTCTCGGACCGCTGCGGTGCCGAAGCGGTATTGCGCACGCACGGTCGTTTGTTTTTATACAAAGCGCGCGGTGCGGCAACAGTGCGGCATCGGTACCGCGAACGCTCGACAACAGGACGGCAACGTCGCAAACAATAATAACACACAACAAACACTACACTAACACTAACACTAGCATACAAACGCACCGCGGCAGTCGGATACGCTTTCGATTTCGGCGTTTGGTATCGGACTGCTACCGTACTGTAGAGGCCCGGGCACGGTAAACGTGCGGCAGCGGTCCGACACGAAACCTCTAAATTGAAAGAGCCCTAAGATCTAAGAATACCAATTTTAGGATTGTTCTTTCAGCAGGATTGCAATAAAGCAAAACTAACATTTTGTTAATCAGCTGATTGATAACTACCGTAGGTTACTACTTACAGTAGTTCAATGAACTTTTCTTTGGGGCACTACTACTTTCATTAGTAAGATTTCCGCATTCTTATGATACTTAAAAATGAGTTAATTATCTAGCGTAATTTATGACAATAATGAAGGTGATTTTCGAATTCGAACTAGGATAAAGTATGGCCATTTATTCGGTCACTCTAGGTATAAAGCGCGCACGTGCGCAAGCGCGTTTATGTGTGTCGTAGTACCTAAGCGGGCGGTACCTACCTCGCGCGTGGAATGGCGACGGTGATTCTCCTCTTTTATGAATAGCTTCATTCTGAATTAGTGTCAAATGTAAACAACAAAAAAAGGAGCGTTTATAATTATTGGCCAGGTACCGTAATTTAAATTGATTATTTACGTCTTTTATGACAACCTCCTGAATTATGACGAGGATGCAAAGCAACATCTTGAATATTGACTGAATCAGTGTGGAACTCGGAATCGATAGTAGTACCTACTGTGATATTTAGGTTTCGGTTTTGTTCGATTCATGTACAGACGCCAGCACATCAACCTACCCGAAACTGTCAAATTTTTCCAATCTACTTTGAACCTTATGCTTTAGCGATAAAGTTGAAAATCTATTAAAGAAATTTGACAAATGGTAGTAGCTCGATGTGCTGGCGTCTGTAGGTACATCATTGTATTTTTTTTGTAACTGTATAAGTACTCGAAATCAGTGAATGTATCGTTTGGTATTGTTGTTGATAATATGGCACTCTGAAATGAAACTAATACAGCCGTTTCGGTTTTTTAGATTTATATTTTTATAATTCTTTCCTTCTTTCTTTCTTTTTAGGGTTCCGTAGTCAACTAGGAACCCTTATAGTTTCGCCATGTCTGTCTGTCCGTCCGTCCGTCCTCGCTTAATCTCTGTGACCGTTAGTACTAGAAAGCTGAAATTTAGTAGGGTGAGTGGGGGGAAGATAGAAAACGGGGTAACACAAAAAGTTGTCCATAACGTCAGACTTAATGCAGTTTTTGCAGTTATGACAACATTGTTAAGATCGCCATTTTGTTACGTTGCACATATCAATCAGCGTTTGTCGCTTTGAGTGACTGGTTGTGTGAAAAATGCAAATGTCTGCGCAGTGACTTTTACGCAAATTAATCGAGTGTTTTAATCTTACCCCGTGTTCTGTAACTTTACTTACGAGGTGAATACGAATGTTTTATTGGAATATCTACTCATTATTTTTAATTCTTAGTTGTGTTATTACATCCAAATATGGCTATTTTTCGTATTTTAGGATTTATTTCAATTTTCCATCTTTACCCACCAATATTTGACGGGGTAAGAAGAACATTTAAAAGTTTCGACCTTACCCCGTTTTCAAAAGTCATACTAATAGTCAGATGTTCTCAAACTGTTCATGATAAGATAAGTATACAAAATAAAATAATCGGTAAGTACCTACCCTTTTATGATTTTATGATGTTCTTATAGAATATCGTTTATGCAAATTTTGAATGAATTAATTTTGTGTATAATTGATTAGTGATTACAAATATTATTATTATAAATACCAACTTAGGACTACCGAATGACTATTCAATAATTGCATTTTGTCAATTCAGAATCACCATGCTACGTAACTACGTCCGGACATCGGCCATAGAGAAAGTAAAACGGAAGGAATCTTTATAATATAATACGTCATAGTGTGAAAGAACAAGACATCCCGAAAAATCCGTGCCGAAGTCGAGATTATTATGTTAAGAATTAAGGTACAACTTCGTAGCCAACTGCAAGCAGCAGCAGCAGGCGACGTGTCGCCTCGACACTACTGGTTTCTATGTGTTTCTATGAAATACCTTCCGTAGCTAGCGACACGTTGTTTTCATAGAAATATATAGACCCCAGTAGTATCGCAGCGACACGTCGTATTCTGCTGCTGTCTGCAGTCGACTACGAACTCGTACCTTTAGATGTAATAAAGATTAAAATTGAATCTTTAAAGATATTGATCCTAAATATGGCAAATTAATGTAAGATAAGTGATTTGTTATTGCTTTTTTGCCTTTGAAGAGTCTTTTTATGTTTTTGTTATGGGCATGAAGCCATACATTTTTTTTTTCTAAGTTGTTGCTTGGATAACTATTTAATTTTGAAATATTTTATCTTTATGTCACTTTTATTTGTTACGTATTGCGCTACATTTGTAGACTCAGATGAAAGAAAAATGCAAACTCTCTGTTTTGTAATATCTCAATAAGTATTAGGATAAAGTAAAATTAAAGGATATATTTGATTGATAGCAATGTTTTATTTTCAGTATAACCTTAAGCAATTAAAGTGGAAAGTTTGAGAACCTCTTTGTCAATCTTCCCCCGGTGGGGTAAGATTGAAATATATAAAAATATAAAAACGTTATATCTTTTTTAACTAAAGGAATTTTGACACTTCAGTCAGTTCTCAGTTTTTAGGGCACTTCAAACTATAGACTAGTGACCACCAACAGCGTCTGACAATCATTTAAACGATTTTAGAAACTATTTCGATCTTTCCCCATCACCCTTTCATCTTTCCCCTGGTTCATTTTCGTGATAAAAACATTTAATTTAATTTTTTTTTATGCTTTGGAGCAGATTTAACAGGATGTTATTAATATGATAGAAAAATATACTCTTTGCTCTTTACTCAAACAAATAATTTTTCAGCATAAGCTCATATGTACTGTTCTACAAGACTTCAAATACAACACTGCTCATCTCATCAAAAAACCGTTCGATCTTGCCCCCACTCACCCTACCAATATGTACCTATATCAATCACGCCGACAAAGTAGTAAAATAAAAATTGGAAAAAATGTTTTATTAGGGTAGCCCCCCTATATGTAAAGTGGGAAGTGATTTTTTTTTTAATTTCAACCCTAACGTGTGATATATTGTTGGAAAGGTATTTAAAAATGAATAGGGGTTTACTAAAATGAACTAAAATCATTTTTTGATAATTTCGGAAATAATCGCTCCAAAAGTAAAAAACAATGTGTCCCCCCCTCTAACTTTTGAACCATAAGTTTAGAAACTATGAAAAAAATCTGCAAAGTAGAACTCTATAAGGACTTTCTAGGAAAATTATTTTGAACTTGATGGAAACAACAGTTTTTGTACAAAAAAGACAAAAAGTTGTACAAAATAATTTCTGGACTAAGTTTGTAGTAGGTATAAACGTATATGCAAGCATTTTTTTAACTTCGTTTACATATTTTATTATCCTGAACGTATCCCTTTGTGTTCGCGCTAAAAACCGTCACGTTTCGGAGCGCCTGCCGCGGAGCGTGCAATGTTGCACGCTCCGTGTTCGCGTACGTACCCACTACCGGGAGCAGTTGCAGGAGCGCGGAGTGCTGCTGGAGCGCGAACATAATGGATAGGTACCCACTTTTAAACTCATAAGTGGGAACACTTATTGTGACGGACGGGAAACTACGGAACCCTACACTGAGCGTGGCCCGACACGCTCTTGGCCGGTTTTTTTTTTGTCTACTTTATAAAGTAAAGAAATCAAGCAGAGAAATTCGGCCAACTGCAGCTAACGCGACGCGTAACTAAAAATAGAACACGAAAAGTACCTACGAAAACAGCAAAGTGCAATCAAGGTCAACGTAAAATGATTTTAAAACTACGAGTACCTACCTATTTTTGTTGAGAATGCCATACGATTTAAAATCCTTTGACATTTATTGATGGTTACCTGTTTACAAAATAATGTATTCGGTATTAAACTCTATGCTCCTGTAAATAATGTTTAAAATTAGTATTAGACGTTAGCTTAGCGCGCTTTCTCGCTCGTTCATCTCTAGCTAGGTACATCACTCCCGCCCGCGCGCATCAAGGATACGGTACCTAAAACCGTGTAACTACTACCACAGTACAATGCATGCCACGAAAGATGAGACTTGACACACCACGTGGTTTGACATGCGCAGTACCTACACGATTTTAGGTATCTTTAGCGGTATGAGGTCTGAGTGCGGGACGGGACCGGACGTCATAGGGGCGGCGGAAAGAGCGGGGGAGGCGGGGTCAAGTCTCATCTTTCGTGGCACGCATTGTACCTGAATCAGTTTGAACCGAATATCATAGATCATGTGATACGATATCGGTATAGTGTCTCGTTCTAGGTACGCGGATACCTGATATAATATAGATTCAGTGCCGTACGATATATAGGTAGGTACTTATTGGATATTGTACCGATACATAGATATTATCGATATACGATTTGTATCGCCCACTCCTACTAAAAGAAAGGGCTCTCTCAATAGGTAGGTACTTACCTACATAATGCAGAATGATTTTTATATCAGAAAATTTCTCGAAGAGTTCATGTGTAAGTTAGTATGTACCTACTTACTAAATGCATGTAGGTACTTACTTGAACTTAGACATTCATTACAGTAATATCGAACCCAGGGTAGATCGCAGATAATCCTATCACTAAGTAATGCATTTTTTCTCACTTCATGATTAAATTGATAAAATATAACTCACACACCCACACACACACACACAGCAAACCTACGATTCGAAACTTGTCAACAATATCACGCATGTTATAAAATTGGCCATCCGTTGACAAACAACGCCATCTAACGATCAAGATTACAGTAGATCTTGATCGTTAGATGATAACTGATAACTTTAGCAAAAATGTTGTTCTGTTTCTTGATGGTTCTTGAAATATCCTGTAGAGGGCGTGCCTCCGCCCGCGCACACATACAAAGATTTATCGTATTTTGTCAGGCCTAAATATCCTACAAATAGTGTTTTTTTATAAGTTTTTTACGATATGCGTCAATAATAGATCATAATCATTTAATGTACGTGCTTTTATTCTGCAAAAATCGTTTAAGTATCGAGATTTGTACCCCGATAGAATGTATGAAAAAGTGTCAGTATCCAATCACCTTAATTATTTTCTACAGTTTTTTTTTTTTTTTTTTTGGACGCTTACCCTGCGACTAGTCTTGGGATCGGAATCAATGTAGGTCATTAACTTCCATTAGCGCCATAAACATCATAGCGTAATATAAATATTACAGTCTCATTGATTGGACCATATTTTCCACTTCGTCATAAGTTTTTAACTTAAGCCATTCAGACAAAGCTTTTTTACATTCGCGGTAGGTTAGTGGGTACATGTCAAGTTCTTTATTAAGAAGATTGTATAAATGGGATGATTGCCTAGGGAATTGTCTTTTTGCGAATGTAGACTTTACCGACACAGTAGGAGCAACCGTGTTTTTCCTTCTGCCTTTTGTCTTTTGTGGGTTGAATGATAGAGTTTTATGCTTAGTTAGAATTATATTAAGTACGTAAAGTTACGTAAAGTTTTCCAATGTATAAAACTATAGATACGTTGTCCGCACTCTAAAATGGCAACATGAAATGAAGCCAATTGCCACATTTGCGCTCAGTCACGCACCAACCTGTCGCGCGACGCGACGCGACGTATGTTTGTTTTTAATTTATATCGTATGTGAAAACCTGTGCAAAACATAAAGAAAATATGCCGTCGTGTGTTTTCAGAGGATGTAAAAATTATACCCCAAAAGTTAAAGACAAAAATGTGGTCATTTCACGCGTAAGTTTACAAAACTAGATTATTTTATTTTATTTTGTACGACGCTGCGTCTAATGGCGGCCGGCGCATGAAGTGACTCTGATAGCTACGTCATTCATGCGCTCGACCAATGAGCATGTAATTTGACTATTACTTATCCTGTGACGTAACTGAAGATGTTTATTTATCTCCCTCTAGCAACAGACATCCCGCCGTACGGTGATATATTTTCTTTCCCTTTCTTTACGCGTATAAGTAGTTATCTAGTATTTTCGCCGTTTTTAAGCGCCGAGATGTTGGTTGATAACGTGTCTATATATAATACGTCATTGCACTATTGTCTTAGTGCTACCACTTAGCTTATATATCTCTCAGATGAGTCGCCACCATTCTGGACGCCTCCATCATAACACCAATCACTTTACTTTGCACAAAATATTAAATACTTATTGAATTAAATACTTCACGTTTGGTGTATGTAGTCCAAAAGAAGCGGCAAACGCCACAGACTACTTAAACGTCATAACCATAGACTATGAATACTCTTTAACTATGGTGATCCCTCTATGGGTTCGGTGTTGTCAGCAGATTACCTCAAGCTGTCTTAAATTACTAGTTTGTTACACGTTTCGCTTTAACAATATTAATTTGACTCTGTTACCTGTTTACTTCGCGAACTACACGTCGCGACAACCACTACGTCGACTGCCGGGAGGACACGGCGTGGCATACACTGGCAGAGTGTGCCGCTCATAAATCATTAAAGTCATCAACACAACTCTCTAAGACAACGTTACCCCAAAGAATGACGATTTCATGAAACAGTAAATTTGTAGCTGCAATACGCTGCAATACATAAACATACATCCGGCCGCCGCCGCTGTGCGCGGGATCCTAGGGCTTCGTCCGCGCGCCACGCTCGCCGCCGCGCCGCGCCGAACAATAACACGACGGCGACCAGCGCGCCACCGAACGATTTATTTAGGAACTATAATGTATATCGAAACTGTATTCCTATTGGTAGATAATGTTAGTAAGTAAGTCACTACTTGTGCCCCTAAGTTTAGATTTTTAAGACATGTACACATTTTGTAGAACAGGCACACGCGCGCTCTTCCACTGTTCAATATTCCTCGTTTATTTTAAATATACATTCGTCGTACATCTGGAGTGTTATTGCCTCTACACCACCTAAGCGCTACATTGGTGACCCCGACGTGATATTAAGAAGAAACACCGACGTGATATTAAGAAGAAACATCGACGTGATATTAAGAAGCTCCAGATCAAGTTGTCATCATGGCTAACAACGGTGAACAAGAACTCTCCGGTGTGTCGACGTCGCTGCGCATTCCACCCATTTGGCGCGACAAGATTCGTCTGTGGTTCGCGCAATTCGAAGCCATCATGTCCGTACAGAAGAAAGGCGATCAAGTTATGTTCGAACTCGTAATCGGACAACTTGAGCGGCAAGATCTCGACGAAATCTCCGACATCATTCTTCATCCGCCCGAAACCCACCGTTATGAAGCACTGAAAAATCGATTGTTCCAAGTCTACGAGGAATCCGAGCAAAGGCAAGTACAAAGATTGCTATCAGAAATGGAACTCGGTGACATGAAGCCTTCACAGCTGCTACGTCGCATGAAAAACCTCGCCGCCGATAATATCTCCGACTCAACGCTACGGATTATGTGGACAAACCATCTTCCACAATCCGTCCGAGCAGTACTCGCAGTCAGCGATAACATCGCGAAACACTCCGATATTCACGAGCTGGCGTTGATGGCAGATAAGATCCTCGAGCAAACACAACCACTCGGCGCAGTCGCTGCAGTTACCTCCGTTCCTGCAATCCCACATGCATCTACATCAATTGAGGAGAAGATCGACGCGCTCACGAGAGAAATTGCAGAACTGAAAAAACATCAATCACATTATCATCAGCATCGACGCAGACCTTTCGACAGACGGCGTTCAAGATCGCGTTCATCGAGCAAGAACAATCGCAGCCGCGCACATAACGACCAATCAGCGATCTGCTTTTATCATCGCAAGTTCGGCAAAGACGCACGAAAATGTACGCGTCCGTGCAGTTTTGATGACAGCAGCATCACTTCGGGAAACTAACGCCTGCGTTGGCTGAGGCGGCAACCGACGCAAGCAATATTTCTTACCGCCTATTTATAACAGACAAAAACTCGCGTCTATCGTTTTTCATTGATACTGGCGCCAACGTTTCCGTGATACCGAAAAGAAAAGGATCGACAGCAAAACCAACGGATTTTTGCTTGTATGCAGCGAACAACACGGTAATTCCAACGTACGGAGAGAAAACATTACAACTGAATCTCAACCTACGAAGACCATACACCTGGAAATTTATCATCGCTGCAGTCAACAAACCCATCATCGGTGCCGACTTCCTGAAACGTCATCAACTTCTTGTCGACATAGCCGGCCGATGTCTCGTCGACAAAGTTACCAACCTGACCGTCAAGGCACCAGTTACCTATTCCGCAGAACCTACAGTCCGAAGTATAGACGTTGATCAGCCATATCACCAACTAATCAGCAAGTTTCCTGACATTCTGCGACCGTCATGTATGAAGGATACTCCAAAACATCGGGTAGAACACCATATTGAAACCACTGGTCCACCAGTACGGCACAGCAAGAGCAGACCACTTCCACCACATCGGTACCTGTCCGTGAAGAAGGAATTCGAGTCAATGGTGCAGCAAGGAATTTGCCGACCAAGCAAAAGTCCTTGGTCCAGCCCACTACATGTCGTCGCGTTCCCAAGAAAAACGGCGACATTCGCATCTGTGGTGACTACCGTAGACTCAATGACGTCACCAAACCCGACCGCTATCCAGTTCCGCGACTCAAAGATTTTACATACCTACTCCACGGCAAGAAAATCTTCACTACTCTCGACCTAAATCGTGCTTACCAACAACTACCTGTACACGAACCGGACATCGAGAAGACAGCTATCACAACACCCTTCGGCTTATTTGAGTTTCCACGTATGTGTCCAGGACTTAAAAATGCTGGACAGACATTCCAACGATTCATACATGAAGTACTCATCGGGTTAGACTACGCATTCCCATTCATCGATGATGTTATCGTCGCATCGGAAGATGAAGCAAGCCACATCGAAGATTTGCAGGAGGTGTTACGCCGATTAGACAAGTATGGCATCACCATAAATCCATCAAAGTGTGTCTTCGGCAGAGAAAATGTTAAGTTCCTGGGCTATGAAGTGTCGAGCAACGGAATCAAGCCACCACAAGACAAAATAACTGCTATTTTTACCCATTCCAAAAAAAGTACACAGCGCCGCTAAAGAAGTTTTCACTTCAAAAAAAACAACAAAAACAAGCCTTTTTATCCTCAATATAATCTTTAACAGTATAAAAGGCTTTCTTGCACAACTTTCGTTTAATTAATAATTTAAATTTATTAAGGCTTAGATCTTGAAGAAAAGAAGGTCAAAGAAGGTCAATCGTATTTTATCAAAAATATCAATAAAATAAATGACTATTTTTCATAATTAATTAGTTAATTAGTCCGTAATGATCAATAACGCTTTTTTAACGCCAATAATTCCTCGAAATGGTTTTGCAATTACAACTTTTTTAAAAATATGAACAATGCCCATTACTGTTTTTAATGTTATCGAACTAATTATGCTTGCCTAATAGACGAATTAGGATTTGACGGATAAGGGATGATGAACTGCAGAAATACCAGTATCTTTGTTTTTCACAATTTCTTCGAATGCATGTGGAAATATTCATCCCAACGGAACCCTTCACTGTGCGTGGTCCGATGTTCACTTGAAAGGTTTTTTTATTTTTGACTACGAGGTTTTTTTGGTAGTTGCTCAAACCAAAGAATTTCGCATTGGAAAAGATTATTTTGTTCTCCATTTTAGGAAATTAAAATTCTTTGAAAATTTAAATCGGAGCGTGTTTATTGTCAAATGATGTCAGTGCCACTGTCAGACACTGTCCAGTGTCAGTGTCATATTACAAAGTACTCTGTGATCAGTGTCAATCACACAGTTTTAAAAGTCACAACAAGCTTTTTAAAATGAGTCAATTTCTTTGAAAAGAGGAAAATACTGATAGATAGATGTCAATGTAATCAGTGGTTAGGAACACTAGATCTAGCTCTAGCCAACATGTTAGCTCAAAACGAAAGTAAGTCATCTAAACTGTACAGCTGGTTTATTTTTGAAGTTGTTTTTCTTATCAGAATTTGTTACGTCCCTGTGCACTATGCAAATAATTTCGATTTCGAGGTACTGTCAAACTCTGCTCATTAATAGCTAAGGTACATAGAACAAAAATAACTGGTTGCCGGCCTCAGGAACGCGGTTTAGACCTCATTTTCGCTGCTATCTTCTGGCTTGTTACATTGGGAAGTTTTCAAAATACAACCATATTCATTCCTCCAGGATACATAGAACACAATCTATATCACTACCGGCAGCGCTACAACTGGGACTGTGGCGTGGCCTGCGTGCTGATGCTGTTGCCATCAGACCAGCGAGACAAGATGCTTGACAACTTTGAGCAGATCTGCCAGGATGAGGGGTTCCAGCAATCTACATGGACTATTGATTTGTGCTATTTGTTGAAGAGGTAAATTAATATGAACTAATATTAACCTGATGGATGGAGATGTATAGCTTGATGTGTAGCTGTGTGTACTACAACTCTCACTCTGAAAAAAAACAATTATGATGTATGTTTGAGTTTTCTAAATCAGAAGGCCTACATTTAGCTGGCTTGCTATTAACATGTTGTACACAGTCACACAATAACACATCAAGCTATACATTTCCAGTTTCAGCTGACCTCGCATTGTATAGGCTTTTCGTACAATCAGAAGTCAGCTTATCGTCGCCTTAGAGTGAAAACCTCTGGAATGTAAATAGCATTTTATGCATTTCGGAGAATCTTATAGTATCAAACAGTTCTGGATATAAAAGGGGGTTAAATTTCCATATTAATTAATAAGAATACAGAACCTTCTTTTTTGAAGTCGTTAAAAAATACATAGAGGACGCCGTACAAAAATTTTGCAGCACACAGTTCTTTCTTCCTCCTGAAAAGTTACTTCTTTTACACTTACAAGATTTTCACTCTAAGGTGTCGTTATACTGGTAATGTATAGCTTGATATGGTACGAGTAAGTTCTGAGAATCAGGAAATAATGAGAGTTGTTAATTGTTTTGTGCAGGTTTGGCATCAGACACTGCATGTACACTACATTGCTCGGTGTGAATGAAGACTACAGGAGACATGGATACTATGACAGGATTATAAATATGGTATGACAAACTGTTTTTGAGTTGTCATCCAAAAAACATGGTTTTGTTTTATACCTAATTCCAAAATGATTGTCGTAAATGTGTAAATGTGCTAATATCCAAAGAAAAATAATAAATACATATCTAGATAGTGAACACTAAGGGCCGGAGCTGACTGACGTCGCGGCACGGCAGGGCGTGCTTCGGCAGCCCGGACGCTTTGGTATAACGCGGCATCACGTCGTCACGTCGTGGCATTTCGCAGAAAGCCTAGCCTGCCAAAACCTTATTCCAATTAGTTTAGTTGTCGTAATTCTGTGATTCTGTGTTTATGTGGCTCGCGGGACGCGGCAGTGGCACGCCGAGGCAATCCGTGGAATAAAAGGCGTCCCGCGGCATGCCACGACGTGCCGCAGTATGCCACGACGTGCCGCAGTATGATTGTATCGAAATAAAGTAATATGAATTCTAAACTCATTGAAATAAGGATAAAAGAACTTGATCAGAAATAAAATCCTTTACCGTGCCGTGCTGTGCCGTGACGTCATTCAGCGCTGGCCCTAAATTGCCTGTAGCTCTTGGCTAGCAATCTTTCCTTAGAACAAAATTATTATATTGATAATATCAATTGGATCTAATCAGTACCATTTTCACAAAACTTACAATTTCTACTTACTTTCTAGGACCGAGAACGTGTAAAGCGTCGTTTCGCTGAAGCCACAGCCTGCAGCATAGATGTTCAGAAGCACTCACTGACCCATGCAGAGTTGTTGCGGCACCTGACTACTGCAGGACCAGTCATAGTGCTGGTTGATGCCTCTATGCTAGTCTGTGATCTCTGCAAGCATAATAAACTGAAGGCTGAGTTCAGGTACCTTCCCATTGAATACATTTAGGGTGAAATTCCACTGAGTAGAGACAAGCAGAGCGGAGTAATTGATTAATAACATTGTTTGAAATCCACATTGCGTCTTTCGTCTCATCTATGATAGGTCGATTCTTGCTCGTCTATGCTCCGCTTGACTCGTCTGTCTTTATATGAATTTAATATCATTACCCCTCTCGACTGTGAAGTTTGGCTGGATAATTTTATTTGACACTTTTATAAAGAATCTTTACTGGAGATACACAAAAGTACGCCTAGTAGTGTAGACACACTGGAGGGCCAGCCCCTCTGTCACCCCACTGTTGTTTATACTCTCTTATTTTATTATCCTCATACCCTTTGAACAATGGAAAAATAAGCTTTGGACGGGAGCCTAACAGCAGGGTCTGTCCTGCAGGCGTTGTTTCGGCGGCGCATACAGCGGCCACTACATAGTGCTGGTGGGCTACAGCCGCCACAAGCTGCTGTACCGCGACCCGGCGCTGCGCGCGCGCCTGTGCGCGGCCGCGCCGGCCCGGCTGCAGCGCGCGCGCCGGGCCAGCGGCACGGACGAGGACGCCATACTGGTGTATAGGGACTATAGGTGATGGCAAATCAGGTAGGAGTAGGTTTGAGCAAGTAATTACGTGATTGTTTTGTGCTATTTATTACCTATAGCTTTTATTGTGTATAGGAAGTTCCAAAAGTATATGTAAAAAATGTTAACAAATGGATCAATGGCAGAATGGAAAATGTACAGACGCCAGCACATCAAGCTACCCGAAACTGTCAAAATTTCCCAATCAACTTTGAACTTTATGTTTTAGCGATAAAGTTGAAAATCTATTAAAAAAAATTGACAGATTGTAGTAGCTTGATGTGCTGTCAAAATCAATTTCCTTAGTATTGTATAATTGCATAGCACTGATGGGATTTCTATGTACCCTATAGCTACCATTTACCGGGTAATAATATGTCTTTCATTGACTCGAATGTGCCCTGGCATCTGATAGTATGTCATGCTCACTCAAATGTCTCGCTGACGGTGGCGTGTGTATTGGATCATCTAGCTCCCTTCAAAATGGTTGAGCTGAATGGTGCTGATTTATGCGTCATGTTCGTGAACGGGCGCCGTCAGTTGGGGCTGGCCATCACTTAGCTGCCTCGGCTTATTTTTAATTAATTAACTTTTGGATTGTAGTTTGTTAAGTACTATTTGTTGTACTCTGGACGCTTTTAACACGTACTTCCCTCTTTCTTAATTTTTTATATCGTTCTCACATTATATAATTTTAAAATCAAAAGTAATGATGTAACTAATATTTTTGTAAAATATCATTTAAAAAGAGTGTCCATGGAGTTTCTTGCCCGTTCTTCTCCATAGGTACCTACGCTTTGGAATGGGCAACTACTTAGCTTCATATTTTTTGACTGACCGACTTCTGGACAATTCAAAAGTGCCTGTAAATGCTTTAATTGAAATAAATGCTTTGAGTTTGAATCGGCACCAATGTTACTTTTGGAAAAAGTGGTGAGATATAAAGTTGAAACTAGCTTTAACAGATGAATGTGTTACTAATTCCTTTTGCTGTGTGATTGAGTAAAAATTGATCCTGAACAGGTTTTGTTTACACTTTTATCAGATACTTTTGGAATGGATCAAAAATAGGTACAGACGCCAGCACATCAAGCTACCCGAAACTGTCAAATTTTTCCAATCAACTTTGAACCTTATGCTTTTTGAAAATCTATTAAAGAAATTTGACAGATTGTAGTAGCTAGATGTGCTGGCGTCTGTACGTTCTAGTCTTGCTGACAACAGTCGCAACATTGTTACGTTTGTTGTGCTGGTAACATGTGCATGCTGCACACACATACTGATTGAATTATTGCCAAGAGTAATGTTGTGCAACTTTTGTTAGGCATAAATACGAGACTGTATTCATTGTTATTGTAACTTGTAAGTACAATTTTTACTTTTTACTGTAAGTACAGTCAGCATAAAAAACACTATCCAACGAACAGGTCAGATTTTAAAAACTTTTAAATTAAGTATTTGTAACAAATTATTGGGCAGAAGTAATAAAAAAAATGGTAAGTATTATCAACAATAAATATTAGGTTCTATGGTATTTTTGTTGCTGACTGTACAACAAAGCCAAGAAGTGATGAGCTCTAATTCCTACAGAATAAGGCAGCTAATTCAGTGACAACAATGTATTATTATAGCGATACCAATTGACAAATGAGACATAATAGGTATAGATTGTAAGATTTAAAATTAATCATTACAGTATTACATATTTTCATTCCTTTTGCAATCAATTACATGTGCCTTATTAATGCATAATTATATAAGGATTACTAAAAACTTTGTGTAGCATTGCTGGCTCTTAGTTGGTTATAGTACCTTTAAGATGTTTAGTTTTTAATTTAATTTACAAGAAACGATTAACATATCAACAAGCGTCTATCCTCGGAAAAGTTGGATAAAAATATTTTATACCGTGACGATTAGAGTGGTTGTTCTTTGAGATTGTAATTTCCTGAAAACCCAGTACCCAAGGAACTCTTTCCTCAACTAGAAATCGAACTTAAGACTAATAGAGCTTTAGTATAATATTTATCGTTTTGAGCCTAGGGACCCTGCTCCTGGACACTGGACAAACTACTTGTATGAACTCATTGGATTATGTGTCACCAAGGGAACTCTAACAGGGAAGTGAAAATCTTGGGATTTAACTCTAGTAACAACATGACTCATCCCTGATTCTATGGTAAACAAACATTGCTTTACTATTATGCGCACACGCGACGACGACGTCCAATTCTTCCTTACCAATTATGTTCGTAACAGGATAGAGGTACCAGGGGAAGTACAGTGATGAAAACATCGTTAGGAAACCCTGATTTGATGGTCGGAAACCCTGACTGGACGATCGGAAAGTTTCACCATTCATCATCATCATCATCATCATCACCACCATCACCACCATCACCCACAGCCCCCCTCACTCGCAGCTGGGCACAGGCCTCTGTTCACGTGCGCCACTCCCGCGCCCCGGTGCCAGCCTCATCCAGGTTCTACGCGCGATGGTAACAATGTCGTCCGCCATTTCGCCGCCGGACGAACGACATTTCGTCTTGCAGTCCTTTCCATCTATCATCATTTTAACCGAAAGACATCCACTGCTGGACATCGATTGGTCTTGCGCTTCTCGCATCCTGCGGATTGTTAACATGCAGCAAGCAAAATGAACCTTCAATACTTATTTCTTATCTGTGTGTTAAAGAGGCATTTGCCTTGCAGTGGGATTATTACAGGCTGTTATTATACTACTGAGACATATATAAAGAGAATCGCCGAATTGTCTACTGCTGTGCAAACCAAACTGCAGTATTTTATACATTTGCCTCCGAGTTTATTGCAATAACGTCGAAAACGATATTCTCTTTTTCAAAATGAAAATATTTTATTTGACATAAACCTACATTACATGGGCTCTTAAGAAACGTCAGAAGCTAGGTGCACGGTTCCAACTGGTCGTTTCCCATGGAAAATAGCCTACAATGATGAACTCCTATAAGTATACTTATTTAACTAGTACATATCTAATCTAGACCACTTGTTCAATAGTTGTCATCGTAAAAGGTGTCCTTTACGATGACAACTTGATGAATTTGCCAAGTTAACAATGTCATCCGATAACAGTCCCCTGTAAAACATAGGCCTTTCTCTTACAAAAGAGAAACGAGCTATGTATATTGACCACGTTAGACCACATGTGGCGATGTCAAACTAGTCGGACCATGTTTCCTTACGATGTTTTTGTACCCTTACCTATTATGTCAGTAATGTCCATGTCCATCTGGTGCAGATTCAGGTCAGACAGAGGTCCGAAAACACGCATTGGACAGCTTGTACTTACCTACTTGATATTTATTCTAATCTAATAGTTCAACTCACCCTTGAATTGAATGTCATCCACAGTTTCGCACTGACAAACTTACAATTTTCTTCAATTATTTCACGATATCACTCAATTGTTTAACACGAAAACGTCTATACACTAATAAATACGTCCCACTCTGATCACAACAATAAATAGACGATAGTACTGTCACAATACATACCTACCTAATAGGTAGGCAGGCGCTTTAGTATGACATAGGTATCTCTCCCCAGGAGAGATGTCATACTACATATTCATACAGTCATGTAGTATGAAAGTTATAAAACATACATTGCTCACATTTATGAAAAATACCAAAAGTGTTAGGGTTTATTTTTATACGATGATAAAAGTTACAGTTGACGTTTAAACGTCAAAAATGTATGGTTAAACAGTCGGTAATCACTACCTACTTAACTTTAGGGCTCCCACACATATGCCTGTAACTTGCACAAAAGTATACAAGTAGCTGGCATACCAGTATGGTATTCACCAATCAGAAGTTGTTATGGCACACGGCATGCAAGCTGATTGGTGTTGGTGAATACCATAATGACATGCAATCTACTTGCATACTTTTGTGCCACCTACTGGCATGTGTATCTGTCATAGGATTGTGCATAACTAAAGGGCAACACTAGTTGTGGTGGCACAACCCTATGATACAAAAAGGCATTCCAACATGGCCGACCGAGACAAGGCAGTCGTGTGACGATTAGTTTATGAATATATTTCTACTTTTACAAGTGAGTTTTATTGATCAACCACAAGTAAAACATGGTGGCAGCGGTGTAAAAAAAAAAGAACCACAAAATGGATATGGAAAAACTCGCCGAAATAGTGCGCCAACAGGGCGATATAATAAAAGCGCTCCAGGAACAGCAAACACGCAATATAACCGTGCCATGGCCTACTCCTATGAATGTGCATAATGATCCGGAGCAGTCCTTCAAAACGTTCATTGCGTCATGGAATAATTACTGCAGGGCGTCACAAATCGACCTATGGCCAGCCGAACAAGCGTCGAGAAAAATAAGTATACTTCTAAGCGCCATTGGCGAAGACGCTTTGAAAAAGTACAATAACTTTGGGCTCGACCTAAACAAACTAGAAGGAAAATATGACGAAATCATAGCTATGATATCGACTAAAATGATTCCTCAAAAAAATGTAATCTACAACAGATACATCTTCAACTCAAAAAACCAACTTGCAGGCGAGGCATTCGAAACTTTTTATTCTGACCTGATGAAGTTAATCGAAGATTGTGAGTATAAAGAATGGAGAGATGACATGCTACGAGACAGAATAGTACTCGGAATTCAAGATGTAAAGGTCAGAAGGGAGCTTCTGAGAAAAGAAAAACTAACCCTCATAGAAGCTGTTAATATTTGTAGAGCTGCGGAAATAACAAACAAACAAATGCAGACATTAACCAGCACATCAGAAACAGTAAAGAAAATTGAGAACAAATCAACAGAGAAGAGAAAGTGTAAATTCTGTAATGGGACTCATGAGTTTGTTAAAGGAAAGTGTCCGGCCTATGGAAAAATATGTGAATTCTGCCAAGGAAAAAATCATAATGCTAAAGCATGTAAAAAAAAACAGAACAGCAAAATCAAGAATATTGAATCAAAAGTGGACTACAACAGCGATGGCTCGTCTAAAGAAAATGAAGAATACAATCTGGTCATAAACAAACTCTCTCAAAAAGACCACTCCGACAGTGAAAATGGAGCTGAGTGCACTATAAAATATAAAATGTTTAAAAAATGGCAAAATATCAAATGTCTCATAGATACAGGGGCTGATGAGTGTCTTGTAGGCTTAGGAAATCTAAAAAATATGTATGACTCCAACCATGTTAATCAGAAACTAAAGCCATCTAACAAAAAGTTGTATGACTTTGGTGGCCATAAAATAGCCATAGAAGGAGAATTTGATATAAAAATGAAACACAAAAATTCAATGCACAACGTGACTTTCCAGGTTGTTCAAACAAACCACAAACCTCTATTATCTTTCAAAATATCAAAGCAAATGGGTCTTATAAAAATTTGTAAAAAACTTGTAAACTCCAATGTTGACACTGACACTCAAAATATTATCAACAAATACGACTCAGTTTTTCAAGGACTTGGCAAGTTTTCAGGTGAAATAGATTTAGAAATCAACACTGAAATTAAGCCTGTAGTCCAAAAGGCTAGAAGGGTTCCTCTAGCTCTCCGAGAGCCTCTGAAAGAAGAGCTGCATAGACTGGAACAACAAGGAATAATACAAAAGGAAGAAAATCACACAGATTGGGTAAGCAATATATTAATTGTTCAAAAAAATAAGAATTTTAGGATTTGCCTCGATCCCATACCACTAAATAGAGCTATCAAAAGGCCTAACTATCAATTCACCACTATAGATGAAGTATTACCGGAGCTAGGTAAAGCCAAGATATTCTCTACCTTTGATGTAAAAAAAGGATTCTGGCATGTACAACTATCTGAGGAAAGCAGTAAGCTCACAACTTTCTGGACTCCGTTTGGTAAGTACCGTTGGAAAGTTCTTCCCTTTGGTATTGCCTCTGCTTCGGACTACTTTCAAATGAGAATGTATGAAATACTTCATGATCTCCCTGGAGTTGAAATACTGGTTGATGACATTCTTATTTATGGTATTGGAGACTCACAATTTGAAGCCATATCTGACCACAACAGAAAACTAGAAAGTTTACTTCAAAGACTTTCACACTACAACTGTAAGTTAAATAAAGATAAAATGAAATTGCTTCAAACATCTGTAACCTATTATGGTCATATATTCACCACTGAAGGTCTACAACCTGACTCTGAAAAAGTACATGCCATTAAATCCATGCCTGTACCCAAAGACAAAAAAGAGCTACAGCGATTTCTTGGTATGGTCACCTATCTTAGTAGATTTATTCCGAACCTTAGCACAGCATCAACCCATTTACGGCAACTAACACATGATAAATCCATATGGTTATGGGATAAAAAAGCCAAAAAAGAATTTGAAACAATAAAATCATTGATTAGTGACATAAAAAATTTAAAATACTATGATAGGACTCAACCTTTAATAATTGAATGTGATTCTAGTGGTGCAGCCCTAGGCGTGGCAGTCCTTCAAGACAATCAACCAGTTGCCTATGCGTCTCGCACCCTGACACAGACTGAGAGAAAATATGCACAAATTGAGAAGGAACTACTGGCTGTTGTGTTCGCTTGTACCAGGTTTGATCAACTCATTGTTGGAAATTCTAAAACTATTATAAGGACAGATCACAAGCCACTCCTAAACATCTTCAGAAAGCCATTATTGAGTGCACCAAAACGCTTACAATCCATGCTCCTAGTTCTGCAGAGATATCAAATTGAATTAGAATTCATCCCAGGAAAGGACAATGTTTTGGCAGATACTTTGTCAAGATTATATGTTGGTTGCAATGACATAGAAAAGTCAACTGAAAAGAAAATATTTAAAATTATTGAACAAATAAACCCTCTTCACAACATATCTCTTTCTGATAAAAGTCTAATGAAGGTAGCAGAAGCCACAAGCAAAGACAGTGAATTTACATTACTGTCAGAATATATTAATAAAGGCTGGCCTAAATATATTAGCGACATACCAGATTCACTCAAACAATACTATAGCTTCAAGGATGAATTAACAACCCATAGAGGACTTATACTGAAAAATCAGACAATAATAATACCTCAAGGCTTAAGAAAGCAAGTTCTGATTAACCTACACAAAGCTCATAGTGGTATAGAGAATACTCTGAAACTTGCTAGAGACTCGGTATTTTGGCCTTCAATATCAAGAGATATTAAACATGTGGTCAAATCCTGTTCTGTGTGTACAAAGTATTTACCGAATCAACAAAAATTTTCAATGCAAAGCCATCAGATTCCGGAATACCCTTTTCAAAGAGTATCAATGGATGTATTCTTTATTACAAAAAATGGTAGACAATGCAAATATTTAATAACAGTTGATCACTACTCTGACTTCTTTGAAATAGACAAACTAAGGGATTTATCTGCAAACTCTGTCATAGATAATTGCAAAAAGAATTTTGCCCGTCATGGTATCCCTGAAGTGGTATGTACTGATGGAGGAACCAATTTTATAAATCATGATTTCTCAAAATTTTCTCAGAACTGGAATTTTACACATGTTACATCATCACCAAATCATCAGCAGGGCAATGGCAAGGCAGAGGCTACTGTAAAGATAGCAAAAAAGTTATTATTAAAATCAGTAGATTCTATGGAGGACTTTTGGCTCAGTTTATTAAACCATAGAAACACTCCTAATAAAATAAATTCTAGTCCAGTACAAAGACTTTTCTCAAGAAGAACACGCGGGTCCTTACCCATATTACAAAACCTTTTGAAACCTCAGGTAATCACTGATGTAACTCAGAACATTACAAAAAAAAGAGAAGTGGACAAATATTATTATGACAGAAAATCTACCAAAGCAATTAAACTTGAAATTGGACAACCTGTAGTGGTCCAACTTCATCCATCCATCAACAAATATTGGTCTCCAGGGTACATTGAAGACATTTTGTCAGACAGGTCATATCTGGTTAATGTTAATGATTCTGTTTATAGAAGGGATCTATTACATATACGCCCATGTCATACAGAACAAGAGTCAACAAATGAGTCTGTTAACAATAACCAAACTCAAGTGAATAGCTCTGACAGTCCGGATATACATGATCTACCATCACTGCCAGATCACTCCAACTTGTCACCCAATTCACCCCCTAGTTTAGATGCAAATGTAACCAATCCTCATACAAATGAAACAAACTCCCAAACTAATCATATTGAAAAAGACATCTCATCTACCCCACCAACTAATTTGTTGGGAAGAGATGATTGTAGTAACTTGTCTACTAGACCAAAGCGAGACATAAGAAAGCCTAGCTATTTAAAAGATTATATAACCTAGATTAAGTTATAGGTTGGCACTGGCATTGGATTCTATCTGGATTTTGATTTATATAATGTTTATCTAGAATGTATGTTCATGTAAAATTCAAATGTTTAATTTAGTTTTAATTGTTTAGTTTAGTAAGTTCTTGGATAATTAGTATTAAGCATTTGGGTGTCTCTGTAAGGGTACCCAATTCTTAATTCTGTAAAAGAGAACGTGTCATAGGATTGTGCATAACTAAAGGGCAACACTAGTTGTGGTGGCACAACCCTATGATACAAAAAGGCATTCCAACATGGCCGACCGAGACAAGGCAGTCGTGTGACGATTAGTTTATGAATATATTTCTACTTTTACAAGTGAGTTTTATTGATCAACCACAAGTAAAACAGTATCCTTAGCAGGAAGCAACGTTTATGAATAAAGGGGTTAACTACCAAGCAATATAGCAAATCCTTGGTCCATATTGGTCAGCCATGTGTAAACACTGGTTCCAATCACAACCATTGGTCGGTGTTCGAAGGGTTACCGACCCGTACCCGTAGTGATGTTGGCACTGGCCTACCAATGTGTAAGCTATAATCTATGGCAAGGGCACTTTAGCCCTGCTAAGGCAGTGTTCACGATCACAAAATATTCAGTTGTTAGTAGATACCTACAGCTTACAGGCCCGTGCCGGACGGCGCGTACGTGTTCCACGCGCGCTTCAAAGAGATGTCAGCATCAAATGAAGGGGCCCGTCAGGGCCGAAGCCTGCCGGGTCAGCGGGATTGTCCGAAAGGGTTACCTACCGCTGCCCCGGAACATAAAGGGCTAAGGAAGGAACACGGGTTGGTTTTAGTCAGTAAGAGTCTGACACTCCCTTCCGCTCCACCCAGAACGGGAGGGGTCATTTGATGACTTCCCAACCGCAAAAAAAGATACCTACCTACCTACCTAATTATAGTTATAAGTTACAAGTGCAAATAAAAAAAAAATGCCAACACATTCTGCAGCCATTGACTAAAATACTATCTTGTGTCCTGTTTCATTAAACACCAACATTATCTCTCTCTCTGAATTCTTATTAATATTGCCAATAAGTAAATACATACGTTTTAGTTAGGTACTTCCATAAATATTATTTATAATACAGGCACTAAATAATTACGTTACACGTGTTTGCAAGTATGCACCCACCCTTACCGGGGTATTCTCAAACCATAGAGCTCACAAATCTATGAAATCTCTATAACTTTTGTCTATTGTTGGGGAATCCCAACAAATTGATGGTGCTGCTACACTATCTTGTAAGTCTGGAGCAGTAAGATTCATTATTGTGTAACTAGTTGAATATGTTAATGTTGTTGTTGAATCGGCAGAGGGCGAGCCCACGCCGCTATTGAAAAGCCGTGACCCTATTGAATGAAAAACTTCTAATCGCTTAATATTGAAGCCTGGCCAATAGAAATGTGATGCAATATTGTTGTCCATTTGTCTAATAGGTATTAGTGAGTTGGGTTTCTGTCTATCTCTGTAGCAATCTGTTTGTTTCGATAGCATCTTGTGATAGAAATACACACATGTTGCAATAGGTAGTTATTGCAGCATACCTCAGCTTCTCCCTCGAGGAAAATTCATATTTGTACAAATGTTAGTTTCTTACATCATTGTTCAAACTCAAACTCAAAGCATTTAGGTAGGTAGGTACTTATTTCAATTAAACCATTTACAGGCACTTTTGAATTGTAAAAAAAATATGAAGCTAGCTGCCCATTCCAAAGCGTAGGTACCTATGGAGAAGAACGGGCAAGAAACTCCATGGACACTCTTTTTAAATGATATTTTACAAAAATATTAGTTACATCATTACCTACTTTTGATTTTAAAATTATATAATGTGAGAACGATGTAAAAATTAAGAAAGACGTACGTGTTAAAAGCGTCCAGAGTACAACAAATAGTACTTAACAAACTACAATCCAAAAATAAATTAGGTAGGTAATTAAAAATAAGCCGAGGCAGCTAAGTGATGACCCGCCCCAACTGACTTGTTTCATGTTTAGTATGTAGTAGCCAGTAGGTAGTGGGAATGAAGGACTTTAGTTAGTCCCAACGTCGCATTTTAGTTGTAGGAATAACAACACAGTAGATACTTACTTAAATGTAAGTAGGTACCTACCTATTTAATCTGGGGGCACGGGAGAGCCCCGCCAAGACGAGCCAAGCAAAGCGCAAGGGCACTACCTGCGTACCTTTTCTCGAAGCGCTTCGTTTGAACCCTCATAACTTGGGTTTGGATTATACCAGATAAACAAAATTCTCGGGATATGATGTCAATAGTGGACTTATTAAACATATAACATAAGTAAGTATAAAGTTTTTATGGAAGTTTATATGAGACTTCCGCAAATTTTGATGCTAGAGGTCTGAAAATTAATATAGGGACTCCTTATTATTTCACAAACTCTACACCTTAGTCAAATTATGTGGCTTGGCCGTTTCGCTACATGGGCGTAAGGTGAAAAATGTTCATGATTACTTTTATGTTATAGGTGCAATAGTTCTTGTAGCAACGAAACGGCCAAGTCTCATATTTTGACTAAGGTGTAGAGTTTGTGAAGTTAGAACTTGTAGAGTTAGGGCGTGTAGAGTTAAAAGCTTGGCTCTACATGAGATCTGATAAGTTTTTGACAGTGCGAGCCATAGGGGTCCTGTCTTGGCAACATTTTACATGAAAATGTTTTTGGTGGGACATGTCAAGATTAAAACTTCGTCTCTTGCCCAAAATGTATCAAAATGTAATTAGGTAGGTACCTACATTAAAAAAAAAGTAGAAATTAACTAAGTAGGTATCTACAGAAAAGATTAGGATTTCTCCGTTTGTTCCGTAACATAGCTTTTTGATAATAAAAGTGTGTGTTCGTGGAGTTTCTTGCCTGTTTTTCTACATAGGAAATTTGAAATGGCCTACGCTGTCCTCCCATACGTACCTACTGTAATTTGAAAACATTGTAAAAGCCAATTATTTTTAAAAAGAGTAACCGTGGAGTTTCTTGCCGGTTCTTCTCCATAGGAAACGACCAATGGGAACCGTGCACCTAGCTTCTGACGTTTCGTAAGTGCCCATTTAGGTTTATGTGAAATAAAATATTTTGATTTTCAGGTTTGTGAGTAGCAAATCGGTCAGTTACTGTGAAGGTTTAAGTTATTACCTAGTTATCTACAGCTACTAATACTATTGAATAATACACCGGGTACCTACAATGTTTAAACCTTAAATATGCCATAATAATGACTGTGATTTAATTGTACTGTAAAAGAGAGAAACCATTCTCCCTTTTCATATTAACAAGACATTATAATAGGTTTATAAATAATAATATCTAGTCCAACTTAGAAGTAAGTTAAGTTATACAACGTGGAGACGGCAATGTAAGAAAATACTGACAATACTAATGCATTGGATTATTTTTAAATTATCAAATAAGTACATAAATCCTAAGATCGAAATTGAAAATGTTTTTTATTACATACTTAAAAACAAAATAGTAGTAATGGTCCAACTATGGATTTTGCCAATCTTTCACTAGCTATGCTGACTGAACTATTGGATATATTTGGTTGGATATTTTTGTATGCAGGCTGGGAACGTCATTAGATATACGAAGTTTAATATATTGTCGTATTGTCTCCTCTGCCTTGTATAGCAAATTATATCAAATCATTGCATCACCTATTATGTACCTACCAAATGTATACGTGTCAAAAGAGACTCAGGAATACAAATAATTTTATTAGTAACAGGTAAGCTAGTGAAATTTCCAATTTCACAATTATTCCGCTAGTTTTACATAGGTAGTAGGTATGTAAGTCAAGGAAAAAATATCAATAAGTCCCTAATATTCATAACATTGACATATTATAGACATTGTATACGTAGTGGGAAATTCACAATATTCCCCAGGTGTAGTCTGCGTCACTGTAAAACTTGCATATTTATTTTATATTTTGTGACATTTTTGTACATGACATATTTACTTATACGTATTTTTGTAAATAATTTTATTAATGACATTAAGTAAGTAATTGACTAAATAACAAGAATATTGATGTGAATGGAAGTTACGACTTCGTAAACTAATAAATTGATACTTACCTACTTATTACTTAATATATTTTTTTAATTACTTATAATATGAGACGATTTTATTTGAAAGCTATCGGTCCTTTATATTGTAGAAATTTATGTATTTTTATTGATTAGAGGTACGGATGTAAGTTATGTGCCATAGGAACCTACTGATTTAAAGTTTTTAATAATGGGATTGGCTAATACCTATCTGCTAATGTTGCAGGTAAAGCTACTGAAATTATGGAAACTTTGGGAGTAAACCGACCAGAGACTATAATTATGTACCTAGGTACTTCAAAAACTCGCCCGGGTTTACCCTGGACAAAAACAATTTTTTTAAAATAATAGGTAGGTACCTACTGATAATAACCACGACGTTTTTCTCTTACACATAACAAATAATAGGGTTGGAAAGAGAGGAATATATGATTTTTATTCTTCTTTGAGCTAACATTAAAAAAATCCTTTGTTTGCGGAATTATCTACCTACTAATATAGTGTTCTGCAAGTGTTGTTATCTCTATCGCATAAATGAAAATATAGCTACTGTTAGAAAGAGTAAGACGTCGGTATCAAAATCGTTGAATCCGCCCATTCATGTATGACAGAAACACCTACTCGCTTTAATACAGTCAGCATAAAAATTAGTTGCGATTCCATATATGTATGTATTTTCTGATTCATGATTTTCATTTTCAAAATTCAATATGAAAATTAACGGTGCTGTTTAGTTACAATGGGAATTCCACTGAATGACCAGATGAGACCATAAAAGTATGGGTTAATGTTAACATTTTATAACGTATGTGCGATATTTCTACAAATGGCTTCAAACCGATTGACGCAGCTGTAGCACGTCGGATCTCATAATTGGTAAAATAAATAAAAAACAAACTAATACTATAGCAAAAGTATCGTGACGGTCGGATTGTTAATTTTTTTTTCGGTCTAGGTAGCTCTCATTCGCCAAGTGTGCTGAGTATGACGCGCGATAAGGATCTTCGTTCCAAAAAGAAAAAAATGTTGTTAACATCACACTTTCGCTTCTACATGAGTGGAATTATTATGGATGTTGCGTTGCCAACGCTCCAAGACTATGTTGAAATATTTAGTAGGTGGATGGTACCTCCTATGAAGACAATCATTCCAATCTCCTTCAAAATGTGCGAGCACGAGCACAGCCGCACGGGCGATAACCGTTGAGATTTTAGTCAGAATTGTTTCGCTTGATTATAAAACGTTTCTATGGACTTAGAACTTTTCTGAGAACAATAATAAGTGTTTATATTAGGTTCTAAAAGTACAAAATAAACCGTTGATAATGGACACCTTACTGCTGACTGACTGACCGACTGTACCAAGTATAAATATGAGGCCAACGAGCGCAGACTCATTGAATTCCTTATTCCGTCGCAATAAGGCGTAAACTGCGCTCGTGTGATTATTACAATTTTGACGCTGGTATAAAAGGGAGAGGACTGTGGAATCTGTGCTTGTTTTGTACTGATACCCTCTCTGAGAGGGTGGTTATTGTGAAACAGTGAATTGTTAGTGACATGACAATGAGCAACGGCTGTGCCAGCGAGATTTTAATCGTAAGTACCTACTTCCTCAAATACTTTTAAGCTTTGTTTTGATTGGTGATATAACTAGGCTACCTAAACGCAAGAAACGCAAGTTTTAAAAGCAATAAAAGTATATTATCGACTACAGTAAACAAAATCAGAAAAATACATGTTATTCTTCAATATACCTAGCATATACATTGAAGAATAACATGTATTTTTCTACGTTTTTTTCTTTTTTTTTTTTGTTTTTTTCTTTTTTTTTAATTTGATACGATAGAAAAAAAGCGTGAAGATACCTCTAAAATAGTACAGTCGCCAGCACATCAAGCTACTACAATCTGTCAAGATTGTTTACTGGAAAATCGCTCAAGAATCTTTACTGTATCGCTATAATAAAATAGGTTAGGTACATGTGCGTGGTGCTATAAACATGGATCTCCCAATGACCGCTAGGTACTGCAGGGCTCTTGGGAGTCCGCCCTGGTACCGTAATGGAGGTAGCGATGTCGCCAATGAGAAGCTGCTGATGCTGATATTTATCTACTAGCTGCGCCCTGCGATTTCACCTGCATCAGTGTCGATCCCGTGGGAATATCGGGATAAAAAGTAGTCTATGTTAATCCAGGATGTTAGCTATCTCCATACAAAATTTTATCAAAATTGGTCCAGCCGTTTGAGCGTGAAGAAGTAACAAATATATAAACACACACACTCAAAAACTTTCGCCTTTGTAATATTAGTGTGATTTGATTACAAGAAAACGTACTACTTACATATAATTCACTTTACGCGACTAAAACAATAATTATTGTGTCTTACTATAAAACAAACGCTTATTTAACGTTTTGAAGCTGATTCTTAAAAGGCTTGAGTGGTTGGTGATGAATGACGATGCAACTAGAATCATTTGTCTGCCTACTTTTTGTAGACAACCTTTAGGTACAGTGCAATAGACAAAAGTATCGGACTCGCGCACCGCCGAGTTTTGATTTTTTCACAGCTGCAAGGGTTTTAATTTCAACTCGATACATCTACGCGTTCCCGAGATAAAGGGTCTTGACAGACAGACAGACAGACGGACAACAAAGTAATCCTATAAGGGTTCGGTTTTTTCCTTTTGAGGTACGGAACCCTAAAAATGATAATTCGACATTTTTTTCTCTTTAATAAAACAAGCAGGCGACAAAATTGTCATGCTGGAAAATTCACAAATATTATGTCGGATTCTTAAGGGCCTAGTCTTCTATTGCACAATTTAAGAATCGCGTGCGGCGAGTCCACGCGCCGTGCGTCTGCACCCGGGCTCCCTGCAGTCCCCGCATTCATCCTACCTAGCGATATTTGACACGGTCGGAAAGTTGCTCTACTAAGTAATAATCAATATTTATTTATATTTGAATGGTACCTTGGCGGGGGTTGCTCTTCCTTCGCGCCTCCGGTTTTTATATAAATTCGTTCATGCTAGATAGTAATAAGTACCAAAAAACAAGTTACGACCGATGAAGATTTTCAGATGACAAAAAAATAACTCCTTAAATAAACGGAACCTTCTGACCAAAAAAGAGATGAACTACAGAAACAGACGATAGACCAAAGTTTCGATCACATATTATGGTAGAGATAATGGACAAAAAGCATTATCTCTGCAGGAAAACGTCACAATTGCCAGCTGCGGTCTTTATATTAAACAAACAGTCCAATATTTAGGAGCCAGTCCCGATGGTATTTATAAACACAAAGATGGAAAAACAGGACTGGTAGAAGTAAAATGCCCACTTTCTGCAAAAAATATGCAATCTGAAGAAACGATAAAAGAAAAAAAAATGGAAATGTAACATTAGGAGAAATACGTTTGCGATTGACAAAAACCACGTCTATTATTTCCATACTCAGAGCCAATTAAACATTACGGAGATGGATATGTGCTTATATGCCGTATGGGCTGGAGTGGACTACTCAATGAAAGTCGAATAATATAAAAAGAGACCCTACGTTCTGGCACTACGAAATGGTAGGCCCATTGACAAAATTTTATTTGCATTGTCTGCTCCCTGAGCTAATTGATTCCCGCCTTAAAAGACCCGCCATAAATATAATTCAACCTATTGAGAAAAAAGTAAAAAGAAATAAGAACCACGTCTTTTACCGCAGATTTTGTGAAATGACAACACCCACAAGACCACGAGAATTATCAGAAATCTACCCCAATATAACCGTCGAGAGATGGTTGTATTCAAAATTGAAAAATTCCTTCAACGGAAGAAAAAAAAAATGCGCTAGTCCCAAAGAACGCCATGAAATCGCTCACACAGACACTACACATCACATCAGACACAACACAACACAGACACCAACACATGCTCATCGCAGACTTATATTTTATCGCCTTCAAAGTATGCTCCTTCAGAAACGATACACTTACGCCAACGAATAATCCAATCATCAAAACATTTTTTTTTTATTTGGAATTGGTTTGCTTTTGACTCTAGTCTAGCTCAGAGGTGACAGAGACAAAGTCGACGATGGAGTGAGCTTAGCCAGAAGAAGCCTATTCACTCTCTCTCTTTGAAGAGATTCAGGTTGTATGCGCTCGGTAACACATTTTTAAACGCTTTTTCCGGAATTGAGTTTAGTTCTCGCCGCGAATATTCCTTTGTCTTACCGAATGAAAACGGTGCCACGAAGTGGTAATTTGAGGTTAGGAAAAAGAAAGAAGTCGGCTGGAGCCATATCTGGTGAATAAGGTGGTTGCTCGATTATCACGAATCATGTATTTGTTGAGCTTTTGGTCAAAAATTTGTTTAAACAAAGATGGCCTTGTGCGAAGGCGCATTATTGTGGTGCAAAATCCAACAATTTTCTTTCCACAAATCTGGCCTTTTTCTTCGAATTTGCTCTCTTAAATGCCGCATAACGCTCAAATAATATACTTTATTTTTTTCGATATACTTTATTTATTTCGAGCTTCTGACAAGTTGGTAACATCTGAAAAAGGTTGCCGAGAGCCAGCAGTGGACCTGTGAAAATAAAAAAGTCATAAATTATTAACAGAGTTTTCCGAAGTACCTATTAGTAAAAAATCATCGTACTAAAAGATATCCGACTTTGGTCTAAATAGCCCTAAAGTATAGTAGACTAGCGATCTAATACATACATAAACACCAAAAACACAACCCACCCCATACATTCCCCTCACACACTCACCCCCCATACACACACCCCCACACACTCACTCCCCATACCTCATACAGATACATCTATCAACACAGTTGATCACGCCCTCCCCACATACACTCACGTCCCCCACACGTTTAGATATCGATACCCAACACTTTTGCGGAGTTTCGCTATCTAATTTAATTTGACCCTGTATACGATATTATCTAAACACGACGAAATACAAAAATAAAGATTTGATGATTTTTTTGGGGCCAATGACCGCTGGTAGTATTGTTACTTGAAGTGTGAATTGATAAAATCTGTTTCATCGTATTGAGATATCAATATCCATCACGTTTGTGGAGTCTCGCTAGCTAATTTAATTTGACCTTGTAGTTAGGCCCTAAACATGAATACTGTAAACAGTTCTACTTACCTTTGGATTCTATTTCTCTTCATCAATTCTACGTTTGAGGCCAATTTTCTTTTTCTTGTACAGGCATATTTTTTTTTACGTTTACGATCCATTTTGAAGTCAAATATTTACAAAACTATTACTGATACACAAATATTTACAAAACTATTACTGATATACAAATATTTACAAAAAACTCGAAAAATTATATACAAAAAATAATAAAGTAGAGCAACTTTAGATACACAACAATGCGCATCCTATGTTAGAGCAGGAGCAAAGTTAGAGCGAGAGGGAACAGTTAAAATTCGTCGTGGACCACACGTCTGAACGCTCCGACCGTGCAGTGGCCACTAAGAAATTTCTCTCTCAATTCTTGTTTATAAACCCCTTTTTTGTAGGTCTTTTGAAAATATTACTATTGTTAGGGTAAGGTGATTTAGGTGCTATTTTTTTTTGTATTTGCTTATTGAACTCTTGGCATTAAAATAATCTAATTAATACATTCATACGATGCATAGTTATTATGAAAAAAACCGTTTATTAAGAGATAAAAACAGAGAATTTTGATGAAATTGTGACGTCTAAATTAAGAAAATGGAATATAATTAGAAAAAACTAATCAGCACATTTTGAAGACGAGAATGTTGAGATAAATATGTGCTGAACAGATTTCCAAATTAATTCTTCATTGCCCTAAACTAAGCGCCCAAACAGAACTCGAAATGATGTTGGGCGCGAAAGAGCTGTATTTAACGCTTGATTTACCTAACTTATCCCATCTAAATGAACTTAAAAAAAATAACTAGCTATTACTTATATTGTGGTTATTTATGTCCAATAATAAAATTTCATGTTATTTCATTGCTTTGTTTAAAAAAAAAATACAAAGTTGCGCAAATAATTCGCCGCGAGTGAATTTTGCAAGACTGCAGCCTTAATAAAACTTTTTCAGTGACAGCCTAGGTCGTGAAACAATTGTCAAATCTGCTTCATTGAACAGAAAATTGTCATGACATATTGACATATTTGTAGAATTGCCCGACAATTCTGACAGGAGCGTTACCGTCTGTCGCGAAACTAGGGAATCCAATCCCGCAAACGCGGGATCCCGCACCTTTTTTGCGGGTTCAGAAATGCGGGATTACACCCGCGGGATCCCGCAGATTTGCGGGATTGAAAAAAATATATATTTAAGAAAAATGGGCTCAGGCGATTATCTTATTATTTATAAGACACCTCAGCACAGCTTATTAATAAGTGATTTAACAACTTTCCCATAGAACTCGTGACTTTTATGTAGAATTTGTATGGAAAATAATTTTGATTCAGTTCTTAACTTACAGCTAAATAAGTTTTGAATTTCTATTTTGTGTCGCATGATCGGAAGTCGGAATGGAACGTAATCAATGTCAGTTCAGTTCAAATACTCTATGACTAGGGATTTCCCTACGGTGCACGGGTTTGAAAAATTGAAACGTGAGATGACACTTTTTGAATGTGGAGGGAATAGAGGGAAGTACTTGGAAACTGTTGATACTTATGTAAAGTCAATTCCGCCTACAAGTGTGGAAGCCGAGCGTGCTTTTTCCGCCGCTGGCTATTTATGCAACAAGATAAGATCAAATCTAAAAGATGAAACGTTATATAGGTACCTTATGATAACTAGACTCTTCCAGAAAGTCTAATCATAGTTTAAATATGATAATATTAACTGTTATTCAGGGTTATGACTTTCAGAGATGAGGTTTTTAGAAATAATAGACACTTTTCCATGTACTTACTTATTGTATTTCTCCAACACACGAAACGAAATATACTTTACCATCAACACTCGGTATCTTTTTGAAACACAACTTGAGCTTTTGTACTCGTATCACGAAGTCTTAGCCACGACGACCGATCTCGTAGCGCTGCCTGACAACCCCAAGTCGCCTCTTCCCGCCATTTCTGTTCCCGCTATGCACTGGCGGTGCGTTGTCATTCCTTCCATAGATTATACACTATGATTCCTTCGTCGTGGCATGATCTACGAGCTCGGTCGGTACTCAAATAGTCAAAACAATAATTTTAATATTAAAACAAACTAAGTTTAACATGGCTAATTTAATAAGATGCGATATAATATAATATTGATAACAGTCGGCCATCCAAGGTACATTATACGTCCTCGTATAAGAAGAAGAACACAAACAAAAAACCTTAATATACCTAGCCTACATGTTGTCAACGACAATAATTATTGAACAAATCAATACATTACAATAATATGGTCTAACAGCAGTACATCATTTGGTGTACTTACTTACCTATTTTATTTAGTGTAAAGAAAACAAATTTATTTATTAGACAAATCACAAATCGTAATATTAATAAGGTGTACATATACGGGCATTATTTCATGGCCCATTTTGCTGGCATTATTTCATGGCCAGAGTTGACCTCAGTAGACATTATTTCATGGTCTAAGGGTCTGAAAGGATTGTGTACATATACGGGCATTATTTCATGGCCCATTTTGCTGGCATTATTTCATGGCCAGAGTTGACCTCAGTAGACATTATTTCATGGTCTAAGGGTCTGAAAGGATTGTGTACATATACGGGCATTATTTCATGGCCCATTTTGCTGGCATTATTTCATGGCCAGAGTTGACCTCAGTAGACATTATTTCATGGTCTAAGGGTCTGAAAGGATTGTGTACAGTAACGGGCATTATTTCATGGCCCAAATACTAAGTAAAACTGAAATAAGTAAGGTTTGTTGAAAATCACGAATTAAAAATAATATTGACATTTTGTTGCAAAAAAATTACATAGGTAGGTATTTAGGTCATTCGGTGTCATTGCCAGATGATTCGTCATGTGGTCTATTAAAGTTCAACCAGGCCTTAATTTTGTCACTTGCAACAACTGTCGAATAAGACCGGTTAGATTTGCGTGTGAGGGGAGTATCCTCGGTTTGATACCGATCGAAATCATAAATTTTAGTTATTCTATAGGGTCCCTGAAACTTCGGAACAAGTTTTTTACTATTTCCTGTAGCTGGTACTTGACGTTCGACCCTCACAAGATCACCCACTTTATATTTTGGAACTGGGCAGTGCTTTGCATCATAAGCCTTCTTTTGCGACTCTTGATAGGAACTAACATGAGAGTTGATTTCTTGTCTTATTTGTGACAAGTCTGGGCTGTTAGAAGAACCAGATAAGTCGTCTGACAGTTCGGATACGATTCTACAGTCACTTGAACCCGATGGTCTAATGCCGAACAGAGCCTCTGACGGTGTTCGGTTTATGCCCTTGTTGAACGTATTGTTCATGCCCCACTGAACATCGGGTAGATGCTCATCCCACTTATTATCAGGAGAACCAACACACTTTGTAGTCAAAGCATCAACAAGTGTCCTGTTATAGCGTTCTACCTGACCATTGGCCCTTGGGGTAGAAACAGCATTCAACACATGTTTAATGTTCTTTTCGATCATAAACTTT
The DNA here is from genome assembly GCA_963855955.1 of Luperina nickerlii. Lineage (NCBI taxonomy): Eukaryota > Metazoa > Arthropoda > Insecta > Lepidoptera > Noctuidae > Luperina > Luperina nickerlii. Next base: position 902,962 of record OY979682.1, on the reverse strand, counting down.
TTAAAGTTTTCGCTTGTAAACGAGGTTCCACGATCCGATATGACCCTTTTTGGGACACCAAACAAACCAAAATACTCCCGGAAAGCTTTTACAGAGGTAGAAGTTTTTGTGTTCCTTACGGGTTTTAAATAAATATATCGAGTAAATGCATCAATCAGAGCTAAAATGAACATGTTTCCTCTCGCACTGCGTATAAAGGGGCCAACATGATCTGCGTGAATGGTGTCAAAAGGAATATCAACCTTTGGTATAGGATGCAAAGTACCAGGCTTCTTGCCTCCAGCGGCTTTTGAATAAGCGCATTCTAGACAAGAACCGACATATTTCTTTACAAAGTTACGCATTTTTGCAAACCAATATGTCGCTTTGATACGTTCCAGAGTTTTATCAAGTGCAAAGTGGCCTATATCGTCGTGATTTTGTTTAACAATCTGCCATCTGACCCCTTTCGGTACGACCCACCTATCACCGTCACCCTAAAGAGCCTATTATTATTCAACTTAAAATTTGATTTAATGTCAACTACGTCATTAAACTGAGGATCTTTTAGAATTCCAACGATCCTTTGAATCTCACTATCTGCGCTTTGGACTGTAGCTAACCAATCGCAATCGCTAACGACCCTAACATCATGAGCCTGCTGTATAGGGTTCCGGCTGAGTGCATCGACATGAGCCATGCGATGACCAGCCCTATACTCAATGCAAAAATCATATTCCTGCATCTGTTCCCACCACCTAGCGACTCGTGGAATCATATCTCTCTTTTGAAAGGTCGCACGAAGCGAGTTGCAGTCGGTTATAATTTTAAAAGGGATACCAACTAAGTAAACGCGGAACTTCTGTAAGGAAGAAACTACGGCTAGCGTCTCCAAGTCGTATGACGAGTAGTTTTGTTCCTCGGGCGTTGTCTGCCTACTAAAGTAAGCGACTGCCCTAAGCACATCGTTCTTATCTTTTTGTAACAAGATACCTGCCACTCCAATCTTACAAGCGTCCGTATGAAGCTGGGTATCTGCCTTCGAATTGTATAGGGCTAGAGTGGGACGCTGTACGAGCTCTTTTTGTAAACAACGGAATGCAGTTTCCTGCTCCGGACCCCATGACCATTTGGAGTCTTTCTTCAATAGTTGTGTAAGAGGTTTTGCAATAACCGAAAAGTTTTTGACAAATCTGCGGAAGAAGCTGGACAGTCCAAGAAACTGGCGAACATTATGTTGACTCTTAGGAGTTGGAAAGAGTTTCACAGCCTCTACTTTCCTTTCACCAGGACGAATGCCACTAGCAGAAATTTCAAAGCCCAAATATTCGACCGAGCTACAGAAAAAGAAGCTTTTCGCTGATCGACAAACGATAGGGTCTATAGACGACGGGTTGGTTATCTTGGAGGTCTATTTTCATATAACCAGCCGTGGTGTTCCCTAACTCCGATAAATTGAAAGCAAAACAGGATCGGTACTTATTCAGTAGATTGAGTAGTTGGATCTTATGCTCGGGAGTAATTCCGTCATCCAGATTTAAATCAGCTTCAGTAATAGACTTAAATCCATTACTGACAGTTGAGGAAATGTTCAAAACTTGCATACTGGACTCTTCCTGAGCCACACGACCACGAGCAATCAGAGAATGTTTTGAAACCATCAATGGTTTTGACGAATAATTGCTGACAACGATCTGTCCTGTTCCACATTCTCTCATGTGGAACAATCCAGCAGCTACTACGTAGCGAACACCCTTTTGAAATCGCAAACTTCCATCGACAAAGACGTCGCCCTGATGTGGCGGATCTGTATACACATCTACAACAGCATGACCCAAAACTTCGACGGAATCTTTACAGAGCAAATTTATTTTGCTATTAGGTACTACATATTGGTGCTCGAGTTCAGAGATCTTCAAGGAGTCACTAGTTTTACGAATGATTACGTGTGGCTGCTCCGTAAATGTTTGACCTACTAAAAGGGGCACATGCATTGCATCATCTGCGACTATCAACAATTCGAGAGCAGCTTCCACCTGATCAATAATTATCTGAACTCGTTGTTTACCTACGCAAGGGACAACCGAATTGCCGAATCCTCTTAGTACTGGAAGATTATTGACACAATAACTCAAACCTATGTTTCGAAATTCTGACAACCTAATCATTGAGCATTCGCTCCCAAAATCTATGAACGCAGTTATGGCAAAACCGTTCACAGTAGCGGATTTGAAATACTTCTTGTTCGATTCCGACACCGGAGTGGTTATTTTTGAAGAGTCAACCGCGCCTACATCGCCCCTATCCTCTACTAGCATAACCTTTTTCTCTTCAATCGTCGGCAGTTTGGCATAGCACTGTTCCACCTCATGACCTATTCTATTGCATCGACTACACTTCTTTACGGGTTGAGTGCATTGAGATGTAACATGACCCTCCTTCTTGCAATTAGAACAAAGTGTAGGCCTAGGGTTAGAGCTATTTTGGTGTTTTAGAGGTTGACCTCTAGTTAATTTACGCTCGTTATTAAATTTTATATTTCGAGCATTACGTAAATATGAAAGGAGTTTGTTAGGTTCATCAAACTGAGCTGCCTCAGCACCTAATCTAACTGACCTGTCGTCGATGCCATGCAAAATGCATTCGACTGCCCTTTTCCCACCTATACCACATCTATAGATTAGTGACAGTTTCTCATAATAATACTCTTCTAAGGAGTCTGAGAACCTAGCCCGTTTGGCCAACATATCGCTTAACATTTGGCCATAATTTTCTTCCGATGGGAAAGCAGCTAAAAGTTTCTCCTGCCATTCAGCCCAAGTAAACAGGACCGACGGAAGGCCCTCGTACCATCTTTGGGCCTGACCCTTTAGTTTTGGTAATGCAAAATGAATTACTTGCTTCTCCGACCATGCATAAATGGTTGTGCACTCATTGACTTTATGAAGCCACATAGTCATTGTCTGTTCCCGTTTACTTGGGTCAAACTCGGGAATCGTGTTGTTAAGGGAACCTAACTTATCAGCACTATTATTAGACATAGATTTTAAAACATTGACAAGATCCGAAAGAGTAGATAATCCCAATAGAGAAGTTGACTCACCGGTGGTCTTATCTTGAATTGCGGCTTGCACGTCTCTCACCGCACTAGCTCGCGGCTGCCTCACTGGGCTACGCGAACGGTCCTCGTGGCTCGATGCTCGGCGGTCTTCGCGGCTCGATGCTCGGCGGTCTGCGCGGCTCGATGCTCGGCGGTCTGCGCGGCTCGATGCTCGGCGGTCTGCGCGGCTCGATGCTCGGCGGTCTGCGCGGCTCGATGCTCGGCGGTCTGCGCGGCTCGATGCTCGGCGGTCTGCGCGGCTCGATGCTCGGCAGTCCGTGCGGCTCGATGCTCGGCGGTCCGTGCGGCTCGATGCTCGGCGGTCTGCGCGAGCCGATGCTCGGCGGTCCGTGCGGCTCGATGCTCGGCGGTCTGCGCGGCTCGATGCTCGGCGGTCTGCGCGGCTCGATGCTCGGCGGTCTGCGCGGCTCGATGCTCGGCGGTCTGCGCAGCTCGATGCTCGGCAGTCCGTGCGGCTCGGTGCTCGGCGGTCTGCGCGAGCCGATGCTCGGCAGTCCGTGCGGCTCGATGCTCGGCGGTCTGCGCGGCTCGATGCTCGGCGGTCTGCGCGGCTCGATGCTCGGCGGTCTGCGCGGCTCGATGCTCGGCAGTCCGTGCGGCTCGATGCTCGGCGGTCCGGGCTGCGGCTCCTCTGCTCACCTCGCTGTCGGGCCTCCGGGTTGCGACGTCGTTGACTCAACCGGTTGCGAGAGCGGGGACTATCCCGCCTTCGAGGCTGCACCGGTTGATCTGGTGAGCAGCGACTCGGGCGCCCTTTTGACCGACGGTTCAGCCGGCTGCGTGACCGAATTAAGTTCCGGCTGTAGGCTTGACGTCTTGCAGAACTGCGTGACCGTCGGTTAGCAGTGGGTGACCCCGTCGGATCTGTCGGGGTGTAGACAACACGTTCTCGTTTGTCCCCCTCCATGTGATAACCCTGGAATGTTGATTATATTCCAAAGAATTAGTTCTTAAGGCTGATTCTAAAATAAAGAGAATTAACACAACATTAAACATGATATAAGCACATTTTTATATACGTAAGATTCACAAAGCTACAATGTATGGTTAAGTATGTATGTATGGTTAAGCCACCTGTCAATCTTTAGGTAGCCAACATTTTCACGATTAAAGCGTGAGTAACATAATAATCGTAATGAGTAAGTAAATATAAGGTCGAACAAAATACCGCCAATACTAAAACATCCACCTATTGGTAAAACTCGTGGTGGTATAATATATAGCGAACTAGCGGTAGTTAAGACAATAATAATAGCAATCATATCGTATTAAAAAAAAATCAAATTTGTATAGGTTTGTAGGACACTAAACGAGAGAATATACATGTTATTATCATCACGTCTGGTTCGTTTATCGTCCCCGCAGTGTTAAGCAAACTATCATCATGGCTAGGCAGTGTTACATAACAACAAAATTTAAACTTCAATGACTTTTAATAGCCAGGACCCAAAACAACAATTAAGAGAACAAATAAAATATCACAATGATTAGATAGAAAATAATTCATGAGAGAAAAAAAAAATATTTTACTGGCCAAAACGGGAATCTTTATCCCACTTCTGAAATGATAACTAGACTCTTCCAGAAAGTCTAATCATAGTTTAAATATGATAATATTAACTGTTATTCAGGGTTATGACTTTCAGAGATGAGGTTTTTAGAAATAATAGACACTTTTCCATGTACTTACTTATTGTATTTCTCCAACACACGAAACGAAATATACTTTACCATCAACACTCGGTATCTTTTTGAAACACAACTTGAGCTTTTGTACTCGTATCACGAAGTCTTAGCCACGACCGATCTCGTAGCGCTGCCTGACAACCCCAAGTCGCCTCTTCCCGCCATTTCTGTTCCCGCTATGCACTGGCGGTGCGTTGTCATTCCTTCCATAGATTATACACTATGATTCCTTCGTCGTGGCATGATCTACGAGCTCGGTCGGTACCGTAAAATGCCCTAACTTTGCACGGATTTCGAGTTTTTTTCAAATTATTTCGACATGAGTAGGTAATTCATTTATGACTTGTAAAGCGGAAATGGAAATAAAAAATTTGCGCACCTAGCAAACCAACTCATTATGGCTTACACCCTAATTTTTTCGAGAAATAGGCATTGCAAAAGCCAGGCAATGTTAATGGCATTTCCTCTACTTTGCCTAAGCAAAAATATCGCAGTTAAATTAAATATTTCCGTATAAACAGATTTCGTACCCATTAAGTATTAGATTAGTTTTCATACTCAACCATGTCATAAAGTCTAAAACGTTTTCCTTTTTTTTTTAGAAGGTAGGCAAAGTTAGGCAGTATTTTTGAGCAATAAGTAGCTATAAGGGGAATCCTTCAGGGCTGTCACCAAAGAAAATAAAACAACTTATATTTTAAAAATTAAAAAATCAGTAGGTAGTCTTAATTGTTTTTATTACACACCTTGGTAACAATTTGCAGGTTATGCAATACCTAATGAAATTACGCTTACAAAATAATATTAATTACGAAAATAAATGTAATCTTCTATTGCAAATGGGTGGGTACATCGCGGACACTGGAGTTTAACCACTTTTCAATGAGTTTTTTCGAATGGGATGAGGTCAAAAAGTAGTCCAACGCAAATGTCCGCGATGATACCTACCTAGGTACCTATATATTTTAACTAGATTACAATAATTATGCATCTTTGGCATGATTTTAAACTTTTTATAAATCAACACGATAAGGCGGACAGGCAATCAATATCCAAAATAACAATTTATGCTTAAACGTAATGCCGACGATTATTTTTGTTTTGAGAACTGGTGCTTTTCTTGTTTCGGGGCATCTTCTACCTCTGTAAAAATCAGAGTTACGTTTTAGACTTTTTAGTACCTACTTACTTGAGTTCTAGAATACTATAACTGGTATTATCTTTATACCTAAATTAACCGATAACATAAAACAAAGTTTACGTTCTTCTACGTTCTTACAGTAGACGCGTTTGCGTATCCGGAATTTAGATTGAAAATGCGGGATTTCACTATTTTGGTTTCAAACTTAAAACTGACAACCCTACCCCTAGGCAAAGTTTTGTCGATTTTTCGTAAAAAGCGACACACGATTGTTTTTTTTTATTTTACCCATTAAAACTCGCTTTACAAGTGCAAAACTTAGAAAAAAGACAGAGGAATATTTTTCATTTAATTTGGTTCATAAAACCCGTAAAAATAACTTAAAATACTCACACAATTAAATTTTGAAGTGCCGCCAAAAATTCACCGCCCACCATTTGAAAAATTCTGACGTTCACTGACATTTCTCAACTTTCTTGCCATAACTAAAAGTAAGTGTTGGCACACGTGAATATTCGTATCATTGACGATATCCTCTAGCTAGAATAGTTTACTAAAGAAATTTAAATAAACCGTTTAGGTAAAGTAAGGCTAGGTAGGCCAAATTAGGGCATTTTACGGTACTCAAATAGTCAAAACAATAATTTTAATATTAAAACAAACTAAGTTTAACATGGCTAATTTAATAAGATGCGATATAATATAATATTGATAACACTTATTGTTTCTTCGAAAGCATTTTCAGAAAAAATAAGCTCACTTTTTATTCGGCGTTTACTTAATTCACCTCTCTATGTCTCTAAAACAAAGGAATATTTTTTATTTTCAATACAAATTTAAACATGAATGAAAAGTTAAATATTGTATTAAGTATATCGTTTCTTAAAAGAAGTTGATTATTTATGCTTCTTAAACATCTATATATTAAATTTATAATATGAGTAATAACTTAGCTTCATATTGATAATAATAATAAAAAAATACTTGTCTTTATGTCTTTCATTTCACTACACAAAACAAAAATAATAGTAAATAAAAGCAATACCGCAAATCCCGCGGGATCCGCGGGATTGATGTCCTTGATCCCGCATGCATGCGGGATCGCGATTTTGATGCGGGATTGGATTCCCTACGCGAAACCATATTTTAAATTTTGAAGGTGTCAGAAAGTGTTTGTAAAGGGTTTATTATAAAAAATGGTAGTTATGTACAGACGCCAGCACATCAAGCTACCCGAAACTGTCAAATTTTTCCAACCAACTTTGAACCTTATGATTTAGTAATAAAGTTGAAAATTTATTAAAGAAATTTGACAGTGTAGTAGCTTGATGTGCTGGCGTCTGTACCTACATCGAGAAGTGAGAGTAGTGATGATGGAATACTTGGAACAAATACAAACGAGGAAGCAATGACGATCATTTAAAAGCAGAATCAACTTCTTCTCAATTACAGATTTCTGCTTTAAAGAAAAAATTCGGGTACATACCTATGTAAAACTACCGTAGATAAATTGACTATCGACTTGAACACGTTATAGGCAGAAACCTAGCACTTATACCCGATGAAATAAGCTTATTAAAGTAACCGTGCATCATTGCATGAAGGGCATGTGGAGCCGTGACTACCTACTGAATAACGCGGAGTTTTGCCATGTAGTGTCACGAAGGTATTTCCAGTCTTTATTGAAAATACCTAATGCTGTTAATTGTTCGGCTATTTCCTTCCATTTTTTTATTTTGCTATCGTGGGTCAATAGGTGACTAAACTTCCCAAAGAGTATATTTATATTTTCATAAATAAGGCCCAAATGGTATGATTTTTGTGCATTTCCATTTTTCACCGCTATCAAAACAAACAATCGAAGTTGCACTGATTGATTAATTCTTTTACTTTGTTAATTTTTTTTTCTATTTTACCCTCATTTAGCTTCATAAAACAATAGTTATTTGTGCAACAAGAGAGCAAAGTAGTTTTTTGCTGCGAGTGCTGATTTTGAATCCTGAGTGTGGCGAGGGATTCAATCAAAGGCACGAGATGCAAAGAAACTTTGCTCTCGTGTAACACACATAACTTTTCACTTCAGCAGCGAGAACACTTTAGGAGATAAAATAATAAACAGGAATAGATTGAAATAACTATTTATTGTGAATCAAAATAAATAACATTGTAGGTAGGTAGATACCAATTCTATAAAATCTAAAAAATAAGATAACAACACCGTCTCCGAAAAACTGCTTGCACCCTTTGTAAGTCTCCATTCATTGAAGACATGGTATGCTTTCAGATATTTCTCGCGAGACTTCTCAGGTAGGAAACTTAATTCTGCATTAATAACTTGTTGTTTTAACTCTTCCGGTGTTAAAATACTGTTCTCGTCGCTAGTTTTACTCATATTTTACGATTATTTTAATATTTTTTAACTTATTCAACTCTGTACGCCAGTCACGAAATTTTATTCCCGGTCTTTTATTTAAATTAAGGCGTGTTCGGAAATAGCACCCATGATATTTTATTATTCAAAATATATTACCTACGTACCTACCTAACATTTATTGAAACTAGAAATAAATATTTACAAGTTAAATATCAGTTTTATTTGCAGTAAATACTTATTTTCGTTTAAATACAACAATAAGTTAAAAATTCAATAAATTACATTAAAAGACATAATTTTCTTTTTGCAAAATTTCTTTAGTTAGTACGAAATTCCGAACGTGTTTGTCTTTGAGGTCGAATTCAGCTGGCGGGAATTTTAAAAAAGAGCGCTCAGATTTTTTTTCTCAATTTTCTTTTTTATTAAATATTTACTAGTTTCTTGCTTAAGAGTGAATTAAAAACAATAGTAATAGGTGTACAAACTTGAAAAAATGGTGGGAAATGAGGGGGGCGGGGATAACCCGCCCTCTTCACATAAACGTCCTCGGTCCGAGGTCGGAGACGGAGGGAATGGGATGGACTGTGGTAATGGCGGCGGCGGTGAGCATTCTGACTATTCACCGTACATTAAACCTGACTATAAAAGACTTTATTCAGAAAATGCCACTTATGTAGACTTTAAAGTGTTTATTGAAGCTTCCAACAATAAGGATAGAATAGGCAATAAGAGCCCTATCTATCTCAATCATATATTCTCCAGCGAAATAAAAGGGGTGACGGCTATACAACGAATAAACGCAAATAAAATAGCAGTAATATTTAAACAGTATAATACGGCCAATAACTTTATTAACAACAGCGCTTTTCTTAACAAACATGGCTTGAAAGCATTTATTCCGGCTGCGCAAATAGAAAAAACAGGTATAATTAGATTTGTACCAGCAAACATTTCCAACAAAGAACTATACACCAAACTATCATCAATTTATGAAATAATAGCTGTAAGAAGGTTCACAAAGAAGGTAGGACAGGAGCGAGTACCACTACAAACAGTTAGCATTACTTTTCTATCGAATATTCTTCCGGACAATGTACAATATGATCTATTTTCATATCGAGTTTTTGAATATGTGCCCCCATTACAGCAATGTTTCCGTTGCTTTAAATTCAACCACTCTGCTAGGATATGCAATGGCAAACAAAGATGTTCCATTTGTGGAGGTGAGCATTTATATAAAGAATGTGATAGACCAACAGAGATCTGCTGTTGCAATTGCAGCGGGCCTCATCTTGCAATTTCTAGATTATGTCCGATTAAGTTAAATAAAATTTTAGAAAAGAAAAATAACATTACTTATGCAAGTGCTACATTGACGAAACAACACATGAGTGATAACACTGAATTTCCACCTCTGCTACCTCCAAAAATGAAACCAACTAACTCTGTAAATAAGTCTGTACATACATCTGTAAATAAGTCTATATCTGTAAATAATACTGTACATAGTGTAAATAAATCTAAAGATATCCCTCCTAAAGTAGACATTAAAGCCCAAATAGTTGCCAACAACGATGTACTTATGGCCCTGGTACAGACGTTGGTGGAACTGGGTAATAAGGGAGATAATACGCCTACCACCGTAAATAGTATAAAAGAAACGCTACTTAAAAATCTCAAGTAATGGATCCAAGTCACACAATATCTAAGTTACGTATTGCTCAGTATAACATTCAAAGTGCTAATAGTAAAAAACCCTTATTGATTCAATTCTTACAAAAACAAAATATTGACATTTGCTTACTTAACGAAACCTGGTTTAAAGATAATAGTTTTAGAATACCCGGATATAATATTTATAATAAAAATTCCAAAAATACTCATAATGGTGTAGCAATACTGATTAAACCATACTTAAAGTACAAAGTTTTAAACACTAGATTTTATGAAGACATTCAAACTGTTGCTCTGTCTTTATCTACTGTACATGGTAGCTTGACTATTCTTTGTGTATACTGCCCTCCTTCTAGTGGACATATACGGATCAATAGGTTACGTAATATTATTAATGATCTTCCAAAGCCCATATTTGTCAGTGGTGACTTTAATGCACACCACATTGCATTTGGTTGTCTATCCACTAAGGGTAGAGGTCATGATTTATTTAATATCATTGATGACTTGGATTTATGTATTTTAAATGATGGTAATTTTACAACTGTTAACAACCCGAGACGGAATCCATCTGCAATTGATGTTAGCTTTACTAGTGCTAACCTCGCATCAATATGCGAGTGGTCTGTACATGACGATGCCATGGGCAGCTATCACTACCCAACAATAACAGAGATTTCACTACATATAGATAAATATCATATTAATCCCCCTGTTGATAGGTTTATATATAAAAAAGCAGATTGGGAAAAGTATAAAACTATTTCTAAAACAATATTCAATGATTTAGTCTTAAAACTGTATGATCCTATTTTAACCTATAATGATTTTTGTTCTCGATTGGGTACTTTAAAAGATATGACAATTCCTAAACTTAATAAACCAAATAATTTTAAAAGCAGACCTCCAGCTCCATGGTGGAATGACATTTGTGAAAAAAGTGTAATTGCCTCTTACAATGCATTGAAACTATATAGAAGTGAACCTAGTATGGAGAACTATTTAGATTATAAAAGAAAAGATGCACTTAAAAAAAGAACCATATCAGAACAAAAAAAAATAGGTTGGGGTAACTTATGTAACACATTTAATAGAACTACTCCTATAAGTAAGATTTGGAATATGCTAAAAATGTTTAAAGGTATAAGAGCTGGCAATAAATCACATAAAGATGAGTTCATTTCCCAATTTCTAGATAAATTATCTGACAACAGCAATCTAAATAATGTTAATAGTTTAGGCAATATTTTCGAATTAAATAATGATAATCTAAATTCCAAATTTTTGCTAGATCCTTTTACATGGTCTGAATTTAAAATGAGTTTGTTATCTCGGAAAGACACTACACCTGGTTTAGATGATCTCCCCTATTGTACTATTAAAAATTTAGATGAATCAGCACAAAAAATGTTTCTTAATATTCTTAATTTACTTTGGCATTGTAAATGTATTCCACAATCATGGAAAACACAATGTGTCATTCCGATACTCAAACCAGATAAACCTTCAGAGCTTGCCAGCTCTTACAGACCAATATCACTGTCTTCATGTCTAGGTAAATTATTTGAAAACATGATTAAAAATCGTTTGGATTGGTATATGGAATCTAACGGCTTCATTCCACACGTACAATATGGATTTCGTCGAGGGCGAAGTTGTGCTGACAGCTTCACTTCCTTAATTTCAGACCTGAAACATGCAAAGGATAGAAAGTCACACACTGTTTGTGTATTCCTAGATGTTCAAGGTGCTTTTGACAGTCTGGATCCAGCTATACTTGTACAAGTTATGTCTAGGTTAGGTGTGCCTGGCCAACTATGTAAATGGATATATAATTTTTTGAATGATAGAACACTCTATGTAAGACATAATAATACATTGCATGGTCCAAAATGTGCATCTAGGGGTACAATGCAGGGTGCTACACTATCTCCTTTGTTATACAATATTTACACAAGTGAAATCTGTAAATTTGTTAATAGTAATGTAGATATTCTGCAGTTTGCTGATGATATTGTTATGTACAGTAGTAATTATAATTTAGAAATTGCAATTGACAATATTAACAGAGCCTTGTCCCAACTATTTCACTATTACAATGATGTGCTACATTTAAAAATAAATCCCTCCAAAAGCAGTGTTATGATATTTGGAAATGAGAACACAAATTCAAAAGTAATTTATAACAGAGAAACTATAAATCCAGTAAATTCAAAGAAATTTTTAGGCATAGTAATAGATAGGAAATTAACCTTTGAGGAACATATTAAATACATATCAAAGAATGCTCTAAAAGGTTTCAATGTAATTAAATGTCTTGCAGGTGTCTCATGGGGAGCAGACCCGAAAATATTATCAATTTTGTATAAAAGTATAGTTAGAAGTCATTTTGATTATAGTTCACTAGTGTATATAAATAGTACTCATGTAAATAAACTAGATCTATTGCAGAACAGGGCTTTGAGAACAATTTCTGGAGCAATGTGCTCTACTCCCATAAGGGCCATGGAAGTGGAGACTAAAACTATGCCATTAATTTTGAGACGCATTCTACTTGCAGAGAGATTCTGTCTTAAATTAATTGCTGCAAATAACAGGAAAATAATAAACAAAATTGTACCTTCTGTAAGTAGAACTTTTGGGCCTCTAACAACAGGAGAGGATCTCTTGAATGGTAAATCCCCAACATTGTCCAAAATATTGCTGGAAACAGAAAACAGTTTTACTGGTATTAGAAAACAATGCCCATGGCCATGTTACTCCTTCTCTTATCAGTGTATTTCACATCCCGTTAAAGAATTACAAAATCCCATTAATAATAATTCAGATATGATACAGTTTTTGGCAGATAATAAGAATTATCATGTTATTTACACTGATGGCAGTAAGGGGAGTGATTATGTTCGTGCTGCTATATATGATCCACATACTAAATTCTCTCAAAGCTTTGTTCTATACAATACATGTACTATATTCACTGCTGAGGCATATGCGGTTTATCAGGCATTAATACATATTCGCCAAATTAGCAATTGTAAATACTTTTTGATTGTTTCTGATTCACTAAGTTTGATAAAAGCCCTAACTAACCTTACAGTTTCGTTTAAGTCAAATTATATTCTGTATTACATCAAAGAAATAATTTATCAATATTATCATAAGCACATAAAAATTGTATTCCTGTGGGTACCTTCTCACCGAGGTATCTCTGGCAATGAAGTAGTTGATAAAACCGCATACGAAGGTAATAATGCTATTGATGTTAGAAATGCAATGGGCATTCCTATGACTGACTTCTTGCAATGCATTAGTGAAAATATATGTAAGTTATGGTTAGAAATGTGGAAGAAAGACCAAGTCATCAAAGGAAAGTGGTATGGAAGTATTCAAGAAAGTTTACCTGTTAGACCCTGGTACAATAGATTGAAGGAAGCCAGCCGAGACTTTATCACTACGATAAATAGATTGCGCTTTGGCCATAATACTGCTCCGTCACACCTTGCTAGACTTGGCATTATTACAAGCAATACATGCCCACATTGTGAATCCCAAGAAGGAACCGTGGAACATCTAATTTTTGGCTGTCAAAACTTCTTGCTTGACAGATTAGTGTTGGCTAGTGAACTTAGTGATGTGAACATTAAGTGCGATTCTTTATCCCGCCCGCCGCCACTTGAAGAGATATTAAAAGACAAAAATACATTTAAACCGATATATAAATACATTAAAAATACTATTAAATCAATTTAAAAATGAAGTGATAGTGCAGTGCTCTTTAATAAAATAAGATTTGACCTAAAGGTCCAGTTACCAGGTCATAAAATTCCAAAAAAAAAAAAAAAAAGGTCGAATTCAAATTCCGAACTTCGAAAGGGCTGGTCTTTGTCTCTCCCTCGTTCTAATGGCGGGAAAGAGATAGAGTGTGAATGTTTCGAATTGTATGATTAACCCAAGGCTCAATAATATATTCGCGGCTTTCTGAAAAAAAAATTAAAAAGTTACTTTGTCTCACTCAGTGAGCAAAATCGCATTTTGCTCACTGATTTCACGCAGCAAAACCTACATGTTTGAGCTACTGAAGTGAAAAATTATTTAGAAATACATATGTCAAAAGTCGACATAACCACAGTATAAAGACATACAGTATTGTATCTCGGCCGTAACCTTGAATTAAATGCCTACAGCCGCGCGGTACGTAAACATGCGATAGGTCTGCCCGCCTCCAGCATTTTAATTACATTTGCCTACTTTGTGTTTCCATTTAGTTTTGTTATTGTATTTTACTGTGTGTACATAAATAATAAAATAATTCGTCATTTCGAATTAACCATTTATTTAACATTAATCTGATTACAGTTTATTTCTATGAAAACTTGTTCATGTGTATTTTTAAACAAATTATGTTAAATTATTATTATTATTATAGTTAAATCAAACGTTCAAGAACTACAAATAAAATTCAAAATTTGTATATTAATGTTTTTTTAATCTTTCCTATCATCGTCCTATCCTTAACAGAATAACACAGATTGGAAGAAGTTAAATAGCAAACGTATACCTACTTAATATAAAAATTATAATTAAAATAATCTGTTCATTGAAGTAATAAACATATTTAAATTAATGAGTGCAAATAAAAGCAAATTTATCAATTAAATTGTAGATTTCATTTCACTCATTCCTCCTTTCTTTCCTCCTTCTTTCCTCCTTCTCCTTCATTCATACAAAATATTAATAATTCAATAAAAATAATTAAATTTTATTCATAAAAGTATGCAATCAATTCATTAATGTTTTGTTATGATGTTGTCACGTTAAACTATCGTCCGTAAATCGACTTTACAGACAACCAATTTTTTTCTAGTATTATTCATACACAGTACAATAAACAACTATTATTAATAATAAAAACCACGTCTTTACTTGGAATTATACAAACTAACAAAACACACATGCCCCGAGGTTTTAACACCAGCGTACCTACCGTTTAATGATTCATGAACCGCCTATAACTACCTACCTCACTCGTGTTTATCACTTTCCTTTACTCTATTCACTTCATTTATTAATCTAGACATCTTTTTTTCGGGAGATAAAATGAAATACTTACCCATTAAAAAGACACACATTATGTACCTGCCTACAAGTAAGTAAAATTATTTTATAGTCTTACCTTTCAGAGTTTCCAGGTAATCTAAAAAAAGTTATCTCTGGATGCGTTATTGACGAATTCATGCAACCAAAAACAGCACAATATAGCCTACTCGTCATATTAAATATGTACTTGAACTTATTTTTAGTGAAAAAATCGCGCGGTTATTGTTAAAAAAAACAACACACCGTCCGTTCGTCACTGCGGCACAGTCGCGACTGTCTGCATGCCGAGCGCATGCCGTGGTCGAGGCGCGTAGGTATAGCTCGCGTTTCGTCCGTTTGTATGAAGACTACATACTGATGGATATTATTACCGTGACATAACTGTCACGACAATCCGACAATAGTCAGAAATAATTTGACTGTTGTTTTTTGACATAATTATGTCGAGTTTTATTCTATTCTATTTATCTCTATGGTAATAGTGCCGATGTCGACAATTCTGCCAATGTCAAATGTGTTATGAGAAAACGTAGGAGACAAAATAATAAGAATTAAGAGCGCGCCTTGGCAGCCCAACGCGAGCGATTTCGTACCTCTCGCCCGCGCCCCCTCTACAATAATACGCGATGGCATAGCGCGCGGCGCGCCACCACCGGCGCAGGCGGCGCGCGGCAACGCGTTCGAGTGCGTGAGTCGAGTTCCGAGTTTAAACTGCGCGGTGCCCAGGCGATCAACAGCGTTCTGTGCCGAAGACGGGCCGTGAATATGCCGTTTCGTGAATTTGAACTTGATTCGTATGGCAATAAAAATGTATTCGTAAAAAAATTATGTCATTCAAATAAAGTTCAAATTCACGGAAGTATTTGGTACGACGGATCGATAGCGATGTGTAGGTAAAGCATAACATAGCTGATTATAATCAAACGAGCTCATTGTCGGTATAGGTAAATACATAATTATTTGGAAGCTCCGTTCATAGACCTACAAACTGACATATTACCAATATAGTAGGTAGGTAAATAGGTAAGTACTAGGGCTTCCATCCCGAGACGCGAGTTTCGAAATTTAGAAGCTCGTGTTTTTTTTTTTCGTGGACTCGAGACTATCTAGTCTGATCCGTTATTCAGTCCTCGCGTAGGTACTCAATCTATATATTATGTACTTACCTAAAAGGTTAGTATGAAATAAAATATTATATGTAAATATTCATCAATATTTATTTATTAAACAATTTAATATTCAAAATTATATAATACCATTACAATAACAATAAAAATCCCATAAAAAAATTAAAGTCAAAGTGGTTTCACAAGGTTTCAACAAATTACGCGACGCGCAACATTCGAAGGTACCTATGTATGTACCTAATACAAATATCGTATTACCGTAATAACAAAAAGTAATGTTCCTACAAAAATAAACTCATAACATAACCATAATAACTATGTACCTAGAGCTAGAACAAATGTTTCCTTATAAATAAAAATACTGGCCAAGCAAGTCGGGCCATGCATAGTGGGTTCCGTAGCTGAAATTACAAACGACTATAACATACTACATCCATCGATCCATCCATCCATCCATCGATCCATCGATCCATCGATCCGTCGAACCGTCGATCCGTCGATCCTTCGATCCACCGATCCGTCGATCCAGCGATCCATCGATCCGTCGATCCATCCATCCATCCATCCATCGATCCATCGATCCGTCGATCCATCCATACATCCATCCATCGATCCATGGATCCATCGATCCATCGACCTGTCGATCCATCGATCCGTCGAACCGTCGATCCGTCGATCCATCGATCCGTCGATCCATCGATCCGTCGATCCATCGATCCGTCGATCCATCGATCCGTCAATCCACCGATCTGTCGATCCATCGATCCATCGATCCGTCGATCCGTCGATCCATCGATCCATCCATCCATCCATCGATCCATCGATCCGTCGATCCATCCATACATCCAACCATCCATCGATCCATGGATCCATCGATCCATCGACCTGTCGATCCATCGATCCATCGATCCGTCGAAACGTCGATCTGTCGATCCATCGATCCGTCGATCCATCGATCCGTCGATCCATCGATTTGTCGATCCATCGATCCGTCAATCCACCGATCCGTCGATCCATCGATCCGTCGATCCGTCGATCCATCGATCCATCCATCCATCTATCGATCCATCGATCCGTCGATCCATCCATACATCCATCCATCCGTCGATCCATCGATCCATCGACCTGTCGATCCATCGATCCATCGATCCGTCGAACCGTCGATCCGTCGATCCATCGATCCATCGATCCGTCGATCCATCGATCCATCGATCCATCGATCCATCGATCCATCCATCCATCGATCCATCCATCCATCGATCCATCGATCCATCGGTCCATCGATCCGTCGATCAGTCGATACATCGATGCTTCGATCCGTCGATACATCGATGCTTCGATCCTTCGATCCATCGATCCATCCATCCATCCATCCATCAATCCATCGATCCATCGCGATCCGGCGATCCATCGTTCCATCGATCCATCCATCCATCGATCCACAAAAACACATAAAATTTCAAATCACAACGATGCTAAAGAAGTTTTCACTTCAAAAACTTCCCCACTTTACGTGTACCTAAAAAAACCGATAGCGTAAAAAAATTTTTTTTCAAGATTTTATTTTACCACTTTGTCGGCGTGATTAATAATGTACGAACGCCAGCACATCAACCTACCCGAAACTGTCAAATTTTCGCAATCAACTTTGAACCTTATGCTTTAGTGATAAAGTTGAAAATCTATTAAAGAAATTTGACAGATTGTAGTAACTTGATGTGCTGGCGTCTGTACATAATTATATCCATGCCAAATTATAGTTTTCTAATAGTACTAAGAGCCTCTGAGCTAAACTGCGGACGGACATGGCGAAACTATAAGGGTTCCTTTTTGACTACGGAACCCTAAAAAAGTTTTTTTTTCTTTAAATAAAATTCATCAGTTTGAATAAGTAATATTAATTAGTAAAAATATCAGTGATTGAACTAGGATGATATTATTTTGATACTTATTGTATTTTTACCCGCATTATATAGGTAGATAGGTAGGTACACACGGCTACGTATTAAGCTATACATTTCCAGTATATAAGCTGACCTCTCATTGTACGGGAAAGATTCAATTATGTTACATTATGCGATTTAAAATTTACATACATTAATACAAAGCATCACGCCTGTATTGCCCGATGAGGTGGGCAGAGGTGCGGGAATCGAACCCAGGACCTCACAGCTCAGCAGTAGCGCTTGCGACCGCTAGACCAACGAGCCAGGTAAAAAAAATATTAACGGGAATTAAAAATTTACTTACTTTTTTTTCCCTAGGCAATAGATATTCGAAATACCTAAGTAGCTAAGGAAATAAAAGAATTGATACCGTTATATAAATCGGTAGTTAGGTACAGACGCCAGCACACCAAGCTACCCGAAACTGTCAAATTTTCCCATTCAACTTTGAACCTTAAGCTTCAGTGATAAAGTTGAAAATCTATTAAAGATATTTGACAGATTGTAGTAGCTTGACATGCTGGCGTCTGTACTTACTTTTTTCTTTCTTTCGTTCAGAATACGGAGTTGTTCCCTCAAACGTTTTGATTTGTTTTTGTTTTTTTAAAAAACGTTTCCCCACACTAGGAATTACTCCTGTAGACAGTTAACTGATGTAGAAACCGCACGTTTAGTCTATTTCAGCTACTTTCACAGCATTATGTCGTACGGCATTTTACTATGGGGTCGAGCTGCTGACATTGAATCCATCTTTATTTTGCAAAAAAGAGCTGTCAGAGCCATTTATAATCTACGTCGCCGCGAATCTCTCAGGGAACTTTTTAAAAGGATTAATATTATGACGGTACCTTGCCAATTTATTTATGAAAATATTATGTATGTAAGAAAAAATCTACATCTTTTTAATAAAATAAGCGATAGACATAATTTTAATACTAGAAATAAAGATAAAATACATCAACCATTTTTCAGATTAGCCAAGGTACACACATCTTTTATGGGGTACTGTGTTAAATGTTACAATAAAATACCTTGTGATATATTGCAATTAAATGAAAGAAAATTTAAAACTCACATTAAACGTACACTTTGCAAACAAGCATACTATAAATTAGAAGATTATATCCAAGATAAGAACGCTTGGAAACATGCTGGTCCTGCTCCATTGGACAATCTAGAGTCTAGACAAAATCAAACTGGTTGCTAATTTAATTGTAAAATATATTCTTTTTTTGATATTGATTTACATTCATTCTTCATATAACTTTAACTTACACCCTGACTTATTACTTGTAATTTTTATTTTATTTTATTTAAATGAAAATCGTTTACTTTTACCATGTTTGTAAATATGTGAGCACCATGCATCTATCAGATACTTAATTAATTTATATGTCATGGTTTCATTTTTAATTCTTTTACCTATTGTGGTATAGTAATTTTATTTTAGGTGCATCGTCTTCACATATTATTATGATATAATTAATGTATACAAAATATTGTAAAACATTTTAAAAGAGTAACGGTGGAGTTTCTTGCCCATTCTTCTCCATACGAAAACTACCCTTTGGAATGGGCGACTAGAATCAATTCTATTTGTTGTAATTTTTGACGTTCAAAAGTGCCTTTAATGTGCCTATTTGAAATAAATGCTTTGACTTTGACTTTGACTTTGTATCGTGGGTGCGTTTACAAACATTTAAATTCACATACACAAACATCCAGACCCGGAACAACTACCTGTAGGCAATACAAATATTTGTCCGGTCGGGAATCGAACCCGCGACCGCGACACGCAGCGCAGCAGTCGATCGCTCAGCCACTGCGGCAACCACGGAACAGAAAAAACTGTTTTTTCTGTTCCGTGGCGCCAACCATGTGTCGTATTTTCTGTGAGTTTTCTTTTTGCCCATCTTTATTTACACTAAATAATGATAATAATTTATTATGTTTACACCAAACAGGTTTAACTCCTTTTTACAGTAGGTAATACCTACCACTAAACAAAATAAAAATGTCGAAAATAGTCCTCTCTCTGTAATGTCGCCAAACATAGGTTCGTCCTCCAAGAGATGCCGTAGCAGACTGATTGAATAAATTGAAAAGGATAGCGCTATTACTACCGCGTGCAAAACAAGAGACAGAAAGAGAGTATGCTCGCTTAGAATAAAATGACGCAAGCGCCAAATCTCTGAATTGCTAATTACGAGGAGAACGAGTAGAAAAATAAAAAAATAATTCTGCACGATTTGAGATAATATTATTACCTATCTATTAGTTTAAAAATCATCATTAAATTCCATAGGGTTTCAGAGATCTAACTCAAAATAAGTGCAAAACGAGGTTTTTTCGTTATTTTTTTTTATCGAGATTTTTTTATCCAATCGTGTTTTCGCTTCTACAAATTTAAAGATTATAAGTCCAAGTTTAATGTGTCCAAATAGCAAACTCTCAAGTCTTACAGATACCGATATCTAGATCGCCCAATATCACCAAAACAGCATAATATAGACTCTTAAAACTAGAATTCTACATCCAATACTATTTCCATAGTAAATAATTCAATTCAATGTGAACTTGTTGACGAGTATTAGTAGGTTCACCGAAACATTAAATGAAAAATATGTAAGATTTCACCTGTCGATTTTTGACATATTTGTCACTTTTATTAAACAGCCTAAGCGGGACAATTCTACAATTTTGTCAGTTTTTGACATCTATGTCTAATTGTCAGCTTTATTAAACAGGATGTTGTCGCACCTCGCCGGTCACCTCACTACACACACAACACAACAACACAACCGCACAATATAATATACCCGCGTAGTTTTAGCTCTACGCGCGGTGTATCTATATAATATGTGCAGTAGGTACTAACTCGGTGACCGCATTATCAGTACCTATCTGTAAAGCGCCTACATGATTTCAATTAGCAAAGATTACTTGATACTATATTTAGCTCACTTCTGTAATTAATAAAAAAAAATATGTCCTATTTTTTATGTGTACAAAAAAATAAAATATCCCCAAGATAACCGTCAGACCTACAATAATTACGTAGCTGCAATGTTATCAACAAGGACCTAGTCATCAAGGCAACATTATGTTGCACGGGCATCCTCTTAAAATTGCCAGTAAACATAATAATAATAATAATGACCCGTTTAGAAGCGAAGTTATTAATACTGCATTCGGTACCTGGTCTATCGGAAAAACACAAAAAAATATTTTAAGCTCTGCAGTAAACCGGAAGGAGGAAAAACCGGCTTTACTCAAATATTGGGGGATGTCCCCAATATTGTCCATTCAAGAGCATGAACCAACTTGTTTTTCAAACAAGATGTTTACGATAAGTGATTTATTACCACTGAAGTACCACAAGTATATAATAAATACGTATGCACAGAACGGTTCGGTTAGTTGTATTATAATTTTGTCACAATGGCGGTGGTGTTCAGTTTGGTCATATTTCTGGCTGCGTTTCATTTATTCTCTGAAGGGGTGAGTACTTCAGGCGGCGGTCGACGCGATGACACGCGGGGTTGCGATAGTCGTTGAGAGGATCCGGCAGTTGGGTCTCGAGGTGGCATTGCACAAGTCCGAGGCCATGTCGTTTCATGGGCCCCGGAACACGCCACCATCGGGATCCCAACTAACGGTAGGAGGGGTTCACATCGGCGTCGGGACGACGATGAAATACCTGGGTCTCGTCCTCGACAGCCGGTGGAACTTCGTTGAGCACTTCCGACGTTTGGCTCCCAAACTGGAACGGGCCGGGGCCGCCTTCAAGCGGCTCCTGCCCAACCTGAGGGGGCCAAACGCCTCCTGCCGGAGGCTTTACGCGGGGGTCGTGCGGTCCATGGCCCTATACGGTGCCCCGGTGTGGGCGCGTTCACTGCGGCGGCGAGCCGCCCATTATTTGAACGCGCCCCAGAAGGTGATAGCCACAAGGCTGATCCGGGGCTACCGCACGATCTCGGGCGAGGCGGCAAGCCTCCTTGCCGGACTGCCGCCATGGGATCTGGAGGCGATAGTCCTCGCGCGCCTGTATGAGTGGCGCGCGGAGGCACTACGCCGGGGGGAAACTCCGCTTCCGCAGCAAATCGCGGCGGAGCGGACGGACCTCCGGCGCGATCTCATGGCGGCATGGAAAGAGCGACTGTCGCAACCCAGCGCAGGGCACGCCACGATAGCGGCGGTAAGACCCCTCTTTGAGGAGTGGTTAGAGAGGCGTCACGGCGCCCTCACGGCGCCCTCACCTACCGCCTGACGCAGGTCCTCACCGGACACGGAAGTTTCGGGAGGTTCCTGCACATAATCAGGCGGGAGGAAACGCCCGGGTGTCACCATTGCCAGGATCGCCCAGAGGACACGGTGGAGCACACGGTGGAGGTCTGCCCCGCTTGGGCGGAGCACCGTCGTGTCCTCGTTGAGGCGATCGGCAGCGGCGGCGACCTCTCGCGTCAGGGCCTGGTTCGAGCCATGGTCCGGGGCGAGAGGGAGTGGGGGGCAGTCGCCTCCTTCTGCGAAGCAGTCATGCTAGCGAAGGAGGCGGCGGGATGGATGAGGGAGAGAGCCTCCCGTCCCAGCCGCCGCGGGAGACGCTCCGGGCGTCGGGAGCCGCGCGACGACTCCCGGCCACCGTAGGCGCGGGCCTGCGGGCGGAGAGTAATGGGTAGCTCACCGTCCGATCAGGACCAGGCCCGTGCCGGACGGCGCGTACGTGTTCCACGCGCGCCTCAAAGAGATGTCAGCAACAATGGAAGGGGCCCGTCAGGGCCGAAGCCTGCCGGGTCAGCGGGATTGTCCGAAAGGGTTACCGCTGGCCCGGAACATAAAGGGCGAAGGAAGGAACACGGGTGGGTTTTAGTCAGTAAGAGTCTGACACTCCCTTCCGCTCCACCCAGAGCGGGAGGAGTCATTTGATGATTTCCCATCCTGAAAAAAAAAAAAAAAAGGGGTGAGTACTACCTACCTACCTGTGTCGCAATCTTGGTGGTTTGCCGTTTTTTGGTTTCCAAAATACTTTTAATTCACCAAAACAATGTACCTACAACCATAGATATAATTATGTAGTTCGAATTTCTAATAAGCCTATTCTAGTTGCTAGAGCACTGATTTATTATTTTATCATTTTTTTTCCTTTTGCATTCGATTTGTTATTTATTAATAACAGACTGTTATAATTATGGCGAGGCACTGATCCATTGTCTACGAAAACAATGCATAGAGTAACAAATGTATAATATGTAGGTACATAGGTATATATGTATGTATAGTAGATATTCCAATACATAAGAGACATACACTAGCCCGGCCACAGGGGTAGATAACTACGCAAACCGTGCCTAGTAGGCTATAAGGTAAAAAATCAATCTGCCTAACCTTTTCGTATGCTATGGTCGGCGTCCATTCTAACTGGATGCAGCTGAATACCAGTATTTTACATGGAGCGACTGCCTATCTGACCTCCACAACCGGTTACTGGGTAACACGATACCACCCTTTGGTAAGACTGGTTGTCAGAGTTTTGGACTTCTGTCTGACTACCCGTAACAACTGTCAAATGACACAGAACCACCGGCTAATGTGCTTTCCGAAGCACGGAGGCGTCATAGGGACTCGATATGGATGGTCATCCGTTTACGAACCGACCGCGGTAAGTGTAGCTGAGACTTAGATCGAATATCGATCGACCGTCGCGTGCGGCTGTTATTATTTAGCCAAGAGCGTCCCGGCCTGTAAGATTGTAGCACTAATAAACTGATTTATAGTCTACTAGCGACCCGCCCCGGCTTCGCACGGGTGCAATGCTGATACTAAATACACTACAGAAAAACTGTGAACGTTGTATATAAAAACATAGCGGCCCGTTCCGGCTTTTTTATAGGCACGCTCTTGCCGCACCGGGCGGCCGGCCGGTACCGCCGCAAACGCTACGTCCCGCAATTTTTAAATCTGTAATACCTTCGAAAATTTTCACTTAAATCATACGGTGTAAAGGGCCATATAGATCTATATTAAATGAACAATGTATTCAAGGTATTTAATTGGTTAAGGATTAATGCTGTATTGGTTAAAATCGCTTCGAAAATTAGCCATTATTTGTCGTAAAAAGTAAATGACAAAAAAAAGTTATTGTGGGTTATCCATAAGAGATAGACATATACCATCACGGACTTTTCTGTAGACCTTTTCAATGTGTACAATACTTAGTACATTATTTTGATAAAACTCGTAGGGTTCAGCCTGTGTTTGCAATGTAAGCGGAAAAAATGTAATTATTTACGACATCACATTAGAAATCTCAAAAATAACAGTACTTCTCCACTATTTAATGGATGTTATTATACATATAAACCTTCCTCTTGAATCACTCTATCTATTAAAAAAAACCGCATCAAAATCCGTTGCGTAGTTTCAAAGATTTAAGCATACAAAGGGACATAGGGACAGAGAAAGCGACTTTGTTTTATACTATGTAGTGATAATCGAGGTCTTGGTCTCTGCCCACCCCGTCGAGATGTACAGTCGTGATGTTATCTAGGAGTATTGTCTCAACGCAGGTGACTGACACAGGAGCGTGAAGATTAGCACAAGCAAAGGAAGGCCTGTGCCCAGCGGTCGGTGAAGTCGGGCTGTGGAACGTCCAAAAGCCCGACTTCACCCAGTTACGACGGACAGGCCAAACAGATTTGATGAGAAATTGTACTTTAACTACACCTAGCCATCCTAAAATCCTATAGCCCATAATGGGACTCGGTTCTAAACTTCTGATGCATAAGCCTACCTATTTGTTTTGTTTTACATCATATAGGTCAGGTAACCGGTAATGTACGACAAATTCGAAGTATTGTATATTTTAAAATCAAAAGTAATGATGTAACAAATATTTTAGTAAAATATTATGTCCATGGAGTTTCTTGCACGTTCTCTCCATGGGTACCTACTCTTTGGAATGGGCAACTAGCTTCATATTTTCTGACTGACCGACTTCTTGACAATTCAAAAGTGCCTGTAAATGGTTTAATTGAAATAAATGCTTTGAGTTTGAGTTTGATTGACTCGTATAATATGACTACCAGACAGACTAAACCCGCGGCTTTGTTTTATTGTTTTGTTAGTAGATACACGACAATCTGTCTAATGTAAGGGTCAATGTAAGTGCGTAGATCGTACATCGTATCGTGATGTTTACTACATTACGTTTACATAGCACGTGTGTGGTGCAGTGTGTACACCATGTGATCGGTGTGGTGTGTGTATCTGACACGTGTGTGCTATGTGATATGTCCTAACTCCTAGGAAATGTGCGAAAATTTAAAATATAGGTAAGGTACTATATTTTCTCATCTACCTAATATCTATACTTACAAATAAATAAAATTGAAGTCTCTGTTTGTAATGTTAACATAGCAGCTTTTTACTAAATGCATATGACAGTATTCAGGGTCAAATTAAATTAGCTAGAGAAACTGCACACGTGCTGGGTATTGATATCTAAACATGATGAAATTAAAAATTCGATGTTTCTTGGGGGTCAACGACCGCTGGTAGTGTGCTTACTTGAAGTATAACTTGAGAATATCTGTTTTTTTTTTTGTATAAGGGGGAAGCGCTAAGTTAGCCCGCGAAATTCAAATTTTCTTACGTTTTTTGCAATTTGCTGGTCAGCATTAAGTTGTACGTTGATTAATATATGAATCGCGGCCGTAAGAAATATGTGTTTACAGAATTATAATCATTAAAGTCATCAAAACAACTCTCTAAGACCACGTAAGTCCAAAGAATGATGATTTCCTGAAACAGTAATTATTCTTGGGACTTACGTGGTCTTAGAGAGTTGTGTTGATAACTTTAATGATTATAATTCTGTAAACACATATTTCTTACGGCCGCGATTCATATATTAATCAACGTACAACTTAATACTGACCAGCAAATTCCAAAAAACCTAAAAAAAGTTGAATTTCGCGGGCTACCCTGGCGCTTTCGCCTTAAGGCTCGTACACACTGGCGCGACGCGACACGCGACACAAAGGCACCGCAAGTCGCGCGACGAGCGGTGCCTTTGTGTCGCGCGCGATTCGCGTCGCGCGTCGCGCCTTTGTGTAGGAGCCGTTAATCGTATTAAGATATCACGTCACGTCTGTGAAGTTTTCACACAATAAAGCTGATTTTTTGAACTAATGTTTCAAGTGACTAAACTGCGGTCAATAACCCTACAATTTTTTTTTTAAATTTTATATGATGTTTAGATATCGATACGCATCATACGCATCATACGCATCATCACGTCTGTGGAGTTGCGCTGGCTAATTTAATTTGACCCTGATTTACATTTACATTAGTACTGGGACGTAATTATAACAAATGATCTACTTACTTATTTTAAACATTTTTGTCTGTCTGTCTGTTGTTCCGTTGTTCCGGCTAATCTCCGAAATGGTTGGACCGATTTTGAAGGGACTTTCACTGGCAGATAGGTGCTGCAGTTATAAGAAGTAAATTAGGATACTTTTATTTTAAAAAAAAAATCGGTCAAGTGTGAGTGGGACTCGCGCACCGAGGGTTCCGTCCAAATTCGTAGGGATGTAACTACTACGGTTTTTGGATTTTTTCTTTAAGGCTATTTCAAACAGGCGCGACACGCGATAAAATCGCGCGCAACATAAAGGCACCGCAATGTCGCGCAACGAGCGGTGCCTTTGTGTCGCGCGCGATTCGCGTCGCGCGTCGCGCCTGCTTGCAGGCCTTTACTTGTGTTACATGAAATTGCTCCTTGCCTCATGTTAATTGATTGGTCAACGGGAAGTACCCTATAGGTTTTGATTCCCTTGCGTGTGTCAAAATAACGGAACATAACGCCCGTATATTTTGGTTGCATTGACTTAGAAGTTTTAATTTTTTTCATTGCTTCAAGGGATTGCAGTTTGCAGTCCTGAGTTTTTGATATTAATTTCAACTTGATAACTCCACGCTATCTTGAGAAAAAGGGTCTTGACAGACGGACAACGAAGTGATCTTATTAGGGTTCCGTTTTTCCTTTTGAGGTACAGAGCTTTAAAAAGGATTAGGGTTCAGCGCAAAAAATGAAACCCATGAAATCCAATTTTTTTCCGACATGCACGCGACCGAAGTCTGGCTCAGTTAGTCTGAAATAGATAGTTACGACTCCGATCGTAAGAAAGACTAGTAGTACCTAATATAAAGTAGATAGGTACCTATACCTAGTACTACCATACCGTTTCGTCGGTTTTCTTCGGAGTTCAGAAAAGCCGTTTACAATTAAATAGAATGTGACTGATCTAATAAAGGCTCCTTCAGACAGGCGCGATGCGTCACTATAATAGTAGAACAATTCCTATGAAAACTTTGTGGATTTTTTTGCTACTTACAACTAGTGTCGCATCGCTCTTTCGCATCGCATCTGTCTGCGGGAAGTGACGAAATCAATGCGTCAGCCTATTATGATTGAGGCGGGAATATATCTATCTAGTTGATTTCTATTGGTCGACACTCGACCAGTCAGAATTCTTTGTCTTTCGGCTTTTCCGAAGATAAATAATCGATGGGACCTTTGACCGTGGTCGAAATCTTACCAGTACCTAAGTCAAAAGTAAATTAAAGAATTATTGCCTTTAAAAAGCGTCCGGTCTTCCCCTCAGTATACCTACAAAAAGTCCCCTTTTCCAATGTTCCCGATACGGTGCGTGTAAAACGCCTACAAATAATATAGTAACAAGTTGTTAGTATTTCTCATACATTTTGAGTACCTATTGTTTCCGTAATAATTATGACGACAGTATGTATATATTAAAACGTAGTAATTATCTATTCTGGATGTCGTTTCTACGTACTAAGTACTGACAAGGCTAGACCGATGATGCTGATGACTATAGGTACTTACATAATAATATATGTACTACGTAAGTAGGTACAATTAAATTGTTTCCGCAACACCCTACCACATACTGTTTTGCCCTAACCCGGTTATAGATTCTAGTAGGTATCTAGGTGGCATATGCATCTAGAAGTGGGTTTCTCCAAATTTTATCTACTTACCTGTAAAGAACAATTAATGAAAAAAAAAATTACAAAAAAAGAAAACAACCAAAAAAACACTAAGTACCTGCATAGTGAAAAAATATTTTAATGTCGGAAGTCGGTGTCGTTGGTTCTGCATTTTCGTTTTATGACGGAGGTATACAGTCCGAAAATACATAAAAAAAAATAATATCCAAATTGAGACGTCCTCCTTTTTGGAAGTCGGTTAAAAAAAACCAGTCACCTAGAACTGTCAATCAAATACCTAAACATTTATTGTAATCTTATTTATTTATGTTTTTATCGCATATCTAGGTATCTTTGCATGTGGGATTCCTTATACCTTCGAAGCATGCTAACAAAAGCTGCGAAACTAAAAGCTGCATGGACACTTGCTTGTCTGGGTCGCGCCATGGTTATCTAAGCTAGGTTTTGTTCCGTCAATAAAAAGTTTTGAAAAAAATATGAGTTCTATTACCTTGTGGGGCATCAAAATAAAGGCCTTGACGAGACGATCCCAAGAAATAACACACAAAAAAACACCCGAATGCAATTGAAAATTTCAAAATATGCTCACTTTTTAAGCAGCCTGACTGTTTAGCTGCAGTTGGGGTTTTTGAATTGTCGATTGTTTTAGTATCAGTTCTAGGAACTTCGTATAATAAGTATA
The DNA here is from genome assembly GCA_963855955.1 of Luperina nickerlii. Lineage (NCBI taxonomy): Eukaryota > Metazoa > Arthropoda > Insecta > Lepidoptera > Noctuidae > Luperina > Luperina nickerlii. Next base: position 874,100 of record OY979682.1, on the reverse strand, counting down.
GGTACTATAAATACGTAACGTACGTATTTAACGGTATTTGACCAGTTTGACTTATGTATAATGTGCACAATATATCTCGAGGTCGACGAATGATATTTCGCAACCCACGCGGACTATACCGTCATGTTGGTGGATCTTCCGCATAAAATCCGGAGTTTGTAAGCAACAAGCACAGTCTTGAAGTGACTTCAGTGAGATGCGGACTTCAGTGAAAGTGTACCTACCTAAACACCTACTTAGCCTAAATATTACCTAGTGTGTAGGTGAGTACTTTTCATTTATGGCTTAATTTTTTTTTTCTTGTATTTGGTCTGTGAACCAAGATAATATCTGGAAACTGGTTTCTATGAACAAAGTTTACGGCAAGAAATGCTATGAACATGAACAGAGATCTCTGTCAACAGTGCTTCCTATGTACCGAGATATCTACAAACAATGTTTTCTATCAACAACGTTTTCGGCGAAATGTGCTGTCTAGGAATAGAGATTTCTATTAGCTGTGCTTTCTGGATATGGTCGTATCGTACAAGCGTGTTTCTATCTTAGGTTCCACACCGGTCTATAAAATCCCCTTCATGCGAAAAGTCCGGTAAATGGTAAGGCCGGATAAAATCCGGACGGGGGCAATAAAGCCGGACATGTCCGTATAGCAGTATCGAAAACGCCACATGCGAACAACGCGTCATACCTACTGACGTCACGCAAAATCCTGCATCTCGCAAGCAGAGTTTAAAGCGCAACTAGCATAGATACAACGGCCCGACATGAATCATCGGGCAGTTGCCCGCCAGACACAACACCCGTCTGGTCGGAGGATCCGCCCTTTTCTATAGAGTATGAGGGAACTTTACACCCTGTTCGACCCCCGACTATGAACGTCAGCGCAGCCCTCGTGCAAATACTTCCGCGTGACGTCGTCAGCATCACTCCCGCAAGCTTTAGAGCGGCGTGTCACCCAGCCAGCCAGTACCCACGGCTTCAACGGGTATTCTGACCACCAGCATGCAGCGACCGCGCATATCTGGTCATCATCAGCAACTTTGGCACAGCACACTGCACTTTCGGCCGATCAACAAGAAGTGCTCTTCAACCCGGCGCTGTAACACATCCGACGCACTGGAGCATATCGCAGCGCCCCCCCGACTCACTGGGGCATCCTCGCAGACAGTTCCGACTCACCGAAGACTATGCGGCAACCGGTTCTCCTTACTCACTGGAACCTCAGCTGGCCTGGCAAGCATCGCAAGTTACAAGTCTCAGCCCACTATCGACCTCCGGTATCCAGAGGGGAGTGATGTAGCGGTATCTACCACGCGCCACATGCGAACAACGCGTCATTCTGACGTCACGCAAAATCCTGGATCTCGCAAGCAGAGTTTACCACGTAACTAGCATAGACACAATGGCCCGACATGAATCATCGGGCAGTTGCCCGCCAGACACAACACCTGTCTGGTCGGAGGATCCTTTCTTTACTATAGAGTATGAGTGAACTTTACACCCTGATAAATCCGAACGGAATGGAACCATAAACGGGAAGCAGTCCATTCCTTAGGTAGTCACGACCAAATTATATCTTGATTGGCTCTCAATACTTTTGTTTAGTTTGTCACACAGGATACCACTGTGCATGTATGATGATTATCTCTGACAATTTATGGCTTTAATAAATTGATATAATATTTACCGTCAGTCACGTATCAGCAGTGCGATTCTGAAAAAGAAAACTTAAATGAAGTGAACGTGGAGTGAGCTGTCAGTGTCATCCCATCTGATACTAGGGATTGACCAAGCATACATTTACAATCATAATCGAAATTTTAATAACATTTTTTATGCTAATTCTATTGATCATTTTATATAATTTTAAAGCTAGTATTTTAGTTGTCAAAACATTACCATTTTGTGGGGCTTTAAAATAGCAAATCAGAAATTTAGTCAGAACCTCAATTTTGAGCAAAAATTAATTACGGTAGTTTTACAGTGGATCCCGTCTCACGTACAGATTTAGGATAACGAAAGAGTAGATCTTTTGGCCAACCAAGCCGTGCCAGATGGAATTTCTGTAAATGTTCCTCCTTTATATACAGATTATATAAGATCAATAAAGCAGCAGTGTACAGACATGTGGAGTGAATACTTTAACCAGAGGTCAACAGAAAAGGGAATTTGGTACAAGGCCATCCAACCACAGCTTCCAGTGTATAATTAGACTGATCAAAATATGCTTAGCAGAAGGGATTTAGTTATGGCACTTAAGACTTCGTTCCGGTCACATTCTATCAAATAAGTTCGGTTTTCTGATGAAAAAGGTAACATCACCCAACTGTGAAGAAAGAAAAACTGTGAAGAATGTGGAGTAATTGAAGATGTGCAACATGTTTTGATGGAGTGTGTGCGGAATGGGGCTTTGAGATTTAATTTGCTTGGACCTATAAATATGTATGATATTGGAAAGTGTAATGCTATCCTGACATGTCCTTTATCGGAACAAGTTAGGATACTGTACAAACTGGCATTTTTTTAAAGTAAGTGTAGTGCTATTTTTTTTAGGTTTAGTTGATTGTGTTGATGTCCAGCCATCTTTACACCTTAAACAAAGAAATAAAAAACCTTTATTTTTTTTTCTTTTTTTTCCCTAGACTAGTCCTTATATAGCCTGAGGCACGAGCGCGTCACGCACGAACAATAAATAATAAAATGATCAAGAATTAACATAAAAAATATTACTACTAAAATCTCGATTATGATTGTTAATGTTTGGTTGGTCAATCCCTAGCATCAGTGGAATGACACTGACAGCTCACTCACGCAAGTTTTCATGATGAGATTTTTACAGAATCTGCATGCTGCTGTTGTAATAATATTCATGGTACGTACCTATCCTAAAAATAAATAAAAGAAAAAGCTGGCCAAGTGCGCGTCATCCGAACTCAAACTCAAAGCATTTATTTTAATTAAACCATTTACAGGCACTTTTGAATTGTCAAAAAGTCGGTCAGTCAGAAAATATGAAGCTAGTTGCCCACTCCAAAGCGTAGGTACCTATGGAGAAGAACGGGCAAGAAACTCCATGGACACTCTTTTAAATTATATTTTCACAAAAATATTAATTACATTGTAGCGCATTAATGTGAATTACTTATATGAGAGAACGATGTAAAAAAAGACGTAGGTACGCGTTAAAAGCGTCCAGAGTACAGCAAATAGTAAGAAAACAACAATTCACAATTAAAATAATTAAAAATAAGCCGAGGCAGCTAAGAGATGACCAGTCCCAACTGACAGCGCCCGTTCACGACACGCATAGTGAAGGGTTATGTACCCAAGTAGCACAAAATAGCTTTATAATCGATGGATAACAGAATTAGCATATTATTATAGCTTTATAAGAAGTCTACATATAGGCATTATAAACCACTATACAGCTCTTGTAATGCTAATTTGGGCCCCAAATTATACAGCCTTAAGTGTAAGAATGGCATTTTAGCAGCATTATATTGGTTGTCTACCGGAATGATAAACGCATTATAATGGGCTGTGAAAACAGGTTAAAGCAGTGCGCATATGTTAAATGCGGCTCTTATACAGCTTGTACCATAACAAAGGCAAAATAAAAACATTTTCAAATATTATTTTTAATTTCTGTTATAATTAATAAATCTTGTGTAAATAGAACATGGATACTTTCAACAAAAAAATATAAGTGCTACAAGGCAAGTAATTAAACTCTTGTTTTTGTTCTCTATGAGGAATTAAGGTTGCGAGTATCAGTTTACTGTGAAAGTATGTATATATTTGAATCAAATATTTCATGCGCCTTCAAATTAAAGAGCTATTTATTACAAAAATATTATAAAAATATGTGGAATTGTAAAAAAAAATATGCTCTTACGAAGAAATCTTTAGTTTTAGTCATTATGATACCTGTATTGTAACGGCCGGTCAATACCATAGGTTGAAGTCCTTTCTAAAGGACTATTTACCATAAAATTAAATTTTAAATATTATCGATACAAAAAGCAAAATGGCGTAAGCATAATTAAAAACTTTAGGCATGCGGATGCCGGTATACGACTTATTGCTAGTTAAAATTCTTGTCATTATACGTTTGTATAGATAAAGGCTATATAATATTATGATGAAATGCTTTTAAAAAGCTGGCATTAAAACAGCACCAATGTACACCGTTAAACAGTTGTGACCCATGCGAAAGGTCGTTATAAAACATAGAGCAGTTTTAAAGAATTTTAAAATGCTTTTTAATAGCCTAAGCCGTAATTAATGCTTACATACGACCTACACTTTTGTATAATGCTTACAGCTGTATTAGAAGCTGTATAGAGACATAAATTATGTCTAAAATAAAACCTTTAGCTGCACAAAAGATTGAAAAAGAGGATTATATAGCTTTAGGAACTACAAAGTTAATAAAATGCTGTTATACAGAAGCAAGACATTGCTAAAACCTTTCAAATTCTATAACGAAGCTAGAAGAAATTTTCTGGTCATCACTTTTTCCATTATATCGATTTTGTGTTACTTGGGTAGTTAGATCGTACATACTTACTCGAAATTCATTTTATTGACCGCAAAAATAAGTTTGTATTTCACAGTATTTCTCGGAAATACTATTACACGTACCTAAACCATACTTACACAAAAACAATTAAAGTACATAAACCCAAGCCAAGAAGATATTGTTGTGTGCTCGGGAATCGAACCTAAGCGAACGATACATTTCTTGCTGACGCAGCGTGGTAAGTGCCAAATAAATGATAAGATTTAACATTGCCTTCTTTGAAAGAAAGTTGAAAATTAATGAACTTGTTATTTATTTTCGTCTTTGTCTCAAGAGAAGTACTGTTGACACTTGTTTGGCAGTGCTAAACCGCTGCGCTTCGTCACTTGTGCGCCGGTCCTTACCCGTCACGTGCTCATTAACTACAAATCTAATGTGTCATTAATTAGTGGAATTCCTCCGGTTGATATGAATGATTTCATTTATTTAGATTTAGAAACCAGAGTTGGGTGCGAGTGGTTTGACTAGAAAGCTGTTATTTCCACCTCACGATTTTTATAACGTTGAGACTTCCTCCTAGGATCCTACATTGTAGGTTGTAGGAAACTTTTTTTTTTTGTCGCTGAGAAATGACATTACGCATCTCCGCTCGTCGGGGGACGACACGGAGTATGTGGGACTCCCTGCCAAGGTGGCAGTATACCTACTAAAACTCAGCGGTGTTCCCTCGTCGCCTTGATGGGGGGGTCATGGGAATCCGGCTCAGCCTTTGCGTCCACAACCCCCCCGGCGCATTGCCCGCCTAACTGGCGGGCCCCGCATGTTCCCCCGCCTGGGGGGCTACGGGAATGGCCGGGAACACCTGAAGGAAACCTGGAGCAACCCAAACAACTCTGAAAGGAATACATATTACATAGGTTACTCGCGAGAATCGAAAATATATGACTCTTGCTGTCATGCCAACAACCGATGACTTTATTATTCTCCGGAACAAGAGAGTAACGTTTGCATCTATTCTGTACAAATCTCACCGAGAAAATTTAGGTGAAGTGAACTGTCACTCCATCTCAATTAGGGCTTTCAAATACCGGATTTTTTCAATACCGGTATCAATACCGGTATTGGAAAAGTCAATACCGTGATCCCGGTATCAATACCGGTTGTCCGGTATTGAACGCAAGTTCAATTATGACATTAATAAAACCAATAAAATACGCCTTTTTGTATTTTCAAATCAGTATTGTTCGTATTATTTTATTGAAAATACTAAAATAAATACGTTATACATAGCTTTCTTAATTCTTTTATAATAATTTGGTATTGGTTGATTATTTAGGTAGATTCAGTTTAAGTTTTCACTATGTTCCTAATTCCTATTAGGAACATAATGAAAACTTAAACTGAATCTACTCTTTTTGCAGGAAGGCATTTCACATAGACTTTGTTTGCACAATTAAAAAAAAAAAATTCTTATTATTACCTAAATGTCATCATGTCTCATGTTAAAATCAATATAGGTATCATTATTTGTAGAAATTAGGGATGCCGCGATACGCCTTTTTGCCGATACGATACCGATACCGATACTCTTATAAAAATATCGGCGATACCGATACCGATACCGATACGCTTACTGAATTCAAAAAGGAAGGTAGATTAAATAAAACACAATTAATCAATAGTTTTAGTAATCAAAATTAACATTTATAAGATTTTTATGGAATTATCAATTGTCGAAATTTCAAAGTGATTCCATATACCTAGCACTTTTGTGTTTTGAAGTTGATATGACTACTATTTATTTTATTTGACTCAAACGACTAGTTATAAATGACATACAATACACAAACAATTACGATATGTAATTATTGATCTTATTTGCATGGAAAAATACTACGCGCAACAACATTCAACCTAACGAAATGGGATAGATGTGCGAGTGCGAGGCCAAAGCAGGCGGGCGAAACAAAACACTGAATAAAGCGCGGGGTTTCCCTGAGCAAACATAGTTCTTGCCTCGTTTGCATAGAAATAGACGGGACAACACGCGCGTTTACATAACATTTTAAAAGCGCGAAATTTGAAAAGTATCGTTGAATCGGCCATAAAAATATCGCCGATACCGATATATCGGCAAACCTGAAGTATCGCCGATATATCGGTATCGGTATCGGATGCATCCCTAGTAGAAATGTAAGTAAGTAAAGTATACCTTAACTAGCTAGTAGCAATCATTTGGTAATCACTTTAGTAACATTCTTAATAATTAAGTTATAAAAAAACAATCAAAAAATCTAAAACTAAACAAGTAAGAAAATAAATCAAGATTCAACATAGGTATCATTATTTGTAGAAATGCAAGTAAGTTAAGTATAGCTTAACTAGCTAAGTAGCTAGAAATCATTTTAGTAACATTATTAATAATTATGTAATAAAAAAACAATCAAAATCTAAAACTAAACAAGTAACAAAATAAATCAAGCGTTAATAACAATTTCTGAAAAACAGTAAAAAAATGTAAAAGTTATTATAGACGCGTTATCCCGTCGCCTTTGCGAAACTGACTGACAATAGTGACAATAACAAAAACGACACATAAATACAGCTCGATTTCGGGCATTGTCTCAGGCGGGGTGCGGGAGGGTGAGCTTAAGATAACAGCGGGATGCTTGCGCTGAAGAAAACAAGTGTGAGAATAAGATCACATAATTTTCAGATCTAATGTTTGTAATACCGTAATCACGGTATTGGGGCGTCAATACCGGTATTGTAAAAGGCCAAAATAAAATCCGTGATCACGGTATTACGGGATCCCGGAATACCGGTATTGAAAGCCCTAATCTCAATCAACTCGGCCTATCGCAGTCAGCAACTGGACAGGCCTCTGCCAGGCTGCGCCCAAGTGCCCAACGTTCTGTCCTCGGCCTCCCGCATCCAGTCTATCCCGCAGTCACCTTTTTAAGGTCGTCATTCCACTCGTTGCAAGGGATTGACACTATTGTCAGCTCAATTCACCCAACTTTTCACCGTGAGATTAACACAGAATAGATCGACTGTTATCTGTGTGATAACTGCGTTAGTGATAATGTTATCATCGCCGGCCGGCTCCATACGACTCTCAGTTGTTTGACAACCGAAGAGCCCACGGTATGTTGGTTTAGTGTTTTTTAGTACGGTAGTGATCATTTTATCCGTGATAGAGTAATTAGTACTAGATAAGTTGGAAAGTATGGGTAGGTATGGACTAAGATTTAGGCTGAATGCTAGATACAAATCGAATCTTTGTGATGTCCTAGTTATAGTTATAGTGACCTCATTCTTAGCTTTCTTTAGTTTTAGCTTTTTTTAGTAGGTAGAATCAGTGACAGAATCTAAACAAAACTGAAGTAATGTACTAACTTACAGCCGCTTAAAATGTAGATACGTATCCTAATCAAACTTAAAATATTTTCTGTGGTTCGTTATGTAAGTAATCATTATCTCTTCACAATTATTTATTCGAGAACAATATAGGTACCTATCGTTTACATTTTTATTCCTCTCCTGGTCTGCTATATAAATAGCTATAATGTAACACTTATTACTTCAAAATATACCTACCACAAAAACTAAAACATGTAGGTATGTATGGTACTCCGTTGGTTTAGTTACCTATTTAACTAAAAGTAAACAAAAAAAAAACACGATATTCATGGGTACCTTTTGTTACAAAAATAATTTTATTTATTGAACAGCTACGAGGCCTAGAAGCATATAACCTAGGTACCGAAATTTCACCAAAGCCTATTCACACGCACTTTAAACGAAGTTATTAATTTATAATACTTACATATAATTAGGCATTTTAATTGAAAACGTTAAAAGTTTCACACGATAACCAATGCCAATGTATTGAGTCAAATTATACTAAAAAAAACCGGTCAAGAGCGAGTCGAACTCGCGCACCGAGGGTTCCGTATCATCATGTTTTTAATTTTTCATCGGCGAGGCCTATATTCGTCAGAGAATTTTAACACTGTGCACTGCAGTGTAGAATATTGCAGTTTTATGTCAGCGCCATCTCTTGACTGATAGTGGAACTAAAGTAACTTTTGTTGATGATTTCTGAAAAAGTGTGCTATTTAGAGACTTTGTTTTTTGCTGTAATCTTTATACAAACTTCTATCACATATAATTATTTCAGATTTTTGTCTGTGCAAACTTCGGAGATAAGGGGAACGGTATTTTTTTTTACATTTTTCATCAAAAGTCGAAAACTATGCGGCCCAAAAAATAAAGAAAAAATGTTTGAGAATGTGCAAACTGCGCTCTTTCATATGATACCCCACATGCCCTAGTAGTAGCCCCACTTCGAATTTTTCAGACCCTTTTCAGTCCATGTTGCAAAAATAAAAAAATATTTTTATTTCTTTCTTATTTGCAAAATAGTTGGGCAAACGTCATCAAAAACTATTCCAAATTTCAAGTTGATAGCATTAGTTCTTGAGATATCCAGCTGTGACAGACAGACAGACAGACTGAGTCTCACCATAAGGGTTCCGTTTTACGATTTTGGTACAGAACCCTAAAAAAGAAACCGACTAAACGTAATAGTGTCACTTCAGTAATTGCACAAAATACAGAGCAGTATTTTGTGGTAATTGTTAATGTTATCATGCCACGCCACATTTGTACAGACGCCAGCACATCAAGCTACTACAATCTGTCAAATTTCTTTAGATTTTCAACTTTATCTCTAACGCATAAGGTTCCAACTTGATTGGGAAAATTTGACAGTTTCGGCAGCCCCGGATCTAAGGGGGGGCAAACCGGGGCACTTGCCCCGGGCGGCAGTTTCATGGGGGCGCCAAATCCTTGAGACAAGAATTCGAAATATCGAACAAATGAAGCCTCTTTTCCTACAATCTCATAGGTTTTTAACAAGTAATCGAATCTTAATACGATATGTTTGAAAAACAAACTTTTCTATTTCCATACGCCCAGTTAGTTTTTGAACACATACAAGTAAATTTTTGAACGCGTGCGTAGTGTCAGTGTGTCCGTGATCTTTCTGCAAAGGGGAATCCCCGTCACATATCTATACGAGCCGAGCCGAACAAATTCAAACAGTTGAACGTCAAGTGACAACACTGTTTGTTTATGTGGTTGATTGCGTTTGCGAGTAATCAGCGTTAATAAAATAAGTAATTTATTAGTGAAATCATATATCATATGTAGTGGAAATCAACAATTTGCAAGTTTTTCTCAAACACTGCAGGGAGGGGGCGCCACTATCAAGGTTTTGCCCCGGTTCGAAAAAATCGTAGATCCGGGGCTGAGTTTCGGGTAGCTTGATGTGCTGGCGTCTGTACCTACTCTTCAATTTAGCAACGTTGTCTAATTCGTGGGATTTTTTAAAGGGTTTAGAGACCTTCCTTTTTGGGCTCTTTACAATAGACAGATTACAAGATGTTACATTATTTAAACAAGAAAGTGTCATCTATAAAAATTAAAAACCTTTTTTACGATTTGTTTACCTTTAGTTATTTACCTAAGCCAATGGAGTATAGATACATACTGTAAGCTTTTTTGAAAAAATCAAAATCAGTCAAATGGGGGATTGTGAAGGCTCCTACAAACAGGCCCAACACGCGATATCGCGCGCGATACAAAGGCACCGCTCGTTGCGCGACTTGCGGTGCCTTTGAGTCACGCGCGATTTTATTGCGTGTCGTGCCTGTTTGAAGCAGCCTTGATGCAGGAAAATAGGTACTGTAGGTTGGTACGTACCTTACTAGTGTATAGGTACTTACATAAATATAGGCGTAAGAAGTCGCGGGTTATTGACCGATATGCCAAGGTAGGGTTTAACTTTATATTAGAATATTCGAGAACTAACAAATCAAATTAATTGTGTACAACCCGAAATCAATGAACATAGATTTAATTAACGAAACGTTATCGCTGTGAGGGGCACCTGATTGTGACGAACACACACAACACTGATAACGGGCTGTGATCAAGGCTTCGTTTTACGTAACACAATAAAATAATTGTTGATAATGTTTGGGTACCTAGACCTACCTACCTAAATCAATGACATTCAATTCTCAATAACAGTGCCAATAGTAGTAAGTATCAAATTCATTCATGCACCGATGAACTAGGTATCTATAACTATATTTCCTTGAAAAATGGGGTCCTCCGTACTTTCGTCGACTAGGCCTAGACATAAAATTGCACTAGCACATAAGGTTGCACTAGTTAGTGCTCATACGCACGAGCGAACCGCGTCAACGGTAGAGGCAACTCCTGTCGTCTGTACTAGTACTTGTGCACCGACTTAAATACATGAGCGGCACGTTGTCGACGGATGTGGTTGTCGCTCGTGTGTATGCACACTAACCGGTACGTGTATAATGTCATGTTATGATTTTTGACCTTCATTAATCCTCCATTTCATTGCAGTGTCCACTTCTGACCTCTAACCTCACCATGTCGAAACGCACCGGCTACCCCACCACCACGTCCGGCCTGACGTACCGCGGGCTGCTGGAGACGATGGCCATCCCGGCCGAGCTGCACGAGCGGGGGGACGGCAAGCACTACGCCAGCTTCGGGTCTACCGTGCCCATCCATTGCTGTAGTTCGGAACAGGTGGGAGAGACATATGATTACCTTAGTTAGTAAACTTCGTCGTTGGTGTATTTGTCGCAAGCGCTCGGTGAGTATGAGGTCCTGGCTTCGATTCCCGGGTCGGACAAAGGATTTTTCCATCAGGAATTTCTCAGTAGCAGCCTGGAGTCTGGATTTAAGCCCGGTTGTTAAGCTAGTCGCTTGTTACTTAAAACATAACTGCCATGGCGAAATGTGGGGACACCTGTGCCTAACCCATCGGCGAACACAGGCGTGTTGTTATGTTCGTAGTTACTTCTTGTAGAGCTCTCTAATAAAATTATAACAGCTTTAAGGCCCGCTTGCATCATAAACCACTATTCACGTTTAGCGCTAAACATATTTAAAACATCATTCTGTCTCTGTCATCTCCAAACGATGGACAGAAACGGAACGATGTTTTGTAAGGTATTCATATTTACCTAGTGCTTTGTGTTGCGGACATTGTAGATACTACGTTTGGTCACAGCCAATTTCGTTCAGGTAATCTCAAGGAGTTGACCTTCATTGAAAGTCCAAGAACTTGCTTATCGAAACTCACTGACGTCGAAAACTTATAACGTCACACCTGTGCCACCAATCACTCCGAATTTCTAAACAAATATAACCAATGACGTTACGTTTGCAGGTCGAGAAGTTCGCAAAGACGACGCACCACTACTGCGACATCTTCACGGAACAGCTGCTGGCGCCGCTGGGAGAGCTGGTGTTCGTCAGGATTGATGAGAACACAGCTGAGAAGGTCAGTACATTAGTATCAGTTTAGCGTAAAGCATTTTAACTCATACATGAGGATAGTGGTGGGTGCCAAATTAATGATAATGAATTAAACCAGCATTGAGTATCAGCACAAAACAACTCCTCTCGAATGCAATAAACTACGGTGTCACAAATTTGTGAGAAGTCAGTCCTATTCGCCTAAAGTTTGATCGCATCAAAGGTTAAGGCCTAACTTAATACCTTACCTTAAGTGTTCGCATAATAAGTATCTCGTAATGTTTTCTAGAATATTATAATTAAAAAAGTGTTGCTTTTCTTACGCTGCTAACACTTTTTTTTATCCACAAATCTAGTCGCGGTATGAATTCCAGGACATTAAATTCACCTTTCAAGAATCTCTGAACAATTGACGCTCGATCATTGCATTTGTGCACTGTCAGCGATCACGTTCAAAGTTCACAGTAGTAGCAATGTTTGTCCCCACCGTACCTAGCATACAATAAAGAACCCTCTATCGCCTGCCCCCAGGTGTTCATCAACCGCAACAAGCGCATCCTGCTGCGCTCGAGCGACGGCGTGCTGGCGCAGTGGCGGTTCGCGCCCACGTTCGAGTCGGCCAACGTGTACATCGCGGGCACGCCCATCGTCAACCAGGCTGGCGAGCTGGTCTCCGTGGTCACCGCCAAGAGGGGGAACCACTACGCAGTCTCTACTTTTGAGGTAATTTCTTGGCACCGAATGAAATAAAAGTGAGCAACTTGTGTATAATGCAGAAGGGTTCTATGTAATATTAACTACTTACATAATTTAAAACAAAAATTAGCAACGCTATTTTATTTTAATTGTTAAGCTATTCACTGTAAGTGTTTCCCCTTTTTATAAATAAATGATTATCATTTTAATTCCAGGGCGAAGGTGGCTACTTCGATACGACAGAATCCTGGGAAGTTCTCAACATCCCCGAGGGCGCTGGCGTCTATGCAGACAAGACATTCCCGTCGCGCGACGAGCTAAGGGCCTATATGCAGTCCCTGCCCCCCATCGGGGAGGGCCCCCACGGCCCCCCTAGGCCGATCCTGTACCAGGGACACACGCCTAGGATGGTCCTCGTGGCTAAGAACGGTCGGCAGGTCTCACACCAGTACTTACATGGAGTTATCACGTCGCAAGTGGATTATGTGTGAGGTAGTCGTAATAAAGTGAGTCCACAACGAGCACTTGGTTGCGAGCATTCTTCCGGGACATTTTAACGAACACCGCCCGACAGAATGACTATTATTTGATCCGCAAACGACTGATTGGATCGGAATGAAATGGTCACCACCACGTGAAACGCTTGCAAACTAATAGTCGCGTTGTCGACGCACTTTTACCAAAATGGTGGTAACGGTGCCACGGTCGTCTGTTGTGGCAAACTTGCCACTCTTGTTCAATTTTGTTGGTAGCTTGTTGATTTTATTTTGTAGTTTTGTATTGATATTTTAATTTAATAAACCACAAAAGATTAAAATGAAAATTGTCAGCTACGTAGATACTAAGTTTCATCATTTTATACAAATTATTATTTTATTGTACCTTCAAGCTATACACATAAGAGGTATTTTAAGTATCTACACCATGTGATAGATAAAGTATATAACCAAATGCAACGCCCGAACAAAGTTAAGTCTACTTATTACTTTTAACGGTTTGTTATGACGTAAATTAGCCAAAAGTGTAAATATAACTTAGACGAAGGAGTCTTAAGATATTATAAAACATTCATACTCAAACAGAAAGTGTTAATTTTTACCTTTTGTTTTGTCAATCTATTTCCAATCCAACCATTGATGACTTATTTGCCTCCCATCGTACAAATCCGGTTCTCTGTATCTCAAAATGGCGGGATCGCGTCTTGTATATTAAGTATAGATAGATGATTAGAAAATTAGTAGATCCATGAACATTTTTCCGATAAATCAAAAATCATTTAAGGCGAATGTTCCGACAAATAAACAGACTACCGGAACATCCGATGGTCCGTCCATACATTTATTTAAACTTCACTTTCTTAACTTCTTTAACTAGTAAAGAAAAATACTGTAAAAAGGCGGAGTTTTTTCTTCACAGACAATTTTTGTTTAAAATTAATACTTTTATCACTTTCCTTTGTTACAATATTGACTGACAAAAACACTTGAAAACCATGCAAAATTTGACAAGATATTCAACGTACAAGGTGGGATCCCGCCATCTTGTTCCCTTCAACTCCTGCGCAATGGGAACCATCTGCTTCCCTGTACATTTTTCTTTCGTTCCCAGAGGCGTGCGGGGGGTGTTGTATCAACACTTCTTACGCTCCTCGGGGGAGAAAGAACAACATACATAGTAATAGGTGATTCCCGATGCGCATGAGTTGTATCACGTGGTATTTATTTCTAACATGACATTTTTTTATACATGATCGGCTTAAGACATTTTGAAATTAACGAAAGGTAAAGTAAAATTAATTGTATAGCCAACCTCATAGTTGATCCCACGCTAAGGTTGAATGTCACCTGGCAAGTCACAAACGACAAGGTCAATCTGTCTTGTGGCAGTTAGAGAGTGTCTGCCTACTAAGCCGTGAACTTGATGGCGGCTCTGCAGTCAGCTGACACGTGCCGGTGTCACGGTGTGCCGGCGCAGCCACTCGCCTCATGTTTAGAGGCGCCATAAAGTTTGCATCGGGCTGTATTGGGTGTTGTTGTCAAAAGTGACAAATCAATTACGAGGTCGACTGTACATCAAATCGTTTACTATGTGATTGACATAACAATAGTTTTGTGTGAGTTAAAGTAGACAAGTTGTCAATCATCCATCACGCGTTAAAATTAAGTAAAGTTGCAAAAAAAAGTATGTCTTACTATAATGCTTAGTGTATAGAGACATTGACTAAGTATTATGTTTTGATATCCTACGACACAAAAGTTGTTACATAGTTCTTACGAAGAATAAATGAAAAAGTTAATAATTTTTGTGTTTTTATTAAAAAACAATAACAAATTGAATAAAATGTACAAGTTATAACAACTTAAGCCCTTACACGGTAAGGCATAATAAATATTATTAATTTGTGGAATGAACTATTATTACTAAGGCCAATCTACATGATTTATCTCAGCGTATGCAGCATGCTGCATGGGATAATGACCCCTATTTCTAAAAGAATACAGTTAATAAAGATATTTACCGATATAACCCCCGTATACTAAAAAAATACTTAACATTGACATAAAATTGAGTGGTGTATGAGTATTTGACCATAAATCCCTCACATGCAGTTCTCCCACAACCATAATACCTTAACAAAATAAATAATACTCCTACCCCTAATATTAGCATGTTTACATTATTATGTGATATTCTTTATGTAAGTATTATAAAACGCAATAAGGCATAATTATTGATATGCGCCTTTTGTAAGCCACATAATGATCATCTTTTTAAACTACCAGTTTATATAAAAATATGGCAGCAGACGGTAGTCTTAAACACATTTTAAATAAAAATTGACTTGTTGCTTAACGTTTTCATTCTCAGACTGTACAATGTACCCTAGCGAATTTTATTTTCGTTAAGTACCTAGTGCATATACGATAAACAGTCTATTTGCAGGCAGCACACGCGGCTTGTGTGTAACTCGGAGGCAGAGTGGGTACTGCCTTCACTGCTAGTCAATGTACAGTCGCACGAGCGACTGCTCCGCCGCCGGACAGCGCGTGACCGGACACGTGGAGTTAGCGCGCACGTGGCGAGAGATGCAGATGTAGCAGAATATGTAGCTGTAACCAACGGACACAGTATTAAGCCTCGAGAGTACAGTCAGCAACGATAATTCATTGTGTCCAACACAATTTTACAAAATCATGTATTCGCAATTGACGAAAAAACAATTCGACACAATGGTTGAGATACTCCCCTCGAGCGGGCCGCGGACTGCGGGCGGCTGCGAGCGCGCGCACGCGGGTACCGCCAGCTTCCTATCTCTAAGCTGTTACTGATATATTCCTAATGGAAGAACCCAATAACACTTTACCCAATCCGGGAATGGAACCCGGGAGCCCACGCTTCGGCAGTCGCGCTTGCGACCGCGAGACCAACGGGGCAGTTATATTAATTAATTTATGTATAAACGACATTCCAATTCAGATGGTTGTCTCGTTCTAAAGTCCCCCAAAATTACACACCGCTATTTACAGTTTAAAGTTTGTGTAATTATAAGCTCTATCTGTAGGTACCATTTTTTAAAAACCTGCTTAACCTTTTTATTCCATAACTTGAGCGGCTTCAAAATGTCTGTATTTATTTAATACTTCAAGCACATAAAAGTGCAGAGGCATTTTCTACCAGTATAAGGTTCATATTCGGATTGCGCAAATATGACCATGTTTCCGAATTTCGGGTGAAGCTCAAGTGGTTACCAATTCGCCTTCGCCGGAATGCTCATATTCATTCCCTATTGTATAATGTGCTCTTTTCCCCTTCCACCCCTCTCTATCTTAAAAAACGTTTTCTATTGAAAACGTTTTTAACTTGTAAATGCAAGCAAAATATTGTACAATGTATTGGCGCCAAAATTAGAAAACTCAATCGTATAAAAATGACAGATTCCAAATTCAAATGTAATATCTTTTTTATTTTTCATTGTAACAGTATTTATAATAATATATATAATAAAATAATAATAATAAAATATACTATAATAGATACATATATATATATATATATGTAACTATTATAGTATATTATTTTGCACCACTGACAACTCCATTTTTTATATCCACGCAATCACTGTCCATTCCAAAGTTGTCTGGAAGAGATCACAGAAAGCGATAAGGTCGCCCATTGTATGTTTTGTATTCATAATCGTATTTTTTTTGTTATGTATTTTCTGGTGTACAATAAAGTATATATAAATAAATAAATATGTGTTTTATAATAATAAAAGCATGCTCACCCGGAGACTGGCAACACTGTGGGTATCTTCCACGTCTGCAGACATAGAGGGCACTTGTTCTTCCACCGAAGGGCGCGCTCGTCTCTCTGGGAACATTGAACATCACTATGCAATAGACCATAAGTGTATGGGAAAAGTTCTTTTGCGATTTGTGGTTTTTCTAGTACCTTAAACTCGGTTGGTTAAGAACAGTCTTCATTTTTATACGGAACTGTATCAATTGGTATCATAAAAATAAAACCGGTCAAGTGCAAGTCGGACTCGCGCACCGAGGGTTCTGTTAAAAAAATCATAGCAGGATTTGTACAAAAAAATAAAAATGTGTAAAGTTGTTGGAATTCTAATTCTTATACTCTTGGGTGTCTTCCCAGAATTCGATCCTTAACAGCGACACTATTGATTGGTGTAATAATACAGTGTTTTTTTTTTCAAAATCAACGGGTTCGATTCCTGGCTAGAAATATTGATTATTCAAAAATCCAATGATGCAGTTTTAGTTTTCATCAAAATCGAGACCGCGACACCTTTGAATAATTTTCGCTATTGCTCATAGTTTCGGATTTGGCCATCCACGCCTACTTGGAAAATTCACCCTGTATATGAAGCCACTAATTTCGTTAAAAGTAATCCAACGTTATTTAACAAACAATCAGATGTTAACATTCGTAGTCGTCGGGTTAAGGATGAGTTATGCATATTCTGTTTGGCTCCAAAAAATTATAATAAGCTCCCAACACATCTGAAACAGCTGCCCACAAGGTTGTTTAAGTTGCATTTAAAAAAAAATCTTATAGCGAAATGCTACTACAGTTTATAGCGAAATTAAGTAAATATAGGCACATTATTGCGACATTTCTCCTAGTTACTAATTGTTAATTCCTTTTTTATGTTCTTAAGCTGTTGTATGGTAGTTAGTTCAGCTGTTGTATGGTAGTTAGTTCAGCTGTTGTATGGTAGTTAGTTCAGCTGTTGTATGGTAGTTAGTTCAGCTGTTGTATGGTAGTTAGTTCAGCTGTTGTATGGTAGTTAGTTCAGCTGTTGTATGGTAGTTAGTTCAGCTGTTGTATGGTAGTTAGTTCAGCTGTTGTATGGTAGTTAGTTCAGCTGTTGTATGGTAGTTAGTTCAGCTGTTGTATGGTAGTTAGTTCAGCTGTTGTATGGTAGTTAGTTCAGCTGTTGTATGGTAGTTAGTTCAGCTGTTGTATGGTAGTTAGTTCAGCTGTTGTATGGTAGTTAGTTCAGCTGTTGTATGGTAGTTAGTTCAGCTGTTGTATGGTAGTTAGTTCAGCTGTTGTATGGTAGTTAGTTCAGCTGTTGTATGGTAGTTAGTTCAGCTGTTGTATGGTAGTTAGTTCAGCTGTTGTATGGTAGTTAGTTCAGCTGTTGTATGGTAGTTAGTTCAGCTGTTGTATGGTAGTTAGTTCAGCTGTTGTATGGTAGTTAGTTCAGCTGTTGTATGGTAGTTAGTTCAGCTGTTTCTAAACAGTTGTAATAATAATGTAGTTAGGCATAAGCATGATAACAAATTTTCGTTTATTTTTTTGTACGCTTTAACTGGCAAAACACGTAGCTTCTTTTTATAACTTTTTAAATCCATCCAGACAAGAGACAGACAGACAAGAGAGATACAGATAAGAGTGGGAAAACCATTGACCTGTCTTTAGTAGACTAAGCACACTACAATATCTTTTGGCTCTCGAGCGGGGCGCCCGCGCCGTTGGTAAACATTTGTGCAATTGTATTGTGAAACGTATTGAAAAAACAAGAATGTAACGTTGTAGGTAGGAGGGAGCGCCAAAACATCCTTGTACAGGCTACAGAAGGGGCCACAGATTGAGCAGACTCCTAAATGTTGAAGCCCTAACCGCGTCTGTATGGAGATGCACTCACCGCAGGCGGCGGCGCGGGCAGCGCCTGCGCACGCGCCCTAACGTCTGTATGGACATGCACTCACCGCAGGCGGCGGTGCGGGCAGCGCCTGCGCACGCGCCCTAACGTCTGTATGGAGATGCACTCACCGCAGGCGGCGGCGGCGCGGGCAGCGCCTGCGCACGCGCCCTAACGTCTGTATGGAGATGCACTCACCGCAGGCGGCGGCGGCGCGGGCAGCGCCTGCGCACGCGCCCTAACGTCTGTATGGAGATGCACTCACCGCAGGCGGCGGCGGCGCGGGCAGCGCCTGCGCACGCGCCCTAACGTCTGTATGGAGATGCACTCACCGCAGGCGGCGGCGGCGCGGGCAGCGCCTGCGCACGCGCCCTAACGTCTGTATGGAGATGCACTCACCGCAGGCGGCGGCGGCGCGGGCAGCGCCTGCGCACGCGCCCTAACGTCTGTATGGAGATGCACTCACCGCAGGCGGCGGCGGCGCGGGCAGCGCCTGCGCACGCGCCCTAACGTCTGTATGGAGATGCACTCACCGCAGGCGGCGGCGGCGCGGGCAGCGCCTGCGCACGCGCCCTAACGTCTGTATGGAGATGCACTCACCGCAGGCGGCGGCGGCGCGGGCAGCGCCTGCGCACGCGCCCTAACGTCTGTATGGAGATGCACTCACCGCAGGCGGCGGCGGCGCGGGCAGCGCCTGCGCACGCGCCCTAACGTCTGTATGGAGATGCACTCACCGCAGGCGGCGGCGGCGCGGGCAGCGCCTGCGCACGCGCCCTAACGTCTGTATGGAGATGCACTCACCGCAGGCGGCGGCGCGGGCAGCGCCTGCGCACGCGCCCTAACGTCTGTATGGAGATGCACTCACCGCAGGCGGCGGCGCGGGCAGCGCCTGCGCATGCGCCCTAACGTTATAGTATTTATGCTTACTTACACTTTACTTTCATCACGCATAATACTATTTATCATTACTTACACTTTAATACTATTTATCATCCTTTTTATTTGTTTATATGTTTACATTATACTTTTACTCAATTTTCATGTTGTGACACGTCAATTGTCAATTACTTTTTAAATGTCTTTCTGGCTTAGTCTATGTTAATTACTCTTTGGTCTAAATAACTTAAATTATTTTTATCAATATGTTTAGCTATTGTATTATTAAGATTATTACGATTGTTTAGTCTAAATAACTTAATTTTAAATTAGATTTATAATATTCTTTACGCACTCGTGGATATGTCTTGGCCGGATACACTTGTCAGATGAGATGATGGCCACATAGAAGAAAACTGATATTTGAAAAAGGAAGACTACTTAGAAACGAGCTCACGAACAGCTGGAGGCTGCTGGCATTCGAGTCTTGGGACTGAGACATAAAGCATCAGAAAACTGCTTGGTTTTGCTGTGACATCTTGAACTGCTTTGTTCTGCTGCGACATCTTTCACTAACCCAGGGGATCCAGCTAAAGATTCCACCTGGGACCTTCTACTTCTAATCTTCGCGAGCTAACCACGTATAACTTGCTACCCTGACGCCTGATTCCCGTTCCTACAGTGCTGAGCTGATTCCATAACGTGAACTATAAAACTCCAGAGAGTGCGCGCGTGTGTGAACTATAAACTTCCGGGAGTGCGTGCTATTTAGTACTTATATAACTAGCTGTTTTTTATAACTTGCTGTATTTTATCTTCCCTAATAAAATTTATTGGACGATCTGCTTACCCTCTATTTTAATAAGGTACAGATCGTTACAACGTCTGTATGGAGATGCACTCACCGCAGGCGGCGGCGGCGCGGGCAGCGCCTGCGCCCGCGCCGCGCTCGCCCCGCAGCTCCGCAACAGCTGCACGCCGAAGGCGCCGTACTCCGCCGCACGCAGCGCCGCGCCGCCCAACATCGGGAACGTCACCACTGCGCTTCTGCAACGTTCATCTATATATGTCGCAGGTTTTTCATAAAATTAGGTTTTTGATGAAAAACCGGAAGATGACACATTTTGAGCTCAATTTCATCATAAACCTGTAACAATCCAGATTTTTGATCAAAAACCTGAACTAGTTTGGGTTTATGATAAAGTTCTTGTTCGTAAACAAGCATATTAAAAATTAGAGGATTATATCCAAGATAAGAATGCTTGGATACATGCTGGTCTTGCTCCAAAGGACAATCTAGAGTCTAGACAAAATCAAACTGGTTGCTAATTTAATAATATAAAAGATAATCAAATTAAATAAAAGTATGCCAAATTCCATGTAAATCCGTTCAGTCATTAAGCCGTGTCCCTTCCTAAATCATCTCATTTGACTCACCCAACCTGTCC
The DNA here is from genome assembly GCA_963855955.1 of Luperina nickerlii. Lineage (NCBI taxonomy): Eukaryota > Metazoa > Arthropoda > Insecta > Lepidoptera > Noctuidae > Luperina > Luperina nickerlii. The sequence continues at coordinate 853,015 of OY979682.1, read as the reverse complement.
AGAAGCCACACTCCTGACGAGGTCCCCCCAGGTGTGCTCCCCTTGCTCGCGGGCCGGCGCGTTCTTCAATAATAATAAAGAAAATTGTTGTATCAGACAAACATAATGTACAATACAATAAACATTACACCACCCCCAATATAAGATTAATAAGAGTACCAAGATTTTTACCCGATTATGGCCAAGCCAAAAGGAAGAGTTATGTTTTTCACGGATATTTTAGAAGATATAGTGCCAATGTCATCTGAATTATTTTATTGACAGTTATAAACTACATATTTATTTCATTCCATAAATTCATGTAACAAATAGTTATTGGATCATGTTCTTATTCTAGAATTTAAGCTACTTGTGGACAATCAATCAATGAATCAGCCTAGCGTTTTCCCAATTATATTGGCTTCCAGTCTAACCGGATGCAATTGTATAGCAGTATTTTTCAAGCAGCGACTGCCTATCTGACCTCCACAACCCAGTTACTGGTTAACCACGATACCCCTACGAGTGGTTGTCAGACTTTTGGGCTTCTGACCACCCGTAACGAACGTCAAAGATCTAAGTAAGTTGAGATTATCAAGTTACGACCACACTGTGCAGGGTCACGTTACCTTGAGCGTGAGTCCCAGCGCGGCGAGTGCGGGCGCGTGCGACGCGGAGCGGCCCGCCAGGTAGCGCGCGAGCTGCAGCAGGCGCGCGCACGACCACACAGTGTGCAGGATCGCGTACACGTGGGTGGCGGCGCGCCGGGTCTTGTCCCACCGGGACTGGGTTCGTAACAATAAACATAACTATGTAGTGTACCTACTAGCGACCCGATCTTGCTTCGCACGGTTTTTACGACTTGACAAAACATCGTGATTTCTTTGTTATGTATTAAAGTATTATACACACAAGCTTTCTAAACATATATCCTAAATACATTCTCTAAACGATGGTGAAAACTAAATAAAAATTTCGTTATGTAGTTTAGAAGAACAACGCGGTTACACGGGTAGAGACAAAAAGTGAGTTTAATTTTTAGGGTTCCGTAGTCAACAAGGAATTCTTAGTTTCGCTATGTCCGTCCGTCCGTCCATCCGCAGCTTAGAGAATCTTAGTACTAGAAAGCTATAATTTGGCATGGATCTACATTATACATTTATTAATCAAGCCGAAGTGGTAAGATAAAATCATGAAAAAAACATATTTTTTAGGGTGCCTCCTGTACACGTAAAGTAGGGATTTACTATCACAGCTATGTAGGCTTTAAAAGTTTACGAGTAATAGTCGACCAACTTATTTGCAGTTGCAATGTGTGGGAGAATATGATTTTCAACTACCATGTTAAGTTTGTTCTTGGGATAAATTCATTCTAATTACGGAACCCATCATTGTGCGTGGTCCGACACTCACTTGGCCGGTCTTAATATGTATAGATTATTAGCACTTTACGGGACACTAAACGCATTTAGATGTGACGTACTATAAAACTTTTAATCTGTCTCATAATCATAAACCCAGGTTCGCTCGGCGATTTTATCCCATGGCTATTATTTTTCGCGCACTGGATTTTCAACGCACTATTAAGCGCCGAGAGTTGCAAATCCAACATTGTGGTTTTTCGACGCGTCGGGATGCACTCTGTTGGATGTTGATGCGGTGTTGAATGCGCGGGTTAGCACCGACAGTTGTAATGTCCCGCCGCTATATTTTTACGTCTGTGCGAACGTGGGCTTACGGAAATTAATTGTTAAGCAGATTGACACATTATTTGAACTTGCAGTGCCTGCGTGCGTGAATAGCCATTTCATAATGTCTGATAAAGAAAGTCAGCTGTGATTTGAATATACAGATAAAAATAGTGTTCATGCCCTTAGTTACTTATGCAGCACTGAATTTAACTCACGAAATCTACCACTATCTGTCTATCTACGATACCCTTACCTTCCCCAGCCTTCCATCCTCGTCATCCTCCCTCCATCGTTCCACAATCCTTTCGAGCCTGTCTCTCAGGTAAGGGACCAGCACCAGCAGGGCTAATGAGGCTCTCTCCAGGTACACCGGTAGCTGTTGTCCGCTGTTGAACTCACTGGTCGAGGATGTGGGCACGCGGAGCAGCTCATAGAAGCTCTCGGAGAATGATGCAGCTGAAATTTTAAGTGATGATTATTAGAAAGTAATTGAAATGCAAAGTTATTTGATTGCCACAGATATGTTATTATTATAAACTAAATAAGCTTCATTATAAATTTATAACATATATCATGGATTATGATAAAAAACCAAAAAACTCACCATAGTGTTTGAGGTAGTAGTACTGCAGACAGCAATCAAACAACAAGTATACCTCATCGTACCAGTGTAGGCACCACCCACACTTGCTGGGGTACGTTGCTGCCAGGTACTGGAAACAGTATTGGCAAGTAATTATTATTCTAATATTGATTATAATTTTGTTTTTACTTAATGTTTTATTCTTTGTTTTTAATTAATTTTTCTATTCTCACTATGAGTAAAAAATCTTGTTAAAAAATATATTTCAGAAGCAATTTTTTTATGAAGTGCTGTGTACGCCTGTAAGTGACTAATTCACCATAACACAATACATAATTATGTTATTTATTATTATGTCAATATTTCTAGTGGATAAGTTGTTAGTGTACCTTTTAAATTAAAATAAAATATGTGTATATAATGCAGTTCCAATAATATTACATACATATGTGTGGAATAGATAACCTCCTTATTTTTGAAGTTGGTAATAAAAACAAGATAAATATGTATATTCAATGCTAAGGAAACTAATAGCCAAAATAAAACAAGTGCCGGTGTCATTATAATCCTTCAAATTCTGTCTGTAATGCTTCCTAAGCAGCATGCATGCATGCATGCATGCTGCTGCATGCTTCCTTTGGTCTGAAGAGCAATAATGCAAATAATTCTTAAATTGCACACCCTTAATACCTTGGTAAGGTATGTTTACGCACTTTTAACTAACAGAGAAGTGTTTTGGCAGCAATTATAAAATGCCTACTGGCTTCATTGTAATATAGCCTATACGTAAGTTTAGAATAATGTGGTAGGTAGCTTTTTTAGGCTCTATCCCAGTGCGCGCGTGGTATGCTAGTCTTTTGACTAGCATACCACGCTTAAAGAGGCACGGTCACTGGCCTGGTTCGAATATCAAGAACCGGCTGGTATGACAATAAAACGGGTTAAAAATTACCAGAATCGTCTAATGAAATAATCATAAAGTTTACCTCTACGACTTTCCGCAGCGCGGGCTTCACAGTAGCTCCTAGGGCTTCCTGCGCCGTCACTTGGAACACAGTCGGCGTGCCCTGCAGCGTCCTCGTCAAGTGAGCCGCGTACACCGCCATGCTTTTAATATTTACTATTTGTTGTTGCTAACCAAACTAATCATTGATCACAGCCTAAAAGTTTGTTTATCATTTTCCGGATTACGAATTTACGACGGATTTCGTCAAGACTCCAATGTCAAATTCACAAGTAATGTGTTACTGTCACTGGTCACTGTCAAATGTCAAGAGAGGTGACATTGACATGAGGAGCTTAGAAACAGTTTTTTTTTTAAAGGCTAATGTCTGAGACCATGCCGCCTAGTCATCAGTTAGCATTTTTCTTGAGTCTAACAAGACATTAGAATATGGGTGTACACATTCTAATGTATTAGGAGTATTTGGCAGCAAATGTATCGAATCAAGTTTCCCGGTAAACTTCGCTGAGGTAGCCAAAACTACAATAAAATTCTCAGCTCCATTTTACCGGGATCCCGTCTGTTTCAATGATTACACATATTGTCCAGTTGCGCAGACACTTGAGATACAAAACTACACCAATTTTACATCACAATATCCACTAGGAATCAATTTATTTTGCCAAATAGACTTCACTCGAAGAAATCCCGCCAAAAACTCGCTTAGAAACAAATCAAAATTAAACGTCCATAAAAGGAAAAAAAAAAGAAATTAAACGTTGACGTTTTCTCATAACACATTTGACATCGGCATTATTGCTATAGAGAAAAATAGAACAGAATAGAAAATTAAACGTTGGATTGGTGAATTTCCGAACGCCACCATCAGCATTCACAACACAACCACTTGATACGCTTCCGTGTCGTATCTAACATCAATCAATATCAATGTTATTATAAGAGTCCTCCAAAGGTTAACTAATCCGAAACCCGAAATAACAGTTTAAATCAAATAGACGACCACTATTCTCCTGACAGTTATCTGAAGGCCAATTCTCGTAATTTAAAACGTTCAAAATCTAGTCGCAGTCTCATCTCAGCGACAAAGAAATGTCAAAAACTTGTCAAAATGTAGGGAAATTTGAAGTATTTTTTGACAGATTGAGACTGAGATCAGACTGTGAACGTTGTTAAAATTAGTAGAATTGCCCCTCTGCTGTCAGGGGCAAGATAAAAAAAAACTGGCCAAGTGCGAGTAGGACTCGCACACGAAGGGATCCGTACCACAAGGCAAAAACGCCGAAAAAACCACGTTTGTTGTATGGGAGCCCCCCTTAAATATATGTTTTATTCTATTTTTAGTATTTGTTGTTATAGCGGCAACAGAAATACATCATCTGTGAAAATTTCAACTGTCTAGCTATTAGGGTTAATGAGATACAGCCTGGTGTCAGACAGGCTGACAGACGGACAGTGGAGTATTAGTAATAGGGTCCCGTTTTTACCCTTTGGGTACGGAACCCTAAATAGTAATTAAAAAAACTAAAAACCCGACTGCGGTAAAACACTTAAGTTAAAAAAACTGAAAAGCTAAAAACAAGGTCGTTTTAAATTATTTAAAAGTAGGAAGCAGACGGGACTCGTTTGAGTTTGAAATGTATAATGAAAAGTAATTTTAAAAAATTAAATCGACTTCAAAAGGAAATTCACTCAAAATCATAAAATAACTTTAATTCCGTAGGTCGGTGTCTTATAATATGTATTTTAGTTTTTTACCAGCGACTTCCGGAATTAAAGTTATCACCCGACTGAGCCAGAAGGAGGGTTATGTTTTTTAATAACTAGTTAGTTATTTTATAAATTATATATATTTTTGTGTGATTACAAAAATATATATTTAGGCGCGTTATGGCGCCCTGTTTACATAAATGAAACTCGATCCAGTTAGCTTGTTGCAGATGTGTATTTGTTTCACAGCACGGTATACCAGCGGCGGCGGGAGGAATAAGTTTATTCAAACACGAGATAACAATCGTGTGAATCACATGGAGTGGAATGATAATCTAAGGGTTCACAATAATTTACATCACCCTTCAATTCCAATCATAAGTCTTGGTGGCTAAGCTAGATACTATAATAATTCCTGTGTCATACGCATATCTCTACACCACCGAGTGTTGTCTTTAAATGTAATAGTGGGAACCATAGACAATTAGTTTGGTTCGCCACATATACAACTTATATGGCTAAAACTCTTTATTTTGATACCACACAGAATAGGATTTGAGAAAAAAAAATTTTTGGAGACTATAAGGCGCCATAAAACGGCCATTTTTTTTCAATTTTGATATACCTAGTGTCACTCTCACAATTGGACGTAGTTACACGATAAGGATCCAATCCACAAAACTACCAAAATTGAGTTGACTATACCAAAGAGACCGTAAAGGTCGATATTTTCGGTCAGCAAAAAGATCCCAGTGAAATACGAACACATGACATTGTCATAAACACGAGGTACCAGTCCACATGTATGGCGGGCTTTTATTATGAATCTACTGAAAAAATCCAATCCTCATGGATCATTAGTGAGAAACAGTCCACATGTATGGCGGGCGTTTTTTATGAATCTACTGAAAAAATCCAATCCTCATGGATCATTAGTGAGAAACAATATTTATTGGTAATAGGATAAAATAAGTAATCTTAAAAGAGATCCAATTCACTTGGATCCTTTCTGATAATTATTGTTACTTCAAAAACCGATACATAGTAAATCACGTAAACGATCCAAGAGAAAAAAAAGAGAAGAAGAATTCCAAAAATATATTTCATTGGGATCTTATGAAGCCCAATTATTATATATTTTAAATAATGTAGAAGAAAAACCCAAAACAAGATCATATACTGTCACTAAGGAAAATAAAACAAATAAGAAAAGACCTGAGACTAGAGATGCCGATGCATTCCACCAGTTTTTATGACAAATCTTTTACTGTTCAAGCAGTACGGTTATGGAATGACTTGCCCGTGTCGGTAAGGCGTGCTCAATCTTTGTCCACATTTAAAATTATGGTAAAAAAGCACTTCCTCTCTCCTTAAACATCATTATTATATTTTCTCTGCTCCTGTTTCATATTTATTATTATATGGATATATTTATATGTATGTGTATATATTTATTTAGATTAGTATAATATACTATATGTATGTATTTATTGTATTATGTAAATGCTACACCGCGGACTACCTACAGTATTTGTCTGTCCTTCCCCTTTTTTAAATCCATCCTAAGGTTGTCTTTAAAAGATCGCTCTTAGCGATAAGACCGCCCATTGTGTCACCCTTTGTACAGTTTCTATATTTATGTCTGTAATTTATATGGTGTACATAATAAAGAGTATTCTATTCTATTCTATTCTAAGACCCAGAGAATTCTCAAGAAAATACCTACACTATATGCGGAATTGAAGTTTGTAGATCTATGTTCTTGAATAATTTTCAAGTAACAACAAAAAAAATTGACGTATGTCTACGAAAAAATCGGAATGGGAACGTAATTAAAGCCAGAAGAGGACTTTCACAAGGTGGTTGGAATAAGACGAAGCAAGAAGATATTGACTTCATCAAGGATATCATAAGCTCTTTACCTAAATATGAATCACACTATCGAAGAGAACAAAGTAATGGTGTTATGTATTTAAAATTAGGAATGAAAATACAAAAAATATATGATATTTACTTGGAGAAATTTGGGAACGTATATGGTAGCTCTAAGCATCCATTGTCATTGGCTACGGTAAAACGTATATTTTATAAATATTTCAATTTACACTGCAAGTCACTAAAAAAAGATACTTGCACAAGGTGTGATGCTTTCACTAATAAAATAAAAAATTGTTCGTCAGATGAAGAGAAAGAGAAGTTAAAGCATAAAAAGGAAAGTCACCTTAAAAAAGCAGAAGAATTGAGAAAATGTATGAAAGAAGATTTAGCAAAGGCAAAAACTGACGAAGAATTTGAATGCTTGACATTCGACTTAGAGAAAACACTTCCACTCCCACGAATTCCGACCAGCATTGTTTTCTATAAAAGGCAATTGTGGTTGTATAACTGTGGCATCCACGCCGGCTCTAATGATACTGGGTATTGTTATATATGGCTCGAAGGTGAAGCTGGTCGAGGGGCCCAGGAAGTCGGGTCATGTTTGATCAGTTTTATAAAGAACAAACTTGACTCAAAAGTAAAAAACTTAGTGTTAAGGAGTGATTGCTGTGGCGGACAGAACCGCAATATAAAAATAATAATGATGCTTAAGACAGTGTTAAATTCTCACCATACTCTGAGGTCAATAACTTTCAAATACCTTGAGTCAGGTCATACTTTCCTGCCCAATGATACAGATTTCTCAAAAATTTCGAGCCAATTAAAATTTCATCAACGTATTTACACAGCCGACGAATATATGCAGGTTATTAGGAGTTGCAAAAGAAAGAACCCGCTCGAAGTTAAAAAAAATGGTAAAAGAGGACTTCCTGAGCTCACAAAATATTGAAAAAAATATAGACAACAGAAAAACTTTTACAAACAAGCAGAAAACTAATTGGTTAAAAACAAAAGTAATTTCATTAAAAAAAAGAGGAGAAATACAGGGTTATTTTGCAACCACCATCCAAATTTTAAAATCGAGGACTTTTAATTAACTTATTTTCATATGTGAAACATTATAATCAAATAATAACAAAAACAAAAAAAAAACATTCAAAAGAAAATATCCGAAAAATAACAGAATGTAGAGAGACACAGCAAGGTTATTGACCTCGCTCGCTGCGAGTGCGACTGATGTAGGTACCTACGCGTTCTTAAAAGGGTTGATTCCAATTTTCCCTTCATACTTTACGGGCTTAGGACCGACATAATAAAATAAGGAATGTGAAATTATTAGTTTTTATTATGGCGTATTTAAAAAATTGGAATCAACTAGCTATTTACAATAATTAAACTTACCAAATAAACTCGATTAACCTACAAATCACGTGTACTTCAGCAATTGTTCAAAATGGAGTCCGTTTCTCTCAATACACAAACGTGCACGTTTTTCTAAACTATTTTTTAATAAGTTTAAAGTATCTGTTTGATTTTTAATGTCATTAAATGCTATTATTATTTTACTACGGAGGTCCTCAACACTTTGTGCTTCTTCAACGTAAACACGTCTTTTTACTTCACCCCATAAAAAAAAATCAAGCGGAGTCAAGTCTGGTGACCTGGGAGGCCATGGTACAGGCCCTCCGCGACCAATCCATCTATCGCCATACTTATTATTTAAAAAGTCACGCACTGCACTTGTGTAATGAGGTGGTGCACCGTCATGCTGATAATAATGATTGTTGTAGAATGAAAGTGGCACCTCGTCTAGTAACTCTTCAATAACACCACGTAACATGTTTAAATAATTCGTACCCGTCAAGCGTCCTTCAATAAAAATCGGTCCCACGATAACATTACCAATAATACCCGCCCAAACATTTACACTAAAACGCACTTGGTGGTAGTTATTTCTAATAACGTGGGGGTTGCTTAACGCCCAATAATGTTCGTTTCGGCTGTTATAAATTCCGATTCGCGTAAATAATGCTTCATCGGTCCACAAAATGTTACAATTAATGTTTCTTAACAGCCATTCACAAAACTCCATTCTAGCGGGTCCATCGTTATCATGAAGAGATTGCACTGGTTGGTAATGGTATGGGTGATAACCAGAAGAGTTCAGCAGCTTCCACACGTAATACTGACTGACACCGAAGCGCCGAGCAGCTTCGTTAGTGCTAGCGCAGGGGTCACGTTCGAAAAACTCGAGTACAGAATTTTCGACTGCTGGTGTTATTTCGTTATGACCGCCATGACTTGTTGCATGGGCTGGTGTGGTAAACTGACCATAATCTAACAACCTTTGATTTGCTGCTAAAATTGTTTGTCTATTAGGCACTCGCGAATTAATTCCTCGTCTTTGTAAACGCGGTAAACTTTCTGTACGGTACATTCTTTGCGCACTATTTAAACTTTCGCCACTTAAAAGATAACACCTGACCATTTCATAATACTCTGCATTAGAATAAAAAGTCGCCATGTGTGCGATGATGATCGAACGGAATTCTGAAGCGAAAATGCAGCGAGAGTGACAAAAAAATATGGCACACGTTCACACGTAACTAGGTCACGGTCAACTGACAGCCGGCGCGGGCGCAGGGCCGATCGGGGGCTGCGCGGGTTGCGACGTGTGAGGGAGGGGGGCGTAGTCCATGGTTCTTTCCCGAATTTTGAGGTAAGCGCGTGTGCGGTCATACAGTTCAACGACCTATTGTTCAACTGTATTTATTCCACACGTTGTGATTTTAGTAGCGGATAATGGTGAAAATCATATAATTTTTTTTATTTTTTTTTATTTCATTAATTGATAAGGTTATCGATTCTAAATCATTTCTGAAAATTTGGATGGTGGTTGCAAAATAACCCTGTATATTATTTTCATGAAAAGTGAAATAAATGAAGACCAGTATTGTGAACTTAATATACAAAAAAAAATTAAAGGAAAATCTTGTGATTTTTCTGAAAAGGACTTTACCATTTTGTGGCCTATAGGCAAAAAATTGTTCAACCTTAACTAGACGATCTAAGGTCAATGTTCCATTTAATTCCAAAAGATTGTTTAGACTTTTACAAGTCTCTACAAGGGGATGAAAATATAGAGGATGACCTCGAAGGATTCAGTGGTCAGCCTGATTTTCATATTGAATATGAAAGTCAGGAATAATAAGCATATTAGAATAATGATTATGCAATGAATCTCAAAATCTTTTTTTTTTATATTGATAAGAAAAGATGTGTGCGGTTATATGAATAAAACTTTTTCAGTGAATTATTAGTAGTTTTATTTATTTTTCAAGATTTAGTTAACAGTTCATGACGTGGTTCCTTATTGCGAAACATCATTTTATGCTGGTTTTATTGAGAATACAATTTATCAAAAAGGATCCAAACCCATATTTTCTTGAATAATATTTGAAATATCAAATTAAACTTAGTAAATTTGATTTAAAGTTAAAATATAAATAGTTTTCCTTATAATTTCAATAAAACCAACAAATTTACAGCACTGCATCATAGAAGAATTCCGATGCAAACTTTAAAATTCAATATCTCAAAACTAGCTTAATGTGGATTGGGTCCTTATCGTGTAACTACGTCCAATTAAGACGAATCTAACGGCACCTCTCAAACTGAAATCGATCAAGCCGCTTAGGCTACAGAGCGTGCCAAAGAAATATACATACATACATACACTCGAAAAACATAACCCTCCTTATGGCGCAAACGGGTAAAAAATCGAACTCCACAATATGGCACCCCAAATCCCCCATTTAACTTAGTTTTTTACCCGACTGCGCCAGAAGGAGGGTTACCTATGTTTTTCGAGTGTTTTTTTTATCACTCGCCCTACCAAGAAAGACGTAAACTTATCCAAATCAGTTCATTTGTTTAGGAGTTACGAGGGAACAAAGTAACGGACATACATACATACAGGTCAAACAGATAACCTCCTTTTGGGCTTTGCCGCAGTCGGGTAAAACACATTATCCTCCTTTTGGGCTTCGTCGCAGTCGAGTAATTAGTAATTGAAAAAGTGTCATTTTCGATTAGACATTCTGTCGAATGGTTGTGAGGAGGGCCCCGCGGCTAAATAATAACAGCCGCACAGGTCGATTGATCGCTTGCCGCGGTTGGTCTGTGGATGGGTGTCCATCTTTACATACCATGACCCCTCCGTGCCATCGGAAAGCTCGTTAAGCCGTTGGTCGCGGCTGTCATTCGTGGATCTTTGACAGTCGTTACCAAGGGGGTATCGTATTACCCAGTAACTGGGTTGTGGAGGTCAGTTAGGCAGTCGCTCCATGTAAAATACTGGTATTCAGCTGCAATCGATTAGACTGGAAGCCGACCCCAACATAGTTGGGAAAAGGCACTGAATAGTGCTGACGATGAGGGTTTCGTGACGGTGCAAAGGAGGAAGCGCCGGTCGCGAACGAACAAGAACCGCTGCGGCAAAGCTCCTACGGAGCCCGAAGTCAGCTTGCGTGCCGCAAAGCCGAACACACCGGTGTACATCTCCCGTCTACACTACACCACTAAGGCGGAGGACATCGTGGAGTACGTGCGCCAGAAGACGAGGGACGCGCCGAGGGTACAGTTACTGGAGTCGCACCGCAACGGCAACTTCAAGGCGTTCGTGGTGCGCGTGCCGAATTGCTATCTGCCCGTCGTCATGGAAGAAGACCTCTGGCCGCAGGACGTGGTGTTCCGTTGCTTCCGCGGACATGTACCACAGAACTGCTCAAGAGTTAGCTAGTGAAGTACTGTTTTATAATAAGAATATTGTACGTTTAGGTTAAGGTATTTATGTATGGACCTGCGTCGCCTGAAATAAATAAATAGAATTAATTAATTAAAAGGCTAGTTAAATGATGGTTGTGAATAGCTATGCAGAAAGTTTATTTCTGTGGATTGGAATAAAATGCTGGTGGACCGCTAACTCGTAATGTATATTATTATAATGAGTGATGAGAATAGCCGGAACTCTCATCGATATACAAAATAGATAGCCGCTAAATGTTTTGGAGATTTGAATATTCGGTATATCCCCTCCCGTACGTTACGCACTCCTCACCAAATTATTACAACATGATTTACGCAACATTGATTTTAGCCCAGTTTATTAATACACCTGACCCAAATTTTGCTTTATCGTACTTAATAAAAAATGTTCAATCAGCTATATTACACAACACGACCGTTGTTACAGTAAACAAGAAAAATTATAATATCAAACCTTGGATTACTCCTGGCCTAATTCGGTGCATAAAACAGCGAGATAAACTTCATCAAAGATATAGAAGGGACCCAGATAATCGAGTCACTAAAATTACCTATACCAGATACAGGAATTTTTGTAACAAACTCCTAAAGGATTTAAAGAGAAATTACGATAAAAATGAATTAAATAGAGCGGGAAACAATAGCAAGCAACTTTGGAAACATATCAAAAACGTCACCTATATGTCAAAACAGCGTGAATCAAGTTCGAGTTTACTGCTTTCTAATACTTCACCTATACTGTCAGCCAACAAGGTGAATAATTTTTTCGTAAATGTTGGGAAAACTCTTGCTGAGCAGATTCCAAAACCTGACTGTGTTCAACTATCTTCACAAAAGCGTGAAAATAGACGTACCTTAAAATCTTTTGCCTTGCTAGACACCGACGAAGACGAAATTACCCGAATAATCTGTGGACTAAAAGATGACTGTGCTGTTGGATGGGATAACATTAGCAATAAGACCCTTAAACTCTATAAGCATATCCTTGTACCTCCCTTAACACATATTTTTCGTATGTGTTTTTCTGAAGGCATTTTCCCTAAATGTCTAAAAAAAGCAATTGTAATCCCTATCTTTAAATCCGGAAACAAAGACCTAGTTAACAATTATCGACCAATATCACTACTCCCCTCAATATCTAAAATACTAGAAAAAATTATAAACAGTAGACTAGTTAACTATCTAGAGAAAAATGAATTCTTATCATCTGCGCAATTTGGTTTTAGAGCCAAATTATCCACAGCCGATGCAATGCACAGTCTAACAGATTATGCCTCAGAAGAACTTGGTAAAGGAAACCAGACCCTGGGGATCTTCCTTGATCTGGCGAAGGCTTTTGATACAGTCTCTGTTTCGAAGCTTTTGTATAAATTAGAGGCCATAGGAATAAGAGGATCGCCGCTGAAACTTTTTGCTGACTACTTAGACGATCGCTGTCAATGTGTTAAAATTGACAATATTAGTAGCGACGAGCAAAAAAACACAGGTTTTGGTGTTCCCCAGGGAAGTATTTTGGGCCCCACCCTTTTCCTGATATATATGAATGATCTGTGTAGTTTAAACATTAAACAAGGCAAAATTATATCGTATGCTGATGACACGGCGTTAATTTTCACCGCTAAAACAAATAGCGAATTGTACGAATTTGCTCAAATAGGTTTCAACACTGTGTGTAACTGGCTTCAAAGCAACTTGCTAACATTAAATGCCGACAAGACAAAATATATTCACTTCTCCATCCGCAAACCCCATTTTAATATTACTAACTCTCATCTGTACGCCCATCACTGCGGACTCCGCTCAGTCAGCATATGTAAGTGTCCTTTTATCCTCAAAACTTGTAACATAAAATATCTCGGGGTTATAATAGACGAGTCGCTCTCATTTAGACCACATATTGACAGTTTGGTTACAAGAGTGCGCAAGTTAATTTTTGTTTTTAAAAAATTGCGAGAAATTGCAGATAAAAAACTAGTGTCACAAGTTTACTTGGCCCTAGGTCAATCTGTAATACAGTACTGTATCACTTCATGGGGTGGAGCACCAAAAACTTACTTACTGCCTCTTGAAAGAGCACAGAGAGCAATTTTAAAAGTAGCAAACTTCCATCCCTTTCTCTATCCTACAGATCTGCTTTACAAATCCTGTAACGTGCTGACTGTTCGCCAGCTTTTCATAATGCACTTGGTATTAAAACAGCACACCATGCTCTCCTATAACATTGAAAGTACTAATAAGAGACGGAATGATATTGTATGTGAGTCAAATGCACCCTCTAAGTATGTCTTTGTAAACAGATTCTATACTTTCTTAGGCCCATTTCTGTACAATAAATTAAATAGGAAATTAAGTATTTATAAATTAAATAATTACGACTGTAAAAAGAGTATTCTGCAATTTTTACTTAGCATATCATACAGTAAGACAGAGGATTTACTCGTTGTCTGTAAATAAAACATGTTAGTCTTTTAAGTTAATATTAGTTTTAATTAGTCTTATCAGTTTTTATTTTTATATTTTAAAATTGTTAGCTTTTTTCTAGCCTGAAACACAGGTTCTACCTAGTTCAGGCAAATGAGCGACTGTGTCCACTATAATTTTTAAGTTATGTTACTGTAAACTGCACCATTTTTATAAATAAACGATATTATTATTATAAACGATATTATTATTATTATATTATTAATTATACATTGTCAGGTCGGAGGGAGTATGATGCCATTTTTCTTACTTTTGATTTTCGTTATGCCGTAAAAAAAAAACAATCAAACTACAAAATGAAATTAAAAATAGTGTAACACACTTCTCGCCATTTTTCCTACTTTTAACTATATTTTAATATACATGAATTAAAAAAAAGAAACAATTCATTTTTGAAAATGTGTCAACGTCATTGGGACACTAAAAAAATGTATGATGATATTTATTACAATGTTTTGACACTCAAAAAAATATACCATAGAATGAAAATTATATAGAAAATACCTGAGAAATCTTCATGTTAATAGAGTAATATAATAAACAAGGGGGAAAAAAAGAAAACATATCAAAATATTAGATATTTACGAAATATGAAGTTGCGGGACACGAAAAGACAACAAATGTACACTTTTTCTGAGTATGACCCTTTTATGATTTTATCGTTTCTAATCAAAAGGTATTACAAGCGGCTCGCAGTGTAAAAAAATACAACTTTAAATAGAATATGTTTATCCTTTTTTTATTTTTCACCTCCCGGATTTCTGATTAACTGAGTTGGCAACCCTAGCACAGTGTTATTATTCCCCCGAAAAACGGACATCCCCTTTTTATTAACTTATTCGATAGAACAGGTTATTTTTAAAGTAAGAGTAAAATACCCGTGTGGCAATTTTGTCCCAATATGGAGATATATTTTTTTTTTCTTTTTTCTATGGTTTCCATAAAAACCATAGAAATCGCAATTACTTTAGATCCAATGCGTTTTTGTTATGTCTTTGATCGCAATTAATTGATGCTTTATATTAAGTAAATTACTAAGCAAACGCTCAAATTTTATCGTTAACATGTTGTGAGTAACATTGAATTTTATATATTTTCGATTTTATTTTTTTATGGGCTTATTTCATGTTATTTGGATTCAACATCGAGACAAGATGTTGCTTTGGCACTAAGAAGCACCGATTCAAAATATCATATCCAAATCTTATGGTGTTTAGAACTTACAGGATTTTGAAATTTAGGCGCTAGGGTTGGCAGAAGTCGTATTTTTTAAGATGTTTTTTTTTTATTGAATTTTTATGTTTAGTAATATGTATTTAAAAACGTAAAATGTGTTTAAAATAAACAAAGGACATAATAACGTGGCCACGGTTATCTGAAAGAAGTTACACTATCATTGAAAAAAAAAAATAATTGAGAAAGATGCCATTACCACCTGCCGTTCTCCAGTTATTAAAACCGTACGAAATACCAAAGGAAGATGTTTCGGCCCAAGATAGCGACAGCTTAAGTGACGAAGAAGACGTTATGCAAAATCTTATAGAAGGGTCGAATGACGATAGCACTGAAGTTTTACCTACAGAAAATGATAATTAAAGAAGGTACTTAAGCAACTGAACTCTGTAAATATTTAGTATTTTACTTTAAAAATTTCAAGTTTTTCGACCAAGTGTTTCAGGCTGTGAGATAATAAGTAAAAAATTATTATGTCCCACCAAAAACATATATATAAAATAAGGGCCGAGTTCGGTACAAAGTACCTACACGATAATAAAATAGAAACCTAAATGAGTACCAAGTTCTAAGGAGGTAAAAGTGAGTTTATTAAGTTCCTTGCTACTGATTATGCAATTTGGCAAGTATTCAAAGTATTTGTTTGTTGAGAGTTTTGCTTTAACGAAGGTAGGTTTAATAGTTTTAGGTACTTCACCCTGTTTATCTCTGAACTTGGCTTGACATGCAATAAAGCATGAACAAATAATAGTATAAGTAATTAGCTTTTCAATACACTTCCTCGAAAACTGGTCCATAACGCACTACGATTAGGTATAACATGCAATGTATTTCACACGTGTGCGTTTTTTTTCCATTTTCCCGCACGTGTTTGGGAATGAAAATTGCCACAGATAACTATACCTATACTTAGTTCAAATTGGTTCAATGCTTAATCTCAGGTGATTGTTTTTTTTTTCTAATTTCGGCAAAGCGCTACGCGTCTTTCCGGCATAAATATTTTGTGCAAATTCAAATTGTGTTTATAAATAGAATATCATAGATAAACATGATTATTAGAAACTATTAGTTACTTTAGTTGTGTTTAACAAATTAATATTTATTTGTGTACTGAATTCAAAAACATAAAATTAATCTATTTTTTATATTAGGCTGTTTAACGGCTTCATACCTTTGCCTCTCCTTCAACCTGGCGAATGCAAAGCTCGAAAAAAAAAGAAAATTAAAATCATAGTTTCTTAATTCATGACAAAAATATTTTTCGTTATTTTATTTTATTTCTTCAAAAGTGTATTGAAAAACGTCGTTTGATACACGTGGACATTTGTTATTGCAGTTCTCGGCTCAAAAACATTCATTATAATTCCGCCTCGAATACAATAACAAACTTTCTCCACTTGTATCAAAATGTACTATTATTTGTATTTTTGTCCGATGTAAAAATAAAAAAAGATTTAAGAATATTATTTGTAAAATTTTGTGGGAGTGGGCGTAAATATGTATATGTGTATTATTCTATGATATAAATAAAATTCAACATAAAATTAAAATCTATAAACAAAAATAATGTTTTTTGTGAAGTGATGACCCTAAAATCAAAATTATCAGAATAAAATTTAGAAGTGAATAACTCTTAAACACCGCGAGATTTGGATGCGGTTTTTTTTTAAGTGATTGGTTGGGGTCTAAACATGATTTACAATAAATATTGAATCCAACTAAGCAAAGATACAACCATGATAAATCAAAATCTAAAAACACAAAAAAACCATATTCCTTTACATCTATACTAGTTAGTACCCTTTTGTATTTTTTTTTCACATATCTTTAATATAGTATTATTACACATAATAAAGAAAGGGGTAAAATAATGCGTATTTTTTTTGTAATTAATTAATTTAGAAAAAGTAAAAAAAAAAAAACAAATTTTTTTTACTCGTGTTTGGTGTAAAATTGGCACACGGGTATTTTACTCTTACTTTCTAAATAATCTGTTCTATCGGATTAGTTAATAAAAAGGGGATGTCCGTTTTTCGGGGCAATAATAACACTGTGCCTAGTTACAATGCGTGCCACGAAAAATGAGACTTGACCCCGCCTCCCCCGCTCTTTTCACCGCCCCTATGACGTCCGGTCCCGTCCCGCACTCAGACCTCATACCGCTAAAGATACCTAAAATCGTGTTCTGCGCAAGTCAAACCACGTGGTGTGTCAAGTCTCATCTTTCGTGGCACGCATTGCTATTGAATTCGTAGCTTCGATGTGAAATAAGTATTACTAATATACGTGGGACAGAAATAAATAAAATAACAAATGTAAGTATTTAAAAATAATTATTTATTTATTGGCAGTGAAACAATAGTTATTTGTGCAACAAGAGAGCAAAGTAGTTTTTTGCTGCGAGTGCTGATTTTGAATCCTGAGTGTGGCGAGGGATTCAAAGGCACGAGATGCAAAGAAACTTTGCTCTTGTGTAACACACATAACTTTTCACTTCAGCAGCGAGAACACTTTAGGAGATAAAATAATAAACAGGAATAGATTGAAATAACTATTTATTGTGAATCAAAATAATTAACATTGTAGGTAGGTAGATACCAATTCTATAAAATCTAAAAAATAAGATAGCAACACCGTCTCCGAAAAACTGCTTGCACCCTTTGTAAGTCTCCATTCATTGAAGACATGGTATGCTTTCAGATATTTCTCGCGAGACTTCTCAGGTAGGAAACTTAATTCTGCATTAATAACTTGTTGTTTTAACTCTTCCGGTGTTAAAATACTGTTCTCGTCGCTAGTTTTACTCATATTTTACGATTATTTTAATATTTTTTAACTTATTCAACTCTGTACGCCAGTCACGAAATTTTATTCCCGGTCTTTTATTTAAATTAAGGCGTGTTCGGAAATAGCACCCATGATATTTTATTATTCAAAATATATTACGTACCTACCTAACATTTATTGAAACTAGAAATAAATATTTACAAGTTAAATATCAGTTTTATTTGCAGTAAATACTTATTTTCGTTTAAATACAACAATAAGTTAAAAATTCAATAAATTACATTAAAAGACATAATTTTCTTTTTGCAAAATTTCTTTAGTTAGTACGAAATTCCGAACGTGTTTGTCTTTGAGGTCGAATTCAAAATCCGAACTTCGAAAGGGCTGGTCTTTGTCTCTCTCTCGTTCTAATGGCGGGAAAGAGATAGAGTGTGAATGTTTCGAATTGTATGATTAACCCAAAGCTCAATAATATATTCGCGTCTTTCTGAAAAAAAAATTAAAAAGTTACTTTGTCTCACTCAGTGAGCAAAATCGCATTTTGCTCACTGATTTCACGCAGCAAAACCTACATGTTTGAGCTACTGAAGTGAAATAGTTATTTGTGCAACAAGAGAGCAAAGTAGTTTTTTGCTGCGAGTGCTGATTTTGAATCCTGAGTGTGGCGAGGGATTCAAAGGCACGAGATGCAAAAAAACTTTGCTCTCGTGTAACACACATAACTTTTCACTTCAGCAGCGAAAACACTTTAGGAGATAAAATAATAAACAGGAATAGATTGAAATAACTATTTATTGTGAATCAAAATAATTAACATTGTAGGTAGACACCAATTCTATAAAATCTAAAAAATAAGATAGCAACACCGTCTCCGAAAAACTGTTTGCGCCCTTTGTAAGTCTCCATTCATTGAAGACATGGTATGCTTTCAGATATTTCTCGCGAGACTTCTCAGCAGTGTTGCCAGTGACAGATAGTCAAATATAACATGAGAGAGCTCAAAAAGTAACATTTTCACGAGAAAAGTAACATTACCTTATTTTTTGTGGAAAACGACACTAATAATAACATGGCACTTTATTACATAAAAAAAAACTGGCACTCCGGTAGTGCCGACAGAAGTGAAAACTTGAACAATTACGAGTGTATTTTGTGAATCGTCTACATCTCGTCGTTGTTGGATGAACTACGTAGTTAGTACGCGAGGCCCTCGTAGTTCTTCCCGATGTGCATAGATGGCGCTGTCCTCAACAACGCGCGTCTTAAGTTTTACGTCTGACGTTAGTACGCGAGGCCCTCGTAGTTCTTCCCGATGTGCATAGATGGCGCTGTCCTCAACAACGCGCGTCTTACGTTTTACGTCTGACGTTTTACGTCTTACGAATTTTCGATCAGGGTCACGTGACCTGACGCGAATTTAGAAGTTTTTACCCATTCCAAAAAAAGTACACAGCGCCGCTAAAGAAGTTTTCACTTCAAAAAACACGTCCTCTTAGTAGGCTTCGAAAGAATCGTAATAACAAACTGAACTGAACCAACACGGATGCCACTACTAGGCCGTCGCTCACTCGCCTAAGTAAGCGGGATGGGTCATTTAGAAATTCACGCGAGTGAGTGAATATGCGATCAAACGAAGTGAAAGATTTTCGCGCTGTCGTTGCGTCAGAATTTGGTAACAAAATCAAGACAATCAAGTGCGCCAACATGACGAACGAAACCTTTCTTGTATGCGTTCCGTTTCATGTTTATTTTTTGTTTGCTGAGAAATATTTTTTATTAAGGTGAATGGGTTGTTGTAGACCGCGAAATTCAAATTTTCTTACGTTTTTTGCAATTTGCAGGTCAGTGTCAGATTATATCTTGATCAAAATATGATTCGCGACAATAATAGGTACATATTTAAGGAATTATAATCATTAGAATCATTAATATATCTTTCTAAGTTAGATTTCTACCACCAACCACCAATCTCTTATGGAAAAGTGTTAGTGGTAGAAATCTAACTTAGAAAGATGGATTATTGATTCTAATGATTATACTTCTCTAAATATGTACCTGCTATTGTCGCGAATCATATTTTGATCAAGATACAACCTAACACTGACCTGCAAATTGCAAAAAACGTAAGAAAATTTGAATTTCGCGGTCTCAACTACCCATTCACCTTAAGTCTTAAAAGTAACATTTTTTTTTTCTTTATTTTAAGGGCTTTATCGCTGAGCGATAACGTCGCCCTGTAAAAAGTAACATAAAAGTAACATTTTGAGGCGTGTAACATGGAGGTAACATGAGAGGGTCAAAAGTAACGTAAAATGTTACAAAAGTAACATTCTGGCAACGCTGCTTCTCAGGTAGGAAACTTAATTCTGCATTAATAACTTGTTGTTTTAACTCTTCCAGTGTTAAAATACTGTTCTCGTCGCTAGTTTTACTCATATTTTACGATTATTTTAATATTTTTTAACTTATTCAACTCTGTACGCCAGTCACGAAATTTTATTCCCGGTCTTTTATTTAAATTAAGGCGTGTTCGGAAATAGCACCCATGATATTTTATTATTCAAAATATATTATTATTACGTACCTACCTAACATTTTATTGAAACTAGAAATAAATATTTACAAGTTAAATATCAGTTTTATTTGCAGTAAATACTTATTTTCGTTTAAATACAACAAATAAGTTAAAAATTCAATAAATTACATTAAAAGACATAATTTTCTTTTTGCAAAATTTCTTTAGTTAGTACGAAATTCCGAACGTGTTTGTCTTTGAGGTCGAATTCAAAATCCGAACTTCGAAAGGGCTGGTCTTTGTCTCTCTCTCTTTCTAATGGCGGGAAAGAGATAGAGTGTGAATGTTTCGAATTATATGATTAACCCAAGGCTCAATAATATATTCGCGGCTTTATGAAAAAAAAAATTAAAAAGTTACTTTTTAATACAGTTGCTCAAAAAGTGGCGTATTGCAGGGACGTATAGCGTTCGGGATGTGGGCTATTACATACTCGTGCTTTTTTTTTACCTTTCCCGAACTCGTGCGTTCTCTTTCCCAACTGTCAAAATAATGTCTATTAAAAAGAAAAACCAACCATGAAGTTTTTACTAAAAAAATTCATGGAAGTATTTATGATTCATGCTAATACGTATATTTCTAAAAAGAAGCTACTAATTGGTTTCAATATCAGATTTAATGAATTGATTGAATGAGTTAGGTTAGGTTTCATTTCATTTCATCTCATTAAATTTCATTTTCATATCAATAAAAAATTCTACTGAAGACTTGGCTGTATGGGCATAGTTCCCTTTGCCTACCAGAATGGGTGAAGAAAAAAAATCTCTGCTTATACAGGGTTATTTTGCAACCACCATCCAAATTTTAAAATCGAGGACTTTTAATTAACTTATTTTCATATGTGAAACATTATAATCAAATAATAACAAAAACAAAAAAAAACATTCAAAAGAAAATATCCGAAAAATAACAGAATGTAGAGAGACACAGCAAGGTTATTGACCTCGCTCGCTGCGAGTGCGACTGATGTAGGTACCTACGCGTTCTTAAAAGGGTTGATTCCAATTTTCCCTTCATACTTTACGGGCTTAGGACCGACATAATAAAATAAGGAATGTGAAATTATTAGTTGTTATTATGGCGTATTTAAAAAATTGGAATCAACTAGCTATTTACAATAATTAAACTTACCAAATAAACTCGATTAACCTACAAATCACGTGTACTTCAGCAATTGTTCAAAATGGAGTCCGTTTCTCTCAATACACAAACGTGCACGTTTTTCTAAACTATTTTTTAATAAGTTTAAAGTATCTGTTTGATTTTTAATGTCATTAAATGCTATTATTATTTTACTACGGAGGTCCTCAACACTTTGTGCTTCTTCAACGTAAACACGTCTTTTTAGGCACTCGCGAATTAATTCCTCGTCTTTGTAAACGCGGTAAACTTTCTGTACGGTACATTCTTTGCGCGCTATTTAAACTTTCGCCACTTAAAAGATAACACCTGACCATTTCATAATACTCTGCATTAGAATAAAAAGTCGCCATGTGTGCGATGATGATCGAACGGAATTCTGAAGCGAAAATGCAGCGAGAGTGACAAAAAAATATGGCACACGTTCACACGTAACTAGGTCACGGTCAACTGACAGCCGGCGCGGGCGCAGGGCCGATCGGGGGCTGCGCGGGTTGCGACGTGTGAGGGAGGGGGGCGTAGTGCATGTTGTTCTTTCCCGAATTTTGAGGTAAGCGCGTGTGCGGTCATACAGTTCAACAACCTATTGTTCAACTGTATTTATTCCACACGTTGTGATTTTAGTAGCGGATAATGGTGAAAATCATGTAATTTTTTTTATTTTTTTTTATTTCATTAATTGATAAGGTTATCGATTCTAAATCATTTCTGAAAATTTGGATGGTGGTTGCAAAATAACCCTGTATTCTACGGTTGGCGCCATTGGTTAGTTGAGTTTATTGTGTTTTTATTATTTTATTAAATTGCTTCATTTTTTCGCAACTGTATTAAAAATAGTCGTTCAGTACACGTGCGAAATCGTCATTGCAACTTATTCCGACTGTCAACCCTCGCCTTCGGCTGCGCCTCGGCTCGGGGAGTCCCTATAATGCACGTCACTGTAATGCACGTACCAGCAATGCACGACACTGGATTGTACAACACAGGAATGTACAACACAAGAATTGGCGACATCGCGATGTCTCCAATTCCTGGGGTGTACCTTGATGGTCCGACCCGAGAGTGTACAACACATGAATTGGCGACATCGCGTGATTGGCCGATTGGTTGGCCAATCAGGTGACTCGAAATTTTGGGACTTGGATACTAGGTAATTGAGCTAGATAGTGCTGTTCCGAAAGACGATTGATTGCGCGATTGATAAGTTTTTAAGCAGAGAAGTCTTTATAAAAAGAGTTTTGTACAGCATATTAATTATATAAGCTGCAATCAGCTGCTCATGTTTAATAAAATTTTGGTAAGCACTCAGAGTGTAAGATAGGTCGACGGAGCCCCGCTTCGCGGGGCTCCTACTTCTGGGTGGTTTAAAAAAAAATAACCACGAAGGCTAAGGCGGGAGCTCCGCTACGCTTCGCTCCCGCCTTAGCCTTCTAACCTAACCTATCCGAGTCGGGGTACTCTGAGTCGGGGTGTTAACCATAATGTAGCGGCACAGTACATATCCTTCTTATCCAGTTTATGAAATATCTTTTAAATTGGTTCAATATTGGTGAAGAAAATAGGCGAGAGCCAAACCTCGAAAATGTGACTTTTTACTTAGGCTATTCAGTCGGATCTGCAGTTGTCCTTATCGCACGCATTAGAGGGCGGGGGCTCGCAGAGCGACAGCGATAGTTTCTTCAAATACCTAATTTTCAAAAGTCGTTCCGCCCGTATTTCCTCTTAACGAATAGTTCACAGATTTACTTCAATAATAATTGATTGAACGTCAACCACACGTCAAATGAAACAAAATCAATCAAAATCAATCCTTAATCAATCAAAATCTCATCCCTAGTTTCACATGGCTTTTTACTTTTTTATTGTGACGTCACTGTTTGTTTTGATTCCAATTCCCGTGCTGTACATTATCAAGCCGGACACTCTTGGTCCGGGCCGAGAATGCGCGACATGACAATGTACGTCATTGGAATTCAAAACACGTTCATTCCAATGTCGTGCGTTCTCGTGCCGTGCATTGCTGTGTTGTGCATTGCTGGTTCCCGGCTCGGGTAGACATTTGTCGGAACTCTTTGCAATGACAACCTTTCCGCACTTGTAATGAAATATACTATTGTCTCACTCAGTGAGCAAAATCGCATTTTGCTCACTGATTTCACGCAGCAAAACCTACATGTTTGAGCTACTGAAGTGAAAAATTATAAGTAGGATAGATACATAGCATGTACAGTCACCGAGGAAGATAAGTAACCAGGGTCGTCGGATAAGTTGAAGTTTAATAAGAAACCGATGGACGTTTTCGAATAAAATTTAATTTAATTAATAGAAAACATACAGTTCATTTATCAAATTAAATTTCATTCGAAAACCTCCATCTGTTTCTTACTAAACTTCAACTATATCCGACGACCCTGGTTACTTGTATCTTTTGGTGACTGTACTTACTTACACCTTTCAGGTACGTTAATCTTTCCCTAAAGGTAGGTAGGTTATAAGTATGTCTCTGTGAGATCACAGTATAAATAAAGACATACAGTACGTCGTCTTCATACAAACGGACGAAACGCAAGCTATACCTACGCGCCTCGACCACGGTATGCGCTCAGCATGCAGACAGTCGTGACTGTGCTGCAGTGACGAACGGACGGTGTGTTGTTTTTTTAACAATAACCGCGCGATTTTTTCACTAAAATTAAGTTCAAGTACATATTTAATATGACGAGTAGGCTATATTGTGCTGTTTTTGGTTGCATGAATTCGTCAATAACGCATCCAGAAATAACTTTTTTTAGATTACCTGGAAACTCTGAAAGGTAAGACTATAAAATAATTTTACTTACTTGTAGGTAGGTACATAATGTGTGTATTTTTAATGGATAAGTATTTCATTTTATCTCCCGAAAAAAAGATGTCTGGATTAATAAATGAAGTGAATAGAGTAAAGGAAAGTGATAAACACGAGTGAGGTAGGTAGTTATAGGCGGTTCATGAATCATTAAACGGTAGGTACGCTTGTGTTAAAACCTCGGGGCATGTGTGTTTTGTTAGTTTGTATAATTCAAAGTAAAGACGTAGTTTTTATTATTAATAATAGTTGTTTATTGTACTGTGTGTATGAATAATACTAGAAAAAAATTGGTTGTCTGTAAAGTCGATTTACGGACGATAGTTTAACGTGACAACATCATAACAAAACATTAATGAAATGATTGCATACTTTTATGAATAAAATTAACTATTTTTATTGAATTATTAATATTTTGTATGAATACAAAGAAGGAGTGAAATGAAATCTACAATTTAATTGATAATTTTACTTTTATTTGCACTCATTAATTTAAATATGTTTATTACTTCAATGAACAGATTATTTTAACTATAACTTTTACACATGTTTGCTATTTAACTTCTTCCAATCTGTGTTATTCTGTTAAGGATAAGACGATGATAGGAAAGATTAAAAAAACATTAATATACAATTTTGAATTTTATTTGTGGATCTTGAACGTTTGGTTTAACTATAATAATAATTTAACATAATTTGTTTAAAAATACACATGAACAAGTTTTCATAGAAATAAACTGTAATCAGATTAATGTTAAATAAATGGTTAATTGGACGAATTATTTTATTATTTATGTACACACAGTAAAATACAATAACAAAACTAAATGGAAACACAAAGTAGGCAAATGTAATTAAAATGCTGGAGGCGGGCAGCCCTATCGCATGTTTACGTACCGCGCGGCTGTAGGCATTTAATTCAAGGTTACGGCCCAGATACAATACTGTATGTCTTTATACTGTGGTGAGATTAAATGTACCTATTTAATTGTTCTGGGCGTCAAGACGGAAAGTGTTTAATTTATATTATAATCATCCATAACAAAAACTAGCACGAAATCAGGAATAAAAACGACCGGTATTATTGCCTTATTTGTCAACAACTCCACTATTTCGAATCTCTCGAACCTAAACTCAAAATATTAAAGGTTTAATTGCTCATATTTGAGTTAAAATACTATTTTTTAACTTTTTTGTCAATGAAATAATTCAATGTCAATTTTTCATTCGTATTGCCATCATTGATTTTGTCAAGAAGTATTTGAAGATTTGTATTGTATTTTTCAATGTATTCAAAGTAATGAATTGGCGTAAGTCCTGAATCATCAAGAGTCATACAAACTTCTATAAATTGACTTCTCTCTAAAAGATGTTCAAGTTTTTCGAAAAAGTTATAATTTTGTGTTGCTGCTGCTCTATGAGCTGCTAACTTGTTCTCTGAATCTCTTGCGCAAAAAATAGTCATCAATTGTTCCTTATTTAATTTTTGTAAAGTTTTATCAAAACATTCGTTGTTTACATCACCTTGTAACCACGACTTTATGAAAATATGAATTATTTTCTTTGAAGCCATGGTGTTCAAATTTTCATAATCAATATTCTGACAAAACAAATCGACGAGTGCAGGAGGAGTTAAATCAGACAATAGAACATTTAACAACTCTACATTCCAACACAAACTATAGCGAACTCCAGAGACGAGCACCAATGGATTAAAATTTGGGAGATCAGAGCAATTAAATAAGTCAATTAATCTATTAACATCAATATCTTTAATAAGTTCAATTACAAAGGTAATAAAGTTCTTTGCACTTCTCTCGACGGCAGTGCAAATAATGCAACTTTCATTGAAACTCTTGGTGACCACATTAATAAAATCGTTTATATTTTTCTGACTAAGAATGGATTTTATACATTTCAATAGAAATACCGCAGTATTTTCCAAAGACTCATCAATGGCCATGAATAACACCTTAGCCATTTTGTTATGCTGCAGGAGCAAAGACTCAAACATTTCGTTTAAATCTTCGTTATATACCTCATCAAACAAGAGTGTTAGGTTTTCTAGTTTGGCATTAAAAAACCTTCGAGGGCCCCCTTCTGCAGATTGAAGAAACGTGTTAAATAAATACATCCACGGAGAGGCTCTACAATGGAATGATTTTAATCTATCGCAAAGAAACTCAGTTGCAAAATATTCAGCAAATGTGTAATGAACAAACTTAGGTTCGTTCTGAATTATCTGTTCGATAATGCCTGTTTTCTCCTCTCCTACTTTTATCCTTTCGAAAAAATCGCGTATTTCGTTCACATCGTGATCATCAAATAATTGTATTTCATCTGTATTACCAAATATCACATGAGCAGCAATTATTTTATGAACATAAAAAAATGCTGTGCGCTCGTTATCTATCAATTTTCGCATATCAGGGTCATCGATACACAAGAGGGGCTTTTTTTCTCCAAAGCGTATCTTGAAAAATTTTATGTCTACAAATCGCTCATATATTTTATTCAAATTCACTTCATTCATAGTACTCGGTTCTCTTGCATTTGTGTTGGAATTTTCTGAAATGGGTAGAAAATTGTGAAATGAATCTTGAAAAACCTCTGATATCATATACAAATGTAATGGTATACTAATAAACTTATTTGTAGTGTCACGTAGTGCATCTGAAAGACCCCACAGAAATACTTTAATCAAATCTTGCATTTTCGGTTTATTGAATGGATAGTAGTCTAGTTTATTTGGTCCTAATTTTCTAGACCAAATTTTCTCTAAAAACTCCAATTGATTGATATAAGTCAAAGGCTGAATTGTAAAAGAGAAGGTCTCCAAAATATTTTCTAACTGATGAAGAACATTGTATACACGACTAGTTATCCACAAATGCACAACTTTCGACGTTTTTAGGATACTTACTAATTGTAAAAATTCATTCGCGAAATCAGGACATATTTCATCAAAACCGTCGAATAGCAAGACAACCCGATCGTTATTATAACAATGAATAAATAATTCTATTTCGAATAAGTTTGACCCTGTTAAGGTCAGTTCCATATCGTTTTTGTTAAAACTAATGACATCACCTACGACCGAAACTTGATCAAGTATGATATCAAAATCAACATTTCTCTCTTTAAATGCTTCGAATCCAATAACTCTAAACAAAAATTGCACAGTTGCACTTAAGTCAATCTTAACTTTATTTTCTTTTATTTTTCTGAATTCATTGGTATTCTCCAGCAAATTGATTTTTGAAATCCACAGCGCTGGGTTGTCTTGTTTTGTATTAATTGCTAAATGAGTAAGAAAAGAAGATTTACCCATACCGGGTTCACCACTTAATATAACTACTTTTTCACTCACATCTTTCAATGTCACGGGTTGCAATGAATATGCACTGTGTGCACCCCTGTGGACGTGTTTCAATATATTCAGTAAATTGCCTCGGGATCGTTTCCAAACAAGGCATCCGTCATCACTAAACCAATGCACGTTACAACTATCATGCTTAAGAATAAATTCTGCAAATTCTTCGGCCTTGTCAGTAATCAAAATGACGTCCCTCGTATCTGGTGTAAAATTATCTCCCAATTCATCATATTTTAAAACATTTAAGTTATCGATTGCTTGAACATTAGGATCTAATGTAATGTAACAGCATACTTGTTCAGTAATATAAAAATCTAATAATTCATCATAAGATGGGTTATTTAAACAATTACCTATCGCTATCGTTTCATTGTTTATAATCATGTATAATACATTAGAATTTATAAGGTAATAAGATTCGTCTTCAAATAGAATGCCTAGTGGTACTTTTTTTCCTTGGAACACAATATTTCTCTCTTCTAGCAACATCGTACGCATTGTATCTGCTAGATCTTTAAAGCCAGTTTGGTTGTCAACTCTTTCAACAATATCCTCAGACGTAATTCCATTGATCTGGTTAGCCAAATCCCGGTTAGAGATAATAATTATTTTTCCTTCAAAATGTTTAATTAGCAAATTGATTTCTGTAATGACATCTTTACTTTTGCCAACAACAATGAGAGTGTTAATTTTAGATTTTTTTATCTCTGCCTTTACATCAACAAAATAATTGCCAATTCCAACATAATCCAAATCGATAAAGGTATAATCGTTAAAATTTCGTTCTTTAAAATATTGGATTAACTTCATACTAGAAAGTGCATTCTCTTCAGTAATTATGCTCAAGACTTTGTTTGCTTCGGCAAAAAAATCATCTAAATTAAGTAATTCGAGTGAAGTATCTTTGAATTGTAATGCAGGCAACGCGTTCCTTATTGTTTCGGTGTAAGTAAAATTAAGGACGTTCAATAACGGACTATTTAGAATATTTTGTTCAGCTTCCAAGTAGTATTCGCAAGATTCTGTCAAGTATGAAGCGTTAATTGGCTGTTTCCACCACTTTTGCATACGATCGTGTACTTTTAAGAAAATTGCATCGCTTTTTACTCTAAAGAGGGCGTCACTTTGCCTTGCTCTACTACCAACAAAATAATTATCTATTTCTTCCTTTAAAATCTTTTCTACTTCGTCCTCTGTTGCCTGATTCGTGTAAAATATAAGTTTACCTAAAAATTCTTTGATCAGTTTTTTGTCGTATTCTTCATGAACCAAAGAAAGTCGGGGAAAACGATGTACGTTCATGTCAAACCTGCACTTGCTTAGATCTGTTCCTATGAAAACTTCACTTTTCAACCTTTCTAAGAGTTTCAAATTGTCATCGGATAAGGAACGAACATTAGAATTAAATTTTAAAGTCTTAGTTACGTTATCGAACACCAGTAAATTGCCAACTAAACCTGCCAGTTTATCGGATTCCAAATCTGTACTTTGTAAAATTTCATTTGGGCCAACCATATCGTCGTCCACTTTCATCACAATATTTGCTGAGACATTAGCGATCTCAAAAAGAAGTTTAAATTTTGAACACAAGCACGTAAGTTTCTTTTCTTTTTTTTGCTCGGTCTCACCAAAACAAAAATGAAGATTTCCAAAATTTACCGGTACTTTAAAAGTCAACGACATCAAGAGGTTCTCTACTTCCTCAAGTTTGTCAAGGGATATTATTTTCTTTATATGTAATACTTCTTTACAAATCGTGTCTTTAAACGCCAATAAAAAGTTGTCATTACTAGTAAAAAATGATTCTTGAAATTTAGCATAATGGAAATTATTATGCCATTCACCGTCTTGAAATTGGACTGCCAGAATGTGTCGTGCGAGAAAGACATGATATGTTTTTATCAAATCGTCCTTCATCATATTATTGTGATTATCTTTAAAAATAAATTGTGATAATCGCTTTGCTAAAAGCACTGCACGTGATTTGGCCACAGATTGCGCCAAAAGTTCTACATCTTGGTCATTATAATCAAATTGGAATACCTCGCCGTTATTTGTAGACAAGAAATATTTTCCCTCGGTTTGGTCCACGGCTTTCATTTTAGAAAAGTTCTCAAAGGCGGAGGTATAAATAATAAATTCACAGTCCATAGTTTTAAACTCACCCCTGAACATATCATCGCTATTTTCCGGGACGAACATCTGACTAATTTTAATATAACTCTCTAAATACTTATGCACACTAAAGTCTCCGTTTAATTTCATAATTTCCTCGACTGTAAATTTATCTTTTGCGGGATTATCTTTATGTTTTGCTAGCACAAACAGTATTTTTGCTTTATCAGTTTTGTTTGAATAGAACTTAAAAACGATGTCATCAAAAGCTCCCATGCTTTTGACGTTCGTTGCTAATAAGAATGGTTTAACCTTGTGAACATACAAAGCTCTAAATAAAATCAGACTCAACAGTTTAGTCTCATACAATTGTCCGCTAAGTCCCGACGTTCCTGTTCTTTTTTGATAATGCAATATTTCATACCCTTTTGTTTTTTTCAATTGTTTCTTATGCTTCTGCTGTTTTGACTTACTCTGTACTTGTTTTCTATTCTTTATTGATCTATTATTACTAATAACTTTAGACTGGAATTGATTATCAATATCACATACAGCCAAACTGCCAAGATTTTTCGGATTCTCTTGTATTTTTATAATATTCCTTGTTAAAGTATCCCTGTCTCGTTGATTCGAAGGTTGTATTATTTTTACATTATTATATGCTTCCAATATAGTTTTAATGTTTTTTTTTTTGTAACTGGGTAGACGAGCAATATCTAAAGCCGTTTGATTATCACTGTTTTTATTGCTAATGAGAGCTCCTCGTTCCAAGAGAAAACTCACAACTTCCGGTTCTTCTTTCATCACAGCGACATGCAACGGTGTATTGTTTTTGTAGTTAGCATCTGTTGCATTAATGTCTGCCCCTCGATCTAAATATTTTTCAATCTTCATAATTTTATCTTCGACGGTTTTGTTTTTACGAATACTACTGAACAGTAAACTATTGTTGAGTAGCGTGTCTTCAAGTTCCACATCATTGTTTTTATTTTGCATTTCAATATACTAAAACAAATGAACTGAAGATTCTGAAACAATAATATGAAGAAGGGTTTCAAATACAACAGGAATATCAAACATTAAGTTCATACACACATACGGGTATTATACCTACTGTAATTTCAATTAAATGTAATACCGTTTTACCTAATTGTATGTTGTAGGTATTTATTGCTACATAATATCACAAACATTAACATTTTGTTAGAAATTAGAAAATATCAGCCCGGAGTAGGTATTTGTACTCGGTCGATGGCAATAGACTCGCCCTCCATTACACGGGCCTTCAACATAACTGGCGAAATGTGGGTGTAGGTACTATAGGTATCCCCGTGCCTGACCCATCGGGTGATACAGCTGTGATGTTATGATAAATGATTGTATGTAAACATTACTTTAATAAAAAAATCGTAGTCATGTTTACTTTAAACTTAAGGGGGAAGCGCTAAGGTAGCCCGCGAAATTCAAATTTTCTTACGTTTTTTGCAATTTGCTGGTCAGTATTAAGTTGTACGTTGATTAATATATGAATCGCGGCCGTAAAAAATATGTGTTTACAGAATTATAATCATTAAAGTCATCAACACAACTCTCTAAGACCACGTAAGTCCAAAGAATGATGATTTCATGAAACAGTTATTCTTTGGACTTACGTGGTCAGAGTTGTGTTGATGATTTTAATGATTATAATTCTGTAAACACATATTTCTTACGGCCGCGATTCATATATTAATCAACGTACTACTTAATACTGACCAGCAAATTCCAAAAAACCTAAAAAAAATTGAATTTCGCGGGCTACCCTGGCGCTTTCGCCTTAAACATTAGTCTAGTATCTAGTTAACGACTTTAAAGTAATTAATTCCCGACAAAAACAGAAGGGTGTTATAAGTTTGACGTGTGTATCTGCAAAGTATAAAGAGGGGAAGTAAGTTATCTTCATACAAACGCACCGCGCGCGGCTTGTATGTGTGCGTCATAGTATCTATGCGTCGCCGCACGCACACTTAACAAAATCTCGACCCGTTTCTCAGTGCGCCAGTCGGGGCTAACACCGCATGAGCTTCGCGCGTCACGGCTCTTCGGCACCGCTAAATGAATGAAAAATGTATGATAATCGCAGGAGAACGTATTGCTGTGTGTTTGGGTGTCTTAATAAGTCATCGATTACAGAATTGTCTCTGTTCAGATTACCTATTGAACAGGAAAGGTAAGCAAATGACTTATTCTAGCATATAATTTTTACTTGATGATGTTGATGATGATGACCTACTTAGTTTTTATTGTAAGTATTAGTTTTATATCAGACAAAGGAAGTAGGTAGACCTACTTTCTCACTAGAATGCATTTGGTACTTTTGATCTGTCAATTGATTTGCCGCTATTGCTTTGTTTACGTTTAGTCATGCCGATGTCTCAGTATTGTAGGTGTAGTAACTAAGTAGCTACTTACAGTTATAAAATCGTAATTTAAAAAAAAAGTTGACTAATTGTGAATCAGATAAATAAAGCAAAGTTCGAAGACAGTACTATCAGTAACCCACCGTTTTCTCGTGTTCATCACCGCTCCGCGCCGCCCGTCTGCTGGCCCGTCGCTCTTTCTTTCATCGTGAAAGGTTTCATCATCGTTTAGGGAAAACCGACCTCACAAATCCTGTACCCAGATAATACAAGTAAAAAATACAACTCCCCGACTCTTGCCAATTTATAGGCACTGAATTAAAATTTAGCTAAAAGTGACAACCCTGAGACAGTAGGCAATTATATCGCGGATTGGGCCGGAGATAGCCTACTTCCCCTGTTTATACTATGGTATCTGTGTGTCTGTCGGTGCCATCGTAGCTCCCAAACGGCTAAACCGATTTTGAATATTTTTTTTGTTTGAAAGGTGACTTGTGTTCTTAGCTATGATTCAAGAAAATCGGTTCAGCCGTTTGCAGATATCAGCTCTTTTTAGGGTTCGGTAGTCAACTAGGAACCCTTATAGTTTCGCCATGTCTGTCTGTCCGTCCGTCTCTCCGTCCTCGCTTAATCTCTGTGACCGTTAGCACGATAAAGCTGAAATTTGGTACCAATATGTATACCAATCACGCCGACAAAGTGGTAAAATAAAAATTGGAAAAAAATGTTTTATTAGGGTAGTACCCCTATATAATAGGTATGTAAAGTGGGAAGTGATTTTTTTTTTAATTTCAACCCTAACGTGTGATATATTTTTGGAAAGGTATTTAAAAATGAATAGGGGTTTACTAAAATCATTTTTTGATAATGTCAATAATTTCGGAAATAATCGCTCCAAAAGTAAAAAACAATGTGCCCCCCCCTCTAACTTTTGAACCATAAGTTTAGAAAATATGAAAAAAATCTGTAAAGTAGAACTTTATAAGGACTTTCTAAGAAAAT
Source organism: Luperina nickerlii (assembly GCA_963855955.1). Taxonomy (NCBI): domain Eukaryota; kingdom Metazoa; phylum Arthropoda; class Insecta; order Lepidoptera; family Noctuidae; genus Luperina; species Luperina nickerlii. Next base: position 819,433 of record OY979682.1, on the reverse strand, counting down.
CATTTTGAACTTGATGGAAACAACAGTTTTTGTTACAAAAAAGTTGTACAAAATAATTTCTGGATTAAGTTTGTAGTATAATCGCATATGCAAGCATTTTTTAACTTCTTTTACATATTTTATTATCCTGAACGTATCTTTTTTAAAACAAAAACAAAAAAAGAACTATTAAAATCGGTTCTCGCAATCCAAAAGTACCACCGAAAACTGGCACGTCTATGTATTAATTAGTAACCCAATTCCCCGAGAGATGGCGCTGTAGGTACTTATTACATTGGGTCGGGTATTATCGAATTGTTCGGTTGGTCTCTCCTTGGCATTAGCGGTATCTTATAACTACATAAAACTTCTATCAGGAACATGCTAAGGCAATTTAGAACAAAACTAAAATTAATTTTTTTAACGCCATCAAAATGTTAAGGTAAAAACCAGGTTCCGTAACAAATAGCCTTTTTTAAGTTGGGTTACCACTATGTTCGCGCTCCAACAGCGCTCCGCGCTCCTGCAAGTGCTCTAATGGATACGTCGCGCGCACTTCTACATGCGCTCCCCTTTGACACACTGCGCTCCCCTTTGTGTTCGCGCTAAGAACAGTCACGAGTCGGAGCGCCTGCCGCGGAGCGTGCAATGTTGCACGCTCCGTGTTCGCGCATGTACCCACTACCGGGAGCAGTTGCAGGAGCGCGGAGCGCTGCTGGAGCGCGAACATAATGGATACCCACTTTTAAACTCATAAGTGGGAACACTTATTGTGACGGACGGGAAACTACGGAACCCTACACTGAGCGTGGCCCGACACGCTCTTGGCCGGTTTTTTTAGTTGATGAATTTATGTGAGCATCTTCCACAGGTCTGAATTTGGCATTTCGTTATTTCAATGATAGTAGAAGAACATAGTAATCTTGAACAGCTGCTGTAGCATCACCTGGAATTTGCAGGATAGGTACCCAACTCCCATAACTTACAGCAGAGGTATCGTGTTTGGGCTACTTGAAATGGTCTCAATGAATAGGTTATAAATAGATGGTGACCAGGGGCTGATGATGGAGTAGGAAAGAGCAATAAAGGAGGACCGGACAAAATGGTCCCCACGGCCAATAACAATCAAACATATATCATTAAATAAGCATTTTAATAAAGAGCAATAACTACTATGGCGGTTCTTATCAAATCGCTGTGAGAAAAAAGTTATGCTAGCTCGTCTGATATGTCTCAGCGAGAACTGTTCCTTTTACCAGATGACGAGGACCTCAAAACTGACCTGGACGCTAGATAAAGGAACTCTTGAATAGCTACTAGTAGGTACACCCCACGAGTGTGAGCTCATTAGATATATATGTGTCTCAGCGACAACTGTTCCTTTTATAAGACGACGAGGACCTCAAAACTGACCTGGACGCTAGATAAAGGAACTCTTGAATAGCTACTAGTAGGTACACCCCACGAGTGTGAGCTCATTAGATATATGTATATGTGTCTCAGCGACAACTGTTCCTTTTATAAGACGACGAGGACCTCAAAACTGACCTGGACGCTAGATAAAGGAACTCTTGAATAGCTACTAGTACACCCCGCGAGTGTGAGCTCGTTAGACATGTGTCTCAACAGGTCTGTTTATTTTACCTGATGACGAGGACCTGATGAATGACCTGGACGCTAGATAACGGAACTCTTGAATAGCAATTAGTAAATCTCTCGAATGTGGGCTCACTCTGTTCATTTTATCTGATGACTGATTGAAATAATAATATGACCTACTATTGAAATTAAATGAAATGCTTATTTCTGTAAGTACTCAGATCTTATAAGACACTTTCACACGTCAATAGGTATTTTGTTGGTCAATATTTTAAAACTAGACAGCGCCGGCATTTCCTAGCCGACTGAACCCTGAGAAGAAATGCCGAAACAAATTCAAGAGGTCACGGTCTCTTTTAAAGTCTAAACATTATTAGGATTCTATGTGAGACTAAGCATTTATGGCCATATCTGGAAGGACCTTTTGAAGAAAGAACCGTTGGAGCTGAGTTGACCTGTCCCAAAGGACGGATGCATGCATTAGTCATCGCGTAGCTCAATCCCACGTTTGGAAGCTCAACTATCCGTCACGCGACGTTATATGATGTGCAGAACATTTGCGTAGTATTAATAATAATAATCAATCAATAATAAAACTTAAAAGAGATGTGTTGTTTCTATAAAATCAATCCAGGCAAAAAATGCCACCAGCGGATCAGTTTTTGTGGGGTGAATTTGAAAAACTTAATCAAGTAGTAAGTATATGTATACTTACCTACATAATATAATACACACATCAAAAATGTCCAGGGATCAAGTATGTTTTAGAGCATCGCCGCAATTGAGGATTATTACCTATATTTACTTTTATGGATTGTTATTTATTCTATTCCGGATTATTTTCTTACCTACCGACCTATTTATTGTTTCTATTTTCTGTAATATGTATGTACAAATTTTATTTAGTTCATTGGTTGCCTTGATAATAATAGCAACCCGTTTAGAAGTGCATACTCGTATCTTCAAACGTTTTATTCTTATAATACCTACCTAATGTGTATGATGGTGAAATCCTATGCGATTAATGATAAATGATTTTATTTTTGTAAGTAGGTTTGCACAAACACTTTTACACATCAATCATATATTTTTTAAAGTAGATGAGGTCGGCGTTTCCTATCTGACTACTCTGAGAAGAAAGGCCGAAACAAACTCAGAGGTCATAGTCTCTTTTAAAGTCCAGACATAATCTTGGTCAGGTTATATGAAGACCATGTTGGTCGATGTCTGAGATGGTCTTTTGAGGAAAGAACCACACAGATTGAGAGGACCTGTCCAGTCAGTGCACGCATTTGTCAGAAATCGTGCAGCTCAACTCAAGACTTAACGAGCTCAACGAATGTTTCATGTTGTTCTGAGAAATAACTATGAAGCAGTCCTGGATATGTAATTGGTCGTAATATGATGTTTTCTACAGGACAGACCGTTCTACGTGTTAACGTGTTGCTGTTGCTAGGCATCCATGAGTGCATCTCGACTGTCCAGAGATTAAGTCCGTTCTAACAAACGGACGGCTTTTCTTTAAATAATAGTCATCGTCATCATTCAGCCAAAGAAGTCTACGACATTTAATGTCGTGAATCGGGTGAAGTGATTACGCCACACAAACTACGTAAATCGGGTGAAGTGATCACGCCGCGTTTGCGCGATAATCACTCTCATTATCATATTGCAGATTGCGTGATTACTTCACCCGATCATTTAATGTTGTGAATCGGGTGAAGTGATCACGCCACACAAACTACGTGAGATTAAATTCTATGGTCCGTCAGCCAGGCACACCGTTAGCACTCGATGACTTGACACACTCAGTTATCTCTTTTAATTGAATAGATTTGGGTCTAATAACAACGCTGAACATCGTCGTAGTCTTTACTAGTCTTGATCTAATAATCGCTCATAATAACAATGTCGATGCTTATTTTCATCAGTCTAGTTGTCTTACACGTGAATGTTTTATTTTATTTACTGTTCGTGCGTGACGCGCTCGCGCTTCAGGCTATATAAGGACTTACTAGTCTAGGGAGCTAAAGAAAAAAAAAGCCACATTGAGATTCTGACTGAGTTTCTGTTTTGCTATTTTATTGTAAAACCCCACAAAATATTAATGTTTTGACCACTAACATCCTAGCTTTGAAATTATATAAAAATTTCAATAGGATTAGCATAAAAAAATATTATTAAAATCTCGATTTTAATTGTAAATGTATGCTTGGTCAATCCCTAGTATCAGGTGGGGTGACACTGACAGCTCACTCCACGCTCACTTCACCTAAGTTTTCACGGTGAGATGGTAACAGAATCACACTGCTGGACCGTTTTGTTATTATTATGCCACCTATAGATTATTGTACACACGTAATTAAATATAATGAAAAGTAATGCCCAGTTTATTCTTAAAAAAGTTTTTAATTTTTAAATGCCTTAAACCATGTAGGTGTTAAACTATGTTCAATAAGGGTCAGCCCACACCGAGACGCGACGCGGCGCGACGTGACGCAACAATAGTGCAAATGTGTATCTTTTTGAGTAGTAAATAGAGTTAGATTTTGAATAGCTCTATTGAAACGTGCGCGCAGCGTCGCGTCTCGGTGTGACTTGACCTTAACGGGGCGTCACGGCACTTCTCAGACCTAACCACAACGTAACCGCAAAATATTAAGAAACGACGAAGAATGAGGTAGGTAAACGATGAAGAATGAGGTAGGTAAACGATGAAGAATGAGGTAGGTAAACGATGAAGAATGAGGTAGGTAAACGATGAAGAATGACTTAGGTAAACGATGAAGAATGATGTAGGTAAACGATGAAGAATGAGGTAGTTAAACGATGAAGAATGACGTAGGTAAATGATGAAGAATGAGGTAGGTAAACGATGAAGAATGACTTAGGTAAACGATGAAGAATGATGTAGGTAAACGATGAAGAATGAGGTAGGTAAACGATGAAGAATGAGGTAGGTAAACGATGAAGAATGAGGTAGGTAAACGATGAAGAATGAGGTAGGTAAACGATGAAGAATGACTTAGGTAAACGATGAAGAATGATGTAAGTAAACGATGAAGAATGAGGTAGGTAAACGATGAAGAATGAGGTAGGTAAACGATGAAGAATGAGGTAGGTAAACGATGAAGAATGACAGGTAAACGATGAAGAATGACTTAAGTAAACGATGAAGAATGAGGTAGGTAAACGATGAAGGTATGTTTTAAACACCTTTATCTGGAGACCGACAGCTGCGAAGTCATGGAACATTTTATGACATAAAATGTTAAATAATACTCGACTTTCCTGTTTTGTCCTCACACGGACTGACTCACAGAGGTCAATATTGCAATATAATATTATTATACCTAAGTAAATCCAATGATTATATAGTAATTCTGGCGTAATATTATAGGTATGTAGCTACCTAATTACTAATGTATGTACTATGTAGGTATTATTAAATGTTTAAGAAACTTGAAATACTTGCACAGTTGCACTGTACTAGCAAAATATTCTAATTTAAATGTAGGTACCTACCTACCTACTTAGAACCGAAACCTCGACAGACATCTACACTGAACATCTTATAAGAAACCTACTTACCAAGAGACTGACAAGAAGGGCTATGTTTGTAGGTATAGGTAGGCTTGATTTAAAATGTATGTTTGGCGCCCTTGCAGGCAGGTACCTACTCTTTTAGGTTGTTTAAGTTCAGCTGCATTTACAGTAAGGAAAATAAGGCAGTTGACTGATGTAGCCAAAGCTGGGTTAGACTGGTTTCGTTGCTTTATCAGAAACTCGTATCTGATTAATCGCGGACCCATGTTAATCCAATACGTTTTACCAAGGCTTTTAATAAAATAATAAACCATTTATTTTCAGGTAACAAAGAGTCATAGATACATTCCTTAACCTACGTATACATAATAATATAGTAACAATTTTGTTAATAAATAAAACTTGAAAACTACTTTACTTTAGGTAGGTACTTACTTTACTTTTTTATTCTACTTTATTTAACTTTTGGCTTGTCTTTCTTATGTTATTGATAGGTAGGTTAGGTACAATTATTTTAATTATATTTTCATGTTTTTGTTGCCTTGACACTAGAAAAATTTAAGTGAGTGCTATACGAGTATACGACACTGGATCACAAAGCTTGTTAGTAATGTAAGCAAAACACGGCTATCTGGGGTTTAGGATCTGTTTTGTTGGCAAAATTAACCGCCTGTGGGAGTAGCGTCATATCAAACACGAAAAAAAATACGCCTCTAGCCGTGACGTCAGTGAAAGTGTAGTAGACAATTAGCATTTGGTGCTATCTCTTTAGTTGAGTAGACAGTAGGTACTTGATGGTGGAATACTGAAATACCAGTTCAAAACTCAAAACAATGGTAATAAAATGTCGTATTCTTGCGGAACTTATTTCTCTCGTAGGATTTTTGAATTTTCCATCGATTGTTTTGCCTTTCTGTTTTACGGATTCTTTTATCTAGGTATCTATCAATAATAGGTATATAAATTTGCACAGACTACCTCGGCGGGCGAGCTTCCTGCAACATGTAAGATTAATAGGTAGTGTTATCGTTAGGAAGCTTTTGAAAACTAACCCTTTTATTCGTAAACATTGCTTAGTCATGTAGCGACTGGCGACCGTTTAACCATACATTATTGACGCCACTTTGTAGCGGGACTCGGGCCCCCGCTGCTGGCCACTTACCTTATTTTTATCCTAGGTGGTACAACTGGGTGATTATTTTTCTCATCGAGATTGTTTTCTCATCTCTCACAGAAGTAAATGACTTTGTAAAAATTACTCAAAGACAATACTGACCTTAAGTCCTAGAAAAGTAAAAAACTTCTTTTAATTATTGTAGTTTTTTGGTGGCCCCGTCAACACCAAACTATCACATTAACTTTACGTCTTCACGTTTCAAAAACAAAAAGAAAGACCCTGGCTGGACAGATGTTTACATTTAAATAAATCTCTATAAATAGAAATGATCCTTCCGAAGAAGTTACCAGCAAAAACATTGCTATTTCTTTCAAAAATAAAAACTATCAAAAGCATCAGAACAGTGCACTATTGAAATTTAACATAAATCTTGATCCCTCATTTAATATTTATGAAAGCCACAGAAAGACAAGTACCCTTTTTCTAGTTTTTTGCCAAAAAATACTCGGAATGATATTATCGCACCGCAATACCTTTTTGGATGGCAACAGTCGTGATATTTTTGCTATGGTAATACTGTAGTTTTCTGTCTCGTCAGTTATCTAAGCTGTCATTGTTTAGTGTTAATCATGTCTCTTTCTGAGCTACTCCATTATTATTAGTACATAGAGTAACTAAAAAGGAGCTACCATAGACTACTCCAACGGGGTTAACTCTAGTCGGTCAATCCCAGAGTAAAGTATCAGTGGGATACTGATACTTTACTCGGGGATTGACCGACTCACTCACTCAGTGGTCAAGTAAATAGGTACATAGGTACTTCGAGAAATTGGGAAGCATAATTACATACAAGTATCAATAGAGTTCAACCCTTGTGGCGTCATTGCTGGGTTCAGTGCGACTGTGTGGGGTGAATCTTGGCTTGGAGTCTGCTGTACCTACTTGTTCTTATTATCGGTCGTACGGTATCTATGACAAGTATGACCAAGACGGTATTGTTTAGTAAGGGTTTTCAAGAACTACATGGGGACAGGGGAAATATAAATAGATTTTACTAAAATATTTCATTTATTATTAAAATTTACATTTATAATACACAAAATACTTATCTACAAAAGCATTCATATAGCACCTCTAATACAATTAAAAAGCGCTTATTACTGACTGTGCATGTGTTACGTCAAGCTGACGCCTGTGATGTCTTAGAGAAAGTAATTAACCTATTCATTGCAATACCTCTCTCTCTTTGATTTAACACACAAAAAATTACGCACGATCTCAAATAATATTAATAACTACAGAGCAAACGAATGCCCTTTTAAGAATGTAGCGCCATCTTTAAAAATAAACTAAGCTGTTCTTGTTCGGCGAATCTATTTGAGGCTATTATAAAAGGATCTTCAGGCATTCTCTAGGATTCAAATTAATGTCCAGACTTATTACCTAGACTCGGCTATTATTTTTGATCGACAAGAACATTCGCCCGCAGCCATCTTGAAACAATTTACCCCCAATTGAGATCGCAAACATTATTCATTTCACATTAACTTCAACGTAAACTCCCTGCTTATTCTAGTACCGTATTATTTAAACATTTTGGTCCATTTATAAAATAACAAAACACTGTCTATGAGCGTTACATACTTTCCTAGGTGACTCGCGATTATGGCTTGTACAGTAGGAACGTTATACATACATAGGAAGCTTATCTAAACTGCTTCTTACGTAGTTATCTACTTTGGCGACACTTAAGTCCAACACTCGCTTCAAGACAATTAAATTACTTAGTACAGTCAACTGCATGTCGTCTCGTGGTTACAATTAGGTTTAGACTTACGGCGCTTCTATTTCGGAACGGTAAAGGCGATTTTCGAAGTTCGAGTTATTAATGACGTGCGGTTGACCATACTGTACGACTATTACTTACTTGTTTAGTGAGCTTCAATACGACAATATTAATAGGCCTTACATGCTACACATACTTGTTTTTATAATTAACATGAATATTATTTTTTTTTTTTTTTTTTTATTCTATTTTTTTTGGACTTTTATACTACATGTATATGTCAGTCCGATTAATCTTATTTACTAGTTACATTATTAGTTTAGCTTAAGATGATAATAGTGTAAACAAAAGACAAGCTCCTTCACTGTTAGGGTTTGAGAGTATAGAATTCATGATTCCAACCTGCAATTTGTCCAGATTCAATTTTTCCAATAATTCCTCTCTCTCTGCATGAAATTGAACACATTCCATCAACAAATGATATACATATCACATTTAGGGGAAGAAACCTTTCCCATTAAAAAGGCAAAATTGTTTGATGGAATATGTCCAGTTCTGACTCTGTGCGCTATAACAATCAGTTTCCTACTTAACCGACTATATGTACACCAAGGTATACGAGGAGGCTGACATTGGATAGTTTTATACCATATGCCCTTTTCCAATGATCTTTGATTGAAATATTCCTTCCATAAATCATAACACTGTCCATTATATTTCGTTAATATTTCTGAATAATATGGTTTCACATAAATTTCTTGTCCTTCTATACTTCCAATTTTCGCTAATCTATCCGCCTCCTCATTACCACGTATCCCAATGTGCGAAGGAACCCACTGCAATCTCAGATCCACTCCTTTCTCCACTAATTCCTTTATTTTAGAGAGTATCTCGTATGCTATCGGTGTACCTCTTCGACCAGAGGCGCATCGAGCTATATGATATAAGGCACTCTTACTGTCTGAACATATAACAGCTTTATTATCATCAATTGTTTTGATATATGATAGTGCTTCTGAGATCGCAATAAGCTCCAACGACATGATACATACATTTCCAATTACTTTGAAACATCCACTAGCATTTTCTTGCGAGCGAACATAAAATGAAGCTCCCCTACCTTTCTTGCTCATAGATCCATCTGTGTAAATTACTAACCATTCAGCATATTTCTCTATTAATTCATTCATTACAGCATGTTTCAACAGATTTAATTCGTAAAATTCTTTAGCTCTATGCATGCTATCTAAACCAACCGAAATTAAATTATTCGCATCAATGTAAGTGACCCATGTTGTTAAGGTATACATCCCCAATGGAGAGGACGAGGCAACCTGAACATCTTCAATTTCATTTAAAACAGTCGCAAGTAATGGAATCTTTTTGCGTGTCCAATAATTGTTGGTAATAAACGTATTTAGTTCTTTTAATAATTTAATCGTTACATTGTTAGACCAAGATAGGGATTTTAAACCATATTTGTAGGCTAGGAATTTTCTTCTTATATGCAATGGCGGAATACATAGCTCACTTTCCATGGTGTGAATCGGCGTAGACTTTATAAAACCACCTATAATTCTCAGTGCTTGATTCTGTATTTTCTGCAATTTATATAAATGTGAATTCGCACTATTGTCGTAAATAAAACAACTATAGTCTACACGACTTCTGACTATCGCTATATATATTCTGCGTAAATGTTTGGGGTGTATACCCCAAGAAGTACCTGCCAAAACTTTGAGTATGTTTAAGTATTTCTGCGACTTTCTGACTACCTCATTAATATGACGTCCCCATCGTAGCGATCTGTCAAGCCATAACCCCAAATATTTATAACTATCCACTAATTCTAAGGCATGGTTGTTTATTTTCAATTCAATATTTTGTCTCCTAAACCCCCTGCTAAAAATACATAGTTTTGATTTATTATTCGACAAGCATAATCCTAATTCACTTAGACAGGACGAAAAGGTATCTAATGCTTCTTGTAATTTAGTTGTACTATCTGAAAGATTTTTATCTGTACTATATAAGACAAAATCATCAGCGTACTGGCACATATATACATTGTTGATATTTGAGAATAATTTAAAAGTTACAATGTTGAATAATATTGGTGAAATAGGGTCACCCTGGGCTAATCCTAAACTTGTATATCTAATCATAGTGTCATTTTCATTAAATTCATCAATAATTTTAAGATGTCTTTCATTCAAAAAAGTCCATAAATATGAACATAATTTGTTACCGACCCCGATTTCATTTAGTATCGATAACATTTTATTAATTAATACATTGTTGTATGCACTTTCAACATCTATAAAACACGCAACAGTTGCATAACCTTTCGAGAAACCTAATTGAATTTGTGTGGTCAATCTCGTTAAACAGTCCTGACATGATTGTCCTTTTCTGAAACCCGACGTATATGGAGACAAAATATTGTTTTTCTCTATGAACCATTCAATTCGTTTTGTCAGTATGGAGTGAAAGATCTTACACAAGCATGATATTAAGCAGATAGGCCTTAATTTTGGATTGCTGTCTGAAGGTGTAGCTGGTTTAGGAATAGGCATCAATACTATGTCACGCCACTGTACAGGTACCACACTAGTATTTAAAATATCATTATACAACTTTACTAAAAAAATTTTTCCAATGGTTGGTAAATTAAATATCATTGAATAGGAAACTCCGTCCCCACCAGGTGCTGTATCCTTAGTTTTTAGCGAATTACATAGTTCATGTAATGTTATCGGGATTTCCAATTGTGCGTTTGATGAATTAAATGTTGGTTTCTCATCGCATACATAATCAGGAGCTAAACCACAAATTAGGGAAACTTTCTGGTCCCTTGACGGGTATGATTTAGTTGAGCTATACCCCTTCAACCATCGCATTCGCTTCCACATTTCAGTAATCGTTGTTGACTCATCAATGCCTGTATAAAAATTGCGGCGCTCATTTATTCTAGCTTTACTAATAGCTTTCTTAGCTATAACTGTCTTTTCTTCTAGAATGTTTAAGTTAAAGGGGGTAGGATTTGACCTAAAATTACTTAGTGCTAACCTTCTTTCAGCTACTAATTTAGAGAGTGTTTCATTCCAATACGACTTTGGTTGGAATCCTGGTCTATAGTATGTGCAATGATTTGTATACGGTACGTATTTATCAGCCGCACTATTAATGATGTTTATAAAATAATCATAATTTTGTTGAGCATCTAACTCTTCACAATATGGTAACATTACTTCTTCTAACGTTTTGGTATATTTCTCCCAGTTGGCCGATTTATATTTACGTTTTTTAGTTATGTATGTAGCTTCCCTAAAATTACTTTTAATTTTAATACACATATGATCACTGCCCAGATTTTCACTCAATACATGCCACTCAAATTTGCAAGCTAAGTCCGTGGAAACAAATGTAATGTCCGGGGACGTCTTTTGTAAACAACCATTGACCATTTTAATTCGCGTGTGTTCACTTACCCCTTTGTTAAGCGATATGTATCCCGCATCCAAAGCAGCGTCAAAAACTATCGTACCTCTTGTATCTGATTTACATGACCAATTATAGTGGTGTGCGTTGAAGTCACCAGCGATTAAACATTTACTATTAAATTTTGTGAAAATTAAATCCCAGTCAGATTGAGTGGTATGTACTGAGGAAGGACAGTATACCAAGATAATATTCTTAATCTCCTTACAATTTAATAGTTTAACACATCTTATTTCTATTCCTGAATTATTAGTATTTAAAGTTTCTAACTGTACCCTAATTGACTTATGTATTATAATAGCGACTCCTCCATATGAATCGTTTCGGTCATTCCTAAAAACATTGTACCCACTTATATTTAATAATGAACCGGGTTCCAACCAAGTCTCTGATATTAAAGCAATATGAATGTTCTCCTGACTTAATAAAGCTTGAAATTCTGGAATTTTAGGTCTTAAACTCTGAGCATTCCACTGCAATATGTTTATCAAATAGGCACTGTTTTTATGATTATCCATTAGTGGAAAACGAAAGTAATTGAGTTAAAATATCTTTACCATTTATTATTTCAAAAAATAGTGCAATGCAATCTCGAACAACTATTTTGATAATTAATCCTAACTTATTAGAAAAGCTATCTCTCGACATACATACATCCTTAATTTTTTTATATAGTCCATAAAAGTAATCTTTGTGTTCGTCTGGTTCCCTTTGTTTATCACCTTTGTTATTAGTGTTTTCAACCTCACTTATATTTTTTTGTGACTGTTCCTGTCCATACGACACTCCTTTTGTTTTCTTACTTCGTGATTTCTTCTTTTTTGATTTTTCAGACTGTGTATTAGTTTTATTATCTAAAATCTGACTGTCTTCTGTTTCCGATTCTTCAGATACAATCATTTCTTCATGTATAACGGCTTCTGTAACGACCACTTCTCTATATGTTCTTGTTGGTTCTGTGTCCTGAGTGCATTCTGTTTGCGAAAACTGTTTATTTGTTTCATTATTCTTAATAATATCCACATTATGTATTGTATTATTTTCCTGTGTTTTTCCTTTGGCTATATATATTTCTAGTCCTTCCCGATAACTGCAGTTCTTTTCCGACATAATTTTTCTAATTTCTTTTTCTTTCAAAAATATAGGACATTTTTTATTCATTGCCATATGTGAACCTTTGCAGTTTATACATTTAAAAACATTTGTCTCACAGTTAGCGTGATTATTTCCACACTTAGGGCATATAACTTTTTTTGAAGGACATATCCTTGAAAGGTGTCCATAACGCCAACATATTGAACATTGTGACACAGGGAAGACGTAGGGTTCAACTTGGAATTTGCACCCAAAACCATATACACATGACGGGAGATTGCAATTTTTAAAACATAGGCGGATTGTTTCAGAGTTTACCCATTTACCATCGCTATCCTGTCTTTTTAGTCGTTTTGCGGATATAATCTCGAAATCACATGTAAGGTTTTCTAATATTTCTTTATCTTCAATTTCTAAATCCACCTGTCGAAGTAGACCATAACATAACAATGATTCACCTATTATATTAATATTCCACTCCAAGTTGCTTAATATTTTCTCACAATTTAACATCTTTCCTGCATTTTCTTTGTTGTCAAAATATACCAAAGCCCTATAAGGGTTTTTGTATACTAATTTAATTATATTTCCTATATTATGAGATCTCAAAAGTTTTGCCATCCCAAACTGCCTCGGCAACGTTTCTTTGGACGTAATACACACAATATGTTCTTTGGGTTTCAAATTATTACTTGAAAATCTAAATTCTAGTCCTTCGTAGTTTTTTGAATTTCTTCGTGCTGGTCGTTTACTCCCACGCTTTATGGTTATGAATCCATCATCACCTTCGATTGTTTCTTCATCATCCTCCTGTCTACCTCTCTTCTCCGGTAATACTTGTTGCTCTCTATTTAAATCCGTATTTTCCTCCCTCTCCATCCTTAGATTAACTTGTTGCTCGCTCTCCAACTCAAGATCCTCTTCCACTATCTCACTTCCACTTGAGTCACAAAATTCTACATTTTCACTCATTAAGTGGCATTAATTAATAAAATGAGGGTAAGCGAGAAAAAAAAATTGCAATCGCGTAGTCGTCAACAGCTAACTCGACCGCTCGCTAAGACCGCGCGCGCGCAACTGATGAATATTATTATAATATCTTGTTAAACATTCCAATGTTTTAGTCAAATACATTTTTCTATTTTACAGGCACAGGCTTACAATTTAAGGCTTATTACAAAATATTTGGATTGCTACCTTGTTAGGCTTCAGTACATTTATAAATACAGCCTTATAGATAACTCCCTGTCAGGGTTTCGTCAAAAAATCAAAATACTACTTACATACAAAATCATATTAAATAATACAACATCTTCTTCTCTTTTGGTTATTTTCAAAGTAATTTTACAAACAATAGTATATTTATGCTCAAGCGGAAAATTTATTTTGAGCAATGACAATAAAAATTATTTGAATGGAAACATTGTCCCTTCAACTGTTAAGTTGCATTGAATACATAAATCCATATTAAATTGGCCTGAAGTAGACAAAATAAATATTAAGTACGAGAATATAAAAAATTTCATGTTTTTCTTCCTAGCGTGTCGATGGCAATCTATATTATACAGTCGGTCTAGAATGTGGCTACGAGCTCGGCACCTGCAGTAGCGCCGCTCGGCTCCTGTCGCGCAGCACGCGCAACACGCGCTGGACACGATACGAAGTGCGCATTCTTTGTGGGACAGCACCTCACTTACACCGCAGGGCGGAGTCATCTGTAAATCTCCACCTGAGCAGATTTTCTATGCTTCGGCCTGCATGAGTCCGGAGTCTATTTAAAGATTTCCAGGTAAGCTACTGCAACTCATGTCCAGATGACAGATCTTCAGCAGGTGGAACGCATAGGGAAGTACTATCTCGCCACAGCTTTAGCTTTTCCTTAGACCATGTTATTACAGTTGGGTTAGGGCAGTAATATTGCAGCCTATTCAATGACTACCTGCTGAGTGTAGTAAAGTGAATATTTTTGACGCTGTACAGATTATAACATATACAACTACGGGAGGAACAATGATCGAGTAAATCAGTAAGCTGCTAATTAAGAAAATAAATAGTAGAACAAGAATAAAACCTTTTTTTTAATCCTGAGAACCAAGCAAGAAGTAGTATAAAACTGTGCAGTGTTCTATCTCATTTAGTTTTAAGCTTGGATCTCTGTCTCTTTCTAAAATTTGCTAGTTGTTGTGCGACGGTCGCAGTGTGCAGTGGAAGGTTCGGAGAGCGTCGCTCGTCCTGGCGCGGGATACGTGACGGCACCTTGCTTGTTCCCTCACGGATTCGGCTCGAAGGACCAATCTGTGCGACTGCCACTGGTGATGCACACGTATACAATCGTATATGCCAGCCGCAACCAGTGAGTTTGAAACCAATTTTTTTTACATATTAATATTTACCTATTGACTTTGATAAGTTGATTTTCTGAAAATTCTTATTTAAATTTCAGACCTAATATAACACAAAATAGTTTATTTAAATAAATTAGTTACAATTTATAAATAATCTAAATACAATGTTAATTTTCTAATGCTGAAAATAACGGTTGTTTTAGTTTTGTATATAAATACCGTTTTACTTTATCTTATTCGTTGGACCAAAATAAATGGATATGTATTAAATAATCAACTGTTTGCGTCAAGTTCGGTTGATTACGTATGCTTCAACGAAATAATGGTTATTTTCTTGAACGTAAAGTGTTTCCTATAGTTTATGTTGAGTTTCTTAGCCCTAACAATATGATTTACCTTGCGATACAAAATTGGAAACTATTATTGTAACAATTACATGTATAGATAACCTTTCAAACATCCTATAAATGTCCCCAAATGCTTTCATATAGAACTTCAAAGTTCTATCCACCATTTTGTATGATAAAGAGTATCATATTTAATAATAAATTACGTTACTAAATTACTAAAAACGTGTTTGCTTTTCATCACGCGTACGTCATGTTTCATATACAATATTGTTAGTATGGGTCTTATTATTTTAGTTAGTGGCATAATGAAGTGGCTAAAGCACATAAAAATACAGGGTCAAATAACATTAGCTAGCGAAACTCCGCAGACGAGATTAGTATCGACATTTAAACACGTTAAACCAAAGAAATGTTAATTTGGTGACTTTTTTATGGGGGTCATCGACCGCAGTTAATGTAATTTAATCACTGAAAATGATCTGAGACACATCAGTTTCAAAATCAGTTTTTTGTGTAAACTTCACAGAAGTGTCGATATCTAATCACGATAACACAAGTGTGTGTGTCACGTCCTGACGCTACTCGTCTTCACGCACACATTCGCAGCGTGTTTGTACACTTGGTTACTACAAGTAAAGCGCGCGTCGCTTCGTGTGATAAACATACTATAAAAACTCGGACCACAAACTCGCTGCTGGGGATGTAATAATGTGTGAGACAGAGGCAGCGCATATTACGCGCTCGGTCGCACTTGAACACTTATGAGCGTTAGGAATAAACGTACCCCGTCAAACTAAAAGTGAATATCTTATGCTTGTTCCAACAGGTCTACTCATTGATGGATTTCGCTCGAGATAAAAGTACATAGTAGGAAAGCGATCGTAAGATCGCTTTTCTACTTTTTTTTTACACGCCATCCGATGAGAAAATGTTCCTGACACTTGTTAGTTATGCAAATGTTCCTGACACTTGTTAGTGATACACAGTCCTTTAACGGTTATTTGACATCTGACAGCAACCTTATAGCAACGACAATAATGACCACTCAGATATGCAAAATCAGAGGTAAAATATCTGTGAAAGGACTGCAAACGCTGAATACAATAGAATATGTATTATAAGAAGTTAAACTTTATTAGTTCCTAATCGTGTCCAGCTGGTGGTCGGAATATAACAATATTTTTCGCAAACGGACACTTGGTTTTACGACACCCCACATACAACGAAATTTTCAACCATACACCAAGTCCGTCTCGCGATCACTAGACAGTCCATTGCGCGCCGCACGTCACTTCGTTTACCTGTCTCGCAGTGAGCCCGCGATGTATCGGCTGCAGTGTTCACTAGCTGGCCTTGCTGTTGTACTGCGGCCGGCCCGCTAGCTCCAACAGGTATCTGTCCGGATGCTCGATCCAGTCCGCTGCTGACAGTTTCACCTAGAAAACGAAAGCATTTCGTACAAACGCTCGATTTGCCATCGAAAGTACGTGTAGGAGGTACTCACTCAATGTATTATATAAAGTAGCACGTAAGTTACGTTACTAAATACCTGATAATAATAATGTATTAACCACAAAAACATTTTCTACCACAAAAGTAACCATTTTGTAGCGGTTCCCTTAACGGATCTCAACAGTCGACTTTGATAGGGAATCGAGCGGTTGTGTATAGCTGGTATCATTTTGGTAATTTAGGTTTGAGATTAAAATATCGCTTAACATTGTATCCCGATGTGTCAATCGACTTAGTGACGCTTACTCAAAAGGCAGTCAGTTTGTTTTTCTTCGACCAAGGACCCATGGACTGTTGCCGTGTTGATCCTGGGTGGCGGTAAATGGTCTGAGCCATTAACCAGTTTTGTTTTTCTTCGACCAAGGACCCATGGACTGTTGCCGTGTTGATCCTGGGTGGCGGTAAATGGTCTGAGCCATTAACCAGTTTTTAGAATCAGAATACCAACGCTATGCTAAGACAGGAGCCTGTTTCGGCCTGTACGTTGTAAGGTTTCTTTCTAATTTGTTCTTTTTTCCTTGTAAACCCTTGCTCTGTTTTGAGCCAATTTTTTTTTGGGAACTACTACATTTTTAGTCAGCGAAAATAATTCGATGTCACAGCAAAGGTAAAACAAGATACAAGAGAATGACGCTCACATGTCGCTGCCTCTCCGCCTCCTTGACTTGCCACTTCTTGACCTCCAGCTGCACCTCACGCGACGCCAGGTCGCCGCAGCCCCACACCTGGCACATATCGACTCACATGATATATCAAGGAAAAATACATTTTGTTTTCCACGCAGAAAAAAAAAAACCTAAACTGTTTAAAAAAATAATAATGGTTTTAAAACATACTCTAAGAAAAGCGACTGCAAAGTATAGAATAACATTCGTTTTGGAAGTCGGTGTCTTGTTGTTTCATTGTCATTCGGTTTTAAAAGAATAACATAAATCGGCCGAAACATCACACAGTTATTGTATTTTTTAATTGCCTCTTCAAAAGAAGAAATCGAAGTATTTTGTTTCACGTAAGACTACATAGGCACTTATGGAACGTTACAAGTTAGGTGCACAGATTGGTCAAACCTTTGGAGAACGACGGCATGAAACACACTCACACTCTTTTTAAATGTTATTTAGGTTTGGTCTGTTTATCCGAAACTTTCTTTCATACAAACCTTGTCCTAGCAATACCGAACACAACAAAAAAAGAATTATCCAATTTGGTGCAGTCATTTGGAAGTTATGCGCGTACAGACATTTCGGTGATTTTGTTTTATACAAGTTTTGTTAGTAAGGATTTATTTATGTTTAGAATTTGTGTTTTGGGTACGATGTGAAAATTAATGACTTTATTATTGAACGTAATTTGCACGCTTGCTTGCAGGCAGAATACAATAACTTTTAGGCTTTAAGATCTTCCCTTGTTGAACAATGTATTTTCTGGCAAATAAATATTTTGAATTTGAATTTTGAATTTGAATTTGAAAATAGATGACCTTAGAATAGAATACTGTTTATTATGTACACCATAAATATTACTGATATAAATGTAGAAATTTTACAATAATTGGTGACACAACGGGTGGTCTTATCGCTAAAAGTGGTATTTTAAAGAAAAGAGAGAGCATAGACAATACTGTAGTACCACATACATTATGTACAATAAATACATAAAATATATACTACCTACCTCCTTTACATTTATTATTTATCATTACATTACAACGTCTCAATATTTCAATTTGGGAACAGGGTAGGTCCGACTACACGTATCAGGTACCTACTACACAAAAACGTAATACGAAATAAGAAAGACTAACATGATTTTAATATGTCGCGTGTTCAGATTTCTATGGACAGTCATAAATATGAGCCACAGAGGCAAGTTTTGTACTGGCGCGCGCTTTGTACTGGTGCAGCACTCATAACGGTTTGTATGAAGTTGTCCCTCTGTGGGGTTTCCTACTCTGGTCGCAGATCGTCATTTGTCAATCAAAAGTTGTTGGGAATCGCATAGAGCTGTTAACCTATAATTTTGTAATCATGGTAATACAAAAGGCAGGTACTTCTATGGTCGTAACAGCTCTATGTTAGATCTTTTTATCGCGCGATCCTATTCCGAAGATAGCCGATGATTCCCGAAGCGCATATTATTCTTGGCAAATCTGTAGGTACCTCGATAGACTCGAGCGGGTAGGGCACGCCCTGGAACTGCAGCGAGTCGAAGTCCTCCGGGATGATGAGCAGCGGCTTGCGCGGATCCGCGCCGGCGCGCAGGCCCTTGGGGTAGCCGCGGATCGACGTGTTCAGGTACAGCATCTTGGGGCCCTTCTCTACTATTGAGAACCTGGAACAGTGAGGAGTTAGTATTGTTGATCGCGCATTGCGAAACAAACAAAATTATCGGTGCGATTGGATAGTAATTTTTAATTCATACATTAAATCCGCAATACTCATAATTTCCCGTATCCAGAGCCCTCTGGATACGGGAAATGATGAGTATTGCGGATTGTCCACTGTCTATGTCCATGTAATTTTGAATCCTTCGGAGATTATAGGCGTGATGTCATGTTGTTGCCAATATGTGTGTGCCGTGACTCACGTGGGATGTATCTGCAGCAGCGCGCAGTCGGGCCCGCCCCAGTACTGGTGCGTCTCGCGCCACTCCTGCGACGAGCACACCACGACCAGCAGCTCCTCGGCCTGGATCAGCACCAGCGACGGACCCCTGCACGTAAGCGTACAACATACACAAGGTGTCAATGTTACTGACATAGCTGAAAACCGGAAACCCCGGTCATTGTACTCATAATAATTATTAACAATTTTTACGGGTACATAATTATTTGAATGTCGAACATTAAAATACCTACGGGTAAAATGTCAACGTTCAAAACATAGAAAATTTAAATATCGATTGTCGTAGTATCAAAAATTGTTATAATAATTTAAATATCGATTGTGTCGTAGTATCGAAAATTGTTATAATAATTTAAATATCGATTGTGTCGTAGTATCGAAAATTGTTATAATAATCAGCCTATAATGTTCCCAGTGCTGGGACAAAAGGCCTCCTCTCGTTCGGAGGGAGTGGGCCGGAATCCAACACGCGGGGCCAGTGCGGGTTGGCAGATGACGATGTCACATGTCTTCGACATGCTAGTTTCCTCACGATGTTTTCCTTCACCGTTTTGAGAGCAGTGGTGATGAAATAATTTACACAAAGTAAAGCGCCTGCCTGGGTTCGAACCCAAGATCTACATCTACTCGTAAGTCGCGGCCCTTACCACTTGGCCACCACTGCTGCTTGCAGACAAGACCACGTGTAGTAGGTTTTGCAGCGATTTGTTTCTGTCACTTTTGTAGCACAACATATAAATAAATATCGATATTTAGGACTTCGATAGTACATGTACTTTGAAATTAAAGCCTTTCGATGTCACTTTTGTCGATAATTAGATTTTAGATATAGTGGACGTAGGTTATCTAACCATTCGACAGTATAAACTTAGGTTATTTTAATTTACGGTTTTATGGTCGTTCGATGATTTTCGATGCTTTGAACATTAACATTTTAATCGTAGGTATTTTAATTTTCGAAATTCTATTAAGTAAGTGCTCATTTTTATTATGGGACCAACCCTGTAATCGCGAAAATAGCATCAGCCTCCATACGTTTATTTTAGCAAAACTCGATGAAATGTAGGGAACAACCAGACTTAAAGTAAATCAGATTAATAAAAGAAAAGTTACTCATGACTATAAACTATTTGATGGAATTGTAAAACTCACTCAAAGGGAAAAAAATAACTAGACAATAAATACAGTTTGCGAAAGACCAACCAGGTAGAAGATCAAAAACCCGTTCATTCGCACAGTGAGCGCTTACTATATCAAGTTTTATTTAATGCGGCAATATTGCCATTATAGAGGTATGAGGAACAGGGTGGTAAAGTTCACTCATACTCTATAGAAAAGGGAGGATCCTCCGACCAGACGGGTGTTGTGTCTGGCGGGCAACTGCCCCTTGATTCAAGTCGGGCCGTTGTATCTATGCTAGTTGCGCGGTAAACTCTGCTTGCGCGATGCAGGATTTGCGTGACGTCAGTATGACGCGTTGTTTGTATGTGGCGTTGTAGATACCGCTACACCATATTAAAAACCTTTAATTTTTTTTATTTTTATTTATTTCAGTAATTTTATGTGTTAAGAATACTGGATATTTTGTAAGTGGTGCTAGAATATAAAATTTTCCTTTTTATTTAATCTTGAAAACATTTGAATAGTATCAGCGGCACTCAGCGAGCGGTACAAGTCGCGACATACCTGTAGTTGAGCGTGTGGTGCAGGAAGCGGTTGGCGCCGAGCCCGTGGTCGCGCGACGCGTACAGCGGCACCCAGTGCGACATACCTGTAGTTGAGCGTGTGGTGCAGGAAGCGGTTGGCGCCGAGCCCGTGGTCGCGCGACGCGTACAGCGGCACCCAGTGCGACATACCTGTAGTTGAGCGTGTGGTGCAGGAAGCGGTTGGCGCCGAGCCCGTGGTCGCGCGACGCGTACAGCGGCACCCAGTGCGACATACCTGTAGTTGAGCGTGTGGTGCAGGAAGCGGTTGGCGCCGAGCCCGTGGTCGCGCGACGCGTACAGCGGCACCCAGTGCGACATACCTGTAGTTGAGCGTGTGGTGCAGGAAGCGGTTGGCGCCGAGCCCGTGGTCGCGCGACGCGTACAGCGGCACCCAGTGCGACATACCTGTAGTTGAGCGTGTGGTGCAGGAAGCGGTTGGCGCCGAGCCCGTGGTCGCGCGACGCGTACAGCGGCACCCAGTGCGACATACCTGTAGTTGAGCGTGTGGTGCAGGAAGCGGTTGGCGCCGAGCCCGTGGTCGCGCGACGCGTACAGCGGCACCCAGTGCGACATACCTGTAGTTGAGCGTGTGGTGCAGGAAGCGGTTGGCGCCGAGCCCGTGGTCGCGCGACGCGTACAGCGGCACCCAGTGCGACATACCTGTAGTTGAGCGTGTGGTGCAGGAAGCGGTTGGCGCCGAGCCCGTGGTCGCGCGACGCGTACAGCGGCACCCAGTGCGACATACCTGTAGTTGAGCGTGTGGTGCAGGAAGCGGTTGGCGCCGAGCCCGTGGTCGCGCGACGCGTACAGCGGCACCCAGTGCGACATACCTGTAGTTGAGCGTGTGGTGCAGGAAGCGGTTGGCGCCGAGCCCGTGGTCGCGCGACGCGTACAGCGGCACCCAGTGCGACATACCTGTAGTTGAGCGTGTGGTGCAGGAAGCGGTTGGCGCCGAGCCCGTGGTCGCGCGACGCGTACAGCGGCACCCAGTGCGACATACCTGTAGTTGAGCGTGTGGTGCAGGAAGCGGTTGGCGCCGAGCCCGTGGTCGCGCGACGCGTACAG
Organism: Luperina nickerlii; assembly: GCA_963855955.1. NCBI lineage: Eukaryota > Metazoa > Arthropoda > Insecta > Lepidoptera > Noctuidae > Luperina > Luperina nickerlii. The sequence goes on along the minus strand of OY979682.1, from coordinate 797,208 downwards.
CGGCACCCAGTGCGACATACCTGTAGTTGAGCGTGTGGTGCAGGAAGCGGTTGGCGCCGAGCCCGTGGTCGCGCGACGCGTACAGCGGCACCCAGTGCGACGGCACCGCACACACCAGGCGCGCCAGCCACGCCGCCGACGCCAGGCCGCCCGCGCCTGCGACACATATTTCGAAATATATTTAATTTCGGCCATACATCAATTCAATCGGTTCAATTTGTTGCATTTTGACCCCCCTATCAGCTCCTGATAAGTAACGCTTGTATGTCAGCTAGCCATACCAATACCTACTCCAAAAGAATACAATGGAAACTGTTTTTGATGTATAAGTGATATTATGCCTAATATAAAAAATGTTGGCAAATATGAATTGTGATGCCATCGTGAAAATACCTATATCTTTTAGAAAATCTCTCGGAGAAACTCTAGCACACCTAGCTGGTAAATTGCTCGAACAGCTTGTATTCAAAGGTTCTCACATATAATTATAAATTCAACATTAACCCTTAAAATTGGCAAATGAATCTATTTCTAAAATGTAATATTTTTTTGTTATTTCCTGGTTCATTATGATCACAGCGAACTGAAAAAAATTGTGAAAAAAATTTACTTATTACAGTTTTCGCGAAAATCTATGTACTCCGGAGAGTACATTGCCAACTATAGTATAAAGAATTTCTTCTTATGTTTGTACTACGTAGAGTACGGTGCCAAGGTATCAATTAAACACATCTAAGTTAAATCTTTAGTTTATTAATCATAATAATTTCAAAGTGCTTACTGAACAAAATTTATTGAGTGTGAAATTGACGGAAGCAATTTCTTTTGTTTGTTTCTCCCACCACAAAACACAGATACCTACATTTTGCTCTTTATGCAAAAGACTTTGGTTCTTGGACTTAAAAAACAGCGAAAGTATTCCAATACTGTTTCATTTTGAGTTTTACGAAGCTTGTGTACTCCCTCATCCACCTATGGCGTAAATAAGTTTTTTTCCAGCTGAAATTTAGTGAAAATTTAGTTTTCTTAACTTTTTTGACAACTACTGAAGGGTTCTTGCGTTTAGATGTAGTGATTAGCACAGGAAAAGCTTTTGATGTGCTAGGAACTGGTGACTGCAGAAGTTCTACAGATGGAGTGGGCATAACGATTGAATTGAATTCAATGTGGGTATTGCATCGTAATTATTAGTTGAAGGAGATGGAAAAACTTCTTGAAGCGTTGGTGTTAGTGGCACATCATCAATGTTACAGTCAAATACGCTATCGGAGTCGTAAGGGTCGTCTTCTAGAATGTTCAAACTTTTATATGAGGAATCTAACGAAGATGGGTCGGAACTGAGCTTAGGTGAAGATGGTGGAAGGAAGTATGATTCGTCTTCAGAACTAGAACTTTCATCGGAACATGCATTTTCTTTCGGGATCAAAGCTTATGCGATCGTGTGAGGTTCAAGCACTGCAGAAAAAGAAAAAAGAACATGCTGTACGACATACAATCCACACCTCAACCGATATTATTTTATATCAAAACAAACAAAAAAGCCAGTTTGCATTTCTTTATGTTCTTGGCAATGTACTTCGTGTATACCGAACTTTATTTTGTGTTCTTTACTAAGTACTTGGCAACGGTATTCACGGAGTACACACAAAGTTTCGAACTCATAAAATGACGACTACGTAATTTACACAATAAATTACGAACGATTGATATTATTTATAATGTCCATAAGCAATTTACAGCCCAATAACCACAAGTCTCATTCAAAAAAGTTTAGAAAAACTTGAAAAACTTATCCGTAACGCAGAGACACCAAACCGCTTCGAAAACATTTCGAATTTGACAGATAATTTTCGATATAACCACATCCTAATATTTTTTCTACCAAAATATACAAGTATTGCAAGCTGAAAAAAAACATAAATGTTATTCTTTTTAAGATTAGCACTACAATTGCTTTTTTCATAATTTATGTCTTTGGTGGAGTACACTGCCAATTTAAGGGATGTTGCAACTAAAAATATATATATATATTATAGAAGATAGAAGAGAAGAGTGGGGGATTAGACCTACGCGCGGCTGGGTAGTATAAAAGGCAGTGCAAACCAATGTTCGCCCCTTGAGGATCGGCTAGTGGTCACCTAACCTAAGTAACGTCTCCCTAGTGTGTGTAGTAGTTACAAGTGTTTTATTCCGCGCGGACCGCAAATTTTAATCACCTCAACTTGTGTTTGCGTGAGTGAATTAGTTCCTCGCGCAAACACAGGGGGAGTCACTTCGCAGCCCGGCGAATCATCGCCGAAGCGGTCGCGGAGGCCACTCCACCGCGATGCCGAAGCCCGGCAAGCGCGGCTCGATGGGCCGCGATGCCGAGGCGCAGGAGCCCCGCCCGGCGTTGGACCGGGCGACGTCGCTGCCAAATATTGGCGACGCGTCGTCCGGTGCGCCGCCGGCCGGAAGAGGAGAAGAAAGAAGAGGAGGGGGAACGGAGGCCGCTGTAGCTGCCCACCCACCGACGGCGCCGGCGCCTGCGCGCGGTGCGCCCGCGCCGTCGTCGAGTCGGCAGCACGCGGTCCCTATCCGCCCAGCTGTCTTCCGCCCGGTGCCCATCCAGGCCCCGGGACCGGCCACAAACCCCGGCCGCGCGCAACAAACGCGCGCCGCTGCGCCGCCCGCGCGTGTGTCCGCGGTGGTGCGCTCGACGGCGCCCGCGGCCCGAGTCGCGACATCTGCGACCCGAGCCGCGGCGCCCGCGCGCGCTGCTGCGCACACCGTGCGTGCCGCCGCGCCGCCAGCGCAACCCGCGCTGCCAGCGCTGACCACCCCGCCACCTGCGCCTACCCGCGCACCCCCGGCGCGTACCGCAGCGCCGCCGCCGAGCTTTGTGTCTCCGCCCGCGCCCTCTGGGGCTGCGGCGGCGGGGACGCCTACGCAAGCTGTGCCAGCTCCCCGCACCGCCACACCCGGCCCCCGCCTCTCGCTGGCGGGACCGGCGTTCGCTGAGCGGGAGCGGCAAACATATAAGACGACACAGGCGCCCGACTCGCCGGCGCCCCCCAGGGCCTCCGCCTACGACTCGCCCGCGATGCTGTCGGCATGCTCCTCTCAATCGGGGTCGAGCATGTCGCTAGCGTCGGTGGGCTCGGCCGCGTCCGGTCGCGAAGACGTCTCGAGAGATACGTCCCCGCGAGCCGGGCGTCGGCCCACCGTGGGCGGGGCCATACCCGCGCCGCAGACGCCTGTGTCGATGTCGCCGATTCCGCCGCCGATTGGGTTTGGGTTCGAGTTTCGGCTTGAGCCGAACTACTGCGCCAGCATTTCTGGAGACGCTTTAATAAAGAATATATTTCCCAGTTGCACCAAAGGACGCGGTGGCAACGTTCACACGGCACGCTCACAGAGGGCTCGCTAGTCATCGTGAAGGACGAGGCGCTACCTGCAGCACAATGGCCACTAGGACGCATTCTGAAGCTTTATCCAGGACCAGACGGCGAGGCTCGCGTAGCGGATATAAAAGTGCAGACAGGCACTATCAGAAGGGCTTTTCACAAAATTTGCCCGTTACTAGATGGACCACCAAATTAATCACTCATTCAACCTATCTGGACCGATCAACTCATCATCATTCATACTTCAATCAGTCAACATATACTATGTATGAACCTCATGCATACTTCAACGAATCAATTGACCTGGCCGGACTAACAACTTCATCCTTCACTGCTGGCCCGGGAATATGTTCACACACACACGTGAACACGTACATCACACACACATGGACGACGAGCGGCGCGGGGACCGGACAACGCGAGACCAGCGCGCCGACCGCACGACACTGCATCGTCCGCCACGACAGCGATCGCACCATAATTTTGGAACTTAGTTTGCTACTTTGTATACCCACGAATAAACCTTTTATACAGTCCACTCGTCTTTTCCATCACCTGGGCCTATCTATGGTAAGCCCTGAGGAGACCGCCGCCGAGGAGGAAGAAGCGAAGCGGTACTGCCTAGACCCGCCGCGGCCACAGCGCGAACGCGCGCCGCGGGGTCGGGCCACACCCGCTTCGCCTTCCTTCGCTGACGCGACGCGGCGCTCGCCGCCGCCGCTGTCGCTGTCACCAACACCGACCCAAGCAGGGGTAAGTCCTTCAATTACTACCCCTGCCCCCCCTGCCAATATTACACCCCCTGATGCCGTCCCCGGCGCCGCGACCGCGACGTCGACGACGACGACGAAGGAGAAGTCGGGGAAGAAGGAGAAGAAGCTCAAGTACCCTCCGCTGGTGGTGGAAAAGCTGCCGAACTGGGCCGCACACTTCCGGGCCATCGCTGCCAAGCTGGGCCGGCCGCCTAGCGCTCGTCCGTACGGGACCGGGGTACGCTTCACCCCGGACACCGAGGAAGAGTACCGGCTGGTCCAGCGGTATCTGACTGGCCTGGAAAAGGATAGCGGCGTATCATGGTTCGCCTATTCACTGCCAGCGGAGAGAAACCTCAAGATAGCCATCAGGGGGCTACCGCCGGATACGGATCCCCAGGAGATCGAGGAGGAGCTCCGGGCGTTGGGCTACCAGCCGGAGTACGTGCGCCATATTAAAGGCGCACAGGGAAGACCCGGCTGCGTGTTCCACGCCGTACTAAAGAAGACGCCCGACGTCCGGGCTATATATGACACCTCCGTGTTTATGTACATGCGGGGTGTCAAAATTGAGGCTTGGCGAGGTAAACGTGGGCCCGCCCAGTGTCACCGGTGCCAGAAGTTCCGGCACAGTTCGCACCAGTGCCACCGGCCGCTCGCTTGTGTCCGATGCGGGGGGGAACACGTGGCACGTGACTGCCCGCGCCCGCGGGAGGAGCCGGCCACCTGCGTCAACTGCGGTGGCCCGCACCCCGCGTGCAACAACAAGTGCCCCGTGTTCCAGGCGGAAACCCGGAACAAGCGAGCGGGGACTGCCGCCATTACCACGCACGCGCGCCGGCCACCAGCGGCCACTGAAAGGCCGCCAATGGTGGAAGGGGAGGCCCAGAGCGCCACACTAATGGCGGCAGCTAACGGGCCCTCAGAACAAGGCCAAGCCACCTCCTCGAGGCGGAGGAGGAAAAAGAGGCGCGGGGGTAAAGGGAAAGGGAAGAAGGAGACCCAACCCCCCCCTCCGGCGACCCAGGAAGAGAACCCTAAGGCCGACCCTGCCGTAAGTGGGGCACAGGTCGTAACAGAAACGGAGCAAGCTACAACTAGCGCCGGCTCAGCGCCGCGGCAAAACGCGGAACTACAAAAAAATAAGTTCGCTCAGAAGGCGAGCCGCGGCGCCACCGGCGCTAACAAAACAACAAGAGAAGCTAAGACCGAGACCCAAAAAGAATTCACGACCTGTGCCATCCAGCTTCTGATGGACCTGATAAAGGCCATCAGGCAGGGTCAAGATATCGAGACGGTCATCCTTGATGGCCTGGCCACGTTACTAACCTTGTACCATGGCTAGGCCGTTAAGGGTGATCCATTGGAACGCCCGCGGCCTTAGAGGAAAGGTCGCCCCCCTCCGCCACCTCCTGAGGGAACAAGACATCGACGTGGCGCTAATAAGTGAGACCCTGTTAGGGCCCGAAGATAGGGTCAGGGTCCCAGGGTATCACTTATACAGGAAGGACGAGAGGTCGGCACACACTCGGTACCGTGGTCTGGCAGTACTAGTGAGGCGGAGAGTCGTCCACCAGGAACTCCCCTTGCCGTCGCTCAGGAGCTTCTACGCCCTGGGTGTGCAGCTGCATGTTGCCGGCGAGGACATCAACATCTACGCCTGCTACAAGCCGCCCGCGGCTCACTTGGACCTTAACGAGCTGCGGGCCCTGCTTGTAGACACCCCACGCGCCACCATCCTCGCCGGCGACCTAAACTGCAAACACCCGGCGTGGAACTCCTGCACAGCGAACACCGAGGGGAGACGACTCCTCGCGGACGCGGAAGCCCTCGGCTATACGGTGTCCGGCCCGGAAACACCTACACACTATCCGGACACGGCGCGTTACATGCCGGACGTGCTGGACATCGTAGTTCACCGGGGGCTAAGCTGCCAGATCACCCAGCAAGTGATAGACGACGAGTTACAGTCGGACCACCAACCTGTACTCGTCGTCTTATCGGGGATGCCGACCCGACTGAAGCCAATAGCGCCACGTCGAACCACGGACTGGGACAAGTTCGTGGGAATAGTAGAGACCACCGCGCCGACTCGGCCTATAGTTACCTCCGCGGACGTCGACAAGACCGCGGAAGATGTCACTGCTTGCATACAAAGCGCCTTACAAACGGCGACAAGCACGCAGCCGCAGGGGAGAGGGCTATTGCCGCCCCTGCCGGCGCATATAAACGCGATGATCGCCGTCAAGAGGCGCACTCGCAAGCAGTGGCAGCAAACAAGATGCCCGGCACTAAAGCGTGAGCTTAACCGTCTCGCGGAGAAGGTGAAGGCCGAGTTGCAGGCGCTCACCACCGCGGGCTGGGAGGACAGAATTGACGCCACGGCGGACAGCTGGCCGTCGCTACATAAGCTATGCGGCCAGCTAACGAATACCCCAGCTCCGGTGCGTCCACTGCTGAACAGCGACGGGGCGCTACGTTACGTAGCAGAGGACCGGGCGGAGGTCTTCGCCGAGCACCTGGAGCGTCAGTTCCGCCCAAACCCGACCAGCGACACCGACCATGTCGCAGCAGTCGAGAAACACCTCGGAGACTACTTCGCAACGCCGATAGCTCCCGAGGAGGATCCCGTCTTTTTCTCGCCGGGCGCAGTCAGACGCGCCATCCTTAAGACGAAGCCTAGGAAGGCCCCCGGTGCTGACGGTATCACCAACACAGTGCTGCGCCACCTGCCGTACCGTATGGTAGCGGCACTGGCGCGCCTGTTTACGGGGATACTGCGCACGGGGGCCTTTCCCGCCTCGTGGAAGGAGGGGCGCGTCATTATGCTGCCCAAGGCGGGAAAAGACATCCTGAAGCCGGAGAGCTATCGGCCGATCACGTTGTTGCCGACAGTCTCCAAGGTGTTCGAAGCACTCCTGCTGCGACATCTCCAACCCCACATCGCGCCGCGTCCGGAGCAGTTTGGGTTTCGGGCGGAGCATAGCACGACGCTCCAGCTGTCGAGGGTACTGCACCATCTCGCAGCTGCGCTCAATAAGAAGGAGTACTCGGTTGCAGTATTCCTCGACATGGAGAAGGCCTTCGACCGTGTGTGGCATGACGGCCTAATCTACAAGCTGGCCACCACAGGCGCGCCCCGTCGCGTCGTAAAGGTGGTCTCTACTTTTCTCACCAACAGGACTTTTAGGGTGGTGGTCGACGGGGCGCTATCTAGCGCCCGCCCGGTGCTCGCGGGTGTACCGCAGGGCAGCTGCGTGTCGCCGGCGTGTTACTCACCGTTACACCGACGACATCCCCACTACCTCGGACGCCATGCTCGCGCTATACGCGGATGACGCCGCGTACATCACTACATCGCTTAATGCGAAGTACGCGGCCGTCAAAATGCAGCGAGCGCTCGAGCTGCTTCCCGAATGGCTGTCCAGGTGGCGGCTGTCGGTGAACGTGGGTAAGACGCAGGCGATGGTCACCGGCTTTGCGCCCCTCCCACCACCCCTGAAGCTGCAAGGAGCCGACATCGCGTGGTCGCCCCGGGTCAAGTACCTAGGGGTCACCATCGATCGTCGGCTCACGATGGGGCCACACGTCCGCTCGGTCGCCGCAAAAGGTAGGGTCGCCCGCAACCTACTTAAACCGGTGCTCTCGTCCCGAATACCGGCGCGCGTCAAATTGGGCGTGTACAAGCTGTACGTGCGCCCAATACTGACGTACGCCGCCCCGGCATGGTTCGCCCTCACGAGCGAGTCGAGCCGAAAGCTGCTCCGCGCGCAACAGAATCAAGCGCTGCGGACCATTGTTGACGCTCCTCGCTTCGTGAGGAACGATGTCCTGCAACGGGACCTCGGGATTGAGAGCCTGGACGAGTTTGTGCGGCGCCTCGCGACGGGAATGTTCGCGCGTGCCGACGCATCCGCCTGGCCGCATGTACAGGACATTGCGCCCTGGCACGCGCGCCCCCCCGACGCGAGACCCCTACCCCGCGACCTGGTAGCGGACGACGACCCCATCGCACCGGATTGACGCCTCGGGTGAGCCGCACCCAGGTTACACGCGGCTCACTCGACCCAACTGAACTCTACACTCATTACATACATTCGTCGCGTGGCGTGTGCTAGGTTAATATAGGCACGTTACGCGGCGGCTCAGCCATTCATCACTATACAGACACCTATAACCAAGTGCGTATGCGCAGCGCGGGCCGCGGTACGCACAGACACTGAGCGGCGTTACACTACAATACAATGCCGCTCACACACACACGACTGTTCCTTAGCCCGGACCGTAACCGGCTAGCTCTGGAAGCGGGGCGGGCGGGAGCAATACACCTACTTTCTGTAGGAGCGTCGAGTCGACACCTCGTCATGCTGGTCGGCTCTCGCTGGGCCTCCCCCAGGTAACTGGGGGTCTCACCTGGTGGGGACCGACCGCCGAGGTGTCGTGAAGAAAGCGGCGCTCTGAGTCAGCGTCGTGGCGCGCCTACAGAAAAACAACATGCAACCACTCACGGGGGAGCGCGTCATAAACGTGCTCTCTTGAATTTGCAAGGCCACTGTAAGCCGACAACAGTGAGGGGCCTGTTTTTGCAGGCCACCGCATGGCCTCCGCGGCCGGGGGGCTCAGCCCCGGAACCGCTCGCCACGCCCCCTGACGGGGGCGTCGCGATTTCCAAAGTTCGCCCCTTTTCTGCTCCGAGCCGTCGTTGGTGTAAGACCTTTCCAATTTATTATTTTGGTGCCATACTATTTTTCTTATTTGTTTTGATTTTAATTTCTTTGTAAAAAATTATTAAAAACTGTGTTCACTTGTTTCTATTTTTTTTAACGACTTTCGTTTCGAATCGCTAAGAATATATAAATATACTAGCGACCCGCCCCGGCTTCGCACGGAAACATTATTATTATTATACATATAAACCTTCCTCTTGAATCACTCTATCTATTAAAAAAAACCGCATCAAAATCCGTTGCGTAGTTTCAAAGATTTAAGCATACAAAGGGACATAGGGACAGAGAAAGCGACTTTGTTTTATACTATGTAGTGATATATATATATATATATATATATATATAAAAGAGTGTCCATGGAGTTCCTTGCCCGTTCTTCTCCATAGGTACCTACTAAGATTTGGAATGGGCAACTAACTTCATATTTTCTGACTAACCGACTTCTTGACAGTTCAAAAGTACCTGTAAATGGTTTAATTGAACTAAAAGCCTGAATATCAGCGGCTTTACTCCACAACAGAATACCGTGACATAACGCTGTGAAAATAACTAAAATAGACTAACTGAGCTGTACCAACGTCAGTGTATTGTCTTACTTTCTTGCCGGCGGCGTAGGCAGCCGAACTGAGCCTTCCTGCTAGGCTTAATATATGTAGGCCCCACTGAAGCTTGGCATCTACTGTTATGCCCATAAAAACTGCCGAATCTATAGTTTCAAGCACCTCTTTGTATAAGACGATGTTGGGTCCTAGGTTTCAAACATTTGGTAAGGCGAACTTTACACATTTCGTTATCTTGGAATTGAGAACTAGGTTATTTGAAAACCAATCCATAACCATTGAGAGTGCACTTTCTATTCTTGTCTACTTATAATAAGAGAGGTATCGTCTGCAAACAGTACAATGTAACGGATACCTTTTAAATATAATGGTAAGTCATTGATATACATTAAGAACAAGATTGGACCCAGTATTGAGCCTTGAGGTACAGTTAACTGAACTGCTAGGCCGGAAGATTTTACACCATGAATATCTACACATTGGAGCTTATTATGTAAATAAGAATGTTGAGAGGTTCGTTTTGGATGCCGTATTGATGTAGTTTACACGTGTAGTTAAAGCGTGTCATGGTGCACGCAATCAAAGGCTTTGGAGAGTTCACAGAAAACTCCAATAGCATTTTGCGAGTTCTCCTATGCGTTAAATACGTGTTTCAGCAGAGCAACACCCGCATCTGTAGTCGAATGATCTTTTGTATAGCCACATTGTTCATTATGAAGAAGGCTATTTAAATAAAAATGTCTTAGGGTGTGTATGTCTTGTCTTAATGTCTTATGTCTTGTTGTCTTGTCTTGTCTGTCTTGTCTTGTCTTAATGTCTTGTTGTCTTGTCTTGTCTTAATGTCTTATGTCTGACTACTATCAAAAATATATATGAATATTAATTAATGTATGCACTTATTTTATATTAAAAAGACGATTAGGCACGTTTGTCCTTGTCACGGCACCTGTTGTCACTAAACGATAATTTTACTGAATGGCGCGAAGTTACCGTGGCATTCCTGTGTTGTGACATCAGGTGAAAGCAGTGCTGTCTCTGTCTAGTATAGACTTCTTTTCACTGTCTTAATTTTTTTCAATGTTTCAAACAATTCAGTCGAAATGATTGCGGAAAGCGAAGGCAGCTGATGAGTTACCGTGCGGCTGCGGCGGCGGCTGCACGGGCCGCGAGTACAGCGGCGGCGCCGTGCCGGCCAGCAGCCACGCCACGGACAGCGGCAGCAGGTGCGACGCCGCCTGCCACGCGCCGCGCTCCAGCACCGGCGTGGCCAGCTCCAGCCCCGCGCCCGAGCCGTTCGACTCCACCGACGCTGCCATGTCGCGGTGCCGCGTGGCGAGCATGTGCACGCAGTACCTGACCGTAAACAAATCGGTGCTGAAGTAGGCCTCGTCGAATGGTAACGGTTTTGTAAGATTAACCAAGAAAGAAAATACATACAGATACACAGTCATCATATTCTGCAAATATACATCAAATAAAATTGTAAAATGCGTTGCAGGAAATAGACATACTAGACCAATCGTGATCGACAAGAAATACTGGGAAAATTATATCTTTAGATCAAAGATTACGGATCTAAGAGAACCACAAAGATTTACTCGCGGGTGGAAGGACCAACATTCAGAGACGACCTCTGACTTACCTACCTACTTACCCTTTCTAAATAAAACGTTTACAAGTTATGTATCATCTTACCTATGAACAGGAAATATAAGTCTGTGACAGTGTTCCTCTAACCAGCGCACCACGAAGCCGACGCTGTGCATGTCTTTCTTGTTGAAGCACCCGTTCACTACTACCGACAAGGTCTTGTTGATCTGAAGACATATAACATGATGTCTTCAATAGGCAATGAAATATAGGTATTTTTATGATTAAATAAAAGATCAGTGATTATTAGATAGTAAGCTACGAAGGACCACCTCAGAAGATTCCGCTGTTAGCTGCTAAAAATGTCGATAATTTACCAAACACATTTGAGGACAATCGTCCTCACCAAATGCTTTAAGCTCTCTGCCTTTAGCAGAAACAATGGAACTCTAGGATATTTAGTGGAAGTCCCAATTTAAGCAAGCTAAGCCCATGAACTCTGTATTTTTCCAATATCGTTGAACCTCTCAACAAAACTCGTTTAAAAGTTGGCTCACATTTTTCAACGTATAGCGCCTTTACTTGGTAGTATAAACTTACCATAAGACAGGTCTGCGGACCCTCGGGGTAGTGGTCCATGGACAGTTTGTAGCTGGTGTACAGCAAGCTGCGCAGACCCTCTGGCATTACCATGTTCTCGTCCGTCTCCGCACCGAACATCCTGGGTGGAGAGGAGAAGTATTCAGGTTTTCGATTTCCTCGTTGGTCGACTCGTTTCATGCCAAGTGTGCAACGAAGTGCGACGTGTGTACTAGCAACGAAGGTCATGTATTTTCTTATACAACTCTAACAACAAATTAAAATGTTGCTCCAAAATTATGACATTGGCGCCTTGCTATTTAGGTCATCTAACTTTCAGTCATAAATACTACCTGCATTGCACCATTTATGTGTGTGAAAAACCGCATTTAAATAACAGTAAAACTAAGCCGAACCTTCCAGTTATTTATATCTTATTGTCTTCGTAATAATGACTCGAGTGAGACAAGAGACTGATCTACTTAGTTCAAGTTAAACTGAAAGCAATTGTGGTAACATGGTGAATTTGACAGAAATTGACTGACAATAAACGCGAAACAACAAATAAACTGTATGGAAGCGGAAAATTCTCGTAAAAAATATGAACGCGAAAAAGTGGTCGGATTGTCTAGTCGTTTTTTTTTTGGTGTTATATCAATGGTGGCAATCCATCCCACGGTCGACCTGAAGGTAAGTGGCCAGTTCAAAACCGTTTAAGACATCTGTGAAACTAGAGAGAACGCATGTGCGTTGGCATCATGAAATACATAGCTTATGTGCTGCACCAGCACCCATTTCAAATTGGTTTTGTAAAAACATAACCCTGTCTTTTCTGTCGCGCAGTGGGTGGCATAAGCATCCTCTAATGTTCCCACTGCTGGGACACAGGCCTCCTTTCAGTGAAAGGGCTGTGATCCACCACGCGGGCCCAGTGCGGATTGCTAGATGTCACATGTCTTCGAATTTTTGGTTCTAGAACATGCCGGTTTCCTCATGATGTTTTACTTCACCGTTTTGAGAGCAGTGGTGGTGAAATAAATAATTTACACAAGGTAAACCATCTGACTGTGTTTGAACCTACGACTTACAACTCGTAAGTCGCGGCCCTTACCACTGGGTTACCACTGCTCTTCAGTCGCAGTCGGGTAATAAGGGGAAAAGTGTATACAATAGAATTACAAAAAAAAAAAAAAAACAAAATGCCTCGAAGAAGTCTTCGAAGAAGTCGGTGTCAATAAACGAAAATGCGGAACCAAGGACAGCGAAGGTAATTTTCATTTTGTAATGTTTTTTTTCCATAAAGTTTTTTTTTCTCTTTTTAGATTCTGACTTGGTGACAATGGGACCTAATGTCAACTGCTCATCACATGTTACAAAATAAGAGTTCTCCTGGTAAGAACTCCTCAAAAACCACTCACCATACGCATTGTGACGAGCATAAATTGCTTAGCAACCATATTAAAGTAATCGATTCACAACTCGTGAAATATTTGTCATTAAGTAGTTCCGAAAGCCATCTGTGGTCTTAATCATCAGCTCCAATTTACCAAATGATGACTTCCGAGAGCAAATGCTAAGTTACTTTAAAAAAATACCCAAATCGCTATAGCTTTGCCTATAAAATTTGAGATCCTCTCATCAGATTCCAACTTGATGACAGTGGGACCACCTTGAGAGTATACCCTTTCAAACAAAAAAATAATTAAAATAGGTCCTTAATTGACGGAGAAATCGATGAACATACATAAAAAAAAATACAAAAAGTCGAACATATAACCTCCTCCTTTTTGAAAGTCGGTAAAAAAATTATCATCAGTACCAAGACACAATCATCTTCCTCATCTTCCTGTCTCTATCCCTATTAATTTGGAGTCATCGCAGCATATTCCCCTTCATTGTCTGCCTTTCCTTACCTGACATAAGTCTCGATGATCATGGCGTCGTCCAGCATGGCGAGAATCTTCTCGCACTGTTGCCGGAAGGTGGACAGCGAGATGTGCTTGTTCTTACACTTGCCAATGCGGTGGATGTATTTGAAGAACTGACGCGCCAGCTCCGGGTACATGGGAAACAGGTATTTCTGGAGACAAACATGGTGATTTTTAAGGGCCTGGAGGCCTACCACGAGCTCTTAACGCGATTGGCGATCCATTTTAGGACCTAAACTGAACTGGTCTTCTAATTCGTACCATGACGTCAGTTTAACGATCCAATTTCCGTCATGCCATCTGACAGCGATTGTCCCAAACTGAGTCGCAAGTTTTGGTTTCATTAATTTAATTTTGTACTTTTTTGGTACCATGACTTCCATAGAGCAGCTCAACTGAAACGCTCAACTGTCAAAATAAGCGATTCAATAAAAGTTACTATTTCTCTAACATAAACTGAAACGTTTGGTTATAAATTTAGTGAATTATTGACGAAAATAAAGTTTTTTAGTCCTATTTTAGTGGAATTTTACAAAAACCAATGTCATGTAATTTAATCTTTCTTTTATAGTCTAAAATATCTATTTTACATGCCTTTTTAACCGCATTTGTTTTTCTTGGTACGTTCGAAACAGAAACATAATTTGTTTTATTACGTCGACATAAAAATATTTTTTTCGTATAATAAATAGCAAAAGGTAAATAAATATCTACTTTGACTAAGAATTATTTTAACAATAGTTACAATATATTAACGTGGAATCTTAAAAACAATTTTAAGTGTTTTTTATTTTAAAGTAATGATATTGAGTTAAGAAAAAATAAACGTTACTTGCTTCTGAACGTGTCTGACACTAAAATGTGCGCAAAACAAACTTATTTGATAATAATAGCGTTGTCTCTTTTTCACCAAAAACGTTTCAAACGCGGTTCAGCCACAAATTGAGATCTTTTATTCACTTTTAACGATCCAAATGCCACTGAGCGTATTGGACGTCATGGTACGACTTGGAAGCGATGCAGTTAAGGAACTTAATCTGAAATGTCTTGCTTTTGATTCGTTTTTAATTAGATCATGGTAGGCCACCTGATCCAATAGCGAGTTATCGCGGTCTTGGCTTGGTAACGCTCGCTTCACGCCATCTGAACGTAGGCTAAGTGTTTATAGAACTTACTGTAAATGATTTCTCTGTGACCCCGTTGACTCCATCTTCTTTTTGTGATCTCTGGACCAGTAGCTGCAACAAATCAAAATGCTTATTTAGTACTATATCTTTATGGCGGGTCCATATTGGCTCACCTAAAGTTCTTTACCCGAAATTGTTCTTCCTAATGATTTGTAATCCGAATGATCACTCTTCCTAAAATTTTTCATCCTATACTTTTCATTCATACTATTTGTAGTGCTATCGGCGATGTTCATAACACTCGTGTTTCCGAAAATTGAAATTAATAATATCATTAATGTAAATATATTTAAACTCCTCCTGTTTTTTATCATAACGCTTTTATCCTTAAACATAATTGTCATAATATTTTCACTCATACTCAGGTCGTTTCACTGATTTTTGTCTTAAATTAATGAAATTCAGGCCAGAATGTCGTCTTGAGGGCACTATGAAAATAATACTTAGAAAAATTTCGCGACCAATTTCGAGGTAGCGCTCGGGAGAAAATCATCAAGAGGAAACCGGGACGGATGACGGACTGATCGGCATCACGCAGCAAGCAAGCGTGGTTAACGAGAAGAGGTTGTTTTACAGGAAGCTACTATAGAGGAACGCTGACGCACACATTTTGTAGTTGATTATAGTTACATGCGTAGCGACCCTCCGTTGTCCCGCACCCCGGTATACAGACGCGCGCCTTTCGATCTATATATAAATTACGTTCACTGTATAAGTATCGTGAGTAACTAACTACTATACAAGTTTTAATTCTCTCCGTACACATTGCTGAGAACATTACACGTAGTCCTGTTTCGGTTGATATCGTACCTATTATGTTGTTATCTACAACAAATAAATAAAATTAAAAGTGTATGTTTGTAATGTCAAAATAACAGCTTTTTACTAAATAAATATGAAAGTAGTAGCTTCTGCCCGCGACTTCGTCCGCGTGAAATTTCACCCTCCTCTCATTCACCCTATTAGGGGTGGAATTTCTAAAAACCCTTTCTTAGTGGATACCTACTCTTCACAAAGAACACACCCTCCAAATTTCATGTCTCTAGGATCAGCGGTTTAGGCTGTGCGCTGATATATCAGACGTTTCACCAGCGGTAATTTCAGGAAAAACCCTACTAAAAACTTTATTACAAAAAAAACGACTTCCAAAAAAATACAAAGTGAAAAATAACTTTAATTTCGGAAGTCGGTGTCGTTGGTTCTGTATTTTCGTTTTTTGACACCGACTTTCGAAATTAGTTATTTTTCACTTCGTAGTATTTTTTTGGAAGTCGGTTGTTTTTTTTTTTGTTAAAACGTTTTTATTTTTCACTTTTTAGTTGTACCTGCCTACCCCAAACAAATTCATATAACACTACTTGGTATGTGAAATGTGAATATCAGTGACAGTAAGCTATTGAACACATCTGCCTACCCCTTTAAAAGGTACAGGCGTAATGCTATGTTGTGTGATTGCGTAAACAATGCATACATATGCTATAGCAGCAATCGCGGTTGATTTGCTGGCATTTATTGAAGAGTTCCGTTGTCTATCTCCGAAACTCGTCATCAGATCTTTATGAAATTTAAATGGGACCATTCCGGAATAAGCATATTTCGAACAAAAAAAAATTTTGCAAATCCAATATGAGAGAGTTATGCCCGAATATACATACAAAATAAAAAATAGAAACATCCGAATTGAGAACCTCCTCCTTTTTTGAAGTCGGTTGAAAATATATTCCATTACTTTAAGATTATTACTTATACATGTAAACTATGCAACTATATTACTTGTAAACTATGCAACTCCTAAGATATTCATTGAAATCAAATGATGTCAAGGGCAATTTTATTCAAAATTAAATACTTGTGATGAATAACTTATTTATTTTGATAAGAATTAATAACATGTTTATAAAAAACACTGGCACTCCGGTAGTGCCGACAGAAGTGAAAACTTGAACAATTACGAGTGTATTTTGTGAATCGTCTTATAAACAAAACACGCGTGTTAAGGTGTGTTCCTTATTTTATAGGGTTTTTTGCAAATCAGGTATGATGACCAAAGTGACTGGTTTATTCTTCTCGTGAAAGGAATTTATTCAGATTTACAAATAAGCACACAGGATAGACTTCAGTTCGTGGTGTTGGTCGCGGCAGTGCTTCGTTAATCATTTCTAAAGTGGTAACTAGATAAACTAATAAGGAGCCTGTATGAAATTTTACACAATGTTACCTTTGTTCGATTACCATAATGTTTGCAGAGGCGTATTAGAAGAGGACGTAGATGGTACGATTGATATTAGTTACATTTTTACATACTATTGGCCTTGTACATAAAATGTATTTGAGCTCGTCGTCAGTTATATATCCGTGGTTCAGCGCCATCTCGTCGTTGTTGGATGAACTACGTAGTTAGTACGCGAGGCCCTCGTAGTTCTTCCCGATATGCATAGATGGCGCTGTCCTCAACAACGCGCGTCTTACGTTTTACGTCTTACGGATTTTCGATCAGGGTCACGTGACCTGACGCGAGTTTAGAAGTTTTTACCCATTCCAAAAAAAGTACACAGCGCCGCTAAAGAAGTTTTCACTTCAAAAACCTTCGCAAATAATGCATTAGTTTAGAAGAAATTTGATTACCATAAAAAAGGTTATAGTGAGTAAACCTTAAAAGATAGACATATGCTGTCGCGGACTTATTTTTAGAACTTTTAAAGGGAAACAATTTCGTCATACATGATTTTTGGGAAACTCTTTAACCGTTTACGCAGCGTACGCAACGAAAGCTCTCAAAAGGAATATTTTTTTCCCGTTTTTGCATCATTTTTCATTGATGCTCCGCTCCTATTGGTCGTAGCGTGATGTTATATAGCATATAGCCTTCCTCGATAAATGGACTATTCAACACAAAAATATTTTTTCAATTCGAAGCAGTAGTTCCTGAGATTAGCGCGTTCAACCAAACAAACAAACAAACTCTTCAGCTTTATAATATTAGTATATATACGGTACTTATAACACAAAAACATTTATTTGTGTCTGTTTGTTTGTCTGTTTCTTTCTCCGGCTAACCTCCGAAACGGCTGGACCGATTTTGATGGGACTTTCACTGGGAGATAGCTAATGTTATAAGGAGTAACTTATTCTTGGAAAAGATTTAGAGCTCCGCGCAAAAAAAAAAACCTTCCGACATGCAAGCGAACGTCGCGGGCACAGCTAGTCTAAACAAATATGTATTATAAAGAAAAAAGGTTTTATTTTCTGTACTTATGTTTGTTTGTTACGCTTCACACAGGAGTATTCGCCCTCAAAATCCGGTCAAAATTATTTCTTGCTATTTTTTTAATGGAGATGATTTAAAATGCTGACTTCAATGCTATGTCGTTTAAATAACGTAATATTCTTAGAAAAAATAAAACTACATAATATGAAATAAAAAAATATAATAAAAACAAAAACAGAACAGCTTTAACAAGCAACAGCTTTATTTAAAAACAGTATCAAACAAACATGACACAAGGTTTACGCACAACAGAATCATAAAAATACCTAACTCAGTCAGTACAACTTTCCACACTTACTTCTTGGATATTTTCAGGACCCACTTCTACAAATAATTCCTTAGTTTCTGGTAAAAAAAAGCGGCTGCTCCTCAGCTTCTGTCGTTTTCGCCCACAGCTTATAAATGGATCTGAAGTCAGCAGAAGCCTATTGAAAACATCTTTGTTACATAGTTCTCTCGAGAATTTTCTAGTGAAATCGAGTCCGTAGGAACGAAAATGTTTATTTCTGGCTTCAGCAGCCTCTTCCGATAGTTGTCCGATGGGCAGAAGGGCATGTTTAATTATGGCAGGACCATGTACGAGGATTTTATGTAATGTAGGTGTCATGGGATGCCAACCATATAATTTGACATACAATTCCGCAGTCTCATTTGCGTAATTTGCAAACTTGCTTTCGTTGATTTCATAACCAGAAGAAATGGCTTCTAATATTACTCTCAGCTTCTGTATGAGACATATGTCGATGCCTGTAATTTCAGCAGCTGTTTCAGGATCGCTGAAAAACCTTCTGGATGTATTTCCCGAGTTAGAGTTCCCAAAACCGGCTTTAGGAACGTCTACAATGAGTCCTGTTTTTTCCTTGAAGTCTTTTTGTATTCTTTCTTTTGTTTGTTTCACAATGTTTTTCTCATTTAGACCTCTAGCTTGCCACTTTTTCAACGGTAGTTTATAGGCGATATGTAGAAGAGTCTCAAATAATCTAATTCTCGCATGTAAAATTGAAATTCCGAATCTGAGTGCTTCAGGATTTTCTGTCTTAGTTGCTTTAAAATCGTTAAAATCTTTTGATGTTTTTCCACATATATAACATCGCATAGTAGAAGCTGTATTTGTAGCGGCATTGCACACCTTTGCATCTACCATAGTCGGAACCAAGGTGTGCAAAACATTCATCTGTACACCATTTGAATTAGGTATCTCTGTCTTCGTCAATTGGTCTACTTGGTTCTCTATATACTTTATTTCATCTCTTGTGATATCGGCAGTTTCATGTAGGAATCGTATCCGAATTGGACGACAGAATCGTGGTGACGATGGTGTTGGGTTCTGCCACAAAATTTTCTTATGGTTTTCAAGATTAGATTGTAATCTTATAGGAACCAACGAACTTTGGAATATATTTGCATCATCAGCTCCTGAATCATCTTGAAAGTTTTGCTGAAATCGAGCCTGTTGACTACCATCGCAACCCCATTTCGTTATAAGTTCCATATTAAGTAACTCTTCTGGAGTACACGTTTCAAGTACATCCTCCAGATATTTGCATAATCTTGAAACTGTGTGATTTAATAAGTCTTGGAGGTGAACTTCGGCGCAAGTTTCTGTTACACGCATAGACTCTTCCCTCGGATAGCAATGCTTTTTTGCTTCTTTAATAAGCGAATAACACGGATAGATAATTTTGTTAGATTCGTGCAGTATCTCGTACTGTCTCTTGGTCAAATCACAATCAATAAAAAGGGACAAAGCTTCTGAAGCTGAATGCTTTTTTGCAGACACTTTTTGAACGTCACACAGCATTTTTTTTATTTTTTTTGCTCTTGTAGGAGTGGCAGTGACTTCTTTTATTATTTTCGACGCTTCAATGTTTCCTGACTTTCGTTGACTAACACTGGCAGCGTATGTTAATTCTTGGACAGGCACTTGTTCTCGAAGTTCTTTTGTTTTTCGCCTCTTGCTGCGATCAGTTAATTCCTGGAATGACTTGCTTGGTCGCCCTTGTTTTGTTGTAGATATTGTTGACCAGCTATGTATTGTTATGGAACTGTCTAGCCAGTTTTTATTTTGATTAAGGAAACGTGCTTCTGTATTGTTGGCCAAACTCCATCTTTGCTTTAAATCGGATTTAAAATGTCTCAGATCATCCCTTATTATTCGAAACTCATTTTCTGGGCATTTCGTAATCTCTTTAACTTTTTGTTCCATGTCCAATAATTTTTGATCTAATTTTCGTTTAGTGCTGTCTTTGAACAGCGTGTATAATGATGTTCTAGACATTTGCATGTCACATGGGGCCGAACCTAAAATGAAAAACGAACTCTTAAGTCAATGTGCAAAATAAAAAATAAAAATACATTCAAAATATAAACAGTTTAAAAAAAAAATGGTGGCAAGATGGGTGACATTTTTGTATTTGGATAGCATAACAAATGTCTATAATTAGCCATAAAAAAATGATTTTTGCCCGATCATACCCGGAACTATTACAAAAACACCTTTTTTCTGAATAGTTTAGTCAAAAATATCAATATTTTAGTATAAGTCATCTGAATCTCAAAAATAAACTAAATATCAAAAGGAACAATCACATTTTAGGATCATAATTAAGTACATACCTTGTGCTTCGGTATCCATTGAAAATGTTCACAAATATCTTCACAAATTACTCAAAACACAGACTGCAAAGTTGTTCTAAAGTATGGCGTATCAAAAACAAAGACGTGCGTATTCAACAACGACTAGGTTTTGACTACCTGCACCTACAGCGGGCGCCTTCCAAGCCGTGTTTGGAACCGGTTTATACTAGTTCGATTAGTGACGTGTCCAAACAATGCAAATTGAGTGTCAATTGTTAAAATATTTTTTTGTGACTTTTAACCGAATTTCTAGGTCAAATACTCCTGTGTGCGCTTTCACTAAAACGACTGAACGTATTTCGATGAAATGACAATGGCCCATGGGTGACCTGGATTAGGATATAGTATACTTTTTATCCTGATATTCCTATGGGATCTTTGGGTGGGTTATAAATAATGCATTGATTCCGGTATCGATCGAATCCAATGTCGTGTCGAATTCGGATGCTCTAATATGTTAAACACATAATATTATGTACAGAAATTGTTAGACTATTTGCGCATACAATTTAACAGCACGTGAATAATCTAATCAATCAGTATGGAGTATGCTAATAATGTGCGGCGCAAGATTTACAAATCTGCAACAATGTGTAACACTCGTTAGAGAATGTTCCTCGTTTCTGTGAGTCATTGTGTATCGGAGATCAGCTCAGGGCGTTATTATGAATAGTCAGTCAGCTAGAAATGGCCACAGTTCTAATTTAAGAGTAAACTAGTCACGAGCTCGAACTCACTCATGGTCATGTCCAAAAAGCACGCTGTCTCACATGGCTTCGTGTCCGACAGAGCTACGAGTAGTATCAGTGATGAGCAGTTAGACACTAGTCTACACGAACAAGGTCTAGTTCTCACGCACAGAAACACCGTTCCGAATTGGTAGGCGCATAAAAACATTCGAAAAGTGCTCCGGAAAATCGAATTTTATGAAAAAAACCATTACAAATCCAATTACAAATAAATTGGTTTTGAAAATTTTACAGTTCTTTTATTACTTAATTACATCCAAAGTTACGTTAAAAATAGCAAGAAAAACGAATCTTTGTTGGCTCATAACTTTTTAATGGCTTTTTATTTTACTATTCTGTTTCCGTACAGACAAAATTAATATCTAATAATCCAAAACGATATCATGTTTAACTTTGGATACACAATGTCAAACAGTGGAGTAATACTGCATATATAATAATAAATTTGTATACATAAAAGATATCGACTAGTGGCACCTTCAGTAGTCTAGCTACGATGTTGACAAACCCATGAGATGGTGAGATGAGCAGATCAAACAAAACTATTTTATTTCACTTATACCGACATGGGCACTTATGAAACGTCAGAAGCTTTTACAGTGTTTTCAAATTACATTGTTAACAGGTACAGTCGCCGTCAGATATATTGTAGCAGACAAGGTGACCAAATACTTCTGAACAATTCAAAATGTCAATAAGTTCCATACACTACAAGTTACCATTAATATCTGAACATTCATTACTTCATTAATATCTGAGCAGATGCTTGTCAATAATTTCTATACAAACAACTAACCAAAAATATCTGAACACTTCCAACGTTACACAAAATACTAATATTTTATATACGTATGTTGACACAAATAAAAAAATATTAACAATAATTTATAATTTCATTACAAAACCAAGATCTATTTTCTATCAATAGTTTGACATTAACATAAAATATCAGTTGTATTCTAAACAAATGATTTTCTATACAATTTGTATTCCCTTTTCATCGTATTTATACCTAGAACAGTCATTTGGTGTTCAAAAAGGGTGTGGAACCTGGAATTTTATCCGGGAGTTTTGAAAATTGGTTATTTTATTGATTTCAACGTGTTCTCTTCGAATTTTCACTTTGTCGCTCATTGTTTTATCTTTGCCGCTCGTACCGCCATATTGGAAAAATGGCGCCTAATAACAGTTAAAAACACTTGTTGGTATACAAGATGAATATTAGTTTGCGGCGCTCGTACGCCAAAACTATTGATTTTACTAAAAATTTTAACACATAAATTGAAGGAAATTTTCCCTATTTTAATTTTTTTACATTAATGTTTTATCCTATAATGAGTCAGAAAGGAGATATTGTCTAAAACCTGTTATTAGGCGTCATTTTTCAAATATGTCTGTGCGAGCGGAAAAGATAAAACAATGAGCGACAATGTGAAAATTCGAAGAGAGCACGTCGAACTCAATAAAATCACCAGTTTAAGAACTTTCCAGGTAAAACTACCAAATGACTGGACTAACCACAGATAGTCAAGTCGATAGTCGTTTTTGGTTCGTCCTTTATATCACGCAGTAACGAATTAGGTAAGCTCAATGTTTGTCTGCGTAGATACACTTGACGTTGTAAGTGTTCAGATATTTTTGGATAGTTGTGTGTATAGAAATTATTGACAAGCATCTGCTCAGATATTAATGAAGTAATGAATGTTCAGATATTAATGGTAACTTGTAGTGTATGGAACTTATTGACATTTTAAATTGTTCAGAAGTATTTGGTCACCTTGTCTGCTACAATATATCTGACGGCGACTGTACATATGGGAGGACAGCGTAGGCCTGTCAACAAGTATCAGGTACTTAATACAATAGATCTGCAAATCTACAGTCTACAAGGCCTACAACGTTCTCACATTCACAAAATATAAAAGAATCTATCTAAAATAAAAGAACATATTTAAACCAAGTGACATGATTGCCGTTACAACCACTAATAAAGAGTTGAAGTGTTCAGAAGTCTTGCTGACGATGATAATGCGAAAGTGATTGTTTTCATTTCATGAACACACTAACAAACTATAATAACAACTGATTGCGATGATTTTGGACGGAAGAAATAACTTGAGTACAGTCACAGCATTTTTAATTCCCGAAAACTAAAAACAAGTGTAGTCCCGGATACAGCTAGTATAACTAAACCATAAATAAAAAAAAACTTGGAAAACAATAAATCAAGTGTGCAACTTCACAAAAAAAGAAATACCCCATGAGCTTGTTAATATTCAAAACTCACCAGTAGATTTCCTTATCACGGTCAATGCTTACTTTACCACGATTGGGGGTTCATTAGCGAGTAATATATCACCAATACCATCTTGGCAATGATCGCCGACAGGCTGGACTGCCCCTATATCCGGCATGGCTGTGACAGGCATATTGCTATTCGAATGCCGGTCAGGAAATTATAAGTATTATTATTTTATTTTATGACCGAGCTTGAATTAATTTTTAATTTGTGTTTGTATGTGGACCTAATTATGTATTTATATTGACATTGTATGCTTAATAATTGTATGAGTCTGTGTTACTTGATTAATGAATAAATAATAATAATATGTTCAATAAACTTAAGGAGGAAGCGCTAAGGTAGCCCGCGAAATTCAAATTTTCTTACGTTTTTTGCAATTTGTTGGTCAGTATTAAGTTGTATGTTGATTAATATATGAATCGCGGCCGTAAGAAATATGTGTTTATAGAATTATAATCATTAAAGTCATCAACACAACTCTCTAAGACCACGTAAGTCCAAAGAATGATGATTTCATGAAACAGTTATTCTTTGGACTTACGTGGTCTTAGAGAGTTGTGTTGATGACGTTAATGATTATAATTATGTAAACACATATTTCTTACGGCCGCGATTCATATATTAATCAACGTACAACTTAATACTGACCAGCAAACTCCAAAAATTCCTAAAAAAAATTGAACTTCGCGGGCTACCCTGGCGCTTTCGCCTTAATAAAACAGAGCAGGACTTGGCAGCAACGGCTAAAACAAATAATGCACCAGTTAACTGAATGACCTTTGTTCCCGCTGACCCACAAGAAGTAGCTAATATTGTTGAGTTTCAGGTCGCACTGTGCACCTCGATGGGATAAAATTTCCACGGATATCCTTAAGCAATTATTTCACGTAACTCTGCACAATGTGGAACTTCTTATGTTTGCAGATGACACTATTCTAGTTTTTTACGGGAAGAACTGGGATAGCGTCCGTCAAGAGGCCGAGAACGGTTTAGCTAACATAACGCAATGGCTTGAAAATAATCTCCTCTCGCTGAATACCTCCAAAACAAAATTCATTTGTTTCAATAAATCCTATTTAACAAATCTAGGCCCAAACTTCTCACAAAAAATTCACATGTTTCCATGCAATAGGACCAACAATCGGTTCAACTGTCGTTGCAGCTTGCTATCCCGAACCCCCTTTATTAAATAGTTAGGCATAATTATAGATGAGAGGCTCGACTGGAGCACCCATATAATTGCACTAGCTGGAAGGATTAAAAAAAATGATTTTTAATACAGTTGCTCAAAAAGTGGCGTATTGCAGGGACGTATAGCGTTCGGGATGTGGGCTATTACATACTCGTGCTTTTTTTTTACCTTTCCCGAACTCGGGCGTTCTCTTTCCCAACTATCAAAATAATGTCTATTAAAAAGAAAAACCAACCATGAAGTTTTTACTAAAAAAAATCATAGAAGTTTTCATGATCCATGCAAATACGTATATTTCTAAAAAGAAGCTACAAATTTGTTAATGAAGCTACAAATATCAGATTTAATGATTTGATTGAATGAGTTAGGTTAGGTTTCATTTCATTTCATCTCATTAAATTTCATTTTCATTTCATATCAATAAAAAAATTCTACTGAAGACTTGGCTGTATGGGCATAGTTCCCTTTGCCTACCAGAATGGGTGAAGAAAAAAAAATCTCTGCTTATATTTTACGGTTGGCGCCATTAGTTAGTTGAGTTTATTGTGTTTTTATTATTTTATTAAATTGCTTCATTTTTTCGCAACTGTATTAAAAATAGTCGTTCAGTACACGTGCGAAACCGTCATTGCAACTTGTTCCGACTGTCAACCCTCGCCTTCGGCTGCGCCTCGGCTCGGGTAGACATTTGACGGAACTCTTTGCAATGACAACCTTTCCGCACTTGTAATGAAATATACTATTATATACTAAGAATTTACGTAGCAGTATGGCAACTGGCAACCCTCCAACTACTAATCCAAACATACCACGCCTTGTGCGATCTGCGCCTGGGGAGATGCATACAAAAAAAAATCTTATTACAGTAGAGAGAGCGCAAAGAGCTGATGATCATGCGTTTACCCCATAGACACCCAAAAGCTTATGTCTATGTAAGGGCAGATGTACTGACGTGACGGTGAGGAAACTTTTCGTACTCGAGATGTTGACAAGATACCCTAAATATGTATACGGTACCTGCCCTACCTACTACAACAAAACGACGTGTTGACTGCTGCCCAATACCGCGTGTTAGGAGCGTTTTTGCACAACGACATATATTATAGTTCTAGCTCCAAAATATACGACAAACTACTTAAAACCTATAAAGACTGTAAAACATACAGTCTACAAATTCAAAACTAAATTGACAAACTGGCTCAAGCATTTCAGGTATGACGAAATCTTAAACTTAATAAACGGGTATTATATATACCATGTATGAATATTTATTTATAACACCACCACCACTTAAACTACATACTCAACACACAACCTTCGACTACACACCATACCATCTACACACAACACAGGCGCACACACCACAAAATATTTGTATTTTTTTTTGTAATTTTCATCTAATCCCATCCTTTCTTTGTTTTGCATTATTTTTTTTCGACATATTGCAACAACAAAATTAGGCGAAGACACTGGTTCCTGTGATACAGTTAACACTAGTTTAGGGGCCAGGGGATTTTTTTATGTCAATAAAATATTATATTATTGTTTTATACCCGTCAATGTTACAGATAACCATAATACTTAAAATCTGTTTATAATCTCGTAGTATTAATAGCATTATGTTGATCAATGTGAAGTGTACGCTGGCGTAAAATCTGTTTACACGCGGCTTCCACTACATTAGCGGTAACGTCACGGCAAACAAAGGAAACTCGTTAATCAGCTGATTGCACCGTCACACACTGTGGAAACATTCTTTGCTTCAGTGGAGAAAAGTAAATCACATCGCGCATACACCCGAGCGGCACGCGGCAACGGCAGAGGTAACTGCAGAAGTTGACCTTGAGAGGTCGTAGCCGCGACTGCACGCTAAGGGCACCCCCTGTGCCTCTGCCGTTGACGCGTGCCACTCGTGTATTTGAGTGCGGTGCTCACATACACGAGCGGCACCTTGTCGACGGCAGTCGTAGACGTGTCGGTGGCTGCAGTTGCCTCTGCCGTTGACGCGTGCCACTCGTGTATTTGAGTGCGGTGCTCACATACACGAGCGGCACCTTGTCGACGGCAGTCGTAGACGTGTCGGTGGCTGCAGTTGCCTCTGCCGTTGACGCGTGCCACTCGTGTGTATGCACACTTGCGTGTATTTTCTCGACATAGGTCCATAGTATATTAAATAGTGTGGTTGTTATGACTCCTAGAATAATTTACTTTTACACAACTGCATTGGGAAATCATTCGTTATCAGTCATTAACAGCGATTACAAGCCATCCATCCTATGATGGATGGCTTATAATCGCTGTTAAATCTCTATAGATTTGTTGATAAATACAATCATTACAGTATCTTTGTGCACACAAATAATTAATTAGCAGCTAAGCTTTTTGCTATTTTGGCATTAATAGCAACGGGCCTGAATCATGAATGTTACAGGAGTCGCTATTAGACTCTATGGGGTTGGGCATGGGGACCATGCTGATGATCTCATCAGTGAGTCATCAGGACATAAGGTTGCGATCTTATTAGACTCTATGGGGTTGGGCATGGGGACCATGCTGATGATCTCATCAGTGAGTCATCAGGACATAAGGTTGCGGTCTTATTAGACTCTATGGGGTTGGGCATGGGGACCATGTTGATGATCTCATCAGTGAGTCATCAGGACATAAGGTTGCGATCTTATTAGACTCTATGGGGTTGGGCATGGGGACCATGCTGATGATCTCATCAGTGAGTCATCAGGACATAAGGTTGCGGTCTTATTAGACTCTATGGGGTTGGGCATGGGGACCATGTTGATGATCTCATCAGTGAGTCATCAGGACATAAGGTTGCGATCTTATTAGACTCTATGGGGTTGGGCATGGGGACCATGTTGATGATCTCATCAGTGAGACATCAGGACATAAGGTTGCTATCTTATTTGCTGAAGATGAAGCTTTTCCCGCCGCAACGACACCTCATTGAAGATTTTCCCGTAAGTAAGCAGCAGAATTGGTAGTTTTGAGTCAAAAATTTTATCCTTAGATATAATCACTTTAATGGAGGAGGGTACAGCAGCGGATCTCTTTTGGCTGAATGACGATTATGATGATGATATATTAAAACTTACGCACTTTGCAAGTAGGTGCAGCAGTCTTCCTCTTAGGCGTGCTTACTTGTATGCCCACGACCGAGAACCTCATGGTCGTCACCTTTCCCACCCATCCCCCCATACTTACACGCAATTTTTAATAATTACGCGCTATTTTATTCACTGGTATATATATAACGATTTAGTTGTAAAAAGGTTCAAGAACTACGTATTTATTTATTTTTATCACTCTTGTTCTTATTATATTGATTTTTCGGTTATTTAAACTTGAAATGACCGTGGAATTTCAATGTAAAACTGACTACAATAATATGTATTTCTATAATTTCCACTTTATCTTACTATTATTTTCTAGTTACAGTTTGCGTAATTTATTTATATATAAATACGTAAACATTGTTCGCTTGTCACTTACTGCCGGGAGGGCTTGGACTCACCGCGATCAATCAGAGACCGTGATAAGATTGTCAACGCACGAATTACTCGATATTAACAAACATTAAGATATTGTTTCATTGTTCAATAATAACGGACGTCAATCCGATTATATCGAATAACTTTCGAGTTTGTTTATTGGTAAGCACAATACAAAATTCGGACAGGTGCAGAAGCCTGCATTAATTAGGTACCTCTTACGCAAGAAAACGAGTTATCCAGTATATTTAGAATCCTGTTACTGTAAAATATTTTTATTGCTTGTGAACGTCCGGCACTCTCTGGACAGTCGGGCGCGCTAGTCGCTACCACCTTGCTGTCGGAGGATTGTCCGGCACTCTGGACAGTCAGGCGCGCTAGTCGCTACCACCTTGCTGTCAGAGGAATGTCCGGCACTCTCTGGACAGTCAGGCGCGCTAGTCGCTACCACCTTGCTGTCGGAGGATTGTCCGGCACTCTCTGGACAGTCAGGCGCGCTAGTCGCTACCACCTTGCTGTCGGAGGATTGTCCGGCACTCTCTGGACAGTCAGGCGCGCTAGTCGCTACCACCTTGCTGTCGGAGGATTGTCCGGCACTCTCTGGACAGTCAGGCGCGCTAGTCGCTACCACCTTGCTGTCGGAGGATTGTCCGGCACTCTCTGGACAGTCAGGCGCGCTAGTCGCTACCACCTTGCTGTAGGAGGATTGTCCGGCACTCTCTGGACAGTCAGGCGCGCTAGTCGCTACCACCTTGCTGTCGGAGGATTGTCCGGCACTCTCTGGGACAGTCAGGCGCGCTAGTCGCTACCACCTTGCTGTCGGAGGATTGTCCGGCACTCTCTGGACAGTCAGGCGCGCTAGTCGCTACCACCTTGCTGTCGGAGGATTGTCCGGCACTCTCTGGACAGTCAGGCGCGCTAGTCGCTACCACCTTGCTGTCGGAGGATAGTCTGGCACTCTCTGGACTGTCAGGTGCGCTAGTCGCTACCACCTTGCTGTCGGAGGATTGTCCGGCACTCTCTGGACAGTCAGGCGCGCTAGTCGCTACCACCTTGCTGTCGGAGGATAGTCCGGCACTCTCTGGACTGTCAGGTGCGCTAGTCGCTACCACCTTGCTGTCGGAGGATTGTCCGGCACTCTCTGGACTGTCAGGTGCGCTAGTCGCTACCACCTTGCTGTCGGAGGATTGTCCGGCACTCTCTGGACAGTCAGGCGCGCTAGTCGCTACCACCTTGCTGTCGGAGGATTGTCCGGCACTCTCTGGACAGTCAGGCGCGCTAGTCGCTACCACCTTGCTGTAGGAGGATTGTCCGGCACTCTCTGGACAGTCAGGCGCGCTAGTCGCTACCAACTTGCTGTCGGAGGATTGTCCGGCACTCTCTGGGACAGTCAGGCGCGCTAGTCGCTACCACCTTGCTGTCGGAGGATTGTCCGGCACTCTCTGGACAGTCAGGCGCGCTAGTCGCTACCAACTTGCTGTCGGAGGATTGTCCGGCACTCTCTGGGACAGTCAGGCGCGCTAGTCGCTACCACCTTGCTGTCGGAGGATTGTCCGGCACTCTCTGGACAGTCAGGCGCGCTAGTCGCTACCACCTTGCTGTCGGAGGATTGTCCGGCACTCTCTGGACAGTCAGGCGCGCTAGTCGCTACCACCTTGCTGTCGGAGGATTGTCCGGCACTCTCTGGACAGTCAGGCGCGCTAGTCGCTACCACCTTGCTGTCGGAGGATAGTCTGGCACTCTCTGGACTGTCAGGTGCGCTAGTCGCTACCACCTTGCTGTCGGAGGATTGTCCGGCACTCTCTGGACAGTCAGGCGCGCTAGTCGCTACCACCTTGCTGTCGGAGGATAGTCCGGCACTCTCTGGACTGTCAGGTGCGCTAGTCGCTACCACCTTGCTGTCGGAGGATTGTCCGGCACTCTCTGGACTGTCAGGTGCGCTAGTCGCTACCACCTTGCTGTCTGGCTTATGTTTACTACGGCATGTACAAAAATGACCGACCCTTTTTCAAATATTTTCAATGTAATTAATGATGCCGTCTGTCCTATTCCGACAAGACTTCGATCCTTAAAGAATTTCACGGGAAACCGGAAAACGCATTTATTATGTCAAGAAATAAATAATCTAGCACTACGAGCTTGAGCAAGAGCTAGGCGTTTAATAATATTAAGTATACTGGGTAGGAAGCGATGGGTATAATGGGTATGCGTATGCCTGAAGTTATAAACTATGGAATCAGGCGTTACTTTGCGGATATCCATGAAAGTAAAATGTTATGTAAAAATATTTGAGTTTTAATTCTGCAAGAACTAGATCCTGGCTTGGATGCCACCAAAAAATACGCACATGCGGAAGATGCGGTTACAATAATGCTACATGTAACCTAAACCTATACTCAACACGTGATTGTAATATTTTTACGTCACATTTTAATGCAGGTCTCAAAAGATAATACTGCATTTTGAAGCACAAGACGATTTTTGTGCTTTGAAATGCAGTCGTTCCGAATCGAATTTATATTCGATCAAAACAATATCGCATCGTATCTTCAGGAATACGGGACAGCAGCGCACATCAAATTAGTGCATCTCTATCCTTCACCCATTCCGCTTCATTAGGCGCGTTACAGCGGCGCGCGGCGTCATGTGATGGACGAACATTATCACATGATGGACAAACATGTGATAATGCGTGCTAATACACGCCTCGTGGACAGGTGAGATTTTGATCATATTTTGAGCTTTGGAGTTATAAATAGACTGCTTCCGTCCAGGTGTTTTGATGACCTAGTGAAGGTCGCTTATAATTGTCCACACCACCAGCAAAACGGTCGTATTTCGGTTAAGAGGAGACCATCTCTATCTGTGTGTCTAAAGAAGTTGACTGCTGGGTTAAGAGCCTCGTTCAAAGGGTACCCCCAACTCCGATCACGGATAACGGGTTGTTGACCTATATATCTTGGTCCAGGACTTGGAAGTTCTTATACCATATTTTCCGTGTGCAAATACATATATGGAATGTAGGATAAGTCTATACTATATATTTATATATAATATTATTTATATATATTATATATATATTTTTTTTTTGTTTAGCCTGCACTGTCCCACTCCTGGGCAAAGGCCTCCCTCCACTCCTTCCATCTTTCGCGAGCCCGCGCGTCCTCCTTCCAATTTTGATGGAACCTATCGAGCTCGTCCTGCCATCTCCTACGTGGTCTGCCGCGACCCCGCCTCACTGTCTCAGGGCACCAATTCTGCGTTATATTATATATTTATACAGGGTGAAATAAAATTCATGGGCATCCTTTTAAGGGGTTATTGTACTCATCATTATGAACAACTTTTACTATGGGACCAAACCTGAAAACGCGAAAAAAAATCAGCTGTTCCCTACATTTTGACGACTCGTACGAACATAAATGTAGGGAACAGCTGATTTCTTTTCGCGTTTTCAGGTTTGGTCCCATTATAAAAGTTGTTCATAATGATGAGTACAATGACCCCTTAAAAGGATGCCCATGAATTTAATTTTACCCTGTATACAAAGTTGATACGACAGAGGGGCTTTCCTTTAAACTGCCTATACTAGATACCATTTTCAAGCTCTGTACCAAAAATCAATTAAATAGGAGCAGTAGTTTAGTCACAAATGATTTTTTAAGTTTTTGTTACGTTTGAACACGATGTATATTCCTAACAGCTGATTATCTCATACGCATAGGTCATGCACCTTAAAACGATAATCCGAGTATAAAATACATTGTTGCCGCACAAGTACAACCAAATATTTCACGAAGCAATAAATACACACACACTTGCACTTTCACTATGAGAGTGACAATCATAGCAAAACCCCCGCGCCTTTTTGACGCGCGTAAAAGGAATAGAAATAGGTCAGTGTGTTGCTATTGCATCCTAGATCCTTGCGAATTTGCTAAAAAACTTGTTCTTTCAGTGCGCACGCGTCATCCATCCGGGATGTACGTTACGTAACACGGGAGCCCCGCCGCCGTTATGTTTTGTCGAACTCGCTGACAATAATTGTGATTTTGTTTTGTTATTGTGATAGACACTAAATAAGTTTAAGACAGTATTTCTTTTTTTATTGTGACAGGATACGTAACTTGGGATTATTATTATTTAGTGTTAGTGTTTTTTTTTTATTGACTGTTTTTATTGTGATAGGATACGTAATTAAACGTTGGTTGTGTGTGTGTGTAATAATTAAAGTGTTCAGCAATGCCTCGTGTAACTTACACGGCGTCAGAATACACTTACATGATTTTAATTTACGGTGAATGCCGTGTAAACGCAGCTTTAGCTCTGCGAACATACCGAGAAAGGTATGGTGACCGGCGCAATTGCCCTAGGAACACCGGCACCATACAATTGGCAGTACAAAGATTACGGGAATTAAAGTGCTTAGCGACGGACAGTGATTTAATTAGAAAAATAAATAACAATATTCTCCGTCGGTATAATTTGTGCATTAATAAGAATGGAGGACACATCGAGAATTTAAAAATTTTGTGTTTTTGTGTGTGCGCGTACTTTACAACCTTACCTAACATAAAATCCAGCGCGAGCGGTCAAAAACGGCCCGCACCCCGCGCCAAACACCCGCCCGC
This sequence comes from Luperina nickerlii, assembly GCA_963855955.1. Taxonomy (NCBI): domain Eukaryota; kingdom Metazoa; phylum Arthropoda; class Insecta; order Lepidoptera; family Noctuidae; genus Luperina; species Luperina nickerlii. Next base: position 764,214 of record OY979682.1, on the reverse strand, counting down.
CACGAGATCACACACACGCACACGCGCTCCTTTGTTACCTAGGCATCTAAGGTCAGTCAAATTTATTTATAAAGGGTGGTGCGTTTCACTCTGACTTTTAAGATATTAAGTTTGTTTGAAAAAAAAAAATCTCATTTTTGGCGCTTTCTATTTTTGTACTGTATCGAATTAATACTATGCACGTATAGTATACGTAGTGTAATTTAATGCCCCTCTGTCATATCAACTCTGTATATAATATTATAAAGCTGAAGAGTTTGTTTGTTTGGTTGAACGCGCTAATCTCTGGAACTACCAGTCGGATTTGAATAATTCTTTTTGCATTTGATAGCCTAATTTTTGAGGAAGGCTATAGGCTATTTAACATCACGCTATGACCTTTAGGAGCCGAGCAAAAAGAAAAAAAGTCAGAAAGAACGCTAAGCAAAAACGAAGTAATAGCGCGGGCAGGCGATGCGATGCGACGGGGTGGGTCGGAGTAACAAGAAATTTCACGCGGACGAAGTCGCGGGCAGAAGCTAGTATCTAATAAAACCAGGAAAAACAAAGCGTGATAATGAAAAAAATCAGTTTCGTCCGTGTTGGCGCCACAACAGACAGGTCAGAAGGACAAAACGAGGCAACGGCCCGCGCAGGCAGCTCTTCATGTCACTCTAATATTAAAAAAAATTAAATACCGACACGTAAAGGCTAATCGCAGCATCTCGTGATAATCTCCTGCTGAGTGTAGGCTTCCTAATAATGAAATAATTTAAGCGCAATCACTTTTTTGGAGGATGGAGAGTAGCTCAGCAGTATCAGTGCATAGAGAGCCATGGACACTAGATAATCTTAGAGGAATCAACAAGTTGGATACATTCAGGATGCTGTAGTTTATTCTAATCTGTAATCATTTAATTTTAAATCTCGTACATTCTCCATAGAACAGTACGTGTTTCTAGACTAGGCCTAAATAAACTGCTTTTATAAGAACTGCCTTAGTTTTACATTCATGTTTAAAATAATCCTAATCGCACGTGGAGAAATACATATGATTTGATTTACAGTTTTGAAAGATGTTAAGTACTTACTAGTACTAGTTTTAAATTGTACAGACTTCAAAATGAAGGGAGGAAATTCATAGAAAATGCAGTTTTACAGACCATCTGTTATTTTTATATGGTAAGGTGCAGCGCAGACGACAGACTATCCGTGACGCACTTTTTAGTCTGTGAAAATAGAACCTATGCAGTAACGCACACGACGCGCAAAAAGTCCGGCGCACAAAAAATCCGTGTAATTCGGGCAGACCGCACCGCGCCGGGCCGCGCCGCTCCGCACAAAGTGTGTGAAAAAAAATGAACGTTTGCTTCAACGCGCGCTAACGCAGACGGCGCAACGATCGCGATCTATTATCATGGCGCCAGAGGTCAAAAAATCACCAATGTAAATCTCTAGACCTAATATTGTCTAACTTTCATGTTGTACTAGTCCATGAATGTACTGAACCTTTGTCAACAATAGACCCTTATTTTCAATACACAAGGGGGATGCCCCTTGTCTATTGAGATTACCAGTGTATCAGCAACATTTCTAAAATACAAGCTCTCTGCAAAGTTTAACTTCCGCAAAGCAAATTACGAAATAATTAACGAGAGAATAAATCAGGTTAATTGGATTGAAAACTTTGCCCAACGTCGGGATGCCAATACTATGGTAGAAGAGCTCTATAAGATATGGGACAACATCAAAGGTTCATTTGTGCCAAAATCCAAATTTAAATGTAACAAATACTAGGGATGCCCAAAAAAGACTGTTGTATCGATATATCGCATCGTAACCGTATCGAATGCGCTTGTATCGATACGCGATATTATCGTATCCCTTTGTATCGATATATCGCATCGTAACCGTATCGCTTTGGTATATCGATTGGGTAGGTTATTTCGTAGGTAAAATATTATTATAAACCTAAATATATCTTAAACATTAAAGAAAGACATACTTACCTTTTTTTAATTTTTACAATATATTGTAAGTTATAAAATAAAAGTATTTATAGTATGTATGAAAGGTTAGTGTAGTACATAAATAACTCTAAATAATCCCGACCTCTGCTTATTACGAATAACAATATTATATCTAAAGGTAGGTAGGTTTAATATAAACAAAAAGAAATAAATTTTAATCAGTCATAGTTTGATACGATACGTTAATGCGATTTTTTTTTGGAATACGATATATCGAGGCGCATCGTATGGCCAAAATATCGTTTTAAATATCGATATATCGTATAGCGCTGTATCGATATTTCGATATATCGCATCGTATTGGGCATCCCTAAAAATACCCCATAAAGTCTTATAAGCATTCTGAACGAAAAGGAAAAACTTAGAAAGTGTTAAGTACAAAAACTATCAAAATCCCCGTGACGACTACGAATATAAATTATTGAGCCAGAGAGCCAATCAAGTTATCAAAAGTAGCTATGATAACTTTTCTAGGAAGATGGAGGAGGGCATAACCCATAATCCCAAGCTCTTCTGGTTTTTCGTCAAAGCAAAAAAATCAGGCTCAAGTGAAATGCCCAACTTCAATTCCGACGAATTGAAGTTGGGCACTAAGGTAGCCACTTCGGGTGACGGTACCTGCGGTCTTTTCGCGCGTCACTTTTCGTCGACATTTACTCAATCTGACGCCTTACACTCTGAACATCGCTTTGATGATACACATATCTACTCTTGCTTTCTCGGAAAAATACGTAATCAGATCACTAAGAAAGCTTAATATATGCAAAGGTGCAGGTCCAGACGGTCTACTATATATTTGTCAAAAAATGTGCAGTCAGTCTATCTCTTCCACTCAAAATAATATTAAACCACTTTATTAAAACTTCTCAATTTCCTGATAAGTGGAAGTTAGCACAGTGTAGTGCCCGTTTTTAAAAAAAGGGGAGGCTGTTAACGTAAAGAATTATCGACCTATCTCTATTTTGTCTGTATTTTCAAAAGTTTTCGAGTATTTCTTGTGTCCTATTTTAACCGCTCATTCGAAAATAGAGATAGCTCCGCAACAACAAGGTTTTTGCGCTCAAAAATCCACTACGACCAACTTAGTTCATTACGTTAATGATCAAGCAAGCAAGTTAGTAGACTCACGCAAGCAAGTCGACTCTATTTACACCAATTTTTGTAGTGCATTCGACAAAGTAGAGCACAAAATATTGCTGCAAAAGCTGTCAAACCTCGGAAAATTTGCTATTTTTAAATCTTATCCGATCGACAGAAAACAGAGAGTTGAAGTAAAGGGTCATCAGTCTCTACTTTACTTTACCCTTCAACATCCGGAGTCCCACAAGGTTCCCATTTGGGCCCAATACTCTTTATTATATTCGTCAATGATATAGCAAACAGGATCGAACACAGTACCAGTTCCATCTTCACAGATGACTTGAAACTATATAGGGTCATTGAATCAAGTACAAACACTGCCTACTCCAGGAAGATCTCAACTCTTTACATAGCTGGTGTACTAAAAATCATATGCTTCTTAATGCTGATAAGTGTTACCAAATAACATTCACAAAAAAACACCTCACGCTTACTTCTTCATATTCGCTCAACGGAAGAGTACTTCAAAAGGCGACAAAATTCGAGACTTAGGTGTTCACCTTGACAGTAAGCTCACCTTCATACCTCACATTGACTATTGTTTCTAGGGCTGCTAAAATACTGGAATTCATAAAAATAACCTGTTATGATTTCAAAACTGTCCAAACCTTAACAGAGCTCTACATATAATTCACTTGTACAAACTGTTTTGGAATATGCGTCACCTGTTTGGAATCTGTTTTATGGTACACATGTGAATTGCATAGAAAGGGTCCAAAAAAGCTTTACATGCTATTTGCGGTACAAATATAATAGCAGTTCTCTGGCTGATTACTCGCAAAGGCTAGGTCACTTAAAATGGGTAACTATAAAACAGCGAAGGCATACTAACGACCTTATTTTGCTACACAAAACCATTAATCGATCTATACAAGTTCCGAAGCTTCTCGTCAAAATAAATATATCTGTCCCTCTCCACAGTTCACCCAGATCTCAACACATCCTAGATGTATTCACTCCATGCCCAACAAGAACTACCCTTGGACATTCGGCACCATTGAACAGGTTGATGAGGACGTACAATGATACCATACACAATTACACATGCCAATAACATTGACATCTTCACCAGCAAGCAATCACAATTTCGCAAACAATTGTTATTGACCCACAGTGGCCACAGTTAATATCTATATTATTAATATTATTACTAACTTACATACTATTACTTACTTGTTTATTATTTGTCATTGATTGTGTTATTATTTAGAGAGCAACAAAATAGATTTAGTTATTTCTTTTCTTTTTTTAGTTTTCAATTTTGTTTTCATGTAGATTTGTTTTTTTATTTAACCTATATGTATCTACTCTATGTAAAATTATAAAACTTGAAATATCCAAGTATTGTGCACACCTGTAAGTGACAAATTCACTCTAGATTTGAATAAGTTGTCGCCACAATTGAATAAAAATATTGTTTTAAAAGTAAATTACTATTGTATTTGGTTTTCAAAATGTACAATTTTCTTCTAACAATACAAACATGGAGCTGCATGATAACCAGAAATAGTACCAACATAAATTAAATTGATTTATGATTTCACACACTTTAAATTAATCTTAGTTGTACAAGTGTAGACAACCTTGAGTGCAGAGGTAATTACAGAGACCTCTGGGAGGCCGATGACCAAGGTCAAGTTCAGTAAGAGTCTTTGAAATGCTAAAAACTATTATGCATTGTTTTTTTTTAAATATAATTTCATACTATTTTACAGTGTTGTGCTGTTGTCAAGAATGGCGGTTTTTATATCCTCATTAAGAACACAACTTTTGTTTGGTCTAGACATGAATGGTACATGGTACAGCAGATTCCTTGTGCATCATCTTTATCTAGCACTCATAAATATCACTCGACTTTTAAGATATAAAACGCTTTTTAAACACGCTCACATTACATGTATCTATTTACAAATCTTTGGAAATTCAGTTATTAGTCACACAGAATTTCTAAAAACATTCCATGATTCAATCATTCGCGACCCAATCCAAATCTGTCAAACGTCAGAGATTTACCGATACGATCGTTATCAACGCGAATCAAAACAAACATCAAACAGGAAACGTCGATCTAACCCTGACGCTGACCCTCGCTAGTTAAATGGACATACGCAGCCATCCTCACCTTGCCGAGCTTCTCCACGGGCACCATCGACAGCGGGGCCTTTTCCTTCGCCTCCGCTAAACCTTGCAAGTCACCACCGGACCCCGAACGAGAGCCAGCGCCTCGTTGGGACCCTCGCGGCGTGCTGGTACCACTACCAGATTGCTCTCCCCCAACCTTCGTCTCGTGGCTATGGTTGTTCCCCATCACTTCACCACACTTATAACACCTTAATTACGTAATTTAAGCAAGAGTGGACCCTGCAATCACAACAATTTGCGAGATATTGGCGTATTAGCTAGCTGGTCTGGTGATCACACGAACTAACGTCACGCGCATGACAGACAACTGACGTCAGTTGTCAAAGTCAAGTGGGCGCGTTCGGATACATTTACATCACGATAGATAATTACTTACATAAATATAGAATACTAGTAAAAAGCTTCACGTGCACGATATAACCATCTACGGAGTAGACAGTGTCTAAAACATTGATTTCATATGTAATTATCTTTTAGTTCTTGTATAAGAGGCAGGAAACCTAAAAAAAATAATATTGCAAATCTTGCATTGGACATGAAAGATAATTTTTTATGTATCATGATTTTATTTATTGTTATATCTACAAAGACCGAATAAAAAACAGTTTTATTTTATAATAAAAGTTTAATTAGTTTTTTCTTTTAAATTATTTACAGGACAAAATATCACAGACGAGAAAACCTTATACCTAATCTTAGTAAACTTACCTATTACCCACGTTCTTGTGCACATTCCACATCCACTAACATAACAAAATTTGCGTAAAAAATTATCATACACCATTCTAATTAGGATAAAATAATTTAACGGAGATCTCAACGATGATGATTATGCGTGCTACGCACTTAAAGACTGTAGAAACCTCATCGCCGGCAGTTCTACGAATAAATGCAGAGGCAGCGCTGCCCAGTAAGTCAAGAATATTGTTGATAGCCAGTGTCCACCCTGAAAGAGAAAAAAATAGAGATACATGTTCAAAAATATCCATTATTAAAAGCGGCAACTTATGGCCACTTGCAGTCTTGCCCGATGATTTTAAGTTGTTTTTTCCTAACCTCCAGCCCGTTTGTATTCGACTTTTTAGGCTTCTAGGTTGATGTCGATAAATGAATGAAAAAAAAAAAACTTACAATATCAAAGACGGACGCCCTGTTGGTGTTGGTCCGTAGAGCTAGCAGTGTCAGAGAGAACAGCCAGTGAATCAGATAGATGGATAGCGACATGCGTCCCAGGACCTCCCAGCCACGCCATGACAGGAACTTCCACCAAACACCTGGGAATTACCGAGCATTAGATTTATTAAACGTAAGTTTTATAAATCCATCATTTCTTTGTAACCAAGAATTCATTGTATTGCCTTTCTTTAAGAAAGTATATACCTAGGTGTTTTTAGAAACAAAAATTAAATGAACAGCTTTTGTAAAAATAAAATGAAGTAAATTCTGGACCAAGGATATTTCCTTGTAGCACTCTTTTTCAATAAACTTAGAACTAGCGTCGAACGAAAAAAGTAGTATTTGTTCAAGTAGGTGCTTGTTTCAGACAAACCAGTTCCAATGTTCCATGTCCAAAACTAGTGAAAAAAAAATGGATGCAAGTATAATACTTACTATCAATCTTATTGAAAAACCCATACATGGCGAAGGCCGTGAGCGTTATGAAGACAGGCCTGTCCAGGGTCGCGTAGAGGGTGATCAGCAGGGGGTGAGTGACACCCTTCATCCAGTAGCCGGCGATCACCCATAAGAACATACACGGAACGGACAGCCGGTACAATACTCGCATGCACTGGAAAAGAAAAACACATCTTTTATGAAGATAGATCCTTAACCAATTACTGAAACAGTATGGTCAATAAATATAAGCCAAAAGAAGCCTTGGAAATGTTTCTATAATCACCCGGCCTAGAAGAACCCTTAATATTCTGCTGCCCCACACCATCTACTTCATAATTATCAGCTTCATCATTCAAGCCAAAGGTTTCCTTCCAGCTGGTTCTGATCCGCTGCATCAAAAGGCAAAAGGCAACAGAGTTCACTTATATGATTATCTTCAAGACCTTAACCTACCGTGCTCTGAGCAGGTCGATAACCATCCACCTGATGCGAGTGATACACGAAAGCCACCAGTAGACCAATGAGTGCTGAAGGTAGACTGTCCCAGGGTGCGGAGTATAGCCAGGCGAAGGAACGCTCGGGGAACTGGGTTCTCATCAACCTGGAGAAATAGAAGGTCATTATTATGGATGAATAAGCGCAGATCTCAAAACGGTGTAGGTAAACATCGTGAGGGAACCAACATGTCCTAGAACCAAAAGTTCGAAGATTTGTGACATCTACGGCGCTCGTGGTACATTATTAGCCCACTCCCTCGGAAACATTATAGGCTGATTATGTTAAGCGGAGGTGTAAATAAGTAGTTAGCCCATATTCCGCCAGTTTAAGTCCCTTAATGATACGAGACGAGGCTGTTGTCATCAACCGAGCACAAATCCAGACACCAAATTCCTAATGCAAAAACCCAAAACACTGCCGAACCTGGTACTGGAACCCAGGATCAAGGCAGTCGCGCCTGCGACCACAAGAAAAACGGGGGGGGGGGGGGGGGGCATTGCGTTACAATAGAGGTCTTCGATTCCTTACTTCGAAACGAAACCACGTCTTTTCCTTCATTTCTAATCACACCAATTCCGCGTTTATTTCGCGCGGTTTCGTTTATTGTGTCCTAGAGAATAAGGCCCCTGAGAACTAATGCGCTACTATTAGGTACTGTAATAATAAATTTCTTTTGCAAAAGGTATGTATCTACAGTAACAACAAGTAACAACACACAATTTATTTATCTGGGGGCACGGGAGTGAAGACGAGCTAAGCGAAGCGCACGTCTACCTTTTCTCGAAGTGCTTCGTCGTTTTTTTGAACCCTCATAACTTGGGTTTGGATTATACTAGATAAACAAAATTCTCGAGTTATGATGTCAATAGTGAACTTATTAAACATATAAAGTTTCAATGGGCAGACACAGGCAAAGATAATCTAAGATGGCGCCACCATAGCTGGTCTCAATCTGACCAATGAGGTTATGATATTTTGAAATATAAAATGACATTACCACATTTTCAACCAATGACGATGTTGGGAACCAGCTATGCTAGCGCCATTAGTTCCACAGTGTGTCTCCCCAATAGCTCGTATACCTACTTTAAATTTTATTGATATCTAAAAAACCCCGATTTCGTCACTGAATGATGATCATAAACTCTTTGGGTACTTCCTGTGGCCTTAGTGTGAGTTTTTTCGACTCACGTTCGATTGCGAGCGGGTTAGAATTTTGTATGGGAAATTAGGTTTCTCCTAGTGACCACCAGGTGGCGCTATAACTTTTCCCATGTGAAATTCTAACGCGCTCGCAATCGAACGTGAGTGAAAAAACTCACACTTAAGCCTCTGAAGTCCTAGAAAGCTGAAATTTGGTATGTGGGCTAGTTATTAGTATACAAGCAACAACAAAAATCTACAGGCCCTAACTCTATAAACTCTACACCTTAGTCAAAATATGTGATTAAGGTGCAGCGCAGACGATAGACTATCCGTGATGCACTTTTTAGTCTGTGAAAATAGAACCTATGCAATTATAATGACACACGACGCGCAAAAAGTCCGGCGCACAAAAAATCCGTGTAATTCGGGCAGATCGTACCGCGCCGGGCCGCGCCGCCGCGGCGCCGCTCCGCACAAAAAGTGTGTGAAAATAATTGAACGTTTGCTTCAACGCGCGCTAACGCAGACGGCGCACACTTTAGTCGGCAATCTGAATTTGCTAAAGTCTGTTTTTTAATCTCGTAGACTAAATTGACACATGCAAATGTCAAATTTACAAATAATGTTGCCAGCTCTTTTGTGCAGTGTTGTACCTACGATACCGGTTTGTTGAATCGTAACTTTTTATCTATAATAGACGAATTTAAATTTCATTCAAAGTTTTATATTTAAAATTCACGTACGTACGGCTGCACGACGTGCTACAAACTGCCAGGGAAATCTGACCACGCAACGCCATGCGTAATCCGACCATTTAAAAAAATCCAAGATTGGCTAAAATGTAGCAGAGTACTGTCTTTGCGGTGAAGCGTTTGCAGAAACGATGCGAGGTTTTTAATAGGAATAAAAGTAAATATAATGTCTGAAGAAAATGTATTTAGATGACAAGTTGAACAGTGACAGACGAAAATAAAAACAAACGAAACATTGACAAGTTATGTCTCTTCAGCTGTAGCAGATTATCATATTAAGAGGTTTTAATATAAAATCAAAAAATATTTCATATGACGAGACAATGTTAAAGCCCGAATTGAATGAAATTGCCCGAAAGCACAAAAACGCCCTGTCGTCGACGAGATGGCTGCTGAACGGGGTGTCACTATTTTGCAACTGCCCCATTACCACTGCGAGCTATACCCGATTGAGTTGGTCTGGGCTCAAGTAAAGGGGCATGTCGCTAAAAATAGTAAAACATTCAAAATGAATGAAGTACGAAGCCTTTTTGAAGAAGGGCTTCGTCAAGTGACCCCGAAGCGGTGGAAAGAGTGTGTAGTCCATGTAATTAAAATTGAAGATCAAATGTGTCATCTGGGCCATATAACCGACGACATTACTGATAGGTTTATCATAGAAGTAGTTGGCGATTCTGATGATTCAGAATATTCCTCAGACATGGAGTCATAATCTGAATCAGATTAACTCGAATACCTGTAATTAAGTTATGTAATTAAAAATATATGTTTTACATTATTAATTTTATATTATTACGTTTTAAAAAAGTACCTACACATTATTTCAGGATAACTTATTGTAAAAAACGATACTTGATTTTATTAACGCTAAGTTTCGGTTGTGCCACATCACTATTTAAGAATTGCAATAAACTGACAACACTCGTAATGTCAGTTTAGTCTACGAGATTAAAAAACAGACTTTAGGGGTGGACGTAATGCACGCGATCTATTATCATGACGCCAGAGGTCGATGTAACGATGTTAATTCAAGAAATACAAAACAGACCAGCAATTTATGATACCTACTTCTAAGGCAGAATATCATGATAGACATTTAAAAAGAATGTATGTGAATGAATGTGTGTGTGTGTTTATGTGCGTCGTGTGCGTTGAGTCTGTGAAAAATCCGCGACCGACTTTTTGCGCGCCATGCAGACTTTTTGTGCGCCGCAGACTCGATCGCACAAAAAGTGTGCCGTCTGCGCTGCACCTTAACCAAGCCACTTAATTGGCACCAAACATGAAATCGCGAAAAAAATCAGCTGTTCCCTATATTTTGACGAGTTATACGAACATAAATGTAGGGAACAGCAGATTCTTTGTTCGCGATTTCAGGTTTGGTCCTATAGTAAAAGTTGTTCATAATGATGAGTACAATGACCTTTAAGAGGTTTTAATGTTTTACCAATAACCCTATAGATAATCTATCATAGGTAGAGCTATCATTACAAGAAAATTAATAAAAAAGCTCGCCGTTAAAGCTGATTGCTTATTTGCTGGATTCTCTTTGTATGTAAGTTTGCTGTGTTTAATATCACATGTATTTATTCTTGTATATTATAGTTATTTTCGCATTATCTGCCCCTTATGTTGCACCTGCCATGTTTCTCCTCTGCATTACCTACTTTAATGTTGAAAATGCCTCAGGTTAAGTCCGCCTTTGTACAGTATAAATTTCTTGTACTTGTAAACAATGAAATACTTACTCAGGAATCATAAGCAGCACCATAGGCTTGAGCTGCCAGTAGTATATGATCGCGAAGTTGACCAGCATAGCCCCGAGGATCATGGCTCCCAGGACCTTGATCGCGCTGCGCGGCTGCCTGCCCAGCAGCAGGGTCAGGGTCGTGCAAACGATGTATAGCTGCACGTCCACGGCGAGGAACCTGGGGATGAAGAGAATAATGCTTATAAGGGGCGTTCCTCAGGGGTCTGTCGTAGGCCCTTGCATGAAATTCTTTAAAAAAATATATTAGAACACAAATTATCATTCTCGTACAAAGCAAGACCTTAACATCTTACCTCTTAAAAAGGCATCCAAGTGAATGGTTAACAGACTGCGCCCATCAGGGTTTTCAAGTTACCCTATGTAAAGCTATAGTTATCAATATCGCGATTACAAAGTGCTAAATTCAACATGTAAACAGAATAAATTATCGTAACCAGGGAAGTGCAGAATGACGCGAAATACGATATGAAGTAACAATAACATATATTAATCAACTTGAAAGGAAAGGACAATGTGATAAACAGGAAACAAACAAAAATCTTCCGTTAATAATTTTTTAATGAAAATAAACTATTACCTACAAAATTAGGGGTAATTATGGATGCAGGGATGAATCGGAACGAAACTTTAAAATGGATTTTAACGTTGTATAATATAGTTTGTTGCCAACAAGGGCACTTACCTAATCGTTAATTATATTATCAGTAAACACATTAGAGTCCTTTTTGGCAACAAACTATATTAATTATTAAATGTTAAAATCCCTTTGAAAGTTTTGTCCCGATTCACCCCTGTATCTCTTTTCTCCCCGTTTGACGGTAATTCATTTATAGCCGAATGTGGAATTGTTTTGCGAAACTAGTTGCTTGTTATTTTCAGATGTGAAATCAGTTGTTTGGTAATTTGATTAAACTGACAAGGTTAACTGTTCTATGTTTTTTGAATAGAATAGAATCAGCATTGCCATACAACGTGGCAATGCTGTCAGCCTTTTGGGCACATTTCCTGTTGACAGCGATGCGGACGATTTTTTGATGCCCTTTGATTATTTCCCCTCCTTTTTATATACTTGTACATATTATTATTTTAAGACTGTTTGCTTTTAAAATTATGTTGGATAAGCTTCTTAGCTTATCCTACATAATTTTAAAAGCTAACAGTAAATATAGTAGTAGTAGTAGTAGTGAATATAATGCGAACAAATTGGGTATTCAAATTAGTTTAGTCTTCAATACATTTCAACAAACTTAGAGCAGAGGTGGGGTGTGTTTAGTGGTTTAACCTGTATCCCTCTATCTCACATGTACACAGCAAGTAACATACTAATAAAAGACATATTGAAATGAAAAATAAGAAAAACTCCATCTCAAACTCACCATGTATGAATTAGACATTTGTGGTCCGGCAACACAAAGTTATTTACATACAACGCCTGCGCCCACCACTTGCTCCTGCAGCGGTCTGCCTCGTCTTCGATCATCGGGCCCCACAGAGGACCATCACCAGCATGAGCCCACCAGGATGTCGCCAAGCCCAGGACGAACAGGTAGAGAGGAGATATTCTGGGCAATTAAATAAAAATGTGAGCGATATTTAAAGTCGGGGGTAACTGAGTCGGCGCGGCGGCGGCGGCGTATCGAAGGACCAATTTCCAATAATCTGTCAGAATAAAATAATCAAAGGATTGTGATTTCCTGTCCAGATTGGTTGATCATATGAACATCTAATCATGAGAAATATGAACTTGAGAACATTAGCTTGGTTTAAACTTTAAAAGGCTTGAAAACTGGCAGTCAGCAATATGAACAACTCCCACTGCTGGGACTGGGACACAGGCCCTCAGAATTTTACCTAGCAATCCTATGCATGAAGCACTGTGGCAGCATCCTGATGCTCAGCTGTTTCTTGGGGTTGTCAGTCACGTGCAGCAGCAGGTTGTAGGCCAGCAGGAAGCTCGAGGCCATGATGAAGCTCTGGACTATGGAAGTGCCGTTCTGCATGTATGCTGCCAGGATATGGTGACTGCTCTGGAAGAAGAATGTCGATGTTTCAACAAAGTTAAATTAAAAATGTTTATTGTATCATGCATGATGTAGAGAAGCAATTCTGTGCCTCCGGTGAAAACTGATACAACTTCAAAATGACTACTTTTCAGTACAGCGATTTAAAGTTTTATTTATTTTCAATTTTATTTAAAAAGATTATTATCAATAATTTTACAGAACACTTAATGTTAAATACAAGTTGCATCGTTTTTCTTTAAAATTACAGGATTTTGTAACATTTCATTAGAAAATTAGGAAAATATTGAGGAAAAACTGTGAACTATATCAATGTGCACCGACATTACGTCTGTGTAAACTAATGTATGTTAAGTAATATCAACTTACACCACACATGCAGTTCTCGTGAAGAATGATATCATAAAATATGTTTTAGTATATACACTGATAATATTGATGCAAGAAACATGTTGTTGAACAAATCTAATATAACTTTATGTTAAAAATCAGTCTAGAACTTTAAAGTTTACCTAATTTAATATTTATTGAGATATATCACTTATCACGATGTTATTTTTTGTGTATAATGCTACAAGTAAACTTATATATTCAACATCTTTGTGTAAAGTGATATTTGTAATCAATTTTATTTAAAGTTCTTGGTATTAAATATAAAACACACATATTTAAGATAAAAAAATATAAATTATCTGAATAAATTGAGTCAAACAAAAAGGAAAAAACCTTAAATTTCTTAAAAAAACAACTAAAATGCTTCTTTTCTTAATTAGCACAACAGTATTTAATCAATGACCTTAAATTGTTATACATTTTTAAAGTATAACTTTTAAATATTACTGAAATAGAATTTAACCGAAACTCAGTCTCAATCAACGTTTCTCAATCAACGTTTTTAATAAAGTAACACCACTTTTATGAATTTATATTTTTAACAATCTTACAAATTAAATCAGATCACGTTTCAAATCACAATATCAGTCTAAATAAAAATCAACATGCATTAGACAATCTTTTGTAAAACTTAACGTTTTATCAAAATTTTATCTACCCATCCGTTATTAAAACTAATGAAGGTTGAGCAAGATGAGGTAGTCATTCATAATTTAAATATAATGTTACATATAGGTTCTAATGAAACTGACATGTTTCATGATATGCCTATAAGAAGTAAGTATAATAACTATAATAAAAGTTTATAAAAAAAAGTAGGATACAGATAATTTTCAGTCGTCCTCACTGGAATATAAATCGGGATCAATATTTCTGACATCAGCCTTAGTCTTCAAGTTCTGATAAAACTCATGACAACTATCAACATTATGGTAATATTGACAACAGACATTCTTCTTTTCAATTGAAATAAAAGATGGGCCACTGCATTGAATTAATGATCTACTAATACTTCCGATGTATACATTTTACCCCTCTTAGCAAATAAATGAGACTTTGAAATTATCTGCTTCATGTCAGTCTTGTATTTCGGAGACGGGAATTGGTCTTTCTCATATTTAAAAACTTTCACATCATTTTTTTTATAGTGAAATATCGTTTTGCAAATTCGTTATAATCGTAAAAATTATATTCTGTCATCGCAACTACGGTAAATTTTCCAGGTTTTCTTAGTGTTCGAATTAATTGCGCCCAATCTCTTGGATGATGGATGTTCATAGTCGTTCGTTTTTTAGCTCTTTCGATTGCAGAATGGTCACTATCTACTTCCATTCTTGTATGGCCGGCGTCAAGAATTTGTGCTCTATGGATGAATAATGATAATAATGATATATGTATAAGGCAGGTCATGAACAACAAGTAGCATCATTGTAGCCACCATGGAGTTTTTATTCTGCCCAGACAAGTGTCAGAGTAAAGGATAATTTTTATAATACCTGGATATTTAGTGGGAACTTGATTAAAAAAAAAAACACGAATATACATGAGGCGATTTGATTGGCTCCTCGTCCGGACACACTTTCGTCCCACATATAGCAAAAAGCATTATTACTTGCACAGTCATGGATGGTAAGATTGTATGTCCATAACTGTCTTTTATAAAAGACCAGACCCGTCTTCAGGTATGGTGTTGGTAGACATTGTTGCAAGTCAAATGTAAGCGTTAAGGTGTCGGGCGATTCTTTAGAATATATTTTGTCACTTTCTTTCTGGTCATACGCATAAGCGGCTGCAGCTTGATGTTCCTCCAATAGACATTTAATGTGAAGTTTGTCATCGGTTGGTGCCGTTTCTATTGCTTTATTTGACTTATCGCATTTCTGACATGTATCCACTGATGGTTGCTTAAACGATAGATTCAATTGTTTGAAAATCTGACTGTAAACAGTTTTACTTATAGGTTCCGTTGTTGTTAGCTGTTGTTTATATAGGTCGTACATATTTTTGGTTAAGGTCAAATCGGAACTCAGAAAATTTTTATTAGTTTTGCTGCGACCATAGTCGCGTTCATTCTCCGTCTAAAAACTTTATCGCCACTGACCTCGCACGGCTCGCATATCCCCCGTAATGCGCCCGCGCAATCCCCCGCGATAGAAGAAGTATCACTATACACATTTTTTATGCCCTATTTTGAGTACTATTTACGTGTGTAATAATTAATATAACTTCACATGTATCATTTGACACAAACAATTTTTTACTTTTGTCTTTGTGTTAGGGTCGATCTCCAGAGGCCTTTTTTTTCGTGTCGGGCTGGATAAACCCATGTTAAAATCAAAAAACATTTTCAAAATATTTTTTTATATACAGTTCGGTGTCTAACCTACATGATACAAGGCTAATATTATGAATAAGTTTATTTTAAATATTGAAAAAAAAATCTTAAACCCTAAAATCCTGATCGCTCTGGGTTGACCCAACTCCCGATTGAATGAAAAAAATATTCTTTAACTTTTTAATGAGAAGGTTCATATGAAACAACTTATTTAGATTACATAACAAATAGTTAATCTTCATGGTAATAAAATATTTTTAGTTATATTAACAATACTTTTGCCACAATTTGAATTTAAAATTGTGACCGGGCATTTTATCTCATCGCTCTGCGCTGAGGTAAAATATCGCGCTCATCCCTAGTTACGCGTTATTGACACTCTATTCCCCTCCCGTGGGGCAACGGCAGGGGTGGTCTAACCACCGAGGAGGATACCTGTGTGCCACGTTCCCCTGCTCCAACATTACGAAGGTAAGTTTATGATTGCTCTGGATTTGGTTCTCGAATTTTATGATTGCTATGGCACGTTATTTAAATTAAATAGTAAGCTTGTGAATGTGTTTGTTACGTGAATTAAGTGATCGTTATGATGTTTTTTATGAGACGTAATCACAACTTTCTGCTGCTTTTAAATTCGGTTATATTTATGATTTTGTGACTTTTTCTGATCGCTATGGCTGTGATTGCTCTGTCCAAAAAGACCAGAGCGATGATATTTTGCAATTATTGTACGTTATAAACCTATTTTAAGTAGTAGTACCGGACTGTAACAATGACAAACGATGAACTATGCATATAACCTTTAATTTATAGCCTTTCCTGGGTTTCTTTGGGTAACCTAAACCCATAAACAGATTTTGACGTATTTTACCTTGATGATATTATTATATTGGCATTTAGCTAACCACAACTGTAACCCTTTCTTCTCTAAAATTTAATGGCAACTATTGTTGCTGATTGAAATCATGCCTCGACATAAATTATCTATTGAAGAAAAACGTCTTAGGAAGAAATTAGATGAGCGTCGTAGAATGGCCAAGATTAAAAATGATCCATTGCAGATGCAACGCACAATGGCTTGTAAAGTTAAGAGAGAGTTACCAAAGGAAAAAAGTTCGGGGCACAGTACTACCAATGAGTGATTTGACTCCAAGCCAGCAAAAGGTTCGTAGGAAGAAAAGTAGGCAGAGTTCTCGGCGATATTATTTAAAGAAAAAAGTGGATAAGTTACCAGCAACTGATGAGCTCCCAATAAATGAAGAACCTATCTATATGTCTGAGAACCGTGATCCTCTTTGAAATGTTCCTCAATCATCTTTAAGCACCAACAATGTAAAAAAACACAAAGAGATACTGCAAACTATAACACAAGATGTTGAAAATGAGTTTAACATTATTAATCGTGAAAAGTTCATTCTCAGACAAGTTCCTGTCTTCCAGAGACCATCAAACTTCGAACTTCAACGAACATTAAAAAAAAAGAATTGGCCAAATTGGTCCAGGCGTTGTTGAGTTATGCGCTTACCAACACATTTTGCGATTCATTTTTATATTATAGATATTCCGTATTTTTGATATGTATGACTGATAATATGCCTTGACCTTTTTCTAAAATAATACATTTCTCTTACATATCTTAATCTTGTTACACGTACTCTGAATATGACTGAAAACGGCTAAATAAATAATATTTTATCAATATATTTTTTTTTGTTTCACTGATTTCACCATTTATGATCGCTCTGGCACCAATTATGATTGCTCTGGCCGCGAAATTTTTTGAACTTAAATATTTCCATAACTGTTTGAGTAAATTGAAGGCCAATAGTAAAAATGTACTATTTGAATTTCATTCTTTTTAATGAGATACATAATTACCATTAAATATCAATATCTGAAAAGCACCAGAGCGATCACACGAATACGCCCGTTTTGGAGATTGACCCGTTAACTGATATGTCTGAAGTTGTACCAGTAAATTACGCACAATGTCTTCGTGTAAAAAAATATGACTGAGTTTATATCATTAATCACATTTACTAAAGATAAAGTTTACAAATGTATTGGAATATAACTTAAGACATATTTTTTTACACGGAGCACTATCTAATTTTTCAATATATTTAACGATTTATGTGGAGTTAAATTATTTTACACGTCATTAACTATTAATACATAAATTTTTAGGCCTACTTGTATCACACTATCTCTGGAAATATGACTTGTATCAAAATGTTGATTAGACAGAAATGTGCAGAATTTTTTTCTGATACTAGTGCATTTTAAAACTCCAATTTGATACAACTTGAGTTATATCAGTTTTCACCGGAGGCACAGAATTACTAAAGCTACGGAAATATTTAGAAACAATATCAGCATGTAGGTAGATCCATTGTATTATGGCGCTATGCAGCGGTAATAGGACACTTGAATCCATTGAGAGATGTCAAATTCGGAACGTTAAAAATTTATAAACGAAATTATGCGTATCCGTGAGCTAATCGACAGGATCAAGTGCTTAAAATAAGTAGGATACACTTACTTTCTCAATGAACTGAGGGTTGTAGATGTATGTGATGTGGTAAGCCAGCACTGAGTGAGCCATCATCACTAACAGCAACGTGATGGCTCTGAAACATACAGTTTACATTACAATACATACAACATAGCTTAGATATATTTATGAGGTGTCCAGTGAATAGTGATGGTCCTCACTTCATTCCCTGTACAGGCTTGAGGGCGGATAACCTCGGGTCTCCGTCGCTGTGGTCCGCCGTCAACCGGTGCCAGTTCGCCACCAAGGACCAGGCCATCAGCTGTTTGATTGCTGCAAAGACCAATTATTATTATTATTATCAGCCATTTCTGTCCCACCAACGGAATGGCAAAGGCCTCCCTTCCCTCCTTCCACTTATCCCTGTCCAGTGCTGTTATATGCCAGTCCTTGTGGGATGAGTTGAGTTCGTCCCGCCAGCTCATGCTGGCCGCCGCGTTGTCGTTTGCTGCTGTTTGGGACCCATTGTGCTTTAGCCCATAGCTCCTCCGGCATGCGATAGATGTGACCAGCTCAGTTCCATTTTAGCTTGGCAGCCGTGTGACTTACATCGGCAATATGAGTTATAATATAGAACACAGTATCGAGTTCTTTATACGATCAGTAAGTTTAACTCCAAGGAGACAAGCCGACCAAAGAAAAATTAAATTCAAGTTGATTTGATCGTGAAATGGTTCTGAATACTTCCGAAGCTACGTAATCAATATTTCTTATGTAATTAGTATTTTATTTATAACAAGATTACTTTAATAATTCATATTAAGGATATTACATTGCTCGATGACCTTGAAGATTTGATCTCTGTACTAACATTTGTTATTTTGGCGCCCTCTACTGACAAACGAGCATACTAAAAACAAACAAACTGAAGATTAACCAAGAACACAGATGTGTCACAGAGCTGTCATCGTTTTTGCCTATTTTATTCGTTCTCTGAGAGGTCTAATAATTATGTAGATTTAATTCCTCTAGGAGTTTTGTACAAGTACCTACATCAATTATGTAATTTATTTTGTAATAAATAAATGTCTATAATCAACATTTATCTAGTTGAGCACGGGTGCTACTACATGATACATTCTGAAGGTCAGATGATGACCAGGTAAGTGCCTATCGGTTCTCAGTAACGGGAATAGTTAGGATAACCTAGCTTTCAATATTTACCTAATTGAGTACGGGTGCTACTACATGATGCATTCTGAAGGTCAGATGATGACCAGGTAAGTGCTTACCGGTTCTTAGTAACGGGAATAGTTAGGATAACCTAGCTTTCAATATTTATCTAATTGAGTACGGGTGCTACTACATGATACATTCTGAAGGTCAGATGATGACCAGGTAAGTGCTTACCGGTTCTCAGTAACGGGAATAGTTAGGATAACCTAGCTTTCAATATTTATCTAATTGAGTACGGGTGCTACTACATGATACATTCTGAAGGTCAGATGATGACCAGGTAAGTGCTTACCGGTTCTCAGTAACGGGAATAGTTAGGATAACCTAGCTTTCAATATTTACCTAATTGAGTACGGGTGCTACTACATGATGCATTCTGAAGGTCAGATGATGACCAGGTAAGTGCTTACCGGTTCTTAGTAACGGGAATAGTTAGGATAACCTAGCTTTCAAAATTTATCTAATTGAGTACGGGTGCTACTACATGATACATTCTGAAGGTCAGATGAGGACCAGGTAAGTGCTTACCGGTTCTCAGTAACGGGAATAGTTAGGATAACCTAGCTTTCAATATTTATCTAATTGAGTACGGGTGCTACTACATGATACATTCTGAAGGTCAGATGAGGACCAGGTAAGTGCTTACCGGTTCTCAGTAACGGGAATAGTTAGGATAACCTAGCTTTCAATATTTATCTAATTGAGTACGGGTGCAACTACATCATACATTCTGAAGGTCAGATGATGACCAGGTAAGTGCTTACCGGTTCTTAGTAACGGGAATAGTTAGGATAACCTAGCTTTCAATATTTATCTAATTGAGTACGGGTGCTACTACATGATACATTCTGAAGGTCAGATGAGGACCAGGTAAGTGCTTACCGGTTCTCAGTAACGGGAATAGTTAGGATAACCTAGCTTTCAATATTTATCTAATTGAGTACGGGAGCAACTACATGATACATTCTGAAGGTCAGATGAGGACCAGGTAAGTGCTTACCGGTTCTCAGTAACGGGAATAGTTAGGATAACCTAGCTTTCAATATTTATCTAATTGAGTACGGGTGCAACTACATCATACATTCTGAAGGTCAGATGATGACCAGGTAAGTGCTTACCGGTTCTTAGTAACGGGAATAGTTAGGATAACCTAGCTTTCAATATTTATCTAATTGAGTACGGGTGCTACTACATGATACATTCCGAAGGTCAGATGATGACCAGGTAAGTGCTTACCGGTTCTGAGATCCTATACTCCCACCTTCGGAGTCCACCATCAGGTAGGTGACATCGTCAATCATCAAGGTCTCCATGAGACCTTTCAAATGAGTCTAAACACGATGGTTTTACGTAGTGCCGTCACTGAGATCCTATACCCACCTTCGGATTCCACCATCAGGTAGGTGACATCATCAGTCACCAAGGTTTCCATAAGACATTTCAAATGAATACAAACACGATGGTTCTACGTACACCCGTCACTGAGATCCTATACCCCCACCTTCAGAGGTCACCATCAGGTAGGTGACATTATCAGTCACCAAGGTCTCCATAAGACATTTCAAATGAATACAAACACGATGCTTCTACGTACACCCGTCACTGAGATCCTATACCCACCTTCGGAGTCTACCAATAGGTAGGTGAAATCGCCAATCACCAAGGTCTCTATGAGACCTTTCAAATGAGTTCAAACACGATGGTTTTATGTAGTGCCGTTACTGAGATCCTTTACCCCCACCTTCGGAGTCCACCATCAGGTAGGTGACATCGTCAATCACCAAGGTCTCTATAAGACCTTTCAAATGAGTCCAAACACGATGGTTTTACGTAGTGCCGTCACTGAGATCCTATACCCACCTTCGGATTCCACCATCAGGTAGGTGACATCATCAGTCACCAAGGTTTCCATAAGACATTTCAAATGAATACAAACACGATGGTTCTACGTACACCCGTCACTGAGATCCTATACCCCCACCTTCGGAGTCCACCATCAGGTAGGTGACATCGTCAATCACCAAAGTCTCCATGAGACCTCCTTTCAAATGAGTCCAAACACGATGGTTTTATGTAGTGCCGTCACTGAGATCCTATACCCACCTTCGGATTCCACCATCAGGTAGGTGACATGATCAGTCACCAAGGTCTCCATAAGACATTTCAAATGAATACAAACACGATGGTTCTACGTACACCCGTCACTGAGATCCTACATCCACCTTCGGAGTCCACCATCAGGTAGGTGACATCGTCAATCACCAAGGTCTCCATGAGACCTTTCAAATGAGTCCAAACACGATGGTTTTACGTAGTGCCGTCATTGAGATCCTATACCCACCTTCGGATTCCACCATCAGGTAGGTGACATCGTCAATCACCAAGGTCTCCATGAGTCCTTTCAAATGAGTCCAAACACGATGGTTTTACGTAGTGCCGTCACTGAGATCCTATGTATACCCACCTTGGGATTCCACCATCAGGTAGGTGACATCATCAGTCACCAAGGTTTCCATAAGACATTTCAAATGAATACAAACACGATGGTTCTACGTACACCCGTCACTGAGATCCTACATCCACCTTCGGAGTCCACCATCAGGTAGGTGACATCGTCAATCACCAAGGTCTCCATGAGACCTTTCAAATGAGTCCAAACACGATGGTTTTACGAAGTGCCGTCACAGATCCTATTCCCACCTTCGGATTCCACCATCAGGTAGGAGACATCATCAGTCACCAAGGTCTCCATAAGACATTTCAAATGAATACAAACACGATGGTTCTACGTACACCCGTCACTGAGATCCTATACCCCCACCTTCGGAGTCCACCATCAGGTAGGTGACATCGCCAATCACCAATGTCTCCATGAGACCTTTCAAATGAGTCCAAACACGATGGTTTTATGTAGTGCCGTCACTGAGATCCTATACCCACCTTCGGAGTCTACCAACCAAGGTCTCCATCCTCCGTCAAACGAAGTTCTCAAGATATAAAAATATGTATTGTAGCTAAAAACGATAACAAAAATAAACACACTAGAAATAATGTACTCAATAGGGTAGGTAAACCAATAGTTTTGGTGAGCTCGGCCACGCATCACCTTACATTTATTTTTATATTTAGGCATACTCAGGCTTACTCTATGATAGGTGCAAAAAACAAAACGAAATTACAAACTACTTTACATTATATTTACAAACTTAATGTCTATTGTTTTTTTACGAAATATTTATATTTGTACTATTTACAATATGATTTAATTCAAAAATCATTCAAAACGTGAACTTTTAGTTTTTATTTAGAAAAAATAACGCGCGTAAGTCCACCCGTCACAAGAGTCATCGAGACACTGATGTAACGTGTCCCGAGTACGCCTCACAGGCCGTAGCGGGGGTGCTCCAGCGGGGAAGTTTCGGGTTTTTAGGTTTTTAGTCATTATTTTAAAATATTAAAAGAAATATGAAAAAAAAAACAATACAAATTGTGAAATAGGTCATTACATATTTTTTAGTACAAAATTCATGCCGAACTATTCAGCCGTTACAGAGAAAATTTACAATTTAGGTTGAAAAAGGACCTATTTCATAAAAAAAAACCCAAAGTCTGGGAAAGTTTATTAAAATTTTAAACAATACAATGTATTTGTGATGACCCTAAGTATACCATATATTTTTTATACGGAAAACGCACAAAAGGATTCATCTAAAATCTTCTTTAAACTTACAGTGTTTTTGGGATTTGAGCGAGGTAATCCCCTTAAGTACATATTTAATATCTTTTAACATTGTAAAAAAAGTGGGAAAAAATTCGATAAAAACTGACCCTTAGCTCGATAGATGGCGTTGGGATCGAGTTAGATCTCGCTATGGTTTCGTTACCGCGGAAATATGACTACCGCGGGCGCGCGCTGCTGTAGTTGCCATCAGGAGGGTCTTAACTGACTCGACTGAACAGCGAGTGATGATTATGGAGATGATCCTAGTGATTATAATCCGCTCGCTCAATTCTCAACTATCGCAGAGAATCGAGTCGAATAACTGACGCTGTTTTTGGCCTTTATAAACCAAATTAATAATAATTTTATTGTTTAATCAGCCAGGTGGCGCCATTAGTTAGTAGGACTTCGATATTGCTGATTATTACTAATATTGCTATGCGTTTTTATTTTCCTTTCATACCATAACGAGGAAATTAGCTACCGCGTAAGTACTAAGTACTGGATTCAGGTCAGAGTCAATCCATACATTTTAAAAAGGACCAAAATGGATTTTCGGCGAAAAGGCGAAGCTGGAACTTAGAGTACCTAACTCCAAGTTCGCGTTCAGTGATCAGTTGATCACTGAAACAAATATAATAATATCATGATTGTCCCTTACTTCATTCAATATTATTATGAACTTTGAAGAAGCGTCTCAGGGTTTATGAATTCGTCAATCTTCGCTCATACTGTCATACATTTTCATTGTAATAATTTGAATCTCAACCGGTTATTAAGCGGCATATATATAGTAAGTTTGTAACCGTTCATATTAATCATAAGTATCACAACAAGTTACTCAAGTATTTTTAGAACATCCCAAGGCTAACTCTACGTTATCTAATTATAGAGCTGATTGTGGATTGAATGTAGAGTTTTGTTACCGAGTCACGGCTTCCTCAATATGTATAAATAAGTCTTACATAAGACGCGCGGTCATATCGTCTTTTATTATATAGATGCAGCTACATTGTAAACTGAACTTCGTCTAACATGGTAAATCATATTAAGCAATATCTTTACAGTGGTTACGCCGCACGTCAGTGGTATAAAAACCAGTATAGGCTGACCTCTTATTCTATTGAGATTTGGCACTACGCTAGGCAAGCTCAAAGTTGCTTCGCAGACGTTTAAAATCTGATGCCAAAACGATTAGATAATAAAACATTAAAATTATTATCAAGATCTTGCAATATTATGAACATTCAGGGAGCCTAAAAAGGCAACTTTGGCAGAATCATAAAAGGATAACATTATGGATCCTAATATGGCGAAGACAGTCCGTGTTTTTCTTTTTTTCACTGCACTACGTAGGTATGTATATTCAAAGAGATTGGGATTGGATTTGGATTGGATTGATTGGTATTTCAGCACAGACAAAAATAAAATTAGGTACTGAAAAATCCTTCACCAATGGGATTTGATACGATTAACTTAACAGTTAACTGTCCATTATGATTCATAATGTTATCCTTTTATGATTCGCCAAAGTGGCCTTTTTAGGCCCCCAGATTAGGCTCAATAAGTAACAGAATTTAAATAAAACAAACGTCAACTCACGTTTTCCCTCGTTGCTGTGCAGCACATCATACGCCGTCCCCAGCACGTTCATCCCCACCACAAGCCCCGCCACACCCAGGAAGGCCAGGTCCCAGTCATCCACCACCCTTCTGTTGCCCCCTGACTTGCAATACTTTAGCTGCGTCAGGTTGGCTTCGAGCCCGTAGTGGGAGTGAGTGAGGTCGTTCACACAGTGGCTGAAGCGCGCTCGGGGGGATGAGCCGCTGATGTGGCCGCACGAGGTGGACAGGCAGAGGCCGCGGTGGATGAGCGTGTGGTTGAAGCGGTAGTGGTCGGCGGACAAGTGCTGGAAGGAAACGGCGTTGTTTAGGCCCGGCTATTAGCCGAAAATAAGGAAGCTAGTCTTCTGTAGAAGTGAACATTGGCAGCCCAATGAAGCACTTTCTATGCTCGGCGCTTACAAATCTTCTATCGCACTGAGATTTGCTGTTAGAGAACCGAATTCTGGGTTATGCTCGCCACAGTGGCGTGCAGCAAGCTGTTGTTATAATGTTATAACATTGTTTTTGTAATGTATGTGTACTGTAAAGGTTGTCTGCAAAAGGGAACCTTACGTCATGCAGTTAACAGCACACTAAAGAATAGGAATCTGCCAAGGGATGGCTTTTTCCAGTGACCTAGATAGTGATCCTTTAATCAAGCAGGATCAAAAGCGGTAGTACCTATTACCTCTATAACACTGAGGAGGCGATCGTTCCTGTGCGGCAGAAGGTTGAAGGTGCCCAGGCAGAACACTCCACGCCATGCGAGGCACTCCTCCCAGTCATCCAGGTGGAACAGCTTCGGCATCTCATGGTAATCCTCATCTGCGTGACAAGAGTATTGGTTTAAAAGGGGGCCTTTTTTGTATTCAAATTTTTGTCTTCAAATCTGTCTGACCACTAAAATAGGTTATTATTGGTTATTTTTATTGTTTTGTTATTGTATGTTTTGTATTAATAATAGTATTTTTTTGCATTGTATTTTCTGGTGTACAATAAATTACTTAATATAAATAAATAAATTATTCGTTTATCCACTCCATAAAGTCCACCCTAATGTGAATACGCGGTAACGCATGTCCGAGAATCCACCCCAGGCCTAGTTTTATAAAAGGAATTTACAGGCTTAGGGTGGATTCTCGGACATGCGTTTCCGCGTATCCACCTAAGGCTGGATTTATTAAGGTGGATAAACGGAATAACCGACTAAAATTCATCAGAATCTCTCTACGTATACCTTGAAGGTTACTTTCGATTCACAACCCCGCCGCGGGATGAACTCAGCAACAGAGGCTCCGTTCGAGTCGAGTCCGAACATAGTCATGCAATTTCAAAGCAAACACGTGAGAAAAACGTTAAACAAAAGTTAACATAATATAGGTACACATAATACCTACACATAAACAACAGGATCTATCGAGTGCCTTTGACTTTGAAACCTGGGATCTAATTACTGTACGATTCCTTAAGATAGTTGAGTTATATGTATATTGTATATAATCATTTTAATTAAGTTAATAATAAGATATAAAAAAAATGGAAAATCCAAAAGTGCACGACTCCTATTGCTCGTTTGATCGTATAAAAACAAAATTGTTTTGTTACACTACACAGTATTTAAACATTATTTTTACCTTTTTTATTTTGTTATTAATTGTAAAAGGATTTACCTCTCACTAAATACACAATCGCCCAATATGAAGATCGCTGAGTTGCTGCCCTACATTTTGTTCAATAGGTCGAAGTGCAAATGCAAGTGCAGCAAAAATGACGACAATGAACATTTTCTTGTAGACTAAAATTTAGGTAATCTGGTATTCTATAATCAAACTTCGATTAGGTCTCATCTCTTTTATTCTATAAGTAATTAATGTAATTTTTTAAATTAAATATTTAATTAAATACTTTCCTAAGTTGATTGACTGCAGCTAACGTAATTCACTCATCAACAACTTGATTATTTGTATTTATAGACGCTGTGATTGAACCGAAAGCTTGACACTGATTAAAAAGAGCCCAGTCCACAGCAAAAGAACGCTTACATTTGTTTCCGTAAGGTGTGGGTGAAACTTGCAGCAGGTTGACTTCCTGTTCATTTTACAGAGTGCATCTGTGCAGGTCACACTAAAGCGAGTAGGTTTTTGCAAGTATAAAGTTGTAGTACCTACAAAATGGAATACAGGATACTATCTACAAACTTGTTGAATGAAATAAAATTCCGCAAACAAGTTTTAGTGGCCTACAGATGTAAGGTAAGGTTCTATTTGATTCTAGTTTTTCCATCTGGAATCTGTCAGCAGCAGCCCGGAGCCGACACTCGTGCCCGGCTGAGGGCAATAGGCTCGCCCCCTCTTACATGCAATTTGAACAACTGGCGAAGTGTGGGTGGTAGTACTAAAGGCTCTACGGGGAATACAGTTACTTATACATAAAAATATAACTTCGATACTCAGGAAATAAAATAAAACCTCAAATAAACCGTTTACTACCGCCACATTAAATTAAAATGTCCTGCCCATAACACTCGGGGTCACAGCAGCAATAGTTCCTAATGCATCGCTTACAATGAGCAGTAAAGTAAAGAGCATAGTTTCACGGCTAGTATAAGGCTTTGGCCGGCAGTTAGTGCGCGTGGTTCCGTGCTGACGGCGTTGTGGTGGGCAGTGAGTCAGACGCCTTAGTGGGTGGTGTGATGATGATCACATCATGAGAGCGATAATTGGTCCGGTATCAAGAGTGCTGTAGGTATATTTGCAAAATTATCGATGTTATCGAGTAGATTTATTTATTTACATGTTGGGCAAGTGGTAGCGAATGTGAGCTGAGCATGAGGTCTTGGACTCGATGTGCGGCTCGAAGAGTGTTGTTGGATTTATCCATTTAGAGTTCCTCAGATCAGCTCAGAGTCTGGGTTTGTGCCCGGATGTTGAAAATAGGCTTGACAACATTACATGGGACTTTAACAATCTGGCGATGTATGGGGTGTATGTGTGGGTGGGTGCATCTCTGCCTACGCTTTTGGGGGATACAGTCGTGATATTTTTCGATGCGATTCCCGCACAATATCACATACAGGCACGGCAGATGTCTGTATGTGCGATTGTGCACATAGACCACTGACCCTTTTGAACAAGGTACTTGTATAATACAGGGCAGTGACATAGACCTATCCACTAATATTATCTTTGAATGTTTCACTTCTACAAAATATTTCATAAAACCTCCTCACCATTTATTCTAAAGCCAGCGACGGCCACCACCATCGCTGTCAAAACCACCCACATGATGACCATCACTGTCACTTAATGTGAAAAAACCACTGTTAAACTCAATGCACTTTTTAATAAAATGATCTTTTAAAGAAATCTCTAACAGATAACGATCAACACGTGTTTAATCAAATAAGATAATTGTCGACCACCTGTGGCTGTACCGTCCGCTGATAAGTTGTGAGTAAATGACCACCGCTGACGTGTGGTCTGTTTTATATAGTGAACTGTCACTCGATGCACTGAGAGTACGTCGCGATGGTCTGTGCAAATACTTTAATACTAAAGCTTTACCATGTCCGGGGTTTACCCCACTTAGAGCGGTTCTGCACTACATCCGATCCGAATCCGAGAAATGCTGGTCCGAAGTGACCGTAGTCCTATTTGTATAAGGGGTTGCGCACTAGATCCGAACATTCCCAATTCGGATTGAAGCCGGACCTTTAACTCAGATTCGGATTGGATGTAGTGCGAAACCGCTCTTACTGTTGCTTAGGTATATGTTATTTTAGTGCAGTTGAGTTTATCTAGGCATAAGTGGTCCAATTTGAGTACTTTTTCCAAGTTGGTAATACCCAGCTAGAGTGAATAGGGCTCTTGTTGATTAATGCCAGCTTCGAAATATCTAGATGTAAATACTAGACTTTATTTATCGGTTGGAAAGATAGCTAAATTTAAAGTTAAATTAAGTAAAAAAAAATATTTCAAATAGACACTTTGAGCGTCAAAATTTACTTACAAAAACAGAATTGATTATATAGTTGCCCATTCCAAAATATATCTTTTGGAATGGCAAAGTATATCGTTTACATAGTAATAAGGTAATAATGTCGCAAAACGAGGCGGGGGGCTCAGTAGCCGTGGCTTGGTCACCCACGGTGAAGCGAACAGGAGCCCAAGGAGGGGCCGCTCGTCAGGGCTTTTGCCGGTAAGCTGACGATGCGACGTAGCGACCAACAAGTAGGTTGCGGTGCCGGTTGGGCGACATCGCAACTGAGGCGGGCTGTGACGTCGAATGGGAGGGCGCCGCTCTCCCTACCTTCCGCGGCCTTGACGGGGTCGCCACCGTCTGATGGCGGATGCGGTGGGCCCGCAAGAGAGGAGGAGTGTTGGTATGACGTTGGCCGCTCTCCCCATCCTCTGCAGCCGAAAATTGGCAGGCGGCGGGGCCAATGACCTGACCCGTCGCAAGGGGGACCAAGGGTGCCCAGACACTGGGTCGTCTGGCGCCCATGTGCTGGTTTGGTCTCTGGGGTGATCCCAGGTTCACGGATGAGTGCTAACGCGTGCCCGTGTTTCCGCCGTAAGCTGCAGAGGAGGACACACATACATAACTGCAATAACTCCCCGTGATAGTGCAGAATGCATGAACATTTCTCCACGTAAAAAAAAAGGGTGTTGTGGCGCAAAATGCGAGAAGACGACCAGACGATACCCAGTACCTATAATAGGCGGCTCAGTCAATGATTTAAAAAAAGCGCAATATATAAGTCAATGGACTCAGTTCATTGGTGTCACAAAATTGGTAGACGGGCCACCTGATTGCTAATGGCTATACAGAATAGGTATACCTAGTATTTGTTTATGGCATGTTTGGCCCATATTCTGCATTGGATATCTATAGATACATAAACTTCTCACACTTAATGATAATAATAACCACGACTGCAAACTACAAGCGTTTAGAGTTGGAACAGCACGTACCTAGGAGGCCTGGGCTCATGGGCTGTACGACTGACCTACTTAACTACAATATATCACCTGATCCTTGAGCTTACAAAGCGGACGTAAACTTGTTAATAATCAATATCATGTTTTTCCCCTAAAGGACCAAGTATGGCCGATATAAGGAACATTCTAATAGCACTTCGACAATGACGCACGCGCATTGTTCTCGATTACCGTGTAGTACTCAGTGAGAGCTACAAACTTTTCCGTCGTTCAATAGTGTGAGTACCTAGGCACTCACACTATTGAATGACGGAAAAGTTTGTAGCTCTGAACAATTGAGTGAATTTCTATAGATAAGGCGAAAGCGTCGGGGTGGCCCACGAAATCCAAATTTTCTAACTTTTATTGCAATTTGCAGGTTCGCGGCCGTAACAAATATTTATTTATAGAATTATAATGCATGAAACGAGCCTCCCCGAGTGGCATTAATTATATTATGGTACGAGTACTGCGATACAAAACGCGCACCCTGGAGAGCTAGCACTTGGTAACGCTGAGAGTCTAGCTGACTAATCCTTTCAACACGATGGTACACTTGGAGCTGGTGTTGAAATGAAGTTGCTTCATTTATCTAGGACACAAATTATTTATTTTCATTTTGCCATCTTGGTTAGGCCATTGAGAATAAAAGCTTGTAAAAATGTGATCGACAGAAGAATTTTATATTTTACAGAACTTAGCAACTAATATGGGGAATCCTTCTAATACCTATTTGTATGTACATACTTTGTAAATTTTAATTTATTACGTTTTTTTTTTAATTTATAGACATAGGCATAGGCCGGAGTCGCGGGCAAAAGCTAGTCTAAAATAATGATCACCATTGATTTACTAACATCAATAAAACAAAATTTTAATTGACGTATGTAGGAAAAACATGCATGACAAAAACAAGATTATTAAATAGATAATAACTTCCGAGTAAACTAAAAATAGAACTTGGTAGGTTCATTGGAATGGAACTTAGTACTTACATGAAAAACCAGTCAAGTGCGAATCGGACTCTCGCGCACCGAGGGTTCCGTACAAAGTAGGTACTTATGTAAATAGTTTATCACAGGAAAACATTTTTTTTTGTAATGTAACTACAATTTACGGTTTTCGGATTTTTTCCTTTACTTGGGCATGACATTGCATCTTGCCAAATTTCATGATTATAGGTCAACGGGAAGTACCCTATAGGTTTTGATTTCCTTGTGAGTGTCAAAATATGCGGCATAAACGGAACATAAAAGCCTGTATCTTTTGATTGCGTTGACTTAGAAGTTTGATTTTTTCACTGCTTTAAGGAATTGAGAGCAGTGGTGGCCCAGTGGTAACAGCCGCGACTTACGAGTTGTAGATCGTAGGTTCGAACCCAGACAGGCCCTTTACTTTATGTAAATTATTCCATCACCACTGCTCTCAAAACGGTGAAGGAAAACATCGTGAGGAAACCGGCATGTCCTAGAATCAAAAATTCAAAGACATGTGACATCTACCAACCCGCACTGGGCCTGCGTGGTGGATTAGAGCCCACTCCCTCTCACCGAGAGGAGACATGTGTCCCAGCAGTGGGAACGTTATAGGGTGATTATGTATGTTATGTAAGGGATTGCAGCCCTGAGTATTTAATATTAATTTCCGTTTCCGTTTTCCGGGTTCCGTTTTTTTCCTTTTGAGGTACGGAGCCCTAATTTTCGGCATCGAGTTCTTAAATCAGTCGAGAACATCGTTGTATACTTACATAGGCACACACGCGGTACACAATACAAGTTACCTACTAGGTACATATTGTATACTTACACTGTGGTAGCGTAGCGTTGTAGTGTAGCTCAAACTCACTGCAGTGCTATTCTCTAAAAGACAATTTCATAATGATATAATAATAATATCGTTTATTTATAAAAATGGTGCAGTTTACAGTAACATAACTTAAAAATTATAGTGGACACAGTCGCTCATTTGCCTGAACTAGGTAGAACCTGTGTTTCAGGCTAGAAAAATGCTAACAATTTTAAAATATAAAAATAAAAACTGATATGACTAATTAAAATTAATATTAACATAAAAGACTAACATGTTTTATTTACAGACAACGAGTAAATCCTCTGTCTTACTGTATGATATGCTAAGTAAAAATTGCAGAATAAGTACTCTTTTTACAGTCGTAATTATTTAATTTATAGATACTTAATTTCCTATTTAATTTATTGTACAGAAATGGGCCTAAAAAAGTATAGAATCTGTTTACAAAGACATACTTAGATTTGACTCACATACAATAACATTCCGTCATACATACTTACGCATTTGACTCACATACAATATCATTCCGTCTCTTATTAGTACTTTCAATGTTATAGGAGAGCATGGTGTGCTGTTGAAAAGCTGGCGAACAGTCAGCACGTTACAGGATTTGTATAGCAGATCTGTAGGATAGAGAAAGGGATGGAAGTTTGCTACTTTTAAAATTGCTCTCTGTGCTCTTTCAAGAGGCAGTAAGTAAGTTTTTGGTGCTCCACCCCATGAAGTGATACAGTACTGTATTACAGATTGACCTAGGGCCAAGTAAACTTGTGACACTAGTTTTTTATCTGCAATTGCTCGCAATTTTTTAAAAGCAAAAATTAACTTGCGCACTATTGTAACCAAACTCTCAATATGTGGTCTAAATGAGAGCGACTCGTCTATTATAACCCCGAGATATTTTATGTTACATGTTTTGGGGATAAAAGGACACTTACATATGCTGACTGAGCGGAGTCCGCAGTGATGGGCGTACAGAGTAATATAAAAATGCGGTTTGCGGATGGAGAAGTGAATATATTTTGTCTTGTCGGCATTTAATGTTAGCAAGTTGCTTTGAAGCCAGTTACACACAGTGTTGAAACCTATTTGAGCATATTCGTACAATTCGCTATTTGTTTTAGCGGTGAATATTAACGCCGTGTCATCAGCATACGATATAATTTTGCCTTGTTTAATGTTTAAACTACACAAAAATCTTGACTTGTGTTTAAGTTATCGTTGTAGGTATTGTAAATAATAACTTCGTAGATTGCCTTATATACCGGGAGCCGGTGACAGTAAAATTGCACTTACACGGATTCTAAAGTTTCGTATACGAATAAATAGTATTTAATTATAGGTACAAGATGAGCCCGGTGTGCCAGGTCTTATCCTGGCAGAAGTATTTTTAATTTTTTTTATATTTTTAAAAATTCCTTATAATTTGCACTTACACGGATTGTGATGTTTTATATATCATTTTATTGCAAATTTTGTGTACTTTCTAAAAAACTTGGTGTGACAGCTCTCATCCTGGCAGAAATGTTTGTCACACCGACTTTTAATAATGAAAGTTCAACAAATGCACTTATCGCGGAATTAGGTTTTCTTGGTTTTAATCTCTTCCTTTCTACTTCTACTCTTGAAATATCCCGGTGTGACAGCTCAAAACTTGGCAGAAATATCTGTCACACCACTTTGTATTACGGCTTCAACACCTGAAAATCATGAGAATGATGCATACCTACCGAAATAAATTAATACCAGGAAGGAAAGTGAAGGTGAAATTTTTTTCAAATGTATTGGTGAAAACTATTATCTACTATTAACTATTATTAACTAACTAAACTATTATCTACTATTAACTATTATTATTATCTACTATTAACTATTATCTACTATTAACTATTATTACTATTAACTATTATTACTATTAACTATTATTGAAATCGTTTAAACAGCAGATATTTTCAAAAATATTTTCAGCAGATATTTTCGTTTTTTTTAAGCTCGCATTTTACTAACAAATATGGATGTAATCTTAGGATGAATCTGAAATAAATTATTATTATTATTATTAAAAAATAAATGGACGAACTTCATAATAATACCTAGTAAGGATAGCTCTCCTTAAAAAAGAATAGTAGAAAGAGAAAGAATTGTAGATGGCATAGACTATATTTTGTGTCGAAAATTAAAAAGAGAATTAAAGAAAATTCCAGTATGGATCATTCTCATGATTTTCAGGGGTTGAAGCCGTAATACAAAGTGGTGTGACAGATATTTCTGCCAAGTTTTGAGCTGTCACACCGAGATATTTCAAGAGTAGAAGTAGAAAGGAAGAGATTAAAACCAAGAAAACCTAATTCCGCGATAAGTGCAAAATTTGTTGAACTTTCATTATTAAAAGTCGGTGTGACAGACATTTCTGCCAGGATGAGAGCTGTCACACCAAGTTTTTTAGAAAGTACACAAAATTTGCAATAAAATGATATATAAAACATCACAATCCGTGTAAGTGCAAATTATTAGGAATTTTTCAAAATATAAAAAAAAATTAAAAATACTTCTGCCAGGATAAGACCTGGCACACCGGGCTCATCTTGTACCTATAATTAAATACTATTTATTCGTATACGAAACTTTAGAATCCGTGTAAGTGCAATTTTACTGTCACCGGCTCCCGGACTATTAGAGGCAGAAGTCTGAGATAATATGTACCTATGTGTCTACATCCTTCCCAATGATTTTTGGTAACTTCCATTAGCCAAAAATGATAGTGGGCATAATATCTGAAACATCAGGAATTCAATAGGCTTTTGTCGGTGTGTAGTGAGTACCCATCATATCTCAAAAAACCTAGAAGTAAACAAACCTTTAGCCTCTTGGTGAAGTGATCACGCCACACAAACTACGTGAGATTAAATTCTATGGTCCGTCAGCCAGGCACACCGTTAGTACTCGATGACTTGACACACTCGGTTATCTCTTCTAATTGAATAGATTCGTCGCAGTCTTTACTACACTTTATCTACAATCGCTCATAATAGCAAACAATCGATGCGTATTTTCATTAGTCTAGCTATTTTAAACGTGAATGCTTTATTTTATTTACTGTTCGTGCGTGACGCGCTCGCGCTTCAGGCTATATAAGGACTTACTAGTCTAGGGGCTAAAGAAAAAAAAAACACATTGAGACTCTGACCGAGTTTCTGTTTTGCTTTTTTATTTTAAATCCCCACAAAATATTAATGTTTTGACAACTAATATACTAGCTTTGACGTTATATAAAACGATCAATAGAATAAGCTTTTATAGTACATTACGATATTAGTGCGTTAAGATGGTTATAACCAATACGCACGTATATCGTAGGTACGACGCCGACGTTTTTTAACACATTTGCGAGGAAACAGAAAACAAATATTTTATATTTTGTTCATTTTTAATTATTGAAACAGTTAGTGAAATTACAATTATTAAAATGATACGTAGTTGTAGTTGGTTTTTTAATAAAAGTATGTATTACTATTCATAATGTCATTGTTTTGTGTTAGGGTAAATGTTGGAGACGACGAAACTTCTTGAAAGGCGGCAGAAGAGCATTGTGATTCGTCA
Organism: Luperina nickerlii; assembly: GCA_963855955.1. Classification (NCBI taxonomy): domain Eukaryota; kingdom Metazoa; phylum Arthropoda; class Insecta; order Lepidoptera; family Noctuidae; genus Luperina; species Luperina nickerlii. Next base: position 728,947 of record OY979682.1, on the reverse strand, counting down.
TTAATTGTATTTTTTTTTTAAATTTCAAATACACTTAATCTGTGAATGCACACTGTTGCTGTTGCTTTCCCGCCATTTTAACAGCGTGCCAGCGCTGCCTACTGACTGGCGCCGAGCGGCGATTAGTTCGAAATTTGAATAGCAACAGCGCGCTGCTCACGGAGTCGTGCGGCGGCGATCAGTTCCAAATTTGAAATGGCAAATAATACTGTTATGGAATTTGTATGGACTACAACTTAACTATTTGCTTTGGTAACACACGCGTTTTTTATGACCCTCTTTACATATTTAAAACCGGTGGAATTACATCAGCTTTACGAGCAAGGGTGTTAGAAAAATATTATTAAAATCTCGATTATCAATGTAAATGTTTGCTTGGTCAATCCCTAGCATCAGTGGGTTGACACTGGCGGCTCACTCCAAGCAAGTTTTCACAGTGAGATTTTTACAGAATCGACATGCCCAAAAATACCCAAAACCAAACTACCAAACTCACTTCACGCTTGACAAACAGTCCTACACCAAAGACTCGTACACATAGACTAGACAAAGGCAAAATACACACTTAACAGCTTTATAAAAATATCGTAATACAAAGGGAATTTAGTGCATGCAAGCTCTTGAGTTTCGATTTAACCGGGTTCCAAGCTGTGCAAATTTCATGCAAATATGACATTTATAGGTACATTACGATATTAGTGCGTTAAGATGGTTATAACATGCGAGGCGGAATTTCAGCCCGAGCCGAAGGCGAGGGCGTATCTAATTGAGCCGAGCATGTTATAACCAATACGCACGTATATCGTACGACGTTTTTTAACACATTTGCGAGGAAACAGAAAAAAAAACATTTTATATTTTGTTCATTTTTAATTATTGAAACAGTTAGTGAAATTACAATTATTAAAATGATACGTAGTTGTAGTTGGGTTTTTAATTATGTTTTTATTATTATTATTCATTTATTTATTTAGTTTTCTTATTTTATTACATTTTTAAATATTTCTTAAAATATAAAAATAAGTAAAAAAAACATTTAAAAATATAAAAAAATAGTTTTCCGCCGGTGTCGGGACCAGGGTCCAAGCTACCGGTGGTTAGGGCTCCAGAGACAGGAACCTCCTCACAATGCGAGCCGTATCGAGGAGTACTGCCTTCTGAATCAGGCCCTTGATCCAACCGCCTAACGAGAGCCTCGATAGATGTTGATCGAGGCTTTCGGCTATAAGACCATTGGCCGACACGACAATCGGCACAATGATAGCCGAGCTCACATTCCACATGTCAACAACCTCGTGTGCTAAGTCGAGATATTTAATTTGTTTCTCTTTCTCAGCTTTCACGAGGTTACCGTCATGCGGAATGGTAACATCGACAATCATTGTGCGGCGCGCTAATCGATCTATCACCACTATATCAGGCTTATTGGCAACAATAGTCCTGTCAGTAATGATAGATCGATCCCAGTACAACGTGACATGGTCATTTTCAAGAACTGGGTCGGGCACATACCTGTAATACGGTACTTACCTCAGAATCCACAAGCTTATAAATTTCAAAGCAAGTTGCTTGGTGAATAATCCTGGCCACTTGGTTATCTTGGTTATGTCTGTGCAAGTACTCGCCGTTAGCCAGACGAGAACAACCAGAGACAATATGTCTGATAGACTCACCCGGACGGTGGAATTACGGTTATTATTATTATTATTACTATTCATAATGTCATTGTTTTGTGTTAGGGTAAATGTTGGAGACGACGAAACTTCTTGAAAGGCAGCAGAAGAGCATTGTAATTCGTCTTTAGTTGTAATTTTTATTTTATTTTAAATAAACTCAATCTGTGAATGCACACTGTTGCTTTCCCACCATTTTAACAGCGCGCTAGCGCTGCCTGGCGCCGCGCGGCGATTAGTTCAAAATTTGAATAGCAACAGCGCGCTGCTCACTAGCTGGAGTCGTGCGGCGGCGATCAGTTCCAAATTTGAAATGGCAAATAATACTGTTATGGAATTTGTATGGACTATAACTTAACTATTTGCTTTGGTAACACACGCGTTTTTTATGACCCTCTTTACATATTTAAAACCGGTGGAATTACATCAGCTTTACGAGCAAGGGTGTTAAAAAAATATATCAATATTAAAATCCGACTAGTGACAACCCTAGACCCAGGTAAAGTTGTGTCACTCAAGTTTCCAAAACAGTGCACAACATTGCCTACTAAGTTATTTTAATGAAATCGTGTCCTTTTAATAAAAATATCAAGCAATATGGAAAGTAGATAGTATTTTCTTACCCTGGGATGTTATAGCTGCACGAAAACACCTTTTCTTTAGCTAAAACTTCAAAAGTTACGCGACACTAAAAATTTTCACCTACTCGCACCGCTGTTTGTCGCACAACTGACAGAGTAACAATGAAGTTATCATTACAAAAAATGAAAAATATGTTGCCCTGATAATGTAAAATCACTACCAAATGGTAGAAAATACGAAAAAACTAAGCAAACGCGAAATATCGCAATTGAAACGAAATAGGCAAACTTGGGCTTAGTTGGCAAAGTTGCAGCGTTTTACGGTACTTACATTTTATTATTTTTGTCAAGACTACGTACGAATATAATATAGAGCTTTTGGATTTGACAGTTAGAAGCGAGGCTGTGGGCGAGGCTGTAGGTGATTTCGACGCTGTTTTTTTACGGAATGCCCAACAAGCCTGTTTGTTGCATTTCCATAAATCTTAGTAGGTATCTGGTATGGTATTAGAGCAGCGGTGGCCTATTGGTTACAGCCCGACTTACTTACGAGTTGTACGTTGTAGTTTTGAACCCAGGCAGGCAATTTATTTTGTGTAATTCATTTCATTAATACTGCTCTGAAAAACGGTGAAGGAAAACATCGAGAGGAAACCGGCATGTCCTAGAACCAAAAAATCGAAGACATGGGACATCTGCCAACCCGCACTGGGCCCGCGTTGTGGTTTACGGCCCACTCCCTCTCACCGAGAGGAGGCCTGTGTCCCAGCAGTGGGAACATTAAATGATACGGAATCAAAGTAAATTTGGTATTAAATGGACATGTGTTTGTTTAAGGGCCCACGAGGGCTTTATTTAGGTACTCCTAAAACTTAGGTAAACTTGGGTCTGTAACTCTATTTGGTAAAAAAGTTTTTTTTTAACCGCTATCTAAGCGAGGGGAGTGCGTGTCTGACCTCTCACAATGAATAGTTCCTAGGTTGAGATGAATTAATCCCAAAAACAAACTTGATATTGTAGTTGAAAAACATGATCTACGGTCAATTTTATTCTCCAACTGCAAATGTAAGTTTCTAATCGAAAAAAAAATATTTTGTATGTGATAAAACTACTAATTAACGATTTTCGGATTGTTTCCTTTAATTGTGCTGTGAATTCTTACTTCTTGCTAGAGTTCATGATTATAGGTCAACGGGAAGTACCAGAAATATTGATTTATTTGAGAGTCAAAATATGTCGCATAAATGGCCGTAGGTATTACGTATTGCGTTGACTTCTAAGCTTGATTGTTTTAGAGTTTCAAGGGACCGTAGACCTGCGTACTTGATATTCATTTCAACTTGATACCTCCACACATTCCTGAGAAAAAAGAACTTGACAGACGGTTGGACGAAACATTTTTTCCTTTTGAGGTACGATACAAAATTATTCACAGGTGTTAATTGTTCACAAAATTACTTCATTCTGTAGATGTGATGTAATGGGTGTCTCAGTAAGAGTGCACTTTTTAAATTTAGAATATATTTTTTTTAGTTCAAGTGGCAACTCTGAAATTCCACAGCCGTCACCTATGTTTATTCCGATTATTAAAAATGGAGCGCTTTTCGAAAGAACAACGCGTTATAATGAAGAATGTTACTAGGTATGCCAAATCGCTTGAAATTTTGTCACAGTAAAGCCTGTATGTATACAAATACACTAGTTTTTGTTGTAGTCAAAAATACCTAGTAGTTTTGATTTTATAGGCATTCAAAGTTTCGAAAAATATCGAGACCCGCTAACAGTCACGTGACCGCTTGTGATGTCATGTCACAACGCCCCGCGCGGGCCGCGGCCCGCTTAGTATCAAGTCGCCAGCGGTTATAATAGGTGTAATAGCTTGCGCAGTATTTTGTTGTGTTTTCGTCCGCGTATTAAGTTAATAGTCTAATAATAGTAAATATTATTCGATTAATAAAATGGATGAAGGATTCGAAAAAGGGCAATCAGATAATCTACCTAAAATAGATGGATTTAATGGTTGCGCATTATTTATCTACAAATAGTGATTTCGTTGCCGCCGAAATGCGAGGAATAAAAATGCAAAGTAAACTTTCCTTGCTACTACTTAATCTACTTATGCTTAATAGTTTATCTGTTCTAAATTGTTTTATCAAAACAAAATACCCAACTAATGTCGTAATGGAAGAATGCAACTCAAATAGTAGAAGTACCTACCTACCATTAAATTTTTACCTTAAAGACAACAAAATGTATTCTAGTTTTGTAGCTATAAGTAGGTACGTATGTATATATAGGTAAGTACTGCTCTTCTTAGTAAATTTAAATGAATACATACATTGATTTATTGCAAACTAGCTTCCGCCAGCAGCTTCGCCCCCGTTTCCCTCGGGAACTGTACATTTTCCCAGGATTAAAAGTAGCCTATGTGTTATTCCAGACTTCGTCCAGATCCGTTATCCAGTAGTTTTTGCGTGAAAGATAACAAACACACACACACTCACAAACTTTCGCATTTATAATATTAGTAGGAAGTAGGATAGGTACTTAGGATGTAGATGTAGTGGGTTGAACGTTACAGATGTACTAAACCTTTTTTTATTCGTATTTTTTTACTAACAAAATACGTAAGGCCATTTTATTTAATTAAATTTTTTTTTGCAAATGTAGATGTTCGAACGGATGTACTAAACCTTTTTTATTTATTTGTATTTTTTTTACTAACAAAATACGTAAGGCCATTTATTTTTATTTGAAACTTATTTCAGATCGGCAAGATACTGCTGCCTATGGCGATGATGCTATTGGTTATGTTCAAGTAAAAAGAGTAGGTGATGTATGTACGGTTAAATGTAGAATCACGCCAGAACACCGCTTCAATCGAACGAACAATCTTCATAGCTTTTTTTTATCCATTTTTTTCGCATTTTAACGTCTTTTGGAACTATAAACAAGGTTTACAAAGTTCGTTCATTACGACAATCGAGTCATAACTATGGTATTTTTATTGCAAAATGAAATTCATTATGTTTACAATCACAATTTTTTTGGTGGTATAACTACTTAAAATTTTAAGCTTTTCTGAATTTTTCTGTTACCTGTGCTGTAAGCTATTGCTTCTTACCAAATTTCGAGATTCTATGTCAACGGGAAGTGGTCTTTAGGTTTTAATTCCCTTGCGTGTAGTTGCGAGTTTCAAAATATGCGGTATCAATGGTTGTACTTTTGCGTTTTGCGTTTTTGCGTTGACTTAGAATTTTTTTTTTTTTCACGGGTTAAAGGCAATTAGATCTAAGTATTTGATATGAATTTCAACTTGATAGCTCTACGCGTTCATGAGGAAAAAAGTAATAAGTTTATATTTATTAAAAAATAAATATATATTTTGTAATGTAACTAAAAATTTAAGGTTTTCGGAATTTTTCCTTTATGTGTGCTATAAAACGTTGCTTCATGCCAAATTTCAAGATTCTAGGTCGACTAGAAGTACCCTTTAGGTTTTGATTCCCTTGCGAGTACTTGCGAGTTTCAAAATATGCAGCTTAAATTGCTGTTTCTTTTGATTGCGTTGACATAGAAGTTTGATTTTGTTACAGCTTAAAGGTATTATAGACCTGAGTATTTGGTATGAATTTCAATTTAATACCTCTACGCGTTTATGAGGAAATGGGTAGTAAGTTTAAAATTATTAAAAAAAAATATATTATGTGATGTAACTAAAAATTTATGGTTTTCGTAATTTTTCCTTTATCTATGCTATAAGACGTTGCTTCGTACCAAATTTCAAGATTCTGAGTTCACGGGAAGCACCCTGTAGGTTTTGATTCCCTTGCAAGTGTCGAAAATTTGCGGCATAAACGGCTGTATCTTTTGATTGCGTTGGCTTAGAAGTTTGATTTTTTCACAGCTTCAAGGGACAGTAGACCTGAGTAATTGATATAAATTTCAGCTTCATACCTCCACGCGTTCCTGAGAAAAAGGGTCTTGACAGACGGACGGACAGACGGACAACAAAGTGATCCTATAAGGGTTCCGTTTTTTCCTTTTGAGGTACGGAACCCTAAAAACAACTTTTCCGGCGAATTGGTAGTTGTATTTTTACATTGAGGCACAACGCATGATTTCCTAGTATTTGGATTGGACATTTTTTAAAGTATTTAGGTATAATTTCGACGGCACGGGCGCGCGACCGCGAGCGGACTGAGTGAGCCAGACTGAGCGTGTTGTGCGATGACGTCACACCGTCACCGGCAGCCCGCGTCGTGCGGTTACAACTTCTTTTATTTCTAAATCGGAAACTAATTGACGTATCGAAGTAATTCTTTCACTAGTATTTTTTATTTTTGACAGAGAATATGGAGTGCTAATAATCAAAATTAGGTAACATTCTTCATTGTGAAAACTCTTTACAAAAATGGGAAAGTTAGCTGAAATCGCTCGAAAACTCTTTTCAGCCGAGAAAATGCACCTAATGTGTCAACCAGATCGTGCGATTTAACCCTTGCGATTTTTTTCTTTGGAGTTTTATTGAAATCTCGGGTTTATACGAAATAACCAGAAACAATTCCTGAGCTCAAATCAGAGATCCAACGCGTCATCGGTGAGGTACAGCCACAACTCTGTGTAAGGTGCAGCGCAGACGACAGACTATCCGTGACGGACTTTTTAGTCTGTGAAAATAGAACCTATGCAATTATATGCAGTAACGCACACGATGCGCAAAAAGTCCGGCGCACAAAAAATCCGTGTAATTCGGGCAGACCGCACCGCGCTGGGCCGCGTCAAACTCAAACTCTCAAACTCAAACTCAAAGCATTTATTTCAATTAAACCATTTACAGGCACTTTTGAATTGTCAAGAAGTCGGTCAGTCAGAAAATATGAAGCTAGTTGCCCATTTCAAAGCGTAGGTACCTATGGAGAAGAATGGGCAAGAAACTCCATGGACACTCTTTTTAAATCATATTTTACAAAAATATTAGTTACATCATTACTTTTGATATTAAAATTATATAATGTGAGAATGATGTAAAAAATTAAAAAAGACGTACGCGTTAAAAGCGTCCAGAGTACAACAAATAGTACTTAACAAACAACAATCCAAAATTAAAATAATTAAAAATAAGCCGAGGCAGCGTCGCTCCGCACAAAAAGTCTGTGAAAAATATTGAACGTTTGCTTCAACGCGCGCTAACGCAGACGGAGCACACTTTAGTCGGCAATCTGCATTTGGGTGGCATAGGGGTGGAAGTAACGCACGCGATCTATTATCATGGCGCCAGAGGTCGATGTAACGATGTTAATTCAAGAAGAGAAGACCAATACACCTCCTCATTGTTGTTTCTGAATGAGTCAAAGCAGGTCTTAAAATAAATAGCAACTCATCAAATGTAGTAACAGACATTTTACCTAATTATAACTTAACTTAATATTTGAAAATTTTTTCCGGATGTTGTTTCAGAGTTGCATGTTTAGTATGGAACTGTCCCTTCAGTAATCTTTCCGAAAGTATAGGATGTACCCAAAATTGTCTATTTCTTCTTCTTTTTCTGTACTTCATGTACAAAATAATACTTCGCGATCTCTGCACGATTTCCATAGCGTCTACGTCCCTACAGCTCTGCCGACAGAATGATCGAAGATGTGCGTCGTGTGCGTTGAGTCTGTGAAAAATCCGCGACAGACTTTTTGCGCGCCATGCAGACTTTTTGTGCGCCGCAGACTCGATCGCACAAAAAGTCTGCCATCTGCGCTGCACCTAAAAGTCATGAATAATTTCATGAAAAGAGTGATGGCCTGTCATCAGAGCCATGGAGGCCATTTGCTGGATATTTTATTCCATACTTAATCGGAACATGTCTTCTTTACAATCCAATAAAAATATCACAAATCTCTCATAAAATACATGCTTTTATTTTAAAATGAAAAAGTGCACTCTTATTGAGACACCCTATAGATGTATAAATTACTTACACAATTATGATGATAAGGTTTTTTATTTGTATCAGAATAGATTTGCGCATGTATATATGTATTCTTGTAGTTTTCCGTCATTATAATGAGCGAGAAACTTCATAACGTAACAACAAAAAAAAAGGTTCTAGTTATTTCGTTCTGTATAAAAACATGTTTGGTTGAAAGACTCGTATGGTATGACGCAGTTGGAATAAACAACGAACAAAACCTTCCGATACCTACGTTACAGTGGTTCTAACTATGCGGCAACCGGTTCCGACTCACTGGAACCTCAGCTGGCCTGGCAAGCATCGCAAGATACAAGACTCAGCCCACTATCGACCTCCGGTCTCCGGGGGGGAGTGATGTAGCGGTATCTACAACGCCACATGCAAACAACGCGTCATACTGACGTCACGCAAATCCTGCATCGCGCAAACAGAGTTTACCGCGCAACTAGCATAGATACAACGGCCCGACATGAATCAACGGGCAGTTGCCCGCCAGACACAACACCCGTCTGGTCGGAGGATCCTCCCTTTTCTATGGAGATTGAGTGAACTTTACACCCTGTTCCTCATACCTCTATAGAGTCATACTATGCTCAAAGAACTGATGTCATAGAAGAAAATATTGACGAAGATGCTTATGTTCCAATTATTCAGCCAAACCGAAGAAAATTAATAAATTTGCTAGATAATAAAAAAATTACGGTCACAAACAATCCAGCATATGTAAGAGTACCTTACTTCCTTCTTGGGACGGATCCTGAGACTTTCTATTACAGTTTATTAGTTCAATACAAACCTTTCCGAAGTGAAACCGAGTTACATGAGGGATTCAGTACTGCAAGAGAAGCTTTCTTAGCTGGTGAACATAGACTAAAGGCAATGAATGACCACATGGAATTATGTCGTCAACGGGACTGACAGCTTGCAAATGCCTTAATACAGGCACATGCATTGAATGTTCTAGAAGAAGCGGGAACATATTATGTAAATGAAAAAGAAGAAGAAAATAGTGAAGTACCAGATCAGCTAATAAATGATGTCGAGTTCCAAAGAGCTGAACGTGCTATGAACGGTGGTCAGCTATGTTATGTAATTTTTTTTTAATCCGTCTTCTTGGAGCAGCGGCCATATTGAATGTAGTGTGATGTTACTAAATTTATCGTTTTCTACTCTTCAAGCCCTTTCATTTGATACCGATATTAAGGGGATTGAAAAAAAATGTAATCCGCCATCTTGAAGCGGGGGCCATATTGAATTTAGTGTAATGTTATTAACTTTATCGTTTTCTACTCTTCAAGCCCTTTCATTTGATACCCATACAAAGAGGGTTGGAAAAAAAATGTAATCCGCCATCTTGGAGCGGCGGCCATATTGAAATTGGTCAAATGGTCGAAAAATGGTTAGCAAATTTTGACGGACAACTTACATACGAACAGTGCAAGCTAAATAATGTAATGTCCATAGATAATTTAGTCAACACTGTTATTTGGTACACCCCTTTAATATAGAGTTTGAGTTTATAGTCGGTAGAATAAAGAACATGGCGACGACAATAAGGTTGTTTTAATGAGTCGGATAGAATCCTAAAAATCCTGGTGCATCACATATTAAGATTCCTGGCCGAACCACGAACACAACAAGTTTGGCGACGAGGATGGAGGTCAGTGGTAAAAGTTTCATCGGAAACTTACCAGTTTTTGATAATGACGCTCAAAGTTTCGCAAGCTGGATAGAAATATTTGAAGAATATTGCACGCTAAATTGCGTCCCATTAGAGAATGTCAGCAACGTCAGGAAGTCACTATTTCTATGTCATATTGGAGTCAAGCATTACAACGTGTTACACAGTATATGCTTACCAAATAAGCCAAGTTCTAAAACAATCTCGGAATTGGCAACCATTTTGTCGGAAAAATATGATGCGCCAGGTCTAGAGTCTACAAACAGGTACTTATTCTACCGGAGGATGCAGTCAGAAGCAGAAAGTGGCACGGAATATATTGCGGCCATGCAGGAAATTGCAGCCAAATGCAATTTTGGCGGCCATGCGGAGAACGCATGCCGGGACCAACTCATTGTTGGAATCCGTAGCGAAAGTATAAGAAAAAAACTGCTGTCGATTTCAGAGCTAACTTACGAAAAAGCGAAAACTATATTCCTACAAGAAGAGTCTGTGGTGACGCAAATGAAAAATATGTCGGGTACACCAAATATTAATAAAGTCAGGAATCGTCATGATAATCCAGGTCGTCGTTACCCAAATAGTCAGAGTCAAAATCGTCAAGGTCCACCACGTCAGAGTCAAAATCGTCAAGGTCCGCCGTGTCAAAGTCAAAATCGTCAAGGTCCGTCGTGTCGGAGTCAAAATTGTCAGCATCCAGAATACCACAACCAGTCGAGTCAACAAGGTCATAACGCCAGGCACCAGTCATGCTACCGATGTGGGAGGAATCACAATCCAACAACGTGTCCAGCTCGTTCATGGAAGTGCTATGTATGTCAGCGCTTTGGTCATACGTCAAGGATGTGCAGAAATCGCAATCAAGGTAACACAAACCAAGTAACTGAAGTCGAGTCGGTTACAAGTCCTGTAAGTAATAGTGTAGACAATGTAGTTAACTTGTTAACAGATTCTTTTAACATAAATAATTTACAGTCAAGTCAGTCAATGTGTAAACTTCAGTACTACAGACAAACATGTACTTGCGTATCTTGTGATATTCCATGTGATCATAATTGTGGATTTTGTTCTAATATTAAGTTGGTAAATATTAATAGTGTCTCACATAAGCCACATATTATTAAAGTCAATGTCGAAGGATCATCATTAGAAATGGAAATTGATACAGGTGCAGCTATCTCATTGATTCCATATCAATGTTATTTAGATGTGTTCAAAAGTCATACCTTGAAGTCATGTAATATAAAATTAAATACTGTGTCAGGTCCTCTTGAAGTAGCAGGTATAATAAAAGTTAAAGTGTCCTTTAGTAAGTCAGTAGTTCCCAAGTTGTTACCACTTGTTGTAACAGCAGATAAAAAGTCTTTTATACCTTTGCTTGGGCGTGATTGGTTAGATATTTTAAACCCAGAGTGGAGAAATAATATTTTGTCAAGTAGTGCTAACAATAAAAATTATGTAAAGTCTATTCAGCCAGAAGTGAAGTCAAATAGTCAGTCTAATGTTGTACAACAGTTCATGCAAACTTATCCAAATGTGTTCAGCAAAAATGTTGATTCACACATAGAAGGTTTTGAAGCAAAATTAGTTTTGAAAGAAAATAGTACCCCAGTATTTTTAAAACCTTACCCATTACCTTATAATATTGTCCAAGTTGTCAGTGATACTTTAGATAGGCTGGAAAAAGTTGGAAAGATTTATAAAGTCAATTATTCAGAATGGGCATCACCATTGGTACCAGTCAGGAAAACCAATGGAGAGTACAGAATTTGTGTTGATTTTAAGCGTTCAGTGAATCATAATATTAAAGTTGATTCTTACCCGCTTCCCAAGCCGGAAGATGTGTTTGCCACATTGTCAGGTGGTGAAGTATTTGTTGTTTTAGATTTATCAGATGCATATACACAGTTATTAGTGGATGAGCAGAGTCAAGAATTGTTAACAGTCAATACACACAAAGGGTTATATAGATACAAACGTTTAATTTATGGCATAGCATCAGCTCCAGCAATTTTCCAAAAAGTTATGGATCAATTATTGTCTGGTATACCTAATACTGTGTGTTACATCGATGATATTTTAATAAAAGGGAAGGATTATGCAGATTGTTATAATACAGTTGTCAAAGTTTTAGAAAAGCTAAATAAACATAATGTCAGAATTAATCATGAAAAGTGTAAATGGTTTTCAAAGTCTGTAGAGTACTTAGGTCATATAATTTCAAAGGAAGGTAGGAAGCCTAGTCCATCCTTAGTAGAAGCTATTGTCGATGCAAAGTGTCCACAAAATGTTAAAGAATTGAGATCATACTTAGGTATGTTAAATTTCTATCATAATTTCATAGGGAATTTAAGTACATTAGTTAAACCTTTGCGTTGTTTAACAGAAAATAATGTTAAATGGGATTGGACACCCGAATGTCAGTCTGCTTTCACCTTAAGTAAACAAATGTTAATAAGTAGTGATATTTTAGTCCATTATAACCCGTCATTACCTTTAGTTGTATATTCAGATGCAAGTCCAGTAGGTTTAGGTGCAGTGTTGTGTCATGTTATTAATAATAATGGTAAATCTGTAGAGAAGCCAATAGCTTATGCATCATGTTCATTAACTAAAGTCCAGTGTAACTATTCTCAGTTAGATAGAGAAGCCTTAGGTATTGTATATGCAGTCACTAAATTTCACAAATATTTATGGGGTCGTCATTTCACCCTTATTACAGATAATGCTCCAATCAAATATATATTGCACCCTGGTAAAGGAATACCAACGTTAGCAGCTCAACGCTTGCAACATTGGGCATTAATTCTTGAGAGTTATGATTATAACTTAGAACATAGAAAAAGTGAGTTTTTACAGCCAGCAGATGCTTTGTCTAGACTGCCAATTAATAAAATTGTGTTAGATGTCAATAGTAATGCATTTTCAAGTGACTTACCTATTAATATGTTTGATATTGCAAAACAAACTTTGGAAGATCCTGTGTTAGTCAAAGTTGTCAAGTTCACTAAAGAGGGATGGCCTCATTATTGTAAAGACCCTGCAATTAGTCCTTATTTCAAGATAAGAAACTTTATTTCAATTAATGAAGATTGTCTAATGTTTGGTTCAAGATTAATTGTACCACAAAAATGTCAACAATATGTATTAAATCTTTTACATGAAAGCCATCCAGGTATTGTACGTTCTAAAATGTTAGCTAGATCATTGTTCTGGTGGCCATCAATGTCTGTAGATATAGAAACAAAATGTCAGTCTTGTGAACCTTGTTCTGTTGTTAATTTTAAGCCCAGTAATGATAAATTGTCATGGCCTAGAACTTCTATGCCATTTGAAAGAGTTCATATTGATTTCTTTGAATTTAAGAAACAACATTTCCTAATATATTGTGATAGTTATTCTAAGTGGTTAGATATTAAACACATGTCAAAGTCTTGTAATGCAGATAGTGTAATAGAAGAGTTATGTGGTATATTTTCATTTGTTGGATTACCAATTGAAATTGTGTCTGATAATGGTCCACCATTTGATTCATATGCGTTTATAAATTTTTGTACTAAGTTCAATATTAAAGTCACAAAAAGTCCTCCTTACCATCCTGAAAGTAATGGTTTTGCTGAAAGAAATGTTCAAATAGCTAAGAAAGCATTAAGTAAACTTGTTTTAGATAAAAATGGTTCTGAATCCTTAAGTCTTAAGATTAGTAAATTCCTTCTAAATTATAGGAACACTCAGACTACAACTACAGAGAAATGTCCTAATTCATTATTATTCTTGTATCAGCAAAGAACCCTAATGTCTATGTTAAATCCTAATTTTAATCCTAAGTCTGTTAAGAAATATCCTAGTTCTCATGTATTTAGTGAGAATGATAATGTTTTAATTCGCATAGGGAGGAATGGTGTTATTAACAAAGGTATAGTTTTAAAATGTCTTAGCCCAGTTATGTTTCTTGTGTCTGTAGATGGTGTAGTTAAGAAAGTCCATTTAAACCAAATGTCCCATGCACCCCTACCATCCAGTACTCCAGTTGCTACTCCCTTAGTGCCAAGTGCAGTATATCCTGGTCCTGTAGTAATTCCTCAACAAAGTTTTAGTCAGCCCATTCCAATGTATCCTGGTCTAGTCCGATCAAGTCCCTTACGTCCCAGTCCTGTCCAGCCCAGTCCAGTATGTCCCAGTCCTGTCCAGCCCAGTCCAGTATGTCCCAGTCCTGTCCAGCCCAGTCCAGTACGACCCAGTCCAGTCCAGTCTAATCCAGCTCCTCAACTCAGGAGATCTAAGAGAATCATCCGCCCACCATCTAAACTAAATCTGTGAGGGAGGATGTAATGTCCATAGATAATTTAGTCAACACTGTTATTTGGTACACCCCTTTAATATAGAGTTTGAGTTTATAGTCGGTAGAATAAAGAACATGGCGACGACAATAAGGTTGTTTTAATGAGTCGGATAGAATCCTAAAAATCCTGGTGCATCACATATTAAGATTCCTGGCCGAACCACGAACACAACAAATAAAAGCTTGTAAAATGTATGGGACTGACATTTATCTAAAAACTTATGTCAATGTTGTTGTAATACGAAATGCTTTAGCGAAAAGCGATAGCCACTTATAGTATAGGTAGGCACTTTGGTTGAATAATGTTATTGCCACTTGTGTCGGTAGCACTCTGGTTTAATAATGTTATTGCCACTTGTGTTGGTAGCACTCTAGTTTTATAATGTTATTGCCACTTGTGTCGGTAGCATTCTAGTTTAATAATGTTATTGCCACTTGTGTCGTTAGCACTATAGTTTAATAATGTTATTGCTACTTGTGTCGGTAGCACTCTGGTTTAATAATGTTATTGCCACTTGTGTCGGTAGCATTCTAGTTTAATAATGTTATTGCCACTTGTGTCATTAGCACTATAGTTTAATAATGTTATTGCTACTTGTGTCGGTAGCACTCTGGATTGATAATGTTATTGCCACTTGTGTCGGTAGCAAATTCTAGTTTAATAATGTTATTGCCACTTGTGTCGTTAGCACTATAGTTTAATAATGTTATTGCTACTTGTGTCGGTAGCACTCTGGTTTAATAATGTTATTGCTACTTGTGTCGGTAGCACTCTGGTTTAATAATGTTATTGCCACTTGTGTCGGTAGCATTCTAGTTTAATAATGTTATTGCCACTTGTGTCGTTAGCACTATAGTTTAATAATGTTATTGCTACTTGTGTCGGTAGCACTCTGGTTTAATAATGTTATTGCCACTTGTGTCGTTAGTACTATAGTTTAATAATATTATTGCCACTTGTGTCGGTAGCACACTGGTTTAATAGTGTTAATGCTTCTTGTGTCAGTAGCACTCTGGTCTAATAATGTTATTGCTGCTACATGAGTCGGTAGGCACTCTGGTTTAAAACACGTCGTGCAACAAAATTTGTCGCTGACCAATTTCGTAAGTATGTGCATATTTACGAAATAGTTCAGCGACAAATCTGACTTACTGCGCTTTTACTCTTCGCCAATGTGGTGTTCACTAGAATCACTTATTAGGGGCTTGGGGTTTAGAGTAAAACCACCGGATTATCGGTAAGTACACAACAACTCAAAGGGAACGTCTAGTCGCCGCAGGGGATAGAGTGGGACTCTCTCTTTTCTTAAGGCGCTACCGTTGAGCTGTGTGCTACGTTTAATAGTATAATTCATAAGCCAAGGATTCCTTCACTATCCCAGAACACTGAGGCCATAACTTTGCCAGCGGTAGGAGCAACTCGCAATTTCTTAATGGATGGAGAGGATGGTCGTTTCCAAGACATGCTTTGTCTCTTAGTTTCAGGATCGAAATGGTGGACCCACGTTTCATCCATGGTGACAAGGTGACGGCAAAAGTTATCCGAATCACGCTGGAACATTTCGAGATTACGGTTAGAAATTTCCAAACGTCGCTTTTTGTTTTCGTCGGTTAACATTCGTGGCACCCATCTTGCCGACACTTTTTTGAAACCCAGTGATTCAATTAAAATGGATTGAACGCTACCAAATGATATCTTTAGGATCTCAGCTATATGTTTTATAGTTACTCTTCTGTCTTCCAAAACCAGATTTTCGACCTTTTTGACATTTTCTTCCGTAACGGAGGTTGAAGGCCGCCCATAACGCGGATCATCTTTACAGCTTGATCTTGTAACCCGGCTTCGTAGTTTACTGATAATTTCTTAGAAACAAGCTGCTGATGGTTCCTATTTGAACTTTACTACTCACCACCGTGCTAAAGTAAATTTATAAGGTATAATCTGCTAGGAAGGATAATTAAACAAGTACCTTCTTACACAATACAAAGTTTATTGGAATTATACAAAATTAAAGTACACATACAAACAATGTGGCAAGCCACCAAATTAATGTACCCTTCCCAGAGTCTATGGCATACACCCACACAACTAGTCTCCGTTCCTAGTGGTGTCAGTGCACGCCAGACTTGAGACTAAATAGCAGTTTCTCAGAGTCGCTATAGCGAGTCCGTGGGATGATTGAATTAACAACTTCTAGCTCAATCGAACAGGTATTGGCCTTTTCCGGACTGTGCTCATAGAGGGAAAATAAATACTATACGAAGCAAACCCGAGACACAAGATCCTTACAACAACTGGTCTTAAAACAACCTAGTTCCTACAAAAGGCCTAACTCTCTCATAGATTAAACCATAATGACACACTGATAACACTCTCTATAAAATCCTCAGTATAACCCCTTCAGTTGACGGTTCAGGGTCCTTGGCGTCGTTCACAGGTGAAACCTGTGAACACACGCGAACGCGGCCTACGGACGAGATGGTGACGCTATCGTTACCTGGAGTGGCGAACTTCCCTCAACACCTGGATTCGGTTTGGTAAAGCCTTCCTAATGTCGGAGGACCACACCGCAAGGGAGAACCATAAATCCGCCTGCGCTTCAATCACCACACGGCGCAACACCAAGGCATCGAATCAATCGCGCATAACTTATCAGGCTAGCATAAACAGCCAGACCTGTAACAACGTCCTCGCGTCAGAACACACATGCATGAGCTAAGCTATAGGCTATCCAGCAAGAACAAAGAAAATGGTTTAGTACTCACGGAATTCTGCCAAAATAGCTCCTACTTATTTAAACCCCAAGGGTTATTTGGACACATCCCAATCCTCCTAGGATTAAGTCCCTCAAAGACGCCCTTTAGGCTCGAGTCCTTGTTCGTAAAAACTGACACCGTCTCCGCCTATTTCTCCAGACCAATCTGACAGTTTCTCGAATCATCTTCCACAGACTATATAGATTCCTTATCGATTTGTATCTTCATTTTGTCAAACATTATGTTTGTCATAAAATGTGGTAAATTTAGTAAGTTTGTTTATTTATTTCTTGATTATCCAAATAAACTTGCAATTAATCACCTAAGCAAAAAGGCATCAACGCCATCTGTGTCACGCAGAACAGCATTGACATCCCTGGCGTAGTCCGCCGTTAATTACAATAGATGTCGCTACTAGACACAATCAATAACTAATTTTGCAACGTCACAATGCCCCTCTTCCCACAAAAGGTTTTTGTGTACGCAAAAACCAACACCGCCCTCGGTGTTATAACACTGGAGTGGGTTTACAAATTCTCATAGAAACTGTAGTGGAAGAGTTCTGATCAATTTATAAATTGATTGTTGAGAAACGTCATATACTTTTTTTTTTTTTAAGATGAAATATAAATAATTTCCTTATTTTTCTACTGTAAGTAAATAACCAACCTTATAAAATCCAAACGGCCAGGAAACCTATTCTTCTTACAAATCTTCCTACAATCCGGGCATAACCCCCCCATTCTTTCATACATCCCTGAATTTCTTTCTCTTTCAATCCTGTAGCAATCTGCATTCAAATCGCAGAAAGCCACCTCTTGCATACTCCCGAATTCCGTCTGTAAACCAGTGGAACTCTGAATTGTTTAATATAAAGCTAAACGATCTTCCTGGTGAATATGTTCAGCGAGCTGATACATATATTGGGCAAACAATGTGCATAAAACTCACCTGGCAAGACGTATACAGCGTTCCCAGAAATAAATATTCTGTAAACATAATGGTGGTTTGGCTTATTTTAAGAGTCACCGGCCGCTCGTAACTAGATAAGCACTAGTGCTATCTAAAGTCTCACCGAAGCAACAATGCTATATTGGCAAAACAAAAATTAGTGAAGGCTTATTTTTGAAGTCACGACCCGCTTCATATGAAAAAAAAACAACCGAGCGAGCTTGGCTATAAAAGTTATGGACCGAGCCATTAAAAAAAAATAACACAAGGCATGCAAGACAGCAAAATTACTGTATACAATCTTGAACGATACCCTAGACTTACGTTCATAATATAATAATCAAGACAATTTACTTATAACTAAAGTATAGCATGCATATAAGCCTTGTCGTCGTTGTTGGAGTTTACTTCCTAACAACACGTGAAACACGGACTACGGCTAAAAAAAACCCTCGGCTGAGACGACCGAATAAACTAAAGATTATGTTAATAGATTTTCATATCTTTTATATGCCAAGAGCCCAATGGTTTACCATTTAACCCTATAAGCTCATAAACTAAAGGTGAAAGCTTCTTTTTCACTATGCACTGTTGATATTTAGGTGCCAACTTAGATGCTTTATACTTCTCCGCATCACTTTGGATGTAAGTTTTACGCCAAACCATCTGGCCTTCGCGTAAAGTGACGTGACGCCTACGCAAGTTATAATATTTCGCGTTTGTGGCATGAGCCTTAACAATATTGGCGCGCACCTTTTCGAAAATCTCCTTTAGAACTCCTAATTCCCCTGCATATTCTTCACGAGGCATAGCTACTTCATAATCGCAGTCGTCTGTGTTCTTATAAAACGTGCCGTTTATAATGGGTTCTCGGCCATGGACCAAGAAAAATGGAGTAAATCCAGTTGTTTCATTCACTGCGCTATTTAAAGCAAATTGTATTTTCGTTAAATTGAGATCCCAAGTCCTATGATCTTCTTTTACATAAGTTGAAACTGCAGTCATTACTGTTTTATTGTACCTTTCAACCATGTTAATTTGTGGAGTGTATCTAGGCCCATAATGCACTCGAGGTATGTTATACTTCTTTAAAAGGTTACAAAATTCCGATCCCGTGAATTGAACCCCATTATCGGTAATTACGGTTTCAGGAATCCCGTGAGCGAGAAGAACATAATTCTCAAAGTTTTTTGCTACCAGGGCACTAGTTGCACGGCGTAGTGGAAACAATAACGTATATTTTGAAAAACAGCAAGAAACTACAAGTAAATGTACAAAACCCGAGCGTGATTTCGGAAGTGGTCCAACTAAGTCTATAGATACAGCTTGAAATGGTCTATAACATTGTTTAGGCTGACCCATGAGACCCGGAGTAAGAGTAGTCTTATGTTTATAAGCCGAACAAATACTACAACCCTTGATAAACTCAACTACGTCACGATACATTCCTGGCCAAAAGTACCTTAAACTTAACCTTCGGTGTGTCTTAAAAACACCCAGGTGACCTGAAGTAGGAGGTTCATGGTTTTCAGACATGACCTGTGAACGCAGTGATTTGGGTACTACCTCTTTCCAGTCGAACTCATGTGTTAACGCATATTTACCTTTAGTGTATCTATATAGTAAACCTTTATCTACGCGATAGTTGGGGTAATTTTTCGGGCATGACAAACAACCGGCCATAATTTTATCATACCATTCGTCACCAGTCGGTGTAGGCGTAATAGGAGTATTAGTTACAGCCTCAACTTTAAGTAACCTTGATAAGGCGTCTGGTACAACATTATCTTTACCCTTCCTATGCTCGATGGTATAGTTATACTGGGATAAGCGACAACCCCAGCGTGCTAAGCGACCTGTTGGGTTTTCCAAATTTTTAAACCACTTAAGTGAAGCATGGTCAGTAATAACTGTAAAATGTCTGCTACCCAAATATGGTTCAAACTTTTCTACCGCATAAATGACAGCCAACGCTTCACGTTCCGTTGCACTATAATTACGCTCTGTTTTACTAAGGGATCTACTAATATAAGCAATAGGATGGTCATTCCCGTCAATATTCTGGGTTAACATACCACCTATGCCATAACTGGATGCATCGCAGTGAACAGTAAACGGTTTTTCAAAATCAGGACACGCTAAGACTGGAGCAGAAACTAAAATATTTTTTAATGAGTTAAAAGCGTCGTCTGCCTCTGGATTCCATTTAAATTTGACCTTGGTGCTGGTGAGTGCATTTAATGGCGCTGCTATAGTAGAAAAATTTCTAATAAATCTTCGGTACCAAGAACAAGTTCCCAAAAACATTTTTACCTCTTTCGCGGTTTTTGGTACTGGAAAGTCTAAAATAGCGCGCACTTTTTCCGGATCAGTCCTAAGACCACACTCATCCACCACATAGCCCAAGTATTTTAATGATTTTCTAAAGAATTTACTTTTCCCGAAATTTATCGTTAAATTTGCACTTTTTATCCGTTCGTGTAGCCTTTTTAACAGAAGTATGTGTGTATCTAAATCCTCTGAAACTACACAGATGTCATCGACATAACAGAATATTAACCCCTTGGTAATATCACTACAAAACGGATGGCCAAACAACCTATCCATTAATCTTTGCTGACGAGCAGGAGCCCCGCAAAGTCCAAATGGCATTACTTTAAATTCAAATAGTCCTCTACCTGGAACAGTGAAACTGGTTTTCTCCCGTGAAGTTTCCTCTAGCGGTATTTGCCAAATGCTAGATTTAAAATCTACAGAGCTTATATATTTTGCGTTTTTGAGACTATCTAAGATTTGTGGTATGTATGGTATTGCATAAGCATCCCCTTTTGTAACCGCATTAAGCTTCCTACAATCTAAACAAAACCGCAATGTACCATCAGATTTTGGGACCATAAGGACTGGATTGTTCCATGGACTTTCACTTGGCACCACCACATCGTGCTTCAACATGTTGTCCAATTCCTTATGAAGTTCTTTTAACTTTTCTGGTGACATTGGATATGGTCTGGACTTAATGGGCAACGCGTCGCCTGTGTCTATCGCGTGTTGTATTAAATGTGTTCTACCCAAACCTTTTGACTCAAACGATATGTTATGAAATTGTTGGACTATTAATTCTGCTATTGTTTTATGTTCCGGACTCAAATTATCAAATGACTCTACTGTGTTTACTATTGTTTTATTTGTATTATTATTAAATTGCATAAATTGTTTAGGTGTCTCAATATAACTATAGTACAGTTGGCCCCACGTTGGGCGCCAACTGTAACCCGGCTTCGTAGTTTACTGATAATTTCTTAGAAACAAGCTGCTGATGGTTCCTATTTGAACTTTACTACTCACCACCGTGCTAAAGTAAATTTATAAGGTATAATCTGCTAGGAAGGATAATTAAACAAGTACCTTCTTACACAATACAAAGTTTATTGGAATTATACAAAATTAAAGTACACATACAAACAATGTGGCAAGCCACCAAATTAATGTACCCTTCCCAGAGTCTATGGCATACACCCACACAACTAGTCTCCGTTCCTAGTGGTGTCAGTGCACGCCAGACTTGAGACTAAATAGCAGTTTCTCAGAGTCGCTATAGCGAGTCCGTGGGATGATTGAATTAACAACTTCTAGCTCAATCGAACAGGTATTGGCCTTTTCCGGACTGTGCTCATAGAGGGAAAATAAATACTATACGAAGCAAACCCGAGACACAAGATCCTTACAACAACTGGTCTTAAAACAACCTAGTTCCTACAAAAGGCCTAACTCTCTCATAGATTAAACCATAATGACACACTGATAACACTCTCTATAAAATCCTCAGTATAACCCCTTCAGTTGACGGTTCAGGGTCCTTGGCGTCGTTCACAGGTGAAACCTGTGAACACACGCGAACGCGGCCTACGGACGAGATGGTGACGCTATCGTTACCTGGAGTGACGAACTTCCCTCAACACCTGGATTCGCCTTCCTAATGTCGGAGGACCACACCGCAAGGGAGAACCATAAATCCGCCTGCGCTTCAATCACCACACGGCGCAACACCAAGGCATCGAATCAATCGCGCATAACTTATCAGGCTAGCATAAACAGCCAGACCTGTAACAACGTCCTCGCGTCAGAACACACATGCATGAGCTAAGCTATAGGCTATCCAGCAAGAACAAAGAAAATGGTTTAGTACTCACGGAATTCTGCCAAAATAGCTCCTACTTATTTAAACCCCAAGGGTTATTTGGACACATCCCAATCCTCCTAGGATTAAGTCCCTCAAAGACGCCCTTTAGGCTCGAGTCCTTGTTCGTAAAAACTGACACCGTCTCCGCCTATTTCTCCAGACCAATCTGACAGTTTCTCGAATCATCTTCCACAGACTATATAGATTCCTTATCGATTTGTATCTTCATTTTGTCAAACATTATGTTTGTCATAAAATGTGGTAAATTTAGTAAGTTTGTTTATTTATTTCTTGATTATCCAAATAAACTTGCAATTAATCACCTAAGCAAAAAGGCATCAACGCCATCTGTGTCACGCAGAACAGCATTGACATCCCTGGCGTAGTCCGCCGTTAATTACAATAGATGTCGCTACTAGACACAATCAATAACTAATTTTGCAACGTCACAATCTACCTCTTCTAAATTCAGCCACCCAGTACGCAACCGTAGAAGTACAGCATTATCCCCTAATGTCTGCTGAATGTCCGAAAAAATTTCCTTCGTAGACATTTTTTTCAAACTTAAGAGGACTACAAGAGCTAAGTGTCATTTTATCACCGCACGTAACTCATGACTTTTATCCGTAATTTTGTATTTTTAGCAACTCGTTGCACAAAACAATTTATTACGTGCGAACGAACTGACAAAAACAAGTGACAGTTTGCACATAAATATTGTGTGATTGTCACTCTTTAATTTGAATATCGAACTTCTCCCAAATAGGTTTTATATATATGCATTTCTAAGAACTTTTTGATTCACCCTGGTATTTGCTAATTTTATTTAGGTTTTTATTTAAGGCAGCTTCTTTAAAATGTCATTCTCGTCTTCAAATATATTTAGTTGTCTAATGAATTAATACGTCAGCGACGAACTTTTAGCGTGTAAAAAATGCTTTTCAAGCGACCGTATGTTGTAAAACAAGCTGCTGTTAATATAACGTAGCATGGTAAACCTTGTAAAACATTTTGAAAGAGTAACCCATTCTTCTCCATACGAAAACTACCTTTTGGAAGGGGCGACTAGAATCAATTCTATTTTATAGTAATTTTTGACGTTCAAAAGTGTCTTTAATGTGCCTATTTGAAGTAAATGATTTGACTTTGAGTTTATTATTGTTTTATTTAATAAAATATCGGTAATTTTTATCCTAAAAACAATTAAAACTCGTCAGGTGTATCATAGCACAGGCACGCCGAGTTTCAACTCAATTAATAACTGATTAATATGAGCTCAAAGAAGAGCAGCAAAGTCACGCCCAGACCGGCTTTTATAACATTATTGTATTGGCGGACCACTTGCATATCCGAGTTTTATAACATTATTGTATTGGCGGACCACTTGCATATCCGAGTTTTTTCAACGTTCAGTCGATAATTGCATTCATTGTGATCTTTATAAATTAGTAAGCAGGCGGGCCACGAACCCGCCACTCATGAATGACACATCGGCCCCAAGTTAACAAATCCTGCTCTAAACTAAACACAGTACTGGAAGGAAGTGTTCACCTGTCATTTGAAATATTATGGCATGATAGAGGAGGACATCTTCTGGAACGGTAGGTATTTCAACCGTCAGTGTGAGGGATACAGTCAGTAGGTACGACAAGAAAGCTGATGATATCCAGTCTGTCATCTGCAAATAAAACGACAGAAATAAACAACACACTGTATGTAGGGCATGCAGCCAAACACGGCAAAAACTTTTTTTTTTGTTACCTACCCCACACCAATTCCAATAGATACCTACCACTACTTGCAAACATCATAAACATACACATATCAAATGAATTTTATGTCACGTAAGTCGGCCCAGCAGTCGCGGAAAAATCAGTGTACATTCCAACATGAAAAAAAAACCGGCCAAGTACGTATAAGACTACGCACAATGAAGGGTCCCGTGATTGGGGTGAATGTATCCCAAAAACAACAACAATAACATTGTAGTTGAAAAACATGTTACATCAATATACGTCACGTACAATTCTCCAAAAAAAGCGATAAAACGATTTTCGTACTTTTTCCTTTACTTGTGCTGTGACATCTTACTTATGGCTTGATTATGTCGCATAAAAAGACCGTATTTTTTATTGCGTTGACTTAGAAGCTTGATTTTGTTTAACCCTCCAAGGGACCGTAAACCTGCATATTTGATATAAATTTCAACTAGATACCCTCACGCGTTCCTAAGAAAAAAAGTCTTAACAGATTGACAGACAGATGGACAACGAAGTGATCTTATACGGATTCCATTTTTCGTTTTTCTTCTAATCTTACATTTTTCGCTCTGCTACCATGTTAAGCTTTATTGTGTTCTTAAAGTTTATAATTATTTAGTTGCCGTAGATGCAGAAATAAACGTTTTAATAAAACTTTGTTTTATTAAGTAGAAAGAATATTTTTATAATCAAGTGACAAGACAAATATAAAACAAACATTGCAGACAGGTTGTATATCTTCACATCTTTATAACCATAATCCATCAGGTTATGGGCCCAGGCACGGTCCTGTTTGTAATTTTTGCTGTATTTAATTATAATTAAGCGAATTTGGCATTAAGAAAAAACATAACCTCTCATCGAAATTCCACCACATTGCGGCGGCAACATGGCAACAGGTATCAACACATCTTCTTTAATTATGGACAAACTGAAAGGCATTGAAAATTATAACTCATGGAAATTTATGATGAAAATGGTGTTGATCCATGAGGATTTATGGGATTTTGTGGAGAAGGAGCCGACGGATGCTGACCACGCCAAGAAGGTACAAAAGGCCGCATTGCATTATCTGTACAACCTGCTGCATTTGCACACGTCAGGTCTGCGAAAACTGCACACGAGGCCTGGACTAATCTTCAAAAGGCGTATGAGGATAGAGGTTTGTGTAGGAGACTGGCACTACTTCGAGCTTTGTTTAGTACTAAATTAGAGAACCAAAGTATGGAGAGCTACATTAACAAGATCGTTGAAATATCACAACAACTCAGCGATATTGGGTCACCACTCGATGATGATTTTATCGCAGTCATCATGCTAAGCGGACTGACTGAGGATTACGATCCCCTGATCATGGCGATTGAAAATTCCAACATTAATTTATCCAACGAGGTACTACAAGGCAAGTTGTTACAAGAGAACCTGCGTCGTGATGACAAAAGTGAAAGTGGGTCGGCCCTAGTAACTGTGCGGAAACAACCCAAATGTTTTCGATGTAAGAAGACTGGTCACTTCCTAAAGGACTGTCCAAAGAATTTTGGTAAGAAGATGAATAGCAACACTAGTAACACAACAAAGGAGGACGAGTCCAAGGCCCTGCTTACAGCCTTATCATCGAATATTGAAGCAGATTCATGGTATATTGATAGTGGCGCTACAAGTATGTGTTGTGATAGGTCTGTGATGTGTGATTTTGTGGAAAGTAAAAGTCTTGAAGTGAAAATGGCTAACGGGGACAAGTTGTACACAGAAGGAACAGGAACTGTAAGAATAAAATTAGCTAATGGTACAATAAAGACTGTTATGGTACGTTTACACGCTTGCCAAGTCTTGGCAAACGGCAAACAGTTCCAAGCCTCCACAAATCTCGTTTGGCGTTTCAAAGGCGTTTACACGCTTGTGAATGCGTCAGTCTGCAACATACATCCAAGCATGGCGGACACCGAACTTGTGACGGCTTTCGGAATTTAGATGCAGGATTCCATCCGGTAATGTTCCAAAAACGAAAGACTCTCCTCATTCGACCAGCAACTCATTTTTTGTAGGTACCTACAATCAAGGAAGCGTGTACTCGCCGCGAGATCACAATGGCTACTAAACGCCGACCAACGTGTAAATACGTCGCAAGCGCTTGCCGCTTGCTAAATTACTGAGTTTAGTGTCAAATGATGAGAGTCAACATGTTCAAACTAATCCGTCTGAACCTCCAGTAGGTACAATCAGAGTCATCTATTGTGAACACTGATTTATCTGATGACACTATATTGGAAAACAATCAGAGACACAGCGTTATCACAGTAAATGATTCTGAGAGCTCTAGAGAGAGCTCACCGGAGGCCAGCGACCCTGCCGATGAAACTTATGTTCCAGTTTCATCTGAGGAAAGCTATGATGATACAATGGAGTCGCTGTTGTCGTATATGGTGAGCACATCTAATGAAGAAGATACACCACAGACTGTGCAAGAAGCACTTGGAGGGAAAGATGCAAAACAATCGAAAGAAGCAATGACTAGTGAGTACAAATCATTTAATGATAATAACTGTTGGACCCTGACTGCTAGAACAGAATCACAGAAACCAGTTAAATGTAAATGGGTTTTTAAAATTAAAAGGGGTTTGAATTTTGAACTGTTAAAATATCGAGCTCGTTTGGTTGCCAAAGGATGTACCCAAAAACATGGGATATACTATGAGGAGACATTTTCTCCAGTCGTTAGATATTCCACAATACGAACATTGTTGGCTTTGGCAGCTGAATACAATATGGAGATTGAGCATCTCGATGTA
Organism: Luperina nickerlii; assembly: GCA_963855955.1. Taxonomy (NCBI): domain Eukaryota; kingdom Metazoa; phylum Arthropoda; class Insecta; order Lepidoptera; family Noctuidae; genus Luperina; species Luperina nickerlii. The sequence goes on along the minus strand of OY979682.1, from coordinate 702,268 downwards.
AAAACGGCATTCCTAAATGGTGATTTGACAGAAACTGTCTTCATGGAGCAGCCTGAGGGCTTCCAGATAAAAGGTCAAGAACATAAGGTCTACAAATTAAAAAAAGCCATTTATGGTTTGAAACAGGCTTCGAAAGCTTGGTATTAAAAAATTGATCAAGTTTTATGTAACAAATTAAATTTTGTTAGGTCATCATCAGAACCCTGTGTTTACATAAAGTCTAAAACATTTCAATTATAATAATTGCTCTTTACGTGGACGATATAATTTTGTTTTCAAGGTGTAACTTGCAGGAAAAATTGAATATGAAGCAGAAATTGATGACAGAATTTCAAATTACAGATCTAGGACCAGCTCATCAAATTCTTGGTATGAAATTCTTGGTATGTAAGGAAAATTATAAAATTACTCTCGATCAAAGCAGTTATATTCAAAGGGTCTTGCAGAAATACAAAATGGATGATTGTAAGCCATCACCCACACCCATGGAATCGGCACTAAAACTACTAAAGGGTCATCAGAAGGATGGTAATCTAGACTACCGAGGTCTAGTTGATTGTCTTATGTACATTTCTGTCTGCAGTAGACCGGATATCGCTCATGCAGTCAGCTATTTAAGCCAATTCAATGAGTCTTTTACAGAAATACATTGGAAGGCAGCAAAAAGGGTTCTACGCTACTTGAAAGGTACGATAAATCATTGTCTAGTTTTCCAAAAAGGTGGCTTGGACATCACAGCTTATGCAGACGCTGACTGGGCGAACGATGACGGAGATCGCAGGTCATAACACTGGGTTTGTATTCACCATTGGAAAATCCATAGTTTCCTGGGAAAGCCGTAAAACAGTAGCATTATCTAGTACTGAGGCTGAATACATTTCCTTAACAGACGCATGTAAGGAAGGTTTGTTTATACATAAATTTTTAAAGGATATTATAAATAAGAGTATTATCATAACTATTCATAATAACTTTGTAACTCAGTTATTGCTAGCAAGATAAGGACTCACTGTATATATATTCATATTATCTGTCTATGAGTTTTATTTAGAGTTGAAACTTTGGTAGTAATTCAGCTATATTTAAAAGTATCAGGCAATACATTTTTAATTGGAAAAATAAAGCAACTTTTGTGTGTTCGATAAATTTTTATTTCTTTGTAATTAATACAAGACTCGAGATTGTGTAACTGTATACATTGTTGTAACACCTTTTTTGTTTGGTTAATTTATTTAAGTAGAGTTGTTGTTGGTTCTTAATTTCTAAGCTATGTGCTGATATGATATGTCAATGGTTATATGTTATTGATTTAAGGGCCAGTGTTGGAAATAGTCTTCGTAAACGCAATAAAAATAACTGCCTTTGTAAACACTTTTGAATCTATCAAAGTGTGATTAAAAAACTACAACTGCAGTGCGATTCTGTAACCATCTCACCGTGAACACTTAGGTGAAGTGAGCGTGGAGTGAGCTGTCAATAGTATCAATTCCTAGCAAATACAAACTCACTTCACCTAAGTTTTCACGGTGAGATTTTTACAGAATCGACCGGCTGTCAACTCGCTCTCTTTCTCTCGACTTTTGGTGAATGCTGTGTGCTGATTGTCTTCCTTTATTAAATCTACGCTAATCATTCAAAATAGTTTTCTTTATAACCATAATCCATCAGTAAAACATCAAAATAAACTAGAAATTATTATCACAATTTAAGTTGCAAATCACTATTTTCAATGACAGACTAAATACACATAAAAGTCTTATTGAAATACAATAGTAAATTAAACTCCTTAACTTTTGTTTTATTGTTACGAAAAGGAGATGGATCAAGTGTGGCCCTGCACGGACAAAGACTCATTAATAATTAAAAAAAACTTATAATACTTGACTTTCTATCATGACTTTCATTTCTCCGCATATGTTCGTGAGAAAATATAAATTTAAAAGAGTCTTATATTGTTTGTTTTATTTTGATTAGGTACAGACGCCAGCACATCAAGCTACTCGAAACTTTCAAATTTTCCCAATCAATTTTGAACCTTATACTTAACGATAAAGTTGAAATTCTATTAAATAATTTTGACAGATTGTAGTAACTTGATGTGCTGGTGTCTGTACCATCCGTGAGTTTCAAATGTTGCAATTATTTGAAATAAGATGGTAATTAGTAAATGTTCATCGTTCGAAACGACATGTATTTACCAAAACTTTTTACAAAAAAAAAACTTCAGACTTCCAGAAAAAAAACACTACAAAGTGAAAAATAACTTAAATATCGGAAGTCGGTGTCGTTGGTTCTGTATTTTCGTTTTTTGACACCGACTTTCGAAATTAAAGTAATTTTTCACTTTGTAGTGTTTTTTTTTGGAAGTCGGTTGTTTTTTTTTTGTAAAAAAGTTTTTATTTTTCACTTTTTTGTTGTTACCTACCTAACCCAAACAAATTCATAACTACTTGCTATGTGAATATCAGTGACAGGAAGCTATTGAACACATCTGCCTACCCATTTTATAGGGTACAGGCGTGATGTTATGTTGTGTGATTGCGTAAACAATGCATAGGTACATATGCTATAGCAGCAATCGCGGTTGATTTGTTGGAATTTATTGAAGAGTTCCGTTGTCTGTCTCCGAAACTCATCATCAGATCTTTATGAAATTTAAATGGGACCATTTCGGAATAAACGTCTTTTAACAAAAAAAAAAAATTGTAAATCCGAGTATATATGGATGTAACGTGTGTCGACACCCTTGCGCCATCCCATCTTCCAAGTACGGTGAGCTGTGCTTGGGCGGCTGTTGCAGGTGCAGAAAACCTCAAACGGCGCAAATACTCTAATCTCTTTGGATCTTATATGTTTGAGCCGTTTGGGGTTGAAACTCTAGGGCCATGGGGCCCGAGTGCCCACTTAGTATTTCGAGACATCGCCAAGCGTTTGGTCGACTCTTCACGTGACCAGAGGGCTGGCTTATTTTTGGGCCAAAGAATCAGCATTGCCATACAACGTGGCAATGCTGCCAGGCTTTTGGGCACGTTTCCTGTTGACAGCGATGCGGATGAATATTTTTTGATGTCCTTTGATTATTTCCCCTCCTTTTTATTTACTTGTACATATTATTACTATTATTTTAATACTATTAGCTTTTAAAATAATGTTTCCGCGAATAAAAATTTATGAGGGAGGAACATACCTACATAAAAAAATATATATAAACATCCGAATTGAGAACCTCCTCCTTTTTTGAAGTCGGTTAAAATTATATTTTATATAAACGCAAATGGGAACATAATAAAACACACGTCATATTATATCCCTATGTATATTACTGTGTGTACATAAATTATAAAATAAATAAATAAAATAATCAGTCTACCGCCGCGTAAAGCGCCTACGCATTACGTTGGAGCAATAATAGGAGCGAAATAGTGTCTACAACCGTTAGGAGTTATTTAATAGGGTTTATTTTGTTATTATTATAGAGAGCATTATGTGTAAAAACATACCTCTAGCCTCTGCTGAGGCTGATAAAGTGAGTACCTACATAATAATATTGTCATTTTATAAGGAGTAACTTTTCTATGTTATTAGTAGGCGTGTTATGGTTTCTTTGGTTTTTATGTCCTACGCCTATTGGCGAAGATATATTTTTATGACACAAGTGGCCCGTTTTGGCGTTTTCCGAATAATTTCGTCACATACCTCTTTAACATACTTGGGGTTCTGTAGGAACAACGCGATGTGCAAGCAGCCGACGTGTGCCAGCACCACCAGTAGGGTCACGATGACTCACACACGCGCCGGCTGTAGTACCCACGAGTATATGCACTGGTCAGCAACAGAAGTAGATTAACGCTTTCACTTGTATATGTGCTTTAAATAGGCCCAAAATTACATTCTGCTCAGTGTTTAAAAAACTGAAGCGTTAAAAGACTCTGTACGGTGTCTACTGCAATTTGTATGTTTGTCTGAATGTATGTTCGTTTCAGCATCACGCAAAAACTACCGGATAGATTTTGTTCAAACTTTGCATAGATATTTCCTATAAGTCGTGTCAGCCTGTAGGCTATAAATTAACAAGCAATTTTATTTATTTATTCCCATGACATACAAGAAAACTCTATGAATAGTTTCCACGGAATTGCTTATGTCCTTCAGAGCGACATCCTGTCTGAGCGCACTACTACTGCCGCTCAGTGAGCCAAGTGCAGCTCGAGCTGACGCAATAGCCGCGGTGCAGCAGCGTGCGGCTGGAGTAGTGCCGCTCTGAGGACTACTCTTGCAGAGTTTTATATAAATAACTAGATTTTGGGCGTTGCGCGAGCTGCAAGCAGCTCGCGGGGTCGTGTTTTTGAGGAGTATTTCTTACCCTTGTAAAATTTTGAGAATTGGACAGTACCTAATCCTTAGCACTTATAGGATTTTGTAATAATAGCTATTTATTCACCAAGGGGAGTAATCTGTACTTACCCTCGAGTGATATATACTGCTTTATACTACACTTGTGGAGTTGTTGTTAATAAATTGCTATAATTGTCACTGGAATCACTTATTTTAACTTGTGATTTACACCGCCAAACTTTAAACTTTACCAAGAAAATTGTTTCTACAAAATACGTCAACCAACAAAATAAGTCTTTTTTTTTCTTATTTTAGCGCGTCAAACAGTTTTCGCGCCAAAAGACGTTAAGCCGCATGGCTCTAGTGGGGACGCGGCTTAACGTCTTTTGTGATTTGTTGTGATCAACAACACTCAACAACACCCAAAACACTCAACAACATTCAACAACACTCAACAACACTCAACAACACTCAACAACACTCGACAACACTCGACAACACTCAATAACACTCAACAACATTCAACAACACTCAACAACACTCAACAACACTCAACAACACTCGACAACACTCGGCAATACTCAACAACACTCAATAACATTGAACAACACTCAACAACACTCAACAACACTCAACAACACTCAACAACACTCAACAACACTCAACCACAATCAACAACACTCAACAACACTCAACAACACTCAACAACACTCAACAACACTCGACAACACTCGACAACACGCGACAACACTCGGCAAGACTCAACAACACTCAACAACACTCGACAACACTCAACAACACTCAACAACACTCAAAAACACTCAACCACACTCAACAACACTCATCAACACTTAACAACACTCAACAACACTCCACAACACTCAAAAACACTCAAAAACACTCAACCACACTCAAAACACTCAACAACACTCAACAACACTAAACAACACTCAACAACACTCAACAACCCTCAACAACACTCAACAACACTCGACAACACTCAACAACACTCAACAACACTCAACAACACTCAACAACACTCGACAACACTCAACAACACTCAACAACATTCAACAACACTCTACAAGATTCAACAACACTCAACAACACTCAACAACACTCAACAACACTCAACAACACTCGACAACACTCAACAACACTCAACAACACTCAACAACACTCAACGACACTCAACAACACTCAACAACACTCAACAACCCTCAACAACCCTCGACAACACTCGACAACACTCGACAACACTCGGCAATACTCAACAACACTCAACAACACTCAACAACACTCGACAACACTCAACAACACTCAACAACACTCAACAAGATTCAACAACACTCAACAACACTCAACAACACTCGGCAACACACGGCAACACTCAACAACACTCGAAAACACTCGACAACACTCAACAACACTCAACAACACTCGACAACACTCAACAACACTCAATAACACTCAACAACATTCAACAACACTCAACAACACTCAACAACACTCGACAACACTCAACAACACTCAACAACACTCAATAACACTCAACAACACTCAACAACACTCAACAACACTCGACAACACTTAACAACACTCAACAACATTGAACAACACTCAACGACACTCAACAACACTCAACAACACTCGACAACACTCAACAACACTCAACAACACTCGACAACACTCGACAACACTCGACAACACTCGGCAATACTCAACAACACTCAACAACACTCAACAACACTCGACAACACTCAACAACACTCAACAACATTCAACAACACTCAACAGGATTCAACAACACTCAACAACACTCAACAACACTCAACAACACTCAACAACACTCGACAACACTCAACAACACTCAAGAACATTGAACAACACTCAACGACACTCAACAACACTCAACAACACAACAACCCTCAACAACCCTCAACAACACTCAACAACACTCAACAACACTCCACAACACTCAACCACACTCAACAACACTCAACAACACTGAACAACACTCAACAACACTCAACCACACTCAACATCACTCAACAACACTCAACAACCCTCAACAACACTCAACAACACTCGACAACACTCAACAACATTCATCAACACTCAACAACACAACACCCAAAACACTCAAAACACTCAACAACACTCAACAACACTCAATAACACTCAATAACACTCAACAACACTCAACCACACTCAACCACACTCAACAACACTCAACAACACTCAACAACACTCAACAACACTCAACCACACTCAAAACACTCAACAACACTCAACAACACTCAACAACCCTCAACAACACTCAAAATACTCAACAACACTCAACAACACTCAATAACACTCAATAACACTCAACAACACTCAACCACACTCATCCACACTCAACAACACTCAACAACACTCAACAACACTCAACAACACTCAACCACACTCAAAACACTCAACAACACTCAACAACACTCAACAACCCTCAACAACACTCAACAACACTCAACAACACTCATCAACACTCAACAACACTCAACAACCCTCAACAACACTCAACAACACTCAACAACACTCAACAACACCCAAAACACTCAAAACACTCAACAACACTCATCAACACTCAACAACACTCAATAAGACTCAACAACACTCAACAACACTCAACCACACTCAACAACACTCAACAACACTGAACAACACTCAACAACACTCAACCACACTCAACATCACTCAACAACACTCAACCACACTCAAAACACTCAACAACACTCAACAACACTCAACAACACTCAACAACACTCAACAACACTCAACAACCCTCAACAACACTCAACAACCCTCAACAACACTCAACAACACTCAATAACACTCAAAAACACAAAACCACTGTATAATGCTTTCTGTCTCATTTGCTCCCACGTTAAATCTTATGTCTATTACATTGACAGTGACAGCGCTGTGAAGTTATTACCCATCCAAATTAGACACTACAGGCTAGCATAATGATCCCAATGCGTTTTCGAACTTCTCAAGTTGAAAGCGTTTTATTTTATGCTACTAAATATAGATGTCACCAAAACTCGTGTTGACTAAATCTAACGACGTGACTTCGCAAATGAGTACACTTATAGCATTCGTTCGTAGTCTCTGAGCGAATGCTGATTGCCCGATAATATAATAACTCGGTCTCGCAGGTTCGCTCCACTCAGGACCTACCTACCACCGGAAAGCTATCGTGACCTTATCCCTACGCTACGCTACGCTTCGCTTTACCGCTACCTAGTTTCCGAGATACGATGGGGGGAGGGGTGAAGGGGGGAGAGGGGGGAGTTTTGAAAAATGATTTTGACCAACTCGGGGCCCCTTGATATGAATCTGAAAAAAAAAAATGTTCCAAGTCTTAACTTCCGAGATCTACCTCTAGAGGGGGGGAGAAGGAGGGCAAGGGGGGCAACTTTGAAAAATGGTTTTTACTTTTCCGAGCCTCCTCTATACGAATCCGTAAAACAACAAAACACGGCTAGTTTCCGAGATACGAGGAGGGGAGGGGTGAAGGGGGGGAGAGGGGGGAGTTTTGAAAAATGATTTTGACCAACTCTGGGCCCCTTGATATGAATCTGAAAAAACAAATGTTCCAAGTCTCTTAACTTCCGAGATTTACCTAAAGAGGGGGAGAAGGGGGGCAAGGGGGGCAACTTTGAAAAATGGATTTTACTTTTCCGAGCCTCCTCTATACGAATCCGTAAAACAACAAAACACGGGACTCTTAGTTTCCGAGATACGATAGGGGGAGAGGTGAAGGGGGGGAGAGGGGCGAGTTTTGAAAAATGATTTTGACCAACTCTGGGCCCCTTGATATGAATCTGAAAAAAAAAATGTTCCAAGTCTCTTAACTTCCGAGATCTACCTAGAGGGGGGGGGAGAAGGGGGGCAAGGGGGGCAACTTTGAAAAATGGATTTTACTTTTCCGAGCCTCCTCTATACGAATCCGTAAAACAACAAAACACGGGTCTCTTAGTTTCCGAGATACGATAGGGATGGGGGAGAGTGGGGTGGAATGGAAAAGGGGAGGTTGGAATTTTGAAAAATGGTATTTACTTTTCCGAGCCTCCTCTATACGAATCCGTAAGAAAACAAAACCCAGGTTTCTTAATTTCCGAGATACAATGGGGGGAGGGGTGAAGAGGGGAGAGGGGGGAGTTTTGAAAAATGATTTTGACCAACTCTGGGCCCCTTGATATGAATCTGAAAAAAAAAATGTTCCAGGTCTCTTAACTTCCGAGATCTACCTAGAGGGGGGGGAGAAGGGGGGCAAGAGGGGCAACTTTGAAAAATGGATTTTACTTTTCCGAGCCTTCTCTATACGAATCCGTAAAACAACAAAACCCAAGTTTCTTAATTTCCGAGATACGATGGGGGGAGGGGTGAAGGGGGGAAGAGGGGGGAGTTTTGAAAAATGATTTTGACCAACTCTGGGCCCCTTGATATGAATCTGAAAAAAAAAATGTTCCAAGTCTCTTAACTTCCGAGATCTACCTAGAGGGGGGGGGGGAGAAGGGGGGCAAGGGGGGCAACTTTGAAAAATGGATTTTACTTTTCCGAGCCTCCTCTATACGAATCCGTAAAAAAACAAAACCCAGGTTTCTTAATTTCCGAGATACGATGGGGGGAGGGGTGAAGGGGGGAGAGGGGGGAGTTTTGAAAAATGATTTTGACCAATTTTGGGCCCCTTGATATGAATCTGAAAAAAAAAATGTTCCAAGTCTCTTAACTTCCGAGATCTACCTAGAGGGGGGGAGAGAAGGGGGGCAAGGGGGCAACTTTGAAAAATGGATTTTACTTTTCCGAGCCTCCTCTATACGAATCCGTAAAACAACAAAACACGGGACTCTTAGTTTTGGAGATACGATAGGGATGGGGGAGAGTGGGGTGGAATGGAAAAGGGGAGGTTTGAATTTTGAAAAATGCTTTTTACTTTTCCGAGCCTCCTCTATACGAATCCGTAAAAAAACAAAACCCTGGTTTCTTAATTTCCGAGATACGATGGGGGGAGGGGTGAAGGGGGGGAGAGGGGCAGTTTTGAAAAATGATTTTGACCAACTCTGGGCCCCTTGATATGAATCTGAAAAAAAAAATGTTCCAAGTCTCTTAACTTCCGAGATCTACCTCTAGAGGGGGGGAGAAGGGGGGCAAGGGGGCAACTTTGAAAAATTGATTTTACTTTTCGAGCCTCCTCTATACGAATCCGTAAAACAACAAAACACGGGACTCTTAGTTTCCGAGATACGATAGGGAGGGGGGAAAGTGGGGTGGAAAAGGGGAGGTTTGGGATTTTTCCCATACTCGTGAGAGTTACTTCTATACGAATCTGTAAAAATATACCCACCTCCCCCTTCACCATCTGGGAGAACAATTATGTCAGTGAGTGAGTGAGTCAGTGAGTGGTAATCGAGCTTAATATAGTATAATAATATAAATAATGTTCCAAGTCCTAACTTCCGAGATCCGCCTAAAGGGGGGAGAAGGGGGAGAGAATGGGAGGAATTTTGAAAAATGGTTTTTACTTTTCCGAGCCTGCTCTATACGATTCCGTAAAAAAACAAAACCCAGGTTTCTTAATTTCCGAGATACGATGGGGGGAGGGGTGAAGGGGGGGAGAGGGGGGAGTTTTGAAAAATGATTTTGACCAACTCTGGGCCCCTTGATATGAATCTGAAAAAAAAAATGTTCCAGGTCTCTTAACTTCCGAGATCTACCTCTAGAGGGGGGGAGAAGGGGGGCAAGGGGGCAACTTTGAAAAATTGATTTTACTTTTCGAGCCTCCTCTATACGAATCCGTAAAACAACAAAACACGGGACTCTTAGTTTCCGAGATACGATAGGGAGGGGGGAGAGTGGGGTGGAAAAGGGGAGGTTTGGGATTTTTCCCATACTCGTGAGAGTTACTTCTATACGAATCTGTAAAAATATACCCACCTCCCCCTTCACCATCTGGGAGAACAATTATGTCAGTGAGTGAGTGAGTCAGTGAGTGGTAATCGAGCTTTATATAGTATAATATAAATAATGTTCCAAGTCCTAACTTCCGAGATCCGCCTAAAGGGGGGAGAAGGGGGAGAGAATGGGAGGAATTTTGAAAAATGGTTTTTACTTTTCCGAGCCTGCTCTATACGATTCCGTAAAAAAACAAAACCCAGGTTTCTTAATTTCCGAGATACGATGGGGGGAGGGGTGAAGGGGGGGAGAGGGGGGAGTTTTGAAAAATGATTTTGACCAACTCTGGGCCCCTTGATATGAATCTGAAAAAAAAAATGTTCCAAGTCTCTTAACTTCCGAGATCTACCTCTAGAGGGGGGGAGAAGGGGGGCAAGGGGGCAACTTTGAAAAATTGATTTTACTTTTCGAGCCTCCTCTATACGAATCCGTAAAACAACAAAACACGGGACTCTTAGTTTCCGAGATACGATAGGGAGGGGGGAGAGTGGGGTGGAAAAGGGGAGGTTTGGGATTTTTCCCATACTCGTGAGAGTTACTTCTATACGAATCTGTAAAAATATACCCACCTCCCCCTTCACCATCTGGGAGAACAATTATGTCAATCAGTGAGTCAGTGAGTCAGTGAGTGGTAATCGAGCTTTATATAGTATAATATATATATAAATAATGTTCCAAGTCCTAACTTCCGAGATCCGCCTAAAGGGGGGAGAAGGGGGAGAGAATGGGAGGAATTTTGAAAAATGGTTTTTACTTTTCCGAGCCTGCTCTATACGATTCCGTAAAAAAACAAAACCCAGGTTTCTTAATTTCCGAGATACGATGGGGGGAGGGGTGAAGGGGGGGAGAGGGAGGAGTTTTGAAAAATGATTTTGACCAACTCTGGGCCCCTTGATATGAATCTGAAAAAAAAAATGTTCCAAGTCTCTTAACTTCCGAGATCTACCTCTAGAGGGGGGGAGAAGGGGGGCAAGGGGGCAACTTTGAAAAATTGATTTTACTTTTCGAGCCTCCTCTATACGAATCCGTAAAACAACAAAACACGGGACTCTTAGTTTCCGAGATACGATAGGGAGGGGGGAGAGTGGGGTGGAAAAGGGGAGGTTTGGGATTTTTCCCATACTCGTGAGAGTTACTTCTATACGAATCTGTAAAAATATACCCACCTCCCCCTTCACCATCTGGGAGAACAATTATGTCAGTCAGTCAGTGAGTGGTAATCGAGCTTTATATAGTATAATAATAATAATGCCAAGTGGATTAAGAGGTAAAAATACTGGGAAATTCATTTGTGTATAAGTATAATTATTGAAAATTATCGCAAAGTCAGTTTTGCAGACAGAGTTACAAATGGCTACTATCTAGGGCTCGACTGCAATCTATTTACCTTCATAAACTTGTAGGTCGAGTCTGAGGTTAATTCACGTGGAAGCTGCAGCCGAGGCAGTACAGCCCCTTGCTCAGCATCAGACACGTGTCGTAGTCGTCCAGATGTAACAGTTTCGGCAACCGGCTTTTCTCATCACCTTCACACATTGATCCTTATATCTTACTGATCGGATTTCGCAGACCGTCAACTACGAACGAGTTCTTTTGGTTCACTGGAGCACTCTCTCTTCTCTTACTCTCATATCCGATAAGACGCCAATCTGACGTGACCAGCAAGGAACCAGGATCGATGGCTTTGGGTGATTTCCGAAGCACTGGGGTGTCACACCCTTAACATCGCTACTCCTGTCTGCTAGGTACTGACATTTTTTACAAAAAACCCAATGAATATATTTTTAGCTTGACCTGGGATTCGAACCCGGGAACCTCATTATCTGCATCCATATAATTAATATTGTTTATGTCTTAGTCTTAAGTAAGTGGGAAGAATTGTAATATTGTTTTCATTGCTCATACTCGGAAAGTATTGTTTTTTTGATCCGAATAGCGGGTGGAAAACGCTGCTTCCCACCTTGTGTGGGAAAGACTCATAGTAATTGCTTCCCTCTCTAGGGCGGTAATGAATTTTAAAAATAGAACTAAAGGTTAGGTACTCAGCTAAGAATTTTTTTACATAGGTAATCAAGAAAAATCTTGTGAGTGTAAAAACAGCCAGTGTGAATAAAAAAAAAATAGTATATTTCACTAAAAGTGCGGAAAGGTCTAAAGTGGAAACTTTTATCCCACCGCCCCCATTCCGGCTCACCTCCTAGACGCGGGGACTTTTAATATGTTTACTCCCAAAGCACCTTGAACAACTTTCTGAAGAAATCGCTTGGAGCCCAGCTCACGCACTCTACACCTCTATTTGGGTCATTCGTTGAGTGGACTATGTACGTTGTTGGTTCACAGAAAATGTACGGAAGTGACGAACGAAGATTTTTGCAATGCGTTGCGTAGCGGCGCGGCCTGCACCGATCTGCTTTATATCCCTATATCAACAACCTTTGCCAACTTCAGGTCAGCATGAGCTGCTTCCAAGGCACCGCTCCACAGCAGCCCACAGTTAAGCTAAGCACGTGTCCTTAGCTTCACTCTGTATGAAAATGTATGTGCGTTCGCCCACTGTGATCTACCACGGCTCGCATGCGTGGGTGGCAAACAAATGAACCACGCAGATACCATGGCGAACCTCTCCGTGCACATCCTACGCAGCAGAAGACAGTCGACTTAATAAATCTACTGTCAGTCTTTTCATCCCGTCCGTTCCTCATACGACTGACAAAGACGATGCTATTTACAGCCGGACCAGTATAAAACTCGATGTGCCATTCGAACGGCTGGCTCATGTAGATGACGCTGCCCGCTTTGTAATGGAGAGCGCTGGGAAAAGGTTTGTGATATCTATCAGAAGGGTTACGATGGAGTCAGCAAGGGCTACGATTTAATGTATCGACACTTTCTCTCGTGAAGGAAGACAAGCAGAAGCCGCGTGTATCCTTACACACTCTTCTTGCTCAGTGTGCGGCATAGAAAAAGTGTGTGCAGTAGATAAGGGCAAGTTAATTAAAATATTCACTGATATTTCTTATTTTATTTTCACTTTTGTACAAAAAACTAACGCATTAAAACTAAGTGTTCTTAAAAAATCTAAATATCACTTAATGCTTCCATTCTATTTTCTAATGTATAATTTAGTAAAAGCCCCAAATAGCTTTCAAATTCAGCGCGTAGAGCATAAAAAGCCTTAATATTAACCAACAGTTTGCATAGAGGACACCAAGTTTGTGTTTGTCCTAACATAACAAAACTAATGTTATTAACTTATTCGCTACAAATTTTAAGACTGTATCTTAAAATAGTGTGGCTCTGGCTTCAAGCAACATTCTTATCTATAGATACAACCTTAATATTACTATAAAGTATCGGAAAAATATTTTTGATTCCTTGTATTTATAGAAAGTGGTTCACAATATTTAATTATATTAATAATAATCTCATATTACGATGTTAGGAGGTTCCTTTTTTTGGAGCCCTGAGCGTGGACCCTGTTCCCGATATTAATAATATCATACAAAGAGTATAAAAAAAATACTTACTTTTTTTTTAAATTATTGTACTTGAGGATCTTATTGTCAATCATCCGATTCTAATCTACGGCCTAGCTGATTTTACTAACAATATAACTCGATGGTCAATCTGTTACGGTCAGATTTATGCACAATTTTGTGAAACACTATTCACCATCAGAAATGTCGAAACATTGAGGCAAGAATTGCATCTTTTTGGTTTCGTTAGTTTTTCTTTAAGATGCTGAAAAACCAAGAGAACTTATGAGTTGAAAGATTTATTCTCTTTTAGCGGAAGTTGATGACAAACATCATGACGAAGTACACTAGAGCGCAAGGCTTAGCTATACAGTCAGTCCAGAATGATGTCACAGCCTAAGAGTACGGTCCGTCAACAAGTTCGGAACCATTGTTTTTTATGCAGTCTGTGATGATGTAGTCGGTAGGGACTGCGACCTGCGACCGTCGTTCGTCTTCCATCTATTGCACGGTTGCTAGAAGACAGCTTATCTTTATGAAAGGTCGGCGGAACACAGCTACGACTGCTTGGTCTCCTTGAGCACGATCAGTGATGTCACGAACCTCTGCATCGGCATCTCCACCATCACGGTGAGTGGTACTGCCACCAAGTACGAGCAAAAGGTTGTCGCCACCCAGTCTACCACCTAGGGACAAGAGACCATGTTTTAATACGTACGGGAACGATTCGTTCAAGTACACTGCGGTCGATCGATGACATCGTGGGTACTTCCAGACACAACAAGAGGCGACATATTTTGAAGCGATCTTATCAACTGGTCGATTGATAGCTATCTGCTGTCATTTTATGCCTATTCCAAGACACAAGACATATGCCCGATGGAATTTCCCATAATCCCCCCTTTAATCACTTAGTCACCCTAATATTATAAAGGCGAAAGTTTGTGAGTGTGTGTGAGTGTTTATATGTTTGTTACTTCTTCACGCTCAAACGGCTGGATCAATTTTGATAAAATTTGGTATAAAGGTAGCTAACACCCTAAATAACATAATTATAGGCTACTTTTTATCCCGATATTCCCACGGGATCGAAACTTATGTGGGTAAACCGCGGGGCGCAGCTAGTTTGTTCATAAAAGCAACTCCTGCGCATTGTTCTAGAGCCATGCAGCGATTGAGGCTGTGCGGTGTCTGTCAGTGAACGAATGGTAGATTTGTAAGGATGCGAGGGTTGCGATATATGAGTACTGAAGTCTTGTGTCGGTATGTTTACACTTATATGCAGTCAAATAAATAGTCCACACCGCTTCCCAGTGTTCTAGATATGGAAGAAAGGCGCCGCGCCCCAACAGAAAGGATCGTTGACTGACCACGCTCAGCAGCGAGGCGGCGATGGGCTGCGGGCGCGCGGCGGCGAGGCCGAGGTTGACGCACCAGTGCACCATCAGCACCGACAGCGACATGCGGCCCGGCGCGCGCCAGCCGCGCCACGCCAGCACGCGCTGCAGCCAACCTGATACATGATTTTATTTCTGTAGCAAGGTTTTTACAAACACGTCAATAATATTTTTTGAAACGTTACGAGGTCGAATTTTACTTATTCGAATACTCCGAGAAGAAACACCTAAAGAAAATCAGAGGTCACAGTCTCTTTCAAGTCTAGACATAATCTTGGTCAGATCATGTTTGGGCCATAATATGTAGTGTCCGATATGTTCTTTTCAGGAAAGAACCACACCGATTTGAGACTTGGACGTGTCCAGTCATCGCACGCATGTAGATCTGAACACAGGATACCTACCCAATATAATTATTCAGTTTGATATATTTTCTTTACAAAAGCTGTCAAACGTCAATCATTATTCCTCAGATAAAAGTTATTTGACTATTGAAAAATCTGTGCTTAGAATATTCAAGTATGGAAAATGACAAGCTACAAACAAGGAAGGATGAAACATGAATACAAACGAACGAAAAGAACTGAATGCGCTAACGAGGTTCACCCATAAGAAAGGATCATGCCAGGTTGAGTTTGTAAGCTAAAATGGTAGAAAGTACCTGGAAGGAAACATTATGTTATAACAACTCACCTGTGTATCTGCGTTCTATGCCAATTAACATTTTCTATTCCATTCTAACTCAGCATTTCCTGATTGCTAAATATCCAGTTTTAAGTTCAGTTCAAAGGTAACGATTATGTTGTCACTGCCTACACGCCACAACGTGCCTCCTTGCATTCAGAGAATTTGGAGTTAGTTAAAATTGAGTTCGAGTATCAACGAATATTCAAGATGCTTAGCAACGGTGCTATAATATTTTTTCTAATTCAGTACTGGAGAAACAAAGTCATAATTTTGTTTACAACGCTACAGGCCCTACTTTATCTTTTAAATCCTTAGTCGTTCTGTACAACAGCCGTAGATTGAACTGTATAACCTAATATAGCCTGACGATGTTGCCTACACTGCCTACACATTCTACTAGTAGCCTGACGATGTTGCCTACACTGCCTACACATTCTACTAGTAGCCTGACGATGTTGCCTACACTGCCTACACATTCTACTAGTAGCCTGACGATGTTGCCTACACTGCCTACACATTCTACTAGTAGCCTGACGATGTTGCCTACACTGCCTACACATTCTACTAGTAGCCTGACGATGTTGCCTACACTGCCTACACATTCTACTAGTAGCCTGACGATGTTGCCTACACTGCCTACACATTCTACTAGTAGCCTGACGATGTTGCCTACACTGCCTACACATTCTACTAGTAGCCTGACGATGTTGCCTACACTGCCTACACATTCTACTAGTAGCCTGACGATGTTGCCTACACTGCCTACACATTCTACTAGTAGCCTGACGATGTTGCCTACACTGCCTACACATTCTACTAGTAGCCTGACGATGTTGCCTACACTGCCTACACATTCTACTAGTAGCCTGACGATGTTGCCTACACTGCCTACACATTCTACTAGTAGCCTGACGATGTTGCCTACACTGCCTACACATTCTACTAGTAGCCTGACGATGTTGCCTACACTGCCTACACATTCTACTAGTAGCCTGACGATGTTGCCTACACTGCCTACACATTCTACTAGTAGCCTGACGATGTTGCCTACACTGCCTACACATTCTACTAGTAGCCTGACGATGTTGCCTACACTGCCTACACATTCTACTAGTAGCCTGACGATGTTGCCTACACTGCCTACACATTCTACTAGTAGCCTGACGATGTTGCCTACACTGCCTACACATTCTACTAGTAGCCTGACGATGTTGCCTACACTGCCTACACATTCGCTATACGTCCCCACAATTTCAGAGTTCCACATCTAGTAATCCGCCAGTAGGCTGCTCATCTGTCAGCTGCCATAGCTTATTTTAGTTATTAAATTGTTTACTAGAGACGTTTTTAACGTGTACAATTTTCTACATCGTTCTCACATGTACAGTAGCGGTCAGAACTCCACTGGCATCATTACAAAACTATCACATCGTAACTCGTCGCACTTGAGACCTTCTTCTATTTAGACATTTCACACACACATACACACCTGTATATTGCACTCTTTCATCACGTACGAAACAGAAAAAGCGCGGTATATGATCATCATCATAGGCCCATCGCGGCACGCAGTCTTTTTCTAATTATGGTAATGAGAAAAAGACAGCGAATATTTTAAACTAATCACATGAAAGTTGAGGGTATATTTGAAACAAAATTAATTTTCTGACTATAGTTATAATGGTATGACGTTGTTGGTTGGTGAACTTAGTTATGAGCGTTTGTGTTATTGTTATTAGAGGTGTTGAGTTTGAAGATTTTTATTGAAAATGCAACCAAATATAAATATGGAAGCCAGGGCGAACATTGTAGCCTTGTATAACAATGGGTTTAATATATCTGAAATATCCAATGAAACCGGATTTTGTGCAAGTTATTTTGTTGTTATTGATTTTATTTGTTCTCATAAGTGACGTTTCAAAATGTGTAATAAGGATTTCTTTTTTTTAGAGAGATACTGTGAGACGTTGGGTGAGGAGATTTGAGGAAGAGGGAATTCTTAAGAGCCGTGTAAGAAGTGGTAGGCCGCCACTTATTAACCAGTCTCAGCGACGCTTTATGGTTGGTGAATATGAAACGAATGGTTTCATACCTACAAGACGATTTGCCGAAGAATTTGATATGTCATTGCGCACTGTTCACCGTGCTCTCCATGCCAAAGGCCTTCATCATCGAACGCCAGCGAAAAAACCATTTTTAACGCAAAGGCATAAGGAGGAACGGTTGCGTTTTGCTCGCGATTATTTAAAGTTTGACTGGGAGACGACTGCATTTACTGACGAGAAGACATTCAAATCGTGTCAAAAAGGAAGACTTCATTTGTGGCGCAGAGACAATACACGTTGGTCTGACAGTAATATTATAAAAAATACGGAGTCAGGAAGAATTAGTGTGAATATGTGGGGGTGGATTAGTGTTTAAGGGCCGGGTGAGTTGGCATTTATACCGACGCGGGCCAACAGCTTTAATTACGTCGAGGTTTTGAGCGATATAATGCTACCTACTGTTCGAAATGTTTATCCAGTGGATGAAATTGGTGAATTTTATTTGGTTCAAGATAATTGTCCGATACACTAAGTATTAATAAAAAAATAAATGCTATTAGTGGAATTCAGGGGATATACTGGCCATAATACTCGTATAATAGTAACAAGTGAATGATTGTAAGATTGAGGTTTAGTTTCAATCTTCTTTTCCTTGA
This sequence comes from Luperina nickerlii, assembly GCA_963855955.1. Taxonomy (NCBI): domain Eukaryota; kingdom Metazoa; phylum Arthropoda; class Insecta; order Lepidoptera; family Noctuidae; genus Luperina; species Luperina nickerlii. Next base: position 683,672 of record OY979682.1, on the reverse strand, counting down.
GAAAATGAATAAATTAAGCTGTAACCACAATAAACCAAAAACATCCCATTTTAGTATTAACAAAAAATGATTTATGAACAAATTAGGTATTTTATGTATTTCAAACTTTGGAATAAGTATGTTCATGTTTTAAAGGTTATTATTAACATCAATAAATGTTCCTATGAAAAATTGTTTTTTTTTTTCATTAAATTACATAAGTATTTTATAGTTCATTTATTTTTACCCTCTATACCCTATTGTCATTATGTTAACGAAACTCAATAAATAATTGAACTCTGACACAAAATCGAAAAGAACAAAAAGAGTCGAAAGCGCGCACTGAGGTTCGAACCTTCTCCACTTCACGCACACACAATAACAGCCACCCACTAGTGCGAACCTGCCATCGCTGCTCATAATCGTCATTTCGAATTTTAGCATTGCTTTTAAATAGATCCTGTGGATCGACCACAGGAGATATAATGGTAGGTATCTTTATTTAGTGTTGACCACACATGCATCTGACCAACCAACATTGCGCTTTCGTAGTTATACCGTATGCGCGTTACTGTCTACATTAAAACATCACGCACACAGAGATAGACGCAGATCTAGCGTGCAGGCCAAAATGACTATTCGTGCCAGTCCACTTATGACTCGCGACTGTACAGTACCCGGCGATAAATATTGCACATCGACCTTTGGAAAGAAGACCCCTCCATGCCTGGAAAGAAGCTTTTCCTTTTATACCTAGTACTAGCTTCTGCACGCAACTCCATCTACGTGAAATTTATGGTCCCCCGACCCACGCCATCGATTGCCAGCCCACAAGCCGAAATTAGCCGATTGTCTCTTTCTAAAGGTCGATGTGCAATATTTATCGCCGGGCACTGTAGGTATCATTTTAACATATTTTGGTTTAAAAGAATGTCGATCAAGTGTTTTGCCCGTTCTTCTGCATAGGAACCCTACGCTTTAGAATGGGCAAGTAGCTTCATATTATTTATTGACCTAGTCCTTGACAATGCGAAAGTGCTTGTAATTGGTTTATTTGAAATAAATGCTTTGAATTCGCGCGTGCCTCACCCTCCAGCCCGTTGAGCATCCCGAGCAGCAGCCCGCCGGCCAGCAGGCCGAGCGCGGGCCGCTCGAGCGCCACGTGCGCGGCCGCCAGCCACGCGGCGGGCCGCGCGCGCAGCACGAGCCCCGCCAGCAGCCACGCCACCATCAGCAGCGGCGCACACGTGTACGGGCCGCGGAGCCACTGGGGAGGGACAGATTGCTTACATTTTGGAAGAGAAAGGCCTTTCATTTTTCAAATTTAACTGCTTTTGGCCAAGAGTCTCCAGCGTAGCTATCCAGTCAGCATAGCTATCTGTGTTGCCCTTTTGTGACCAACCCATCATATTACCCGTCAAAACAAACTTTTGCGTTTGTTTTGGTCTTTCTTCTCAGAGTAGTCGAATAGGAAACACCGATCTCATCTAGTTTTAAAACATAATTTACTTTTTACTTGCAAACTTTTTTTTAGGGTTCCTTGCGTCCTAATGAAAAAACGAAACCCTTTCAGGATCACTCGTGTGTCTGTCCGTCTGTCACAGCCAATTTGCTCTCCGAATCTACTGGACTGATTAAGTTGAAATTAGGTGCACATACGAATTTTTGTGACCCAAACACGGACGTGTAATGTAAATAAATGAATTTATAATATGGGGTCATTTTTGAGGGGCAAACTATACCTTGTGACATATCAAACTATACCTTGTGACATATCAAATGGCTTGTTATGAAGTTCATAAATATATGTTTTGTATAATTCTAAAATAAACAGATTTGGTGTTAATAGGAAAATTAAACATTCCCTCCATTTCAAATTGTATGCTCAGTAGTTTCGGTGATAACATCGCCATAGCTCGCTATGACGACGTATTTAATTGATAATGTTCATCACCACGATGTCCGGACTTCGAAAGGTTGCTATGACGAATTACTGTTCATCATCACGATATTCGTCACTTTGAAAGCTTGCTTCTTGAAAGAGTTGTATTGATAAGCTGCGGTTGCAATCGACCGCTACGCTTGCCGAAGTTGGCCCATGGATGATGATCATCCAGTACCTACCGGAACCCCTACGTGACTCGGAAAGAACATCTGTAGTTGCTGTATTGATTTTTATGTTCAGAATTTTTTTGTACCAGTGTTTACAAAATTTGGTTTGATTACAGCTTTTAAATCGTTTAATGGGTAAGCGTGGAATGACAATAAAAAGTTTGTTGTAAAAGCGTAAACATTGACTCATTAACGAGTTGCCTACTCTGTGGAGGCGAGTGCGATGCAAGATTGTGTTTATTCCTGGTATTTAAACTACGAATATCAAAAAAATTCTTACAATTTGTCAATTTTTTGTGATTAGATTTTCAAATATACACTGTGAGACTACAGTGACAATCCCTTGGACCTAGGTTGTAAATGGCTCGAACAGCCCTTTTCTGTAAAACAATGATATTTTTAATGCCCGCACAGGTTCCCCAGAGAAGACCCCAGAGAAGAATCCCGTATGAAATAAGACTATGAAAATAACTAAAATAAAGAATTCTGGTTGTATTCACATCAGTCATCTGATCTGTCGATTTTTTTTAACAGCAGCTGCCGATCTAAGCCTTCCTAACATTTTTTCTATATGTGGGCCCCATTGTAATTGACTCCATAATATTCCAAAATAACGTGGAGCCAAGAGATGAGATGGCGGGACGAGCTGGAGAAAACAAACGGCCGGTGGTCCACTTTAGCCCTGGATCGAAAGAGCTGGAAGTCAAAGGCCTCTGGCTTTGTCCAGCAGTGGGATGTTGCAGGCTAACAGTAAGCAGAAAAAGTAGTACCTAACTAGTTATTCCAAGAAAAACTGTCGACTTAAGAGGGTCCTACCCTATTCCATTAAGTTGAACGTTGGTGGTTAGCTGTCTGATATTCAGCGTTGAAAATTGAATAAGCTTAGTCTCTTTTTCATTCATGAGAAGATTCTTTACATTACCTAAACCATTGCACAAGTTTTGAGAGTGCATCGTTATCTTGTTCAATGTTGACTAACTGAAGTTTGATTAAAAAAAAGAGGCTAGTGTCATCTGCGAATAATATAATCTTGTTATTATCGCTTATGTTATAAGATAAGTCATATAAATTAGAAACAAGAAAGGACCTAGAATTGAACCCTGTGGAACGCCTATAGTGACCGCAAATCCTGCAAATCTCTTCCCATTGACATCAACCCTTTGAATTCTGTTGTTCAGATAAGACGTCAGAAAGTCGAGAGCCCTCATTGGTACAGTTTTCTGATAAGTGTTTCATGCAATGTTGTATGCAATCTAAGATTTTCAGTAATTATTTTTTAAAGATTTTGTTTAATGTAGGTAATGTAGAAATAGGGCAAAAATTCGTGGGATCAGTTGTGCTACCAGATTTGAATAGTGGAATCACTTTGCCAGGTTTCATCAGATCAACAAATACACTAGATGCAAAGTGTTATTATTATTAAAAAGGGTGAAATAACAATGTACAGATAATCCCAAAAGGTCAGCAGTTTTTTTGATATCAAGATTTTTAAAAGATTCTATACTTTCTTTAGCGGTAACAGTTGTAAATTCAAAATTTTTGTCACATTCTAGTAGGTACACGTTTTTTCTCTCATTAGACTCACTTTGAACGAGGACACCTTGACCCCTGACTCCTGCAGCTCGAAGTGCAGGAAGGCGGCGAACAGCCCGATGAGGCAGGCGGGCAGGCTGCCCCACGGCGCCTGGTACAGTCGGGAGAACGACGGGATGCCCGAGTACATCGTCTTCAACTTGCTGGAGAGTCGTGGGGAGTAAAATAAATGTGAACGGTATGAGTTTTACAGTGACGAGCTTAAATATCTTACACTTACGCAAAATTCAAAAGCGATTTCCTCGTAAAATAACGATTGCGACTTTGAAAAACACATATTTCGTTACAGTATTGTTTCTTATCGACTACTTTCATAACATCTTAAAATTCTTATCAATAATTATTTTAGAAAAAAAAAAACGATTTTGAAACTTGCGTAATTGTAAGTAATTTATGCTCGTGACTGTACCTACCGATAGTTTCCCGTCATTAGAAAAACAATATAGGAATTTAAGGCCAACAGCTTCAATTATGTATAACAATAATACAATATTCATCCGTAAAAATTGTGTTCTTTAGGGTCTAAGAGATGTATGTAGGATAGACCGGGGACAATAGAACCATTTTCGAAACATCGGTTGATTACACGAATTTAACTGTCGCTTTTTGTTTTAAATATTATTATTTTACAGCCTTGGTTTATTATTTACCGAAGAAAATATCTAAAGTTGGCCTAGATTGAACAAAAGTTGGTCAAAATTGACTTTGAATGAAATGATGGCTAGTGCTACAAAAGACTAAGGGCTAATTGTACCAAAACTGCAATAGGGTAATAAAATGCGAATAAAGGTATTAATCACATTTTCTCAGTCACTTGTTTGAAGCCTTATGGGTTTATAATCATTCTTAAAAATTAGGAACAAAAAATTCGTGATATCGGTGTTTTAATCAACACAAATGTAATGTAATAACATTAACATAACAATTTTTGACTTAGAACAAAAATAAAATAAGTTTTTATAACATACCATCAACTTTGGTTCACACGTTGCTTATTTGCTATTATCTAGCTTTATAACAATTATAAAATAGAAATAATCAACAACAATAGATGGTATGGAGGTACAATTGACCCCTGGTACAATTGCACCAAAGTAACCAATTTAGAAAAACCATCTAATAATCACATAATTCTAAACTTATAGTTTCCATATTTATCATAAATCAAAAGTTTAATATCCGTTTAAACTGGCAACAACAATTACTTGTCGAAAGGGCTCTACGAGTACAGTACGAGTTACAGTCAATAATATTTCACGTAAAAATTTACAGCGGCTTGCCGGAAATAAACAAATCTCCATTAACACGTCCGTTTCACAGCAAGCGCGCCAGCGCCTGAGCACAGTATAAAGACATACAGTATTGTATCTCGGCCGTAACCTTGAATTAAATGCCTACAGCCGCGCGGTACGTAAACATGCGATAGGGCTGCCCGCCTCCAGCATTTTAATTACATTTGCCTACTTTGTGTTTCCATTTAGTTTTGTTATTGTATTTTACTGTGTGTACATAAATAATAAAATAATTCGTCATTTCGAATTAACCATTTATTTAAGATTAATCTGATTACAGTTTATTTCTATGAAAACTTGTTCATGTGTATTTTTAAACAAATTATGTTAAATTATTATTATTATTATAGTTAAATCAAACGTTCAAGAACTACAAATAAAATTCAAAATTTGTATATTAATGTTTTTTTAATCTTTCCTATCATTCTTTTAAAATTAACTTTGGGAGACAAAATATAATAAATAAACATTTCATTCTTTAATTTAATTAATTTTGACAATAAATTACAACCATTAATATCCGTAACAAAAACAAAAATATTAATTTACTTTATTAATAATACTGGCTGTTTTGTGCCTATGCCTGAAAAAAAAAGAAGAAGTAAAAATTATTCCACGCGCTTTTTCTTTTCGCTGTACTTTTTTTTATTTGAAAATGTCGTCAATTAATGATGAATTTATTAATTCCACACCGCCATAAGTCTCAGAGGCAGCGAAAAAGGCTACCTAAGCCTCGCCCGAAAAATCGACCGATAGATACTTACAAGCGTATCAAAATTTCATCATATGGAAAACAAGCAAATATGCAAGTTCAGTCCGAGTTTTATTTATTTCCTCGCAAATATGTTATAAAACGTCGTATGACATACGTGCGCTTTGAAAATTACAGCCTCTGCTTTCTTTTAGCCCTCGCCTACGGCTCGGGCAAGCAATATCGCCTCGGCTGTAATTTTCAACTTACCGCACTTATATCATAATTAGTGTTGCCCAAATGCAAGACCAAGACAAGACCTTAGCCAGTCTTGGTCTTCGTCTTGCGTCAATACACCTGGTCTTGGTCTTGGTCTTGGTATTGCGCTCTCAGTCTTGGTCTTGGTCTTGCAGCAAGAGTCTCGCAAGTCTTGCGAGACTCTACTACTTAGACTACACTACATTCAAATACCTATTAGCCTATTGCTCAGGGTGGCAGGGACATCGACGCGCAACCGCTTACCATGGATTCAGTAGGTACAGACGCCAGCACATCAACCTACTACAATCTGTCAAATTTCTTTAATAGATTTTCAACTTTATCGCTAAAGCATAAGGTTCAAAATTAATTGGGAAAATTTGACAGTTTCGGGTAGCTTGATGTGCTGGCGTCTGTACATGATTCTGGACCACCCCTGCGTTGAAATTTTTCGTCGGCTTTTTCTTAATTTTTACGTTTTTTTCTGCAATTTTTTTATTCTAAACTGTATACAATCATTATTTCTATCTGACCCAATGAGATTTTTAATTAAAAAAAATGTAAATTCACTTGTTTCACTTAAAACAGCAATGTAAATAAAACTCGAAAGGGCTACCTGATCAGCTGTATCGCTAAAGTTCATTTGCGAGGTCAACACTGTCTTCTTACCTACGCTATTCACTTTCAAATGCCGCCACAAAGGGACCGCAGCGCCAAGCGGTCTCCTCGTATTATTAACGCACTTGAAAATAAACTTTAAAATTATTACAATAAAGTGCATAAATGCTTGAACCTGACAAAAAATGCGGAAGATTGCGGGAATCCCCGCGCGGTGTCGAGTCGGCCATGAATCCCAATGAATCTAACAGACACGTCACATGAGGCATTTTAATCATCTACATAATTCAATTCATCAAAAATAATTATCCCCTCATAATGATGAGGGGATAGTTATTTTTCTAAAACTTCATCGATTTAAGGGGGAAGCGCTAAGGTAGCCCGCGAAATTAAAATTTTCTTACGTTTTTTGCAATTTGCTGGTCAGTGAATTTCGCGGGCTACCTAATACCGCTTTCGCCTTAAGTAAAGAAGATTAAAAAAACGTGCAGAAGTGTATTGATAGTCACGTAATTTTTCGATATTTTTTTATTATCAACAATAATTTTAGTTTTGAATGCAATTCAACAATGTAATTTACTGTTTCATTAAAAAAATACATCCATTTTCGCATAATCGGGATTGAAACCAAATACCTACTATAACGCCCAAATCTCAGTTTGACTTAACTGCGAGACGCAAGAGTCTTGCAGGCTTAGTCTTGTCTTGCTCAAGTCTTGCAGGGTTCAGTCTTGGTCTTGGTCTTGCTAAAATAAGTCGGTCTTGGTCTTGGTCTTGGTCTTGCAAAAATGCAAGAACAAGACCAAGACTGCAAGACCAAGACCGATTTTGGGCAACACTAATCATAATGTACTATTATAGTCTTACCTTTCAGAGTTTCCAGGTAATCTAAAAAAAGTTATCTCTGGATGCGTTATTGACGAATTCATGCAACCAAAAACAGCACAATATAGCCTACTCGTCATATTAAATATGTACTTGAACTTATTTTTAGTGAAAAAATCGCGCGGTTATTGTTAAAAAAACAACACACCGTCCGTTCGTCACTGCGGCACAGTCGCGACTCCGAGCCGCCTGAGCGCACACGGAGATCGAAGCGCGTAGGTATAGCCCGCGTTTCGTCCGTTTGTATGAAGACGACGTACTGTATGCATATTATTACCGTGGCCTGAGGGGCGCCTCGGGACTCAAGTAGCGCGTGCGCTGGCGCACTCACACATGCAAAATTTTCCTCCGTAGTAGAAATATCGATGATGGTACTATTGACCCGTGTTACTATTGTACCCGGTCTACCCTATGTCAAATTAAGACACTTTTAGCATCAGTAATAGGCTAGTTGACAGTAAGAGACATTTATTATGAATTTTGCATCTTAGAATGGTTGTAAGCTAAATCATTTTAGATCCCTTTATATTTTTGAGGAATAATTGCGGAAAAATTAAGTCACTGGTCACGTGAAATTGAACGCAGTTCAAAGCGCGACATGTCATGAATTTCAGTCGACAGTTTCAAATTGTACCGAATTAAAAACAAACTTTATGCATCAAAAATTAAAGTTTCTTCTGCAATATTCTATAGAGTGGTTTTGAAAGAAACAACACTGATTGGTAATGTGTCCCTCTCGTACAATGTGGCAGTGTTCTTTATTCATCTACTAAATTAGAAGTAGGTTTATTCACATTTATGTGTCAATATTGAAAATTAGAAAATTGAAATCTTCTTCCTACGACTGTCAAGGTACACATTAACACAAGTAGGTACCTACCAACTTGTTTGCTTTGAATAATATTTTCTAAATATTTAAGTAAATAAATACGAAAGTCTACCGAATATAATAATATATGTAATATTCCGATAGAAGCCATAAATTGTTTAAATAGTCGCAGATTTGACAGAATGAAAGTCTTGAAGTTATTGACCTGCCATGATAGAATGCTCCGTTTGACTATTAAAATTAAATGACGTCACGGAAAATGAGTGCGGTAATAAAAAAATTGTTTAGTTGAAATGTTTTGTGGTAAATAAACCACAAGTAACATTACTAATTGGTTTTTCAAAATCCGTCAGCTTAGACGTTAGAGCCAAAACCTTTCGGAAGCAAGATACGACGACAGACAGAAAGCGATTGATATTAATTTAAATTGTGCTAGCAATCTGAATGCGTGTAAAGGAGTAAATCCCTGAGTCCGCGTATCACTGGTCAGTTTCCCTCAGTCGTCAAATACCGTTCTACAAAGTTTCGATCGATTCGTCAAATTCGTCGAATACCTCGGATACGCGAAGTACATGATGGACTTCCAGTCGAAGATGTACGCGAGCACCCCGTTGAGCACGCAGGAGAGGAAGGCCAGCGCCGCCAGCGCCGCGAGCGCGTGGCGCCGGCGCCCGCGCGCCAGGCGCACGCCCAGCGCGCCCGCCAGCACGTACAGCTGCATGTCCACCGCCAGGAACCTGCGAATTATATCGCTATTTTGAAGAAACAACTCTTTGTTTTCAAAAGTTTTTCAATCGGGAAGCTTACACATAAACCCAGCGGAATAAATTCTCTAAATTATGGTGAAAACCATAGAAATGTAAAAAACAGATGAACACCATTGTGCACTTTAGAAGATTCTAATCGGTCACATAGACAGACATAAAAATACGATTTTTTATACTATGTATAAGTACTATTGTATTACTAATATATCTATACTATTGTATAGATATAACTTAGTTTATCTTCTTCCTGTTTTTGCCTATGGAACCAAAGGACCAAGGTAGCCGCAGACAGAGGAAAGTGGAATAAGCTGGAGGAGGCCTATAATACCCGGGAAGGGGTTCCTATACCTAAGGGGTTCCTCATATTATAAGAAAAAAAATCACTTAAACAACACAACTGAAAAAAAATATCTTATAATATTACTTTGTTAACTTAGATGCTAAACATGAAGATAATATGAAATTAAGACTTTTTTATTTTATTTATCGTTTTTGTTACAAAAATTCTTCACCAGATTTAATCTATACTTATATAAATCTGTAGAAGTGAAAATTCTGTACATTGAAAATATCAAAAAAATAAATGGCAGGGGGTGTTACTATACCGACACCGAACCCAAAAACGTGATTAAAAAAATTTTTGTCTGTCTGTCTGTCTGTCTGTTTGTTCAGGCATCACGCAAAAACTACCGGTTAGATTACGATGAAACTTGGTATAATTATTCTTTAATATCCTGGGCACCACACTGGGTACTTTTTATCCCGGAAAAGTATATACAACAAAAAACAAACTTAATTTTGCGGTTCGATCCCTAGACCCGAATACTGTACCAACCGCAAATAATAAGTTTGTCGTTTGTCGTTTGTCGATACAATTCAATGGACTATCACACACGACGAAGATAATAAATAATATTTCATATTTTCGTATCTTAAGATGAATTTGTATGGCGAGCGATATTGTATCTTAAGATAAATATTATAGTATCTTAGCCGTGTGCAGCGCCCCTAAGTTATGCTGTAAATGTAGAGCTGAAGGTTGAATTTGGCTTGCACCGTCGCGTTCGCAGCACACGCGTGGCACGCGGCCGCTACGGATCGCTACCGTATATAAGGACGGAGTCTGAGCGCGCGCATCATTGCTCCATCGTTCGTTAAATAATCATAATTCGATCCAGCCTGTCCCAACTTGCTGCCCTCCCCCCAGCGACGCCCTAAGCCGAGGTTCGTACCCCACAGGGGGTGCCCTTAGCGTGTAGTCGCTTAGTTTACTTAGTTAGTTTTAAGCCCCTGGCTGGAGGCTTTGAGTTCTCTCAAGGCAGCCGCAGGATTGTCCGGTTAAGTAGTCACGACCTCTCAAGGTCAACTACGAGATGCCATTGATAAAAAAAAAAAAAAAAAAAACGCGCGCATCATTCATTTCATATTCATTTTTTGAACTTTGATTTGAACGGACATGTCGAGTGGCGAGCGTTCGTTCTTATTATCATTCTATAAATTGTATGTTTTAACTGCTACCCGTGCCTTTTTATTCCTTTTAGTTTTTACTAAGTACAGTTTAAGGTAGAGTTATTTTAGGTTTATTTTTATAAGTCGTAGGTACAGATTTTAATTTTAAAGTATAGGTAGTATATTTGTTAGTGTACGTAGTGACCGTAGGTTATTTTATAATACTGTTAGGTAGGATTAGTCCTTCGTATATACATATATTAGTTTTTAGGGATTTTACTTATTTATTAGGTTTAGATTAGTTATCATTAGAAATAGGTTTATTTAGGTACCTAGGTAGGTATTTTATTTTCTGTTATTGGGTTTTTTTTTAAATTAGGTAGGTACTTAGGTTTACTTTTATAAGGCGTAGACCGTATACATTTTAATTTCAAGTATATGTAGTATATTTTATAGTGTGTAACGTAGGTTATTTTAGTACTCTTAGGTAGGATTAGTCATTCGTAGAGATATTAGTTTTTAGGGATTTTGCTTATTTATTGGTATATACATATAAGTGTAGGTAGGCGCTAGATGTTAGGGGTCTTCTATAAAGATAGTCTTAAAGATTTCATTATCTTTGTGAGCATTCGTTGCAATGAACGTCAGCTTCGCTATCGGTTATCCTGCTAAACAGGTATCAAAGTAGAAATCTACTACAAAAACTTACAGAACGCGAGCGATGCCGCGGGCAAAGATATCATATACTACCGGTATGCTCGATAGATAACGTTCTACACAAATAGCATTTTACACAAAATGGTTTCGTCATCCACGCGAACGAAGTCGCGGGCACAGCTAGTTGCATAATATAATTGGCAAACAAAACCATTAATTGGTCACTAGCAACTACAGGTGTCTTTAAAGGTACTTATACCCACATTTCCCGTCACTCACCAGGTCTGTACGAGGCAGATATCCTCAGGGTCGAGCAGGTTGTTGACGTAGAAGACGTGGCTCCAGAACTTGCGCCTGCAGGCTTCGCTCTCGGCTCCCACAGTGGGCGCCCACTGCGGGCCCGCGCCGCCGCGCGCCCTCCACGTCGCCGCGTAGCCCACCACCAGCAGGTACACCGGAGATATTCTGGAAACGGAAACATTCATTCACAACAAAACAGTTACATTGTGTGCGCAAGCAGAAATTTCAATGATATATGTATGGAATATGATTTTGATCCATTCACAATTAGTGGGAATTCGGCCAGAAGGTGCTTAAGCTTCAAATGTTTGAAGTAGCGGTAGGTTATATTATTTGTTTTTGTTATTTTATTATTTTACTTATATAATTGCAAACTAATATTTATTTTGCTTCTTACTTTAATTTAGGCGATGTGTTTTTTGTTTTTGTGCTCACACCATAAATTATTATTAGGTATTCTAAGTCTATACATGAGGATTTGTAATTGGCTTTCGGGTGACTATGGTTTCCTTTTGTGTTTGTTTTTATTAGCTGTAAGTCCTTCATGTACTAAAATAAATAAATAAATTAGGTACCTACCTTTTATATTTTTCATAATCCCTTTTTTTAACCCAAAAATTTAATCAAATAAGTCGACAAATATTATAATGCGACAAAGCGATCGTCACGCGAATACGCGATCGTCGCCTCTATGTCACTTTTTTTTCGGTGAACCTGATCGCGTGGTTGCGCCGACACAACAGAGAGCGCTTTCCGGTTTTCAGAACAAATGAGACAAGTATCAGAAGACTAATTCCCGTAATTAAAATCGTACAAAATCTAGTCGCAATCTCATCTCAGCGACAGTCAATGTCAAAAACTTGCCAAAAATGTTGGGAAATTTGAGGTATTTTGACAGATTGAGACTGAGATCAGTAGGCCAATTCTACTAATTTAAAACGTTCAAAATCTAGTCGCAGTCTCATCTCGGCGACAAAGAAATGTCAAAAACTTGTCAAAATGTAGGGAAATTTGAAGTATTTTTTGACAGATTGAGACTGAGATCAGACTGTGAACGTTGTTAAAATTAGTAGAATTGCCCCTCAGACTGTGAACCTTCTTAAAATTACGAGAATTGCCCCCTGGTATTCGCACGACAACCGCTTGTAGCACACGGGGTCAACCCACACGCGTGTCGCCTGTTCCCGGCAATCGCTCCGCAAGTCGCGGGGCGTGAGCTTTAGCTCGTGGCTGCGGGGTTATACATATCATTAGTATAGACAACAAGTATACCTGGCTATCCTCTTAATAGTGATGTAGGGCAGCAGCTTGTAGGAGATCTTGTTGGTCTTGGAATAGATCAGCAGGTTGTAGCCCAGCAGGAAGTTGGACAGCAGCACGAACACCTGCACCACGGACGTGCCGTTCAGGAAGATCATCAGCACCGGGTGACGCGATATCTGCCAATAACGAGCACTTTACAGACTGGTATGTAGGCCACATCAATCAGGTACGCTGGGCAGGAGCTTTTTCAGAGCCGTATAGGTTGGAGTGCGGGGTGAGGCGGGGGGGGGGGGGGGGGGTGACTTCCCCCACGCTCTTCAATCTATATGTCAATGCGTTGACCGAGGCGCTCAGCAGAGAGCGTGCCGGCTGTTACATTGACGATGTATGTGTTAACAACATTAGTTACGCCGATGATATGGCGTGATATGGCGCTGCTGAGCGCGTCGGTTTGTGGGCTTAGGATGTTGGTGAGCATCTGTGAAAAGTATGCGTTAGATTATGGATTGGTCTACAACGCTATGAAAAGTGAAGTCTTTGATGTCAGCGGTCGATGTTCTGATACTGTGCAAGTTGAACGGAGTATCGCTTATAATGGCATATGAAGTGAAAAACTTGGGACATATGTTGACCGCTGACCTCAAATATGATGATGATATTGAAAGAGAAAGAATGGCGCTGTCGGTGAGAGCTAATAGGATCGCTTGCAGGTTTGCTCGTTGTTATAGGATAGTTAAAAAAAAGCTTTTTCGTGCATATTATACCTCGTTTTACACGTGCAGCCTGTGGGCAGATTACACTCAAAAATCGTATAGCGCCCTTCGCAAACTCAAACTCAAAGCATTATTTCAATTAAACCATTTACAGGCACTTTTGAATTGTCAAGAAGTCGGTCAGTCAGAAAATATGAAGCTAGTTGTCCATTCCAAAGCATAGGTACCTATGGAGAAGAACGGGCAAGAAACTCCATGGACACTCTTTTTAAATTACAAAAATATTAGTTACTTCATTACTTTTGAATGTAAAATTATATGATGTGAGAAACCTGTAAAAACTTAAAAAGACGTACGCGTTAAAAGCGTCCAGAGTACAACAAATAGTACTTAACAAACAACAATCCAAAAACAAAATTATTAAAAATAAGCAGAGGCAGCAAAGTGATGACCAGCCCCAACTGACGGCGCCCGTTCACGAACATGACGCATAGATCAGCACCATTCAGCTCAACCATTTTGAAGTGAGCTAAATGATCCAACACACACGCCACCGTCAGCGAGACATTTGTGTGAGCATGACATACTATCAGCCGCCAGGGCACATTCAAGTCAATGAAAGACATATTACCCGGTAAATGGTAACTATAGGATACATAGAACTCACACTGTGCTATGCAATTATACAATAGAAAGGAAATTGAGTTTATACAATGCAAAGATAGTCTTACAATCTTCAGCAGCTTCAACAGTATTTTCATGTGTTAATCAATTAGTTGTGGTTGTGGAGCAGGACCAGCATTGAGCCAGACATTTTTATCTGCGATGTAATCCCCTAACTTATAATATGCCTGACTACATAGTGTGCGTTTTATACAAGACTTGAATTTTGTCTCATTCAGTTGAAGAATGTGGGGAGGTATTGTATTATAACATTTTAAACAGTACCTCATAAAAGATGAATCTACTTTAGCCAGTCTGACACCTGGTTGAACTTATAGGTCCCTATTTCTAGTACTATAATTTTGTTTTTCACCTCTTTTACTAAAAAGATGTAATTTTTTCCTTACATACATGATGTTTTCATAGATATATTGACAAGGCACCGTCATGATGTTAATTTCCTTAAACAGTTCCCTTAGAGAATCGCACCTGCGGAGATTATATATGGCTCTGATGGCTCTTTTCTGCAGAATAAAAATAGAATCGATGTCTGCAGCCCGTCCCCAAAGTAAAATACCGTAAGACATGATACTATGAAAGTAACTAAAGTAGACTAGTCTCGCGGTATCTACATCAGTAAATTGACGGATTTTTCTGACAGCATAAGCTGCTGAACTTAGCCGTCCTGCAAGAGATGTTAAATGAGGACCCCATTGTAGCCTTGAGTCGAGCGTGATCCCTAGGAAAACAGTTTTATCGACGAATTCTAGTTTCTCTTGATTCAATATTATCTCACAATCACTAGGTACCCTTGACATTTGGTAAAGAAAATCTTATGCACTTAAGTTTTTTTTCCATTTAATACTAAATTATTAGCAGTGAACCAATTTTGGACCTGCAGTAGGGCATTATTTACGTCGTCAAAATTTGTAGCATGTCTATTAAACTTACAAATTAAGGAAGTGTCATCAGCATTCAATATAATAATGCGTTCCGGGTGTTGATGGGGCTGTACCGCTTCTGTAGCGTTTCAGGGATGTTTGCTGAAGCTTGTGTCGATTGCTTCTACGCTACGATGCGAAAAGATGCGTCTTCCTGGTGCGCCGGGTGCGGGCCAGCCCCAACATTATATTGCGGTGTATCGCGAGTAGTGTTGCCCAAATGCAAGACCAAGACAGGACCTTAGCCAGTCTTGGTCTTGGTCTTGCGTCAATACACCTGGTCTTGGTCTTGGTCTTGGTATTGCGCTCTCAGTCTTGGTCTTGGTCTTGGTCTTGCAGCAAGAGTCTCGCAAGTCTTGCGAGACTCTACTACTTAGACTAGACTACATTCAAATACCTATTAGCCTATTGCTCAGGGTGGCAGGGACATCGACGCGCAACCGCTTACCATGGATTCAGTACATGATTCTGGACCCCCTGCGTTGAAATTTTTCGTCGGCTTTTTCTTAATTTTTACGTTTTTTTCTGCAATTTTTTTTTACTGTAAACTGTATAAAATCATTATTTCTATCTGACCCAATGAGATTTTTAATTAAAAAATAGTAAAGTCACTTGTTTCACTTAAAACAGCAATGTAAATAAAACTCGAAAGAGCTACCTGAACAGCTGTATTGCTAAAGTTTATTTGCGAGGTCAACACTGTCTTCGTACCTACGCTATTAGTTTTCAAATGCCGCGACAAAGGGACCGCAGCGCCAAGCAGTCTCCTCGTATTATTAACGCACTTGAAAATAAACTTTCAAATTATTACAATAAAGTGCATAAATGCTTGAACGTGACAAAAAATGTGGAAGATTGCGGGGATCCCCGCGCGGCGTCAAGTCGGCCATGAATTCACACTTATTTTGCATTTCGCAAATTTTAACGGACTTTTGCCAGTTCCTAGATTTTGTTGATCGCAAACGGGCGTGCTGTTTGCGAATTTGTGATCTTAACGTACTACGTATTACGTAATACACTGACCGACCAACAGTTTATTCGCGGAACGTCATATTTTACCAATCAACCATGAACCTTAATGCTTTAGCGATAAAGTTGAAAATCTGTTAAAGAAATATGGCAGATTGTAGTAGCTTGATGTGCTGGCGTCTGTACCATAACATCGGCTGGCTTAAAAACTGCTACTAGTACTAGACCTACTCGACTCGCTGTTAGTTTTAAATTTTGCTGAATAGAAGAATAATATAAACTTTGAAACATAAATACCTACATAATTTTTACCAACCTACTAACGTTAGATCTGCACATTAGACTTATACAAGTATAATAATTATAATACTCTAAGTAGATATACCTACAAGGTATGAAATGAACTTTGGTAGAAAGTTATGGTAGGTACATTTTTATCACATATGGGAATAAATTTGTAAGTAACACGCTACCTACCTACTTAATAAATAGTCGAAACATATAATAATCAATACAATACCTTTTAGTGTTATGACGATACGGTTTTGATACTGGGGAACGTCTATCAAAATCGGGATTAAAACCAAATACCTACTGTAACGCCCAAATCTCAGTTTGACTTAACTGCGAGACGCAAGAGTCTTGCAGGCTTAGTCTTGTTCTTGCTCAAGTCTTGCAGGGTTCAGTCTTGGTCTTGGTCTTGCTACAATAAGTCGGTCTTGGTCTTGGTCTTGGTCTTGCAAAAATGCAAGAACAAGACCAAGACTGCAAGACCAAGACCGATTTTGGGCAACACTAATCGCGAGCAGAGTGGCCTGCTTGTATGTGAATCACTGCTGCAAACTTTCCACATCGGTGTTGAGCTTGTAGCAAGGATTTGCATGAACTATATTGCAGTGTTAGGTTAAGTTTACTAACGTAGTTGTTAAGAAATATTGTTACTAACATATTTGAGTCCTTTGTTACTTGTAATTAATTAAATATATATTCTATGTGTCAATACTTATTTATTTATAAGGATTACCAACTAAATACATACACAGCATTATTATAAAAGGAAATATATATTACTTCACGGACTACCTACATATCATTTTTCCTTCTCTTAAAAGGTTGTTTGTACAAGATCGCGATTAGCAATAAGACCGCCCAGTATAACACCCTTAGGGCGCGTACACACGAGCGCGATTTTTTCGCGCGCGCGTCACTTATGCATCTCTCCCTCAAAAGAGAAGCATTTAATTCCAAAGTTTTAGAGGGAGCGATGCGTACACGAAGCGCGCGCATATAATATCGCGCTAGTGTGAACGCCCTAAAAGCTCTTATCTATAGTTGTGGAACACTATAAAGAGTATCATGTAGTGTAGGTATATCAATCTATCTTGAAACTACCGTATATGGATCTGTCTTTTATTCTGTAGGAGTTAAAACTCACTCAAGACTTCCAATGTCAATAAAGTGTTTTCGCTTATCTAAGACATCACGGCGCACACATGGATCGCTGATCCATTTACCTGCGGTGACGTTGAACGTCTTGTGATTATAATTTCACAAGCCTCAATACCTTTTAAGTGCCAAAAATTAATTGTCAGAAGTAGAGAGTTTCCGCGTTTGGACTACATTACTCATGAAGTGGTATGTTTGCTGTTGATAACTTAATTGAGACCTGCTCGATCCACCGGGGGTTGTGCAGATACAGCATGTCGTGGATGCAGCCGCTGTGCGTCGCCATGATCAGCACCATCAGCAGCACCCTGCATCGGAGAACAGCTTGATATTAGCTTGTTGCACCTAAAACTGACACGGGTTTACGGTGTCATACGTGTCGATGTCATATTTATTTCAGTTTGTTTAAAGTTTTAGGTAAGTACTCGTAGTTATGTTATTACATTGTATTTTTTGAAGTAAAAACTTCTTTAGCATCGTTGCGATTTGAAATTTTATGAAACGAAAAAGCAACAGTAAAAAGAGACATATAAGATTTAACGTGGGAGAAAATGAGATGGAAGCATTATACAGTGTTTTTGTTTTTTATTATTACAAATGACATCACATTTAATCCTATGCTACTAATTTGTGGTGATGATGATGATGATGATGATGATGTTGTGTTGATGACTTTAATGATTATAATTCTGTAAATACATATTTCTTACGGCCGCGAATCATATATTAATCAACGTACAACTTAATACTGACCAGCAAATAGCAAAAAACCTAAAAAAAATTGAATTTCGCGGGCTACCCTGGCGCTTTCGCCTTAACGTGGGAGAAAATGAGATAGGAAGCATTATACAGTATTTTTGAAGGTTTCACTTCTACCACGTGTGAATTGCACACATGCTGTTTTTTGATTTTGTATTTGATTCTTTAAAAAATCTTTCATATATTTTAATCTAGCGGCCCGCCCCAGCTTCGCACGCACTGAAAAAAAAGAATGATTGATTTTACTAAATTCCGCGTAAATTTTATCAAATCCGCGGGTTATATAGGTCCTACACACGAAATTGTTGATTTTACCAATGGATTTTGTTAAATTCACTCTTGTTATAGTAAAATTAACTATGAAAAGGGTTGACTATGGCAGTTCATTACTCAACCTACGCTACTTTAGTACATTCAACAATTATTTTTTTTCAGTGCGCGTGCAATTTTTAACTAAGTGTTTAAATCGTATGTTAGTTATTGTGGTACAAGAAGTCATCAAATGTTTATATTATTTTTGTTTATTATTAACTCTTCGCACGTCGATATGTGCTTACAGTTTACACCATTTGTACCGGAAACAATTAAATTTCTATTGTGTCTGCTAATTCGACGCGCGACGGATTAAATAATTACACATTTGGGTGAATTTCCCAAATGACTTATTTTTTTGTCTTCGGTGAAATTAGTATTTGAAAAAAGGAATATTGTTCTGAATTATTTTTTTTAATATTCAATAGTTAGTTATTGGGTTGTGGCAAAAATATAATTTGCCTAGGACAATAGTCCTAAATAAAGGTTATAGGTAGGTATAAATAGAGGTTTATGTATTTATTTTTTACCATTGTAATAACAATGGTAAAAAATAAATACATAAACCTCTATTTTTTTCAAATCGGTGCTGTCCCTCTACTTTTTTTACAAACAAAAAAGCTTATACACTAATAAAAATAAGTAACTTAAGTATATAACTTATTCTATTTCATAGAATATTAGTTTTGTTATTAATATACAGCATATTTTATTACATAATTAACGATTATTATTACTTAGAGGCATAAACGTACTTGTCCTGCAAAATGTTCTCACATCGCTGGATAAAAGTAATTTAAACCTAACTTTACATCGACCAGTCTGACAGGGTCCCCGCCCCTATTTTATTTCCCTCGTTAGTGTGTACTAGTACGCAGTCAGGATGGACGTGTGTCAAATCGCTGCATATTCGGGAACCAGCAATGCACAACACAGCAATGCACGGCACGAGAACGCACGACATTGGAATGAACGTGTTTTGAATTCCAATGACGTACATTGTCATGTCGCGCATTCTCGGCCCGGACCAAGAGTGTCCGGCTTGATAATGTACAGCACGGGAATTGGAATCAAAACAAACAGTGACGTCACAATAAAAAAGTAAAAAGCCATGTGAAACTAGGGATGAGATTTGATTGATTAAGGATTGATTTTGATTGATTTTGTTTCATTTGACGTGTGGTTGACGTTCAATCAATTATTATTGAAGTAAATCTGTGAACTATTCGTTAAGAGGAAATACGGGCGGAACGACTTTTGAAAATTAGGTATTTGAAGAAACTATCGCTGTCGCTCTGCGAGCCCCCGCCCTCTAATGCGTGCGATAAGGACAACTGCAGATCCGACTGAATAGCCTAAGTAAAAAGTCACATTTTCGAGGTTTGGCTCTCGCCTATTTTCTTCACCAATATTGAACCAATTTAAAAGATATTTCATAAACTGGATAAGAAGGATATGTACTGTGCCGCTACATTATGGTTAACACCCCGACTCAGAGTACCCCGACTCGGATAGGTTAGGTTAGAAGGCTAAGGCGGGAGCGAAGCGTAGCGGAGCTCCCGCCTTAGCCTTCGTGGTTATTTTTTTTTAAACCACCCAGAAGTAGGAGCCCCGCGAAGCGGGGCTCCGTCGACCTATCTTACACTCTGAGTGCTTACCAAAATTTTATTAAACATGAGCAGCTGATTGCAGCTTATATAATTAATATGCTGTACAAAACTCTTTTTATAAAGACTTCTCTGCTTAAAAACTTATCAATCGCGCAATCAATCGTCTTTCGGAACAGCACTATCTAGCTCAATTACCTAGTATCCAAGTCCCAAAATTTCGAGTCACCTGATTGGCCAACCAATCGGCCAATCACGCGATGTCGCCAATTCATGTGTTGTACACTCTCGGGTCGGACCATCAAGGTACACCCCAGGAATTGGAGACATCGCGATGTCGCCAATTCTTGTGTTGTACATTCCTGTGTTGTACAATCCAGTGTCGTGCATTGCTGGTACGTGCATTACAGTGACGTGCATTATAGGGACTCGCATATTCCCGCCAATAACGTAAGTACGCCATTTCAGTAGCTCCCGGACAATTATTTTATATTATCGGTGGTTGCATTTTTCTAGTGTAATGAGTAGTTTTATTATTGTTGTTTGGTTCTAACAGAGGTAGTAAGTGAATTAGCACCATTGACTGTTATTGAATTTATCCTAGATATTATGCATTTTTTGTAATTTTCTAAAAAGTGTGTTATTTCTCACGTCGCTGTTCTCATATCGCTGTAATCGGTGGTCTTTATTGCCATCGATGTGATAATTTACACCGAAATGATAAGAAAAAATCAATCGGTGTCTTATATCTAACATCGGTGTTTTGATTCATGATCAACGCACAGTTTTGTCACATCGGTGGATTGCTTTATCATATCGGTAGATCATTTTATCATCTCGGTGAGTCGTTTTATCATATCGGTAGATCCCGTGTCATTTCGTTAATTATACAAAGAAACAATGGAACATACAAACATACATACAAACACATACATTATATACATACATATATACCTATATACAAACATTCATACATACATACATACATATTTACCTACATAGACTGCCAAAATCATTACCACGATACCACTGAGTAGTAGATGTATAAATGTATCATTAGGAGAGGTCTGTATTCGGTAATGTACGTCTATAGGCTGAGATGATGATAGTGAGGTGGAGCAATTGAACGCATTAAAGGTTTCTCTAGAAAATATTTTTTAGTTAAAAAAATAGTAAGTACATAATAAATAGATAAAAAGAAAACATCATAATAGCTTAATTTTGTTTAAGAATGTCGAGGCCAAAACTAAATGAGGAGGAGAAAAAAGAGAGAAAAAAGTTGCTGGAAAAGTATAAGAAAAGCTAAAATCAAAAGCGATCCTGTGTTAAGAGAGGAGCATTTAAGAAAAGATAGAGATAGATATAGATTTAGATACCTACTATTTGCTTTTTGATGTTCAAAGGTGGATAGTTTATCATATCGCTAGATATGTACATAATTTCGGTGGATAAACTTATCATATCGGTGTACAGAAAAAATAATCGGTGCCGGTTTGTCATATCGGTGGAAACCAGAATTCAAATTGAATTTTCTCCTTAGTCTTAAATGATACGTTGATGATATTAAATTTGGGGATATTTAATACCCTAAAGATTACAAAAATCCTGAATAATATACAAAAAAAATATAAATAAAAAAGTTCAGCGATATGATAAAAAAATGGCATTTGTTGAAATTCACCCATTTAGAACATTTTATACTTCGATGCTGATTTCCAAAAAAAAAAAACGATCGTACAAAAAGGGTGAACGATGATCATGTTGAAATGATAAGTTGTACTACCGCAGTCCCTGCACGGGCGCCAGCGCCGCCAGGCGCACGTCGTCGCCCTCGTGGCGCGCCACCAGGCGCCGCCAGTTGCCGCGCACCGACCACGCGCTCAGCAGCGGGCTCTCTGCACGTAACACAATATTTTGAGAGAATAGAATAAAACATGACTTTCTCAACCATATTCCCAAGACATAAGTTATTCATTAACTGTTCAACATAGGTACAATAATAATGGCAGATCCGCACATAGAAAGATAGGAGTGCACCTTCAGTGTACTACGAGTATGCGATGCAAAAGGGCGTACAAATGTGTGTAAATAACTTATTAAAGTCGGCCAACTCTCAGATAATTTATTAATGAAAAACCAATAATAATAATGATGTACACACTTTCACATATGTATGTTCTTCTTTCTCCCTTTCCAAACCAAAACAAATGAATAACTAACTCACTTTTAGCATTATCCCCAGTAACAACATCATAGCTAGTCCCCACTACGTTGAGCGCCACGAGCAACGCCACCACATACAGGAACACTTTCTGCGCCACGTCCATGGGCGCGGGGCTGCGAGCCTGCGTGAGCTCCTGCGCGTACGTGCGACAGTAGCCGAGCTGCGCCAGACTGGTGCGCAGTGCCAGGCGCCGCGCCCAGAGCGCCGCGCAGCGCTCGAAGTGCAGCGACGCGTTGCGCTCAAGCAGGCCGGGGCAGCGCGAACTCACGCAGTAGCCGCGGTGCAGCTGCGTGCGGTTGAAGTGGTGGGGGTCTTGCGAGTACTCCTGTAGAAGAGTAGGTTCAAGCGTTTTGTATACTTGGGTAACATAACGAAACATCACCCCTGTTTTTCCCCGATGCATTAGGCAGAGGTGTACCTTTAGACATACCTATTACACCCACATTTCGCCAGTATTGTTTAAGCTCCATGTGACTGAGCCTATTGCCATGAAGCAGGCACAAATTAAAACTCCGGACAGTTCCTGATAAACCTAATAATACTTTGGCGACCTGGGGATCGAACCCAGGACTTCATACTCAGCAGTAGCACTTGCGACCACTACACCAGCGAGGCAAGAAAACTTAGGTTTATTAATATTTACAAATGAGTCCTTCACCTAGAACTGCGTAGGCAGGACTCCTTCTGCCTGCTAATTAGAATAAAATGCGATTGTTTTTGTCTGTCCGAGATTATTTATAATAATAATAATAGTAAAGCTGTCAATTCTGAAACTAGACATCAAAATTTACAATAATATTTACGATAATATTTACAATAATATTTACAACAAAAATTCACAAAATTTCTCGAATTTCGGTGTGGCTCATGGCATAGGCATCTTCTAAAAATTTCCATTGTTGTCTGTCGCGGGAAACCCTCCTCCACTTTGGACCTGCTGTCAGCTATATTTCCATTGTCGTCTGGCGCGGGGTACCCTCCACCAGTTTGGACCTGCTGTCAGCTATATTTTAATTGTCGTCTCGCGCGGGATACCCTCCACCAGTTTGGACCTGCTGTCAGCTATATTTCCATTGTCGTCTGGCGCGGGGTACCCTCCACCAGTTTGGACCTGCTGTCAGCTATATTTCCATTGTCGTCTGGCGCGGGGTACCCTCCACCAGTTTGGACCTGCTGTCAGCTATATTTCCATTGTCGTCTGGCGCGGGGTACCCTCCACCAGTTTGGACCTGCTGTCAGCTATATTTCCATTGTCGTCTGTCGCGGGGAAGTTGATTTAATTTATTTTAAATTACTTTTTATCAAACCAATTTTCTCGCCTCCTTTGCTCTGACTTTTTATTATGGCTTGCAAAATTATTTAATGTAATGTTTGTGTGAAACCGACAGTAACAACCAGAAGGACCTTATAACCAAGCAGCTTCCTGTGGAATGTCCTCCGGCACTTTCAGTAGTTAACATTTACCCATAGGTCAAACATACTACATAAAACTAAAAGTCAATTGATTTTAATTAAAACAATGACAAGGAAATCTAAAGCTTTCCAGTAATTACTAAAATGCCTTTAAATACGACTTGCAAGTGTTCTACAAACCTTGGTATTTTGCACTTTTCTTGTGTTTCGAGCCGGAGCTTCCTGCCGCGTGATATGACTGTGGCTTATAAGTGGTCCTAATGGTGTAAAGCTATTAACGCGCTCTTTAGTCAATACCTCGTTAGTAATGCGTCCGACTACATTTCCGATGACGATGCCGATGGTCAATTTTTCCGCGACGATAGAACGTAAGGAAATGTATGCAGTAACGCACACGTAGGACAAGTTAACTGCCGGGATGTCCCTCCGTTCTGTCGTCGTGGACCAACTGTCCATCGTTCTGTCGTCGTGAACCAGCTGTCCATCGTTCTATCGTCGTGAACCAACTGTCCGTCGTCTGCTCAGCGCTTTGACAGAATAATTATGCTACAGTATTATTGTTGACTCAAAGTGGGTTCAAACTGACCTTGAGCATGTTGTAGACCGGGTGCGGCTCCTTGAGCGGCGCGATGTGGAAGGAGCCGAGGCAGTACAGCCCGCCGGGCCGCGCCAGGCACGCGCTGTAGTCATCCAGGTGGTACAACCGCGGGAACCTGGCGTACTCCTCGTCTGGAAGGTCAGAGGATGCACTGGTGAGCTTGGATGGGAAACAATATTATGGCCCACTGAGGCCGAGGCATCGTTGGTGGTCAAAGCTGAATCGTCTCAAGTGCCTACAATTTCACAGGGACCCATGCCTACCCTTCAAACATGTAACACTGTTTGACAGCAGAAGAAGGTAGGTATGGTGGGAGTATTTTTTAAATCAAATAGTCATGACGCGTGTCTAAGAAAGCGCTGTCTTAGCGGTCGATGTAGAAACCCTACGTTTTTATTATATCAATAATATTCTAAACACTATAATCCGTTATCGACACCCTGTATAACCCGTCCTCTTCCACAGAGAAACGTCACAATTTCTCTGTTTTCAAATGTTAATATTGCAACGTCAATCTAATTAATAAACACATAATAATTAAGTGCACACAACATTAGGTATGCAGCTATGCAGGACAATTTCCGCAAATAATAACAAGTGACTCAATAAAATAATATAACGTGTTGTTTGTACGACGCCGACGACACTTTGAAACGTTTGCGTATTTACAAAACATACATTTTTGTGTCGTTATGCTATTATCACCAACTGTAATATTGTATGGATATAGGAAATTGACAACTTTTTACATTTCGTTTGTCATTAACAGTTGCAGAATGAAAAGGCGGACATTTAAGTTAATGTTTAGTGACAGTACAAGAAAAAATTATAATTTCTTATTTAAAAAATTTGCATTACCCCATTCATTTCCCCGTAAGTATCGCAAGTAATCTCTGTCGTTTTCTTTAAATTGTGTAAAGTGAAGGCTATTAAATGAATGTCAAGAATATTTTCTCGTAAAATATAATAAAACTAGCTTCTGCCCGCGGCTTCGCCCGCGTAATTGTTGGATATTATCACACGGAGACGTTAGATCTTTCTAAGATGAATAATTCCGTAATACATTGTTTTCATAATTATAACTATATTGGTTTACACGGCGGGCGCGTCAGTTGGTATGACTTTTGCCACACGAAACTCATGAATCACTCCGTCCAATGATGAAAACCTTATTAAAATCCGTTCGGTAGTTTTTGAGTTTATCGCGTTCAGACAGAGAGACTGAGGCGGCGCGGCAGGGTGACTGTCTTTTATCAATATGTAGTGATAGCTATCAACTATAGTTAGTGATACTCTAGAGTAATTCTAGACAGAGCAAGTAACTTTTATGAATGTGAATGTGTTCCACAGCATGTGAGCTAACTTGCGTATTGATAAACCCTACAGAAACAGAAAGTTAGTCTCTTAGAATGCACCTGGCAAGTATGAGGCGTCACTTATCGTAAACTTAGGACTTCTAAATGATACAAAATATAATTATGAGTGTTTCGCACTCATGATTTTATAAATAATCCACATTTAAATGTATTGCTTACTTATGTAAATGAGATAATTATTATTTAATGAAGTAATTAATATTAGACCTCTTGTTATTACTTAGTTATTCTAGAAATAATTATATCCCAGTAGATAGGCAGGTTATAACTAAATCAACTATAAATATTATTTTATACTTTTAAACAGAATGTTTCTATTAGGGTTTTTTTTGAGTATGGGAAATCATCAAATGTTTCTATTAGGGATGCGCCGACATTCCTTTCCGAACTTCGTGTCAAATGCCGAACATAACGTAACGACGTTTTGAATAACACAATAAATCTAAACCAGTTAATTATAACCATAAGCTTATATTGAATGTTTGTTAGTTGTTACTTCTTTAACAATTATCAGATTTTTTACATCTACTTAAACTTTGGAATAATTTATCGTATAAATAATCACTATTTTAATTTGTATAAAAGTGTTACGTACATTAATAGTACATTATGATATAAGTGCGGTAAGTTGAAAATTACAGCCGAGGCGATATTGCTTGCTCGAGCCGTAGGTGAGGGCTAAAAGAAAGCAGAGGCTGTAATTATCAAAGCGCACGTAATGTCATACGACGTTTTATAACATATTTGCGAGGAAATAAATAAAACTCGGACTTTCTTAAACGAATAAATCTTTAATTAAAGCAGTTATGAAAATTTGAGCAATTAGTAAATGAATTTGCATATTTGCTTGTTTTCCACATGATGAAATTTTGATACGCTTGTAAGTATCTATCGGTCTATTTTTCGGGCAAGAGGCTTCGAGTAGCCTTTTTCGCTGCCTCTGAGACTTCTGGCGGTGTGGAATTAATTAATTCATCATTACTTACTTGACGACATTTTCAAATAAAAAAAAGTACAGCGAAAAGAAAAAGCGCGCGGAATAATTTCAAATAAGCGACGCGCGCGCTTTCGCGCTTTTTTTTCATGCATAGGCACAAAACAGCCAGTATTATTAATAAAGTAAATTAATATTTATAACATATTTGCTCGTAAAGGGTCTCTTATTTCACCAATTTCAATATCGTAATGTATCTCATTACGCACTTGTGCGGTAATGTAATGTAAATCGCACGGTTTATCAAGATGCTCCGTCAAAACGAACGGTACTTTTTTAAATCTTAGCAAAGAGTTTTTATTTCAGAAAAGTAGTCAACATTTTATGAATAAAATTAACTTTGGGAGATGAAATATAATAAATAAACATTTAATTCTTTAATTCAATTAATTTTGACAATAAATTACAACCATTAATATCTGTAACAAATATTTTCCCCTATTACGAGGAGGAGCCATTTATTAGGAACTGAACCGCTACGTAAACTAACCATATTTGAAACATAAAGCAAAAAGAATGGAGGAAGAAGTGCGAGTGATGTCACATGCGATCTGCGTTGACGCACTTCTTGACCCCCCCCCCCCCCCCCGGGGTGGTGGCGTAACATATTATCAGTAGCAATGGCTTTCATTTTGACAGTTCAACAACATTATTATTGCGTTATTTACGTTGTTGAATAGACACAATTTTCGAACATGTGAAGCAATGGATAACTATGACAATGGAAAGGATATTACAAATCCTTCAAAATGATTCAGATTCTGATTAATTTAGTGTGTTACGCAATTAGGTTGCGGATCCGATGTATTTGTACTATTTCATAAACACAACAGACAAAAGCAAGGGAATCCTTTCGTACTGCGATGGTAAGAAAGGTCCCCATTTTTTTTTAACTTCTTTGTGAGGGATGTATGAGAGTGTTGTTAGCTTTTTACTTGATTGTATGTGTATGTGTTAAGTGTCATTAATTTTTGTAATTGGTTGTAAACCGTTTTAATTACAGAATAAATTATCGATTAAGTCCCATCTCGGCACCCATAAATTTATTTATCATGCCTACGAAACATTCCCATCTCGACAACCTGTCATAATCAATGTAGTTAGTATCAGTGTAATGAGTAAATCAACTTGATAATATTAAGTCAAAATAAATATTTATCAAACGTTACTGTTTATAAAATAAGTTTAATTGTAAAATACTAGTGTTAGTGAACAAAGTATAAGATATTTTTATGGGACTTGCACAAAAAAGCCTTTGAATCGCCTTAATTAGAGGCTCCATTATCTCGACAGTAACTCAGAAAATCTCAAAGCATGAGCATGGCGTTTTAAAATGAATGTTTTTAGTTCATAATTTGTCATATTTGTAAAATAAATACGTAAATATTGTTTTAAAAATCCTTTAGTAGGTATTAAATGAGCAATATTTATATGGTTTGCATTTAAAATGATCAAATTTTTCAAGTGTACCTACCGAAATGATAAAAATTACCACCGAAATGATAACAGTACACAGTTATTTTAATATCATCATTAATATACTGTTAGCGGTTAACACTACTTTTATTTAAAAAAAAACTAACAAAATGACGAAACACTAAATTTAATCAATTTTAAGCAAATACAATTTTAAACTTAAAAATATACTTCCTGATTTAAAAAACGACTTTACACAATATTACAGAGAGATGTTATCACGACGGCTGCTTGCGACGGAGTGAGGGGCGAGTACTGGCCGCACCCCCTTTTATACACAGCGCCGCACGGTAGTTTGAAAAATAACGTTTTCACGCTAATACGGCCTCTCCTGACGTGTGGCTGTCCTCAGCCACATTGTCCAGATGATGGTCCTTGTTCGCCGCAGTCACGATCTTCGGCAAGTGGACTCGGGCGACGCGAAGGGCTCATGTCTTCAATAGCTGCATCAGTAATTAGTGGACCCTGGCGTGTGTACTATCCTCTTCAGCTAAAAAAATTAGAGAATAGCACATATTAGTAATATCCTTATTATTTAATCTAAAAATGTCTGTTGCAATTAAATGCAACACAAATCTAGACGGAGCACCCAGTTAGCTCGTCTTGGCAGAGACACATCTCAATGCCCTTATGAATAAACTGAGATGGAGGCACCCAGTTAGCACATCTCTTTTGGCAGAGTTACACTAACTCAATGCCCTTACAAATAAACTGAGATGGAGGCACCCAGTTAGCACGTCTCTTTCGGCAGAGTTACACTAACTCAATGCCCTTACCGGCAGAGTTACACTAACTCAATGCCCTTACAAATAAACTGAGACGGAGGCACCCAGTTAGCACGTCTCTTTCGGCAGAGTTACACTAACTCAATGCCCTTACCGGCAGAGTTACACTAACTCAATGCCCTTACAAATAAACTGAGACGGAGGCACCCAGTTAGCACGTCTCTTTCGGCAGAGTTACACTAACTCAATGCCCTTACCGGCAGAGTTACATTAACTCAATGCCCTTACCGGCAGAGTTACATTAACTCAATGCCCTTACCGGCAGAGTTATATTAACTCAATGCCCTTACCACCTTGTACGCACCATCTTGTACGGACCACGCATCCGGAGTCCACTCACCACGCCACTGAACCATAGGTTCTGCGGCGGCCCGGGCTTTCCCGTTGCATGAGCCAGCAGGCAGCTCGAGCTCGTACCGGTGATGTGGTAGCGCTCGTACCACCTTGCACGGATCACGCATCCCAGAGTCCAGCCTCCATGCGCTCTGCGAGCCCTTGCTCACGAACACGAAGCTGCCGACGACAAATGTACGCGGCTGACGCGCGACGCGTCGCGACGTCTCGCACAAGAGACCTCAGCACTGGAGTAGTCGCTTCAACGCCAGTCAACAGCTGTAGAGGCGAGGTGAGGGTTGTGGCTTGCCTCGTTATGTTCAAGGTGAGCTGCACCTTCCACAACGCATCGGACCACTGCGCACCCTTGTTGTTCGCCTCTATCCGCAACATGTTGAGAACCGTCCTGCAACAACGCTCGACCTGCCCGTTTTCACGGTGCATCTCAGGCGTGATAAAATGTATGTTACAGCCTAACTCGGTAACCCAGTCTTGAAAGGATGCTCTTTCGAAAATTTACCGGTCACACACAATTGTTGACGGAGTACCGAATAGTGAAATGGTATTAGAAAATACACGTTTTAACTCTGTGGTATCTTTTCTATACAGGGCGTACAACAGACAGTACTTAGTAAAAGCATCTACCACAAGGAGTATGTATCGGTAACCGTTTGACTCCGTTAGGGGACTAAGGATGTCAGTGTGAACCACTGAAAAGGGTACCTCAGGCTTCGTCCAAGATTCTACGGTCTTAGGAGACTTCACTAAAGCTTCAGTTTTACTAGAGCTCGGCCGTACCTGACCGTGACCAATAAGCCTACCTAGGTATTCTAACTCTGTCTGAGAACGTGTATTTTGTTTAGATTTACTGAAAATCCCGTCTCAGTGTTTTTAATACCTCTCGCAAAGTTTTCAGACCATCACAGATAGAATTCGACATTATTAACACATCGTCGATTAACGGTAGCGGAAATCACTCTTTAATAGTGATAGCATTTAGAGCTCTGTAGTCGACGCACATCCTATCAGACGCATCCTTTTTCTTAACAAGGATGATAGGACTCGCGTAATTAGACTGACTCGCGAATGATTCGCTTACTAATCAAATCATTAATTATCTCGCGAACGCGACGCTTTTCGTCTACGGAGAGTTTATAAGGTCGATAGTGAATTGGGATGTCACTATTAACTTTTATTTCCATAAAACCAGTGTGTCTACGCCTGAACGCAGCCCTTCACATTAACGAAGAAACGAACGCACCCAATGTCAACGGCACTCGCGACAGGCTTCACGCGGACGAACCGGACGAACTTCACTTCACGATATTAGCGCGCACCGCCATACCTTTGTCGCGACACACATAATTGTAATTTTCAATAAATAAACTACTAACTATAATCGAGGTCGATCTTATTTTTATATCGCCAACACAGTATTTACTCTAGAGGTCGCTGTACCGGTAGTAAACGTATCTAAATACTCGTTAAATAGAGCTAACAAACACTCTTTTTCGTCACCTACTAAGGGTGTCCTTATCTTAGGGGACTCTACAGTCAACACGTTGTTTACGTGCGAATCCCTGACTAACCGTTGAGATTTATTTGTTCTAATATACGTAACTCCACTATGATTTAAAACATCAGTGCCAATCAAAACCGGTGCCTGAATACATTCCGGGGGAATAACAAACAAATCTACTTCTAAAGATAATTCGGGAAATTCGATAAGAGTGCATACTTACAAAGTGGACTCTATATCTTGACTTCCAATACCACGCATACGGCGGTAGGTGGGAATTTTATTTAAACTAAAATGCTTTAAGACGGAATCAGAAATCAGCTAAATATCAGAACCTGAATCAATTAGAACATCAACAGCTACGTTCTGTATAACCGCGGACCACGACCGATCACTGGTCACGCAATCGTTGAGCCACGTCTTAGCGTCACCCCGTTAACACCCAATGCGTCCCAGACATTCCCGATCTTCCCACTGACATATCTCGCAAAGTATCTCATAGCTCGGTCACTCCTGACCAAATATGGTACAGGCAAAACAACACAATGAAAATTCGCACAAACTAAAAAATTGCAGAGTTCAGAGTATTAATCATTCTTTGATTCCCAAATCTCAAGATCACAAACCAAATAATCAAGTAAACATGATAGAGCAGCTAATAAAACATCCTTAGAGCATAATAAAACACAGCAGGAATCTTATTCGTGGCCTGTGGCTTTTCATTAAGCTCCTACAACAAACCTCATGTTTGTTACCTTGAATTCCTCCTGAATTCCGAGTCCCACGGACTCTATGGTCTCTACAAGACCCCGACCAGCCGAACTAAGATTCACCACTATCACTCGACTTTAATCTCTACTCTGTTTCATCAACCAGACTTCTACTTTGCTTTCCTCAAATTCGTCATTAATACTCTGATCCCTTGGCCTGTGCCATGGCATATGCCTTAACCTCATGAGCGTACTTGATTCAACCAGAGCCATGTAATCAAACTCTAATCAATCATAACAAAAAAATATCAACCAGAGCCATGTAATCAAACTCTAATCAATCATAACAAAAAAATATCAACCAGAGCCATGTAATCAAACTCTAATCAATCATAACAAAAAAATATCAACCAGAGCCATGTACCATCGTTATCCACATTACAACAATAATCTTTTTCACTAAGAGCCTTAGATACCTGGAAACCCACACACGAGTAAACCACTCTAACGCCACGGCACTCCGGCCGACCAGCAATCGCATTGCTCTCACCCATCCAGCGCATGGATCCATGTGCATCACCCTGTGACTACACACTTTTTACTACGGCCGATAGAGAACCCCTACTCGCGTGGTTCCCCCTACTTAGGCTTACTCATAGCTCATCACCACTGTGATTACCATCTATTTCGATTGGTACATGACCTACTGGCATCATTTATAACCTATCGTGAGCGTATTTAAAAATTGCATTGTTAACTAGATTGGGCTATACCTAACAATGTAACAGTTTTTTTTTGCTGTTGTTTACCAGGGAAGCACTCGGTACCAGAGTCAAAACAAAATGAAAACGACTCACCAAATTCTGTAGACAATAGATCTGTAGTAATGCTTAGATCTTACTTGAATTAGGGAAGAAAGTGCCCCCACAATCCTGTCCGCAGCATCAGCCTCTCGCGATGTCTCAGCGGTCACGGCTCCATCCGCAGCACACGCTTCCTCACCAGCAGCAACAGGTGCCCCGGCAACCACCGAAGCAGTCAGCGGCGGAGCGCCGCCCGGATGCGACGACACGGGAGTAGACGCACGTATAGCGTCTGAAGGCAAACGCTCCCCTAAAGTGCTCGATCGAACCAGCACTCCATCCAAAGGGTCGCGTCGAGGGCTATCCCGACGCCCATACGAACTATCCCGGCTCCTACGTGAACTTTGAGAGTACTCTGATCTATCACGACGACGCCTAGGAGATCTACTATGCGATTGACTATAACGGCCACGACGCCTTTTATAAACATCACGGCAGATATGCGAATCGTTTTCCCGAGAATTACGCCTAGGTGTATTCTCACGCGGAGTGCATCCACGACTCGACATGATTATGACTATAGGCAACGTATATGACCACTACGTGAACAACAAACTAACCGCGAAATAAAAAAATTAACACGTGGTTGTTTACTTCAAAAACACGTACGAAATATAATGTAATCGAGTAGAAACACGTGGCGAATCACGTTAAAATGCACAGAAACTAATCACGGACAAAATCAACAACACGTGGTGAAAAATTTTAAACAGACTCAAAACACTATTTTGATCACGCCTATTTCTACCTCTATTACGAGTGATAGGTAGCTCTTTCGGACATGATTCAAAAGCTTTTCGCGCGACACAGAAAAAAGATAGGCAATGGAGCCTATCCCACTTCTGATGTTAGCGGTTAACACTACTTTTATTTTAAAAAAACTAACAAAATGACGAAACACTAAATTTAATCAATTTTAAGCAAATACAATTTTAAACTTAAAAATATACTTCCTGATTTAAAAAACGACTTTACACAATATTACAGAGAGATGTTATCACGACGGCTGCTTGCGACGGAGTGAGGGGCGAGTACTGGCCGCACCCCCTTTTATACACAGCGCCGCACGGTAGTTTGAAAAATAACGTTTTCACGCTAATAATACAGATATTACAGTTAGTATTACATATATCATTCTTTGAGGTTACAATGACCTTAAAGAATGGTATTAATGTATTATATATCTTAAACACAAATATTACACAACAAACACACCCGAATAATCTAATCTACACTCTAGGTAAAAGTACATTACAAAACTATGACTTTGTATTTGACAAAAGGATCTCTAAAACTTTATGGTTTTACGAATCTAGCACGAGTTATAACAGCCACCGAAATGAAACTATTTTTGTCCCCATATCACTGAAATGATAAACTTACTTTTTTGGAGGGAAACCGCAAGACGTTGGGACCGATGCGTTCGCGCCGAGAGCTTGAGCCGGACTGATCCGAAGTGAGGAAAGGTGAGAGGGACGTAACAACGTAATGTTGACATGGCTATTCTACTAAAACTTGTTGTCCTTTGAAATTATAACTTTTTTCCAGACAAAAGTTGACTGCCTGTCAAATCCATGAGAAAGAAGATAAACAAACAAAAATAGTTTTATTTGATCGAATATATTATAGTTTAATAATAACAAAATCGATTTAAATCCATATTACGAATGTTTTTGCAGGGGAAGGTATTTTATGAGCGGAATTGGGTTCAGGACAGGCCACCGCGCCGTGATGATAAAATAACACTTTGTAATTTGTTTTTTGGTATATTATTTTTATTTATTTATTTAGCTTTATTTTATCCCTTACATTTAGTTTTATATTTTATAATGTTGTGCACTTATTTATTTATTTGTTAGTTATGTTAGTGTTTGTACTTAAATTAAGATTAGTATTGTTAGGTGTAAGGGCCGCCTTTTGCGGTGAAAGCCTCCTCCAAACTGTTCCAACTGACTCTGTCTTTCGCCAGTCTCGGCCATAAGTTTCCGGCTGTTTCCTTTAAATCGTCACTCCATCTTTTAAGTGGTCTACCCTTCCTTCTCTTCTTACTAATTGGATACCAATTTGTAACGACTTGTGACCATCTTTCATCGGTAGTTCTTTGAATATGGCCTGACCATTTCCATTTCAGTGTCAGGACCTGTTTGACCACATCTCTTGCCTTGGTTATTTTCCTTATCAGTGAACTTTTGACTCTGTCCTTCAATCTGATACTTAAGTAACTCCGTTCAATTCCTCGTTGACAGCTTCTTATTTTACTTAGGAAGGATTTTTTGAGAGGCCAGGTTTGACATGCGTATGTGAGAACCGGTGTTAGGCAGATATTCATTGCTTTTGTTTTCAACTTTATGGGTATGGGACCCTTGAAAATTTCCTTCATACTCCAGTACCTATTCCAAGTATTTTTCACTCTGCGATCGATTTCTTTTTCTGTGCAAGATTTTGTTGAAATTAGGTGGCCAAGGTAAATATAGTCCACGACATATTCTATAGGTGCTGTCTGTATAGATATAGGTATTTGTTCACGGTTTGTCATGATTTTGGTTTTGTCCCAATTGATCTGTAGCCCAACGGTCTCACTGTGATGACTAAGGGAATTTAACATATGGTTCAGATCGTATGGGTTTTCCGACATTAGTACTATGTCATCCGCAAACCTGAGGTGTGAGAGGTACTTGCCATTGATATTTATTCCCATATCACTCCAATCGAGATTTTGGAAGATGGATTCCAGGACTGCGATGAAAAGTTTTGGGGAAAGTGGGTCTCCTTGCTTTACCCCCCTCTCGACTTGAAATGTTGGACCTCTAGTGTCTAGTCGTACTCTTGTAGAGCTTCTTAAGTAAATTGCTTTTATGATTTCTATGTAGTCCTGGTCTAATCCTTGCTGGTCTAAAGCCTGCCATATAGAGTTATGTGAAATTGAATCGAAAGCTTTAGAGTAATCTATAAAAGCAATATATATGGGAAGGTCATATTCCGTAAACCGTTCAATAATTACTTTCAGTGTGTGAATGTGATCAATGGTAGCGAAACCTTTCATAAATCCTGCCTGTTCTATTGGCTGGTTCTCGTCAATCTTCGGTGTTATACGTCTCAGTAGGGTTGATGCAAATACTTTATACAGGCAAGATATGAGACTGATCGGCCTGTAGTTAGAAATCAGTTTAGGGTCGCCCTTTTTATATAATAGGGCTATTTCCGAGCATGTCCATGTTTCTGGTAATTCCTTTGATGTAAGGATGGTGTTAAAGAGCTGAGTGATTGGTTTTATTAATGTTTCTTTTGCGGCTTTTATCATCTCGTTTGTCACTCCGTCAGGTCCTGGGCTCTTTCCAGCTTTTAGCTTATTTATCGATAGCTCTATCTCGTTTTCTAAAAAGGGTGGGACTGGTTCTAGGTTTGGTTTGGAATTTATAATATTTTTTCTCTCGCTGTTTTTGTTGGTGCATGCGTATAGGTTCTTGTAAAATTGTGTAGCTATTGTCATTAGGTCTTTTCTGTGCGTGACGATGGTTCCTGAAGTATTCTGAAGTTGTGTCATTACATGTTTGGTTGTTTCTAGTTTTTTATAAGCCTTTTTTGTTCCACCTGTCTCTTCTATGAATTTGCTAATTGTGTCTAGTCTCCTCTTTTTAATATTCTGATTTATTTTTTTATGTATTATCCTGTATAATTTACTCAGAGTTTTCTTTTCTTCCCTAGTTTTGTGTTTCTTGTTTTTTAATATGTGTTTTTTGTATTTCAGAGTTTTTATTTCTTCTGTTATAATTTCTTTATTTCTTTTTTCAGTTGTGTCTTCAGTTGGTTTTTCGTAGCTTCTAAGTAAAAATGTCTCAATTTTCCTGTTGAATTGCTGTACACTGTCATTGTCATTGCAGGTCAGGGTTGGTCGGTCTTCTTTTGTTTTTTCGTTTTCTATATATGTTTTGCCTCGGTAGTGCGCTCGAGATATCTTGTTGTTCTCCATATTGAGGGTGATTCTTATCATTCTATGGTCGCTAGGGTGTTGCAAATTACTCATCACATTCACGTTTTGTATATTATTTGTGATATTTGTAGCTATAAAGTCGATTTCATTTTTCGATTTTCCATCAGGTGATCTCCAGGTCCATCGAAGCTTGTTAGATTTTTTGAAAATAGTATTAGCAATTTTCAAGTTGTATTGAAAGCAAAATTTTATGAACATTTCTCCTCTATCATTCCTTTTTCCGTAACCATATCTTCCTATTACTAGTTCTTCATTTTCTTTGGGATATCCTATTTTGGCGTTCATGTCTCCTAAAAATATTATATTTTTTGTGCTTTTATTCATTGCTTTATCTAGGTCAACATAGAATTTTTCAATTTCTTCTGTAGTTGCTCTTTGAGTAGGTGCGTATGCTTGGATTATAAAGAATTTCTTTCCATGTATGTCCACATGTAGAGCCGCAACTCTCTCGGATATCGCGATAAAGTCTTGTACGTTTGTATTGTGCTGCTTTTTTACCAGGAATCCAACACCTTTCTCTCCTTTTGTTTCGTTATAGTAGTAGAGTAGATATGCTCCCCTGTCTTCTATTTTATAACCTTGCCTTCTCACTTCAGATAATCCGATGATGTCCCAGTTAATTTTCGATATGGCGTATTCTAATTCGGCTACTCTAGCTTCACTTGCTAATGATCTAAGATTGAATGTCGAGATGTAGTATTTTTTTAGGTTTGGAGGGTGGTCGTCTACAACCCCCGCGGTGACGAGCCGTTCTGGGGGAGGGTTGGTAGTTATTGTATTTGCTTTTAGAATATTTTGTTTGTTTTTTGTTGTAGAGGGTGCGGTGTTTACATTTTTCTGGAGTGACAGTCTTAATTGCTATTCATTTGAATTATTTGAAGCCAATAGAATTTCCCCGTCCCCTGGAGGTTTAGTTGGGCTGGTGTTTCGTTTGCTGAAGAAATTTTCCATGGAGCTTTGACTTTTTCCCATTCTATGTATTTGAGTTTTGTTTTTTTTCACTGCTTGTTGTTGTGAAGAATTATTGTATGCGTTTTTTATCTGGTTTGGGGGGGTTATCTCTAGCTCTCGCTTTTTCCTAGTTTGGTCCGATTCGGTTTTGTTTGACTTTTCTTCTTCGATTTCGATGCTGTCTTGCTCTTTCATGGTTTGTTCACGAACTATTAATTTGTCGTATCGCAGATAAGCAATTTTCCCGGCTCTTTTCTCTTCTTTCAGCTGTTCTTGTAGTCCTTTTCTCGTTTCTAGAATTTGTGGTGGAAAATCTTCTTTCATATAAAAAGTTTTTGTTTGTATGTTTTTCTTATTTTTCAGGATTGTGATCTTCCTGCCATATGTTGTAAAGGTTACGATAATGGGTCTAACTTTGTCTTTTAGGTATTTTCCCATTCTGCGGACCATCTCTAGTTCGCTTCTTTCACAATTTAGCTTTAGTTCGTCTTTAATTACTTGTAGTACGGTTTCTTCTAACTCCGGGTATGATTTTCCGCATTCTTTTACTCCGAAAAATATAATATTTCTTTGCCTAATGTGTTTTTCTATGGCACTAATTCTCTTGTCATGTTCGGAGTTGGTTTCCTTAATTTGTTCGAGTTCCCCTTGTAATAAGTTAAAATTTTGATCTATCTTATCGTTGATTTTGGTCGTGATACTTGTCTCTAAACTCAGTAATGATTTTTCTGTATCGCGTTTGATATCCAATCGTAATTCTTTCAGAAGTTTTTCTATTTCCGACATGGTAGAGACCTCTGTCGGCCTGCCGCCGTACTGTGCACAAACGACGTGTAATGCCCCCTGTCGGTAACTCGCTGTACTATTTTACTAGTGTTGATTGATCAGCACGATTAGCGTTTTGCAAGTAGTTTCTCTACGTGTGGACAGATGGCGATCTTCCTTGTTTTTCAGTCTGTCGTTAGATGTCGTTACCTCCTGAGTTATCTATTGATTTTTGCAAATTTTTCACTGTGATTTCAATTGGGAAGTCTATTTCTTTGTTGATACTATACAGATAATAATGTTCACACTGTTTTTAGAGCTTTTGGGATAAGTAGTGTATTTAATGTTAGCTCGAACAAAAATGTCCATGTCATTCAGCACTTCTCAATTTGTATTTTCGTTTTTATTTGGTTTTTATTAGAGTTATTTTTAGTTGATAACGCTTATAGTTAGGGTGTCCACTGTTCGGCACTGTTTCAACACAATACTGTCCAATTTTTGTCGTTTTTTCACTATGATTAATTTGGTTTTGTAGGTTATGTTTGCAATTTTTCACTGTGATTTCAGTTGAAAAGTCTGTATTTATGTTGATATTTTACAGATTATAATGTTCACACTGTTTTTTGAGCGTCTGGATGACTATTTATTGAAAAAATGTCCATGTCATTCAGCACTTCTCCTCACTTTATTTTTCCGTATTTATTTAATTTTAATAGTTTATTTTTAGTTGATAACACTTGTAGTTCGGGTTTTCACTGTCCGGCCCTGTTTTAACACTATATTTGTCCAATTTTTGCACATAAATTTATGGATAAATACGCGGAGATTTAGTATGGAAAAGTAATGAAAGCTAATTTTAGATTTTTAGTCGCTTTAACTTCTTTAGGAGAACTAATTTTTGTATAAATTTGGGAAGAAATCACAGAGTTTTTAATAGAGAAATCTTGAAATGAAAATTTGGCACCGTGACTACCGCCACCCCACCAATGGCATGGTTACATATCTCGCAAACTACTAGTATTAATCATTCTTTGATTCCCAAATCTCAAGATCACAAACCAAATAATCAAGTAAACATGATAGAGCAGCTAATAAAACATCCTTAGAGCATAATAAAACACAGCAGGAATCTTATTCGTGGCCTGTGGCTTTTCATTAAGCTCCTACAACAAACCTCATGTTTGTTACCTTGAATTCCTCCTGAATTCCGAGTCCCACGGACTCTATGGTCTCTACAAGACCCCGACCAGCCGAACTAAGATTCACCACTATCACTCGACTTTAATCTCTACTCTGTTTCATCAACCAGACTTCTACTTTGCTTTCCTCAAATTCGTCATTAATACTCTGATCCCTTGGCCTGTGCCATGGCATATGCCTTAACCTCATGAGCGTACTTGATTCAACCAGAGCCATGTAATCAAACTCTAATCAATCATAACAAAAAAATATCAACCAGAGCCATGATTGTAATCAAACTCTAATCAATCATAACAAAAAAATATCAACCAGAGCCATGTAATCAAACTCTAATCAATCATAACAAAAAAATATCAACCAGAGCCATGTACCATCGTTATCCACATTACAACAATAATCTTTTTCACTAAGAGCCTTAGATACCTGGAAACCCACACACGAGTAAACCACTCTAACGCCACGGCACTCCGGCCGACCAGCAATCGCATTGCTCTCACCCATCCAGCGCATGGATCCATGTGCATCACCCTGTGACTACACACTTTTTACTACGGCCGATAGAGAACCCCTACTCGCGTGGTTCCCCCTACTTAGGCTTACTCATAGCTCATCACCACTGTGATTACCATCTATTTCGATTGGTACATGACCTACTGGCATCATTTATAACCTATCGTGAGCGTATTTAAAAATTGCATTGTTAACTAGATTGGGCTATACCTAACAATGTAACAGTTTTTTTTTGCTGTTGTTTACCAGGGAAGCACTCGGTACCAGAGTCAAAACAAAATGAAAACGACTCACCAAATTCTGTAGACAATAGATCTGTAGTAATGCTTAGATCTTACTTGAATTAGGGAAGAAAGTGCCCCCACAATCCTGTCCGCAGCATCAGCCTCTCGCGATGTCTCAGCGGTCACAGCTCCATCCGCAGCACACGCTTCCTCACCAGCAGCAACAGGTGCCCCGGCAACCACCGAAGCAGTCAGCGGCGGAGCGCCGCCCGGATGCGACGACACGGGAGTAGACGCACGTATAGCGTCTGAAGGCAAACGCTCCCCTAAAGTGCTCGATCGAACCAGCACTCCATCCAAAGGGTCGCGTCGAGGGCTATCCCGACGCCCATACGAACTATCCCGGCTCCTACGTGAACTTTGAGAGTACTCTGATCTATCACGACGACGCCTAGGAGATCTACTACGCGATTGACTATAACGGCCACGACGCCTTTTATAAACATCACGGCAGATATGCGAATCGTTTTCCCGAGAATTACGCCTAGGTGTATTCTCACGCGGAGTGCATCCACGACTCGACATGATTATGACTATAGGCAACGTATATGACCACTACGTGAACAACAAACTAACCGCGAAATAAAAAAATTAACACGTGGTTGTTTACTTCAAAAACACGTACGAAATATAATGTAATCGAGTAGAAACACGTGGCGAATCACGTTAAAATGCACAGAAACTAATCACGGACAAAATCAACAACACGTGGTGAAAAATTTTAAACAGACTCAAAACACTATTTTGATCACGCCTATTTCTACCTCTATTACGAGTGATAGGTAGCTCTTTCGGACATGATTCAAAAGCTTTTCGCGCGACACAGAAAAAAGATAGGCAATGGAGCCTATCCCACTTCTGATGTTAGCGGTTAACACTACTTTTATTTTAAAAAAAACTAACAAAATGACGAAACACTAAATTTAATCAATTTTAAGCAAATACAATTTTAAACTTAAAAATATACTTCCTGATTTAAAAAACGACTTTACACAATATTACAGAGAGATGTTATCACGACGGCTGCTTGCGACGGAGTGAGGGGCGAGTACTGGCCGCACCCCCTTTTATACACAGCGCCGCACGGTAGTTTGAAAAATAACGTTTTCACGCTAATAATACAGATATTACAGTTAGTATTACATATATCATTCTTTGAGGTTACAATGACCTTAAAGAATGGTATTAATGTATTATATATCTTAAACACAAATATTACACAACAAACACACCCGAATAATCTAATCTACACTCTAGGTAAAAGTACATTACAAAACTATGACTTTGTATTTGACAAAAGGATCTCTAAAACTTTATGGTTTTACGAATCTAGCACGAGTTATAACAGCCACCGAAATGAAACTATTTTTGTCCCCATATCACTGAAATGATAAACTTACTTTTTTGGAGGGAAACCGCAAGACGTTGGGACCGATGCGTTCGCGCCGAGAGCTTGAGCCGGACTGATCCGAAGTGAGGAAAGGTGAGAGGGACGTAACAACGTAATGTTGACATGGCTATTCTACTAAAACTTGTTGTCCTTTGAAATTATAACTTTTTCCAGACAAAAGTTGACTGCCTGTCAAATCCATGAGAAAGAAGATAAACAAACAAAAATAGTTTTATTTGATCGAATATATTATAGTTTAATAATAACAAAATCGATTTAAATCCATATTACGAATGTTTTTGCAGGGGAAGGTATTTTATGAGCGGAATTGGGTTCAGGACAGGCCACCGCGCCGTGATGATAAAATAACACTTTGTAATTTGTTTTTTGGTATATTAGAGGGTAGAAATCAATGATTTTTTTGCCAAGGTAGAGAAGTACTTACTGTGTTGAGAAAAAATATATAAAATTAAAAATCAGCACATTGCACTACCGTCCTCAGGTTTGCCGTGTATTTTTTTTGCTTGGGCAATTCACCGAAGTACTAGATACGTATGAAAAAATTTAAGACCGAAAATGAATGTACAGTGATCGCGTGAGCGTTCAAGGGCTTATGAGTGAAGAAAGTCCCCTAGAAATATATTTTACTTTGTTCACTATACACTATTATTTTAAATTAAATTTGTTTTACAAATAACTGAAAAATATTTATTTTGATTTAATAGATAAATTTAATCACTACATAGTATAAAACAAAGTCGCTTTCTCTGTCCCTATGTCCCTTTGTATGCTTAAATCTTTGAAACTCCGCAACGGATTTTGATGCGGTTTTTTTAAATAGATAGAGTGATTCAAGAGGAAGGTTTATATGTATAATAACATCCATTAAATAGTGGAGAAGTACTGTTATTTTTGAGGTTTCTAATGTGATGTCGTAAATAATTACATTTTTTCCGCTTACATTGCAAACGCAGGCTGAACCCTACGAGTTTTATCAAAATAATGTACTATGTATTGTACACATTGAAAAGGTCTACAGAAAAGTCCGTGATGGTATATGTCTATCTCTTATGGATAACCCACAATAACTTTTTTTTGTCATTTACTTTTTACGACAAATAATGGCTAATTTTCGAAGCGATTTTAACCAATACAGCATTAATCCTTAACCAATTAAATACCTTGAATACATTGTTCATTTAATATAGATCTATATGGCCCTTTACACCGTATGATTTAAGTGAAAATTTTCGAAGATATTACAGATTTAAAAATTGCGGGACGTAGCGTTTGCGGCGGTACCGGCCGGCCGCCCGGTGCGGCAAGAGCGTGCCTATAAAAAAGCCGGAACGGGCCGCTATGTTTTATACAAAGTTGATACGACAGAGGGGCTTTCCTTTAAACTGCCTATACTAGATACCATTTTCAAGCTCTGTACCAAAAATCAATTAAATAGGAGCAGTAGTTTAGTCACAAATGATTTTTGAAGTTTTTGCTACGTTTGAACACGATGTATATTTCCTAACAGCTGATTATCTCATACGCATAGGTCATGCACCTTAAAACGATAATCTGAGTATAAGATACATTGTTGCCGCACAAGTACAACCAAATATTTCACGAAGCAATAAATACACACACACTTGCACTTTCACTATGAGAGTGACAAACATAGCAAAACCCCCGCGCCTTTTTCCCGCGCGTAAAAGGAATAGAAATAGGTCAGTGTGTTGCTATTGTATCCTAGATCCTTGCGAATTTGCTAAAAAAACTTGTTCTTTCAGTGGACAGTGCGCAAGCGTCATCCATTCGGGACGTACGTTACGTAACACGGGAGCCCCGGCGCCGCCGCCGCGCCGTTATGTTTTGTCGAACTCGCTGACAATAATTGTGATTTTGTTTTGTTATTGTGATAGACACTAAATAAGTTTAATCCAGTATTTTTTTTTATTGTGACAGGATACGTAACTTGGGAATATTATTATTTAGTGTTAGTGTTTTTTTTTTTGTGATTGACTGTTTTTATTGTGATAGGATACGTAATTAAACGTTGGTTGTATGTGTGTGTAAAATTAAAGTGTTCAGCAATGCCTCGTGTAACTTACACGGCGTCAGAATACACTTACATGATTTTAATTTACGGTGAATGCCGTGGAAACACAGATTTAGCTCTGCGAACATACCGAGAAAGGTATGGTGACCGGCGCAATAGCCCTAGGAACGCCGGCACCATACAATTGGCAGTACAAAGATTACGGGAATTAAAGTGCTTAGCGACGGACAGTGATTTAATTAGAAAAATAAATAACAATATTCTCCGTCGGTATAATTTGTGCATTAATATGAATCGAGGACACATCGAGAACTTAAAAATTTTGTGTTTTTGTGTGTGCGCGTACTTTACAACTTACCTAACATAAAAGCCGCGCGAGAGCGGTCTAAACCGCCCGCTCCCCGCCCCCCCCCCCCCCGCCCCCCCCCCCCCGCCCCCCGCCAAGAGAGATAACACACACACGCGCTCCTGCGCGACTTTGTTACTAGGCATCTAAGGTCAGTCAAATTTATTTATAAAGGGTGGTTGCGTTTCACTCTGACTTTAAGCTATTTAGTTTGTTTGAAAAAAAAAAAATCTCATTTTTGGCGCTTGCTATTTTTGTACTGTATCGAATTAATACTATACACGTATAGTATACGTAGTGTAATTTAATGCCCCTCTGTCATATCAACTCTGTATACAACGTTCACAGTTTTTCTGTAGTGTATTTAGTATCAGCATTGCACCCGTGCGAAGCCGGGGCGGGTCGCTAGTAAATAATAAAGTTGATTTACTTACTATACTGATACTGTGTTTCCATTTTTGATGTGTACCTAACATTGATTTAGGACAGGGTGCCGAGATGGGATAGTTTCGTAGGCATGATAAATAAATTCATGGGTGCCGAGATGGGGCTAAACTTTATTAC
Organism: Luperina nickerlii; assembly: GCA_963855955.1. Classification (NCBI taxonomy): domain Eukaryota; kingdom Metazoa; phylum Arthropoda; class Insecta; order Lepidoptera; family Noctuidae; genus Luperina; species Luperina nickerlii. Next base: position 639,224 of record OY979682.1, on the reverse strand, counting down.
CCGACTGCGCGACAGCAAAGACAGGTTTGTTTCTTTGTGGGTGTGTGTCCGCCCATTGTGTCACCTTTTCTAAAATTTCTGCAATTATGATACCTGTAATTTAAAGGTGTAGATAATAAAGAGTATTCTATCTTCTATCTATGTGGGATTCTTTACACCCTCGAACCTCGAAGCGTCCTAACGGCCTGGTTGGATTAGAATTCACGAGGGTCTGTCAGCTCGTCTCGGTTTTGAACTTTTTAGCTGCAGTCGAGTTTTTAGTTTTGGTTATTAGGTACGATCTGCTTTAGATGACTCAAACATTTAAGAGAGTAATAATATCTTACTGTAATTAAATGCTAAGTTATTTTAAAACTAGCGACTCAACTACCTGTAACAGAGATTACATAATTACTAACTACTAGCTACTAAAAATTATATGGTCCTATTTACCAATAGCTAACTAGAATATTATTCGACAATCGTAGAAATTGACTTGGAAAATACCTACCTTATCAGAGCGGCAATTCTCCTCACTTCAGTTCACTAGATTTTTAACGTTTTTAATTACTGGATTGGCCTTCTTTGTTGCAAATCTCATGCATGACATATCTGCTTAATTAAATTAAATCAAACTTTAGAAATTGCCATTGTAATACATCCTCAAACCTCAAATATTATTGTGGCAAGTATTTTATTCCTTGGTTACTAACATAATTTTTATGTGTACTTACTAACATAAATATGGATCACTGTGTCTGACTTAAATAAATTATTATTATTATCAATACATCAAATTAGTGCAAAGTATCTCACGCCTTTTAATAATTTCACCAAAAGATAATTAATTTATCCTTCGATAGTTTACAATGCCCAAACCGGTTGATCCGGGTCAAGGCCGAGTCGCCTCACACACACACATTACTTCTACACATCACATTACAGAGCACAGACACAGATTATAAAAAAAATTAGATCTCATCAGTGAACACAGGTTGGCGTTCAGCAGACATTCAGGATTATGTTCACCTTACCAGACACGAACATGCGGGTAAGTACAGTCAGGGAAATGTTTGGCAGGAGGACGAGGGACGATGACGAGTGAGCGACTAACGATCACCCGCCGTCGACTTTACATAAAACTGTGATAAATCTATTTCATACGGCTGTTAAAGAATGATCGTTGTGATCTAAATATGCGGACAATTTAAAATGAAAGTCAATTTGGTTCTCTGTCTGTATATGAGGAGAAAAATTAAATTAAAATTTTAGTTACACCCCCAGCTTTACCGGCGCGCACGCATGGCGAGTGTTGTGCTCTCGCAACATGTTGCTCATTTTGTCAATTACACACGATCTTGGGCGGCCTAGTAGATTGCAGTCGAACGAAATCTTAAATATTAAAAAGTTATTGTGTATCGAGTTAGACAGTGAATGAGCCCCGAGGGAACCTCACATTGTAAAATGTAATAAATGATTGAATATTGAGCAGATCCGAATTTTGATCTGAATTTGCCCAATCTCATGAGAAGCCATAAATATAATCAACAATATCTAAGCCACTAATTCCCTGGCACTTACGAGTTCAGAAACATATTGATCGTTACAAAGTTTCAGTAGACGTTTCTGTAACAGACAAACAGACCAGGAGGAATTATTATGATGTAGGTATATCTCGATTACCTACCAATTGTAAGAGTAGCAACCCTAATACGAGCAATTATTGCTGTGAATATAAAAATAACAACATTAATAAAGTTACTTAAACACACGACTCCAAGTTAATACTCATAACTAAATGAGTCTAATGAGTTGTTTATGTATTTTATAAATATATAACTCATGGTAACAGTTCGCGCGTCGCTGTTGACATCTTGGGTTTTATGCAAATCCTTGTTAAACATTTCCAGCATGTCGATTCTGTAAAAATCTCACCGTGAATACTTGCGTGGAGTGAGCTGTCAGTGTCATCCCACTGATGCTAGGGATTGACCAAGCAAACATTTACAATCATAAAAGAGATTTTAATATTATTTTTTAATGCTAATCCTATTGATATTTTTATATAATTCAAAGCTAGTATTTTAGTGGTCAAAACATTAATATTTTGTGGGGTTTTACTTACAATAAAATAGCTAAACAGAATCTCAACCTTGTTTTTTTTTCTTTTTTCCCTAGACTAGTAAGTCCTTATATAGCCAGACAGCGCCAGCACAGAACGCGCTTGCGCGGCGTGAAATATGGCTCATTCCGAATTAAGTCATCATCGCTCACATGAATAATTTGCTTTCCGATTTAGATAAATCACCACTATGGCAGCTGAGAGTCAGTAATATACCTATTCACTTGAATAGTTACTCATGGTTGGATTATAGTATTTATTTGTGTATATGTCGTAGGTTTTTCATAAAATTAGGTTTTTGATCAAAAACCTAGGCTATTGATCAAGAACCGGAAGAAGACAAAATTATTACTTTATGTTATCATAAACCTGAGAAAATCCAGTTTTTTTATCAAAAACCTAGACTGTATTAGTTTTATGATAAAAACAATGTTGGTTGCTATTTCTTTAAATAAATAAAACAATTAAGAAACAATAAACAATGATTTATTTGTTATGAAATTACATACCTACATTTAAAAAATAATATGTGTGATGTGTGTGTGAAACGGCGAAAAACGAAACGGTTAAAAACGTGATTTTGTCTATTTTTGTGCTTTTGAACCAGAAGAAGACGGTCGACGTCAGGGGCACCCCGAGGTTCGGTTTGGTTAGATTCCTTTAAACCCTGAAGACAGAAATAGGAGCCCCGCGCAGCGGGGCTCCGTCGACCTGACGTCGTTAGAAATAATACTGCGCGCTCGTTTTATCATAAAGCCAAACTAGTTCAGGTTTTTGATAAAAAATCTGGATTGTTAGAGGTTTATGATGAAATTGAGTTTAAAATGTGTCATTTTCCGGTTTTTCATCAAAAACCTAGGTTTTTCATCAAAAACCTAATTTTATGAAAAACCTACGACATATACACCACGAATTTCTTCTTCTTTGGTAAGGTGGCGACTGTAGCCAGAAGCACAATTTCGAAAATGCCACGTTAGTTTAAAGATCGGTGATAATTATTAATTTAGGGCATGGTCGGTAGTCGGCGTTATCGCAAGATGGCACATGCCATGACTTCATATATGTCGATTCACGGGACATCGTTATCGCGTTCAAGTTAATTCAGAAAAGGGCCCTAATTCACTTTGACCACTTAATGATTCATTACTTCGAAACCACATCAATTCCTTAATAACCTAATCACTACATCTGCTATTAACGTATTCTCTATGACACAATGACCGAAACCGGTTTGAACTGTCAAAATACCACGCTTGACAACCGTACGGCGTGGTAAGATTATGCGGGGAATAATAGATAAATACCATACAGCAGAATTGGGGTCAAGATGTAAGCACGCTGTAGTCGATTACAGTGCAATTCGGAATGTACCATATATCACTCCACTCGAATCTCGTAACCATGGCAACACCACCTCGGCGTCAACACCTCCACCAGCCGCGTTTTGATTGGCGAATACCTCGTCTTTTTCTACTTTAGTTACACATTTTGAAAATCGCTCAACGAAAATTTTGCTTAATCTGCCCCTTGGCAGACTCTAAGGCAGGGTCGCCATGAAATGTTGGGGGTTCAAGGGTCGTTAGAAATAGACAACCAGCTTGATACTTTAATGAATATCTAGTGAATTTATGTTACAATGCGCATTGATGTAAACTGCTTACTTATATTCTAAAGGAGTGTACTTACTACATTTATTATGCACTATTAGGGACCATACATACACTTCAGGACACCAACCACTTCTTCATTTAAGGGTTACTAGAGGTGCAGTGCAAACACGGGCGCGCGATGAGCGATAAAATATTTGCACTTATTTGACGTTGGTATTGCATTTTCCTAATGTTGTTATACATGACGCCTTACAAGTTAAATATGTAAAAACAAATCTCTAATGTGCTAATGAGTGACTAACGCGCAAGCGCGGCGTGATCACTTCACCTTCACTCCACCCGATTCACGACATTAAATGTCGTGAATCGGGTGAAGTGAAGGTGAAGTGATCACGCAATCTGCAATGTGATAATGACAGTGATTAACGCGCAAGCGCGGCGTGATCTTATCACTTCACCTTCACTTCACCCGATTTACGACATTTAGTGTCGTGAATCGGGTGAAGTGATCACGCCACACAAACTACGTGGGATTACATTCTATGGTCCGTCAGCTAGGCATCCGTTAGCACTCGATGACTTGACACACTCGGTTATCTCTTCTAATTCAATAGATTTGGGTTAATAACAACGCTGAACATCGTCGCAGTCTTTACTAGACTCGATCTACAATTGCTCATAATAACCAAACAATGTCGATGCGTATTTTCATCAGTCTAGCTGTCATAAACGTGAATGTTTTAATTTTATTTACTGTTCGTACGTGACGCGCTCGCGCCTCAGTCTATATAAGGACTTACTAGACTAGGGAAAAAAGAAAAAAAAAACAGGATTGAGATTCTGATTGCGCTTCTGTTTTGCTATTTTATTGTAAGTAAAACCCCAAAAAATATTAATGTTTTGACCACTAAAATACTAGCTTTGAATTATATAAAAATATCAATAGAATTAGGCTAAAAAAATATTATTAAAATCTCGATTATGAATGTAAATGTATGCTTGGTCAATCCCTAGTATCTGGTAAGATGACACTGACTGTTCACTCCACGCTCACTTCACCTAAGTTTTCACGGTGAGATGGTTACAGAATCGCACTGCTGTACTTACAGGAAAAATTCGATGACATGACCGTATTGCTGTATTGTCAAGAAGACCGTTGTTAAAGAGATTATGTTCAGAATGACCAGTACATGACCGGTTGCGTTATAGCCACGACATTCCTATACGTTGTACAGATACAAGAAGGGCCCACGTCCAGGGCAAGAATGTGAAGAATTTACAAGTCAATAATTGATCTAAAAGGTCGTAAGTCTAATCCAAGAAAGTACATAGTGAGCCAGTGAAGTTTGCGATCTAGTTTCTCAAAAAGGTAATACCATGCATTTACGTAATAAAAAATAGTTTCGAAACCGACCGAGAATGTCGAGGCCGAGGACTCGTCGCCAAAGTGAATATGAGTCGAACTTAATCTTTAAGAATTCCGTATACCTACTTATTTTGGGAATCCGCTGGATGCGGGAAGCACGCGCGGTAGCTCAGTCCCACGAATTAAGTTCTCAAGATGTTTTCATAAACTTTTGAATTCTCCTTTTTATGACAAATGTGATGATTATTTTATGTATTGTAAGGCGTCACGTTGGTGTGATCTATCCCAAAACAGTAATTAAAAGAGCGACAGTACATCAGATAAAATGCTTTAAGCCTTAAAGTTACTACGTGGCTTCGCAGCAGATACATTTGAACAACACAAAAAAAAACCAGGCATATGGACAGATGACATGAAACCAGAGTAAGTGAATACGTATGGAATAGAATAAGGAGAAAATGTCACGAAAAATTGGGAAAACTTAAAATCAGCTGTGCGTTAATCAAAAATTAAAGTTGATTTGCTTTCGTTACGAAATACCTACTAAACAAGAAAGAAAGAAAGAAAGGAAATACATTTATTTAGCACAGACTAAGAGACACACAATAGACAAAAACAGAATTATTTATAAGGGTATTGCGCTGTTACGGATAAATAAGTTCCATTTTATTATCTCGTCAACTTCAGCGTTTATTTTATCTATATATTATACCTATAAATAAACGTTGATCTTAATAAAGCTTTATCACTTATGTCACCGAGAGCAGGTTTTTCAAGTTTTCAAAGCGGTACGTCGAGAAAGTAGTCAACAAAGGTCTTTGAAAGAGTTCAACAAAACTAACATCAGACAGCCATCTTTAACAAGTTCATCCTCCACCCCATAACATTATGCCCTGTTCACATCTATTCCAGTAGCATTCCAGTTCAGTGATCGAATCCAGTGCTGGATTGGATCATATCGTTTACATTATTCCAGTCATTTATGAGTTGCTAAAGCGGTAACATTATAGTGACAATGATTTTAAGAAACAGGCTCAGAAATTATTTAAAAACTGTTCATTTACTACTGTTACAAGAACTAAATGATTTAGTGGAAGAACAAAAAAAGAAAACCGGGTTTGCATTCCAGTGCTGGATTCGATCACTGGACTGGAATGCTACTGGAATAGATGTGAACCGGGCATTAGAGGTGTTACTACTGACATACGTGGGGCTAAGGCTGCCTTTCCACCAGAGATGAGCGTGGGTGCGTAGCGAGGGATGTGTGTGAAACCAATCAAAAACATCACTTCATTTTTATAGCTTGAACTAAGTCAGCGTTGGTATGGGTTAGTCTTACACACATCCCTCGCTACGCATCCTCGCTCATCTCTGGTTGAAAGGCTGCCTAATAGTGCGAAGTTTCACCAAGTTCAGTACGCAATGGGACTCCGCTGCATGCAGGAAGCACATAACCGGTCGACGTGAAGACTGCTTCGGGGAGGCCGATGTCCAGCAGTGGACATCAGCAGAATGATAATGAACTGAACGAAATGAGCCCGGAGTTTCTTTAAACGATAGCTATTAGACAATTTACTGAAATAGTAGCTCATCTAGTTTTAAAACTGTTTATAAGCGGAGGAGGTGAGGGATTGAAAAGCAGGAGGTTCTTTAAAACCTATAATTAACTAGAAATAAATAATTTATTAATTGAAGAGACAGCAATTACAGACACATATCTATCAATGCATTTTACAGATACACTGCCGAACCGATTTTGGGGAAATATGGTAAAGAGGGTGAAATTGAATGTTGAAGTTGGTTTGTGAAATTGCGAAATAACCGCTCAAAAATGGGAATTAAAAGTTGATGGATAAACGTGGGTAGTATGTGGGTATCATAGTTTGTATGGAACAATCTTGACGCACGGTACTACTTACTCGAAATTCGGTATTAACTCTAAACAGAAAATAAAAATTAGGAGAAGTTTTTATTGCGTGACTTGATTAACTTGAAAATTGGTTTAAATAATGCTTAAGTTGTTAACGTAATCGGCGAGAAGGCTGGTTTTTTTATTATCATAAAAGTACAGCAATTAGCAATTAGTATACATTACGTTATTTTAATTTTTAATCATAATTATATATGATGATTAAATAAAAATAAGATAATAAATAAAAACGGAGAGATAGATAGCCGCATCTTCATGTGCATGCATCGTCGTCATCACAAGACAATACTCCCTGAAGTTTTTCAGTTTCTTGTCCTTATTATACATGATTATAGGTTTGTCAGGAACAGAAGTCATGCTGTTGGCCTGCAGTATCTATCCACTGGTACTTATTATAAAACTTCACCTCGATAAGGGTATCAAAGAAATGTTGGTTTAGGTAAACCGACAATGAGCTAAAAATAGGTTTAGGTACTGCAATCGGAAATATACACAGCGTTCAATGGGAAACACACAACATTCAAATAAAGATCTACTATATAACAAGATAATTATCATAATTTTAAAATAGTTAGTTACTACTTTAAACTGAAATCCCGGAAAAACCCGAAAATGAATTACCGTTAGATACTGAAACAATCGTTCTGAAACATACCGGTAACATCTCTAGCCAGCGCCGCCGGCGCCGCCAGCAGCAGCAAACACCACAGAGTTTCCATGTCACACTGCGGCAAGTCGGTCCCAGGCTTGCTGTTGGTACGCACTGCTTGAAGGCTCAACCTCTACTAAAGGGACAGCCGCGACTCGTTCCAAGTTTATCTAAAAACTATTTTCTAAATTAAAAAATGACATTGAGTGACGCAAAGTACTCGTGTTTATGGTAAAGACTTGCTGTCGGTAAGTAGTCGAATATTCTATGGAATTTTTGGGAATACGTTTTTTATAAACTAACAACAACACTTCCATGTTTTCAGTCACTTGCACTACTTTTTATATCTAATATTTTTCCGCTACTTTTATTATGTTTTAGAAGATGCTTACTTTTTTATTTACTTTTGAGTGGTCAAGCGCGGACACGACACTCTACAGCCACTTCGCAACATGTTGTAGCAAGGCGAAAGAAGTCATGCTTGTGAAATGCAACACTTGAGCGTTTCAATGTCAATGTCAATGGGTTTCTGATAGTTTTGAGTTACACACAGAACGCTTCTGCTGCTTCTGCGGGAGCCACAGTTCCCACGTGAGTTGACCTGCTTCGCTTATTATTATTTAGCAACTAGCTGCGTCCCACTGTTTCTCCTGCATAAATCTCGATCGCGTGGGAATTTCGGGATCGAGATAATAAATAAAATAAAAAATAGTTATAAATAATACCTATAAGTTTAGATAAATAAAATGATTTATTAAATTGTGTAGTAGTTCCACAGCCACTTAAGTTACCAAACAGACTCAGTAGACAGATGAATTATTTTTATTAAATCCGTACCAGTGTTTATATAGGCAGGTACCATGATTCCATAAACATCTGTATAACCAAAATGTTTAAATCCTGAAGAACGCAGCCTGATAAATTTGTTATGTTAGTATATTTTGGAAAGTCTTTTTTATCAGTCCCCCCCTTTCGAACCAGATCATCATTCACAGAGTCCATCCATCATTTCTTTCGTCTTCTCCTACTCTTATAGCCATCGAAATTCATACTCAAAACTCTTCTCACGGTATTATCCTCATTCCTCCGTATCACATGCTCATACCCAGACAACCGATGTCCACACAACGTTTCAGTAACCGGTGCCACTTTTGTTGTCCACTACATTAGACTGAAATTAAATTAAAATAACGGACCCGAATGAAATACGATAATGCATTTGCAAACAAATCATAGAATTAGGCTGGTTGGCTATAAGCGGGTTGATTTTACGATTTTTTGACAATTCAAAAGTGCCTGTAAATGGTTTGATTGAAATAAATGCTTTGAGTTTGAGTTAGGGTTCCGTACCTCAAAAGGAAAACGGAACGCTAATAAAATCACTTCGTTGTCCGTCTGTCAAGACCCATTTTCTCAGGAACGCGTGGAGTTATCAAGTTGAAATTAATATCAAATATTCAGGGCTACAATCTCTTGAAGCAGTGAAAAATCAAACTTCTAAGTCAACGCAATCAAAAGATAAGGACGTTTATGTTCCGAAATAAAACCTATAGGGTAGGTACTTCCCGTCGACCTAGAATCATGAAATTTGGCAAGAAGCGTTGTCATGTAGTACAAGTAAAGGAAAAAATCCGAAAACCGTAAAGTAGTTACATTACAAAAAAAATAATTTCAAACTATTTACATACCTACTTTGTACGGAGCCCTCGGTGCGCAAGTGCGACTCGCACTTGACCGGTTTTTATTTTTGTCAGAAGCATAAATATGAGACTGGGAGACAGTCACGAACACAATGATGCATAAAATATTAATGTGAGACTGGGAGACAGTGACGAACACAATGATGCATAGGTAAATGTGAGACTGGGAGACAGTGACGAACACAATGATGCATAAATGTGAGACTGGGAGACAGTGACGAACACAATGATGCATAAATGTGAGACTGGGAGACAGTGACGAACACAATGATGCATAAATGTGAGACTGGGAGACAGTGACGAACACAATGATGCTTGTTATTTTAACAAATAGTTAGATACCTGCTGTTACAGATTATAATATTATAAGTTCGAAAGTAACTCTGTCTGTCTGTATCATAAATGTTATCTTTTCACGCCTAAACCACTGAACGAATTTCGATATTTGGCAGAGAGATAGATTGCATCCCGGGGAAGGACATAGGATAGTTTTTATCCCGATATTCCCACGGGATCGACACTTGTGCGGGTGATACCGCGGGGCGCTGCTAGTACTATAAATACAAATTATTTTGTGCTCATCATGCTCATCGGTGCCTGTGCAAGGCCTGGCCAGGGTGACCGGTCACCCCACCGGTGCCTGTGCAAGGCCTGGCCAGGGTGACCGGTCACCCCACCGGTGCCTGTGCAAGGCCTGGCCAGGGTGACCGGTCACCCCACCGGTGCCTGTGCAAGGCCTGGCCAGGGCGACCGGTCACCCCACCGGTGCCTGTGCCCCCCGCCCATGTGCTGGTTTGGTCCCTGGGGTGGACGCGGCGTGCTATGTGTTCTGGTGCACCGATGATGGGGAGTGCTCTCCAGAGGAGGGTCCGGTAACAGACAGCCGCGGCGGGTTCACGGATGAGTGCTAACGCGTGCCCGTGTTCCCGCCGTAAGCGGCGAAGGAGGATACCGTGGAGTTTTAGTGGGTTAGAGTCCCACATAACTGCACTATCTCCCCGTACCGTGGTAGTGCAGTATGCATGAGCATTTCTCCACAATAATAAAAAAAAAAACGAGATGCTGTTGTAAGCGCGGGCGCGAGGCGAAAGGCTGACGCAGCGCCATATGGAGCTGCGTCGGTCTCAGCTTCGCGAGGTCCTGGTGGTGGAATGGCGGGACAGGCTCTCACGCCCTACCGCCGGCCCCAGCACCATCGAGGCGGTCCGGCCGGTACTCGAGCGCTGGCTCAGGAGGAGGCAGCCTGTCGTTTCGGATGATGCAGGTGCTCTCGGGGCATGGTTGCTTCGGGAAGTACCTGTGTCGCATTTTAAACAGGGAGCCGGACGCCCGGTGTCACCACTGCGTCGACTGCCGGGAGGACACGGCGTGGCATACGCTGGCAGAGTGTGCCGCTTGGGAGGAGCCGCGCCGTGCCCTCATCTCAGTAGTAGGCAGTGACCTCTCGCTGCCGGCCGTGGTCGAGTCGATGGTCGGCAGCGAGGAGTCCTGGGACGCGGTGGTTTCCTTCTGAGGTTGCGGAAAGGGAGAGGGACGTTGCCATCGCCCTCCACACATCAGGACCCGAGGTGGCGGCGCGTAGTGTTCCACGCCTCTTAGACGTTGCAGGGGGAGTCAAACACCTCACTCCTCCCTCTGACCAGACGAGGCCCGTAGTGACGGGCCGGCACCAGTCGGGGGTTGCGGAAGGATCGTACGTTCCCGCGACCCCCGGCGTAGGTGTAAGATGGAACACCGGGGTGGTTTTTAGTCAGTAAGAGTCTGACAGACCCCGCCGCCCGCCCCAAGATGGCGGACATCTATGAGGATTTTTCACCTCGGAAAAAAAAGGATGCTGCTCACAGAGGTGAAATAACTTTGGAAGGACTATAGGTATACAGTTTAGATTCCCAGTCGGGCCTATTGTAGTAGTATCGTACAATGTAGCGAGGAAACATTATAATATAATCTTGCACTCAATTAACACACGGAAATGAATAAACATTTACAAACGTCAGCTGATATTTGTGCAACATTGGACATTGTTATTAATGTACAAATTAGCAGAAATGAGGAAATCAACCATGTTACTTGCAGGTCATATTAGGAACGTAGCACTCACATGAGATGTTCACAGTTTGTCGCCAGGGAGCAGCGGGCCGCTGAGCCGCCTTGAGCACCTACTGGTGGGTGCGGTGCACAGTGGTTCAACTCAGGAAGGTCGGGTTTGGGTTAAACATTTATCGCGCACTGAAAATGATAAAATAATTAAATTGACTACAAATGGAATTCAAAAAACGTGGAGTGCTTTTTAAATTAATTACAAGTGTGCTCCACGCTTTTTAACCCCCAACAAAAACAGAGGGGTGTTATAAGTTTGACATGTGTATCAGTGTGTCTGACTCGCTCGTGTGTCTGTGTGTGTCTCCGCTATTGTAGCTCCCAAACGGCTGAACCTATTTTTTTTTGTTTGAAAGGTTACCTAATTGCGAGTGTTCTTAGCTATGATTCGAGAATATATGTTCAGCCGTTTGAATATTTTCAGCTCTTTTCTAGTTGATGAATTGATGTGAGCATTTTCCACAGGTCTGTTAGAGTCAAAATTTGGTATTCCGTTACTTCAATGACATTAGAAGAACATTGTAGCCTTGAACTAGCTGCTGCTGTAGCATTACCTGGAATTTGCAGGATATCCAGCTACCTCAACATGCAGCAGATCGTGTTGGGGCTCCTTGGAATGTTCTCAATGAATAGGTTATAGATAGATGGTGACCAGGGGCTGATGATGGGGTAGGAAAGAGAAATGGGAGGACCGGACAAAATGGTACCCACGGCCAATAACAACCAAACATATGTCATTAGATAGGTATTTTAATAAAGAGCAATAACGACAATGGCGGTTCATTTCAAGTCTCTGTGTAGGCAATAATAAGTAATACAATAGAGAAGACGAGCATTGATCACCACGCTTGCTCAAGTCGGGTTGGCGATATCAGAAGACGAGCATTGATCACCACGCTTGCTCAAGTCGGGTTGGCGATATCAGAAGACGAGCATTGATCACCACGCTTGCTCAAGTCGGGTTGGCGATATCAGAAGACGAGCATTGATCACCACGCTTGCTCAAGTCGGGTTGGTGATATTAGAAGGCGAGCATTGATCACCACGCTTGCTCAAGTCGGGTTGGCGATATTAGAAGGCGAGCATTGATCACCACGCTTGCTCAAGTCGGGTTGGCGATATCAGAAGGCTATTAGCTAGTTGTTAGACAAACACAACATTGCAAGTATATTGTCCCAATGCAAGCGACCAACCAAGAGAACGAGATGATAGGTATAATAATAATCAGCCTATATTTTTCCCACTGCTGGGACACTGGCCTTCTATCTTCGAGAGGGAGTAGGCCACGCGGGTCCAGCGCGGGTTGGTACATGTCACATCACTTCGAATTTTTGGTTCTAGGACATGCCGGTTTCCTCACGATGTTTTCCTTCACCGTTTTGAGAGCAGTGGTGATGAAATAATTTACACAAAGTATAGCGCCTGTCTGGGTTCGAATCGAACCTACTACCACACGTAAGTCGCGGCAGTTACCACTGGGCCACCATTGCTCTCTAATTCGTATAATGATCCTCATGGAAACCATAGTGCGGTCTCTAAACGCAACCATAGACCGTGGACATCGTGGCAGAGAGAAATTATAGGTACGAATAAATCAACTTTTGGCGAGAGATATAAAATAAGGTAAACCTAAACACAAAAATATATTTTGCCTAATGTCAAGCGGGGTTCTTGTACCAAATTGAAATGAGAGAGAACCGAAAAATTTTAGATCTTTGGAAAATTCTCTAATTTTAAACAATAATTCGTAGTTGCTTGCTGCACCTAACTTCAGTGAATGCCAGAATTTGTCATCAATTTTCATCCAAAGTGGTACAAGCAACTCTAATACCAAGTTATCCGATCAGTTTGCCAATTACAGAATATTTCCTTGCAACGACCTTCGCAGTTTTCTACAGAGAACTCGTTTAACTTCAGTAAACAAGTAAAAAATCGGTCAACAACTTGTCATCGGCGGCATAATGTCACAAGCCACTTCCTATTCCCTGACTGAAGAAAGACACGTCACACAGCGCGCGCTGCCGCTGCAGCTGACGATCTTCACTGAGCAGTAATGTATTAATGGTTTTACGTAAACGTCGATATTTGCTACTGTTCTCATTTTTTATATGTCACTATCATTTACCCGCGTCTTCGCCCGCGTGGACGTGAGAAATTATATCACGGACCACTTAGGCGTAATAGTAAACATGCAATAATAAGTTAAAATGTATTAGTTTTCCACCTGAGTTTGCAAAATGTACAAAGCAATGTTGTTATGATTTGAGTCATGTATGTTAAGTATAATGAAGGCTCTCTCTGACGCAGCTATTCAATCAATGATGTCAAACAAAAACAATACAAGCTTAAGGATGTTAAGTGTAGGAATAAACAGGTCTATTGTGTGGCAAGCGAAAGTGTTAGTGTATGATGACAGGAGACATTGTGAGCAGTTATTAGGGTAGTTTTTACGTCTAGGTAGGTGTATGCAATTACAAGGAACAAATTTTCATGGATTTTCTGGTAGGTCAACAGATAGCATACCATCACGCCTTGTTTCCCCTTAAGGGTTGGGCAGAGGTGTAGCGATAGTAACACCCACATTATGTCCCATGTGATAGGGGGGAGCCTAGTGCCATCCGCCGGCACCACTCGACTCAGGGCTGCTGCTGACACATTCTTTACAATTTATATTATTGGCATACATATACGGATTGGAGATTTGATTTACCGTATTGTTTACAAAGTATATACCTATCTTTTAAAAGTCGGGTTTACGTAGGTTGGTTCGGTAAGCGCAAGGTGATAGCCGACTTATAGAATCAATTATTTGGCACGAGTGCCTTTTCTGAACAAGGTCGTAAGCTTGGCTCCCGTATTTGGGCAAATCTATATACGTTAGTATTTGAGACCTCGACATAAAAAAATCTTAAAATTGTTAAAAGTAAATATCCTAAAAACATATCGGTATGATTAGCGTATACATTTGAAGGTTTTCGAAACTGTCAAGTGTCTATTAGGGCGGTACAGCCACGGGACTGCAGAACCAACCCGATGAGCGAACGGGTTTTAGCTAAACCCGTTCGCTATATATTATATAAGTATATTAATATAATTATAACATCATCACATAACATCACCCCCGTGTTCGCCGAAGGGTCAGGCAGTGGTGTAGGTACCTACTCGTTTAGAATGTGTGTCAGTGTCATATGTGCTCATCTGCCAAGCCTTTTCCCAACTATCTTTGGGGTTCCAGTCTAACTGGATGCAACTGAAAACCAGTATTTTACGTGGAACGACTGCCGATCTGACCTCCAGAGCCCAGTTACTGGGTAATACGATACCCCTTGGTAAGACTGGTTGTCAGACTTTCGAGCTTCTGACGACCCGTAACGACTGTCAAAGATCCACGAATAACAGCCGGGATCAACAGCTTGACGTGCTTTTCGAGGCACGGAGGGTCTTGTAATGTAAAGATAAGTCACCCATCCACGGACCGACCGTGACAAGCGTAGCTTAACCTGATCGATCGATCCGTGTGTCAGCTATTACTTAGCCACAAGACCCACTCACATATATGAGTATGTGTATGAGTGTGAAATTATGATTATTGCAGTTTCTTAGGGCACGTATTTCCGCAAGGTGACGCCCGATCCCATTTTTTATAAATATAGAATAGAATAGAATACTCTTTATTATGTACACCATATAAATTACAGACATAAATATAGAAACTGTACAAAGGGTGACACAATGGGCGGTCTTATCGCTAAGAGCGATCTTTTAAAGACAACCTTAGGATGGATTTAAAAAGGGGAAGGACAGACAAATACTGTAGGTAGTCCGCGGTGTAGCATTTACATAATACAATAAATACATACATACAGCATATTATACTAATCTAAATAAATATATACACATACCTATAAGTATATCCATATAATAGTAAACATGAAACAGGAGCAGAGAAAATATAATGATGATGTTTAAGGAGAGAGGAAGTGCTTTTTACCATAATTTTAAACGTGGACAAAGATTGAGCACGCCTCACCGACACGGGCAAGTCATTCCATAACCGTACTGCTTGAACAGTAAAAGATTTATCATAAAAACTGGTGGAATGCATCGGCATCTCTAGTCTCAGGTTTTCCGATGACCTCAGATATCTATTATGTGTGTCATGAAGGAACTTGAAACGTTCTTTAAGATAAGTGGGGGTTTTAAGATTAAACAAAATACTGTAGAGCTGAAACAAGATATGAGAATTCCGGCGAAGACGTATAGGAAGCCACTTGAGCTTTGTACGAAATTCTGATATGTGATCATATTTGCGCAGGCCAAATATAAATCTTATGCAAAAGTTTTGAAGTCGCTCAAGTTTATCTAGTTGTGCCTCAGTAAGATCAGGATAACTGACATCAGCGTAGTCAAGGATGGGAAGTAAAAGGGATTGTGCAAGCGCAGTTTTGGTGGCAGTTGGAAGAAAGTTCCGCAATCGTCTCAGTGACTTACCAGATGCAAAAATTTTGCGTCTTACGTCCTATAGCTGAGGACCCCAAGAAAGATGTTTGTCGATCCAAACACCAAGGTTCTTAACCTTTTCGCTAAAAGGAATCGCAGTTCCGTTAAATTGAACCTGGGGAAGCTGCGACCAGTTTATCTTGGGGATCATCCTTGAGCTGCCAACAACAATGAGTTGAGTCTTAGATGGATTATCCTGCAACCCATGCGCCTCACTCCACTCACAGATTGAAACCAAATCCTTGTTGATAATATGAACGGCATCAGCCAAATTTGAGTAGTCAGCTTGCTTATAAATTTGCAAATCGTCTGCATAAAGGTGGTAGGAAGAGAGAAGTTTTTTGGTAATGGAGTTTATAAATATTGCGAAAAGTAAAGGAGATAAAACGCCACCCTGAGGTACACCGGCAGAAGTATAACACCACGTAGAGCAAGACTCTTCTATGCATATACGTTGCCGGCGGCCATAGGACACGTAACTAAGAAACCAGTCAATCGCCGCTGGAGATATGTTAAGCGAGCGAAGCATACCAAGCAGGATATCGAAATCGACAGTATTGAATGCATTACTAAAATCTAGTAAGCAAAGAACTGTAAGATTTCCTCCCTCCATGCCTAACCGTATGTCATCAGTGACGTTAACTAAGGATGTAGTGGTGCTGTGACCAGGACGGAAACCGGATTGGAATGGATTCAGCAGACTATTCTTACAAAGAAAAATACTAAGCTGATTGTAGACAAGGCGTTTAAGGACTTTGGAGAGGAAAGGCAAGATGGAGATAGGACGGTATTCTGAAAAGGAAGTAGGATTGGATTTTTTGGGTAATGGAATGACTTTGGCCTCTTTCCACATCGATGGAAAGGCACCATAGGATAAAGAGTAGTTTAGGATATAGCATAAGATAGGAAGAATTTCGTCGAGGACAGGGAGTATCATTTTTCGACTCACACAATCACTACCAACTGCGTTAGAGGTGATTGAAACTATACTCTTCTTAACATCACAATCAGAGAATTGACTAAAAGTAAATGGGGGATGGTCCGGAGTTGGAAGGTTTGAAAGATAGTTAACAGTATCTGCCTTCATGGTCCCATTACAGTGGGACGAAGATGAGAAGTGTTGATTCAGTAGATCAATATCTAAGTCTTTAGGAATTGGTCAGCGGGATTGTCCGAAAGGGTTACCGCTGGCCCGGAACATAAAGGGCTAAGGAAGGAACACGGGTGGGTTTCAGTCAGTAAGAGTCTGACACTCCCTTCCGCTCCACCCAGAGCGGGAGGAGTCATTTGATGATTTCCCATCCTGAAAAAAAAAATCTTTATGAATTGATTCTTGCCGTGCTTTTCCAACTCCGATGGACTTAAGAAATTTCCAGACTTTTGCTGGATCTCCGTTTTCAACAGAGGTGTGGATATGGCGGCGTTAAATATATTGTTAATAGGCCTTGTTCGTGGCATTTGAGATAATTCTGGGCTTATCGCAGTCGACAACAGTTCCGGCAGCATGTGCTTGCAGTGACAACAGAATCATATTGCAGTAGTTAAAGTGTTATTGAGTTTTTGCATCAGAAATCGCTCACTAGCACCCCGGAGTCTTGATTTGAGCCCGGTCGATAGCAATAGGCTGGCCCTGTTGCGTGGGACTTACACAGGGCTGGCGATATGTGGGTGTACTGAGTAGGTACTGCGTCATATTGTGTCATGTTATCTACATAGTAGGCAGGCACATACGTGCGTCTTGTTGGTGTACCTATTTCATTCCATATTTTACCTCTATTGTATTTTTATTTCTTCAGACTCGAGTGCATTTTGCGCAGGACCTACTTGAGCTGGTAGAATAATTTTAATAAAATAATATAAGAATAAAGTGCATATGACAATATATGTTGAGGTAGGTAATGTACCTGTTCTAGTGTCGTAATAGCTACCTTATAAGGTAAGTTTGCATTATTTTTATGTGGATTCTGATTAAAGTATTAGATAAGTAGGTACGTACGTAAGGCCTTAACAAAGGTGGAATTTAAAAACAGAGGGTAAATAGCAATTGCTATTTCAAGTTAATCGTCTATATCTCAGTAAGACTGAACGTTGTTGTTATTCAAGAAAATGAAAGGAACGCCTTTTGTTGTTACGACATAAAAACACTATAATAGGTAATTTGTTTTCAAACTTGACATTAAAAATAAACTAAAAGATCATAATATGCGTCACTTTAGTATTTAGTGAATCCAGTTCAAGGGTGGCGGACATCTGGAGTGGTCCATAAGAAGGCATGTCGTAGTGGTCCCCGTTAGTAAGGCGCCGCGCCGGTGCCGCGTCCTCAAAGTCAAAGTCAAAGCATTTATTTCAAATAGGCACATAAAAGGCACTTTTGAACTTCAAAAATTACAAAAAAATAGAATTGATTCTAGTCGCCCATTCCAAAAGGTAGTTTTCGTATGGAGAAGAATGGGCAAGAAACTCCACCGATACTCTTTTAAAATGTTTTACAATATTTTGCATACATTAATTATATAATAATAATAATATGTGAAGACGATGCACCTAAAATAAAATTACTATACTGTTGGATACTACTACCCGGCCCAGGAGCGCGTGGGACACGGTTACTACAAGGAGGCTACAGCAGGCGGCAGGCCAGGCTCTCTGGTCTTTGTTTGGCGGTCTATGGTTTCTGACAGCGTTGCGTGCAGAAGCGCTATCCATCAGCTGTCAGCCGTTCGGGTAATCGGTATCTCAATAATCTCTTGTTAATTTCTTTAATTGGATTAGTGATGATTTTGTTCCTCTGATTGTAATTTTGCTATGGTTGATAATTATTTTTATACTTAACACAGTATCCCATAAAAGATGTATGTACCTTGGCTAATCTGAACAATGGTTGGTGTATTTTATCTTTATTTCTAGTATTAAAATTATATCTATCGCATATTTTATTAAAAAGATGTTGATTTTTTCTAACATACACAATATTTTCATAAATGAATTGGCAAGGTACTGTCATAATATTAATCCTTTTTAAAAGTTCCCTAAGAGATACGCGGCGACGTAGATTATAAATGGCTCTGACAGCTTTTTTTGCAAAATAAAGATGGATTCAATGTCAGCAGCTCGACCCCATAGTAAAATGCCGTACGACATAATGCTGTGAAAGTAGCTAAAATAGACTAAACGTGCGGTTTCTACATCAGTTAACTGTCTTATTTTTCTAACAGCATAAGCGGCCGAGCTAAGCCGCCCCGCAAGAGATGTTAAGTGAGGTCCCCATTGTCATTTATCGTCTAGCGTGATTCCCAGAAAAACAGTTTGATAAACAAATTCCAGTTTTTCTCCATTCAGTATGATGTCACATTCACTACTTCTAACATTAGGTAATTTAAATCTAATGCATTGGTTTTCTTTTCATTTAGTACCAAGTAGTAGTGCTCAAGTTTCAGCAGAAGTGTCTTATGTTTTACGAAATCGAATGCCTTAGAGAGGTCGCAAAAGATTCCAATGGCATCTTGTGCTTCTTCCCAGGCGTTAAAAATGTTCATTATTAGGTTGACACTGTATTAGGTTGTTCTTTATTAGGCTGACACATCAGTAGTAGTAGTACAACGCTTTAGTGAAACCGTACTGTTGTTCATGAAAGATGGAATTTTTATTAAAGTGGCGTAACATTTGGTTGAGCATCAACTTTTCAAACACCTTACTGAGAACCGGCAGAATTGAGACAGGCCTATAATTGTTGGGTTCTTTACTATCACCGGATTTGAACAAAGTAACTTATACTTTACTGTGTTGCATGAGATCCGGAAAGACTCCTTGGTCTACACTGATGTTAATATGAAAGCTAAATAGGGCGCAATCGTTTCAATGATAGATCTACAAACTTTTACAGACATTCCCCAGAGATCTTCTGTTGATTTAATTTTAAGATCTTTAAAAGCTTTTATAACAGCCTGGGGGTTTGTATGTTGAAACTCAAACTCCGAAGGGCATGCCTTAACATTCTTTCTAAGTAAGTCAGAAGAAAGCGCGGGTAGGGAATTTAAAGCTTCAGTAGTTTTAATGGGAATATTAACAAAAAATTTTTCGAATTCCTGAGCAATTTCTATATCCGAATTGATGGGCCCATGTGCAGTCTCTAAATTTAATTCAGTATTACGCTGTTTTTTCTTACCTGTTTCATTATTTATTATTTGCCAGCTACTGATTTTATTGTATTGCTAATATAAAGAGCTTTAGCTGTTTTGCATACACTTTTGAAAGTCTTAGAATATGTTGTAACATATTGATGAAAGCTTGTGCTTGCAACCTGGAGTCGCCCAATCACTAAATAAGAACTTTGTGTAAATACTTTTAGTCTTTAGTGGGAAAGCGTCATTAAATTGTGTGTTTAATAGTGAAAAGAACTCGGCGTAGAACTAATTTGGGTCACATACATTATTAAAACTCTGAACATATAATTTACTGGCCAAAGAATTATTTAATTTTTCTAAGAAACCTTATTAAAAAAAATTGTAAAGGCATGTAGGAGCAAAATGTTATTGTTTGTCCACTGTGATCAGATGGCAACTTATTTATAATTTGTTTGTGTAAATAATCACAGTTACAGAAAATATTATCTATACAAGTGGCAGAGGAAGCTGTTACTCGGGTGGGTTCAATAAAAACATTTGACAAATCAAATGACCTTGTCATAGTCGTCCCCGCTAGTAAGGCGCCGGCGCCGCGTCCTTGTCGTAGCGGTCCCCGCTAGTAAGGCGCCGGCGCCGCATCCTCGTCGTAGTAGTCCCCGCTAGTAAGGCGCCGGCGCCACGTCCTCATCCTCGACAGCTTTTGTGTTCACATGTATTTGGAAAAAAGGTAGTTTACATAAGTATGGTTTCACCAAAGGACGTTGTACGACCGACGCCGGTGTAACTTTATTAAAACACATTTTTAACGCGTGGGAAGAGGCCCAAGACGCCATAGGAATCTTTTGTGACTTTTTCAAGGCATTTGATTGCGTCGATAACGAAATCATACTTTTGAAACTTGAGCATTACGGACTTGGAAAACTTGCGCTCAGTTTAGTTAGTTCTTATTTAAATTTTAGACAACAACAAGTTCAAATAAATGGTGTCAATTCACTTGGTTTACTAGTAAAAATTGGTGTGCCACAAGGCTCGATATTGGGTCCTTTCCTCTTTTTAGTGTATATTAATGATCTACTCTATTTATTAAAAAATCAACCACAAATGGTGTTATTTGCTGATGACACTTCCTTAATTTTTAAGGTAAATAGACATGCTACAAATTTTGACGACGTAAATGATGCCCTACTGCAGGTCCAAAATTGGTTCACTGCTAATAATTTAGTATTAAATTGCATATTAAAGTGCATACGATTTTCTTTACCAAATGTCAAGGGTAGTGATTGTGAGATAATATTGAATCAATAGAAACTAGAATTCGTCGATAAAACTGTTTTCCTAGGGATCATGCTCGACTCAAGGCTACAATCGGGTCCTCATTTAACATCTCTAGCAGGACGGCTAAGTTCAGCAGCTTATGCTGTCAGAAAAATCCGTCAATTTACTGATGTAGATACCGCGAGACTAGTCTACTTTAGTTACTTTCATAGTATCATGTCTTACGGTATTTCACTTTGGGGACGGACTGCAGACATCGATTCTATTTTTATTCTACAGAAAAGAGCCATCAGAGCCATATATAATCTCCGCAGGCGCGATTCTCTAAGGGAACTGTTTAAGGAAATTAACATCATGACGATGACTTGTCAATATATCTATGAAAACATCATGTACGTAAGGAAAAATTTACATCTTTTTAGTAAAAGAGGTGAAAGACATAATTATAGTACTAGAAATAGGGACCTATTAGTTCAACCAGGTTTCAGACTGGTTAAAATAAATTCATCTTTTATGGGGTACTGTTTAAAATGTTGTAATAAAATACCTCCCCACATTCTTCAGCTGAAAGAGACAAAATTCAAGTCTTGTATAAAACGCACACTATGTAGTCAGGCATATTATAAGTTAGGGGATTACATCGCTGATAAAAATGCCTGGCTCAATGCTGGTCCTGCTCCACAACCACAACTAATTGATTAACACATGAAAATACTGTTGGAGCTGCTGAAGATTGTAAGACTATCTTGGCATTGTATAAAATCAATTTCCTTTGTATTGTATAATTGCATAGCACAGATGTGAGTTCTATGTACCCTATAGCTACCATTTACCGGGTAATAATATGTCTTTCATTGACTTGAATGTGCCCTGGCAGCTGATAGTATGTCATGCTCACTCAAATGTCTCTCTGACGGTGGCGTGTGTGTTGGATCATTTAGCTCCCTTCAAAATGGTTGAGCTGAGAATGGTGCTTATTTATGCGTCATGTTCGTGAACGGGTGCCGTCAGTTGGGGCTGGTCATCACTTTGCTGCCTCGGCTTATTATTAATTATTTTATTTTTGGATTGTTGTTTGTTAAGTACTATTTGTTGTACTCTGGACGCTTATAACGCGTACGTCTTTTCGTTCTCACATTATATAATTTTAAAATCAAAAGAAACGATGTAATTAATATTTTTGTAAAATATAATTTAAAAAGAGTGCCCATCGAGTTTCTTGCCCGTTCTTCTCCATTGGTACCTACGCTTTAGAATGGGCAACTAGCTTCATATTTTCTGACTGACCGACTTCTTGACAATTCAAAAGTCAGGCACTTTTGAATTGTCAAGGAGTCGGTCAGTCATAAAATATGATAGAAATGCTTTGAGTTTGCTATTATGTTATTTGCCAAATAGAGATAACCAAAGTCATTATAAAAATTTTTTTGGAGACTTACCCACCTTAACACGAGAAAATAGTGTCAACAAAACAAAAATATTCGTTATATTTTTAGCTTACAGTTCCATGTTTCGTAACCGTAAGTTATTAATAATTTTGTGCCAATTAATAATAGCACTGTATTTAATAACATGTAGTTATTGTGAATAAAACTTTGTTTTGATACATTTTATTTTTTATTTTTATTTATTTATCGTTTATATATACAAAATACAGGATTATTTATATTAAATAGCAAACCAAAAACCACTAAGGTTTAAACTTGTGCTATCACGAGTCAGTCTCAATATCGAAGTATGTAGGTATATATGTATATACAGTGAAGCATTATATATGTATGCGTTATTGTCCATACTTGTACAATTAATAACATTTTTAGGTCATTTATATACTCGTAGTTACAATCATTCCTACATAATACTTAAGTAATATTGCTTAAGTTTACATTTGATATTCTTATGTGTAATACATTTGTTTAATTCTGAGGGTAGACTATTAATAAGTCTCGGTATAATATAACCGGTAGTTCGCTCGCCGTACGTATTGTTGGCGCACTGTGTACGAAGCCTATTCTCAGAAACTGCCCGAGTGCATACAGGATGTTCGATTTTGTTTCTTAAAGATAGATTGAAAAATTGTTCTTTTAATAACAAAAAATTTACTTGCGTATGAACTGGTAAGACATTACAGTGTTTAAAGAGGCCATTTATATTGTCATAGAATTGATTTCTAACTTTAGGAGATACTATTGCTTTTAAAATTCGAAGTTGAAGTTTAGAAATACTATCCAGATAGGTTTTATAGGTACGACCATAACTACTAAGGCCATACTGGATGTGAGACTCAGCCATTGCGTAATAAAGCATTATCTTCACTTTGAAGGGCAGGCGTTTTTTTAATATGGTCATAATAGCGAGAAATTGCCGAAGTTTATCGCAAACACGTTCTATGTGATAACTCCAGTTAAACTTATCGTCTATAATTACTCCAAGATATGTTTGTTTAATGACAACATCAATTTGTGGACAGTTACAATTAATCGCATTGACCGTATGCAAGCAGTCATGGTCATGGGCTATTAAGTTCCGTAAGGGCAATTTTCTAATGTATGGAGATTTAATAACCAATAGCTTAGTTTTGCTTGCATTAAGTACTAAGCCAGCATCGTGACACCACCTTGTTATAGCATCCAGGTCGAGTTGCAAACGTTCGCATGCTAACTGAGGATTTCTATCAAAAATAACAAGGCAAGTGTCATCTGCAAACTGATAGCATTTACTGTTCGTGATGCAGTTACTCATATCATTTACATAGGACAAAAAATGCAGGGGGCCTAAAACTGAGCCCTGAGCTGTTCCCTCCGTTATAGCCATGCGTTCACTACAGATGTTATCGATTTTTACTGTAAAGGTTCGATTTTTAAGATAACTTTTGCACCAGTTGAGTAGTGGACCACGTACTCCGCAGTCATCTAATTTATCAATAAGCTGATTATGAATTAGTGTGTCAAAGGCACGTGAAAAGTCAATAAAGAGAGCAAGAACATAATTTTTATCATTTAGGTGCTTATTGACTTCATCGGTGAAGTTTGACAAGAGGTTCGTGGTGCTTTTGCCGGCCTGAAAGCCAAATTGGTACCGGTTTATTACCTCATGCTGCCTATAAAATGCGTGAATTTGTTTACAAACATATTTTTCAACTATTTTATCAATAGACGAGAGCAATGTTATTGGACGATAGTTTGAATAATCGTTTTTTTTACCTCTTTTATGGACTGGCCTTATGCAACCTACCTTTAGATCATCTGGGTATAGACCACTTTCAATACTTCGATTAATTAAGTCAGCAATAGGGTTGGATATGCTGTCACCTATCATTTTAATATCGGAGACTTTAATATTGTCTGGACCTATAACATAACCTTTGTAAAAATCTAGATGAATCATTTGAAAGACTACCTTCATACTATTTGAATAAGACGGTTTTTTTTCATTTCCTTCCTACACATTTACACCTTAAAAATTGCTCTACACAAAACCTACCCATTCTTAAACTCTTCCCGAACCTGCTACGCGCCTGCTACGGCGTAGCAGCTACGCGTATGCTACGGGGATGTGTTATAAATGTATACGCGGTAGCTGGTTCTATCTTTTAGTTATAATTAGAGAAATGGATCCCGACCCTTAAGTCCTATCTCGGGTTTTTGGTATTTTAAACAGACAATCCCGGAACCCCGAGATAGCCCCAGGATTTTGGATTGTAAGGAAAAATCACAAAAAATATGTGAAAAAGTTTTTATTTTTGTTTATAATTAACAAAGTACCTCATTATAAGTATCCTAGAGACAAGTAAAACTTCTAAAAGAATTGTTATAATCAGAGTTTATTTTTTCAGTTTTGTGTATGCTGAGATTTAAAAAGAAAATCCCGGTTTTGTGAAATTTTGTTTGTTGTTATAGGCGGAGACAAGAAGGTTTATTTATAAACGTTGCGTAAAGTTAAGTAATGATCAACGTCTGCTTAACATCTTTTAACCTTAAGCAATGTTTAGAAAGAGACCTCTAACTTAATAAGGTCCACTAAGATAGACAGAAAAATTCGGCCAAGTTCGTGTCAAACCACGCACAATGAAGGGTTCCGTAGTTCGAATGAATTTATCCCAAGAACAAACTTAACTTTGTAGTTGAAAAAATGTTCTCACATACATCGATATACGTCACGGACAATTTTCCAACTGCAAATGTAAGTTGTGATCGCAAAAAAAAAGTGAAAACTGAGAATTAATGATTTTCGAACTTTTCCCTTTACTTACTTGTGCTGTGAGACCAAGCTTCTTGCCAATTTTCATGATCTTGCGTCAACGGGTAACACTTTACGAGTATTAAAATATGTCGCATGAATGGTTGTATTTTTTTATTTCGTTGACTTAGAATCTTGATTTTTTCTAGAGCTCCAAGGCACTGTAGACCTACGTATTTGTTATCAATTTCAATTTGATACCTTCACGCATTCAATCTGACAACCAGTCTTATCAAGGGGTATCGTTGTGGAGGTAAGATAGGCAGTCGCTCCATGTAAAATACTGGTATTCAGTTGCATCCGGTTAGACTGGAAGCCGACCCTAACATAGTTGGGAAAAGGCTAGGCAGATGATAATAACCTTCACGCGTTCTTGAGAAAAAGGGTCTTGACAGACAGACGGACAAAGAAGTGATCCTATAAGGGTTCCGTTTTTTTTCCTTTTGAGATACGGAACCCTGAAAATAAAACTTCCACTTCCCTCTAGCAACTTTTAGACAACTAACAGCTGTGTGCATGCGGTTTATATGTAATTGTAGTCATCTTTATGCACACTAAGATCATTGAACTTTTGTATACCGCTAAACTGTGCCGCTAATAACAAACAAGTCATTTTTCAAGGTCGGGCGTCCGATTCAAAGTAGTTTTATGAACTACGTAATATTAAGATTGTTATCATTTTGTTTGTAGTTTGTACACATGTTTTGTTGCTGTTGTTATTTCCTCTATTTCATTTTCGTAAGTATAATTTACGTTTTTAAATATTTTTATAAATACATAGAAAAACAACATTAAAAATATGAATAGCTAGCTTCTGCCCGCGACTTCGACCGCGTGAAATTTCTTGTTACTCCGACCCACCCCGTCATATCGCATCGCCTGCCCGCGCTATTACTTCGTTTTTGCTTAGCTGACTTGTTTCTTTTTCTCGGCTCCTAAAGGTTATAGCGTGATGTTAAATAGCCTTCCTCAAGAATTGGGCTATCAAATGCAAAAAGAATTTTTCAAATCCGACTGGTAGTTCCAGAGATTAGCGCGTTCAACCAAACAAACAAACAAACAAACTCTTCAGCTTTATAATATTAGTATAGATAGTAGCGACGGACCGAAACCAACTCACAGAAATGTAGCTCAAACCGACGCCCTACATGCACTGTGCAAGTGAATAACAACCGACGACCTACATGCACTGTGCAAGTGAACAACAACCGACGCCCTACATGCACTGTGCAAGTGAACAACAACCGACGCTCTACATGCACTGTGCAATTGAACAACAACCGACGCCCTACATGCACTGTGCAAGTGAACAACAACCGACGCTCTACATGCACTGTGCAAGTGAATAACAACCGACGACCTACATGCACTGTGCAAGTGAACAACAACCGACGCCCTACATGCACTGTGCGAGTGAACAACAACCGACGCTTTACATGCACTGTGCAATTGAACAATAACCGACGCTCTACATGCACTGTGCAAGTGAACAACAACCGACGCTTTACATGCACTGTGCAAGTGAACAACAACCGACGCTCTACATGCACTGTGCAAGTGAACAACAACCGACGCCCTACATGCACTGTGCAAGTGAACAACAACCGACGCTCTACATGCACTGTGCAATTGAACAACAACCGACGCCCTACATGCACTGTGCAAGTGAACAACAATCGACGCCCTACATGCACTGTGCAAGTGAACAACAACCGACGACCTACATGCACTGTGCAATTGAACAACAACCGACGCCCTACATGCACTGTGCAAGTGAACAACAACCGACTCTCTACATGCACTGTGCAATTGAACAACAACCGACGCTCTACATGCACTGTGCAATTGAACAACAACCGACGCCCTACATGCACTGTGCAAATGAACAACAACCGACGCCCTACATGCATTGTGCAAGTGAACAACAACCGACGCCCTACATGCACTGTGCAATTGAACAACAACCGACGCCCTACATGCACTGTGCAAGTGAACAACAACCGACGCCCTACATGCACTGTGCAAGTGAACAACAACCGACGCCCTACATGCACTGAGCAAGTGAACAACAACCGACGCCCTACATGCACTGTGCAAGTGAACAACAACCGACGCCCTACGTGCACTGTGCAAGTGAGCAACAACTGACGCCCTACATGCACTGGGCAAGTGAACAACAACCGAAGCCCTACGTGCACTGTGCAAGTAAACAACAAACCGACGCCCTACATGCACTGTGCAAGTGAACAACAACCGACGCCCTACATGCACTGTGCAAGTGAACAAGAACCGACGCCCTACATGCACTGTGCAAGTGAACAACAACCGACGCCCTACATGCACTGTGCAAGTGAACAACAACCCCCGGACAATGTAGGAGCATCGCAGGATATGGAAACAAAAATTATTATTATTAGGCCTGTGGGTTTGGGTGACTAAAATGAACTAATTAAATCTATGGAAGGACTATGTCCCCTTACAGACCAAAGACATATAATATAGACGGATAAAATGGGAGGCGGTGACTTGCACACTCAATAATGGGTGTCTTTCACCACACAATCCTCATCTTTGAAAACTTCATGAAAATCTATTTTGAGAATGCCAAAACATAGTCAAGAAATAGCATAAATAGTCACTAAGGTCAAAAAAATGATTAAGTAGGTATATGATTCCGAAGTTATAGCTATAAGTTGGTCAGGACTGTATGGTGAAGGTCTCCACACAATCCTCACCTCAAGTGCAACCAAACGGCTTGGAGTATCGACTTGGTCAGGAAACAGTCGTAACGCTATGCCAAATCTCGAAAATAGTCAATAATATTTCAGAGATATAAAGATGCCTTGGTGAGGATTACGTGGTAGTCGTGGTACGTGATCCTTACTCTGCCATGCCTGTGTTCCTGTGATCATTATTGTCAAGAACTACAGGCGCCAGTTCTTTTTAGCCAAGAAGACCAGGGTGAGGCCCTTATCCACCGCTACCTCATCTCGAAGCATCTCGCGATTGTGGAAGGTCTTAACGTTTAAAAAGCCTCGATCTCTACACTTTTGCAGGATATACATTCTCATTGCCGATAACCGTGGGAGATGAATTCGATATGCAGCATGAGACAACTCTTAAGGCGCGCACTTAATTTCCGCCTGATAGATTATTGTTGCGCGCCACAAATAATGCTTGATACATGGCGACATTAGTTACCACTAGCGCCATCTAGTATCGGGTAGCGGAACTAGTACCTTGGTACTAGGACCTTGACCCTACTTGACCTTTTTCTAAGTACTAGTAATTCCGAGAACTATCGACGTCGAGTCAGTCGGGACCGCTATGTACTCGAACATACTAGATGTTTATAGAATAGCTCTGTGGCACTATATAAGGCGGGCGCGAGCCGCGAGACACATAGTTTCGAATAAGCGATACGAGCGATAACATCGAAGGCGATATTCGAGTGCGACTTAAAAGTGATCAGTAAGTGCAATTGTGTTTCCTAATTAGTGTGTTTGACTTGTAATTAGTGTTGGTGAGTAAAGTGTCATTTTTTTGGTTATTAAATCGGCAGTTTTTATTGTCACGAACCCCAAGCTCGTAACATTATTATAAGCCTGTGTATTAGTAGTCCCACTGCAGGACGAAGGCCTCCCTTCACTCTACCCACTTTCCCTGGCCTACTGCGATAACGGGCCAATCCTTTAAGAAAGAGTTATTTGTTATTTGCTGCAATTGACCATACATAAACTTATAAGTCATTTTTGCGAGCGACAACTGAAAGAACTCCGCCTCCGCTTTTGTACCTTTTTGTGCGAGAAGTTTAAATAAAATAAATAAATAAATAATAACTCGCTCCTAAGTTTTGCATGAATCATCTTCAGGCTGATCTGAACACCATTTCACGGCGATCTTAATACAAATCGAGAGCACCCTCACCGGACACCGTGACGTCATCACTACTCCTTCAACTTGACATTATGTATGTGCGCAAGGTGACTGAAATGTAAACCACCTTGTTTGTGTTGCAAATGTTACCGTGTATAATGGCATAATTGTGTTATTACACGTCCTGTAGTGTTAAGCCTGCTTCTTGCGCCCCCTCGATGCCCGTGAAGTGGGTCTGTATGTGATAAAAATGATAGATGATAGTTCGATAATTACTTATAATAATGACTAAGTCCACATACATAAAAGAAACTTATAAAATGAATAAAGGAAGGTGAAAGTCTGTACAAGGGATGTTGATCTACACGCTAGTCCTGGCGCAGGAGAGGTCGCATCAGGCGGCGGCCGACGCGATGACACGCGGGGTTGCGATAGTCGTGGAGAGGATCCGGCAGTTGGGTCTCGAGGTGGCATTGCACAAGTTCGAGGCCATGTCGTTTCATGGGCCCCGGAACACGCCACATCCCAACTAACGGTAGGAAGGGTTCACATCGGCGTCGAGACGACGATGAAATATTTGGGTCTCGTCCTCGACAGCCGGTGGAACTTCGTCGAGCATTTCCGACGTTTGGCTCCCAAACTGGAACGGGCCGGGGCCGCCTTCAAGCGGCTCCTGCCCAACCTGAGGGGGCCAAACGCCTCCTGCCGGAGGCTTTACGCAGGGGTCGTGCGGTCCATGGCCCTGTGTTGGGGCGTTCACTGCGGCGGCGAGCCACCCATTATTTGAACGCGCCCCAGAAGGTGGTAGCGGTAAGGCTAACCCGGGGCAATCGTACGATCTCGGGCGAGGCGGCAAGCCTGCTTGCCGGACTGCCGCCATAGGATCTGGAGGCGATAGTCCTCGCGCGCCTGTATGAGTGGCGCGCGGAGGTACTACGCCGGGGGGAAATTCCGCTTCCGCGGCAAATCGCGGCGGAGCGGACGGACCTCCGGCGCGATCTCATGGCGGCATGAAAAGAGCGACTGTCGCAACCCAGCGCAGGGCACGCCACGATAGCGGCGGTAAGACCCCTCTTTGAGGAGTGGCTAGAGAGGCGTCACGGCGCCCTTACCTACCGCATGACGCAGGTCCTCACCGGACACGGAAGTTTCGGGAGGTTCCTGCACATCATCAGGCGGGAGGAAACGCCCGGGTATCATTGCCAGGATCGCCCAGAGGACACGGTGGAGCATACGGTGGAGATCTGCCCCGCTTGGGCGGAGCACCGCCGTGTCCTCGTAGAGGCGATCGGCAGCGGCGGCGCCCTTTCGCGTCCGGGCCTGGTTCAAGCCATGGTCCGGGGCGAGATCCCTCTCGCCCCGGACCGGTGGGGGGTAGTCGCCTCCTTTTGCGAAGCAGTCATGCTAGTGAAGCCAGTCGTGACCGCCTACTCCTCCAGCACCTCGCCCCTGGCATCGGTCACTGGAGATCCCCACGCCGCAGACTTGGCGTTGAGATCCCCCAGCAACAGTACCGGGCGAGGGTGAAGTTGGCCCACGACAGCACCCAACTCGATAAGAAACTTCTTGAAGTCGGCGAGACTCTTGTTGGGCGAAAAATACGCCCAAACCGTGCCAATGCCGTCCACGAGGGCGGCCACCCAGCCGTGACCTCGGGACGGGTTGGCAAGACCCCGCCATTGATGGCCACCAAACCGTCCAGGTCTCCCACCCAGTTATCCCTGGGGGGGACAAAGTACGGTTCGGCGACCACAGCCACGTGAATCGACCACTCTGCCATGCTCTGGAGCAAAAGATCCTGAGCTCTGGCACAGTGGTTGATATTGCCCTTCAGGAAATGATGCCCGCGGCCCGAGCCACAGTAGCCCGGACCCCCGGTCCTGAAATCAGGATTACGGGGTGTCCGACGATTAGGCAGAACCAACCGCCGCCCCGGCGTTCCCACGCTGCCGCCGGATGCCGGACAGACGCAGCGTGGACATTGGACACCCTCCACCACCCACGCTCACGTGGGTTCATCTGCAGCGGCGCGAATCGCCCCTTCCCAGTCTACGCCCACTCACTTCCCTCTGTAAGCAGAGGAGGAGTGGACGTATGACCGTCCATCTGTAGCCCGGTCCCCTTCACCGACCATCAAGGATGATCGGTGATTGGAACAATGACCTTCCCCCGTGTGTTGAAAATTAGCCGTCAGCCCCAAGTGTCCACCAAAACCTGGTGGGCAGTTGAAGCCGACGTTGGCCAGGGTGCGCCACTAGGAGGCTTTTCAACGTGCACCCCATTATAGTCACACCTGTGTTAACCTAACCATTTAATTGACGCATGACTAGCATTGCATTATTTACTTAAATAAACTCGTTAGCACTATAAATATGTTTATTTAGATGTTGTATAGGTTTATTTGTCAGACAACAATAACATATCCTAACATCACACCTGCATCCCTCAAGAGGGTAGGCTGAGACGTATAGTTAGACCACGTTTCACCTGTTATTTTGTTGGGGGACGAAATATTTTACTTTCTGGTTTCTTGATCGATTACAATCCTTTAAATCCAGGTAAATATTCGGTGCTTCCAAAAATTATTTAGATTAAATCGGACGGACCACAAGGCTAGGGTCGCTCTAGTATCTTCAAGTCCATATAAGGTTTGCAGCAATCCAGGCCATATCTGTAAGATTCACCGCTTACACGTTTCATGCATATTTAGCTTGTCCGTTGTGCATAAGCATCGCTCTATGGGGCGCTCTATATCCATACTAATATTATAAATTCGAAAGTAGTTACTTACGTCACTTACGTCGTTACTTTACGTCTGTCTGTCTGTGTGTTACCTTTTCACGCCTAAACTACTGAACAGATTTCGATAAAATTTGGCAGAGAGATAGATTGCATCCCAGGGAAGGCCATAGGAAAGTTTTTATCCTGATATTCCCACGGAATCGATACTTTTGCGGGTGAGTATTTAGTTTATTCGTAGTGCATAAACACAGCAGCGCTCTATGGGGCGCTCTATATAACATGTGTATACACTGAGGTCCATTGCCATTCTCTAGGCCAAAAAAGTATTTTTTTTTCAGACCAGGACATGTAATCAACTTTTGGAGGGAGGGGGACGGGCTGGCTGGACCGACACCGACGGCTGCCATGGCCCATGCACAGTGATCCACCTGAAGGACTAAATGCGGAAAGCAAACCCTCTAACATAGCACATAGAAGGCTAGTTCTAAGTTTTAATTCAGAATTTTGTAAAAAAATACCCAGGAATCTCGAAGAAATTGGCAACCCGACCAAAAAATGCACTTCCACTGTTTAAAGAGCTGAGAATCCACGTCCGTCAGTAAGGTCAATCAGTACTTTCCTTGTTACTCACGTGCTCCTCATGAGTGAAACGGAGGAGTTTAGGAGTATTACGAGTGAAGTAGAATTGGCCTTAAAGTGTGGTGTGGAGGTTCAGAATAAGACAAAACAAAGTGTACTGTAAAGGCGCCTACGTGTATTGGATAGCAACAAATCATCATGAGATTGGTTGCCCTTATATTTCTGTTAGACGTTAAGCATTCTATTTGGAATCGGGCTCTTAAAATATCTATTTACCTGTATTCCGAAGCTTAACAAACCCATATTTTATTTGCGAATGCTTAATAAAGATGAAAACAAACTAGAAGGTCCTTCTTCATACTTAAAGATAGCATAGGCACCTGTGGGGGCATGCACAAACTAACAATGGTCGAAAGTGATAGGAATGAGGCCACTAGACAATTAATATTGCACGCTTAATTCTTGGTACTACAATGTAAAAAAGAGAAAAGTACGGGTCGCGTAACATAATTTTTTGTTTTCGTTACATAAATATTAAGAGGCTTACAGGACCTAAACACAAAAAACGCAAATTTTCGAAACAATAAAAGTATAAGATCGACTACAGTAAACAAAATCAGAAAAATATATGATTCTTCAAGATATAATTATGCTAGGTAGATAGTGTTGAAAAAATAATACAACAAATTTGATACGATAGAAAAACATCATGAAGATACCTCTAAAAACTTTCTTTTTACAATAAAAACCATACTAATATACATGTCGCAGGTTTATGACAAAATCAGGTTTTTGATCAAAAACCTAGGCTATTGATCAAGAACCAGAAGAAGACAAAATTATTAGGTACTTTATGTTTTCATAAACCTGAGAAAATCCAGTTTTTTTATCAAAAACCTAGACTGTATTAGTTTTATGATAAAAACGATGTTGGTTGCTATTTATTTAAATAAATAAAACAATTAAGAAACAATAAACAATGATTTATTTGTTATGAAATTACATGCATTTAAAAAATAATATGTATGATGTGTGTGTGAAACGGCGAAAAACGAAACGGCTAAAAACGTGATTTTGTCTATTTTTGTGCTTTTGAACCAGAAGAAGACGGTCGACGTCAGGGGCACCCCGAGGTTCGGTTTGGTTAGGTTCCTTTAAACCCTGCAGACAGAAAAAGGGCTCCGTCGACCTGAAGTTGTTAGAAATAATACTGCGCGAAATTATTTTTAAATAAGTTTGGGGTGGGTTGTGATATAGGTTATCATTTCGAGACTATGCAGTTCGTACAATTAAAATGGAACTTCACTTAGGCAAGTTCGTTTAATTTCTAATTATAGTCTCTTCATGATAAAGAAGACATGTAGATGTTTAGAGAGTCGTAAAATAATTATAACATGCATTTAAAAATATTTTTACTACAAAGGAACCTAACCAAACCGAACCTCGGGGTGCCCCTGACGTCGACCGATTTCCTTCTACATTTTTAGCCAAGGGCCTGCAGTTACACTTAAGTTTAGCCGGCTAAAGATAGAAGAAACTAACATTAACACCTAGTCAAAGATAAACCTAGGTTTAGCCAGCTAATCTTAAGTTTATGTTCACACCTACCTTTAGCCGTAACATATATAACATCTATACCCCTACCAATGTTGGCAAAAAATAAATGATTTGATTTGACCAGCGCACATAGGAGTATTTGTACTAAAAACCTGGCCAATATTATTTTTGGGGCTTTGTGACTAGGAAACTATTAAATAAATAAATTAAGATAGTTTTCAAACGTTTATTATAATAATATTCCTTATATTTAAAAATATAATTAATAAAAAAAAATTAATCGTCGAAATCAGATTCATCTGTTGCTGTTCTATTCTGTTCTTCGTCACTGCTTTCTATAGATGAATTTTCTGCGTCAGGGAGCAAAAGACTTATAGTTTCCGAACAGAATGGGTTACTTTTCTTTCGTGGTGGTTTTCTAGTGCTACTTAAAAATGGGTCTGACGTTAGCAAAAGTCTATTTAAAATGTCCCTATTACATTTAACTCTATCAAATTTGCGGGAGAAGTTTTGCCTGTAGAGCCTGAAGTGCTTATTTCTAGCTTCGGCAGCTTCTTCAGAGAGCTGCCCAATTGGTAATATCGATTTAGATATGACTGTTGCACCATGCATTAAAATTTTATGAACGGTAGGCGACATTGGGTGCCATTCATACAACTGCACGTACAAAGTAGCAGTTTCATAAGTGTAGGCTTCAAACTTCTTTGCATCAATCGCGTGACCACTGGAAATTGTTTCTAAGATTACTTTAAATCTGTAGATTAATGTGAAATCTATTCCAGTTATTTGAGAAGCTGTTTCGGGATCCGAAAAAAATCTTCTCGATGTATTTCCATCATTAGTGTTCCCGAACCCTGCTTTCGGCATATCCACTAAAAGTCCCATTTGCTCCCGAAATGCTTTTTGTATCATTTCTTTCCTCTCTTTTACAAATCTTTTATCTTCTGTTGATCTTATTTGCCATTTTTTAACCCCAAGTTTGTAAGACACATGTAATAAGGATTCAAAGAAACGTATTCTTGCGTGGAGAATCGATAGCCCAAATTTTAGACTTTCTGGGTCTACTTCCATTCTTCTGGTTAAATTATTAAAATTTTTGGAAGTTAGCCCACAAATATAGCACCTCATAGTGGAAGACGTATTGGTAGCTGCATTGCATACCTTGGCGTCCACCATTGTTGGTAGTAATTTATGTGTTATGTAAATTATTCCACTGGTTGTTGGTATTTCTGTTTTTGTTAATTTTTTTGCTTGATTATTAATATATACAAATTCTTCATTAGTTACGTCCTTGGTTTCGCTAATAAATCTTATTCTAATAGGTCTGCAGAATCTTGGAGATGAAGGCAGTGGATTTTGCCATATAATTTTTTTTCTTCCATTATCTGTAGTTTCTAATCGCAATGGTACGAGAGAACTCTGAAATATGTTCGAGTCACTGTCGGCAATATTTTCAAATTTCTGCTTATATTGAGATTGTTGAGAACCATCGCAGCCCCATTTTATAATTAATAGAAAATTTTTCTTTTCTTCTTCAGTACAGCTGTATATAACATCTTCCAAATATTTACACGACCGTAAACATGTATGGTTAAGTAAATCTTGTAAGACAACTTCCGCACAAGTTTCTGTAACCCTCATTGACTGTTCTACTGGATAGCAATCGGTTTTTGCTTTTTTTAACAAAGAGTAGCAAGGGTATATATTTTTATTTGCGCAGTGTAAAATTTCCCACTGTCTTCTACTAAAATCTCCTTCGACGAAAATAGCTAAGGCTTCAGATGGTGAATGCTTTTTTATTTTACTTTTACTTGAAGAAATAACTTTTCGAACCTTTGTAGCTCTTGTTGGAGTCAAAGTGATGTCTTTTATTATTTTAGATGCATCCTTATTTCCTCCGGCACGTTGACTCATTTGAGCCGCATAAGTCAACTCATCTGTCGATACAGAATCTCGTAGACCTTTTGTTTTCCTTCGCTTGGATCTATCACTGGATTCCCCGAATTCCTTTGAAGGACGACCCGGTTTTACTATGGTCCAGAGGGTGAATTTGTGAGTACTTTGAAGCCATTGTTCATTTTTCATTAGAAAGCGGTCATGCTTGTAGTTTGCTGCTACCCATTTTCGTTTAAATTCGCATTTGAAATGACTTAACGTATGTTTTAATGTCTCCAGCTCACTTTCTGGACATTTTGTTATCTGAATAACTTTTTTTTCCAAGTATAGCATCTTAACATCAATTTTCCTGTCAGGGCATTCTTGCACGATATCATATAATTCCTTATTTGACATGTTCTTGAAATTCCCAATGGAATCTAAAAATAAAAAAGAGAATTTACTGTAAATAATTTTGTTTTAAATAAATTTTCCATTTTGTTTGAATGAGTGCTAAACAAAATGGCGGAAAAAAGCGGAATATTTTCTTTCACAATGCTCTTTAGGAAAGTCTAAGCTTTATTTAAAATAATGGATCAATACTCGGAAATGCCCGGAACACATACAAAAACGCTTTTGTTTTTTTTTCTTTCAATATTCCAAGAGATTATTTTGGTATCTTTTGCGAAATTAAAAAAAAATATTTGTGAGTCTGTAACCTACATGAAATTATATTATTTATGTTGTTACATACCTTGAACTTCCATATTCGTAGTGTTTATCCCACAAACTATTAACAAAACGACTAAAACAGCAAATTTTAGGAGCACAAAAAATAAGGTAATCGAGAAAACAATGGACCGCACTTGACGACGACTGAGTTCCGACTACCTGTGTGCCTCGCGGGGAAGGGATAAGGGCACGGGGGGTGCGGTACGTTATGAACAGGTTACTTAGCTGTCAGAAAGTGATGGTTGCATTGAGTTAAGCCACATTTTGAAAATTCGACTTATGGCCAGCTTTTGTAGGCAAATACTCGTATGCGCAGCGCTTATATTTTATCATAAACCCAAACTAGTTCATGTTTTTGATCAAAAATCTGGATTGTTAGAGGTTTATGATGAAATTGAGTTTAAAATGTGTCATCTTCCGGTTTTTCATCAAAAACCTAGGTTTTTCATCAAAAACCTAATTTTATGAAAAACCTGCGACATACATATGTATAATCATTCTGATTTTTTGTCAGATGATTCTACAAGCAAAATACTAGTGTTTTAAGTTTTTAGTCCGAACAATAGATTTTTTGTATTTAAATAATTGCTTCATATTTTGTAATAAATCACCAGCGTTGTGTCATCGCGCTTCTCTTTCTTTTCTATGCAGTCCGACAGTGACCGCGCTTTAGGTCATGTGGGCCCCTTAATATAGTGTTCACTCAGCTCATTATTGTTTTAGTCTAATTATTTATTTATTTAAACCACAATATTATAACATGTTTATAGAAATTAGTCGGTCTAAATTTCACAAAACGACCAAATTTTCTTCAAATTCCTTGTTTATTCTTATTTTGACTTAGTTCTCGGTTCATCGTATAAGAAATCTAGCAGTTGTCCTGGCGTTCTTTGCCCAGAATTTATTCCTCTCGACCTCGTACTCTATTTTACCATCACCCCTCTAATCTAGAGAATAAGCAGAAGCTTCCAGTTTCGTCTTTCCTTAAACGCTTTAGTTGTGGCAATCTCTGTTCCTACAAACATGGCGTAGAAAAAGACTTGTTTAGCTATAAATAACGGTGGGATGAGTGTCATAATCCACTTGTTAAAGCACCATAAAACATAATTTGAATTCCCGCCCTTTCAAATCCTACCATTTCCTGCGCACACAGCGCCACCTAACGTTTTTGACATGGACCAACCAGTTCCCCGAGTTCCCCGCCATATCTCACCACAAAACTTAACGACTCCGTAAAAATTATCGTGAAACACTGCAATCAAGTGATATTCAAGACAAATTGTGTGTGCCATCAACCTATACTCATCCAAATCAACAAGAAAAAAGAATTGGGGCGCCCCACAGCATAAAATTATCAGGTATTCGGAGCCAGCCGGCTCTCTTCAGCGAGCATCGGTGAGTCCCTTCTACCTTTCCCATTAGATACAGTCCACTTGCCCATCAAATAGAATCATTCTTTAACATTTTTCATGGTCCTTCGAGCCGGATTGCTGAAATAGTATCAGTAATCCTATTTTTTCTATTGTGAAAATTGTGGGGTCAGCCATATTTGTTCGCAAAAACCAAATTGCAACAATCATATTCAACTCAATTTAACATAATCATAACATATTTTTATCATCTAACCTCACTTTTGAACATAGCTTTTGTTTTATTTACGGGTGTCAATTGTT
Organism: Luperina nickerlii; assembly: GCA_963855955.1. NCBI lineage: Eukaryota > Metazoa > Arthropoda > Insecta > Lepidoptera > Noctuidae > Luperina > Luperina nickerlii. The sequence goes on along the minus strand of OY979682.1, from coordinate 600,596 downwards.
CTACAATATAACAAGTGTATTTTCATCATTACTTCGAACTTTCGAAGTTAGTCATATATATATCTATCATTCATCATCGCGGGAACTCATTCGATCAAACATAACATAACATTTTGTGTTCATAATCATATTGTGATAGGTACTCATCATAGCAAAGTACCTACCAAACGCTCACTTGTTCGCAGTCGGGACTGAGTTGTTTCGTCATCAGCGTTTCTCATTCGTGTTATCACATACATTTTGTGGACGGAGTTCGGCAACAAACAGTCTGTCACCGTCATTTTCATTTCATCGTGTGTTTTAGGTGTAACATACAGCGCCTAAAATTATCATTTTTGTGTTGGAATCCTTGGTGCAACATATAACACTAGGATTTCATTGTGTATCATTGTTTTATTCAAAACTGCATATCAGTTAGGTATTGTACCTATATTTTCTCGTATCATTCGTGTTTGTTGGGTTGGTAAAATTGACAAAATTATTGCCAACATAATATCATTTTATCGAACCATAGACTATTTTGTGTTTATGAAGCTTGTTTCAGAACTGTTGTGATCGACAGTTTAGACAAGTGACATTTATCATAGTGACGTTAGTGTAACTTCAGACAGTGACACTGACAACAAGTGTTTTGCGTGTGTTGTGTTCACTCATTCGTTCAAATCAGTTCAAATACAATCATTTCGTGATTTTGTTCACCGATCGAACAATCGAATCAAACTTTTGTAAACAAGTGCTTTCTTATAACAAAGTGTATAATTAATTATCAAAATGAGTGAAGCATTGATCGCACATTATGCATCTAAGCATAACATGGCGCTTAAGCGCCTTCAGGATGCTGTAATTTGCGCACGAAATTGCAAAACAGACCCAAATCAAATAAATAGGTTAGAAACTTGGTGTTCGCGCGTAGATCAAATACTCGAAACCTTTAACGAAGCCCACATTCAATTAATGTGTGAGTACAAGAAGGCAGGTATGGACGAAAAGGAAGTGCAACAAGCTCAATCTAAATTCCAAGAACAGGCCGATGATATGTTCTTTGAAACATTAGAGGCCAAGCGTAAATATTTGTTAGCAAAGGTGGAGACTTCTTCTTCGTCCAGTGAGTCAAAAAATAAAACAGCTAAATTACCACCTATGAAGCTGCCATTATTCACGGGGCAATTCAAAGATTTTCCAGGGTTCATTGACCTTTTCAACACATTAGTGCATAACAGAAATGACTTATCAAATGTAGAAAAGTTTCAATATTTGATCACATCCTTATCTGGGGATCCGATCAGTATCATTCGTGCGTTTCCTGTGTGTGAGGGTAACTACATCAGTGCATATAAAGCATTAGTGAATCGTTATAACAACAAGAGGTATTTGGCATTCATGTGTTGGGAACAGATCAACAATTTGAAGGCAATGCACTCCGGTTCTGCTCAAAGCTTACGTACAATGTTAGACCTTTATAATGAGAACTTATCAATGCTTACATCTTTAGGTCTACCAACAACACAGTGGGATTTTGTGTTATTCCACTCGTTGCTTACAAAATTAGATAAGGCATCTCGGGAAGCTTTTGAGCTGGCCAATACCAGTAGTGATTTTCCAAGCTTCAAGGAATTATCCACATTCTTAGTAGATAGGTGTAATGCCCTTGAACGCTCAACATTAAATATGAACAATCAATCATCATCAGCTGTGCAACAGCAAAATAACAAGCGTGTGGTTTCAAACAACCAATCAAAGCCTACAATGCTTTTGGCCCAAGCGCCTTCTCAATCATGTGTAGTGTGTAAAGAGGATCACCCTCTCTACTTATGTTCAAAGTTTTTATCAGAATCTCCTCATGAGAGGTCTCAACTTGTGAGACAAAACAAATTGTGTTTCAACTGTTTACGGTCAAACCATATCACAGCCAATTGTAATTCATTGCATACATGCAAATCATGTGGACAAAAGCACAACAGCCTTCTACACTTTACAAAAAAGACAGATACAAGTAGTTCTGTCAACTCCCAACATAAACAACCAGGCGTTTCTCATACAGGGAAAGGTCCAGCACCAACTTCTGATTCCAAGGAAAATGTGATCACACCCGTTACATCATTATCAAACATAACTGCAGGATCAACATCAAATACTCATTTTGTGATGCTTGCCACTGCTGAGGTAGAGGTCAAGGACGGTCGAGGCTCCTTTCAGAAGGTCCGGATATTATTGGACCCCGGTAGTCAAAGTCACATCATCACCAAGGTATGTGTCCGTCGCTTAGGGTTGGCACAGTATAAAACTCAAACTCCTATGTCAGGTATAGGGGACGTGCCTGCATTTTCCACGGGTAAGGTCTTCTTAGAAATCCGACCAGTTGGGAAACCAGAGCCCTCTTTTACAACAGAAGCGGTGACTTTGGACAAAATTTGTGGTGACATGCCCACCCATCCAGTGGACATTAACAATTTTCAACACTTATCAAATATCAAATTGGCTGATGAGAAATATCATTCTTCTGGTCCGGTGGATATCCTCATTGGTGGAGAGATATTCCCTCAAATTCTTTTACCAGGGAAAATTGATGGTGGCCCACATGCAGCAACAGCTATCAATACCATATTTGGATTTATTCTCATGGGAAAAACTTTATCAAAGTCATCATCATCTATTCCTCTATCAATCAATCATGTATCAATAGACGCCGATCTGGATATCGCCGTTCAGAAGTTGTGGGAGTTGGACAGCATACCGTGTGAAGACAACAAACCATCTCACTCGGTGGATGACATACATTGTGAGGAAATATTCCTATCAACACACAAGCGTGACAGTGAGGGACGATACATTGTCCAGTTACCATTCCGTGATCAATCATCAGTGGCCTTTGAGGGTGCTTACACAATTGCTCATCGGCGCTTTGTGCAGCTGGAAAAACGCCTCATGGCAAAGCCAGCTTTTCATGAACAATACAATCAACATGTTATGGAGTACCTATCAAGCGGTCAGATGGAGAAGGTCCCTGCAGCTGAGTGTCAATCTCCTACAGCATTTTACTTGGCGCATCACGCCGTATCAAAATCAGATCGTAGCCTCCGTGTGGTCTACGATGCATCGATGAAGGATAAAAGAGGTGTATCCTTAAATGACACTCTTCTTATAGGTGCTAAACTTCAGACTGACATCACCAACATTCTTTTGCGTTTCAGGCTTCATGCCATTGTGTTTTGTACGGATATCCGGCAAATGTACCGGCAGATCCGAATAGCAGCAGAACATCTGGATTTTCAAAGAATCCTGTTCAGGTGTTCCCCTAGTGAACCAATACAAGAATACCGTCTCAATCGTGTAACTTTCGGTGTATCATCAGCACCATTTTTAGCAATTCGTGTGTTACATCAATTGGCCCGCGACGAAGGCAGCTCGTTTCCAGCTGCAGCTCGGGTGTTGTTAGAGGACATCTATGTCGACGATGCCGTTACAGGGTGTCAGAGCATCGAAGAAGCGATCGCTCTTCAGCAGCAGCTGATTAACATCATGGCAGCTGGAGGCTTTGAACTGAGAAAGTGGTCCAGCAATCATGCGGCTGTATTACAAAACATACCAGAAGAACATAAAGCAGTGCCAAATGTCAATCAAACATTCGATAGTGATGGAAATTTTGTGAAGGTCCTCGGTTTAGCCTGGAATTCCCAGGAGGACGTATTCAATTACCAAGTGAATCAAATCAATCGTGAGTGTACCAAACGTACCATGCTTTCAGAGCTGGCACGTATTTATGACCCCATTGGTCTTTTAACACCATTAACATTTTTAGCAAAGCATTTAATTCAACGTTTGTGGTTGCTCGGTTCATCATGGGATCAACCCGTTCCCGACGACATCAATCAAATTTGGACAAAATACGTTCAGCAGTTGCCTCACCTAGCCCAACTTAAGATACCACGCCGCATCACATCCGACGATGCTGTGACTTATCAGGTGCATGGATTTTCAGACGCAAGTGAATCTGGTTATGCAGCTGCTGTGTATCTTCGTGCTACCAATCAATATCATCAACACCGGGTCATCCTGGTTAGTGCGAGGTCTCGTGTCTCCCCGACGAAACGCAGAACTTTACCAAGGCTTGAGTTGTGTGGCAGTTCTTTGCTGGCAGACCTAATGAGACACATCATCAACGTGTACAGCACACTTCTACCCATAGAGAGTGTGCATGCGTGGACTGATTCTATGATAGTTTTGTCATGGATCCAGTCTAATTCATCAAATTTTAAGGCTTTTGTTGGCAATCGCATATCCAATATTCAGCGTAGATTACCAGAAGCAATTTGGAATCATGTACCAGGAAAGCAAAACCCTGCGGATGCCGCGAGTCGTGGGTTATCACCCGACGAGCTTATCAATCATGACCTGTGGTGGAGTGGCCCTCCTTGGCTATCTTCAAATCAAGATCAATGGCCTAAAGTGCCTCAACATTCAAACATGACGCCACATCCAGAGGTGAATTGTGAGCAACGTGTCTGCGTTTTGAACGTGTCAAACGCAGTAGAAACTAATCCAATCGATCATTTATTAACAAGATTTTCATCATTGAGGAAGATTCAACGTATTTTATCATATTGCAATCGTTTTATCAACGCTCTGCGCAAAAACAAGTGTACAGGTCATTTAACAGAACAAGAACTTCATCATAGCCTCATGGTACTTGTGAAATACACCCAACATTCCGAATTTAGTGAAGAAATCAAACATTTGAGATCAAATCATGTATTATCAAAATCATTCAGAAAACTTAGTCCATTTTTGGATTCAAATCAAGTGTTGCGTGTGGGGGGTAGGCTCTCTCAGTCAAACCTTGATTATGAAACAAAACATCCAGCTCTGCTTCCTCGCAAGCATCGGTTGACGCAACTTATCATCCAGTGCACACATAACGAAAATTTACATCCTGGTCTGCAAGCAATGCAGTATCTGTTACTTCAAAATTTTTGGATTTTGTCACCAAGGCGAGCCATTAATCACATCATTTCAAAATGCTATCGTTGTTTCCGAATGAAGCCACGAAATTTTCAGCCAGTAATGGCAGATTTACCACATTCTCGCGTCAATCAAATCAAACCATTTCAGGTTGTGGGTTGTGATTATGCAGGACCCTTCAACATTACGTTTCAACGTCATCGAGGTGTGCGTTCAACAAAGGCATACCTTTGTCTTTTCGTCTGTTTTTCAACAAGAGCTCTTCATTTGGAGCTTGCCAGCGATTTATCTTCCTCTTGTTTTTTGGCTGCTCTACGCAGATTCATTGCTAGACGCGGTCGTTGCAACATCATCCATAGCGATTGTGGAACCAATTTCAAAGGTGCGCAGTCACAATTATCAGAAATCATGCGCTCAGCCTGTGAATCGGAGCGCATTGACTTCAAATTTAATGTCCCAGGATCACCACATATGGGCGGCCTTTGGGAAGCTGGGGTGAAGTCCGTAAAAACTCACCTTTATCGTGTGATAGGTGATCAAATCCTAACATATGAGGAGTTAAACACACTTTTGACACAGGTCGAATCAGTTTTAAATTCGCGACCAATATCAGCACTGAGTTCAGATCCATCAGATCTAACAGCGCTAACACCAGGGCACTTTTTAACATTAGCACCCCTAACATCAGTGCCTTCACCAGACTATTCCAACACAAAAATGAATAGGCTGACACGTTGGCATCTATTACAGAAAATGCACCAGGATTTCTGGACTAGATGGCATAGTGAATACCTCACAAATTTGTCACAGCGATTGAAATGGACCGTAGATTCACCTCCAGCAAAAATCAACCAGCTTGTTATTATCAAAGACGAGACTACTCACCCACTGCGATGGCGTTTAGGTAGAATCGTCGAATTACACCCAGGACGCGATGGCGTTTCTCGTTCTGCTACGGTCAGGACTGCACAAGGTATGCTCAAGAGGCCACTTGTGAAGTTGTGCCCATTACCAGATATGACTGACTAGTCATGTCTTATTTTTCATACATTCATCTTGTGATCAAAACATATCAATTACCTATTCTGTTTTATATATTCATCAGTATTATCATATGTATCCTATCATAATATCAAAGCAATGGTTGTTGTGAACAAATATACACTTTAGACTTCTCAGTCTCATCAATTCGCCAGCGGGGGGGGAAGATAATGTTAAAGCACCATAAAACATAATTTGAATTCCCGCCCTTTCAAATCCTACCATTTCCTGCGCACACAGCGCCACCTAACGTTTTTGACATGGACCAACCAGTTCCCCGAGTTCCCCGCCATATCTCACCACAAAACTTAACGACTCCGTAAAAATTATCGTGAAACACTGCAATCAAGTGATATTCAAGACAAATTGTGTGTGCCATCAACCTATACTCATCCAAATCAACAAGAAAAAAGAATTGGGGCGCCCCACAGCATAAAATTATCAGGTATTCGGAGCCAGCCGGCTCTCTTCAGCGAGCATCGGTGAGTCCCTTCTACCTTTCCCATTAGATACAGTCCACTTGCCCATCAAATAGAATCATTCTTTAACACCACTCACATTATACAAAAGGGTGTATAGTCGTGTAGTCGCTAGTCGGGGGCAGTGTGTCAGATAGCCGTTGACGTAACGACGTACTGGATTCTGAAACATTTCTCCGACATTCGTTACGGCACAACAGGTGAAATACCTTATTAGGCCGGCGAAAATGGAACATTTTCAAAACAATAATGGAGTTCCAGAAAGAACAAAAGCACACAGAATGCACTATAGAACTTCAGAGAAAAAGATCAAACTATCAAGAGAGGATTACTCAGCATTTCTCAGAAAAAGATGATATGGACATAAAAACCTACTTAAATGGCTGGGCGCATATTTCTCATTTAATGAATACAAAATAATGTGTCCTGTGAACTTAATGTTATGTTATGTAGGAATAGTCCAAAATATTCAACAAAAATTAAAAAAATATAATAATAATTTTCGTCTGAGCAAACGTGTTGCTCACTATATGTAGATCTTCGTGACGTCAAGAGTTATGGTCTACATCGGACTCAGTTGTTTAGTTTAGCTACTAGTACGTAACAAAGACAAGTAGGTATTTACGAATATCATACATACTGATTGCATTAAATTAAAAAGGCATTTGTATACAAGTTCAGATAACAATAACTAAATAGGTACTAAAATAATTGCCTTTTTTTTGAGGATGGGAAATCATCAAATTGCGCAAGGGAGTGTCAGATTCTTACTGACTAAAACCCACCCGTGTTCCTTCCTTAGCCCTTTATGTTCAGGGGTAGCGGTAACCCTTTCGGACAAAAGACGCTCGGAGCGTCTCCCGCGGCGACTGGGACGGGAGGCTCTCTCCCTCAGCCGTCCCGCCACCTCCTTCGCTAGCATGACTGCTTCGCAGAAGGAGGCGACTGCTCTCCACTCCCTCTCGCCCCGGACCATGGCCGGACCAGAGAACCAGGGTCAGACGCGAGAGGTCGCCGCCTCTATGAGGACACGGCGGTGCTCCGTCCAAGCGGGGCAGACCTCCACCGTATGCTCCACCGTGTCCTCTGGGCGATCCTGGCAATGGTGACACCCGGGCGTTTCCTTCCGCCTGATGATGTGCAGGAACCTCACGAAACATCCATATCCGGTGAGGACCTGCGTCAGGCGGTAGGTGAGGGTGCCGTAACGCCTCTCTAGCCAATTTGCCGCGGAAGCGGAGTTTCTCCCCGGCGCCTGTATGAGTGGCGCGCGGAGGCACCGCGCGCCACTCATACAGGCGCGCGTGGACTATCGCCTCCAGATCCCATGGCGGCGGCTTGCCGCCTTGATCGTGCTGTAGCCCCGAATCAGCCTTACGGCTACCGCCGCCCATTATTAATAATAATAAAATAATGGGCGGCTCGCCGCCGCAGTGAACGCGCCCACACCGGGGCCCCGTATAGGGCCATGGACCTCACGACCACCGCGTAAAGCCTCCGGCAGGAAAATAATCGCCTTTGAAACCGCGCAGCCGCCAGCCAAGCGCCACCCGCTGTCAGTGAGGCCACGCTTCCAGGAGAGCTAGATCGGCGTGTGCGAATGTGTGCTAATATTATACGCTACGTCAATATAACTACAAGCGATCATCGCTCCACGCAGTCCTCAGCGATATTATTTAGGTCATCTAAGGTGCAGGTGAATGGGCACTTAGGACACTCCAGCAAGTGGGGTATGTCGGGTATGGTCTGTTACTTAATTCCGAGTATACTTTCATGCTCTAAAAGCAGAACAACATTAAGAAATATTACAGATTTTGCTTGGGTGATGCCTTCACGAGTGAACTGGGCACGTCACTAACATCCAGCTCTTCCTAGACAGTGGAGAGCGGCATTTATGAGCTTTTCAGATACCCATCTTCGGTCCTTGTTTTCGTTTTCCTTTTGGGCCTCCCCCCACATTTATGAAATACGAGCAGGTTAATGATGTTTATTTATGTGTGTGTATGTCGATCTGTTTACACGTCAATGTTACAACTGCTATAGTGACTTAATTGATTGGGTTTGTGAGTTATTAGATACCTGTCTAAAGCTAATTACGATAGTTAGTGCTAGTCTTCACCTTGCGTACCTATCCATATATCGATCACTCGCTTTTTCTCTTGGGTTCAACGAGAAGTAGTACTAATTTAAAGAAACAAGTTGGTATTACTGCTAAGTCAGTTCTTGTCGACCGAACCGCTGATTAATTAACATGGTAATTAGAAGAATGACGCCATTTCGACATGTGCCGTGGATTAGCAATAGTCGCTAGCAGGTCCTCATAGGTAAGTAAATAAGAAAATGATTAAGACTCCTTCGTGCACGGCTGCACTCACGCGTCTTAATCATTTTCTTATTTACATATTTAACCGACGACCGTTGTAATTTCATTTCTTTTTAAATACTTCATTATACTTGTTACTATATTCTCATTTTGCTCCACCACGATCTATCGGCGCGTTCAGGTGTTATGTAAAGAAAACTTTCCCTCGGCCAATACCTACTTACTTTGCTCTCATTTAATAAGTTAGGAAGCTCGCCCCAACTTTTCTCGCATTTTTGAATAACAAAATGCTCAGATTCCACTGTACTTACGAAGGAAATATTTGGCTTATAAATTTTGTCTAAAGTCAATGGCTATAGAAAATAATTTAACTTGTCAGTTATTAGAGAATCTCTACGCTCTTCGACATAATTGTTACTGGAAAAATAAAAACATTCATTTATTGGCATCAGTTGTGAATGAGGTTAAAGAATTGCAGGTGGCTTCTTCCTGTCCACTATTAACGTATACTTTACGAACATGGATAACTAATATTAATGCAAATGAAATAATTATAGTAAATTTAGAAGCAATAAAAAAACCTAAACGTTCATACGATAGAAATATATTAACATATGAAATAATTAGTGAATTATATACAAAGTATAGTGGTTGGTTTCACATATTTACAGATGGGTCGAAGAGTGTAGAAGGTCATGGGTCTGCATACTATATACCTAATATAGATATAAGCACTCAGGATAATTGTTTTAAAATAAGTGAACCTACATCCATTGTGACGTTGGAGCTCATTGCGATCTCAGAGGCTTTGACTTATGTAATTAATCACTGTGGATATAAAAATGTCGTCATTTGTACCGACAGCAAAAGCTCATTACAACATATAGCTCGATGCGCCTCTGGCCACAGAGGTTCATCGATAGCTTATGTTATTTTATCTAAAATTGATGAAATCAATTTAAAAGGCATTCAACTGAGATTGCAGTGGGTGCCATCGCATATTGGGTTACGGGGCAACGAAGACGCTGACACATTGCCGAAATTAGCGGCTACGAATGGAAAATAAATAAATATTAAATTAGATTATTCAGAATTTTTACCAAAGTTTAAAAATACATGCTATGATTATTGGAAAGAATACTTTAATAAACGGTCATTAGAAAAGGGCTTATGGTATAAAACCATACAGAGTGAACCTCTTCGTGTGCCCTGGTTCATGAACAGTGATATTAGTAGAAAACTGACTGTTACTGCTCTTAGACTCAGATCTTTCAATGAAATCAGAAATTTCAGACATTCAATGCAAAAAATTTGCTTTCATGATGAAGAAAATCGATTCACCCAATTGTGATGAATGTGGAGTCGTCGAGGATCTACAACATTTATTGATGGAATGTGTCCAATATGAGTCCAGTAGAAATAATTTAGTGAGGTCCCTGAATTTGAACAGAACTGATGTAGGCATGTTCCATAGAATTCTATCCCAAACAAATGGCGACGATGCGAAGGGTTTGTTCAAATTCATGGTCCACGTCCTGTGAAAGTACAATTGTTTAGGATACGATGGGACTGGCATACGCTGTGCGTAAAAGCCCCTATAAATAAATAAAGAAAAAAAAATGCTCCGGAAGGAAGACTTAAATCATCGGGGTGTGACAGAGAGTAGGACTGTTTTATGGTGGAAAAGAGGGCTGAGGGGCTCGTGGGCTGGAGGGCTGGAGGGCTGGCCACCAGGTAGGCAGTGGGCGCCGTCGCTAAACAACTGCTGCAGTATCGTTGTCTCGAACGTCTGCACTTAATCACACCTCCACTTCAAACTGGAATAACTACAGCAAAATCGCTAAATGCAAGGCAGAAGTTATCGTGGAATCACTTCCCCGGACGAGGTCTTTCCACTAATGTTCCCACTGCTGGGAAATAGCATTCAGAGGTAGTAGAAATTTGCTGGCTGATGATGCTGGTGTTTTAGCAAGTCTTTTCAAAATCAACCGAGCAGTTTGAGAGCTCATTCAGACAGTCAGACAGACATAGCCGGTGCTTTCTAACTAGCCAGTTATAAGGAAATGGCCGTCTGACGTAATCCCTGTTACATGAGCGTTACTGGCTAGACCCTACCGTATAGCGGAATTTTACACTCGGTCATACTATTGCATGCCTTGCTGTTTATAACATGGCTATAGTTGGCTGTTTCAAAGCGTTTTATATTTCTGCAGGACTTTTTAACGGAATCGACATAAGCTTTTTGGTAGCTTATGTTAATCCCGTACTTGTTTCACTTTTCCATCATCGTAATCGCTGATAGAATCACTTTGTCTAGCCCGCAGTAGTAATCATAGTAATAGTACTCTTTTATAAGAGAAGAAAATTAAAGATAATATATTATACATAATCGTTTATTTGCTATGAAAGTATAGGAACATAAAATGAAGGTGTTTACAAAACTGTGCTCCCTGTACTATCCCAGGCGCGCAAACATTCATGAAAAAGTAGCCCCAATGTAAAGTGTTTCGAAAACTCCTTCCTTATATGTCGTCGATTTGGGCTAAAATAAAATAAAATCTCTAGCCATACTTGACACATAAACACACATACCAACCAACCACAACCTACCATAACTACATTAAAATTATAAATGTTATGTTAATTTTATTTTATTTATTTATCAGATTACAAATGATCCATTGTGGTTAGTACAACAGGAGCTTAAAATCTATGTTAGTAGGTACACAAATTAAATATAAATAACAATTACATTACATTATAGAATCAATTACAAAAAGAAAAAAAAAGAAAATTAAATAAATATAATGACAAATAAAATTAAAAAATTAAATAAAAATAATGATTACGATTAGAACTTTACTTTACCATCAAGAAAGCGAGTGCATTGGACACTGAAATTTATCTGAAATCATCCTCAGAATATTGTTGCTGCTGCCGCGTAATCTACCCAGCAGCGACGACACCCGCTTGCGTCTTATTGCGTAAAAGTCGTCTGTACGCGCTTCGGCAAACATCGCGGACGCACTGCAGAACCGCGACAACCGCAACAACATCCTGAAGACGTTATTGAATTGTACTCGCAGAGCGCTGTACGTCCTTTGAGTATAATTAACCCACAGGCTGCTCGTGTAGAATGATGTGCAGATGATGATGATGATGTGTGTGATGATGTGTGTGTGTGTGTTAATGCTTTACATCGTATTAACTTTAATTTTACCTACAACGTTATTTTTATTTATACAGTATGTTAACTAACAGAGGGCGTTCCCGTTAACCCGCAATAGTATAGCATCCATACATGCTAAAAAAATATTACCATTCGAAAATAAAATGTTTTTATTTTTTTTTATATTAAAATATTCACTAAAAATCATAAATTGATACTCTATTTATTTAATTAATTCTAATTTATTTAATTAAATAAATTCCGACATTGCTGTCCTTCAAGTACGCGTGTACAGAGTGTTTCTTTAACGTATCAATTTACGATTTTAGTGAATATTTTAATATAAAAAAATATAAAAACATTTTATTTTCGAATGGTAATATTTTTTTTAGCTTGTATGGATGCTATACTATTGCGGGTTAACGGGAACGCCCTCTGTTAGTTAACATACTGTATAATATGCGACATTAACATGATATACATTGATTTTAATGTCGTTACTTGTGATCATCTCATTTCTCATGCTCACTATAAAATTTTCCTGAAGAAATACTCAATTTAACACTTTGACCTGGGAATCGATCCCGGGAAGTCCCAATGAAAGCAGTTGAATAAAGAGGCAATGTAAGGCGACGGTTACACGTAAGGTATTTACTGTGATCCATCAGTAAATACTGACGTATCGTGGTATTTAATTAACGTGTAACCTAAGGCGACGGTTACACGTAAGGTATTTACTGTGATCCATCAGTAAATACTGACGTATCGTGGTATTTAATTAACGTGTAACCTAATGTATTGATGTATGTCATTATTTATTAATGGATTTCTAGATTTCTTGATTCTGTATTGATGATCCGTCGGATTATGATAAATATTGATCGTGTAGCCTTGCGTCAATATTTATCACGTCAGTACGCGTTACGCTAGCGATGGAGACGGACGACTTTTTTGATCTTGTAAAGGCGGACGCACCGTCGTTGTCGTCGCCCCGCACCTTCTCGAAACGTACTAAAGATCAGGAAGTTTCAAAAGAATTTATCCTAAATTTAGAAGTACCTATTGCCAGAGATATACGCACGGAACAAATATTTGTATTGCCTACAGGTAGTTGTTCCGGGTCTGGCTGTTTGTGTATGTGAATTTCAATGTTTGCAAACGCACCCACGATACAGGAGTAATTCCTAGTGTGGGGCAAAGTTTAAAAAAAAAAAACACTGGCACTCCGGTAGTGCCGACAGAAGTGAAAACTTGAACAATTACGAGTGTATTTTGTGAATCGTCTTATAAACAAAGCACGCGTGTTAAGGTGTGTTCCTTATTTTATAGGGTTTTTTGCAAATCAGGTATGATGACCGCTCGCATGGAGCTCGTCGTCAGTTATATATCCGTGGTTCAGCGCCATCTCGTCGTTGTTGGATGAACTACGTAGTTAGTACGCGAGGCCCTCGTAGTTCTTCCCGATGTGCATAGATGGCGCTGTCCTCAACAACGCGCGTCTTACGTTTTACGTCTTACGTCTTACGAATTTTCGATCAGGGTCACGTGACCTGACGCGAGTTTAGAAGTTTTTACCCATTCCAAAAAAAGTACACAGCGCCGCTAAAGAAGTTTTCACTTCAAAAAAAATTCAAAGATAATTATGGGATAGTTCTTCAAAAGATTACAAAAATTTTATAATTTAATATTTTTTGCCCATCGCTTTCGCTTGACCTTTTTATTTACACTAAGTGCTCAAATAATAGCCACGCAACCTTTAATTTTCAGCTCTGTGGCCATTTTAGACGTTTATATAGCAGGAGACCGGACACAATACTGACGTAATAAATATTGAACGTGTAGGCCAGTGTATTAATCCATCAGTAAAAACTGAAATCCATCAACAAATACTGTATTGACGGATCACAATAAATACTTTACGTGTAACCGTCGCCAAATGTATTGATGTATGTCATTATTTATTAATGGATTTCTAGATTTCTTGATTCTGTATTGATGATCCGTCAGATTATGATAAATATTGATCGTGTAGCCTTGCGTCAATATTTATCACGTCAGTACGCGTTACGCTAGCGATGGAGACGGACGACTTTTTTGATCTTGTAGAGGCGGACGCACCGTCGTTGTCGTCGCCCCGCACCTTCTCGAAACGTACTAAAGATCAGGAAGTTTCAAAAGAATTTATCCTAAATTTAGAAGTACCTATTGCCAGAGATATACGCACGGAACAAATATTTGTATTGCCTACAGGTAGTTGTTCCGGGTCTGGCTGTTTGTGTATGTGAATTTAAATGTTTGCAAACGCACCCACGATACAGGAGTAATTCCTAGTGTGGGGCAAAGTTAAAAAAAAAAAAAAAATTCAAAGATAAAATTTATGGGATAGTTCTTCAAAAGATTACAAAAATTTTATAATTTAATATTTTTTGCCCATCGCTTTCGCTTGACCTTTTTATTTACACTAAGTGCTCAAGTAATAGCCACGCAACCTTTAGTTTTCAGCTCTGTGGCCATTTTAGACGTTTATATAGCAGGAGATCGGACACAATACTGACGTAATAAATATTGAACGTGTAGGCCAGTGTATTAATCCATCAGTAAAAACTGAAATGCATCAACAAATACTGTATTGACGGATCACAATAAATACTTGACGTGTAACCGTCGCCTAAGGGGCTTACAGGAGCTACACGCAAAACATGCAAGTTTTACAAACAATAAAAGTATATGATCGACTACAGTAAACAAAATCAGAAAAATATATGATATTCTTCGGGATATATGCTAGGTAGATAGTGCGTTGAAAACATATAAGTACAACTAATTTGATACGATAGAAAAAAGACAACTCTAAAAACTTTCTATTTAACCGACGAAAAAACGGAGAAGGTTCTCAAGTCGACGCGTATTATAATTATACAATATTTTTGTTTACAATAAAAACCATACTAATATACATACCGATTTTTTGGTCAGATTATTCTACAAGCAACATACTAAAACACTACTGTTTTATTTTTTTAGTCCAAACAATAGATGTTTTGTAATTAAATAATTGCTTCATATTTTGCAATAAATTACCAGCGCAGCGTTGTGTCATCGCGCTTCTCTTTCTTCTCTATGCAGTCCTACAGTGACCGCGCTTTAGGTCATGTAAGCCCTTTATACAAGTAATGCAATATAATTGTTATAAGCGTAACAATTAGATAAAACAATGTGTACCGGAAGCGCCTATCGGACGCCATTGTTGTCAGTGAACTGAACATAGGTCATGGACATACGATACTTTGTTTTATTAAGTAAAACTATTATTTCAACGAATGAGATAACAAATAATGAATACTCTACCAAACCATAAGAACGCAGGTATACAGAGTGGCGATTAGGTTAGCACATTAAACAATACAGCGGTTATTGCAAATTGTTATCAGCCTGTTAAAATAATAAAAAACAATTGTTTTACTAAATAACAATAGAAAGCTGAATTTTTCAAACAAAATAAATACCTTAAAAATTGGTACGAAATAAACCATTGCACCCTTTATAATGATAGTGAGGCGCTAGACACGCGCGAGGATGGTTTCACCAATTCAACACAAACTTTTTATTATTGTTACCAAATAATCACAAAATACTAAAGTGAAAAAGGTCCCTTTAATAGTTTAATTTTTTAAATTTTATTTTTAAGTTTATTTTTTTAATAGTGTATTTTTAATAGGGTGTATGTTTAATAGTGTATGTTTAAAATACGTGGTTTGAATTAATGTGATACCTAATTGCCATACCGTAGAAGCGAACCTACATGCCTAGTTTCGAGGCGTAAGAAACATTCAGGCACCATCCACCTATGGTTTTCTTATTCAACTTTGACTACATGTCCGCTAAATTTATTTTGTTAACATAAGTATTATTTCTTAATTAAAAAAAGGAAAAATAACAAAATTAAATTCTAACTTAGCTAAAACTATACAGATAATTAAAAAATAGCGTCTAAAAATTCATCCGCATCGCTGTCGACTGGTAATGTACCCAAGAGACTGGCGGCATTACCACGTTGTATCGCGATGCTTAGCCTCTGGCCAAGGTAAAAGCCTGCCCTTGGGTCACGGGAAGTGTCAACCAGCCGCTTAGATATTTCTTTAAAAAGACCACGAGCACTCGGACCCCACGGCCCGAGAGTTTCAACCCCAAACGGCTCGAAAATATAATTTCCAATAAGGTTATCATATTTTCGCCGCTTGAGGTTTTCCGCAGCCGCAGCAGCAGCGCCAGCACAGGATGCTGATCCAGGAAGATGGGATGGCGCAAGAGTATCGACACACGTTGCGTCCCACACTAAAGGCCTACCCACCTTCCATGGAAATAAAGACATACCGTCCGGTCTCTTGCCATCGTTGCGTGCCAAGCCATTGGGTTCTAATACAGCTGGAACGCCGACGGTGACAAGAGCCCGTCGGATGATGTCATTAATGTTCGCGTGCCGTGCTAAGCGACCCGCGCTTCGGCTGCAAGACAGGCCGTGGTGTCCGATGCTGTTGACATCTTCGCCACAGTGACAGCGATGAGGAGAACAGCAAGGAGTGCCTAGTCGTAGGGAAGCAGCGAGGCGAAAAGTAGTGTCGTCGAACAAAGTGCCTATGTTCGACGAAGGTAGTGCTTGAAGCCAAAGACCCGACTCCCATCTACCCACAGCCAGCAGGCGCGCACGTTCCACAGAGGTAGCAGACGAGTCAAGTAAATTGTTCTGTACTACTCTGCAGAGCGGCTCATCCCACCGTCTCTGGGAAGATGGATGGTCAGGTGGATCTGTATTCGGGCAAGCGAGTCTCCAGGCATCCATAGCCTCGGTGAAACAAGGCACATCAGAATTAATCAGTGTAGATGCTAGGATTTTCCTGATTAATTTATCAGTGACTACATTGACTTTAGCTTGGTCAAAGATAGTTTGATAAATATCTGGGGCACAAGACCTCGGTTTTATCTACAAAATAAAAGTCACGTGGACCTACACCTTCGGGACAAGAGGCGTGATGTTATGTCGGTTGAAGGTAGGTTGTATGTTTAAATGAAAAACCTAGCTCTGGTATAGGTTTCATCAATTCAATAGACGTACCTATTTATAGTAAAATATTATGATTGAAGAGCGTGCGAAAGCGATGGTTGAATCATCTCACAGCCGTGTTTTTAGACAAAAGGGATATTTTTTATAAATATGGTGACCAATGTATTTATTATGTCATTAACAATCTACACAAAAACTTTTTGTTTAGGCCCAAAGGCCCGGCGGGCGAGGGGACGAGCGCGATGATCACCACGTTTGCTCACTACAGAAGTTAAATAATGCTTGTACGTTTACCAATTGAAGGAAAAGGACCTCTGCTTGTGTCGGTGAATTCAGGACATTTAAGTACAGTCCAGTTACCTAATTGTGTCCTCATCTTCTGCTTCGCTTGCCAATAGCTACCTTATTGTGTCAGTGGAGACCTTAGCTCGAGCGGGTCATCGTCGGGTATAGTTGAAATTGAGTAAGAAACCGATGGCTGTTTTCAAATGAATTTGATAATTGAACTGTTTGTTTCCTATTAATTAAATTTATTTTATTTACAAACATCCTTAGGTTTCTGGTTCTTTGTAACTTGCCGGTTTGTAAATGCTACAATCAATGCTACAAAAAGAAAAGCCGCATATTATAATACCCTGATATCGGATATCTATGGGCTATACGAATGGTATTCTTAAATGTACCGCGTCAGATATTATCTTACACTACGGGCGCGCGGCGGCCATGCGCACGCGGCTGCGAGTGTTGCATTCAACTATCATTCTTCGATATGTTACTTTGTGTGCGGTGTAGGGCTGGCTGACTAGGGCTCCATGGCATTTGTAATATTATATTAAACCAATAGAAAATGAGATCATTTTTGGCAAATAGCCGTCATTAAAGATAGAATAAACGCAAAGATTGCATCTGGAAGTGACATTTATATGTCAATAAATAATCTTTTCATTTGTGAAATCTTCATCATGCATCAATAACGAGTATTTCACAATTACCTACTACAAAATAATAAGTAACTACTTGCATTCATTCAGTCCAACTGACCTGACTAATCAGTGCCATCATTAGTTTTGTTCAACAGTCCCAACAACTCTTGCCAGCATCAAAAACAACTGTGGACTATGATGAACAACCCATTGATGCTTCAACAACCATTTATAATCCTTACAAATGAAACAACCTTGTAGACATACATAGAATTATGTAGACAGGGCATGAAAGAAAAAACAAATGAGCAGCGTCAGAACATGCTCCAGAAATTAATGATCCGGTTTCACATTTTTTCGCGACTTGCTCCACGTAGTCTACACCCTTTATTATTATCGTCTTCTCTCGAGTTGGCACGAACATACAAAATAGGTAGCAAGTATCAGCCAGCTAGAAGATGGCAGTCAGCCTGACTGCCCAGGATGCAATCTTCTGTCCGGAAGGGGTTGTCTTTCATTCAGTCACCTAGTCCCCGTATTCATACCGTTTAAACCGTTTTATTTTATGGATGTATATTCAAATTCAAATTCAAATATTTTATTTCAGATTTACATCCATATTAAATTAGTAGTAGTATAACTTAGCCTAATATTAGTATACAATTAAGTTTTGGATAAGTGTGTCTGAACACTTACCCACCTTCGTAGGAGAGGAGAGTCCCACCGGTCTGAAAACACATTCAGGATGCCATTGGAGGAGGAGCGCAAGCGCGTCATCATGGAAGCGCATCGCTTCCGTATGATTGCGGCGAACCCGTCGACGCACGCTTCCGCGAACATCCCTGACGCGCTACATCGCCACGGCAACCCCAAAAGCACCCTGAATGCGTTATTGTACTGTACGCGCAGGTCGCTGTATGCCCGCTGGGTATACTTGGTCCACAGGCTGCACGTGTAAAACGACTGGCAGTAGGCCTTAAAAAGCGTTATCTTTATCGGAACAGTACAGCGTGCAAACCTGCGGGCCAGCATGTTGCAACGGACAGCCAGCGACCTGCGCTCCCTGTCTATGTCAACATTTTCTTTTAAGTCATCAGTGACCTAGTAGTATATAAAACCGGGGAAATTAATTGTTGTGTCCGTGGCAGTTATATGCAATAGAAAATTGACTAAACAATAATTTCCCTAACTGTATGTGGGTATGTTTTTTTAAATTATAAAAGCTTACAGCAGTCTTGTACTTAAACTATGTCTCACAAAACCGTTAGACATGCTACTCTCGATTTCGGGCCGAATCTTCGACCAAATTGTCGATGCACCGAACAGGGCGAACAGCTATATACAAATACCTGCGTGTGACCCACTGCCGGCTGCGGGCCGGTGCTCGACCTTTCGACCAGGACCGGTTGTCTAGCGGCTGTGAACACTGTTGCCGACCCGTATTTTTGGGAACCACGTGCAGTATTGACATACAGCATCGCAATGCGTTACCTACACATACACATGACATGGATAGAACCAAATATCGTAGACAGAAACGCGGCAAAAGGCCTATTTTTGGATGTTTTACTGTTTTGCATAGATTACATGTTACACCTTCACGTCTCCTCTTCACAAATCCCATAAACATTGATTGTACTAAGGATGTTATTATTGGTTGTCGACTGGTTGTGAATAGCTATGCAGTAGCATCCCTGCTTCGAAACGAAAGGCCGATGTTATGCAAGCCGCCGCGCGCCGCCGCGCCGCGCGCCGGTCTGTCAGTGCGAACCATGGCTCCGGCGCGAGCGCTGACCGTCTTGCTGCTGATCAGCGGTGCATGCGCAACCCCTGACATTATCTTCGACTTAAGCGGTACGGTACTAGTGTTGTGATTTGTGATGCGGATATTTTTCCTTATTGTGTTTGTTATAGAAGATGGTTGTCAAAAGTTGTGGTTTGTAGCTTTTCAAAAGAAAAGGGACTCTGGTTCGTCTGTTCGGGAAGTTGGAAATATTTTGAAGATGATTTTGGCGATGTGATTGCTCAAAAGAGGAAAATTATTTCCTCCCATGATTCCCAAATCAAGCAAGGCTTCGATTGTTGCATTTCTTTAAGAATTAACGCCGCTCAACAAGATAATTATCCTTTTCGTACTACTTGCTCAAAAAAGTGACATTCTATGCCACAAAAAGCGAACATAACAATAGTCATTTTTAATCTGTTAAAAACAGGGAAAGAAAATTGTACTGAATTTCATTCATCCTCTAGGGGGAGAATGTGATTTAAATTTGGAATACTTACCGAAATTTATACTGAACTACATCTGTGTTTACACCATTGAGTTTGTATATAAAGCATTGTACATCTTTTTGAAAAAGGAATACGCATTTATTATGCAGTTATGATTATTAAATAAAATTACGAAAACCGACGAGGCCGTATGAGCTTGATGCGTTTGCTTTTCCGACAAAAAAATGTTAGTCTAGGAATTTGCCGCGTTTTTGTTTTCTTCAAATACATAAACGTTAAGTTTATTTTAATTTATTTTTATAAATAAGTTAATGTTCTAAAATGCTTATCCCATATTATTATTGTGTTAATTTTTTCGCAAATGGTACGAAAAGTAGAGTATTTTCCTCGGTGATAAAGCTGTCTTAGTCTTGGGTGAACTTAAATCCCTCGCTACACTCAGGACTCGACTTAAATCCCTCGCTTCGCTCGTGATTTAAGTTTTTAACACCCTCGCTACGCTCGGGAGTATACCTCGAGTCCTTCGTTACGCTCGCGATTTAAATCGTCACCCGCGACAGAAGACACTGCTTTATCCCCTTGGTTTATAATCTACTATTATTAGTTAAAAGTCTGTTTAGTCAATAGGCTTGTCACCCCCAAAGTGAGTGCGCTATACACCATTGATTCTGTGTTCTTTTATTGTGCGCCTTATCTGGATCAAATAAATATATTTTCTATCTTTCTCTCTGAGCATTCCTTCGGTGAACACAGGCGTGATGTTTAGTTTCATTTAGTTTTGAGTGCAAGTAAAAGGGAGCGTGTCGTTTGCGTTTGAAATTAGTTCTAATCCGTACGCAAAATACGCGCATTGACGTGGAGTTGCGGACAACAGCCCGTTTTACCTATTACCTAGTTCTAATGTTGCGCTGAATATTAATCATCAGTTACGGTCAATTGGTCAATTTTTAAATTGTGGCTTGTTACATGAATTGTGGGTGAAACGTCCATTAAAAGCAAAAGCGGCGTTTAGGGTGGCATGCTGTAGTTCCTGACTACCCCGAGGGGGCAAGGCTATACTTGTACATCTAAAGGCTAATTCCCGTAATTAAAAACGTTTAAAATCTAGTCGCAATCTCATCTCAGCGACAGTCAATGACAAAAAGTTGTCAAAAATGTAGGGAAATTAGAGGTATTTCTTGTCAGATTGAGACTGAGATATGAGATCAGACTGTGAGCGTTCTTAAAGTAGGTCCCAATTTGTGATTGTTTTGTCGTAGATTCAAGATTTTTAACCTTGTGTTTAATAGAAAGTTTCAGAAGTATTTTGTATTTTCGGAAACTTCATACTTAGGGGGTTTATTGATAAACGTTGCTTGAAGTTAACGTCAAAGTACGAATGGTTATAAAAGCAGACGTAAATCATAACTTACCTAAGTATAAAGGCAACTTTTCTAAATAAACGTTTTAGAAACGTTTAGAAAATAATATTATGAGCACTAACAACAGAAAACAAAGAATGTATTATTTGAAGCACACCATATATTATATCATGCCTTTGAAATTATTACAAAATCACGAGTCATGTGGGCCGATGGGATTCTTCTTCTTCTTCTTCGGCAAAAATTACGAACTTTACTACAAACTTTCATCCTGTATTTAACACCTTTTGGAGACAATTTTCAAAAATCCTTCCTTATATAGTGCTCACTTTCAGCTCTTGTCCAAAATTACGTGCTTCTAGAGCCAGCGGTTTAGGCTGTGCGTTGTCTGTCAGTGAATGAATTTAAGAAGTTTATTAAGTAGAAAATTACCTAATTTACTTGAGTTTTTGCATATTTAGAGTACAACTTTGTCTTATTTATTGCGTCAGTTAGTCTGCAGTTAAACTGACCACAGGCAATCCTTATTTCTACATAAGTAATCATATCAACTAGAAATAAGGAAATAAATCATTGCAGTTACGTTTAGTAAGTATTAACTACAGTTTGCGGAGGTGACGTGAATGAAGGTTTAGACCTGAATACCACAGGATTTGTACAAACCAGTTGCGAGTAGCGAGAGCACCTACTTGTGCTAAATGGTGCGTTAGTCAATACTTAGGTTTGTTAACGTTTTGGTTTCAAATCCTTTGATAAATGTTTCGTTTGTCACTAATAGAATTCCAAGATAGACGTAGTAGACATTTACACTCTCTACTCGTCGTTTATCCGACATAAACGACGAATTATACGACGATTACTTTTATTTAATATATACCGATAACTTTTATTTAATTTGTTTTTTACAAGCTTTTATTTACAATTAACTTGCAATGTAACTATATTTGCTCGGGTGGACTCTTGCAACTCAATTTTGAAGCAGATATCTTCAACTGATTGAGCTAAAACTTTGCATACACGTTTAGTTTGGATGACAATGCATGGTTTACTGTGTGACGTTATTCTAATTCCAACATGGCGGAACACCCAAGATGGCGGATTAGTTATTTGTTAATGCACTCCTACAATGTGGGTATCAAATAAAAGGGCTTGCTGATAATAACTCGAAAAATAAAGTGACGTCATTCTAAATCCAACATGGCGGAACACCCAAGATGGCAGACTAATTCACTGGTCAACAGTGGTTATGCCACACGAACTCTGATGGGTGTTCGTGTTTTGACTACCTACCCTTATTACGAAAACGCACTTATTTTGTTTCCATCACCCTCAGTTTTTTTGTGATGAGGTCAAGTTCATTTTCGGTATTGTAGCGATAAACGCATATGTAACGGCTGTAAAAAGCGTGTTTTCGTTATTAATTTAAGATCTTTTGGATTTAATTAACTTCTGTGCTTCTGCAAATATGCCGAGAAAGTGTATTAAAGATCCTAACTCTTTTTGTTATATTTGTGGTGAAGTGACTTTCAAAAATCGAAGGCGAAATTTTCCTGAATTTATTTTGAAGTGCTATCACGAGTATTTTAATTATGCGGTGACTCATCAAGACAAAGCTTGGGGCCTCACATATTTATTGTATAACATGTGTAAAAAATTTAACCGATTGGAAGAAAGGATCACGTCATATGCCGTTTGCTATTCCCATGATATGAACTGAGCCTACAAATCATGTTTCAGACTGCTATTTTTGTCTTACTCCAATAAAGGGCATAAATCAAAAGGCAAAACACACAGTTCAAATGTTCAATACCCTAATTTATCTTCAGCAATAAGAATTGTCCCTCATAACGACAATTTACCTATACCAGTTCCGTCTACATCGTTTAAGGTTGACGAATCACAACCCTCCACTTCAAGCCAATTGAGTAATGACGACAATGATGATTCCGAGTTTGAAGAATTCAAGATAAGCCACATCTGATAACTCAAGAAGATCTAAATGACACTGGGATCACATCTGGATTTTTTGCCAGATGATTTAGGGGCCGTAAGTGATGAGCACGGAGAAAGGTTCCATCAGGACATTTCAAAGATGGAGAAGCGTTACCAGGGTAGATGGAGTCCAAGGATGTTGACTGACTACGGCTGGACGATCAAAGGGACCAACCGGGAGCCAAATATTCCAGAAAATCGTAGACCTTTTCTTTAAAAACCACATTATTCACATATTTCTGGAGAACTATTTAATATTTTCTTTGTGATTAATTTTTCTCACCAAATAAAATTGATACGTAACTAAGCAAAAATTATTGCGTATTTTTATTCACAACACCTAATACATAGTACAAACACTAAAAAAGTTAATGCGGCACAACGAAAATTAAATTCTGTTAACTAGTGATTATTTTTAATGCACTCCTACATGGTATCGAATGAAAAGGGCTTGCTGAGAATAACTCGAAAAATATAGTGACGTCACTCTAAATCCAATATGGCGGACTTCTAAAGATGGCAGACTAAGTATTTTTTGCTTTCCTACAATATGGGTATCAAATGAAAGGACTTGCTGAGAATGCGAATGCGAGTTAAACTCCGTTACTTCAATCCGTCTGAAATTTTGGTGTACTGGGCTGTTTGGAGTCCTCGATTATGATATTGAGGTCGAATTTTTCGAGTCTGTAACATCGGTTGGTTAACTTTGACTTGTGTAATTTGGTGAGATAGTCGTCAACAGCATTGGTTTGCAACCTTTCTAGGAGAAGGATAACTCCAAAATCAAACCCGGAACTGTGTTTCGTAAGGCACAAATAAGCTTCAAGCTGAAATAGGTAGCGCATTCCTACAAACACCCAAGTCAAGGTGAGGCCGCGCCGAGGACTGAGTGGCATCAGGGTGTAACATGATGTCGTGAACGAGATGAACAGACTCAGAAACCTGTCCAGCGATAACTAAAACGTAAAAGATAAATTAAAAGTAAAAACTGTTTTAAAAATTAGCTTTTATTTAAATGCGCTAAAAAGAATAAAATAAACTTTACGGGGACAACGGGAATACTGGAAACTTTTACTATCAACTTATAAAGTCATTATTACATAATTTATATTATATGTAGGTATAAAAGCTTGTCGCGAAATTTACCTGTGTAGATAAACAAGTACTTAAGTTAAATAAAAAGATCTGACTGAATTTAATTTTTAAAATTTTCAAGTACCTAGGTACTTTAATCTCGCGCAAGCTTTGTGCAAACTGCGCTATTTCATATTTATTTTTTATTTTTTTTTTTTTATTTGAAATGGGCTTGCTCTTGACTCTAGTCTAGGTCAGAGATGACAGAGACAAAGTCTAAGATGGATGATATGATATATGATATATGATATCCTACATGCCCTTAGTAGCCTCACTTCGAATTTTTTGGACCCCCTTTCAGTCCCTGTTGCAAAAAATATACAATATATTTTTATTTCTTTCTTATTTGCAAAATAGTTGGGCAAATATCAACTAAAACTATTCCACTTTTCAAGTTGATAGCATTAGTAGTTCTTGAGATATCTAGATGTGACAGACAGACAGACAGACTGAGTCTAAGTCTATATCATAAGGGTTCCGTTTTACCATTTTAGTACGGAACCCCAAAATGGGCTAAGTTTTGAAACTTATTATTCAAATACAAATGCAAAAAAAAATGCAAATGCAAATGCATGCAAATTCAGTGCTTTTAGGAGTAGACATCCTAAAACACAATTAACGCTCACAACAACAAAATAAAGAAATTAAGAAAATAATAATGAACTAGGTAAATGAATTGTGCATCTAACCCAATTGTTGTTCCTTACTCCAGTCACAGTATGTAGCACAGGAAAGATGATCGCCGTCCGCAGTACGTCCCAGCAGTGCTGAAACCTGGCGCGGCGTACACTTGCCACATGCAGCACAGGCGCACTCTTTCATGCAAGACGGGCTGGATATTATGTTCACAGCCCTGCCAAACATGCAAACCTGGAACGTTCGGCAATCTTATGAAGCAAAGCAGGCCAAAAATAATGCAAATAAGGACGGTTATATTATACAATGGGATGGAAGCCCACCTGGCTTTATTTGCAGGAAGTAGGTAAACCCATGCCGCGTATCACACACTAGAAAATTGCAAAAATGCTCAGCCGCAAAGGCATGAAAATAAATGTGGAAATGGGCAGCAGGTTCTTCAGGCAGCACTTATCTATCTTTAATTCATGAAAATGCATCAATACAAGAAAAGATGTGGGCGATACAAATAAAGACCGACCTTGATTATAGATAGTAAGTAGTTTATTATTTAAAAATTACAATTTTGTGTGTCGCGACAATGTATGGCGGTGCGCGCTAATATCGTGAAGTTAGTTCCGGTTCGTCCGCGCGAAGCCTGTCGCGAGCGCCGTTGACATTGGGTGCGTTCGTGCTGCGTTCAGGCGTAGACATCATCCATGTGGTCGTTAAGATATTTACAAGAAAAATGTGTGTAATATGTGTATCTGTATATTGATCTAAAATAACATACCAATACTCATAGAATTAAAATTATTGCAGAGTAATGTTATTAACATCGAATTGACAGAGTGGCTACAAAATAGTTGCTTCTATAGAACATAGACATAGTTGTTATATGATGAATTAATTATTATTTAGGACAGATAATTATTTGTATATAATAGTATTTTTTATTAAATAATAATTGTTTTTTTAATATTATTGACATTTTTAATTACAGTTATTGACATTTAAATTTATTTGAATGACATGATATTTAATTTAATTTTGTTGTAATTTTTATTATATTTTTTTAATTTTTGTCGATTTTTTAATCGGACAATTTAAAGTATTGAAATGTTAGAAAAATTCGTAATTTAACTGATATAGAGACTGCCCGTTTAGTGTAGTTTAGCTATTTTCGTAGTGTAATGTCGTACGGTATTCTATTGTGGGGAAATGCCGCCGATATTCAGACTTCTCTCATCTTTGTTTAGCAGAAGCGAGCTGTTCGATCAATTTATGAATTAAGTCCGCGACACTCTCTCAAAGAGATTAATGTAATGAGTGTGCCTTCTCAGTATATTTATGAAAAAAAAAATTATACGCCCATAAAAATATAAAATTGTTTAAAAAATACAGTGATATCCATAATATAAAAATACTAGAAACAAACACAAATTTGTTGTACCTACAACAAGGCTCAAGAAAATAGGTGGCTCGTTCAGATGCCAATGTATACGCTTTTATAATAAACTACTAAGCCACGTTCAAGATAAATTCAAATCATTCATAAAAAGTAAGTTGTGCCAGAAAGCCTTTTATACCGTTAAAGATTATAAATTGCGAACAAAAAGGCTTGGGATTGAGCTGATTCCAATTTCTGCATTTTAGTGTTTTTTTTATATATACACATTGAGATTAATGAAATTTATGTGGCCTACCCAAATGTCCTTTCTTTGGTATTGTTCAACGAATCGTTGAGCTCCTTAAGTTTTGAGTTGCGCTGCACGATTTCTGACAAATGACTGATTGGACAGGTCCCGTCAATCTGTATGGTTCTTTCCTCAAAAGACCGTCTCAGACATCGATCTACATGGTCTTCATATAACCTGACCAAGATTATGACTGGACTTTAAAAGAGACTATGACCTCCGAGTTTGTTTCAGCCTTTCTTCTCAGAGTAGTCAGATAGGAAACGCCGACCTCATCTAGTTTTAAGAAAATATGATTGACGCGTAAAAGTGTTTGTGCAAACCTACTTATAAAATAAAATCATTTATCATTTAACGTATTTTCTGCCAAATAAATATTTTGAATTTGAAGAATTGAAGTCGGTGGACTGGAAAAATGTATTATATGTATACTAAAAACCTTTCTGAAAGTATGTAGATCACGGTAATGAGAGAAACGTCAAAATTGGTTCATTAGGTTTTGAGAAAATCGCGAACATACATACAAACATACATACGGGTACATACGAATACAGAACCTCCTTTTTTGAAGGCGGTTAAAAGTAACAAGCTGCATATGTAAATCTTAGAAGACCTAGAGAAACAGACGCTGAAAAAATAATGTAGGTGAAGATGTTACTAGAGGTACTAGTGGCTCTTGTGACTCTAGTGGTTCTTGTGGCTCGCTAGACAGCGGCGGCTACCACCTATTACTTAGCTATAAACATATTTTCTGACGGTTGGCGGGAAAGCGTCGTTTGTGCATTTTATGTAAGTTTAATAATGTGACTTTCTCAATGGCATTCGCGCTATTTGAATGGATTGAAATCTAACGAGCCTATATATTCCCGTTTATTTAATTTCACTATCTCCATCAGTGTTTAACATTTCACAGCAACTCCTAAGTTTTTTAGGATTCCGTACCTCAAAAGGAAAAACGGAACCCTTGAAGGGTCACTTCGTTGTCATTCGCCTGTATATCTTTCTAAAACCTTTTGGAACGCGTATCTATTCAATAGTTGAAATTATAACGGCCTCTTGGAGAAAAACATGACCATTTATATCACATATTTTGCCTGTTTTTTTTAAATCAAATTATATATTATGTAGTGTTCTGTGAACAGTGCTGTAGGTTACATTATTACTTAAGTTATTTGTATTTTTCTGTTTATAATATTGCATAATGTAGCTGTTTGTTGTTCATATTTAAGGGGCTTACATAACCTAAAGCGCGGTCACTGTCGGACTGCATAGAAAAGAAAGAGAAGCGCGATGACACAACGCTGGTAATTTATTGCAAAAATGAAGCATTTAATTACAAAAAATCTATTGTTTGGACTAAAAAATTAAAACAGTAGTGTTTTAGTATGTTG
The DNA here is from genome assembly GCA_963855955.1 of Luperina nickerlii. NCBI lineage: Eukaryota > Metazoa > Arthropoda > Insecta > Lepidoptera > Noctuidae > Luperina > Luperina nickerlii. The sequence continues at coordinate 572,218 of OY979682.1, read as the reverse complement.
ATTATTGTTGTTGTAAAAACTCCCTCAACCATTGTTGTAAAATGAAATGTTTCGAGTTGCCCTTCTGTTATGTTTAACAGCTGACGACACGCTGGTCCCGGCGGGGAGGTCGCATCAGGCGGTGGCCGACGCAATGACACGCGGGGTTGCAATAGTCGTGGAGAGGATTCGGCAGTTGGGTCTCGAGGTGGCATTTCACAAGTCCGAGGCCATGTCTTTTCATGGGCCCCGGAACACGCCACCATCGGGATCCCAACTAACGGTAGGAGGGGTTCACATCGGCGTCAAGACAACATTGAAATACCTGGGTCTCGTCTTCAACAGCCGGTGGAACTTCGTCGAGCATTTCCGACGTTTGGCCCCCAAACTAGAACGGGCCAGGGCCGCCTACAAGCGGCTCTTGCCCAAACTGAGGGGGCAAACGCCTCCTGCCGGAGGCTTTACGCGGGGGTCGTGCGGTCCATGGCCCTATACAGGGCCCCGGTGTGGGCGCGTTCACTGCGGCGGCGAGCTGCCCACTATTTGAACGCGCCCCAAAAGGTGGTAGCCATAAGGGTGATCCGGGGTTACCGCACGATCTCGGGCGAATCGGCAAGCCTGCTTGCCGGACTGCCGCCATGGGATCTGGAGGCGATAGTCCTCGCGCGCCTGTATGAGTGGCACGCGGAGGCACTACGCCGCGCCGCGCCGGGGGGAAACTCCGCTTCCGCAGCAAATCGTGGCGGAGCGGACGGACCTCCGGCGCGATCTCGTGGCGGCATGGAAAGATCAACTCTCGCAACCCAGCGCAGGGCATGCCACGATAGTGGCGATAAGACCGTACTTTGGGGAGTGGCTAGAGAGGCGTCACGGTGCCCTCACCTACCGCCTGACGCAGGTCCTCACCGGACACGGATGTTTCGGGAGGTTCCTGCACATCATCAGGTGGGAGGAACCGCCCGGGTGTCACCATTGCGAGGATCGCCCAGAGAACACGGTGGAGGTCTGCCCTGCTTGGGCGGAGTACCGCCGTGTCCTCGTAGAGGCGATCGGTAGCGGCGGTGACCTCTCGCGTCCGGCCCTGGTTCAAGCCATTGTCCGGAGCGAGAGGGAGTGGGAGGCAGTCACATCCTTCTGCGAAGCAGTCATGCTAGCGAAGGAGGTGGTGGGATGGTTGAGGGACAGAGCCTCACGTCCCAGCCGTCGCGTCGCGGGAGACACTCCGGGCTAGAGAATAATACGTGTAGTACGTACGTGTTCCACGCGCGCCTCAAAGAGATGTCAGTAACAGAGACGGGGCCCACTAAGGCCAAAGCCTGCCGGGCAGCGGAATTATCCGAAAGGGTTATCGCTAGCCCGGAACATAAAGGGCTAGGAAGGAACACGGGTGGGTTTTAGTCAGTAAGAGTCTGTGACACTCCCTTGCACTCCACCCAGAGCGGGAGGGGTCATTTGATGATTTCACACCCTCAAAAAAAAAAAGGGCAACTCATATCTACTACGAAACTTCATGACCTGTTAGTCGATAAATGTTATTACTGTTTAAAAGACTTTATGTCAGACAAGTCCCTTTAAATTATGTTTAGACCAAGACCATGGCGCAGTCAGTGCTGCCTACTACTAATTATTTTAAGGATATTTATTTCAACTGATCTCTATTTTGTGTTTATTTTTTGTTTGTTAAATTAAAAAAGTAATGTTAATTTCTTATTCTTATTATATCTTTATTAAAAAAGTAATGTTAATGTTAATTTCTTACATAATAATAGGACACAATGTTAATTAAAAAGTTATTAAAAAAGTTATTAAAAAAGTAATGTTAATGTTAATTTCTTACATAATAATAGGACACAATGTTAATAATTTGAATAATTTGTATTGTATGCCTAAAAGGCGGGACATAGCTGATCAACATCACTGTAACTCTTAACACCTGTATATATTTCTGTACCTATGATCCACAATAAACATGATGATTGATTGATTGATATCATTAATGTGCAAAGTGAACGACGACGGCTGGCCTGGATGTTATGAGATTGTGAAGAAAAAACTAAATAAATACTATTATCACAATCGGTTTCGCTTCGTGTGATAAACCCACACTCGTGTTTTAATACCCCTTATTATACAACAATTGCATAAATAACTATTAAGTTAAATGTGATATAAAGGCTCACACTGACCTCTAATATCCGGCGCACGCGCGCGGCACAAAGGAAACGTTGTGCAAACTCACGCACCCGCCAAGTTCGAGTTCACTTCATCAGCATTTCATTACATTCACGTATCACGTACCTAATTCATGAAGCTAACCTATAGGTAGGTACATGTTCCCACTATTCGTTCAAACCTTCCTGTGAGATGTGTTTCAGAATTCCGTAAACCGTAATCTTAGAAAAAAAAACCGTGAATAAATTACTTTTCAAAAACCTGAATATAGGTAAATATATCCATTAAAATGTATGTCATCATTAAACTTTTACGGCGCATTGATATTAAAATTGATCATTAATTAATTGTCGGAACCTCACTTTGCCGAGGCAGGGTACAGGGGTCACCAGGGGTCACCAGGGGTCACCAGGGGTGCCGAAGTGCAGGACAGTAAACTAACAACACATTTACTATGTATGTTCAAGGTGACTCTGAAGTCGTTTGACACTTTTTAATTGTCATCCACAGCCCGACCTCACCCACTGCTGGGGGAGGCTGTTGTCTTGTATACATACATACTTACGTCTTGTTCTCATGCGGGTAGGCAGACATTACAGAACGCCACCTGCTAGTCCTGCTACGATCGACGATCGTTACGTATGTAAAGTCTATGTAAGTGTAAGTGTGTCCTTGTGTCTCGCTCATACACGCACGCCGCCGGTAGCGCGTTCTTTTGTATTGGAATGTTAGAAAATCACATTACACATCACGCCTGTAATCTGCGAAGGGTTAGGCAAAAGTGTACCTGTAATGCACCCCCAACTCGCCAGTTATGTTTAAGAAAAAATAATGAAAACCATGTTTTTGAAAAATGTGTACAACTATATTAATTAAATAATTATTGTACACTAATGGTTTTGGTAGTGCTAACTGACAGGAGATAGATATTATTTTGTCACTGTCGGGCGTATAAATCAGTAGGCCAATTCTACTAATTTAAAACGTTCAAAATCTAGTCGCAGTCTCATCTCGGCGACAAAGAAATGTCAAAAACTTGTCAAAATGTAGGGAAATTTGAAGTATTTTTTGACAGATTGAGACTGAGATCAGACTGTGAACGTTGTTAAAATTAGTAGAATTCCCCCTCAGCAATTTTTGTATAATGTATGTCAACACTGCAGCTTGCACCAATATTGTGTGTAAGAGCGAAGGGTCAACAGTACTAGTAGGTAAATATATCACATTAAAGTGTGTAACATCACCCACTATAGACATTTGGGCTATGTTTCCTAACGTTGCCGAAGTTACACGCAGCCCGCGTGTAACACCCGGGCGGCGCTTGCACCGTTACATTGAGTAAGGCGTCCCCGATTGCCGGCCATTGCACCTTACTACACGTTGCTATTAAAACAACAGTGAAATGTTGAATATATGCGTTATTGCCGCATTCAAGAAGTTACGGCTCCTTGTGAAAGGGCTAACAAGCCACATTTCGCGCATGTCAGACGGGGCGAGCCAAGACCCAATAAGTTACCCAACTGGGAATCGAACGCGACCATATGCTCAACAGTGACGCTTGCGATCACTAGACCAACTAAACGCGACCATATGCTCAACAGTGACGCTTGCGATCACTAGACCAACTAAACGCGACCGTATGCTCAACAGTGACGCTTGCGATCACTAGACCAACTAAACGCGACCATATGCTCAAGAGTGACGCTTGCGATCACTAGACCAACTAAACGCGACCATATGCTCAAGAGTGACGCTTGCGATCACTAGACCAACTAAACGCGACCATATGCTCAACAGTGACGCTTGCGATCACTAGACCAACTAAACGCGACCATATGCTCAACAGTGACGCTTGCGATCACTAGACCAACTAAACGCGACCATATGCTCAACAGTGACGCTTGCGATCACTAGACCAACTAAACGCGACCATATGCTCAACAGTGACGCTTGCGATCACTAGACCAACTAAACAGCCGTAACAACGCCTTACCATACTGCCGGGTTCAGGATTAAAAACTATTGTTTTTAATAATTTTATGGAATAGTAGATTGTATCATAAGGGAGCAAAATAATATTTTTACGACGACGAGGGCGCTTTTTTGAATCGAGAGCGAAGTGAGGGATTCTAGAGTAGAGTAGTTTAGTAGAATCCTGCATGTCGATTCTGTAAAAATCTCACCGTGAATACTTGCGTGGAGTGAGCTGTCAGTGTCATCCCACTGATGCTAGGGATTGACCATGCAAACATTTACAATCATAAAAGAGATTTTAATAATATTTTTTAATGCTAATCCTATTGATATTTTTATATAATTCAAAGCTAGTATTTTAGTGGTCAAAACATTCGCCAGCGCCTAACGCGCTTGCGCGGCGTGAAATATGGCTCATTCCGAATTAAGTCATCATCGCTCACATGAATAATTTGCTTTCCGATTTAGATAAATGACCACTATGGCAGCTGAGAGTCAGTAATATACCTATTCACTTGAATAGTTACTCATGGTTGGATTATAGTATTTATTTGTGTATACACCACGAATTTCCTCTTCTTTGGTAAGGTGGCGACTGTAGCCAGAAGCACAATTTCGAAAATGCCACGTTAGTTTAAAGATCGGTGATAATTATTAATTTAGGGCATGGTCGGTAGTCGACGTTATCCCAAGATGGCACATGCCATGACTTCATATATGTCGATTCACGGGACATCGTTATCGCGTTCACGTTAATTCAGAAAAGGGCCCTAATTCACTATGACCACTTAATGATTCATTACTTCGAAACCACGTCAATTCCTTAATAACCTAATCACTACATCTGCTATTAACGTATTCTCTATGACACAATGACCGAAACCGGTTTGAACTGTCAAAATACCACGCTTGACAACCGTACGGCGTGGTAAGATTATGCGGGGAATAATAGATAAATACCATACAGCAGAATTGGGGTCAAGGTGTAAGCACGCTGTAGTCGATTACAGTGCAATTCGGAATGTACCATATATCACTCCACTCGAATCTCGTAACCATGGCAACACCACCTCGGCGTCAACACCTCCACCAGCCGCGTTTTGATTGGCGAATACCTCGTCTTTTTCTACTTTAGAGTTACACATTTTGAAAATCGCTCAACGAAAACTTTGCTTAATCTGCCCCTTGGCAGACTCTAAGGCAGGGTCGCCATATCGAAGGTCGCCATGAAATGTTGGGGGTTCAAGGGTCGTTAGAATTAGACAACCAGCTTGATAGAATGTACTTTAATGAATATCTAGTGAATTTATGTTACAATGCGCATTGATGTAAACTGCTTACTTATATTCTAAAGGAGTGTACTTACTACGTTATGCACTATTAGGGACCATACCTACATACACTTCAGGGTTGACACCAACCACTTCTTCATTTAAGGGTTACTAGAGGTGCAGTGCAAACACGGGCGCGCGATGAGCGATAAAATATTTGCACTTATTTGACGTTGGTATTGCATTTTCCTAATGTTCTTATATCATGACGCCTTACAAGTTAAATATGTAAAAACAAATCTCTAATGTGATAATGAGTTACTAACGCGCAAGCGCGGCGTGATCTTATCACTTCACCTTCACTCCACCCGATTCACGACATTAAATGTCGTGAATCGGGTGAAGTGAAGGTGAAGTGATCATGCAATCTGCAATGTGATAATGACAGTGATTAACGCGCAAGCGCGGCGTGATCTTATCACTTCACCTTCACTTCACCCGATTTACGACATTTAGTGTCGTGAATCGGGTGAAGTGATCACGCCACACAAACTACGTGGGATTACATTCTATGGTCCGTCAGCTAGGCATCCGTTAGCACTCGATGACTTGACACACTCGGTTATCTCTTCTAATTCAATAGATTTGGGTTAATAACAACGCTGAACATCGTCGCAGTCTTTACTAGACTCGATCTACAATTGCTCATAATAACCAAACAATGTCGATGCGTATTTTCATCAGTCTAGCTGTCATAAACGTGAATGTTTTAATTTTATTTACTGTTCGTGCGTGACGCGCTCGCGCCTCAGTCTATATAAGGACTTACTAGACTAGGGAAAAAATTAAAAAAACGGGATTGAGATTCTGACTGCGTTTCTGTTTTGCTATTTTATTGTACCTAAGTAAAACCCCACAAAATATTAATGTTTTGACCACTAAAATACTAGCTTTGAATTATATAAAAATATCAATAGGATTAGGCTAAAAAAATATTATTAAAATCTCGATTATGATTGTAAATGTATGCTTGGTCAATCCCTAGTATCTGGTAAGATGACACTGACAGTTCACTCCACGCTCACTTCACCTAAGTTTTCACGGTGAGATGGTTACAGAATCGCACTGCTGAACGTAGCGAGCGAGGGATTCAAAGTACGTCGCCCGAGCCAAAAATATATTTTGCGCCCGAGTGATACACTCTACTTTTCATCACCCACTATGAGAAAATAAAAGGCGCCTCATATTTTATTGTAATATTATTATTTGATAAAACATAGAGTAACAACTAAATTGAAATTAAATAGTACCTAATAAAAAACAACTAAAAACTTATTTCAAAACAAAACCATGAATTTCTAACAATCCGTGAAAATTGACGAAAACGCGTGCTCTAGTTCGTGCGTTTTGAATTTGATTTCTTTTTTTTTGTATTCAGCCGGCGCGCGGATCGACTATGAGCCGTCGTACCAGCGAGTCTTTATTCATACATTGCGTTCGATTTCTTTGGCGCTGAACACTATGATGTTCCAAATTTAAAAAGTGCGCGGCAAAGATAATTGCGGCGCACTTACAAAGAGGATTAAAAACTCATTACTGCCCGCTGAAAGTTTCTTATAGAAAACACCACCTTTGGGTGCACTTAAAGGCGAACCAAGTCGTCCTTTTCGAATAGATGGGATGAAAAAGCTTTTACCGCATATTGATCGGAGCATCGCAGTCGCAGGACACATTGCCAATGTCAGTCACTGCACCCGTCTGGCCACTGTTGTATTGTAATCGTCTAGCGTTCTGCGCTGTCCTAGTATTTTGTTGTCAGTTTAGTCTAAATCACTTGCAAGCCTTTGTAGAATGTAGGTACATTTTCAAACCTTCACAAATTCAAACTGTTGCAGTCTTTAACTTCTGAAATGTGTGTTGTTCTAGTACTTTGTCAACAGTTCGCATGCCTTTGTTGGACACTTTCACTGAACTTAAAAACTGCGGTGCTATTCTGTAAAAATCTCACCGTGAAAACTTAGGTGAAGTGAGCGTTGAGTGAGCTGTCAATAGTGTCAATTCCTAGCAAAAACAAACTCACTTCACCTAAGTTTTCACGGTGAGATTTTTACAGAATCGACCGGCTGGTGCAGTCTTTGATCTTCTGAAAGTTGTTTTGTTTGTTGTTTTGTTTTATTGGGTTTTTGTTCTGGTTAGTAAAATAGAGATTGGAGAATGAATGAGAAAACGATGAATGGGTTGCGTGATAGATGATATAGCTAGAAAGGGATTGACTTCTGAAAAGTCGGCTGTTAAGTAAGAAGAAGGTATGTAAGAAGGAGTCATGCTTATTGCTGCGCCAACCTTAAATAAATTGGGCTAAGGAGGATGATGATTGTATCGACGACGGACTCTCTCTTGCAGATGAGCAGTACTACTCCATGCCGCAGCTGTTCTCGCTGGACGAGTGGCCGGGCTGCCGGGCGGCGCGCGCATACTACTGCGTCGGCAGCTTCGAGCTGGCGCCAGCGCAGCGCCCGCACCCGCTCTATGACGTCATGCAGGTGAGATGAGCAGTACTACCATAAACATCTATAGATCATTACGGCCTAGGACCTAAGCCTCGTTTACACGATAAGTGTAAACACATGCGTACGCATGGATAGTCCCCCTTCTGCTCGTGTGACTAGGCTTTACAATATTTGACACTCTGCAACCGTTGCGTTGTGTTGATCCGAAATGCAAACATGTTGTGATCCGTAACCCAAGGAAGGACAGGATAATTTTAAAAAAGTTTACAAATTCTGAAGCGAATCCCGTACGGGTCTATGTCAACTCTAACTAATGTAGTACTACTACCTATGTAGGCAAAAGTGTAAATTAAGTAAGAAGGCGTCATGCCATTAGCGTTGAGCAATCGTAGCTACAAATATTATGTAGTAAGTAGGTATATCCTCATATTTCCGAGCATGCGCGATGCTCGGCTCGGCCTACTAACGATCACTTTCAATTTCGTGTGACTACTTTGTTATTCAAATTCTAATTTATATACTCGTATTAAATCTTCTTACTTTCTAGCTCTTAACGATTGTGTAACAACTAAATATTATTAGTTAGGTACACTTGATTTTTTTACAATTTTTCTAAAGAGCATTATTATTTATTTAAGGCCTGATTTTTCAATAGTAACATAATTTTTATTTGAAGAATAAATATTGCGGTTTGACAGCTTTTGTGTAAAAAATATGTCAAACTGACATATGTACCTATGTATACTTCAGATATCAGAAGGCCAATTCTCGTAATTTAAAACGTTCAAAATCTAGTCGCAGTCTCATCTCAGCGACAAAGAAATGTCAAAAACTTGTCAAAATGTAGGGAAATTTGAAGTATTTTTTGACAGATTGAGACTGAGATCAGACTGTGAACGTTGTTAAAATTAGTAGAATTGCCCCTCAGGTTTTTACTATTAAAAAATCAGCCCTTTATGTTATACACATAAAGGGCTGATTTTTGACATTTAGACCGAATTATTAAAAAAGTAAATTATGTTATAAAAGTAGTTCTTAACAGGTAGGTGGTACATACTAATGCTAAAATTATATCATATTAATTGTTGGCACTATTACCTAAAATTGAGTTTAAATCTTTCTTACAACAATATCACGGTGATTACTTTGTAATCAACTCGATCAAAAAGCGCGCTCAGAACAAGCTTCTCACTCACACATTTTAATAATGAACCTTTGAACTTTTTCAAAAGCTTTTTTAATAGCATTTTGTTTATTATATTTATTGACGCTGTTGAAAGATAGACACATTGTCATTCCGTGAATATTTTGTGCATTCAATGTTGTCTCGTCAACAACCACTATGACCACAGACTATGACTGACAATGGTGCTTCAATAGACATTGTAAACTTGTAAACACTCAGTTGTATCAAAAAGGCGCCAGACGCTTAATTGTCTGACTAATAATTTTGACATAAATTACTTATAATTCATGTCAAAATTATTAGTCAGACAATTCTGACACTAATTCATTAACTTTTTGGTGACACCAGGAGTGTAGAAGCTACCACAGTGGCTTCTGCGTCATTTTGTAAGCTCTTGTAAAAGTGAAACCGGCTGACATTCATCACGTCAGCTATGATACGCGTGCAAGAGTCCTGCCAACACTCCATAAATTATACTACGGCACTTATATATTGGCTGATGTCACTCGAGCCTCAGTTTGTGTAATTGCAAATGTGGGCCAGTTACGACAAACAAACTCGTTTTAACGTCTTCATTAAAAGAGTTGAGATTTTTACTATTTTTACATCATGCAAGGTGTTGGCGAAAGCACAAACAAGGTACTGTTTGACCTTTCGCCGGCCACCAGTTCATGGTGTGATAGCACCAGGTATGTGACCTACGTATGTACTTTTATATAGCTGAATACTGTAGAAAATAGATTTTTTGTTTTCTTTGGTCTCGAATCATAGAAATATTTTCTTCTATGGAACAGACAAACTCTATCATAACCAGTAGTAAGTATTGCTGATCCTGATGATGATGATGAGATGTATCCCGAGAAGCAGAGAGGCAATTCTCGGAAATTTAAGAACGTTCAGTCTGATCTCAGTCTCAATCTGTCAAAAATACCTCAAATTTCCCCACATTTTGACAAGTTTTTGACATTTGTTTGTCGCCGAGATCAAACTGCGACTAGATTTTGAATGTTTTAAATTAAGAGAATTGGCCTTCTGATTCAATTAAACAACATACATCTTTCATTTAAAATCAGACGACGTTTATTTTCTTCGGTTAAAAATCTGTACATTTTAAACGCCATGATCCAATGGCTTTACGTAGATTGTTTGTGTTACCTATTTATTAATAATAATATCACCTATTATTGAGTGTTATTACTGAAACTATGAAGTGATTAGTTATATGTAGGGAGCAGGGCGCAGTGAAAGGAGCCTAGCGGGGGAGGGAGTACCTAATCGCGGGAGGGGAGGTCAATGAACCCCACTCACGTGCAACGCTGACCGGCTGGGTGGCTGCACGGGAGTTCACCTTGAGCTGTCCGATGTAGAACCACGTACTACAATCATGTAGGTACAGTATTCTTATCTCAAAAAGCGACGCAAGTTTTACTTGTGGTTACCAAATACACAAACACGTGTCTAAGCGCAGGAGCTCTCGGTACCGTACGAAAGAGTGGCGAAGGCAGAAGTGTGTGTGTGTTCAGTGCTGACGCTACTCGTCTTCACACACACATTCACAGCGTATTTCTACACATGAGTACCTCATGTAAAGCGCGCGTCCACGGAAAATACTATACCAGAAGGCCAATTCTCTTAATTTAAAATGTTCAAAATCTAGTCGCAGTTTGATCTCGGCGACAAACAAAGGTCAAAAACTTGTCAAAATGTGGGGAAATTTGAGGTATTTTTGACAGATTGAGACTGAGATCAGACTGTGAACGTAATTGTCCCTCAGACTGATGTATTGGGGTGCTTCAGCAATGTTTGGGCTGTTTCCACATTCTTTACACGAAATATGTTTACTTGCAACTAGCTAACGGCCGTTCGCAGGTGCGCTCACATCGGTCGATCGCATCAGTGTGAGTGTGTCGCGCGGGAGATTACGTTCATCCATCGACCATCGATTGCATGCGCAATCTGTGTAGGTGTTTGCACCTTTTGTCTCTAAGCTTCATCATGGATTAATAACATAAACAAACAGCAGTTCTCGAATTATAATATTTTATTTTATTTATTTAGATATAGTTAATTAAAACGGTACAATACCATTACAGTAATTAGGTAGAAATTATAGGTAAGATTAATATTAGGTAATAAAGGTACATAGAAACCATTAATATTATGTTGAACAACATTTAATGTAAAACACGGAACCGCGGACTCCCTTGCATGCTTTCTCTCACAGAACACCAGACATATACCTACGCATAATTTTACTCCATTCATCCGCAAACACATCACATTCAGGATTGGCAGTCAGAAGGGCATTTAGCATTTTTAAAGTACGACAGACTGGGGATTCGGCTCTGGCTACAGTTTTGGATGACGGTTGTGCAAACAGATTGTGCCGGCAGTTGTTGGGCACAAATAATCGGCAGAAAAGACCTTGGAGCTCTGTGCACTGGGCAGTCGATACGTGCCCGTGAGCTCTGACAGGCTTCCGTGAGGTCTGGCAGGCTACCGTGAGCTGAGCAAGGCCTCATGTGACCTCCAACGAGTTAAAACCCAACGTTCCTATAAGACAGTTGGTAGGGTACGTGTAGGGGAATAAATGGTATAATCTTTGGAAGAGGGATCTTAGGAAGGTTTTCTATATCTTTTCCAGCAATTAGAGATAGAACTAGTGCAAAACAGTAAATGAAGCCAGGACATACATACTTTACAAAGCTAGTTGACAATTAAAGACATTCACCCTTATCGCCAATGTTATTGACCTTACCCGATGGTTGCTCAGCAAGCAGTCCGTTGCTCAACACGCCAAGTATCGACCTGAGCGTGACTCGCGGTTGAGCAACGTTCCTCAACTAGAGGTTCGGTTAATAAGTAGCGGCTACAGATCAGTTCCCGTCACCTGAATAATGCTAATAGCAGATATTTATAGTATTGTTCACACCACCACCTACTCGACTATGTAAAATTATATGTCATTCAGTATTACCGGCTCCCGGACTATTACGTGCTTTCCAAGGCACGGGGGTGTTGACCCGCCAACTTCCAAACTCCGGCCTGTTACTAAGAAGTTCCTAGTGGAAACCCTTTGTGGACCCGTCGCGCAACAGATGCGCTTGCAACCAGTTGCAACCACACGACCAACCAGTTGCAACCACGCGACCAACCAGTTGCAACCACGCGACCAACCAGTTGCAACTAGTGTTGCCCAAAATCGGTCTTGGTCTTGCAGTCTTGGTCTTGTTCTTGCATTTTTGCAAGACCAAGACCAAGACCAAGACCGACTTATTGTAGCAAGACCAAGACCAAGACTGACCCCTGCAAGACTTGAGCAAGAACAAGACTAAGCCTGCAAGACTCTTGCGTCTCGCAGTTAAGTCAAACTGAGATTTGGGCGTTATAGTAGGTATTTGGTTTCAATCCCGATTTTGATAGACGTTCCCCAGTATCAAAACCGTATCGTCATAACACTAACAGGTATTGTATTGATTATTTATATGTTTCGACTATTTATTAAGTAGGTAGGTAGCGTGTTACTTACAAATTTGACCCATATGTGATAAAAATGTACCTAGCATAACTTTCTAGCAAAGTTAATTTCATACCTTGTAGGTATATCTACTTAGAGTATTATATTATACTTGTATAAGTCTAATTTGCAGATCTAACGTTAGTAGGTTGGTAAAAATTATGTACCTAGGTATTTATGTTTCAAAGTTTATATTATTCTTCTATTCAGCAAAATTTAAAACTAACAGCGAGTCGAGTAGGTCTAGTACTAGTAGCAGTTTTTAAGCCAGCCGATGTTATGGTACAGACGCCAGCACATCAAGCTACTACAATCTGCCATATTTCTTTAACAGATTTTCAACTTTATCGCTAAAGCATTAAGGTTCATGGTTGATTTACCTTAGCGCTTCCCCCTTAAATCGATGAAGCTTTAGAAAAATAATTATCCCCTCATAACGAATCTAAAATAAAAGTAGTAAATGGGTCATTCAATTATGTAGATGATTAAAATGCCTCATGTGACGCGTCTGTTAGATGCATTGGGATTCATGGCCCTTTCGAGTTTTATTTACATTGCTGTTTTAAGTGAAACAAGTGAATTTACTATTTTTTAATTAAAAATCTCATTGGGTCAGATAGAAATAATGATTTTATACAGTTTACAGTAAAAAAAATTGCAGAAAAAAACGTAAAAAATTAAGAAAAAGCCGACGAAAAATTTCAACGCAGGAGGGTCCAGAATCATATACTGAATCCATGGTAAGCGGTTGCGCGTCGATGTCCCTGCCACCCTGAGCAATAGACCAATAGGTATTTGAATGTAGTCTAGTCTAAGTAGTAGAGTCTCGCAAGACTTGCGAGACTCTTGCTGCAAGACCAAGACCAAGACCAAGACTGAGAGCGCAATACCAAGACCAAGACCAAGACCAGGTGTATTGACGCAAGACCAAGACCAAGACTGGGTAAGGTCTTGTCTTGGTCTTGCACTTGGGCAACACTAGTTGCAACCACGCGACCAACGGTGCAGTCATGGCTGATGCTCCTAAATATTGTCTGTGCCTAATATAGACGGTACGATAAAAAAAGAAGTAGCGACAAAATATTTTAAAATTGATAATTTGAAGATTATTCAATAGGAAGTAGACTAGGAGGTGTAAAGAAAAGAAAGAAAAAAAAATAAATTCATTGGCCATCTGCATTATAGGTACCCGTAGTCAATAATTATTTTTTATATATTCTCGGTTCCGTAATTCTAATAATTTCTTCATCACTTGCATCACTTGACCGCATTTTATAAAAGAAAATCGAATTTATAAATTGATTGCGGTAGGTACTAAGCACGACACTCGTAAACTTGTAAGACGTAATGGAGAGTCGCCAGACGCTTAGGATTTGCCATAATTTTCTACAAGTTGTAACTTACAAAGGGTTTTTTGATGAACAAAAATTACAAATACAAATGTAAAAATATACTTGTTAAATAAATAACGACACTTATAACCCGTAATTTACACGTGTAGTTTTGATAAACACATTTGTAATACTGAAATTTTTTACAAGAAAATGCTTGTAATACAATACAAGGCTTGTAAGTTTTGATAAACAGGGCACTGCACTAAAAATAGGTAAATTGTTCCAAAATAGAACTGCCGGACGATTCTGTAAAAATCTCAACGTGAAAACTTAGGTGAGGTGAGTTTGTTTTTGCTAGGAATTGACACTATTGACAGCTCACTTTACCTAAGTTTTCACGGTGAGATGGTTACAGAATCGCACTGCTGGCCACCACGAGTAGAATATAAAAAAATAGAACACAAAGAAAACGCGCGAATACTGAAAATTGCTTTGCTTTGCAATAAATTACCTAAACTACAAATTCTCTCAAAAATGTCGAGTGACGATGGTGATTTGACTCTGGAGTACATTAAATCCGAAGCCATTAGCATTGGCATTGCCGAAAATCTACTCCCAGAAAAGTCCAAGGAATCGTACATGAAAGCCTGCGACGATTTTTACAAATGGAAACTACAAAGGGCGTTAGTCTTCTCCCAGCATTTATCATGTACAAAGAAGCCAAGTAGCCTATGGTACATCTATTCGATACTTACTCAGGTCAACAATATGCATCAAACCGAATAATATAACCTGCCCGCGCTATTACTTCGTTTTTGCTTAGCGTTCTTTCTGACTTTTTTCTTTTTGCTCGGCTCCTAAAAGTCATAGCGTGATGTTAAATAGCCTATAGCCTTCCTCAAGAATTGGGCTATCAAATGCAAAGAGAATTTTTCAAATCCGACTGGTAGTTCCAAAGATTAGCGCGTTCAACCAAACAAACAAACAAACTCGTCAGCTTTATAATATCTACTATTACTAATATTATAAAGCTGAAGAGTTTGTTTATTTGTTTGGTTGAACGCGCTAATCTCTGGAACTACCAGTCGGATTTGAAAAATTCTTTTTGCATTTGATAGCCCATGATAGTCCATTGAATTGTATGGCGAGCGATTGTATCTTAAGATAAAATATTATAGTATCTTAGCAGTGTGCAGCGCCCCTTAGTGAACTCCACCGCGGGTGACGTAACCTACGACAAACTTATTATTTGCGGTTGGTACAGTAATCGGGTCTAGGGATCGAACCGCAAAATTAAGTTTGTTTTTTTTTGGGTTATATACTTTTCCGGGATAAAAAGTACCCAGTGTGGTGCCCAGGATATTAAAGAATAATTATACCAAGTTTCGTCGTAATCTAACCGGTAGTGTTTGCGTGATGCCTGAACAAACAGACAGACAGACAAAAATTTTTGAAGTGAAAACTTCTTTAGCGGCGCTGTGTACTTTTTTTGGAATGGGTAAAAACTTCTAAATTCGCGTCAGGTCACGTGACCCTGATCGAAAATTCGTAAGACGTGACGCGCGTTGTTGAGGACAGCGCCATCTATGCACATCGGGAAGAACTACGAGGGCCTCGCGTACTAACTACGTAGGCCTCGCGTACTAACTACGTAGTTCATCCAACAACGACGAGATGGCGCTGAACCACGGATATATAACTGACGACGAGCAAATCTGAATAAATTCCTTTCACGAGAAGAATAAACCAGTCACTTTTGTCATCATACCTGATTTGCAAAAAACCCTATAAAATAAGGAACACACCTTAACACGCGTGTTTTGTTTATAAGACGATTCACAAAATACACTCGTAATTGTTCAAGTTTTCACTTCTGTCGGCACTACCGGAGTGCCAGTGTTTTTTTTTTTCACATTTTTGGGTTCGGTGTCGGTATAGTAACACCATTTATTTTTTTGATATTTTCAATGTACAGAATTTTCACTTCTACAGATTTATTATAAGTATAGATGAAGCCCCTGACCACAGCTTTCTTGACACAAAAGTAAAATTTTTAGTAACTAAAACAGGTACATACTCACTATCGGTAAGTAGGTACTAGCATATACTCATATACCCGTTCATGAATCGATCGCTTGTGTGTTATCTACTGATGTGATGTTTCGACTCTATAATTATTACTGACAACCTTCGTAAGGTTTATGTGTATATTATTAAAAATAATAAACTTTCTTAGATTTGACTGACACACACATATGAATGTGTCAGTCAAATCTAAGAAAGCTTATAAATAACTTGTAATACATAAAAATTAACATAGGTATTGCGTAACTTACCTTCCTGCTTCAATACTATCCCACCTGCCTATTTGTGTTACAGGTGGCATTGATTTTTGGAATGAATGGCCCTTGTAGTGGAAATGAACTAGTAAACATTCAAATCGAAGATATCGGAAAACATTCAGATTTGTTACTGGTTTTGCCAGATACAAAATCAAAGAAAGAACGGTAATAATGTGGAGAATACGTAAGAATTATCGAAAAGTACCAAGCTCTACGCGCCTCTAATATAAACACTAACAGATTTAAATGGGTCTATCATCTGTAATTGTAATTTTACTATATACTTTGATTCTAGTACTATTGATTTTTATTGTCTCGTAGATGGTGTGAAAAGTAGTGTTCTCTTCGGGGATAAAGGTGTCTTCGTCTTGGGCGAGTTTGAATCCCTCACTGCACTCAGGATTTCCCTCGCTTCGCTCAGGAGTTAACTCTGAGTTAACGCCCTAGAATCCTTCGTTGCGTTCAAGATTCAAAATAGCGCCCGCTACATTAAGACACTACTTTATCCCCTTAGTGAATAATCTACTATTAAACTGTTTTAGGTTGCTTTTAGACTTACAAAAAGGGTTTGTAAGTAATTAGCATACATTTTATTGGTCAAATTATTTCTATAGCATCCTGCTATAGAAGTAATTTGCCCAATTTGAGTATGTAACTGCAGTTTATGAACCTAAACAACAGTTCTTACAAGGATGACCTTCGATGGAAGTCCTTTAGAAGCCAAAGTAAGGTTACTTTATAAAATAAGTACCTCTGCGATCCCTCCGCCTTGAGCCAGCGTGACCATCCATGCCCTCGCCTTCTCTGTACGAGGTGAGGCCTTTGCCCTGCTGTGGCTCATTGATAGGCTGCTACAATTATTTCCTTTATTTATCTTTGCGTGATCTACTTCTGCAACTCATACTCGCGCCTTGACATCGCGGGAATGAACTATCTAATGATTTTATGTAATTCCACCTGTAGTGCTATTCTGTAAAAAGTCACCATAAAAACTCAGGTGCAGTGAGCTGTAATTCCACACGCTAGGGATTGACACTATTGACAGCCCACTTTCAGCTCACTGCCGCTAAGTCGTCGCGGTGAGATTACTACAGATTAGCACTACATTGCAGTATTTGAATTTCCTTATTTCTTCAAATATTAATAGTTTCGCTTTCTTGTTCAGCGCTACTCAGCGAACACGGTGGACAACTACAACCACACGCGGCTGCACCGCGGCCTGTGTCTGCCGCGCAGCTGCGCGCAGCACGCGCCCGCGCAGTTGCACGACCTGCGCGACGATCAGCTGCGGGACTGGTGTGTACTGACCAACTAATTGCTCGCTATTGACTGCCAACATATTCAAGCATTGTTATGTATTCCGAAAAGATAATAATGCCTAAATTATTGATTAAGCTAATCTACTTACAAAACAAACTATAGTAGATACACATCAAATTAAAATAATGAAATAACCTAACACTCAACCTAACAACAAACTAAATGGTCATTTCTAGGTTCGATATAAAAATGTGTGCCATCCTCAATCAAATGACTGGGCATTTGATTGAAGATGGCACACTTATGTAATTCGCAAACATAACTGCTAAAAAGTTAAGAATTCGAGTTAAGAAAAAAAAAAAATCTACAAAGTGAAAAATAACTTTTATATTAGGAGTCGGTGGTAAGAAACGAAAGTACAAAAGTAAAGACTGTGGAACTGTCGTACATAACCGTATTCGTATACCATTACTTGCTGTGCAAACAATAGTGATAGGAAGTTGTGCAACATTATCAATAATACGTTTTATTGAAGCTAACTCAAAAACTAGTCACGCAATCTTAATAAAATTCATACAGGACCACCCTTCCCTTTCTTTGTCCTACGGCACCAGTCTCGTGCGATCTCTGGCCACGTTGGCTAGATCGTCACTGAATGTGGATCCCCTACTAAATGAAAAATGAGAATTTTCAAAATTGGTCCACAATTGATGAAAATATCGATGAACAAACTTAAAAAACATACAGACGAACGTAGAACCTTCTCTTTTTCGGAGGTCGGTTAAAAACGGAGCTTACTTAGCTGTGTTCGCGCGTTGATGTCTTTTATGTTAATGGTAATGTTTATCATCGCTCTAGTAGCTGTAGTCACGTCGGCTTTTTAATTTGATTGGAATTTTATGTCAAGTTTAGCCCCAGTTTCATCCGAATAATTGTTATAAACTGTTTTATTTTGATTAATTCATAAACCAAAAACAGACAATGACAAAACGTTATTGGATTTGTAGGAATAATCTAAGTTAAGTCAGTATATTCCATTTTTTTTTACAAAATGTAAGTTTACATAATATTTATTAAAGATTGGCCTACCAAAATAAAAAAATGGCACCTGACGAACAATAAATAGGTACCTACCTACATATTTTTTATAATAGAAACGAATTTGTGTGCTACCTAAGTAGGCACCTACTTGTGTAAAAAAACCACTCTATTCACAATTAGTGAGGCTATTTCAAAATTCAAATCCATTATTTTTATTTCACACATAAACCTACTTATAAAACGTCAGAAGCTGAGTACACGGTTCCAATTAGTTGTTACTTATTACTTATGAAGAAAAGCCGGCAAGAATCTCCACCGTTACTATTTTATAAATAATTGGCTTTAACAACGTTTTCAAATTTAGGGGAGGTTTTGCAATCGCAATCTATTGAAATAGATAATTTT
Source organism: Luperina nickerlii (assembly GCA_963855955.1). Classification (NCBI taxonomy): domain Eukaryota; kingdom Metazoa; phylum Arthropoda; class Insecta; order Lepidoptera; family Noctuidae; genus Luperina; species Luperina nickerlii. Next base: position 553,227 of record OY979682.1, on the reverse strand, counting down.
ACATAATAGTCTTTTAATTATCTCTTAATGCGCGTCGATTGGTTTTCTTAATTTATACTATGATGTATTGGGGCCAGGCCTATATGTTACAGCCACTTGTAAATCATTAGTTACCTCATTAGTTGTTCGTTACGTATTCTACTAAACATTATTGTTACTTTATAAACACGCACAGTCTTCTCAATATACACAATTTAAAACTGTTATAAATGGGAAAGCTGCATTATCGGAAAGAATCGAAACTCAGCGGTAAAGTACAGTGGAATCCATGGCGATGCTTATCTACTTCAGTTGAGCTTAGAGCTAGTTCCATTAAATGTACAATCTTTATCAATCAATAATTTCACTAAATTCATTCATTGAATTAAAATGTAAAATGTTACTAATTCAGCCGAAAAAAAAGACCCACCCATCACCACTCCCTAGTGCTTTACCTGGGAAGATGAAGTGGTGCAACAACTTCCCCAGAACACAAACACGAGTGCTGCCCCCCCCAGGTTCACGAGCTGCGTAAACGCGTACACGTCGTCCGCCTACAACCTGACGGCCACGCTGCAGCGCCTGGAGTACTGCGCGCGCACCTCGCCGGCCCCGACCCTCACCGGCAGCGAGCGCGCCTTCGCCGGGCTGCTGGCCGCCCTGCTGGCGCTGGCGGTGGGGAGCACCGCGCTGGACCTCACGCTGCCTGATCATGCTAGGAAAGGTATGTTGCTTGGGGAGATCAATCTGAACAGATGAATAACGGTAGATCAGTGTGACCAAATGCCTGCAAAGTGCACTATATTTGTAATGGAATAAACTTTAATTTAATGTTTATTTTAAAAGGATTGCTCAAATATTTTAAAAGTTATCGCATTTTTATACCCCGCCCGCCTTCTTTGCGGCACAGTGTAGAATAATTTCAATAGCTGTTAAAGAACATAACAGGCAATTTCACTTTGTTTCTCTGTCTCTCGAGACCCATTACAGCTGGGTAACCGTCGCGAGACCAGCGCTTAAGGCTCCCACAGACAGGCGCGACGCGACAGTTGGTCACGACTCTAGTAGAACAACTTTCATAAAATTTTCATAGAAATTGTTGCAGTTCGCGTCGCGCCTATCTGGGGAGCCTTTACATTTTTAATAATAATAATAATTTTATTTCGAGCAGCAAGACTCATTTATTCACAGTTTTATAACATTATATCCGTGGTTTACACCTAATTGTATGTATTTGCATGACACAGGAAAGCGTTGTTAGAACACCTACACTCATAATGTACATATATTCTGAAGTAAACAACAGGCTCCAGTGCTGCTGAATAACACTCATAGCGTCTTCTCTGTGAAGATCATGGTTCTGCTGTTTATGTAGATAACCTAATAGGTATCAGAATAGAGAAATAAGTTAAATAGAGCGCAGGTGTCAAACTATTATCACAAAATATTATCACAAACTATTATCACAAAATATTATAATAAATAAATATCATAAAACACTGCATTTAATTCACTCCTTCCAACTTATAAATCATTGTATTTTTTCTATATAAATCAAATTTGCGTAAACGTAATTGCATAAACCATACATAACGTAATTCTCACGGGTCACTGGCGCGGGCGGCCGCCGGTCGGTCAGGCGGTGCCCCGACTATATCAACGCACAGAAGACACACTACAATCAAAACCTATGAATCGCATTTCACGTAATTTTACCTACTATTGATCGCCTCGTTATTCTAGTGGTCGCAAGGGCTGCGACCACTAGAACAACGAGCACGATTCCGGGTTCGATTTCCAGATTGGACTAAATGTTATTAAGTTTATCTATCAGTAATTTCTCAATATCCGTCAATAGCCTCTGTCTTAACCATCGGAGAACACATTCCGGATGTCATGTTATTTAGCGTAAATAAAATACATTAAATCAAAGATTTTCTTAAACCAAGTATTCCGTTGCTTGTAATTATAGAAGTTTTGTTATCATCTATCTGCGTTGTGTCGGCGACTCGGGCGCACGTCGACGTGATTGCCGCAATCGTTCATTTATTCGCCCACTAATCGCGTTGCTAGCCACTACAAAAAATGCAAAGCTAGAGCCACGACTGGCTGGGGGGTCCTTTAGGTTTCCGAGATACTTTCCAAATTAATGTCTGCTTCTTCTCTCGTCTCGACAGGAACTAACTATTATATTTCTAGCGTAGTAGTGGTGAGCCCGTCGACAGGTTGCAAGCAGAGCTGATGAAGTCAAGTAAATAAAAATCTGATTTAAATGGCGTCGAGGCGGCGCGGCGTCGCGGCCGGGTGGAATGCTGAACCGCGCTATGGTAGTTACACAACGCAGAACACTAAACAATCTTTACATTATCAATTTCATTTTGGAATAATATCCAATACCAATTGAGAAGTAAGTCTTCCTTCTAAAAAATATTCCGTCAACAATTTCCCTTCTCATCAGCCAGTAGTATATCGCTCTGTTCAATATTTGTAAATGTTATAATTTGCACTTCAATGGTATTCGGAACTGCAGATCTCCATATTTTTTGCCTGTCTAACTAGAGCGCGGTTCACTTTAGTTCAGCGCGAGGCGGGTGCACGCGGCAAGCGTGCCGGATCAATAACAATGAGCCAATCTGTTTGTAGACCACTGTTGCACGCGTTACAGCACGTTACAGCATAGCCTGATGAAGGGGTCGGCCGGCGATCAGTTTATGACTTTGACTGATTTGCTATTATACTTAAATACGACTTGAAGTGTTGACTGTTTGCCTTTTGTATTTTATTATTTTAGCCCTGATATTTCAGTAGAGCAGCCCTGACGTGGCAGTCGAGAAAAATAACACTTTAGGAGTTGACGTGATTCTATGCCTTCTGGAGTAAAAAGACCCCTGAAGCTCTTTCTACAGATCTGGAAACTTCATAAAAACAGCTTTATTCGCATACTCACAAGGTCCTAATCTCCTCAGGAGCAGAATGGGCCCTGGCGTGGTCGGTCCCGTCGTGCTGGCGCGCCCTGCACGCGCCCCCCCCCCGCTCCGCGCGCACCGACCTGGCCTCGTTCGACGGGTTGCGTGTGCTCACCATGCTGGTGGTTATCATCGAGCACGTCTGCTGGATCACCACACAGACCTACCTCACTGACACCAAGATCTACGAACAGGTTGGTTTCTACTACGACACATTTTACCTACGACCCTCTTTGCTCCGATGACCCTTGGAGTAGAGTTGTACTCGACTGGAGACCGCGAATCGACAAACATTAGTACGTCCTCAGGCTAGGTGGAGTGACGATCAACGCGGAGTGGCTATTCAGCACTGGGCTGCTATAGACTGATCACGTTAATAACCCTTCGCCAATCATAACACAGCCGAGCGCCGGCTCGGTGCCTACAGCACAATGCAGACTATATTTGCGATGGTCCTAAAGACCAACAAGTCCAAAAACTAAGTGTTTATTAGTCTTTACAACTAAGAGTTGTAAATAAAGTTAGTACCTGTAATGACTAACTCAAACCACCATAGCTACCTTCCTCTAGTACAATTTAAGTAATTGAAAATCAAGTTAGTGCTTGGTGTTATTGTGTTGTATTCATGACACTTTAAATAATTAATAAACGTAAACATACCAAAGCTTACTACGTTATTCTCGATAGATCCGTGGCTCAGTGGACGTGGTGCTGATGACGAATAGCACGCTGGTGGTGCAGATCTTCTTCATCATGTCCTCGTTTCTGCTGGCGCACAAGCTGCTGCAGCAGCGCCGGCGCGGGGAGAACGTGCCGCCCTTCTCCACCTTCATGGAGACCATGGTCAATAGGATCATCAGGTCAGTCTTCAAACAAATCAAGAGCTGTTGAGTATAGTAACCCCTGATCTTGACCTGTTTGGACCCGTGTGTTTTTCTACCACTACAATTAAGACACAGGGCTCCGTGCTCTGTCTTCTTCGTCCTTTTCCATCGTCTGCTTTATTAAAGCACGTAATATTTTACGACACATAGAAGCAGTAACAAAATATGATGAGGAAGTTTTTGAGTATAAAAGTGGCTGACTGTTAGAGAAGGGGAAAGGCAGCAAGACATGGATGTATTGTATGGTAAGGTTCATATGGCTAGAAAGGAGATGGTTACTAAGATGGCAACTACTAGAGAAATACAGAAGGTGAAGAAGCGGGAGGATGATGACGAGTTCATGACACAAAATGTGATAATGATTTGTTAACTACAGGGTGAGCCCTTCGTACTGGGTAGTGGTGTGGTTCGCGGCGTCGTGGTGGGAGCGCGCGGGGCGCGGGCCGCTGTGGGCGCCGCTCGTGGGCGGCGAGGCGGCCGCGTGCCGCCGCAAGTGGTGGACGCATCTGCTGTACCTCAACAACATCCTGCACGCCGACGACAAGTGCCTCATACAGACCTGGTGAGTTAACTTACAACTACCTTTGCTTACTGGGTCTATGTCCATTGTTCTTACTTTCTCGAGATACACGACTTTTAAACTTCAAAGTCAAAGTCAAATCATTTATTTCAAATAGGCACATTAAAGGCACTTTTGAACGTCAAAACTTACAGTAAAATTGAATTGATTCTAGTCGCCCCTTCCAAAAGGTAGTTTTCGTATGGAGAAGAATGGGCAAGAAACTCCACCGTTACTCTTTTAAAATGTTTTACAAGGTTTTGTATACATAATATAATTATATGTGAAGACGATGCACCTAGAATAAAAGTCTACCCCAAAAAAATAATAAAAAGAGTTAAAAATTAAGCAATTACAGGTAAATCAATTATGTGATAGATACATGGTGCTCACATATTTACAATTTACAAATATTGGAAAAGTAGATGACCTTTCTAGAACTCTAACAAGTGTGTGAGTTACTGTAGTCACAGATTGTAAAAATCAATGTCATAAAATTTAAAAAATATATAAATTAAATTAGGAACCAGTTTGATTTTGTCTAGACACTAGATTGTCCTATGGAGCAGGACCAGCATGTTTCCAAGCATTCTTATCTTTGATATAATCCTCTAATTTGTAATATCCCTGTTTACATAGTGTACTTTTAATATGAGTTTTAAATTTTCTTTCATTTAATTGCAATATATCACAAGGTATTTTGTTGTAGCATTTAATACAGTACCCCATAAAAGATGTATGTACTTTAGATAATCTGAAAAAAGGTTGATCTAATTTATCTTTATTTCTAGTATTAAAATTATGTCTATCACTTACTTTATTAAAAAGATGTTGATTTTTTCTTACATACATAATATTTTCGTAAATGAATTGGCAAGGTACCGTCATGATATTAACCTTTTTAAATAGTTCCCTAAGAGATTCGCGGCGACGTAGATTATAAATGGCTCTAACAGCTCTCTTTTGTAAAATAAAAATGGATTCAATGTCAGCAGCCCGACCCCACAGTAAAATGCCATATGACATAATACTGTGGAAGTAACTAAAATAGACCAAACGCGCGGTTTCTACATCTGTTAACTGTCTTATCTTTCTAACAGCATAAGCGGCCGAGCTTAGCCGCCCCGCAATAGATGTTGTATGAGGTCCCCATTGTAATTTCTCGTCTAGCGTGATTCCTAGGAAAACTGTCTGATTAATAAATTCTAGTTTTTGGCCATTCAATATGAGTTCACATTCACTAATTCTAACATTCGGTAATGTAAACCGAATGCATTTGGTTTTTTTTTTCATTAAGTACTAAATTATTTACCGTAAACCAATCTTGGACCTGAAGAATAGAGTTATTCACGACGTCAAGATTTTGTGACCGTCGGTCTATTTTAAAGATCAATGATGTGTCATCTGCAAATAACACCATCTTCGGTTGATTTTGAAGTAATTGGGGTAAATCATTAATGTAAGCTAAAAAGAGGAATGGACCCAATATCGAACCCTGAGGTACGCCCATTGTCATTTCAGACCCCAATGAGTTTACGCCGTTTACTTGAACTTTCACCTTTCTATCTTTCAGGTATGATCTTAGCAAATCAAGTGCTGTTTTTCTAATTCCATAGTGCTCTAGTTTCATCAGAAGTGTCTCATGGTTTACACAATCGAACGCCTTAGAGAGGTCGCAAAAGATTCCAATGGCATCTTGTGCTTTTTCCCAGGCGTTAAAAATGTTCTTTATTAAGGTAACACCGGCGTCAGTAGTGCAACGCCCTTTAGTGAAACCGTACTGATGTTCATGAAAGATGGAATTTTTATTAAAGTGACGTAACATTTGATTGAGCATCAACTTTTCAAACACTTTACTGAGAACTGGCAGAATTGACACAGGTCTATAATTGTTGGGTTCTTTACTATCACCGGATTTGAACAAACTTCTCTTTAGATATCATGACATCATTAGTACCTACCTAATTTGTAATTATTTAGTGGGAGAGAAACAACTCTAGATGTTACATAAACATCAATGTGCATAGGCAGCCAGAATGAGAGTAGCCGAGGACCCAATTACGACAACGGCGCGCACTTCGAGAGGCCTACGTCAAGCAGGAGACTGCTAGGTAGGCTGATGATGCAGTGCTATACCATATCTTTCTCTTATTAAATTCATCCTTTACAAATTGTAATACCTCCCACGCTCCTGCAGGTACCTGTAATACCTCCCACGCTCCTGCAGGTACCTGTAATACCTCCCACACTCCTGCAGGTACCTGTAATACCTCCCACGCTCCTGCAGGTACCTGTAATACCTCCCACGCTCCTGCAGGTACCTGTAATACCTCCCACGCTCCTGCAGGTACCTGTAATACCTCCCACGCTCCTGCAGGTACCTGTAATACCTCCCACGCTCCTGCAGGTACCTGTAATACCTCCCACGCCCTGCAGGTACCTGGCCGCCGACATGCAGCTGTACGCGGCCGGCCTGGCGCTGACGCTGGCGCTGTGGCGCTGGCGGCGCGCGGCCGTGGCCGTGCTGGGCGGGCTGCTGCTCGGCTCGGTCGCTTTGCTGTTCGGGCTCGCGTACTCCTGGAACCTCGTGCCCACCTACGTTATGCATCGGCCTGAGTGAGTCCATGAGGGTTCTTGACTTATATTCCATGGAAGAAGTACGGCCTAAGGCACTGATTTGATAAAGTATGGTCGATCAATTGAGGTGTGTGACAATTGCGTATAATAGGATAATCAATTTATGCTCTCGCGTCATCATGTATTATCTTCCCAAGAGTCCAGTTGCAATTTTCAAATTGAAAGCTACTCACAAATGCTGTAGAGCCATAAAAAAGTCTTGACAATGTCCTCCTCGTTGCAGGTCGGTGCGGTTAGCGTACCACGAGGAGACCTCTTTCAACGTGCTGTACCAGTCGCCGCTGGGCAACGTGCCGGGCGCGCTGGCGGGACTGCTGCTGGCGCACCTGCACCACCTGCTGCTGGACATGGAGCTGCAGCTGCCGCGCTACAAGGTACGTACATAGTGCCACGAGGAGTTCTCGTACAAGGTGCGTAGTCTACTGCTGGACATGGCCCTGTCACAAAGTGCACCACAACACCTGATTCTAAACCTTCCATATTCAGACTGACCCGGCCGCCTTTTAATAGTCGTCGGTCGATCTAACTAGCTGGAATTCCACGTTACGCACGCCAATCTCTACTCGAGGACTCTTCGGCGCCGTCAGCCCTTCGACAAACATGGCCGGCCCTGTGGCACTTCAGGCTTGCTAACGCCAGCTATGCCACTAACACCTGTAACATAAACCATGCCAGCCTACTTGAGCAAGACCAATGTAACTATAGTTTGTTGCATTGTTGCATCGAGCGCAAAGTGAGTTATTAATGCACGAGAGTTATATTGGTGTCCGAGTGCATGGGCACTAAATTAACACGAGTGCATTAATTACTCACTTTAGCAAGGTGCATAATCTACTTTTCTTTCAACTACCAATCTACCTATCATGATAAAATATACCTACTCAAAATAAAAACTCAAGTTAATGAAAATAAAGTTTTCTTAAGCTTTTAAATATTTATCCCGCGACTTTTGCGGCAAAAGGTTATTAACAATTTCATTTGCAGCTGTTTTTATACTTTCTGGAGTTGCATTCATATCGCTATCGCTATTTCCATTTTTAAATATTTCTTGCTAAATATGAAGTATCAAAGTTTTACAATGGTACAAAATGCGCGCGATTTGTTTTCTTTTTTTCACCGAGTCGGTTTTATTCAGCCGATTTTTATTTTCAGCCAGTATCTTTTTGATCTAATGCATACATTTATTAAATGGGAGACATTAAACCTCTGTGGTAAATTTATTTACGCCTAAAATCCGTAAATTTAACAAAAATCGTAAATTTAATTGAAGCCTTTTATACTGTTAAAGATTATATTGAGGATAAAAAGGCTTGAGATTGAGCTGCTTCCAATTTCTGCATTTTGAGTGTTTTTGTTTTTTTTTATAATATACACATTGACATTAATATTTTTTTTAAACTATGACATTTGCTTACTTTGTTAAGTATTACATTATTTTAATTATTGTGAATGTGAAGACGATGTGGATCATTTATTTTATTAATTTTATATTTATTTTTCATTATTCTCTCCATGATCTGGCAGTTCGAGTAATTTATGTGGCCTACCCAAATGTCCTTTCCTTGGTATTGTTCGTCGAATCGTTGAGCTCCTTAAGTCTTGAGTTGAGCTGCACGATTTCTGACAAATGCTCTCCAGGACAGGTCCTATCAATCTGTGTGGTTCTTTCCTCAAAAGACCATCTCAGACATCGACCTACATGGTCTTCATATAACCTGACCAAGATTATGTCTGGAATTTAAAAGAGACTATAATAATAATAATCATAAATTTAAAACAATTTTTCTGGCGGAAGAAAATCAACAGTCAATTACATAAAACAATTATAGAGTAGAGATAGACAAACAATATACACCATTGAACCTTATCGATGATAGCAATATTGAGATTGAGACAGTAGATAGAGCGAGACATATAGAAGAGATACACTGGAAGTGGAGGCAAAAGGAACTACATGGAAGACATCCCAACGATTTACACCAAACATACATAGATAAAGAGGCTTCTAACAAATGGCTAGAGTTAAGTGAACTATTCCCTGAAACAGAAGGGTTTATGTTAGCCATTCAAGATCAAGTCATTAATACGAAAAATTATAGAAAATACATAATAAAAGATAGTACAGTAGGAAATGACTTATGCAGAAAATGTCACAGCAAACCTGAAACAATACAACATATCACAGGAGCTTGTATCACTCTAACCCAAAACGACTATACGCATAGACATAATCAACTTGCTAATAATATCATGCACCAAAAACTCGCAACTAAACTTAAACTCATGCAGGATCCCTACACACCATATTACAAGTACACGCCTAGAGCTGTATTAACCAATTCTACAAAATATACTATGACCGCACTATAATTACAGACCACACCATATTATAACAACAGACCTGATATAACATTAGTTGATAAAGTAAACAAACACACATTTATAATAGATATAGCAGTCCCAAATACTAATAACATTCAAAAAACTATCACAGAAAAAATCAGGAAGTATACAGAATTACAAGAGGAAATTACCAAAGTTTGGAAAATGAATAGAGTCACTATAGTCCCAATAGTAATATTAACAACAGGTGTTATCCCGAAACAAATATTCAATAGTTTTAATGCACTAAATCTATCTAAATACACATACATAACACTACAAAAAGCTACCATATTAAACACTTGCCGCATAGTAAGAAAATTTTTACAACTAGACTTGGACAATAATTTCACTGCAGTACAGAGCAATTTACGTTCCTAAAATAATAACTAGAATCTCACCTTGGTTCACACCCGTGAGATTCTGAAAATACCAGGTACTAACCTGAGAAAATTAAATTTAAAAACCATAATAATAATAATAATTTTATTTTCAGGCAACTAAGGCCCATAGATAAAATACACAAAATAATCTTATACAATAATAAACTAATACATATTTAAAAAAAAAAACTTAAAACTATGATAATACACGTGACGTTGTTGCGCGATTTTTTCACTAAAAATAAGTTCAAGTACACATTTAATATGACGAGTAGGCGATATTGTGCTGTTTTTGGTTGCATGAATTCGTCAATAACGCATCCAGAGATAACTTTTTTTACATTACCTGGAAACTCTGAAAGGTAAGACTATTTTACTTACTAGTAGGTAGGTACATAATGTGTGTCTTTTTAATGGATAAGTATTTCCTTTTATCTCCCGAAAAAAGATGTCTGGATTAATAAATAAAGTGATTAAAGTAAAGGAAAGTGGTAGACACGAGTGAAATAAGTAGTTATAGGCGGTTCATGAATCATTAAACGGTAGGTACACTCGGCAATGTTAATTAGTTTACATCACGCAAACATCGGTAACTGTCAGTATTATTGTGTGCGTATACGTATGACACATTCACGGTTAGAGATAAAATAAACGGGTTCACAGTGAAGGAATTAGACCCAACATTTTAGACTAAAGTAACATAGTTCCCTTAGCTAGTTGGTGTAAGCGCCTGCGATAGCTACTGATGTAAGCTCCTTGACGTGAGTTCGATCCCTGCTAAGGAATTTTGTTTTGCTGTTTTTTACTTTTTGTTTTTTATTAAATTAATTTTGTGGCCAATAAAATCACTCAAGCAAAAAAGTAGAAAGGTAAATTAAATAAAAGCATTAAATTAATTAGATTTTTTATTATGTAAACAATAAACATATTATTATTTGGTATTGGTTGGAATGAGCGAGCTTAACGCTTACTTACAAATGATCCCACTCGTTTCTTCCAATTATGTTCCTTCCTTACAATGGTTGTTTTAAGGTTCAATTCGGAGTGGGCTGTATGTTAGCAAAAAAAACTTGTGTGACCGATACAATGATTTCACATATTCTATAGCTATTCATACTAGACGTTCGAATGAGTAAAACACTGTTGTTTATCAGATTTTTTGACAAAGACTAAGTTTTTTGTTGGTTATGGATGGACGTAAATAATTTGTCAAAGTAGGTAGGTAGGTATATAAATTGAATCAAAGTAATATTAGAGGTGAAGTGAATTAACATGTTAGATAGTAAGAAATTATGACAACTTCTAAGTGCATAACAATAACATCACTTCACCAGACTTTAAATAATACGAGTATTTCTACCAGCTCACCGGGACCCATCGAAGACATCCAGCCCCAATACCCCACAGTAATTCGGCCACTAGTCCTACAAGGCAGAAGGTTACATTCCTTATACCTTTCTCCACCTTTCCTCCACAATATTTTACGCCCATCCTTATCCGACTTAAACGATTTTTCGTCGCTAAAAATCACCACATTGTTCTCCCAATCAGAATTGAGGTATGACCTAGTAAACTGTAGTCGGTTTTGTCGGTGCGCAGTGGACAGTAAAATCTTCCGCGCTGGCTTACTACAACGTAAACCAGCTGCATGAAGATGATTTCTCACAGTTTGTAAGCACACATTGTGTGCTGTTGCTGTTACGCGGGTGGACAAGAAGGGATCAGCCTTGTGCCTTGCTACGATGTCGTGGTGTCGAGCCGATGAATTTGCCTTTGGTTTTAGCCCACGTCGAAGATGTTCTACGTCTCCAGAATCCTCATATCGGCGGAACCATAACTGCACGGTTCTCCTCTGTAGATACAAACAAAACAGTATTTAATATACTTATAGTAATAGCTATTATTAAATAAATCTATAGACTATATTTGTTATATTTATATACTACTATATATAATATACTTTATTTACTTATATATATACCTAATTAATATTACTTATATTATATACAATACATATGTATACCAGTTAAAATAATAAGTTACATAATATGTCTTAAATACACACTTACATTAGTAAATATAGGTAATAATCTATTTTTGTTTACGTTATTCGAAGGCTTTTATTTAATCCGTCTAAAGGCCCGGGCCTTAGTGAGACAAAAATTGGCTAGACCAAGTTAATTCTATCATAATCATCTTATGATAAAAAAAAATAATACATTTTATGATAATATTATATTATTATTAAAGTATGGTAGGTATTGCAGATAAGTTACATTAATTTATTCCTAGGTAAACATTGAAAGGTGAGTTAGTTAAGTTGAAGTAGGTATAATATCAACGTAATATGTTACTCACCGATATCATTAAGCGCTTTGCAATTTCACTTATAGATAATATGTTTTGCTCATGCAAAACAACAATTTCTGTCTTTTTCAACATTGATAAATGTTGCATGGTTGGATCCACAGAAATAAATCCGCACACAAATATGAGTAGGTAGTAATCAATAAACTCAGTAATGCAAATACTCGTAGATTGACAACTAAGAATGCTATTTTTTTATAAATTAAGGTGTTTGAAAACAATTTTTTAAAATTGTGGGTAGTTATTTTTTAAACAGTCAAAATAAAATAGCCTGAGAGTTCCGTGGTCGTCTCAAACGTAGCAAACTTCATTACTCGTCCATGAACGGGATCGAATCGTTATAAATTCAACTTTAAGCAATGTTTTAACATATAATGAATACAAAAAGACATATTCGCTGCACCCAAGGTTTGAACTTACGACTTCTCGTTCCCTGACCAAAGACTATAGCCATTGTGCCAAGGATACTATAGTAATATCATGCGAAATATTATATCTCATTAAGAAACATAAATGAATGATTACTATAATTATATTGGTATATGGTAATTGGTATGCCATACGAACACTAATAAAAACATAGCTCGCTCGTATTATTTAGTGTGTGTGCGCATAACTATGACTTCACCCACACATATAAAATGTAAACTAATTAGATGGGTCGACTGTACGCTGGTGTTAAAACCTCGGGGCATGTGTGTTTTGTTAGTTTGTATAATTCAAAGTAAAGACGTGGTTTTTATTATTAATAATAGTTGTTTATTGTACTGTGTGTATGAATAATACTAGAAAAAAATTGGTTGTCTGTAAAGTCGATTTACGGACGATAGTTTAACGTGACAACATCATAACAAAACATTAATGAAATGATTGCATACTTTTATGAATAAAATTTAATTATTTTTATTGAATTATTAATATTTTGTATGAATACAAAGAAGGAGTGAAATGAAATCTACAATTTAATTGCTAAATTTGCTTTTATTTGCACTCATTAATTTAAATATGTTTATTACTTCAATGAACAGATTATTTTAATTATAATGTTTGTATTATACATGTTTGCTATTTAACTTCTTCCAATCTGTGTTATTCTGTTAAGGATAGGACGATGATAGGAAAGATTAAAAAAACATTCATATACAAATTTTGAATTTTATTTGTAGTTCTTGAACGTTTGATTTAACTATAATAATAATAATAATTTAACATAATTTGTTTAAAAATACACATGAACAAGTTTTCATAGAAATAAACTGTAATCAGATTAATGTTAAATAAATGGATAATTCGAAATGACGAATTATTTTATTATTTACACACAGTAAAATACAATAACAAAACTAAATAGAAACACAAAGTAGGCAAATGTAATTAAAATGTTGGAGGCGGGCAGCCCTATCGCATGTTTACGTACCGCGCGGCTGTAGGCATTTATTTCAAGGTTATGGCCGAGATACAATACTGTATGTCTTTATACTGTGACCTAGTTGCATGGCGTCATTACACATACCCACCACTACTACGATACGCTACACATACATAGCTGCATGGCGTCTGTTCACGCACACAAGGTGTGAATGTTAGTCTGCGTCAGGGGACGCGCGGAGGGCGCGGCGCGGGTCTACACTTCGACAGCAGGCTGGCTGCCGCCGCCCTTGACATCATTATTTATGAATGAAAAACTTTTGTAATGACAAGTTTCTCCAGGAACCTACCATTTGATATATTATAGATCTTTTCTCTACGATTCCGTCTAATCTTTGTGCAATATTATGCTACCACTATCTTTACTCTACCTAGCAACCGTAACGCACGTCATTCCTGAAGTTATTACCTACTACAGTAACTTACCTACCTACCTACCTAGGCAATCTGATACGAACATAATATACCTATTTAGTTGTCGAGCTAGGGAAAACAATCTCTGTTATATTCTGCCTATAAAGTAACGCAAGATTTTACTAAATAAAATCATACCACGGTGTGGGGCACCCAACACCTAGGACTAAACTAAGGGTCACTTTCACCGCTGCGACTGGTTAGGCGCGGTTGTGCAAGCCAACTATGGAGTAAAAGCTGTGATAACCTGGACTCGTACATAATGCCTACTTATTATGAGATAGGTACCTAGACATCGCTACTAGGGTATCCACGAACAACTCGTACAAAATGGAGAACATCGTAAGTAGATCGTAAAACAGCGCGCGGAGATAAGTTACCATATCTTAAAATACACTCTACCAACACGACCAAGCACAATAGTAAGAACATTGCCGAATGAACTGTCATCAGTCATCACAAACAATAAATAGCATACACTTTCCATATAGCTCTTCTTTCTTTTAACTATGATTTCACTATTTAATATTAGGTTGTAGTTCGTCATGATTGCAAGATGTCAGCTGAATACCATTTTGACAAGTTAAAGTGTGTAATTGTACTTACTTGTAAACAATATACAATGCCATCTATCTTCAAGTAAGTACCTACTTAAACTCAGTAATTGACGAATGCGGTTAGATAATCGTAGAGGTGGATCTAAATAATACACAATGCTATCAAAAACATAACTTGTAAAAAAAAACCAAGTTCTTCTACCGCAAAAAGTTGTGAGATCCATGTAATACCAAGTCGGTTAATTTGTTCAATCCCTACTTAAGGGACCTTCTGTCTTAAGTTATTACGTAATTAGCTAACCTAACAACCTCTTATAGTGACCTGGTTTTTTTTACAAGTTATGTTCTTGATGGTATCTCACTGTTTTTTGAAGATAGTCCTACTGTTTTTCCTTTCCGGTACCTTCTACTTCTTGAATATCAACAACGGATTTTCTTAAAGCCCACACTCTGTCTTATGAGCTTTTGTTATTTTTGTAGGTAGTCTTCCTCTTTTTTTCTTTTCCGGTACTACTTCTTGAGCTTCAACTACAATTTTTCTCAAAGCCCACTCCCTGTCTCTTTAGGTTTTTCTCGGAGGCTTTGATGTTACAATTTTTGTCAAGTCTGAACGGTAAATGCTTCTTAGTCTATTGTATTCACAAATTGAGGATTCCCTGCGCTTTAATACTTCCAAAGTCGACATTAATTAGATGTAAGTCGCCCAGACTTGTAACTCTCGAAAAGTAAGCTTGACCGGATGTGAATACTGCAGAACCGATATCCATAGTGCATTATTTAGACTTAGGCCCTGACATTTGTGTATGGTTATAGCATAGGCTATACATATGGGAAACTGATCGCGATGAACATAAACTCTCACACTCAATTCAATATAACTTATGAAAAGAAAACAAAAAACATTTGCCCTAACTTTATATTTAGTGACTGGGCAACTAGAGGTATTCAGGAGTTAATGCAGTTTATGAGTAGGTCTTTTTGAATACTAACAGACTCATCACCCCATATCCGGCATTTCGCTTCAAATAGGTCCACAAAGTTTTCTGCAGTGGTTGTGGCAGGGTTAAACTTGTCGCACTTGAAGTGTTTTACAATGTTTTGTTTTGATGTAGAAGGAGCTGCGTTATCATCGTTGTTTGTCGCGCTGCTGTTTGATGAGGGACATGCTTGTTGTTGTTGCTGTTATACGAGTTGTTGTAGAAGGACTGTTAGTACCTTTTGTTGTTCCTGTTGTGCGGTCAGGAAAGCCGCGAATTGTTCAGTATTCATGTTGTTTGGTTACTGACAACACAATTTTCCTCGTTGCCAATAAAATAAAGTTATTTGTTTAACATTTAGATGTATTTTATTGCAAAACTATATAAGACAGATGTCAGGTGAAAATCAAACATATTTTGTTTTAAGACAACAACTGGAAAATCAATGATAATAAAGGAGTTTGTAACAATTATCATCCGGTAGGCACATGTCAGTCACACCTTGGTCCGGTCGCTCCCATGCTCTGTAGACCCACCTTTCATCGCTTTGGAAGGTGCGATTTAGAGTGTACCGTTCCACCCGACGCTTATACCTACGAATACGGTTTGCCCATGCATACACTTTCTGCTTCCAGAACAGCCACCAGCGCCTTATTTCTGTTATGCATGGGCAAACGAGGTAAGCGTGGTCTAAGTTCGGGTGTCATGAACCGATATTCTCTGATCGCACCCTCCAAAGTATTCCTCATCTCCTCACTGCACTGGATACTTACGTTAGTAACCATGTCATTACTCACGTCGTTTTCGCCAATAAATGGTGTGGTAGACTGTGGTGGTGCCACAGCCTGCGACGGCGTAGCAATGACATGGCTACTCTGCATTTCAGTCCGCAAGCGATCAAGCACGGTGTCATCCAACATACGATTACGCTGGATGACTCGTACCTGATCCGACAGTCGTTGTGCCGATACGTTGACAGCCGGCTCAAGCGCCTGAAACAGAGAGAGCATCCGAACACGGTAAAAAAAAATAAAAAATAATTATTATTATTATAGTTAAATCAAACGTTCAAGAACTATAAATAAAATTCAAAAATTGTATATTAATGTTTTTTAATCAGAATTTCGATTTAGCAAACATGATTTTAAAAAATATTTAGAAATTTTAATATCAAGTTGAACTGCCTAACCGATGCGCAAGGGAATATACTATTTTATGGAGCCAATTGAACATTCCAATTGAACAATCACTTTCATTCAATTAATTTCTTTAAACAAGTAATTTTTTTTAAATATACAAATCATGAATTAAATTAATTAATAATTTTATTCATAAAAGTATGCAATTTCATTAATGTTTTGTTATGACGTTGTCACGTTAAACTATCGTCCGTAAACCGACTTTACAGACAACCCATTTTTTTGTAATATTTAGGGCCACACTCGTCAAACGTCAGTTAAAGTTAATCCTTATTATGTAAAATTGTTATTTCTCGTTCACTATAAATCAGAAAATTACAATAATCAAGCTTAACAGAGGATTAACTTGAACGTAACATAATGTACGGCACTCTCTGCCGCACTCAAAGTTTTTTTAAATTAATAAATTACTTTACCCATTTTTTTTCTATAGAATTAGATTTATATAAAGATTTTTTAAATTAAAGATTATTTGAATTTTTATACAATTCTACGTCGCGCGCGGTACCGAGCGGACGTGACATGCGTGTCTAATTAAGTGCAGCCGGTTGATTCTGTAAAAATATCACCGTGAAAACTTAGGTGAAGTGAGTTTGTTTTTGCTAGGAATTGACACTATTGACAGCTCACTCCACGCTCACTTCACCTAAGTTTTCACGGTGAGATGGTTACAGAATCGCACTGCTGGATGAGTTCCTCTAACGTAGTGAAATGTGCGAGCTGCAATGTCGTGATTAACGAAGTGTTAGCTTTCGTGTGTAATAAACTGGACATAATGGACGAGGAAAGCCTAAGTCGGATATGTATTAGTGCTTTCTCGGATAGTTATATTGTAGAAGCAAAAAACCTACTATTTGATGCGATAACAACAACTTCCAAACTTAAGATTACAAGGAAGAAAGATGGAAAAAAGATACGTGAGATCGAGGATATCATTAGCTTATTACAAAGTAACCCATCCTAATGACCGGCCAGTTTTCGTTGCAAAAGATTTGCAAAAATTACCACCCGTACTATTTGATCATGTGGACGTGACAAAACTGCTTAAAGATTTAACAAAGATGAGAAGTGAAATTGAAGAAACTAAGTCGCAATATGCATCTGCTCTCAACTTGAACCGATCAAGCGTGACATAGCAATTTGAAAAAGTTGACGAGTAATAAAAGCCCATGTTATTCGTATGTAAACACAAAGCGAGGAGCTGGAACTCATATGATGGACAGTTGTGATTATGATAGCGGGCCGATGGGATTGCGACATATTCCTGTTACTAGCAAACATACATCGGATCAAAGATCTAAAAGTGAAACTTTTTTATCGCCTACCCGCTATAACTCATCACTCAACAATATTAGCTGATCAAACATGAATAGCACGAAGACTAATGAGCATAATCGGAAAGAGTGCGATACCGGTTTAGGCTCACAGCTGTGCAGCGTCAACAACACCGAGTCATAGTATAAAGAACCGAGTCATCGCAAAAAAGTGATAAAAACAACATTGCGAGGTGCCCGGGACACACGGCCGCAGAGATCGTCCAATCGACTTCTCAACCTAAAACGGTTGCTCAGATTGTAAGTGAAGGGGAGTGGACCTTGGTACAAAAACAGAAAAAGAAAACGAGAAATCGCTTTGTGGGAAATATTGCAAAAGCAGTTATAGAACCCACAGGCAAATTTAAGGCTGTAGATGAAAAAATTGTCTTGTAAATCTCTAATGTGGATAAACAGGTGACACAGAGTGATATCACAGGATATGTTAACGAAAAAGCCAAAATACGTGTGGATATTGAGAAAATGATAATGAAGGTGCCCAAAAGTTATAATGCATACAAGATTTCTGTTCCAAAACATAAGTAGGTATCATATATTGATGAATGATGATTTTTAGCCTGAAGGTATATCATATCGTAAATTTATTGACTTCACTAAAAAGAAAACACACAGAGAAGATACTCTGAGAGTGAATCTTACACACAAATTTAAATGGATAATACGACCCTAATAACATTCAATAATAAATGTATTAAAAGATCTGTTGACTGTGTGAGGCGTCTGTGTGTAGCGGCTGACGTTATCACGTTGCAAGAAACTTTGCTTTTGCCACATGATATCGCCTTTCTTGGACAAATAGATGATGATTTTGCTTTTACTGGCAATTCGGCAGTCGACACCTCAGCGGGAGTGCTACGTGGGAGGCCTTATGGAGGAGTGGCTTTGTTGTGGAGGAAGAGCCTATTTCCGTCTGTCACGGTAGTTAGTTGTAACAACGTTCGCCTTGTGGCTATTAAGATAGTGTCGCAGAATCGTTCCATACTAATTTTCTCGGTGTATATGCCTACGGACTCAAACGATAACGTAACTGTGTTTACAGATTGTCTTAGTGAAATTAGTGCGATAGTAGAAAGTAATAATGTGCAATCAGTGATCATACTCGGCGATTTTAACGCTCACCCAGGCGAGCTATTCGGTAGTGAACTGCCTGGACTTACTGCCGAAAGGTACGTACACTTTCGTGAGTGACGCGCACGGTTGCCACTAGCTCGACCACTGTGTAGTGACAGAGGCCGCGAGGCGTCTGCTCGTTAGTGCAACTGTGTTGTATGATACGTATTGGTCGGATCACATGCCTATACAATTACAGTGTAATTTTAATATGATAAGACCTACAATTGTGACACCCAATCTGAGTAAAAACTTTGTGATATGGGGTGAACGGAATGCTAGTCAAATAAGTCAATACAAAGGAATATGTCATACAGTTAAGGGAAATCGATTTTCCATTAGAATTTAGAGAATGTGGTAACGAGTGTTGTGACGATTCCAATCACAAAGTCATATTGGACAATATGTATAAAAACATTGTATGTATACTTACAGAGGCTGCCCAAGGTCTCAGTAATGTGGATGCGGGAGGGGGTAGAGACGATGATATAGGTAAAAAGAACAAACATGTTGTCGGTTGGACTGTGACGCCACGCCATACACTATGTACTCACACACTTTACTACGTACTCGTGCAATTACGTGATTAATGTTAGTAGAATAACCACAACCCCATCAAAGTCATCGACTCGACAGATTGCCCGGCTTGCTTTTCAAGTATGGAGTATGTCTCGTAAACCGACTTCTGGTTCTGTGTTTGAACATAAATATGTATGTCGCATCCGGTCATGCATTTGACTATTCGGAACGCTAGCGCCACCCGGCGGCGCTAGACAGAGTCTAGCCTGAGTTCGTGGGGGTTAGAAAACAGCTCGACAGAACCACATACTGAGACATTGGATGCGCCTACATGCCACTGTGGGGTATTAATGAATAGTTTGTGTTGTTTTTCTGATAGATGTAAGTACTAACACTAGTAATAAGTTATAATATTGTTTACTAACACGCTGGATCACTGTAGTCCGAAAATAAAGAATACTATTTTTATTATTATACCCGTACTGACTGATACAATTTTCGTAAGTTAAATAAAACGTGGTTTGTGTGTATACCTGCGATATCACAGTAAGACCCAAAAGTTAATAATAATAATTATTTATTTCTCTCACAATGTTTTTGTAGCACTTTATAGTTTTGAACTATGTATATAAATTCACATTAGAGCTGGTGCCTGAAGTAGGTTTTAGAAAAAACCTGTATTTACAGGTCACCAGGACCCACATAGTGGCATCATACAATTACACAGGCAGGCAACATGTGATTCTATTAACCAAACCATTAAGCAATTAAAACCAAAAAAAAACATAATAGAAAAGAAACAATTTGAATAACACAACAAAAGCAGTCGAAGGGTGTGTGGAGAATGTGTAGATGAAAGGTGGTGAATCTATGGGTGAACGGTGGTTAATGAGAAGGTGAATGGTGGTGAGAGTTTAACTTTGGAAATATTTGAATACAAGTATTATTTGATCGAGTGGAGCAATTTCTCTGTGTCATCATAGGAAAGAGTTTTCAAGAAGTCAGTTACCCTTTGCTTACAATTGGATCTGTGAAGTGAATAAATATTTTGACACGTGTTTGTTGTAATCCCCTATAGTCTGTTTTTTAATCTCGTAGACTAAATTGACACATGCAAATGTCAAATTTACAAATAATGTTGCCAGCTCTTTTGTGCAGTGTTGTACCTACGATACCGGTTTGTTGAATCGTAACTTTTTATCTATAATAGACGAATTTAAATTTCATTCAAAGTCTTATATTTAAAATTCACGTACGTACACACGGCTGCACGACGTGCTACAAACTGCCAGGGAAATCTGACCACGCAACGCCATGCGTAATCCGACCATTTAAAAAAATCCAAGATTGGCTAAAATCAAAAAATATTTCATATGACGAGACAATGTTAAAGCCCGAATTAAATGAAATTGCCCGAAAGCACAAAAACGCCCAGGAAAGGTATGTTGTCGACGAGATGGCTGCTGAACGGGGTGTCACTATTTTGCGACTGCCCCATTACACATTACATTGCCACTGCGAGCTATACCCGATTGAGTTGGTCTGGGCTCAAGTAAAGGGGCATGTCGCTAAAAATAGTAAAACATTCAAAATGAATGAAGTACGAAACCTTTTTGAAGAAGGGCTTCGTCAAGTGACCCCGCAGCGATGGAAAGACTGTGTAGTCCATGTAATTAAAATTGAAGATCAAATGTGTCATCTGGGCCATATAACCGACGACATTACTGATAGGTTTATCATAGAAGTAGATGGCGATTCTGATGATTCAGAATATTCCTCAGACATGGAGTCATTATCTGAATCAGATTAACGCGAATACCTGTAATTAAGTTATGTAATTAAAAATATATGTTTTACATTATTAATTTTATATTATTACGTTTTAAATAAGTACCTACACATTATTTCAGGATAACTTATTGTAAAAAACGATACTTGATTTTATTAACGCTAAGTTTCGGTTGTACCACATCACTATTTAAGAATTGCAATAAACTGACAACACTCGTAATGTCAGTTTAGTCTACGAGATTAAAAAACAGACTTTAGGTAACAATAAAACTGGTGGGACCGACTTAAACGGAAAAAAATGTTGTACTGCATACAGTACCTACCCTTTCGTCGTTTATCTTTTATTAGATCCAAATTATAAACAAGCTGAGTGCTTTTTGAGGACTGTATGCAGGACGAATGTTTGTCTAATAGACAGTACATCCCACTTTTTGTATAAGTCGACCGTGGGAAATCGGAAGGGAAGACCCGCAGCAATCTTAAGGCGACGCATTGATAAACAATAATTCAAAACCGGGCACGCGCGCCTGATGAATGTAAATGAAAGGCCGTGGGATACAGTTGAAACAGGTTTTATTTTAACCCAAATGAACAGGGGAAACAATATTTTTAAATACTTAACAAAAAGCACTTGTTTTCATTACTTGTAAAAGGCGGAGAGAGAGTGCACAGACAAGAGACAAACTTATGTCAAACGACCATAGATAAAAAAATTATTTTCATATTTCTTGTGTTGTCATCAACACCGTCCCTCAACACAAGAACCTACAGTTAAACATCTTAGTTTTTACAAGATAACGACAATTGTTTTACTCTATACTTATGTACTGTGCTCACTTTCGTTTATTTAATTTAAACTTAAACAATCTAAACTTAGAATTCAAACAAAAAAATTTTAATGTTATACAAATTATATTAATTTTAAGTACCTATTCCCTTAATTTAACAAATGTAGGGCCTGACAAAGGTTTGGTTAGCAAGTCAGCTATTTGTTCTGATGTTCCTATATAATTTAACATTATTGTACTATCTACGATTTCTTCACGAATAAAGTGGTGTTTAATGTCAATATGTTTCATTCTTTTGTGCAAAACTGGATTTTTAGCTACTTTAATGGAACTTTGGTTATCTTCATATATTAATACAGAATCAATATCAATTGAAAAATCACTTAAAAGTTGTTTGAGCCAACAAGCTTCCGCAGTAGCCATGCTGAGTGCCATGTACTCTGCTTCAGTTGAAGACAGGGCTACAGAGGGCTGCTTTCTTGTACACCATGAAACAGGACAACCAAATACTTTAAAAACTAATCCAGCTGTTGACCGTCTGTCAACTAAATCACCTCCCCAGTCAGAATCTACATAGCCAACAATGATAGCATCATTAGTATTATTTCTTTCTAAGACTAAACTTAAATCCAATGTGCCCTTAATATATCTGAGAATTCTTTTTAACATATTCCACAACTCTTCACTAGCACATTTTTGAAAGCGACTTAATATTGAAACACTTGCACATAAATCAGGTCTACTTCCTAATACTGCATACAATAAACAACCAATTAATTGTCTGCATCTTGTCTCTAACTCTTGACTATCTGACTTTTCTCTTTTAAGACTATCGGTTTTAAAGGGCATTGTCCATTTTCTATAGGACTTTGGCCACTCATAAACAAACAGTTCAGCTATAGTATGTGATTGATTTAATAGCTCATATCAGTAAGAATGAGTCTATAAACCTAGTTTTGTATCAAGATGTATATTTAGATATTTTTTTTTTACATTTAATTGATCCGTATCCGAATCCGTAGGTGTGCCAGGTTCAACGTAAATACAAGGTTTGGGGTTCATAGAAGTGCCAGGGTCGTCAAGAAGGGAAGAATCGGAATGCATTTTAACAAAAAAACCAAAGTAGTCGTTAAAAACTCACAAAAACAACACTCACGATGCAAAGAAACAAAGCGAATGTTATCTGTCATTTTGACAAATTGACACAATATTTTTAAGCACCGTGTTGCCATAAAAAAAAACAATACTATATCGATCCATTCGAAATCGATTAAAATGTTATAAGTTCTCCAGAAATAATGTATAAAACGTCAGTTTATCATTTTTTTATGTCCTAAATCGTTTATTAGCATTTTTACTTATGTGATTTAACGAAAACTATGTTAAATACAGTGGAGAGATTGCACTGTATTTTAAATCGATTTGAATTTGTTGTTTTAACGTGTTTTAGTTTGGCAACACCGAACCAAATCCAAAGTCGGAACCTGTGTAGATCAAATAAGATACTAAAAAAAAAAATAGATTTTTTACAGTGCTGATTGATACAAAGTTATTTGCATCAGATAATTACTAAAATATAATTTCAAATAATGGTAAATTACTTTTTTGCATAGCATCGTGTTTAAAAATGGCCAAGTCTGGACAATGCCCTTTTGAATCCATGGGTGTAGCAATGCTTTTACAGTCTGACATGTTATATTTTTGTAAAATGTGTTTTAGGAATGCTTTCTGATTAATTTTTAAGACGCCATTAATTACATCCTGCTTGATAGAGATACCTAAAAAGTAATTTGCCAAACCCAAGTCTTTCATACAAAAATTTTTCTTTAACAATTCTTTTGTATTATTTACACATTCAATATCCGTCCCTGCAAGTAATAAGTCATCGACATATAGTAATAAATAGACCATCTGTCCATTATATTGTTTTACATAAAGACCATAATCTGTTTTACATTGTTTGAAACCTTCAGACAACATGACTGAGTTAAATTTGTCATTCCAGTTTTTGGGCGAGCTCTTTAACCCATACAATGATTTTTTAAGTTTACATATCATATCACCATTAGAACATCCCTCTGGTAATGACAAATATATCTCATCTTTAATATCACCATGAAGAAAGGCACTTTTGACATCCATTTGGTGTATTGAAATACCTTTCTGATTACATATTGCCAATAGAGTACGGACAGTTGGAAGTTTAGCTACTGGTGCAAATAAATCATCATCAATAAAATCAGTTTGTTGAAAGCCCCTAGCCACGACCCTAGCTTTGTAACTAGTAATATTACCTTGATCATCAAGTTTTCTTTTATATACCCATTTGCTTTCAATAACTTTACAATCTACTGGTTTTGGCACTAACTCCCATGTATTGTTTTGAATTAAACTATCTATCTCCTCGTCCATAGCTCTTTTCCAATTTATTTTTTCAGTACTTTTCATGGCTTCTTCATATGTTTTAGGATTATCTTCAATATAACTTAATAATCTGTACTGTAATACTTGTGCCATTCAGGCTGCCTAATCTGGTTTCTAGGTCTTAATCTTCTTATTTGTTCTTCCTGAGCTTGAACTTCAGTATTAGTATCATGAAACTCTTCTTCAGAATCATTATTTGACTCAACACTTGGAATATTACTTAAGTTTTGGCTTGACACTTCATCAATAACTGGTACCTCACTCTGTATTGACCTATCCATAGCATTTTCATCTTGTGCAACACCATCAACATCATTTATTTCTTTCAATGGTTTTTCATTATCATTTTCTACTAAGATTTCTATTTCACTATCAGCTATCCTATTTTTATGGTTACCTACTAACATTATCTTTAATAAAAACTACATCTCTTTTAATTTCTATTTTGTTTTCCTCCTTGTAATAAATCCTATAACCTTTAGTTTCCTCGCCATAGCCAACAAAATATCCCTTCTTTCCTTTTGAGTCCAATTTTCTTCTTTTCTCTTTAGGCACATGACAGACTACTAGACTACCAAATTTATGTAAACTATTTATATCGAACTTCCTACCAAACCAACATTCATACGGTGTTTTATCAGTATTTTTATTTTTAACGTAAGTTCTATTTAGAGTATGTACTGCAGTGCTAACAGCCTCAGCCCATAAACTTTTATCTAGGTTAGACTGAATCAACATTGTTCTAGCGGCTTCTATAATAGTTCTCATTTCCCTTTCAACCTTGCCATTTTGTTCCGGTGTATAGACTACTGTAGTTTGGTGTTGTATACCTTTATTATTTAAAAATAACTCTAATGTTTTATTCAAAAATGCTGTGCCATTATCTGTCCTTAAAACCTTTACTTTATTATTAGTTGTAACTTCAGCATGATTAATGAAGTCTTTTATTTTACTTGGCACTTCGGATTTATGTTCCATAAAATAAACTTTCCTGTACTTAGAGAAATCATCTTTAATAACCAATATGTATCTTGAGCCACCAACAGAGGGCACTTCCAACGGTCCGCACACATCAGCATGTAAGATCTCACAACACATGTTTGTTTTAGTTATACTCTGAGGAAAAGGTAAGCGATGACATTTTCCTTCTATACATGCAACACATGAATCATCAGAATCAATGAATTCTATGTTATTGTTTTTTAGCACTGACCGACAGTAATCATAGTTTTGGTGAGCCAATTTCTCATGCCAATCCTTAAGGGTGTTACTTTTAACCCGAGTGGTTACATTTACATTGTATGGAGAGTCAAAGATAAACTGCATTACATAGAACTGATCTACACATTTACCAACTGAACACACTACATTATTTTTAATAAATTCACATTTTTGACCTTTAATACTAAACATGTAACCATTTTTCACAGCTTTAATAACAGAGAATAAATTTACCTTGAGTTCAGGAAAATAAAGTACGCTGTTTAGTGAAGACACAACATATTCATTACCGTCATAAGCATTCAGGAGTATTTGTCCAATACCTTCAACTTTTAATTTCCTTCCATCTCCGACTATGACATATCTATTGGAATTGATACCTGAAAAGTTACTAAAAAGAGATTGATTATGGGTCATGTGGTCACTTGCACCACTGTCCACTATCCATTCATCTTTGCCGGAATATGTCCAATAAAAGCACTTGAAATGTAAGCATTTCCTTTGGTATCCTTTGTGCTATTTTCTTTATTTTCCCTTGAATTATTGTATTTATTTTCTTTCCAATTATTTCCTTTATTTTCTTTTGAGCCGTTTCCTTTTTCTCTGTTCTTCTTAAAGTAACATTGTTCTATTGTATGTCCAGCCTTTTTGCAGTAAGTACATGTATTGTTATAATAATAATAATAAAGCTCATTTTATTCCATATTTTTCTTTACAAAAACGTTTTTACAAATTAATAGTTTTAAATTTTATTTGGATATGGATCCCTTTTGGGTAAAAGCCTCCTCCATCCCGTGCCAATTTTCCCTGTTTTGGGCCGACTCCATCCAGCTCGGACCAGCTACTTCAACGATGTCGTCCGCCCATCTCTTGCGTGGTCTGCCCCTGTTCCTCTTGCCTCTCGGTCCAGACCACTTCGTTGTTTCAATTGCCCACCTCTGATCTCTACATCTCGAAATATGACCTGCCCATTTCCATTTCAGTTGTAAAGCGTGCTGGAGGGCGTCTGTTATTTTTGTTCTTTTTCTTATCTCTTCGTTTCGGATTTTCTGTATTCTCCTGAGTTTTAATATGCTCCTTTCCATGGAATGTTGGCATGATAAGATTTTATTTTTTATTTTGTTAGTATATGTCCATGTTTGGCTTCCATATGTCATACTTGGTAGAATACAGGTGTCCATTATCATTTTTTTGAACTTCATGTGATAGTCCCCTTTTAGGACTTCCTTTTGTGACCAAAATTTTCTCCAAGTGCAGTTGATCCTTCTATCCACTTCATTTTCGTTATTTCTTGTATCAAATGATATTTGTTTTCCAAGGTAGATATATTCCTTTACGTATTCAATGTGGTTTCCCGACACGTGTATTTCTTCTTCTGTATGGTTCGTCATGATCTTTGTTTTGCTTGCGTTCATGTGTAACCCCACTTTTTTACTTTTTGTGTCCTGATTTTGCATCATTTGTTCAAGCTCAGTTGCTGATTCCGCGAAGAGGATGATATCGTCAGCAAATCTGAGGTGGCTTAGATATTGATCTTGCACTCTGAGTCCTTTATTTCTCCAGTTAATTTCTTGAAATATTCCTTCCAACACAGCTATGAATAGTTTCGGTGACATGGGATCTCCCTGTCTGACTCCCTTTCCTATTACTATCTCTTCTCCTTTAGTTTCTAATCTTACTCTACTTTTGCTTTGTGAGTAGATGTTCTTTATGATATTAATATAAGTTCTGTTTATTCCGCAACAGGCAAGTGCTTTCCAGATCGAGGTGTGTGTTATACTGTCAAATGCCTTTGAGTAGTCAATAAAGGCTACATAAAGAGGTCGATTATATTCTATATATTTTTCAAGTATTTGGTCTAATGTGTGTATATGATCAATAGTGGAAAAACCTTGGCGGAAACCAGCTTGTTCTCTTGGCTGATTGTTGTCTATTCTTGATGTTATCCGGCTCAGTAATATAGAGGAAAAAAGTTTGTAAATGCTCGACAGTAAACTTATTGGTCTGTAGTTTGCAATGTCTGCTGGATTGCCTTTTTTGTAGAGAAGTATTATGTCAGAGACACACCACTGCTTAGGAGCTTTTCCTGTATCGAGTGCCATGTTGAAAACTTTTGCTAAATATGGTATTAAAACTGGGGCTCCTATTTTTACTGCTTCGTTGCTTATGTTATCTGGCCCAGGACTTTTGTCAGGTTTTAACTTTTTTATATGCCTTAATATTTCTTCGTTGTTTATTGATTCTATTTCTTGCTCGTTTTTTTCGGGAATTATTAGCTCTTTATCGCAAGGGTCTTCTGATGGTTTCCTATATAGCTCCTTGTAGAATTCAGTTGCATGTTCTATAATGTCCTTACTTGTTTTCGTTTCATAATTTTCTTTTTTAAGTTCTTGAATCCAGTCTTTATGTGTGTTTAGTTCTTTGTTTGCCCGCTTGGAGCTTCTGTAGCAATTTAAGTTTTTCTCTATTATTCTTTGCCTGTGGTTGTTGTAATCCTCTTTTATGGCCTTCTTTGTTGTTTTGAAAAGGTTTTTTAGCTCTTGCTTTGTATCTTTACTTTTGTTTTTAGTTGAGATCAGTTCTGTACGTCTTCTTATTAATTTTAATGTTGATTCACTTAGTATTCTTGAACCCTCTCTTTCGTTGGTTTCCTGTTTTATTTTCAAGCTGGTCGTAATTATGTTCTCTAACTTGTCGTAATAGGTTTGTACCTCGTTAGTATGTTCTGGGAGCTGTTTGGTATTTTCTTTCAAGTTTTCTAGGTATGCTTGTTTTTCACTGTCTGTTTTAAGTGTTTTTGGAAGGGTCTTAAATGTTCTTCTGCTCAGTTTAGGAGACTTCATTGATAGTGTTGCTCTTATTAATCTATGGTCTGATGGGAATTGTACATTTTTGAGTATTTCTACGTTTGTTATTCTTTTAGGTTTGTTGCACAGAATAAAATCTATCTCGTTCTTTGTTTTTTGATTTTTTGATCTGGGGCCATCCAAGTCCATCTTTGGCTTTGTTTCTTTTTAAAGTAGGTGTTCATTATGGCTAATTTATTTTCGCTGGCATATTGAATCAGCCTTTTGCCTCTTTCATTTCGTTTTCCATATCCATAACTTCCCATTACGAAGCTTTCATATTTCCTTGGTTGTCCAATCTTGGCATTAAAGTCTCCTATTACTAGTACTGTTTTATCTTGGATTTGGTGGGCTGCTCTCAGGTCGTCGTAGAACTTATTAATTTCATCGTCATCTGCCTTCTCAGTGGGAGCGTAAGCTTGTATTATAGATAATAGTTCGTCTTCAAATTTCAATTTCAAGACAGCTACTCGTTCTGATATTCCTATATAGTTGATTATATTTTGTTTATAGGCCTTCTTAACCAGAAATCCCACTCCATATAGCCCTTTTGTTTCTCCTGTATAACATAGTAGGTACATAGTCTTGATGTTTTTCAATTTTGCAACCGAGCTTCCTCACTTCGCTTAGGCCTAGTATGTCGAAATTAATTTTCTTAATAGCTTCTGTTAGTTCTAGTAATCTTACTGCTGATGACAGTGACCTTACGTTGTAGGTGCAAATTTTTAGCTGTTGATTTATTTTTGATGGCGGGTGAGGGTGTTGGTATGTATTGTTATATCTACAGATAATCTTTTTGTGACCAATTTTACCACATTTATGACACTTAATATTTTTCACAGATAAGGCAACAGGTTCCTCCATTTCTTTCATGCGTTCTTCCTCAATGAGTAACCTTGCTTGCAAGTCATTTAATGTTTGGAACTCTTGAGGAACACTTTCCCACGCCGAGATAAAATGTTTGTATTGAGGTGGTAGTGTCAATACTATCTTTGTAATAATCATCTTGTCAGAGATAGATTCGCCTAGCTGTTTTAGTTGATTTGCCATTTGTTCTACTGTACTAAATAACTTGGCTATATTACCTTCTTCATATTTATATTTCATGAATCTTTCTTGCATCAGATGAACGCTCATTGAGCTTTTAAGTTCGTATTGCTCGATAATTTTTGCCACATTTCTGCCGCCGAGCAACATGTTACTAAATGTTGCATGACGTTTTCTGTTACTCTCGACACGATATGTGTTTGTGCTTTAGCATCTTGTTGCTCCCATTCATTTGTTTTTAAGCCGGCATCATTTTTCTTTACCGACCCGTCGACGACCCCTAACAGGCCGAGACCGTTTAACAAAATCTTGGTCTGAAATTTCCATAACAACCAATTTTCACCTCCAGTAAGCTTCACTACTGTAATTCCAGTGATATTTACCGGTACCCCAGAAGCCGAACCAGCACTTTGAAAATCCATGATGGCTTCGCCTCGCTCTGAGTTTTATTTTTGCAACTATGAACTGTATCCACGTTAATCTTCGTATCAAGAGGGTCTGGGCCCATAACCTGATGAATGCGTAGACAGAGAAATGTAAATGAAAGGCCGTGGGATACAGTTCAAACAGGTTTTATTTTAACCCAAATGAACAGGGGAAACAATATTTTTAAATACTTAACAAAAAGCACTTGTTTTCATTACTTGTACTTCTTCTTCTTCTCTTCGTTTAATGGCTTTCATTACTTGTAAAAGGCGGAGAGAGAGTGCACAGACAAGAGACAAACTTATGTCAAACGACCATAGATAAAAAAATTATTTTCATATTTCTTGTGTTGTCATCAACAGCGCCCCGCAACCCGCTCACACCCCGATAAGTAACGTAAGTATTGCGAGACGCGATGCCGCACAGTGAGCTGAAATTCGTGTTTCATAGACATTCAAATCCTTTTGGCACGTTGTGCTCTTTCCGCCTCAATCAAGTGCGTTTTAGACGCACCTCCCCAGGAGACTATGCAGTAGTCAATTAGCGACTGACACAAGGCATAGTAGGCCATCTTGATGGTACGAAGGTCGGCTACATGCCTGGAAGAAAGTGGCCGCCTTTCTGTGACAGACGGGAAACGTGGAAGCCGCGGCGCGGGCAAGCCACCTTCGCCGGCCGCGGTTATGATTTTATTAGTGTTCTTTCTTTCATGACAATTTCGGGCAATTTAGTCTACTTAATACTTTGCGAGATTTTGGTACAACTTCATGACATGTCCCATTCTTGCTTTTTCATTTCGTTGATTGACCATTTTACAAGTTACCTTTGAACATAATCCGTTGACCATTTTACAAGTAAATTTTGAACATAATTATATCTAGGTACCTATCTACACATATTATTCCTTTTGTGCTTTATATTATACGTAAACAGGTACCTACCTGTTTCAGTGTACCTACACTGATTCATTCACTGCAAATGTAACTTTGTAATCCTATATATTTATATGGGATTACAAAGTTATTTATGCAGTTGGTACATATCTAGAAAAGTGGACCGAAATTGAAAAATATTTTAGTTTTTCCATGATCTAAATACTAAACACTATTTGTGTTCTAAATTTGAAGCTTCTATGTCTGCTAGAAGTGCCTTAGATTTTTGATGATCAGTCAGCAGTCAGTGAGTGACAAAATTAAAAAACTTTGACTAGGTATAGCTATAATTCTTAAACTACTAGTTCAAATTGAATGAAATTTAAAATAATTATATCGTATTTATACAATGCCTGCTTGGTTACTCAAAATGTAGGCTTCTAGTTTTATCCACAACGAAATTATAGGGGGGTTGAAAATGGCCTGAACTGTTTCGAGAAAAGTGTCGTGCCTTGCCGCTTTTTGCTCGACTTGGCAGGGGCACTGCCGTGGCACACCATCTATATTTAGCGGGCGTGATGAACTCTGACGGGCTGCGGTCTGATGGGCCAGCGGTCAGTGATTTGATTGGCTGATGGGCAAGCGGTCAGTGATTTGATTGGCTGTTTCCATTACAGTCAGCCAACCACGGCGGCCATCGTTAGTTTGACAATATATTGCAGTTGTCTTGTTCACAGAACATATTGTATACCTACTCTAAAGTATTATAAGGAGGTCTGGTGGCGTGAAACCGACTGTTCACGATGTGTTGTGTTACAGATATTCGGATGGATCTCAGTGGCGTCGGTGCCGGCGGCGGTGTGGTGGGTGGGCGCGTCGCCGCTGGCGCTGGGGCGCGGGCCGCCGGGCCGCCTGCCGGCCGCCGCGCTGGCTGCCATCGAGCGGCCGGTCTTCTCCTTCTTCGTTGCTATGGCGCTCCTCGGAGCCATGAATGGAGTGCCGTGTCAGTTACATTTTATGTCCATAATCGCCAATTACTAACCCATACTAACTAATATTATAAACACGAAAGCACCTTCTGTCGGTCTGTTACCTCTTTACGCGTTGACGGCTGATCAGATTTCGATAAAATTTGCCAAACAAGTAGACCATGACCTGGGTTAGGACGTAGGATATTTATCCCGATACTTCGTATAGGTACGATTCCATGGGATAATTTCCATCGTCCATCGGGTGAAACCGCGGTCAAATGCTAGTTGTTCTAGGTAAATCACACAATTGACACAACAACACCTAGCTGTCGTCGTGAAGTTAAATTAAATAGCTGGATGTCCTTCTGACAGAATTGTGTCCATAATCATCGAGTGGTAACCTCCGAACCACGCACCGTGCTCGACTGGTCGTCGAGTCGGCTTCCTATCTGATTGTACAGTCAGCTGCAGAGAAAAAGTACCATACCAAGACTTAAAGATTATCGCACCGAGCACGCTCGTGCCCGCGTGTCACGTGAGCCTTGAGCAGCTCCCTCCCCCGCCGCCGCACGGTGGGCTGGAATCGTCAAGTAGGGACTTAAGGATTCAAATGAGTATTTTTGAATTTTATGTACTAATACAAATATTTCTTGTTATTTGTATTTTTTTTATACCTAGTATTTTTCGAGTTATAGACCCCTAAACTTTGTATGAAATATTAATCGGTTTTTGGTTTAATCTGACATGTTTTAATATTGTACTAAGTAGCAGAAATATGAGAAATATAGGGTGAATTTCCCAAATGACTTATTTTTTTGTCTTCGGTGAAATTAGTATTTGAAAAAAGGAATATTGTTCTGAATTTTTTTTTTTAATATTCAATAGTTAGTTATTGGGTTGTGGCAAAAATATAATTTGCCTAGGACTATTACAATGGTAAAAAATAAATACATAAACCTCTATTTTTTTCAAATCGGTGCTGTCCCTCTACTTTTTTTACAAACAAAAAAGCTTATACACTAATAAAAATAAGTAACTTAAGTATATAACTTATTCTATTTCATAGAATATTAGTTTTGTTATTAATATACAGCATATTTTATTACATAATTAACGATTATTATTACTGAGAGGCATAAACGTACTTGTCCTGCAAAATGTTCTCACATCGCTGGATAAAAGTAATTTAAACCTAACTTTACATCGACCAGTCTGACAGGGTCCCCACCCCTATTTTATTTCCCTCGTTAGTGTGTACTAGTACGCAGTCAGGATGGACGTGTGTCAAATTCCTGCATATTCCCGCCAATAACATAAGTACGCCATTTCAGTAGCTCCCGGACAATTATTTTATATTATCGGTGGTTGCATTTTTCTAGTGTAATGAGTAGTTTTATTATTGTTGTTTGGTTCTAACAGAGGTAGTAAGTGAATTAGCTTCATTGACTGTTATTGAATTTATCCTAGATATTATGCATTTTTTGTAATTTTCTAAAAAGTGTGTTATTTCTCACGTCGCTGTTCTCATATCGCTGTAATCGGTGGTCTTTATTGCCATCGATGTGATAATTTACACCGAAATGATAAGAAAAAATCAATCGGTGTCTTATATCTAACATCGGTGTTTTGATTCATGATCAACGCACAGTTTTGTCACATCGGTGGATTGCTTTATCATATCGGTAGATCATTTTATCATCTCGGTGAGTCGTTTTATCATATCGGTAGATCCCGTGTCATTTCGTTAATTATACAAAGAAACAATGGAACATACAAACATACATACAAACACATACATTATATACATACATATATACCTATATACAAACATTCATACATACATACATATTTACCTACATAGACTGCCAAAATCATTACCACGATACCACTGAGTAGTAGATGTATAAATGTATCATTAGGAGAGGTCTGTATTCGGTAATGTACGTCTATAGGCTGAGATGATGATGGTGAGGTGGAGCAATTGAACGCATTAAAGGTTTCTCTAGAAAATATTTTTTAGTTAAAAAAATAGTAAGTAAGTACATAATAAATAGATAAAAAGAAAACATCATAATAGCTTAATTTTGTTTAAGAATGTCGAGGCCAAAACTAAATGAGGAGGAGAAAAAATTTGCTGGAAAAGTATAAGAAAAGCTAAAATCAAAAGCGATCCTGTGTTAAGAGAGGAGCATTTAAGAAAAGATAGAGGTAGATATAGATATAGAGATACCTACTAACTATTTCCTTTTTGATGTTCAAAGGTGGATAGTTTATCATATCGCTGTATATGTACATAATTTCGGTGGATAAACTTATCATATCGGTGTACAGAAAAAATTATCGGTGCCGGTTTGTCATATCGGTGGAAACCAGAATTCAAATTGAATTTTCTCCTTAGTCTTAAATGATACGTTGATGATATTAAATTTTTTAATACCCTAAAGATTACAAAAAACCTGAATAATATACAAAAAAATATAAATAAAAAAGTTCAGCGATATGATAAAAAAAATGGCATTTGTTGAAATTCACCCTATAGCAAAAAATCAAATTATTGGTAAACATTCTACACCACCCTTATGACGTCATTTAGCGTTTTGTGCAAAATATTGCTATAATCTGCATAGGAGATGGCAAAATGCTCATAGCAAAGAGGAATTGTTTAGCAACAATAATAGCGAATGGTTATCATCGGAAATAAACTGGCCTGATTTCATTGTAAGTGCATTTGATAGAAACCAAGACTCTGTTCCTAGTACATCAAGTGAACATGAATCTCCAGCAAAAGTGTCCACTGCCACGTCAACGAATGTAAGTCCAAGAAAACCATTTTGTGAATTAGGACCTAAACAAAAAAAGAGACGTACAGCACATATTCATAAAACTATGACTCCAGAGAAAGTATCTCATGCATATATTATGAAATTACGAGAGGATGGTAATCAAGGAATAGCTGAAATCCTCGAAAACCTACTTAAAAATCCACAGGATGTGCAAAAAGCCAAAAATAGTCTTTTAGGTAAAAATGAAAAACCTAACTTTACTCCAGATGAAGCTTTGGGACTTGTTTTGTCCCTTAAATTAACAAAGTGGCAATACAATACTTTAAGATAAAGTATCAACGAGAAAAATGTCGACATGTTCCCTTCCTACTACAAGGTGCAAAATGCATAACAAGAATGCTACCCGCCAAAGGATGATATCACCTTAACAGATATAACTAGAATAAAATTGCAGTCTCTATTAGATATAACCGCCAAAAGGATATTCAAAGCAATCAATATTGATAGCACAGACTGTAAGGAGGTGACAATGATAAGCAAATGGGGAATGGATGGTGCCTCGAATGAAGCAAACTATAAGCAAAAAATGACAACGGATGACAAAGAGGACAGTGCTTCGACAGATGATTCAAGTATTTTTATGGGTAGTTTAGTACCAATAAAAATTGTTTCCGAGGACCAAATTATCTGGGAAAACGACTCACCAAATTCAGCATATTGGTGTCGTCCAATATTTTTCAAGTTTGAAAAAGATAATAAATCAACGATTTTAAGAGAGAAAACCGAACTTGAAAGGGATAAATGAATTGAAGGAAACAGAAATTGGAAAAAAATAAAAGTCTCACATTCATTATTGCTTACCATGATAGATGGTAAAGCAACATCAAACCTCTGTGAAACTTCAGCTCAACATATGTAAAGCTGTTCCTACAGAAATGAATAACTTGTCTTTGTTATTGACTAAAAACATTGATACCGACTTGTACAAATATGATTTATCATCGCTACATATATGGATACGTTTTATGGAATGCATTCTTCACATAGCCTATAGACTGGATTTCAAAACATGGGTTGCAAAAGGTGAAAACAAAGTTTTGATGGAAAATAGAAAAAAAAGCATTCAGGAAGCTTTTAAAAATCAAACAGGCCTTTTAGATGTTGTAAAGCAAGGACATGGAACTACTAATGACGGGAATACCGCTCGAAGATTTTTCACAAATACAGAGATTGCTGCTGCAATTACTGGTGTCGATGAAAACTTAATAAAACGGTTTTCAATCATTTTAGAAACAATATCTTCAAGTCATAAAATTGACACAGTGAAGTTTAAAGAATATACGGAAGCCACCATAAAATTATACGTAGATTTATATGAGTGGTATCACATGCGAGGGCATGTGATACCACTCATATAAATCTACGTATAATTCAGTGTGCATAAAGTTCTTGTTCATGGAGCAGCTATCATTGAAAACTTGGGATTAATTCCGATTGGAAAGTTATCGGAAGAAGCGGCTGAATCTATCAAGACTTTAGGCGATATCGCCAATAAGAAAATTTTGCAGAAGAGCTAATAATGAGTGAATGAATGCTAATATTTTGAATAATTTAATAATTAGTTCAGATCCTTATATATCATGCTTCTGTTATCTCCAACATTTGAAGATGATGAGTGAGAAAATAATATTGTAATTGTGGAAAATTTTGAGAACGAATCTGAATCAGAATCTGATGAAATTGTCTAAGTGATAATTTTGTGAGTGCGTGTGTGAGTAAGAGGGTGCGTATGAGTGGATTAGGCCTCCAGGAGACACCACTGATAAAAAAAAACGCGCTTAGTTCTTTACCTCAAGGGTGGTGTGGAAAAGGGAATGAAAAACAATTTTCTCCGAAATCGAAGAAAATCGAAGCAAGTGATATATCGGATAATTTGCCTAAAAAATAGCACAATCGAATACCGAAAGCCGTTTTTTGAGAACTCTTGAGAATTAAAAGTTATTCATATAAAATCAAATTTCTCCATACAAAAATAAATTCTAATCGTTATAACTTTAAAAATATTAGGTACATACAAAAATCGTAGAAGAAATATGTCTTGTATTTAGTGGTAGATCGCAAAGACGTTATTATTTTTTAAAAAATTGCTCATCAATTTTCGTGAATCCCTAAGTCCATGAAAGCTTGATTTCAGTCCACCGCCGCACCCATCTCTGCCCGCGTGCATCCACCGATCCACCTCAATTAATATTTGCAAGTTTTTAATAATTTTATATGGTATTTTATCGGCTTCCTTCTGGCCGAACTGTATAGATACCAAGAATAACTTACAAAAAGACACTGCGTGTGATTAAGATACAAACCAGCTTCACCAGGCGCCAGCCGATCAACTAGACTGGCTCAATTATCAACCTCAACGAAAATTGGAATAGCATTACTCCTTTTATCGAACAAGGTTATTAACGGTCTAATCTTCTAGATATTAAGGTTTAAATTTCAACTTCCGTGTTATACTAGCACCTTACCGTCTTGTTTTACAAAATGCAATACGCAACTCCTCAATTAACTAAAACATAAGGTTTGTAAATTGGCATAGATTTCTTGTTTGGTTGAATAGAATGTGTTGATTCCGATTGTTGCACTACCCTCATTTTACTTCAGAAACTTAACTGCTGTATGAACTGCGAGTTAAGGTTGAATTTAGTATACTTCTTCGCCTTATTTACTAAACTGTCATTGAGGGTATTTTTACTTTTCAAATGGTTTCATTTTCGTGCCGATTCGCTTGTGTGTAATTATCTTCATCGTAATATTATCCAATTTATTAAGTTTTTGACCAGTTGATTCTATTAATCGATGGTATGGTTCGATTAACAACTTTATTGAAGGCTAAAATTGTTGTTCTGTGGGAAAAGGAACAAAACAGAAATAAAATAGCACGAGATATAAGCATAACGGTAAGATTTACGTTATTCTTACACATATACCTATTTATTGTTGCAATCATGTTGCATTATTACTTACAAGTTGGATTTTTTTCTATGTATTTCTAATATTATTATTTTCATTACAGAGAAAAACAGTTCGTAGATGGATACAAAGTTATCAAGCGACGGGTGATGTGAAATGTGATCATCAAATCTCTCGCCCGATTGCTTACACTAATGAATCGGAGCGACAACGTAATATTGTGAAAGTTCACTCAGTGGCACCCTTCAAAACTATGCGTTCAAGTGCTGACTTCAAGAAGTGGTAGACAGTGACGGCCATCCTATCCGTTATGAATAGACAACTCGGCAGATTGACTGTGTAACTTATTTGATAAAATTACATTGGAACATATGAGCAAGTGTTAATAATTCCCAATATCATTACATAATCAGTGGGATCATTATCTCGTAATTAATCAAAAATGAACAACCTTTATTATTATCAATCCAGTTACTCTTGTTTACAAGTAGTCTATTAATGTGTTAACGATTCATATCTAACCTCACATATTTTTCTAATGTTGTGTTAAATAAGAGTTAAAAGAAAATGTGATAAAAGAGAAAGATGTAGGTATATTGCTATAAGTACTGTTATAGTTTAGCATGTTAGTTCTTCCTCTGTAATTCACAGGCACAAATGACAACATTTCATTTTTTAACCAGGCTTTTTTCCGATAAGATCATACAGAGTATAAAAAATGTATGTTTTCACAGCTTTAAATAAATAAATATTATTGTAGTTATGTTTCTAGAAATACCTATAAACGAACCGTTATCTAATGTTAAACGTTCTAAACCAAACTAGGGTACCTATCTATTTTGTGTTTAGTTAATATTCTAAGTAAATAACCCCAATTTAACACAGAAATCTGTATATTCAACCAGGAAGTGGATTCCATGAAGTCCTAGAAATGTAATAAAAAAAATAAAAAAAATTTGTTTATGCAAAATGCCTAGCTTTTATTAAAAACCTCCATTTGATTTTTTAATAATAATTAACGAAAAACTAAACTAACTACTAAAGAAACTAAAAAATAATAAAGGTATATAAATTAAATTAAAAAAAGTCTTCTCACCCGCGGATTGAACTCGAGACCATCGTATTGCTATGTCGCTGTGTTAACCACTAGACCAACACGCCACTTACGTTACATTGCAAAAAACTTAAATAGGTTCGATGTCATTACCAAGGGGTCTATGAAGCGAAGTGTACAAGCTTCCTGCTTGAGTTAGCGCAAGATTCGACGGACGGGCGGGCGTCTTTCAGTTATGTGGCGCTGACGATTGCGTAACCCACACATTTAACAGTTTCTATGCTGTTTATGATAGGTACCTAATAAAATAGACGTTCTATTCAATAATAATATTTACCTAATATGGACGTAGAAACATCCTGTTCCTGACTTTTGCTCAGACACATGTACCAGGGTGAACCAAAAAGTTCTTAGAAATGCATAGGTATATATAAAACCTATTTGGGGGAAGTTCGATATTCAAATTAAAGAGTGACAATCACACAATATTTATGCAAACTGTCACTTGTTTTTGTCAGTTCGTTCACACGTAATAAATTGTTTTGTGCAACGAGTTGCTAAAAATACAAAATTATGGATAAAGTGAGTTACGTGCGGTGATAAAATATTTAAGTTTGAAAAAAATGTCTACAAAGGAATTTTTTTCGGACATTCAGCAGACATTAGGGGGGATAATGCTATAGGTACCCTATTCTACGGTTGCGTACTGGGTGGCTGAATTTAAAAGAGGTGGATCAAGCTGTAAAGATGATCCGCGTTCTGGGCGGCCTTCAACCTCCGTTACGGAAGAAAGTGTCAAAAAGGTTGAGAATCTGGTTTTGGAAGACAGAAGAATAACTATAAAATATAAAACATATAGCTGAGATCCTAAAGATATCATTTGGTAGCGTTCAATCCATTTTAATTGATTCACTGGGTTTCAAAAAAGTGTCGGCAAGATGGGTGCCACGAATGTTAACCGACGAAAACAAAAAGCGACGTTTGGAAATTTCTAAGCGTAGGTAATCTCGAAATGTTCCAGCGTGATTCGGATAACTTTTGCCGTCGCCTTGTCACCATGGATGAAACGTGGGTCCACCATTTCGATCCTGAAACTAAGAGACAAAGCATGTCTTGGAAACGACCATCCTCTCCATCCATTAAGAAATTTCGAGTTGCTCCTACCGCTGGCAAAGTTATGGCCTCAGTGTTCTGGGATAGTGAAGGAATCCTTTTAATTGATTACATGCCAAAAAGCCAGACGATTACTGGACCCTATTTTGCAAATTTAATACAGAAAGTGCGTGAAGCGATTAAAGAAAAACGTCGTGGAAAACTGTCGTTAGGCGTGTTGTTTCTTCAAGATAATGTTCCTGCTCATCGATCGGAAGTTGCGCTCAACGCAATCCGCTGTGCTGGCTTCAATCTCCTTGACCACCCACCATATTCTCCGGACTTAGCCCCCAAGTGATTTTCATTTATTCCCAAAATTAAAAGAGGAAATTCGTGGAACAAAATTTCACGATAATGACGCGGTTATGGCTGCCGTAGTTTTTCGAGAGTCAAGAAAAACAATTTTTTTCGCAAGGAATAAGGACGTTAGAAACGCGTTATTCTAAATGCATTGCATTGGAGGGAGATTATGTAGAAAAATAAAATATTTTTGTTTAAATCTTTGAATTTTTTAATATTGATTCCAAGAATTTTTTGATTCACCCTCGTATACTTACTTTCTATTATCTAATGTTTGCCTAGCGTGGAGTCGTCGCGGTTATGAATTATTTGCGCATTGCGATAGTCATTTGTTTCATAACATAACAGACCATTGCGGGCTGCGGGAGTCATCACCATCACGATACCTCTCTATACCACTTATTTGAAACATAGCGATAGTCATTTGTTTCATAAGTTCATAACAGACCATTGAGGGCTGCGGGAGTCATCACGAAACCTCTCTATACCACTCTTATTTGAAACATTGCGATAGTCATTTGTTTCATAAGTTCATAACAGACCATTGACGGCTGCGGGAGTCATCACGATACCTCTCTATACCACTTATTTGAAACCAACTAGGTACTTACCTATGTACTTCAGTAGGATCTCTTAAAATAAGGATGTATAGGTTTTTATGGTGTACATAATAAAGAGTATTCTATTCTGTTCCATTGCGGGCTGCGGGAGTCATCACGATACCTCTCTATACGAAACCAACTAGGTACTTACCTATGTACTACAGTAGGATCGCTTAAAATAAGGAGGTATAGGTACCTATTCGGTGATATAATAGTACATTATGATATAAGTGCGGTAAGTTGAAAATTACAGCCGAGGCGATATTGCTTGCCCGAGCCGTAAGCGAGGGCTAAAAGAAAGCAGAGGCTGTAATTTTCAAAGCGCACGTATGTCATACGACGTTTTATAACATATTTGCGAGGAAATAAATAAAACTCGGACTGAATTTGCATATTTGCTTGTTATCTATATGATGAAATTTTGATACGCTTGTAAATATCTATCGGTCGATTTTTCGGGCAAGAGGCTTAGAGTAGCCTTTTTCGCTGCCTCTGAGACTTCTGGCGGTGTGGAATCAATAAATTCATCATTACTTGACATTTTCAAATAAAAAAAGTACAGCGAAAAGAAAAAGCGCGCGGAATAATTTTTACTTCTTAACAGTAGGCCAATTCTACTAATTTAAAACGTTCAAAATCTAGTCGCAGTCTCATCTCGGCGACAAAGAAATGTCAAAAACTTGTCAAAATGTAGGGAAATTTGAAGTATTTTTTGACAGATTGAGACTGAGATCAGACTGTGAACGTTGTTAAAATTAGTAGAATTGCCCCTCTGATAGCGATGCGCGCATGATCGCGCTTTTTTTTTCAGGCATAGGTATTAGGTACGAAACAGCCAGTATTATTAATACAGGGGTCGAAACAGGTTCAGTGTTCAAAAATACTGATTTTACTGACCAGAAATCTAAAAAAACTGACTTTTACTGACCATCTGAACTAACTTAAAATAAAAGTTTCATGTGGAATTGAAAAAAAAATATTATTGGCCTCCACCATCCCCATAGCCAACCATCACCACCTTTTTATTATTAAAAAGTTTACAAATAGTTATCAGTTTTAATATTTGTTAATAAGCAAATGACACACATCCAAT
Organism: Luperina nickerlii; assembly: GCA_963855955.1. Taxonomy (NCBI): domain Eukaryota; kingdom Metazoa; phylum Arthropoda; class Insecta; order Lepidoptera; family Noctuidae; genus Luperina; species Luperina nickerlii. The sequence continues at coordinate 511,192 of OY979682.1, read as the reverse complement.
CATGCAAATAATATTAAAAGTTAGAAACATTAGACATTATGATTTCTTGAAGAAGTTAGTAATCAAAGCATTTTTCTTTTTATCTATAATTTTTTGTACGTTTTCTTCTTCTTTAATTTTCTCCTCGTAGTCTAGTAGTGTAGTAACAAAAAACCTCATTTTCACCATCCCTTTTTCCCCATTCAGATATAAAGTGTCCATTTTTATCTTTTTTATTAAGCCAGTCCTCATTAAATTTACATTTCCCCATATTAGTTAGTTGGTTAGTAGCCACAAACAAATCACACAGCAGTCAAATTAAATCACATACAATGCAGGTTAAAAAGCTGAAGCTGTAACAAATATGCAAAGTTAAACATACAATAATAAAATATGTATTTATTTCGAGAAAAAAAGTAGGATTGGACTTTTTTCCTCGAAATAATGATGCTACAATATTAAGTTGCCACAAGACATCATAATAGAGCATCAGCTGTTAGTTGCCCTCAAACCATCACTGGGCCCGGCTAAGAAAATTAGAAATGACTAGAAATTTGTTTTTTGTTGACACAATCTAAATGTATATTTAAAATGCTAATGTTAGGACGGGAAGACAGGGTTTTCTCTATGACCACCAACTCCAATCATCTCCCCTTTGGTCTCCTGGTGAAAGTAAGGAAGTTTGGTCGCGGTTGTGGGTGGCGAAAATGTGAAAAAGTGTTGCAACTGATGAAATTAATGGACTTGAAAGGTAAAACCCGAGCAACGCCGGGTTTGGCTGCTAGTAGGTATACTATAAGATATAATATATTTCTTAAGCAAAATCTAGAATGAAGAAGGTAGGCGTAAAAAGGAACGACACAGACAGGCAAAATTGTGTCAGTAAATAATTAATAAGGTTCCAAAAAAATATATGGAGCAATATACATAATGTGTTGATCTCAAAAAACTGACCATTTTCTCAAAAAACTGACTTTTACTGACCATGCTAAAAAAAACTGACTTTTACTGATTTTACTGACTAGTTTCGACCCCTGTTAATAAAGTAAATTAATATTTTTGTTTTTGTTACAGATATTAATGGTTGTAATTTATTGTCAAAATTAATTAAATTAAAGAATTAAATGTTTATTTATTATATTTTATCTCCCATAGTTAATTTTATTCATAAAATGTTGACATCTTTTCTGAAATAAAAACTTTTTGCTAAGATTTAAAAAAGTACCGTTCGATTTGACGGAGCATCTTGATAAACCGTGCGATTTACTTTACATTACCGCACAAGTACCTACGTAATGAGATACATTACGATATTGAAATTGGCGAAATAAGAGACCCTTTACGAGCAAATATGTTATAAAATGGACTATAATAATGCTGGTGGCGCTGATGCCAAAAGTGGATATTGCCCTTTCCCCAAAGTCTCTAGGTAGACATACAAACGACAAACTAAACTCAAACTCAAAGCATTTATTTCAATTAAACCTTGTACAGGCACTTTTGAATTGTCAAAATTAAAATAGTCCGTCAGTTAGGCAGAAAGTTGAAGCTAGTTGCCCATTCCAAAACGTAGATCTCTATGGAGAAGAACGGGCAAGAAACTCCATGGACACTCTTTTAAATCAAGATATTACAAATCGTGGGTACATTATTATTGTTGCTTCTATATGTGAGAACAATGTAAAAAAAAACACAAATGAAGAAACATTTCAAAATATAAGATTAAAAATAAGCCTTGGCAGTTAAGAGATGACCAGTCTCAACCGACGGCGCCCGTTCACGAACATGACACGTGGGTCAGCACCATCTAGCTCAACCATTTTGTAGGGAACCGAATGATCCAACACACGCGCCACCATCCTAAGTAGGCATCGGTACATAGGGTATAGATGATGACGACAACGATAGCTATCGATTCAGGATATTAACGTACTTTATTCATTGCCAACTTAATTATGAGGCCTCTACATTACCTGAAAACCCGTGAGTTTATGTTACTAGAACTATGAATAAAAACTAACAATGAACTGTTTGTTTCCAGCGGCGGTGCGCCGGTGCCTGTCGTGGCGCGGCTGGGCCGCCTGCGCGCGGCTGTCGTTCGGCGCGCTGCTGCTGCACATGCCCATCAACAAGTCGCTGGTCGCCGCCAGGCTCATGCCGTCCATGCTCGACCGCCAGTCCGCGGTAATGTACCAGGCTACCAGCCTATAGTCTGTTCCAAAACTATCTCATGAAAATGTAAACAAATGGATTAGAAAACGTAGGTACCTGTAATGCCATCAACACTTTCATCAGAAAATTTCGGAAGAGGCCATAGTTCTTTTTGAATTTCATCAGCAGCATTATACCAGTTCACTGCTGGACTTGCTAGGCCTATGCAATTGCACGCCATTCGACTCGATCCTTGGCTGCTCTTCATAATAATAATAGCCTCCAGACCGATTTCGGTCACGATGGCCAATCTCAACGGAGATTAGCCACGTACGCAGGAAATAATATAGTGCACAAGCGAGTGCGTAAATAAAGGTGCACTCTCTGTTCCTTTACTCTCATAGTCCGATGGGACGGCAATTCGGCACGACCGAGGAGATCAGGCGCAGGACCAACGGCTTTACCTGCTTTCCGAGTATTACCTAAAATGTCAACTTCCACTCCAGACTGTTACTAAGAAATTCCTAATGGAAAACCCAATAACACTTAGTCCGTCCTGGGAATGGAACCCAGGCCTCCACGCTCAGCACTCGCGCTTGCAACCACGAGACCCGAGGCAGTCGGCTGCTCTTCATACAGCTGCTGCCAGCCAGCCATCAGTTTTTGATGTTGGCGTCATGTATCGGCTGAAAAGAAACATTGTTTAGAGTAGGTACCTAGTTGTAATTCGCATGGTCGAGTGTTGTGACATGGGTGGTGTAGGGGGACCTGCGGTCGCTATTTTCTGAATACTCCATCTTGATAATCATTACTTTGAATTCCTCCAGATCCTGGAGTGGTTTGGCGTGGCCGCGGTGTCGTACATGACAGCACTGCCGCTCGCGCTGCTGGTGGAGCTGCCGGCGCAGCGCCTGCACCGCGCGCTGGCACGGCCGCGCCCGAGCGGCCCGAGCGGCCCGAGCGGCCCGAGCGGCCCGAGCGGCCCGAGCGCCCCGGCGCCGCCGCCGCCCAGCGACGACAAGCCCACCGAAAAGGCAGACTTGTGAATATCCCGCACACAGAGCACTTACGAAACGTACGAGTGCTTACGAAAAGTCCATTGAAATGAGAGGTCTTCCCATCTGCCATTTGTTGGCAGACTTCGGACGCACATTTGTGTACATAACTTAGCACTCCATTTGTTATTTCTCTGTGATTGTGTATGTCAATCTTCACGGATCTTGGGCGGTTCATTAAACTATTCTAGGCTGGACCTAGTCGTAGACAGGTATTGGTTCCAAAATTGTGGGTTCTCCCAGAACTGTAACAGCAAATTGTAACTATGTAATAATCTTTTTTCAAATTGCCCAAATCATGTAAATATTTTATTCCCTACCTAACATAATTTGACAAGAAACTAATAACTATTTTGCTCACACTGAAAACAATTTTAATTATGTAGAATAATTAATATATGAACATAGGTAGGTACTCATGTTAAAGCTAACTAAATTGACATAAACTCAAGCATTGTCAATGTGGACCAGATTTTAATAACTATTTATGTCTTGCTACTAGAAAATTGGACAACGCCGAACAGTGAACAAATAAATAAATGACGGAAAAAATCTGTAATATTTAGTGTGAACTAAGTATTGACAGAGCTTTCGTGACATCGTGACATCACACAACTTGGTAACGCCAAGCTATTATTGAACGCGAGTTAGAAACCTTTTGTAATTTATTATGTAGTTAGCCATATCCATGGCGCCTACAGGGCGACTTGTAATACATTGCTAGATGAACTAATTAACATAGATTAAGTTAGAATTGTTTACTATCCGCCTTGTTATTTACTTATGATTTTTGAGCTGCTTTATTTACTTATGACTTATAGCTAATACTTTAGGGATGATATTAGCTGAATCTGGCCCTCCTGATGCTAATAGTAGTATGTGCAGCTGGCTGGTCCACAAGGCTAAATAATGTGATAGTAGATCGTAGCGTAAGGGTTCTGCCCGTGGTGAAAGACTTAACTAGCTGTGTGTAACAAATACATGTAGGATTTTGTCTGTACTGAGCCTTAAGTGCACAAATAAACATTTTGAACCTTATGCTATTCAAAGACGAATAAGAGTTGGAAACATTGTGGGAAAAACAAGAAAAAATAGGTACTGCAGTTTCTTCTATGCCTGGCATTACAAAGTTTGATGTCAATTTGCTATAAAGCTGATACTATAAGATGAAGCTGATTCACCTTTTGTGCTCTTGAGGTGTCAAGTTCAGTTCAATAAATCTGTAACATAATAGGTATTTGTGTTATTTCATTACTACCCTTCAAATTTCTAGACAGACTATTTTTTACTAATAAATCACTACAAGTAATGGGAAATATTTGATGCTATTTTCGAGACAAAAACACTGTAAAAAAAAAATGTACTTTATAATTTCCTTAAGTTATGAACATGATAAAAAGAAAGAATTAATTTTAAAGACTTTATTCTGTTTCTTACACACCAGTCTGATCAAAAAGACTTCACACATTTACAGCATAACTTGATACATTTATCAAGATGAAGTCCCCAAACCACTGCACTTTTCTTAAGTCGAATTATTTATACTACCAAATCTATACACAGTACTGCCAATATAGTTGGCTGGCAATAGAGCCTGTAAGTTACTATGTTTACATAGTTACTTAGATAAGGTGGCACTTTCAGGCAGACACACTAAATTTTAAAAAAATTGAGGCATAATTATTAGTGTTAGTAGTCAAGAGTTAAAAGTTATTGAAGATTTGGTGGCCCTGTCCAAAAGTTATTGAAGATTATGGTGGCCCTGTCCAAAGTTATTGAAGATATGGTGGCCCTGCCCAAAAGGGCAACAAGATAGAGCATACACATATGACTTGGGACTTGTTGGGACTTACAACTAAAATAAAAGTTAAAGTAACCTACTTAGGATATATTTTACTTAGACATAATGAGATGATAAAGATGAAGACATGTTGAAAAAGTGTCAAAGGTTTAACGTCGTGATGGTCCGGAGCCGCCCTGCCAGCCTCCGCGATGCCCTCCGCCTCTACCTCCCGCCCGGCCCCGACCAGCAGCTGGAAGATTGAACATTATTCATAAATCGTCGTAAATTGGTTGGCAATTAATTATCAAATGCCTTTATGCTATAAACAGGCACTTGCAAGGCGGCAATTTAGTACATTGGACAAAACCCGAGGCCAATAACTTGTCACTTATCAACAGAAAAATGTTTGCAAAACAACGTTTTTATTGACACAACACACAAACATTAGGGCAAAATCAAACTGCTGGAGTCCATAATACTGACCTTGAGCTCGTAATATCGCACTTTTGCCGCGCCCGGCAGTCGGCTTATTCCCTTGTCGTTTGAACATAGGAGCATTTTTCAACATGTCTGGTAATATCAGGAACCTGATTTTGGAGCCCCTGATGTACACATTCTCCAGCTGGGCGACTCGTCCGTCCCTGTACGTCACGGTAACGAGTGTCATCTGACAATTCATGTTATCCTCAGCCTCAATCAGCTTTCCGCGATAAACTTCACCGGTATTCGTTTCACAAGTCACTACATGACCCTCTGCTTCGTGAAGTACTTTAATAGGAACGCCAATCGACATCTTTATAGTTTCAGTAGCACTAACTCTTGAAATAAGTAACGATTTACAAGGTTTAGTTTAGATGAAAATGGATTAAATTCCACAATATTTTATTTTCGCGAAAGTTAATCAAGCAAATAATATTGTACTTTGTAGTCACAGATAACTATATGTTTGTTTGTAGCCTTTGACTCTTTGAGCAAAACAACAAAAGACAAGTTTTTTTTTTATCGATCGTCACTACAGAAATATCTATCGTCTGTCGTCAGCTCGTCAGTCTAAAGTTCCTTTACTCTTTGGACTCTTTGTCAGTGTCACAGAAAAAGTACTCTTTTTTTTTATTTATTCATGACCCTGGATACATGTCCTTCAGTCGTAATCTTTAAAAAAAGTACTCTATCTGTGGAGTGTGGTGTCAGTGTTTACTCCGCAGACAGAGAATATTTACTCTCAATTACTCTGTCTACGGGTCAGTGTTATTCATGGACGTAATAAACTATACGTAGACAGAGAATACGGTAACCCTAAATATGTGACGTATTTTTGTTTTGTCTCTTTCTGCGACACGCTTTGCAGGCGTCTATAGTATTCTCTGTCTACGAAACTATACGTCCATGGTGTTATTTGCTTAGTGTTGCCAGTTGCCATATTTCTAATTTAGCAAGCTATTGATTGAATGATTGATTGAAAACCTCTGTGGTGGATCATTTAACCCATGGATTCGCCTCGTATAATTAATTATATATCTCTGTGAAGGTAATGGATTTAAAAATCGGTGACGTTTATAAAAACGTACTTTTTTTGAATTTGCTGATCAGTATTAAGTTGTACGTTGACTAATATATGATTCACGGCCGTAACAAATATATAAAACATACTTATTTACAGAATCATAATCATTAGAATCAGTAATACAACTTGTTATGTTAGTATAATCCCAAAAAGTCAAGATTTCATGAAATAGTAATTCTTTGGGGTTACTCGTAGTCTTAGAGAGTTGTGTTGATGACTTTAGTCACTTCAGACTAAAAGGCAACAATCTAAGTTCAGTAAAGCGCTTAAACTTCACTGAATTTAGTAGCCTAAATCCAGAAACAAATTAGAAGCGTCTGATCACACTGTCCTTATTTAGTTAAAGTGCGACGAAGTCAGACGTGTTGTGTATGAGGATGGCTCCAGTATTGTCCAGACATCAAAAAATTGACCTTTGTCTAGCCCTGGCCGTTGGCTCATTAAAAAGAAAAAGAAGAACATGGGTGAAGGAATATTTATTAAAATTTATTCATTTCGTACATTTTTATTTATGTAATTTTTGTCCCAAAGATAGAGGGCATATCTTTATACAGCTCTAAAATATTGAGCATAACTTCTATTTCGTTCGTAATTTCATAGGTACCTACGCTGCGCACCGCACTCGCACTTCACTTTTTTATTCAGACAGGAATACAAAACTATAACGTCCTCACGCACGAAGAGCCACGAGTGAAATCAGCAACTAAATGCGATTACACCTTCATAAATGCGTTTCTAAATATGTAAATGATTCAGTCAGAAACCATCCTTGCTTCTTCTTCTTGATTATTTAGGATGCCCAGCTTGCTGAATGTGATTATACTTGACTAAATTGATTTGGGGTGGTAGGGGATCTACCTCCTAGTGGTCCACCCCGGGCAGCAGCACTGTAGGCAAGCCTGTAGGCTTGCCTGTGGTACGACTGAACGATCGCACTTAGCGGTGGTAGGCTGGAGCCGGCTGGCTCGCAACCACCATCCCACTGGAGACCGGCGCCAAGCAGCTTGCTGTGTTCCGTCGGTGTGTGGGAGTGCCAGTGCCTTTGGGGGAGAAGGAGACTGTCAGTTGCTCTGTTCAGAACCGGTTTTGGTCTCTGGGCACAATTTGGATCCGAAGCACGGTGCCAGCCGTTGGCCGACCGCAGTCAGTAGGGGGCCCAAGTAGCACGCCACGTGCCAAAGACCGCCCCGCCAACTCGGGAATCCCGGTATTCACCACCGCGCCAGCCGGCGACTGGATGGGAGGACCCGGTGGTCATATCAGCGGGGGTTCGGGCGTCCCCTCAGTCTCCAAATGAGTTCCCCATCGGTTAGGTTAGCTCTAGTGTTCCACTTGGTTCACTGCGCAGCGCCTCGACAAGTCGATTTTTTTTCCCAACAACTCTATTCAAAATGACCAAAGCAAAGAAGAATATGGTTAAACAACAGCTGCACTTTCTTCCACTAAAAGTGCACCTCACTAATATCAGGGGGTTGCACTCTAATCTCGATCCGGTCCATCACCACTTTGAAACCGAGATGCCGCACCTGTTTTTTCCTGACGGAGACGAAGATAGCAACCCCGTCGGATGTGGCGTACCTCAACTACCCGGGTTACTCTCTTGAACACAAGTTCAAGAAGCAAGCGGGGGGTCTGTGTGTACGTCCGCGATGACATTTTTGTGGTCGTCGTCTCCGTTGCTTTGAGAAATCGGGTTTTTTTGCCATATGGCTGCTTGTGAACACAGGCGTGGAGAAATCTCTCTACATCGGCGTATACCGATCGCACAGCGGTGACCAGGAGACAACGGTGCACTTTAATTTCCTCGTGGAGTCGACTGACGTAGCCCAGCAACGGTACCCAACAGCGAAGCTTATTTTTCTGGGGAACTTTAACGCCCATCATAAAGAATAGTTGTTCCCGTTGAGAACGACCATGCTGGGTCAGAGGCGCGCAAGTTTGCTGTAATGCTAGATCTAACCTAGATGGTGAATGTGACTACCCGGGTACCGGATGTCGACGGCCATACTCCCAATTGCTTTGACCTTCTGCTGGCAACTGATCCGGATAGTCATTCAGTATCGATCTCAGCCCCGCTAGGAACGTCTGACCACTGTCTGGTGTAATCTATATCGACCTGCTCTCCTCCAGATAAGAGTCCTAGAGGCACAAGGCGAGTATGGCGATACAAGCCAGCAGACCTGGGATGAGATGCGGCACTTTTTTGCATCTTATCCATGGCGGCAGGTGTGCTTCATCTCGGGTCACCCCTCGTGCTGTGCTGACTGCTGGTTGCGGACGTGAATGAGGGGATAGAGTATTTTATTCCATTCTCCGACATCACGCTCGGTCACAAAACCCGGCCTTGGTATAATGCACAATGTGCCCGCGCTGAGGCCCGAAAAGAGTCTGCGTACCAAGCCTTTTTTTTTAACGTGGAGAATTGTCATGCTTTCTGCACTACCGCGGGTAGATAGTGCAGTTATGTGGGACTCTAACCCACTAAAACTCCACGGTGTCCTCCTCTGCCGCTTACGGCAGGAACACGGGCATCAGTGCTCCGCGGCGCCAAACTGCAGCCTCTGTACAGCTGCAGGGAGGCCCGCTGGGCACAGAGCGGGCGGAAAGGCTTGTGGCGGGCCTGCCCAAAAGGGGAAGAGAAGGGGTGCCAAGGCTGCCGGGGGCTCTTTACCCCCCCCCTCAGCCTAGGCTCCCTTCGGCCGACTCCCGGCCTAGGAATGGTGCGGAGGGAATGGACTGTGCCTAATGGCGCTGTACCATTTCCTCCAGGGCAACATCAACCACTCTGCCAGAGCTCAGGATTTCTTGCTCCAGAGCATGGCATCGATTCACGTGGCTGTGGTCGCCGAACCGTACTTTGTCCCCCCCAGGGATAACTGGGTGGGAGACCTGGACGGTTTGGTGGCCATCATTGGCGGGGCTCTTGCCAACCCGTCCCGAGGTCACGGCTGGGTGGCCGCCCTCGCGGACGGCATTGGCACGGTTGGGGCGTATTTTTCGCCCAACAAGAGTCTCGCCGACTTCGAGAGGTTCCTTGTCGAGTTGGGTGCCGTCGTGGGCCGACTCCACCCTCGCCCGGTGCTGTTGCTGGGGGATCTCAACGCCAAATCTGCGGCGTGGGGATCTCCAGTGACCGACGCCAGGGGCGAGGTGCTGGAGGAGTGGGCGGTCACGACTGGCTTGACCGTCCTAAATCGGGGCACGGAGCACACGTGCGTGCGGCAGCGGGGCGGTTCTATAGTGGACGTCTCGTTCGCTAGCCCCGCTGTCGCGAGCCGTGTCCGCGACTGGCATGTCGCCGCGGAGGTGGAGACGTTGTCGGATCATCGGTACATCCGTTTCGACGTCTCCGCCCAGACCGCAGGCGGCCGCGGTTTACCGGCCCCGCGTGCGGACGGTCCGCGCTGGGCGCGCAAGCGCATCGACAGGGAGCTTCTCGAGGAGGCCGCTATTGTCCAGGCCTGGTTCCGGGAGTTGGCGACAAACGGACCCAGTGACGTCGAGCAGGAGGCGCTGTGGTTCCGCGGGGCGATGACGCAAATCAGCGACGCGTCCATGCCCCGGGTCCACACACAGTCAGCAAGGTGTACTGGTGGACCGCCGAGATCGCGCAGTTGCGCGTCGCGTGCGTGGCGGTCAGGCGCCAGTACACCCGATACCAGAGGAGACGTCTTCGGGTCCCTGACGAAGAAGCCGCGCTGTATGAGGTGTACCGCGCGGCGAAGAGGACTCTGTGGCTGGCCATCGCCGAGGCGAAGTTGCGAGCCAGGGAGGAGATGTTGGAGACTCTAGACGGGGATCCATGGGGGCGCCCTTATCGCGCGGTTCGAGGGAAACTTTGAGCCGCGGTGCCCCCACTTACGGAGAGTCTCCAACCCGAGCTGCTGAAGGAGGTGGTCGCAGCCCTTTTCCCGGCGAGAGCGGAGCACACTCCGCCGCCGATGGCTTTGCCCACAGCCGCAGAGTCCACCGAAGAGAACGCCATCAGCGTCCCAGAGGTGACACAGGCAGAGATGGGGGCAACCGTGATGAGGCTCCGGGCCAAGAACGTGGCTCCGGGGCCCGACGGGATCCACGGCTGCGTGTTAGCCCTCGCTCTGAAGGAGCTTGAGCCCCAACTGAGCGGACTCTACACAGCGTGCCTTGAGCGGGGCCAGTTTCCCACTCTGTGGAAATCTGGTCGTCTGGTCCTGCTCAGGAAGGCGGGGCGTCCTGCGGACTCGCCGTCCGCGTACCGGCCCATAGTGCTGCTAGACGAGGTGGGTAAGCTGTTCGAGCGGATAATCGCTGCCCGCCTCGTCGGCCACTTGTGCGGAGAGGAACCGGATCTGGACGGCAGCCAGTTCGGCTTTCGGCACGGGCGCTCTACCATTCACGCTGTGTCGCGAGTGAAAGTCCTGGCGGAGGAAGCAGTGGCCCGGGGCGGGGTGATGTTGACGGTGTCCTTGGACATATCCAACGCCTTCAACACCCTGCCCTCGGGAGGCACTGCGGTACCTACCTCCGCCACATCGTTGGGGCTTATCTGTCGGAGAGGTGTGTCACCTACGTGGGACGTGATGGCGGAAACCAGCACCGCATGTCGTGCGGTGTTCCACAGGGCTCGGTCTTGGGCCCGCTCCTGTGGAACATCGGGTACGACTGGGTGCTGAGGGGCGAGCTCCAACCGGGCGTGGACCTTACGTGTTATGCTGACGACACGCTGGTCACTGCCCGGGGGAGCTCGCACAGGGAGGCAGCGTTGCTGGCGACGGCTGCGGTGTCACAGGTGGTGAGCCGCATACGTCGCCTGGGCCTGGAGGTGGCCCTCAACAAGTCGGAGGCCATGGTGTTCCATGGCCCCCGGCGGGAGCCGCCGCCCGGATCACACATCGTGGTCGGGGGGGCTCGGATCGCTGTCGAGTCCACCATGAAGTACCTGGGATTGGTGCTCGACAGCCGGTGGGATTTCGGCCCCCACTTCCGGCGGCTGGCGCCCAAGTCGTTGGGCGCGGCTGGGGCGCTGTCAACGCTGCTTCCCAATCTGGGGGGCCCAAGCGCCGCCTGCAGGCGGCTCTACGTGGGGATTGTGCGATCCATGGCCCTGTATGGGGCCCCGATCTGGGCGACCGACTTGACGGCCGGTAGCATCGCAGTCCTGCGAAGGCCGCAGAGAGCGATGGCCGTCAGAGTCGTCCGGGGGTATCGCACGATCTCCTACAAGGCGGCTTGCGTACTGGCTGGATCCCCGCCCTGGGACCTGGAGGCGAAAGTACTCGCGTCACTGTACCGGTGGCGCGAGGAAGCGCGGGCGCGAGGCGAGGGGCTGACCCAGCGCCATATGGAGCTGCGTCGGTCTCAGCTTCGCGAGGTCCGTGGCGGAATGGCGGGACAGGCTTTCGCGCCCTACCGCCGGCCTCGGTACCATCGAGGCGGTCCGGCCAGTACTCGAGCACTGGCTCGGGAGGAGGCACGGCTCCCTGTCGTTTCGGGTGACACAGGTGCTCTCGGGGCACGGTTGCTTCGGGAAGTACCTGTGTCGCATTAACAGGGAGCCGGACGCCCGGTGTCACCACTTTTTTTTTGTTTCCAGGGTGGAAAATCCTCATGGATGTCCGCTGCCCTGGGGCGGGCGGCGGGGACTGCCAGACTCTTACTGACTAAAAACCACCCCGGTGTTCCATCTCACACCTACGCCGGGGGATCGCGGGAACGTACGATCCTTCCGCAACCCCCGACTGGTGGTCTTAGAGGACCACATAAGTCCAAAGAATGATGATTTAATGAAACAGTTATTCTTGAGACTTACGTGGTCTTAGAGAGTTGTGTTGATGACTTTAATGATTATAATTCTGTAAACACATACTTCTTACGGCCATGATTCATATATTAATCAACGTACAACTTAATACTGACTGAAAAAAAATTGAATTTCGCGGGCTACCCTGGCGCTTTCACCTTAAGTACAAAGCCCAAACTGCGGCCAAGAAGCTGGGCATCCTAAATAGGATAAAGCGATATACGCCTGGACAGCTTTTAACCCTTTACAAAGCGCAAGTCCGATCCTGCATGGAGTACCTATTGGAGCCACCTTTGGGATGGGTGGCTCAGCGAAATACCAACTTGCCGCGCTTGACGCGGTGGAACGCAGAGCTAATTTAAAAGGCTCATTGGCGACGTAGAACTGGTGGATGCCAAGCTTCGCAGCTGGGCTCATCGCCACAAGGTTGCCTGCTTGTTGGTCTTCTACAGATTGTACTTCGGTGAGTGTGCTCAAGAACTCCACGACCTTATTCCACCGGCCATCTTCTACCTTCGGACATCCAGACGCACTGCATGCCATGACTAGGCAGCATGGTCCCTGACCCTAGCCTGTTCCACAAGGAACAAAAGTAAAAAAAAAAACCTCTGTGGTTTGTTTATTGTGTTGTGCTGATTAGTAGGTTATAGTTATCTGTGGTGTTGTGTTCAGTTGTTGTTGGTGGCATTTTTCTGTTTAAATAATAAAAAAATAGGCAAAAAATAGATTAAAAGATTTAATTTTGCGAGATGGCTGCAGAAGTGATGAAGGTCGAGTTAGAGATGGAGACTTGTTGCGTCTGCGGCGGTGGCGGCGAGCTGCTGTCGCCAGAGGAGCACGACGCGGGCGCTCCGCCCATGCAAGTGCCGCTGCGCACCATGCTAGTGCACCTCAACTCCAGCAAGGTACAATACGGTCGCATACCTACCTTATTTGTTGGTTTATCAAAACAATTTCATAACCGATATTTTATGTTAGGCGGGAACCATCAAAGTAGGGCACTAGCTAGGTATTCAACTGTTTTATCTCACAGACTACTACTTCTTAAACAAGACAAAATCACTATGATATTTTCTTACCAACAGCAACTACCCCCATGGAAAGAAGGCATGAGTATGTATCACAGAGATATGTATGTAACTCAGTGCTTTGCTGACAGGGTCCACATTCAGATTCAATATTTTGCAAACATTTAAGGCAGCTGAGTAAGCAGTTTAGTATTAATTATTTAAATTGACTGCCCTTGTACAGTAAGTGGTTAATTATATGCATTAGCAGGGTAAGTATTGTATTGCTGTGAACACACAGTACAGGCCGTACTTACATCTCTGTGTATAAGTCATGTATCAACACACAACGCACACTGGTTGGTGTCAAACGCAAATAAAAAAACAAACCATCACTTTTTTGCACAGGGTACCTAATTATGTATGATCTTGGTTACGATTGCTAAAATTTGAGCCTTTACATCAAGTACAGTCGGTGACCAATATTATCTAACCCACTTGAGTGATAGCAAATCTGAATCTTATTATGAATATTTGGATGAAAATATACAATATGGTTCAAATGCTATAGAATATTGCATCTAGCATCACAACTAAGGTCATATTTCAAAACATATTGGAAGAGTTGGGTCAGTGGGTCATCTTAGGGGCGGTTGAGTTGGTTTAATGGTCACAAAGGCAGTTCGGTATTCATGGTTGTCTGCATTCGAAACAAGGAATAACCTAAATACAGCTTTTTGTTAACAATGTTTTGTTTTTCTTCATGTTTTGTTGGTTTCAATCTTTTTTTTACCATTCTTTAACAAACAAAGTCGTGAAATGTCTTTTTAAATAGGCAGTTTGTATAGAAATGAAACAAAATCATTCATGGACACTCTTTTTAAATTATATTTTACAAAAATGTTAGTTACCTACATCATTACTTTTGATTTTAAAATTATATAATGTGAGAACGATGTAAAAAATTCAGAAAGACGTATGCGTTAATAGCGTTCAGAGTACAACAAATAATAAAATAAGCAGCTAAGTGATGATCAGCCCCAACTGACGGCGCCCGTTCACGAACATGACGCATAAATCAGCACCATTCAGCTCAACCATTTTGAAGGGAGCTTAATGATCCAACACACATGCCACCGTCAGCGAGACAATTGAGTGAGCATGACATACTATCAGCTGCCAGGGCACATTGAAGTTCTTGCTGTGCTAAATGACACACAACAATAACTAGCCTTTGAAAATATTATGTTCAATAAAACAAGCATTAGGTAACATTTGTTTTATTCTTAGCAAGCACTAGGTAGCACTGCACTCAATTTACAATGATGTAAACGTAGGGTACTTATAAATACCTTATTAGTCAAGAAGGTTTCCAAATACCTACATAATTGATACATAACATACCTTTCCCCCAAGTATGCACAACAATTATAATTATAAACCAAAAATTGTACAAAATCACTAAGTATATAAACCATCAATCTACTAGCTCTTGTAGCAATTAACATTTACTTAATGAGAATCAGAAGAAAATCGAGGAACTGATAAGTACTTAATACTAGCAGTTACAGAATGAAGTTGTTATCACTGGGCCTGGCATAAGGTGACTTGGGATACGAGCACGATTTGTGTTTTAACTTGCCACCGGCATAGCTGGCTTCTGCTCCGCAAGGTATTCCTAACATGTCAGCCCATTCTTCCGAGCTAGGTATCTGTATCACCTGCTCACTTCCTTGACTGTCCTCTATATCTCCTGTCTCTTCTTGTTCCTGGCTGTCTGTCTGGTCTTCCCTGCCATTAGCAGTATTCCTTCCTTCCTCTTCAGTAATGTCATTCACTGGTTTTTTCTTTAGTATTTGGTCAATATGCCTGTTGACAACATCTCCGTCTTCCGTTGTTACTTCGTAACTCGATGGGCCATCTTTACCCGTCACTGTGCCTGATAACCAACGTGGTCCTCTACCGTAGTTTCTGTACATCACACTTTGACCAACATTGGTATCCCTATGTTTCCTCAGACCATTGTTAACGATTTGCTGTTCAACTTGCTCATGTTGTTTATTGTAAGGCTGGATAGTATCGAGTAAAGTCCGTAGTCGTCTATTCATCAATAATTCAGCTGGACTTTTCCCTGTCCCTGCACATGGTGTCGCTCTTAATCCTAACAACATATTAGGCATCCTAATATCCCATGGTAGTTGGTCCATTTTACGTAACTTGTCTTTTACAGTTTGTACCATGCGCTCCGCTAAACCATTCGTTGCAGGGTGGTATGGCGCTGTGGTAATGTGTTTTATTTTATTGGAATCTAAGAATCGTTTCATTTCAGATGAGACAAATGGTGTGCCATTGTCAGAGACCAAAGTCTCACATAACCCATGTGTAGCAAAGATCATTCTTAGATGTTTGATAACTGTTTCTGTAGTCATATTATTAACGATGAACACCTCAGGCCATCGCGAATATGCATCGACTATAATTAAAAAAACTTTATTTTGATAAGGTCCCGCAAAGTCAATGTTTATGCGAGACCATGGTCTTGTGGGTACAACCCACTCATAGCTGGTCCTTGGTGGCATGTGTCGACCTTCGAGACATTTATTACAGTTGCCGACCATTGACTCGATATCTTCATTTAACTGCGGCCACCACACGTAGCTCCTGGCCAAAGCTTTTGTTTGTACAATACCGCTATGTGATTTATGTAACATGCGTAAAACTTCACTACGTAGTGACGGTGGCACCACTACGCGACAACCTAGAAGAATACAGCCTTCGTGTATAGAGAGCTCATTCCGATGTAACCAATATATGCGTAGCTCACCCTCCGTGACTTTCGGAGGCCAACCGCTCAAAATATGATGAATAACTCGCGAAAGTATCTTGTCCTTTTTTGAAAGACTTTCAATCTGCTGGATGTCCACAGGAAAGTCTTCAGGAGCCTCCGCCATCAATAGAATGTCACAAAGTTGTTCCTCAGGTTGTTCAGGCACTGGTTGTGGCCAGCGACTGAGACCATCTGCATTTCCTATTTGTTGGCCCGGCTTGTACACTATGTTGTAACTGTGTGAAGTTAGTACAATAGAAATTCTTGTTAACCGTGGTGATATAATATTAGGTATTGGCTTTTTTGGATCAAATATACTGACCAACGGTTTGTGGTCCGTTACTATGGTGAAAGACCTTCCCATTAGGTAGTTATGAAACTTTTGAATCCCAAACATAATCGCCGTCGCTTCTTTATCAAGTTGAGAATATTTCCGCTCATGTGAATGTAATGTTCTTGAACTCATGGCAACAGGTCGCTCTTGTCCGTCCTCCATAACGTGAGACAATACTGCACCTGCACCATATTCAGAACTGTCACACGTCAATACCAATGGTTTGTTTAAATCATAATGTATTAATGTAATATCTGAAGATAGTAATTGTTTCGCCTTGTCGAAACTTTCTTGTTCTAGATCTGTCCATTGCCACTTGTGTGACTTGTCAAGCAACCTGTGAAGTGGCTCAAGTATAGTCGCCTTGTGAGGTATGAACCTCTCATAAAAATTATACAAACCTAAAAATGCCTGCAGCTGCTGGACATTCTTGGGCTCCGGTGTTTTAGTGATAGACTCCACTTTAGCGGGCGCTGGATGAATTCCGTCGGCGTCGATGACAAATCCCAGGAACTCTACACATTCTTTAGCAAATTTGCACTTACTAGAGTTGAGTCGCAGTCCAGCTTTCTGTATGCGTGTCAATACCATGTCTAGGCGTCTGCACATATCTGGCAAGGTGTGTCCGCTAATGATGATGTCATCAATTAGAACCGCAACTCCCGGAACACCTGCCAGCAATGCTGTCATCAACCTTTGAAATATTCCTGGACATGCTTTTACGCCGAACGCCAACCTGTGAACAGTGTACAGACCTTTGCACGTATTCAAGGTCAGCAATTTAGCTGTGTTCTCGTCTACTACTACCTGTGTATATGCACGTTCTAAATCCAATGTGGTGAAATATTTTCCACCAGCAATGATAGCAAACACTTCATTAGCAGTTGGCATAGGATAAGTATCCGACTCAGTAGCCTGATTGACCGTACTGCGATAATCGCCACACAGACGAATATCTCCCGATTTTTTAACGATAGGTACGACTGGTGTCGCCCATTGAGAAAAAGAAACTGGTTTAAGTACCCGTTCTGCCACTAGGCGGTCAATTTCCTTCTCAACCCTGTCTTTAATCGCAAACGGAACGGGGCGAGCCTTAAGAAACCTAGGCGTAGCATCTGCCTTTAAATGTATTGTAACCGGATCACCTCGGTAAGTACCTAGACCCTGTTTAAAAACTTCATTATGTTTTTTTAACATTTCGTTGGAAATTGACCTATGGAAATCTAAGACAGCATTAATACATACCTTTATGTTAAGGGCTGAAAACCAATCACGACCAATTAAGTTTGGTCCTAACCCTCTAGCTACTATAACATTCAAAACACACTTAATGTCTCTAAACGTTACTTGCACTGTTGTCTGGCCAAGCACAGATATGGGCGTCGCTGTCCAGGTATGTAGATTGGCCGGCGCGGCGCGAAGAGTGGCGGCATCACGTGACCGCGCTGATCGTAGCCTCCTCCACGTACTTTCGTTTACCAGCGAGACTCCAGCACCGGAGTCCACCTGCATCGTCACCGGCATGCCGTCTAGCTCAACCGTTACGTCATAGGAAGGTACTCGTAGTCCTACACTATTGACGCTGTAAATACCATTCATCTGAATATCTACGTCGTCACTATGGGTATTCACTTGTCTTTTCGATCCTCTTTTCTTAGCAATACATATCTTTTCTATGTGTCCTATTTTCTTGCAGTATCGGCACGTAGCTTTAATAAATCGACATTCTCCTCCATGGCGGTCACCACACCGGTAACACAGTGTAATGACCGGGGTTCCAAGCAAACTGATTAAAGAAAGGATGACGAAGGCAGTATCAACAAATTTATTCAACTAATTCCAAGTTTCCAAGTTCCTTTGTAATCTAACACCTTAAATATTAAATAACGGAAAATAAAAGTAAACAACATAAACATAAAGCAAAGTATACAAAAAAACAATTAAAAATAGAACAAATTATACCAAAAGAAACGAAATAAAAATAAAACAAAATGTCTTTGATTAACACAAAGAAGATCCCCAGACTGGGATCGAACCCACAGCGGGAAATCTTAAGCGGGCACTATGCCCCGAGACCAACTGGTTTCTTGTATGCCGTGGCGAATATGTCGATCACTGCTTCGCGACGAATCGAAATTAGGCAGCCTTGTCAATTGGGGCTGGGATACTTAAGCCTGAACCATAAGGGCGTTTCTGCAAGCTGAGGACAAGATGAGAACAGTCAGCCTTGCAAAACATCTCCAATTATAAGCTAAGCTACACTTCGTTAAATAGACGCAAACACTTACCCCGTTACTTTCGTTACTCGCACACAAATTCACAATATTGCACCAACTACAATACGTATGTTTATTCCATAATAATGTCCAAATAATGATGTCTTTAATTTACAGAAATTATGCAAATAATTACAGAGCAACGCGTTAGTTTTCTGTCTTTTTTCACCCATTGACCTCACTCCGGTTTTATTATTTTCCCGCTACCGTCACTTGTCCGTTGTCCAATAATGCGTTCTTAAAAGTATTGTGGCGAGCCTAGTAACGCCATCTAGTATTGGACTTGAGAACTGAAGTACCGATCATTACAATATCCCCTCTCCTCTAAAGAATCCAACTGGATTCAAACCAAACGTTTAAGGTCACAAGAATGCCATTTTCCTAAATCTTTGCCTCTGAAACTCTTTAATCTGTAAACGTCGCTTGATATCTTCTCCGCTATGACTGCTTTTTCAAACTTAGGGGCCAATTTAGACATAAAAGCCTTATCAGCATTCGATAGAAGTTTAGTGCGTTTCCAAACCAGATCACCAACTTTATAGTTACATATGCGACGTCTCTTGTTGTACTGTTCGCTGTTAGTCTCATGTGATTGCCGTATCCTTTCACCAACCTCTTCATAAATCTTACTCCTGAAGGCTATATTTCTTTCAAATTTTTCTTTGTCGAAGGTTATCGGTTCGTCTGGTTCAAAGCTATAGGGTTTCATGCCCTGAACCATCGTCTCGCGTCCAAAAAACAAATAGGATGGTGTTTTTTCCGTCACTTCATGAACCGATGTTCTGATTGCATGTCCTATGTGTGGTATATATTTGTCCCATTCTTTGTGATTATCTTCAACGTAGGAAGCTATAGCCGAGCCAATAACTCTGTTTACCCGCTCAGTAGGGTTGGCTTGAGGATGGTAGTAAGGGGTATACCATATTTTTACACCGTACCCTGAAACTAGATCCTTAAATTGGTTAGATATGAATTGCTTTCCGTTGTCACAAACTATTACACTAGGGGTTCCATACATTAAAAATATCTGTTCCTCCAGTATTTGAGCTATAGTTGATGACCTTCCATTTCTGAGTGGATATAGAAAACAGAATTTGCTAAACCAGCATGTTATGACTAGCAGCATAGTATTGCCATGCTTGGATTTCGGAAAAGGTCCCATTAGGTCCATGGATATGATTTGAAAGGGTTCTGTTACCTCTCGTTGCTTTCCCATTAAACCAGATGGCCTACTTTGTGAATGCTTGTATTTTGCACACACTTCACATTTCCGTACGTAGTTTTTCATGTCCTGGATCAATGTCGGCCAAAAATATTGCTGTCTCGCGCGGTTGACCGATTTTTTAACACCAAAGTGACCAGCTGTGGGGTCATCATGACATTCCTTTAGGATTCCTTGACGAAGCTTTTCTGGAATCACAAGTTTCCAACTGTCATTTTCATTGGGAAATTGTTTTAATTTCATGTATTTCCACAGTTGTCCTTGACTGACTTCCCAATCTGGATCATTCTTCCCAGACAGCACCAAGTCCTCTTTTGATTTATACCACTCATCTTTATCTTCTGGTTTTATCTCTATTATGTTAATTTCTTCTTCAATAGCTCTAGATAAAGCATCCGGCACAGTGTTATATTTACCTTTGCGATGGACTATTTCGTAATCAAATTGTTGTAAGCGCATAGCCCACCTTGCCAAACGCCCATGAGGGTCCTTATTACGGTGTAGCCACTGAAGTGCACTATGGTCCGTAATGACCTTAAAATGATTTCCTTCAACATAAGGACGAAACTGTTCTACAGCATGCAGAACACTTAATAGTTCTCGCTCAGACGCTGAGTATTTGCATTCTCTTTCCGTTAGCTTTTTGCTCGTGTAAGCAATGGGAACCTCCAGGCCATCGGCTATTTGAATTAAAACTCCCCCAGTCCCCCTGTTAGAAGCGTCACATTGAATAGAAAAGGGTTTTGTGAAGTCTGGCACTCTTAATACTGGTGTCGAAGTCAGGGCAGTCTTTAGATTTAGGAAAGAATCTTCCGCCTCTTTATTCCATACTATGCGTTTAGTCTTCTTGCCTCCCTTAGTTAGTTCATGTAGTGGGGCTGCGACAATGGCAAAATTTTCCACAAACCGCCTGTACCAACTAGCTAGACCAATAAAACGCTTTAGCTCCGTATAAGTTGCAGGCCTGGGATAGTCGAGTATAGCTTTTACTTTATCCGGGTCTGTACGTAAGCCTTCCTTGTCTACAATATAGCCTAAGTATTTTAAAGATGATCTCGCAAATACGCATTTTTCCAGATTGATCGTTAATCCTGCTTCCTTTAGCTGATTTTTTACATGGGATAATGACGATAAATGACCGTCAAAGCTGTCGTCACATATGACAATATCATCCAAATAAGTGAACACTCTACTTTCAAATTCCGGCGTGAATAAGCGATCCATCAAACGTTGTTGCGTTTGAGATGCATTACTTAGTCCAAATGGCATGACTTTGAACTGATAAAGTCCTTTTCCAGCGAGTCCGAAAGCAGTCTTTTCCTTGCTTGTTTCTTCGAGTGGAATCTGCCAGAAAGCTGATCGTAGATCAATAGTTGACAGGAACCGAGCATTTTTTAGACTGTCTAAGATGGTGGTAACTCTAGGCAAAGGATAAGAGTCTTTTACTGTAACCTTATTTAACTGACGACTGTCTAGACACAATCGATTCTTACCCGAAGATTTCTTCACCAGTAATACAGGAGAACGCCATGAACTGAAGGAGGGTTCTATTACATCATTGTCCAGCATATCCTGGATTTCCTTCTCAAGTTCCGCCATAATTGGAGGGGCTAAGGGGTACTGTCTGTGTTTGATGGGCAAGCTGTCCCCGGTGTCAATTCTATGCTTGATCAACGATGTTCTTCCTAAACCTTTACCAATCTGTGTTGCCATTTCCTCTAACAATTTGTCCAATCGCTCTTTCTGTTGAACAGAAAGTTCATCCCGCGAAATCACTGGTTGCGAGACGTTAATTTCCGTAATGTCCGCAATCGATTTCCCTGCTTCTATTACTAAATTAAATGACTCAAAAAAATTCATACCTAATATAATATCATGTTTTAAGCAGTCCATGATATAAAAATCTACCACATTGTATTTTCCCGTAAACTCAATAGGTAAATGAACAATGGAATCCATTGTATGGTTGGTGCCATCAGCCGTTGAGATATTTTCTTTGTCGACTTTATGTTCTGTAAACCCCAATTTCATAATTTTCGATGCAAATCTCTGCGAAATCACTGAGACAGTAGCTCCAGAATCTAATAATCCCACAAACGACTGATTTAAAATTTTTATTTCAGCATAATACCGATTGTCTTGACTGTGCTTATTAATATTACAGATCTTGCCTGTTTTAAAAAAACTCGAAACTGTATGTAGCCATTGCTGCCAGTCATCCGAGGTAGAATGACTTAGTTTTTCGGGGTACGATCGGCTGGCATCGACTCCGAATTGTCGTTTCCCTTTTTGGTAGCATTGCATGAACATTTATTTGTCGTTTTACCGAAACGTCCACATTTGTAACAGAAGAGTCTTTGTTTTGGCAATTTACAATCCCTGAAACGATGCCCTGGATTTCTGCAATTCCAACATTTTGTTAGAAGTACTTCCTTGTCATCTATGGCTGCCACCTCAGTTGTGTTTTCATTACGTGATGTCTTCGAGGTATCTCCCTTATATGCTAAATCTCTTTCTAGCGATTGACCACTTTGCGTAGGTTCCTTGAAGTTATCACAGCTCAACTTGGTGCGTTCAATAATTCTTAGAACTGTTGTTAATTCGCTCACTGAATCGAAAGTGTCTCGACATATGGCTTTTTGAAAATGGGGTTGTAAATTCCTTCTAAGTATCATCAATTTTTGTGTTTCAGGAATGGGAGTGGGTAGCCGATTAAACATGTTTTGCATAATAGCTATATAAACCAAAATGCTTTCCTGGTTGCTTTGGGTTCTCCGTTTAATCTCCTCCAATAGTTCCTCCTGGTAATACGGTTGCTGAAAAGTGTCCAACAGTAGCCTCACTAATTGACCCCAATTTGCTACTGCACCTTTATTGGCCCTAAACCATATTAATGCCTCTTCTTCGAAGAAGTCTATGGCATATCGAAATAAGTATTCATCAGCAGCATTTCGCGCCTCTTTAAGTTCCTCAATTCTTTCCAAGAACGCGTTCACACTTACGGTACCCTTACCACTAAATTTGACACCCCAATCTTTAATGGGAACCAACTTCCGTTTGTGGAAGCCGTTATCGAATGTGGAAGACCTTTGTAAGCCTGGATGACGTAAGCAAAGACTAGGTCTCTCTAAGGTTGTCCGTGGTATGTCAGCGTTGGCAGCAGTAGACTGTGCGGCACGATTCTGGTGAATTTCTCTGTCACCATCCTTAGGTAAGGAAGTCTTTTCTGATTTTCGGCACTTTTCCAATTGTTCCATTATATGCATAGCCTCTTCGCCCAGAGACTTCTGTAAGATGTCTTTATCATGTTCAGAAATCACATCTTCTTCCTCACCTTCTTCCTGCTCAAGCTGCCTTAGTGAGGACAAGGTATCCTGGATGTTCTTTAGCAATGTCAAATGTTTCTCAATGTCACTAGACTCAGCAGGAATAATAAGTTTAGCACGGTTCGATAAGTGTGTCAAACGAGAGTGTATACGTCTAAAAAACGAATGTTCAGGAGTGTGCGATACTTCCGTTATAAGTGAAATTATTGCCGATAATTTTTTTTCACAAATCAATATTTCATTATTCGGGTTATCAATGCAGGATTTAGGAACCTTAAAGGAAATAGTCGACTCGCCCGACTGCTCTCGAATTAATATTTCCCGCAAAAACTTCCGCATAGTCGCCACGGTCTTACAATCCGAGATCCCTCGGCAAGCCAATTCAAACTCAAGCTCATCTTTATGCAGTGCATTAACATCCATGATCAGACAAAGCAATATAATTTCAATAAACAATAGCAATTTTAAAATAACACGTTAAATAGGTTTCTATTCCGAATTACAGATATGCAACTAGACTTGTCGAACTTACGAAATAATTTTAACAAAGGTGTGTTAGTTACCAATGTTTTCCCAGAATATCTACCTAACTACACTGAATGACCATAACCGTTATACACCTTGTTTATCTTTAAATCAGTTAACCCGTGGGCGCCAATGTAATGACCGGGGTTCCAAGCAAACTGATTAAAGAAAGGATGACGAAGGCAGTATCAACAAATTTATTCAACTAATTCCAAGTTTCCAAGTTCCTTTGTAATCTAACACCTTAAATATTAAATAACGGAAAATAAAAGTAAACAACATAAACATAAAGCAAAGTATACAAAAAAACAATTAAAAATAGAACAAATTATACCAAAAGAAACGAAATAAAAATAAAACAAAATGTCTTTGATTAACACAAAGAAGATCCCCAGACTGGGATCGAACCCACAGCGGGAAATCTTAAGCGGGCACTATGCCCCGAGACCAACTGGTTTCTTGTATGCCGTGGCGAATATGTCGATCACTGCTTCGCGACGAATCGAAATTAGGCAGCCTTGTCAATTGGGGCTGGGATACTTAAGCCTGAACCATAAGGGCGTTTCTGCAAGCTGAGGACAAGATGAGAACAGTCAGCCTTGCAAAACATCTCCAATTATAAGCTAAGCTACACTTCGTTAAATAGACGCAAACACTTACCCCGTTACTTTCGTTACTCGCACACAAATTCACAATATTGCACCAACTACAATACGTATGTTTATTCCATAATAATGTCCAAATAATGATGTCTTTAATTTACAGAAATTATGCAAATAATTACAGAGCAACGCGTTAGTTTTCTGTCTTTTTTCACCCATTGACCTCACTCCGGTTTTATTATTTTCCCGCTACCGTCACTTGTCCGTTGTCCAATAATGCGTTCTTAAAAGTATTGTGGCGAGCCTAGTAACGCCATCTAGTATTGGACTTGAGAACTGAAGTACCGATCATTACAACAGTCGAGAATTACTGTTAGACTGTACTGCGTTGACTTCCATAGGCTCAGGCTCTGCCACTGTTGTTGATGTAGTCGCCGTTATATTGGTCCCATGTGCAACATTCCCTGGGTTAGCATTTTGAATCATACGAACATCTCTCCCCGCACTCTCTGAAGATAGCATAGCTTGAACAACATTATCATAAGATAAATTGTCTTTTTTCAAGAGCTCGTACTGTAATTTATGTTCGGACAGGCCGCACACGAGCCTGTCGCGTAGCATACGTTCCAAGTCGGAAAAATTGCAATCGGCACTTATTTTTCTGAGCTGCGCTATGTACTCCGCAGCAGATTCACCTTGTTTTTGATCGCGTTTATAAAATTTGTAAGACATTGAAATTTCATTAGGTTTCGGACTATAGTGTTTTGTTAACACTGTTACGATTTCACTGCATGTCACATCACTAGATTTTTTAGGCGTAATTAGCGCCAGAAGGGTGTCAAACACTTGAGAACCGCTTATTGTATAAAAATTAGCCCTTTTTAATGAGTCCAACACAATGCCATTTGCTTCAAAGCAAAATTTTAACCTGTCCATGTAATTGTCCCAATTGTCTGTTTGAGCATCAAACTCTTTGTATTTCACTGCTCTGCACTCCATTTTAATCACTTTTAGTCCTCGTCGCCACTATTATGTTCAATAAAACAAGCATTAGGTAACATTTGTTTTATTCTTAGCAAGCACTAGGTAGCACTGCACTCAATTTACAATGATGTAAACGTAGGGTACTTATAAATACCTTATTAGTCAAGAAGGTTTCCAAATACCTACATAATTGATACATAACAGAAAAACAGCGCGATTGTGATTGACACACATATTGTATTAGGAAATTTTGTCGCTATAGAAGTTTCGATTCGTGTTTTAACAAAACTACAGAATGAAATAACAGCGTTCACATGCTTTTGAGAATTCTGATGTCTTTTACTGGCACCAGCGAAGTTATTTAAATCATCGTAACCTGATGTATTCCAAGCGGTATTATCTTTTAAGAAAAATATGCAACACCAAGAGAATAATTTGTTGTTATGAGCTCTCAGCTGCTCAGCATGGGTGCGCCAAAGTTCACCTAAATTTTTAACTCCGATAATTGGAAATCCGAAAATGTTCTTCCTAACATTTTTTATCCTAACAATCACAATTCCTAACTACTCCGTCTCTAATGTTCATAATTCCGAAGCATTCAACTTCATAATGTCAGTAGCAATAAACATCTATTATACTTTTATTTGTTTTCCTATGTTTTCTCAACATAACCATCTTTTACACTATTATTCAAAGTCATGTTTAGATTTCTTTTTATTCATAATAATCAGTATTATATACATTAATTTTGCGTAACTTTATTTTCACATAACATGTATCACATATAAGAATAATGGGATCCCTTCTTTTCGCATAATATTCTTTTTCCTAATATACTTTAGCATAACGATTTTGGCATAATTAGTTTTGCCATAATAATACTTTGCCATATTTTTTTTTGGCATTCAGTTTATGTTGGCATAATTATCTTGAAGGCTAATTTGTTTTAGCATAAATTTAATTCGCATAACGTTACTAGGCCTAATGATTATTAGCATAATAATATTTAGGCATACAATTAATAGAAATAACGGAAACAAATTTGAGTTATTTTTACGTATTTATTTTGGATTTCCACATTAATGATTTATTATACAAAACGTTATGTAACTTAACTATGTATTTTTATTTTAGGTGTATATTTTTAGCAAGAGCGAGCGAAGCGAGCTCGGGAATTGGGGCACCCCGACTCGGACAGGTTAGGTTCGAAGGGGATGACGGGGGCTCAAGTGAGCGAGCGGAGCGAGCGAACGAGCCCCCGTCATCCCCTTCGTGTTAGGTTCCTTTAAACCCTGCAGACAGAAATAGGGGCCCCGCGAAGCGGGGCTCCGTCGACTACGCCTTATTATTATTGTTATGCTTAATAAACTTATGCTTTAGAATGTTATGCTTAAAAAATGTATGCTTTAGAATGTTATGCTTAATCATTATTATGATTAGAGAAATTATGCGTAAGCTGTTATGCGTAAATAATTTCACCCTCAAATTAAAACTATAAAATCATCTTCTTTCTTCTTTCTTCCGCATATATTTTTTATTACACTTGGTAAATATTTCTTTCTGAGTATGAATGAAAATGTTATGGCAATTATGTTTAGGGATAAAAGCGTTATGATAAAAAACAGTAGGAGTTTAAATATATTTACATTAATGATATTATTAATTACAATTTTCGGAAACATGAGTGTTATGAACATCGCCGGTAGCACTACAAATAGTATGAATGAAAACTTTAGGATGAAAAATTTTAGGAAGAGTGATCATTCGGATTACAAATCGTTAGGAAGAACAATTTCGGGTAAAGAACTTTAGGTGAGCCAATATGGACCCGCTCAGCATACAATCCAATGAGTATTGTACGCTGATCGACTAAAATGCCTATTACGTGATTTTAGATTTCTGAGAAATGCGTAAATCAGGGTTAGGTTTAGGTGAAGTAATGAAACACAAATATAGTCATATTTGTCTGTAAAACACAAAGTATTTACCTTTCCGAGTAACAATTGCACACACTTTAATCCATCACACACAAGGAACAATTGCATGCGTTTCCGAATTCATTTTAATGATAAGAAACTTTTTAATCACTTTAAAACAAAGGTAAACACCGCTAAAACAAATCACAACACTTATTTTCAAAGAAAATGAAAAAAAAAATGCACCAGTAACCGCTCAAAATAAATTTAAACAAATTTGAAATTGATAGATGAAACTGAAACTAGCAGCCACCAGCTAGCAGCCGACAGAGATGAAACATAACAGATAGGGGCCCGGGCCGCTAAATATTTTAAAAAAATTAGGATCCTTCATTGCAAAATTACAAATAATATTAAAAACTAACATGACATCTGCTCTGCTTATTAACAATATTATTGTTGAATTGTAAAATTATTTTGTCTTAGTAGGATGATTTTTAATGAACAAAAGATATAGCTTCTTAAACAATTAAAAATCATTCTACTGAGACAAAATAGTTTTTTACAATTAAACTATTAGAGTATATTACACTCACTACTTTTTCACACTAAAAAGAAGTTCTAGGGCAAATTTTAGCAAGTTCGTATGTGTAGAAGAAAAGATATAGCTTCTTAAACAATTAAAAATCATTCTACTGAGACAAAATATTTTTTTACAATTAAACTATTAGAGTATCTTGGCTGGTATTACACCCACTACTTTTTCACACTAAAAAGAAGTTCTAGGGCAAATTTCAGCAGGTTCGTATGTGTAGAAGAAAAGATATAGCTTTTTAAATAAACAAAAATCATTCTACTGAGACAAAATATTTTTTTACAATTAAACTATTAGAGTATCTTGGCTGGTATTACACCCACTACTTTTTCACACTAAAAAGAAGTTCTAGGGCAAATTTTAGCAAGTTCGTATGTGTACAAGAAAATATATAGCTTCTTAAACAATTAAAAATCATTCTACTGAGACAAAATAATTTTTTACAATTAAACTATTAGAGTATCTTGGCTGGTATTACACTCACTACTTTTTCACACTAAAAAGAAGTTCTAGGGCAAATTTTAGCAAGTTCGTATGTGTAGAAGAAAAGATATAGCTTTTTAAATAATCAAAAATCATTCTACTGAGACAAAATAGTTTTTTACAATTAAACTATTAGAGTATCTTGGCTGGTATTACACCCACTACTTTTTCACACTAAAAAGAAGTTCTAGGGCAAATTTTAGCAAGTTCGTATGTGTAGAAGAAAAGATATAGCTTCTTAAACAATTAAAAATCATTCTACTGAGACAAAATAATTTTTTACAATTAAACTATTATAGTATCTTGGCTGGTATTACACCCACTACTTTTTCACACTAAAAAGAAGTTCTAGGGCAAATTTTAGCAAGTTCGTATGTGTAGAAGAAAAAGTATAGCTTTTTAAATAAACAAAATCATTCTACTGAGACAAAATAGTTTTTTACAATTAAACTATTAGAGTATCTTGGCTGGTATTACACTCACTACTTTTTATACAGTAAGTGGTTAATTATATGCATTAGCAGGGTAAGTATTGTATTGCTGTGAACACACAGTACAGGCCGTACTTACATCTCTGTGTATAAGTCATGTATCAACACACAACGCACACTGGTTGGTGTCAAACGCAAATAAAAAAACAAACCATCACTTTTTTGCACAGGGTACCTAATTATGTATGATCTTGGTTACGATTGCTAAAATTTGAGCCTTTACATCAAGTACAGTCGGTGACCAATATTATCTAACCCACTTGAGTGATAGCAAATCTGAATCTTATTATGAATATTTGGATGAAAATATACAATATGGTTCAAATGCTATAGAATATTGCATCTAGCATCACAACTAAGGTCATATTTCAAAACATATTGGAAGAGTTGGGTCAGTGGGTCATCTTAGGGGCGGTTGAGTTGGTTTAATGGTCACAAAGGCAGTTCGGTATTCATGGTTGTCTGCATTCGAAACAAGGAATAACCTAAATACAGCTTTTTGTTAACAATGTTTTGTTTTTCTTCATGTTTTGTTGGTTTCAATCTTTTTTTACCATTCTTTAACAAACAAAGTCGTGAAATGTCTTTTTAAATAGGCAGTTTGTATAGAAATGAAACAAAATCATTCATGGACACTCTTTTTAAATTATATTTTACAAAAATGTTAGTTACCTACATCATTACTTTTGATTTTAAAATTATATAATGTGAGAACGATGTAAAAAATTCAGAAAGACGTATGCGTTAATAGCGTTCAGAGTACAACAAATAATAAAATAAGCAGCTAAGTGATGACCAGCCCCAACTGACGGCGCCCGTTCACGAACATGACGCATAAATCACCACCATTCAGCTCAACCATTTTGAAGGGAGCTTAATGATCCAACACACATGCCACCGTCAGCGAGACAATTGAGTGAGCATGACATACTATCAGCTGCCAGGGCACATTGAAGTTCTTGCTGTGCTAAATGACACACAACAATAACTAGCCTTTGAAAAACAGCGCGATTGTGATTGACACACATATTGTATTATTTCTTGTTTATTATTCTTCGTTGAATTGTAAAATTATTTTGTCTTAGTAGGATGATTTTTAATGAACAAAAGATATAGCTTCTTAAACAATTAAAAATCATTCTACTGAGACAAAATAGTTTTTTACAATTAAACTATTAGAGTATATTACACTCACTACTTTTTCACACTAAAAAGAAGTTCTAGGGCAAATTTTAGCAAGTTCGTATGTGTAGAAGAAAAGATATAGCTTCTTAAACAATTAAAAATCATTCTACTGAGACAAAATATTTTTTTACAATTAAACTATTAGAGTATCTTGGCTGGTATTACACCCACTACTTTTTCACACTAAAAAGAAGTTCTAGGGCAAATTTCAGCAGGTTCGTATGTGTAGAAGAAAAGATATAGCTTTTTAAATAAACAAAAATCATTCTACTGAGACAAAATATTTTTTTACAATTAAACTATTAGAGTATCTTGGCTGGTATTACACCCACTACTTTTTCACACTAAAAAGAAGTTCTAGGGCAAATTTTAGCAAGTTCGTATGTGTACAAGAAAATATATAGCTTCTTAAACAATTAAAAATCATTCTACTGAGACAAAATAATTTTTTACAATTAAACTATTAGAGTATCTTGGCTGGTATTACACTCACTACTTTTTCACACTAAAAAGAAGTTCTAGGGCAAATTTTAGCAAGTTCGTATGTGTAGAAGAAAAGATATAGCTTTTTAAATAATCAAAAATCATTCTACTGAGACAAAATAGTTTTTTACAATTAAACTATTAGAGTATCTTGGCTGGTATTACACCCACTACTTTTTCACACTAAAAAGAAGTTCTAGGGCAAATTTTAGCAAGTTCGTATGTGTAGAAGAAAAGATATAGCTTCTTAAACAATTAAAAATCATTCTACTGAGACAAAATAATTTTTTACAATTAAACTATTATAGTATCTTGGCTGGTATTACACCCACTACTTTTTCACACTAAAAAGAAGTTCTAGGGCAAATTTTAGCAAGTTCGTATGTGTAGAAGAAAATATATAGCTTCTTAAACAATTAAAAATCATTCTACTGAGACAAAATAATTTTTTACAATTAAACTATTATGGTATCTTGGCTGGTATTACACTCACTACTTTTTCACACTAAAAAAAAGTTCTGGGGCAAATTTCAGCAAGTTATCTTTTCTTCTACACGTACGAACTTGCTAAAATTTGCCCTAGAACTTCTTTTTAGTGTGAAAAAGTAGTGAGTGTAATACCAGCCAAGATACTCTAATAGTTTAATTGTAAAAAACTATTTTGTCTCAGTAGAATGATTTTGTTTATTTAAAAAGCTATACTTTTTCTTCTACACATACGAACCTGCTGAAATTTGCCCTAGAACTTCTTTTTAGTGTGAAAAAGTAGTGGGTGTAATACCAGCCAAGATACTATAATAGTTTAATTGTAAAAAATTATTTTGTCTCAGTAGAATGATTTTTAATTGTTTAAGAAGCTATATCTTTTCTTCTACACATACGAACTTGCTAAAATTTGCCCTAGAACTTCTTTTTAGTGTGAAAAAGTAGTGAGTGTAATACCAGCCAAGATACTCTAATAGTTTAATTGTAAAAAACTATTTTGTCTCAGTAGAATGATTTTTGTTTATTTAAAAAGCTATATCTTTTCTTCTACACATACGAACCTGCTGAAATTTGCCCTAGAACTTCTTTTTAGTGTGAAAAAGTAGTGAGTGTAATACCAGCCAAGATACTCTAATAGTTTAATTGTAAAAAAACTATTTTGTCTCAGTAGAATGATTTTTGTTTATTTAAAAAGCTATATCTTTTCTTCTACACATACGAACCTCCTGAAATTTTCCCTAGAACTTCTTTTTAGTGTGAAAAAGTAGTGGGTGTAATACTAGCCAAGATACTCTAATAGTTTAATTGTAAAAAAATATTTTGTCTCAGTAGAATGATTTTTTATTGTTTAAGAAGCTATATCTTTTCTTCTACACATACGAACTTGCTAAAATTTGCCCTAGAACTTCTTTTTAGTGTGAAAAAGTAGTAGGTGTAATACCAGCCAAGATACTCTAATAGTTTAATTGTAAAAAACTATTTTGTCTCAGTAGAATGATTTTTGATTATTTAAAAAGCTATATCTTTTCTTCTACACATACGAACTTGCTAAAATTTGCCCTAGAACTTCTTTTAGTGTGAAAACTTAGTGAGTGTAATACCAGCCAAGATACTCTAATAGTTTAATTGTAAAAAACTATTTTGTCTCAGTAGAATGATTTTTGTTTATTTAAAAAGCTATATCTTTTCTTCTACACATACGAACCTGCTGAAATTTGCACTAGAACTTCTTTTTAGTGTGAAAAAGTAGTGGGTGTAATACCAGCCAAGATACTATAATAGTTTAATTGTAAAAAATTATTTTGTCTCAGTAGAATGGTTTTTAATTGTTTAAGAAGCTATATCTTTTGTTCATTAAAAATCATCCTACTAAGACAAAATAATTTTTTACAATTCAACAATAATATTGTTAATACGCAGATGTCATGTTAGTTTTTAATATTATTTGTAATTTTGCAATGAAGGATCCGAATTTTTCAAAAATATTTAGGGGCCCGGGCCCCTATCTGTTATGTTTCGTCTCTGTCGGCTGCTAGCTGGTGGCTGCTAGTTTCGGTTTCATAATTGATAGATAGAATAGATAAACCATTTATTTGGCGCACACAAGAAGACAGCACAACACACAAAAGTACAATATTAGATGATAGTGGCGAGTTGCTGCGAGCACTGTTTACTTGTGCATTCTCTTCTACTAGCGAGACTCAGTTTATTGTACAGGTTTCTACCTGTACAATAAACTGAGCTGGATCGGCTGCTTGTACTTTATTACTCCAAAAGTAGGCATGCCAAATGCAACTTACGACGTGATTTCATCTTGAGGATTGAGTGGTTATTTAATAATGGCGTTACGTGATTTCTTGGCGGGATTGAGAAGCAGGATCGCGTGCAGGCCTTTTTGCACCCTCTGGATCAGTCGGTCAGTTCTTGCTAGAAGTCTAGGGCCAATAACTACGTCCGCATAGTTCAGGTTTGACAGCACGAGAGACTCAGCCAGCTGGATCCGCATTTCCTCTGACAGATAAGGCCTTACTTTATAGAGGACCTTAAGATGGTAAAAACAAATGTGAACTGACTCTGCCACGTGCGCTTCGTATCTCAACCCAGTGTCCAGGTTGAGACCCAGATTACGTGCCTCACTGACTCGACTGACCGACTCACCCAGTAGGCTAACGTTAAGTGTTGCGGGCACAGCACTAATTTGGTTCTTAGTTCCAAACAACATGTATTTACCAAACCATTATTTTCAGCTCAACATGCTATCCTGTCAAGATCATCGTTTAGATCCTTAATCGCGATGTCATAGTCACTAGGCTTAAAGGAGATATAGACTTGTACGTCATCAGCATAAATATCGACGGGTGCAAAGTAAAAAGAGTCATCTACAAAACAGCTACTTTTCAGGTGAGCGCATAATAGGAAAAAATGCTCCCATTTTGTCAATTTTAAACCAAATTTATTGAAATTTTCATCATTGCTTCATTATTTAATAATATATCCACATGTATATTTAATTTCTTCTAATTATGTTTAATTTACGAGATATTGTAGTTGTCTGCATCTACATTGCGCTTAAAAATATGACAACTGTGTTAACTACCACTTGGTCGTTTCTACGTGGGAATTTAAATAGATCTTCTCGGTTCATAATATCGCATTGTCGTCTCGTTTTGCCCAAATTCACCAATAATTTACGTCTTTCCATGTCTATTGTGTTGAACCCAAACTGTTTACTAATATGATAACACTTTTACACACACTTATCACTTAACAAACCAAAACAAACAAATATTCGTGCCGGCCGGCGAAGAACATGTCATCTGACTGATGACGAAATACGACTGACCGCTGGTCCCCCGCGCGACCCGCGTATAAACGGCCAGGCGGTAGTTATCCGCATCTACGTCGTGCAATTTCACAAAACAGGCGTAGTTGACTTCTTTTACGTGACAAAAGTACCAAAAATAAGGTGATATTTGTATTTTTGTTTTTGCTATGTTGTAGAACATGATATTTTAAGTTAGTTTTTACAAAAAACCAAAAATCTCAAAATTGCAGTTGACTTTTTCTACTTTGCACCCGTCGATATGGTACCATCGCTTCAGGGAAGTTATGATATCCGCCCAATACAATATAAAGATGATGGGGCCCAGTATTGAGCCTTGCGGGACTCCTGTGTAAACAGAAGTGAGTGATGAAACAAGAGATGATCCATTGCTGAGTCGTATTTCCACACGCTGCCGACGATTGGTGAGATAGCTTTGGAACCAGTGGATCGTATTTTGGTCAAATCCATAGTAGCTAAGCTTTGACAGAAACAAATCTATATTTATGCAGTTAAAAGCTCGCGAAAAATCAAGTAAGATAAGAAGTGTGCCTAGACCCTTATCCTGTGCCGACAGAATGTTATCCGTTACGTCCAAAAGAGCCGTTGAAGTACCACGCTGTTTGCGAAAGCCTGATTGTAGCTCAGGCAGAATGTGTTTATCTTCTAGATATTTTGAGAGCTGCTGGCATACTGCCTTTTCAGCAATTTTAGAAAGGCAAGGCAGAATACTAATAGGCCTAAGGTCTTTTAATTCAGTTTGATTTGTTTTTTTAGGCAATGGCCTAACGATAGCAATCTTCCAGACGTCAGGGAAGGTTGCTGAGACAATTGAGCTGTTCACAATGTCAGTGATGACTTTCAGTGTATGTGGGAGTGTAAGCAAAAGCATATCAAGGGTCACTCTGTCACAGACTTCAGCGTTAGATTTTAGTTGGCGGAAGTATCGCAGAATCTAATCAGCAGTTATTGGTTGTAATGCAAATGCAAAGCTGTCATCACCATAACGATGAGACGGATGTCAAAAATATAAAACACCACTTACAAATCCACTTAAATAAAAAATGTATATTATGAGACTTGGATGTTTGGAGACTTGACTATTTTGCAACTTGAACGTTTTGAGATGTAGATATTTTGCAACTTGGAGGTTTCGAAACTTGGGTCTTATGAGATTTGAACTTTTTGCTACCATGTTATTTTGCGACTTGAACGTTATGAGACTAAACCCACTCAAACACACTAATTAAGAAACACAATTGCACTATTGATCACTCTTAAGTCGCACTTAAATATCGCTTCGATGTATTCGCATGTATCGCTTATTCAAAAACTATGTGTCTCGCGGCTCGTACCCGCCTTATATAGTGCCACAGAGCTACTCTATAAACATCTAGTATGTTCGAGTACATAGCGGTCCCGACGACTCGACGTCGATAGTTCTCGGAATTACTAGTACCGTGAAGGGTCAATGTCCTAGTACCAAGGTACTAGTTCCGCTACCCGATACTAGATGGCGCGAGTGGTAACTAATGTCGTCATGTATCAAGCATTATTTGTGGCGCGCAACAGTACTTCCAGATCCCACTAAGTCAGCAGCCAGGGAGTTGACATGTTTGGTCAGTTTTTTCTGGTAGTTTTGACTACGGGTAGCGATTTGTTTCACCGTTTTGAGCTTCAAATCTTGTAGGATGTATTTGTTGGGTATGCATTTGGGAATGTTAAGCATGGATCTAATGGCTTTGGTCTGAAACCTTTCCAAGATATCAATATTGCTGTTACTTGCTGTTCCCCAGAGTTCAATGCCATATGTCCAAACCGGTTTCAATATGGTTTTGTATATTGCCATTTTGCCTTCGTTGGTTAACTGAGATCTTTTACCAATCAGCCAGTACATATTTCTCAGCTCTGTGTCTAGGGTTTTTCGTTTCATCCAGATTTGCTTACGCCAAGTGAGCCTTCTATCTAGGTGCATGCCGAGGTATTTCGCAGTGTCATCGTGTGGAATTTGTTCTCCATTTAAAGTGATTGGGGGACAGTTACCCTTTCTTAAAGTGAAAGTGACTTGCACCGATTTGTTTTGGTTTGCTTTTATTCTCCATATTATGTTCAGCCACTTTTCAACATCACCAATGTGTTTCTGTAAGTTTGCTGATGTGACAGCTGGATTGGTGTGTACTGACATTATTGCAGTATCGTCGGCATACGTGGCGATGGAGGTGTTTTCATCAATAGGTATGTCGGTAGTAAAGATGAGATACAGCACGGGTCCCAAAATGCTACCCTGGGGTACTTCAGATCTGATTTCGTGCAGCTCTGATGTGACATGGTTAAGCTTAACTTCGAAACTGCGTTTGTCTAAGTAGCTTTTTAGAATAGGGAAGAAAGAGTGAGGTATGTATCTTTTTAACTTATATAGGAGGCCGACATGCCAGACTCTATCGAAGGCCTGACTGATGTCCAGAAAGACCGCAGAGCAATATTTTTTGTTCTCCAACGTGTGGTTAATCGTATCGGTCAATCTATGGACCTGCTCGATGGTGCCATGCTGCTGTCTGAAGCCGAATTGGTGTCCAGGAAGTATGGCATCTAGATGAGGACGCATCCTGTTGAGAATAATTTTTTCGAACAGTTTGCCAACCAAAGGGAGGAGGCTTATTGGTCTATAGGATGAGGTTTCTTCTGATGGTTTGCCAGGTTTAAGAATCATGACAACCTGAGCAAGTTTCCACTGGGCGGGAAAATGGGAGAGTCTCAGGCATGCATTGAAGACACTCACCAGGAACATTATGCCTTTTTTTGGGAGGTTTTTAAGCAGTTCTGTATCCAATAAGTCGTAGCTGGGTGCCTTCCTTGGTGGTAGAGCTTTAATCTCTCGCATTATTTCGCTCGGACTTGGCGACTGTAGATAGTCGCCTATTTCATCATCCTTATTGAAGTCAGCGCAAGGTAAAGGAGTAAACACATTAGCTAAATGCTCGGCAAATGCGGTTACTTTTTCTATTTCAGATCTAGCCCAACCTCTGTCTTGTCTTCGCAGCGGTGGGATATGGTCTTTTGGGCGCTTCAGGTTTTTAGTCGCGCGCCACAACGAATAATTAGTGTCCTTATGTGGGGTGAGATAAGATAGGTGTCTTTGTAGGCAGGAGTTCTCATGCTCTTTGATCATGTCCTTCAATACTTTTGTTGCTCTGTTAAACTTCGTTTTGTCCGAGGGGTATCTGGTTCTATGCCATTCTTTTCTCATTTGGCGTCGTTCATTGACTTTTTCCAAAATATTCTTTTGGATTTCTGTCTGCTTTGTCTTTGCATTCCTATTTTTAGGTGTTGAGGTGGAGGCTGCAGAATGTATTTTGCTGTTGAATATTTCGACAGCTGCTTCGACGTCTTCGTCTGTTTTTAATTTGATAATTAGGTCTAGTTCGATATGATTTCTCTATATAGGTCCCAATTTGTGTTTTTGCTATGAACATAGTGACGCGGCTCAGGTACAACAGCTTCTTTGAAAACGTTTAGTATGACTGGAGTTTGGTCTGATCTTCACATTTTTCAATCTTTAAGTGATTGCGCCCAAGGTTCTTTGTTACATAGAAATCTAGAAGATCTGGTATTTTGTTGTGATCCGAAGGCCAATATGTTTGTTCACCATGAGAAATGCATTCCAGACTGAGGTCTAGCGTAGCTTTATGTAGTTGTCTTCCCCTTGGGTTAATTAGTCTTGATCCCCAGTACGTGTGTTTCGAGTTCCAATCTCCTCCACAGATAAATGCCGAACCCAGTTGCTTAAAGAATAGCTTGAATTCATCGGCTCCTATTTTGTGTCGTGGTGGACAGTAGATGGCGGTGAGTGTCGTAGTATCACTGTTCTTATGTTGTATTTTGATTGATGTTGCCTGTATTTTTTCCATTTTGTAAGGTTCCAGAGGATAATGTTTGATGTTGTTTTTCACTATTACAGCCGTCCCGCCGTGGGAGTTGCCGGAGGGGTGGTCGGTTCTATAAATGGTGTAGTTATCGAATTTGACGTGTGATCTCTGGGTAAGTCTTGTTTCTGATATCAGTGCAACATCGATTTTCTCGATATTCAAGAACAACTCAAGTTCTTTCCTTCTGTCGGTCAGCCCGTTGGCATTCCAGGTAATTATGCGGATATTTAGTCCCTCTGTGAAGCCAGGCAGGTTAATAGCTTGATCATTTGATCCATCATGCTGTTCATCATGTCTTTCATGATTGCTTGAAATCTATTGAACATTGTGTCCAATAGACTTGTGATATCCTGTTGGCTCGTTTCCACCGAGGAATCATCTGGTTGAGTTGCAGACTTGCCTTGTTTGCTTTTCAAAGCATCAGCATAGCTAGTACTAGGAAGGTACGTCGGTTTAATGCTTCCTTCAATGGTCGATCTTAGGTGTGTGTTTACCTGCGCATGTTTGGCTTTGTCAGGGGCTGGTTTAATTTTTAATATTTTCTCTTTGTACTGTTTATATTTATCGCAGCCCTTATAGTTTGCCGGGTGCTTGCCTTGGCAATTAGCGCAGCTAGCTTCTGTCTCGGGGGGTTTGGTGCACGTTATTGTTGGGTGATCATTTCCGCATTTAACGCATCGGAAAGGTCTGAAACATTGATTTTTTGAGTGTCCAAATCTTTGGCATCTTTTGCACTGCAGTACCTCCTTTTTCTTGTAGGGGGCTTCAATTGTCACTTTGACGTGGTTAATGTGCTTTATATTGAATATTTCTCTGTTATTAGGTCGCGGCTCCAGGTCTATGAAATAAAGGGGAAGTTTTTCTTTTGTCGCTCGATGTAACACGTTAACTATTTGACGTACTTCATGTCCATTTGCTTGAAGCTCTTCTTTGACTATTGCGGTATTTTCAGAAGCATGCAGACCTCTAATCACTACTCTGTAGGCCCTTTCACTCTTAAGTTTATAAGTATGAAGTTTGTAAGTGTTGATGTCGTTGTCGATAAGGTTTTCTCTTATGACTTTATAACTTTCGATGTCAGCAGGCATTAGCTTGATAATGTGTCCTGATTTTAGTGTAGTCATAGTATACTTGTTTATATCTATAGTTCTGTTTAAGAGATCTCTAAAGGGTGTTATATCAACTATTGTATGTGTTGTAATTACAGGAGCTTCGTCGTCGTCACTAAGGATATCAAATATGTTGTGAACGGGAACTGTGTAGTTGGTTCTTTTAGTGGATATCCGTTCAGTTTGACCTTCTGTGGGGCTATCGCGTCTTTTGCGTTTGTTGTTAGGTACTTTGTCTCGTTGCCAATTCAAATTAGTGTTCGTATTTGTGTTTTTTGGAAATGTCCTGTTGGGTTGCCGGAACGGTTGTTAAATCATTGTTTAACGTGTGGCTTGGTAGGGTTGGATGGATAATACTATCAGTACTTTCCTGGGTTTCGGGTTGCTTATCAGTGCTTATGCCGCCACTGAATGAAAAGGACCTCGGTCTTGTTTCAAGGAGTCCTTTGTAAATGAGTTGTTGGGTGTAAGTTTTCTGGGTTTTTTGATTTTTGTTTTCAGTCATCTCAAAGTCAAAGTAAGTGCGTTGCGATATATTGCAGACAGGGTTTCCAGGAACACTCAAAAAGTGATTATTAATTTCGTTTGGATCTCTGAAGTGAGCAGGAAGGTCATCGATTTGCTTCTTTGTTAATACAGTGCTTTATAAAATTTTCCATAATGTTTTCGGATTTTTGATTTGGTTATTAATATTTAATTTGAAATATGCAACTTTTTCTCTGAATATGGAAATTAACACCAGTGATTTCAGCTGCTTGTAGTACGCCTTTTTGAACCCGGATTTCGTTTTACGGTACTTGGTCAGGGCTTCATTCCGCAGGTGCATCATCAATTTAATTGTATCTGTTATCCACAGATATGACGGTTCCTTAATTAAATATTTCTTGACCGGAGCGTGCGCATCGTAAATTGTTAAAATCTTTCTATTTAATTCCTCAACCATGTCATTCACATTATGCAAGCCACAAATGTTGTCCCAATGTTTGTGCGATAAATCACTATCTAGCACTTCTCTGTTTATTTGCTTAATGGGTCTGCACGTAACTGTATGTGGTTTAAATTTACTACGCCTAATATTAAATTCGCACACAACAAGTGAGTGACCATTTATTGAGCCATAGGGCTCAACTGATATCCTTTTATGTTTCAGATTCGTACAGACAAGTTCAATCAATGTTTTGCTATAGTCTGTGAAATGGGTGGGCGACCATATCAGCTGTTTTAGGCTCAGGCTATTCAAAAACTCACATACTTTCTTAGTTTGTCCGTAAGCATTCAGTAAGTTAACATTGAAATCGCCGAGCAGTATGTAATGATCACATTTTACTAAGGAGCTAATGGAGTCAGTTATGGCATCGAGAGAGGTCCAAGGTGCATCCAAAATTGCATCATTATAGAAAAATTCGAGCTTTGCGCAGCGACTCGCGCTCTTACTATTTACACACACACGCTTCGTTACACATTCCATTCCTAAAAAATCAAAAGCCAGGCTTTAAAATCAGTACAATTTGCGGAATGAGTACATATGTACTAATGTTATCAACAACGTGAACAATTTCTATACAAATAGTCGGAGGTGTAGAAGCCTGATATGAAGCCAGCTCGTGCGAGCGAGACGGAACGATTTTTGTTTTTGCGTTCTCGCGAAGTGGCATTGGAGATGTTTGGCAACGATGCGCGTGATGAAAACTGCACGGAATTGAAATATTATTGTTTGAGCATGTAAACCTGGCAACCTTGCGTCGCACAACGCGGCCGAAGGCCGCTTTCTGCGGCCAAAACTCCAAAATTAAAGTTTTTAGTTAGGGTTTTTTTGTCATCAAGTTGGCTTAAGGAGTCCCCTAAGAGACGAAAAATGTTCGGAGTGAGGTCCCTTGCCTCGAATCCCTTCCATAATCTTAGTCTGAATGTGGCCGTTACGGCACGTGTAGCCACGCGTAGGGAAAATCGATTAATAAACGCTTGCATTGAACACGTGTGAAAGTTTTTACAGCCAAGAAAACCTTAAACAAAAAAATGGATTCTAAATCTGAAGGTAAGTGCAATACTTAAAAAAAAATTCTGCTTATAAAATACTAAATAGTATATTGTTAAAAAGAGATATGTCCAGGCTGTGTTTTATTAATATTATTTTTTTTGTTATCTATATAGTCGAGTGAAAACTTTTTTATCTTGATAGATCCTGCTCTTTAAGTTATTGAAAGTTGTTAATAATATTATTATGTACCAGAAAAAAGAAAAATTAGCTGCCCGTAGCTGCCCGTTGAGTTTTTGAAGTGAAAACTTCTTTAGCATCGTTGTGATTCGAAATTTTATGAAACGAAAAAGCAACAGTAAACAGAGACATACAAGATGTAACGTGGGAGAAAATGAGATAGGAAGCATTATACAGTGTTTTTGTTTTTTATTAGTACAAATGACATCACATTTAATGGATGTGTGGGCGTGGGCGTGGGTGTGGGTGTGGGTGTGGATGGATGGATGGATGGACGGATGGATGGATGGATGGATGGATGGATGGATGGATGGATGGATGGATGGATGGATGGATGGATGTTCTTTAGCATCGTTGTGATTTGAAAGTTTATGAAACGAAAAAGCGACAATAAAAAGAGACATGTAAATTCATAAGATTTAACGTGGGAGAAAATGAGATAGGAAGCATTATACAGTGTTTTTGAAGGTTTCATTTCTACCACGTGTGAATTGCACACATGCTGTTTTTTGTACATTTATTTACAAGAATGAGCAAGTGAGACGGCCATTTGGAATTCACTATTTCTGATAACAGATTCATGATAAACGACCCTAAAAACCCATATATACCAATTTATAGATCATAATAAGTTATAGATCATCATCAAATTCGTAATCAGCGACTACGAAAACCTATAAATTGTCATTCAGCTAGATTATGTTGAATAATATACGCCATTTCACGCGAGGGGGTAGTCAATAGAGGAGGAAGGGGGTGGCTTTTAAAATTTTTAATATCAAATTCGTAATCAGCGACTACGAAAACATATGAATTGACATGCATCTTGATTATGTTGAATAATATACGCTATTTCACGCGAGGGGGTAGTCAATAGGGGAGGAAGGGGGTGGCTTTTAAAATTTTTAATATCAAATTCGTAATCAGCGACTACGAAAACATATGAATTGACATGCATCTTGATTATGTTGAATAATATACGCTATTTCACGCGAGGGGGTAGTCAATAGGGGAGGAAGGGGGTGGCTTTTAAAATTTTTAATATCAAATTCGTAATCAGCGACTACGAAAACATATGAATTGACATGCATCTTGATTATGTTGAATAATATACGCTATTTCACGCGAGGGGGTAGTCAATAGGGGAGGAAGGGGGTGGCTTTTAAAATTTTTAATATCAAATTCGTAATCAGCGACTACGAAAACATATGAATTGACATGCATCTTGATTATGTTGAATAATATACGCTATTTCACGCGAGGGGGTAGTCAATAGGGGAGGAAGGGGGTGGCTTTTAAAATTTTTAATATCAAATTCGTAATCAGCGACTACGAAAACATATGAATTGACATGCATCTTGATTATGTTGAATAATATACGCTATTTCACGCGAGGGGGTAGTCAATAGGGGAGGAAGGGGGTGGCTTTTAAAAATTTTAATATCAAATTCGTAATCAGCGACCCCGAAAACCCCCGAGTAAGAAATTTTAAATCAATTACTTGATTTTTCGAGTTTTGGCCAGCTTTTTGGGAATCGGCCGCTCTGTGCGTCGTACGAATAGCGGGCGGCCGGGACGCGCGGAGTTTATTTTTTATTATTCTTATCAATTCTTGCGACATGATTGAGTTGATTAATTTACAAGTTTACTTGTGTAGTTTGTTTTATTTTTTTTATTGTTAGGCTCACGTTTGATTGAAAGCCGGGCTTTTCGGCTTTAGTAAAAGGCACGCCCCTGACTAGGGGAGGTATGAGGAATCTAATATTTTTGGACCGCCCTGTATATAATAAAACAAAATTAGTTACACCATTTAAAAATCAAAAACGGCTGGACAGATTTTTATGATCTTTTATTTGTTAGATTTGTCTTCGCCCCGAATTGCAGAATAATTATTAAAACATGGGAAAAAATAACAAAAATAAATCGAAGTTCGCCGGGTCAGCTAGTCATACATTGTTCATCAAGCAGTATTTGGTTGTTAGGTGGTTCCTGAAGGGCGTCTGTGCGGTAGTTGCATCCGTCGCACGCTGGAGTCCTATGAGTTCAGCACGGCGCTGTCCTCCCGGGGGGCCCCGCCGCTGAGCGAGAAGATCAGAGCGCTGCGGAGGAGGTGAGGAAACTGTTGTGTTTTTTACAAGACATGTTGGTAAACAAGCCAGTTATTATTCAAACTGTCGTCTCTTAGCTTTTTGTTCAAAACAGACAGTGCCATTTCATACACATGTTTCTTCTGATTCGGTCAACCAATAATAAAAAAACACTTTTTTCAAAAAGCATGAAGTGCACTTATAATTATTAAAAAAATCGTTCTACGCTTTTTGAATGAAATTTATTTATTTTATAATTTTTTGTGCGTGATAAAAGTGTGTTTTTTTAAACTGCATATTTTTACTTTTAACTTTTGTGTCTAATATTATATTCTTTATTTAGTTATCTTTCCTTACATAGTATAAAACAAAGTCACCGAAATG
Source organism: Luperina nickerlii (assembly GCA_963855955.1). Taxonomy (NCBI): domain Eukaryota; kingdom Metazoa; phylum Arthropoda; class Insecta; order Lepidoptera; family Noctuidae; genus Luperina; species Luperina nickerlii. The sequence goes on along the minus strand of OY979682.1, from coordinate 467,597 downwards.
TCCGTACACGCATAACTTCCGAATGACTGCACCAAATTGCATAAATATTTTTTTTGTGTTCGGTGTTGCCAGGACAAGGTATGGTTGTATGAAAGAAATTTCGGAAATTCGAAAAAAAATTTTGCACCCTTGTGAAGCTGGGGCGGGCTAGTTAAGTATAATGTCAACAAGGTTATGAAGATTAGGGGCTACTAGCAAACTCGAGGGGTTTACCAGTAGCCCCTAAAGAGTTCCACTATCCACGTCCTGGCTCCATCGTCAGATCCTCGACACCAAGTGCAATATATTGGATTCGTCAACACTACCCCAAACTCGAGGGGTATACTAGTGGCCACTGAAGAGTTCCACTAACCACCTTCTGGCTCGCATCATCAGGCCGTCGACACTAAAATCACCAAATGCAATCTATTGGACTCGTCGAAACAAATCATATGAGCCCAAACTCGAGGGGGTTACTAGTGGCCACTGAAGAGTTCCACTATCCACCTCCTCGCTCCATCATTAGATCAGTTTCAAGATACCAAATTATAGTTTTGTCTTCTGAACTACATAATTATACAAAGTTTCATTTCGATACGACAATTAGAAGTAAGTTAAAATTGACTTCTAAGATTTTTTCAGATTGTTAGTCATTTACATGTAAAGCTAATAAAAGCGTCTTAAAAACAGAAATACATTCAAGCATTGATCTCTGTGTTATCTGTCTATATACTATTTTTGAGTCGTCCTTCAATTTTAGGACATTCTTCAAGCATAGTTTCATGCAACAATAACTTGTATGATTTAACTTGAATAAATTTGATAGATTTGAAAAGTATAAGTTTTTATATGGGCTGAATTCACAGTGCAATCTGTGGCTGAACTGTAGTTTGTGTTGTTTATCGTAAGACTGCACGAGCTGACGCAGAAGATTGACGTGTTCATCGTGGTGGGGGGCGCGGGTGCGGGCGGCGCCTACTCCGAGGAGGACATCATCATGGTGGAGCGCGACACGCTGGCGGCTGCGGCCGCGGCCGACGACGGCGACCTGGAGCGGGCCCGCAACGCGCGCGGCGACGCCGTGTACCAGTGCTCCGTGTGCCCGCTGTCCTTCCAGGTGCGGAGATAGTTGCGCGCTTGTTTGTTAAGGAGACGTCAGAAACTTGTCAAAATATTTATTTAGTTCTCGAAATTTATATTCATGTGGACAAAGGTGATATTTTTTATGTTGTCGTTTGTACTTAGCGTGTGGCAGAGTACCGCGCACACTCGGCGACACACGCGGCCGACGCGCTGCACTCGTGTTGGACGTGCGGCGCGCAGTTCTGCACGCGTGGCGCCCTGCGCGCGCACGCGGGCGCGGCGTGCGGCGCGGCGCTGTGCTGCGCGCTGTGCGGCCGCGCGCACGCCGCCAGCGCCGACCTGCGGCGCCACGAGGCCGCCTGCCCGCCGCGCTGCCCCGCCTGCGGTCTGTATACAGTGTCTCACCTAGCGCGGCCTGCGCGCGGCGCTGTGCTGCGCGCTGTGCGGCCGCGCGCACGCCGCCAGCGCCGACCTGCGGCGCCACGAGGCCGCCTGCCCGCCGCGCTGCCCCGCCTGCGGTCTGTATACAGTGTCTCACCTAGCGCGGCCTGCGCGCGGCGCTGTGCTGCGCGCTGTGCGGCCGCGCGCACGCCGCCAGCGCCGACCTGCGGCGCCACGAGGCCGCCTGCCCGCCGCGCTGCCCCGCCTGCGGTCTGTATACAGTGTCTCACCTAGCGCGGCCGCACACATACCTCATGCCCATAGTGTCCCCCCGCAGGCCTGCTGCTGGCGGACCGCGCGGCGCTGTCGTCGCACTGCGCGGCGTCGCACGGCCGCGCGTCGCGCGCGCCGCACGTGTGTCCGCAGTGCTTCCGCACGTGCGACACGCCCGAGCTGCTGTCGGCTCACCTGCTGCGACACAGGCAGGCCAAGCAGTTCGTCTGCGGTTATGACGGCTGTATACTGCGGTTTGGGACCAGGTATGTTGTGTCACACTTGCTATAATTGGCTGGAACTATGAAATGACAGCCATGGCGATGTTTTGTTCCTCTCAGAAATAAATAAATCTAATCTAATGGCCGCTCTCTTTTGTTTTGAATAACCCATGAAGCCTCATAACATACGTCTCAGAGGCGTCGTTTTTCGAAGAAGATGCAAACTAATAATAAAACATAGTTTAATCAGGTATTTATTACAACAAAAGAAAAAACTTTGCTTGTTAAGTTATTACTTATCAAATAAAAAAAATAACTTCTTAAAAATCAACTGAAATATATCAGCACTAGCTTCTGCCCGCGACTTCGTACGCGTGGAATTTCACCCTCCCCTCATTAGAATAGAATAGAATACTCTTTTGGGTGACACAATGGGCGGTCTTATCGCTAAGAGCGATCTTTTAAAGACAACACCATTCACCCTCCTAGGGGTGGTATTTCGAAAAACCCTTTCTTACTGGATACAGTACGTTGGTAGACAGCTAACCGAACGCGCGCATGCATCGTTGTTTCTATCACTCTTTGAAGGAACACGAACTACGTTTGTCAAACTTTTTATTCATTTTACGATGTTTACGTGTAAGGGTTGTGAAGTTGAAGCTAGAGATGGCGTGACATGCACCCTGTGTGACGGGCAATTTGAATTCCCCTGCGCAGGTATAACAGAAGTTGGTCGGAGAAAACTCGGGGACCGTAAAGCGACATGGACATGTGCTAGCGCCGCAGCCAGTCCCCGCATCGGTTCTCTCAAGGCTTCTACTGCTGACTCGGAAGTTATCTTGGCTGAACTCAAACGACTCTCAACCCAAATGGAAGCATTACCAGCGCTGGTTGAAAGCGTAAAAGCAATCCAAACAGAGCTCATGGAAATAAAGGCCATCAGATCTGAATTGTCTGAAGTAAAGTCATCTATGGATACTGTCAATGATGAAATGATGGCATTGACATGCAAGGTCTCGGCACTAGAGCAAGAAATTGAGGTCTTGAAGAAGACTAAGGAAGGTGTTCTTCTTCTGCAAAGCCGTGTGGAGAAGCTTGAGAATCAACTAAGTGAGAGTGAGCAAAGATCCCGGATAAACAACATTGAGATCAAGGGAGTGCCGATGTCCAGCGATGAAAACCTATATGTATTAATAGCCAAGATCGGGGGATATCAGACGAAACTTTTAATAATTTACAAATAAAATAATTTTTAACAAATATGACACGATAAATCCTAAGATGATGTTTGCGAGCGTGCGCCTGTTGGCCAAAAGAGGACGCGCGCCGGTTTCCGTTGGCTTATATAGGGCTGGTCACTCGTAACTCCCTCCCATCTGAAGTTGCAGCTAACACAAGTTTATTCGGCTGTAAATCAAAGTCTCAGCGATCATCAGCACGGTTTCTCAAGAGGCCGGTCTACCACTTCCAACCTAGTTATTTTTAGTGATTTTCTATCAGAGTCCATGTCCCTTCCGTCCCAGGTCGACGTTATACAGAGTTGATATGACAGAGGGGCACTAAATTACACTACGTATACTATACGTGTATAGTATTAATTCGATACAGTACAAAAATAGAAAGCGCCAAAAATGAGATTTTTTTTTCAAACAAACTAAATAGCTTAAAGTCAGAGTGAAATGCAACCATCCTTTATAAATAAATTTGACTGACCTTAGATGCCTAGGTAACAAAGTCGCGCAGGAGCGCGTGTGCGTGTGTGTTATCTCTCTTGACGGGGGCGCGGGGGGCGGGCGGTTTAGACCGCTCGCGCCGGCTTTTATGTTAGGTAAGGTTGTAAAGTACGCGCACACACAAAAACATGTGTCCTTGATTCATATTAATGCACAAATTATACCGACGGAGAATATTGTTATTTATTTTTCTAATTAAATCACTGTCCGTCGCTAAGCACTTTAATTCCCGTAATCTTTGTACCTACTGCCAATTGTATGGTGGTGCCGGCGTTCCTAGGGCTATTGCGCCGGTCACCATACCTTTCTCGGTATGTTTGCAGAGCTAAATCTGCGTTTCCACGGCATTCACCGTAAATTAAAATCATGTAAGTGTATTCTAACGCCGTGTAAGTTACACGAGGCATTGCTGAACACTTTAATTATTACACACACACACACAACCAACGTTTAATTACGTATCCTATCACAATAAAAACAGTCAATCACAAAAAAAAACACAAAAAAACACTAACACTAAATACATAATAATATTCCCAAGTTACGTATCCTGTCACAATAAAAAAAAGAAATACTGTATTAAACTTATTTAGTGTCTATCACAATAACAAAACAAAATCACAATTATTGTCAGCGAGTTCGACAAAACATAACGGCGGCGGCGGGGCTCCCGTGTTACGTAACGTACGTCCCGAATGGATGACGCGTGCGCACTGTCTACTGAAAGAAAGTTTTTTAGCAAATTCGCAAGGATCTAGGATGCAATAGCAACACACTGACCTATTTCTATTCCTTTTACGCGCGGGAAAAAGGCGCGGGGGTTTTGCTATGATTGTCACTCTCATAGTGAAAGTGCAAGTGTGTGTGTATTTATTGCTTCGTGAAATATTTGGTTGTACTTGTGCGGCAACAATGTATCTTATACTCAATTATCGTTTTAAGGTGCATGACCTATGCGTATGAGATAATCAGCTGTTAGGAAATATACATCGTGTTCAAACGTAGCAAAAACTTCAAAAATCATTTGTGACTAAACTACTGCTCCTATTTAATTGATTTTTGGTACAGAGCTTGAAAATGGTATCTAGTATAGGCAGTTTAAAGGAAAGCCCCTCTGTCGTATCAACTTTGTATATACCGATTTCAGCAAATGTTTCGATCGAATTGACCATGTAATCTTAATGCGTAAACTTTTATCCATGGGTATCAGGGGTAACCTACTCAGGTGGTTCGCGTCGTATGTTGAGGGCAGATGTCAGACTGTGGTGCTGAACGGTTACTCATCTAGAGCTATGCGTATTCCCTCGGGAGTTCCTCAGGGGTCGTTATTGGGGCCCCTCTTATTTAATATTTTATTAATGACGTGATTTCCTGTTTTCGGAACTCTAAAATATTGCTTTATGCCGATGACATCAAGATCATGAATCAGGTTGCCACCCATGCAGATACTCTCTTACTGCAGGAGGATCTTGACAACTTTCAAACCTACTGCAATATTAATAAGCTGGACTTAAACATCTCCAAATGCTATGTGTGCTCCTTTACTCGCAAACTACCAATCTATTTTCCTTACAAACTCTTAGATACCCCAATAGCCAGGGTCAATTCTATCAAAGGCCTCGGGGTTACTTTCGACACAAAGCTTATTTTCGACAGTCACATTAATAATATTGTCAACAAAGCATCGAAAGCACTAGGTTTTATTTGCAGGGTCTCGTCTGATTTTAGAAGTATCAAGACTTTTAAGATATTATATTGCTCCTTTGTTCGTAGTCACCTCGAGTATGCCTCTCAAGTCTGGAACCCTAACTATAATACTCATATCGATCGTATAGAGGGCATACAAAGAAAATTCCTTAGGTACATTCAATTTCGTTCCAATACATACCTACCTAATTACAACGTGCGCTGTAAAAAATTTCATGTTCTTCCACTTTATGAAAGAAGAAAAATCTCCGATTTAGCATTTTTACTCAAAATTGCAAACGAATCAAACGATACCCCTGAGCTGCTGAGCAAAATTGGGCTGCGCGTATGCTCTCCGTTTCTGCGTAAACCTCGGTTGTTGCACATACCAACAACAAGAACAACTTACAGACAAAACTCGTACATGATTAGGCCGAGCCGTATGTATAATGAAGCCTGCCAGGAAGTTGACATAGATCTTTTTAATACTAGTGTGCCTAAATTAAAGAAGGCTCTTTGCAATCACTTCTTCGACAAATTAACATAAGCCCTTGCATTATACACCGTGAAATTTTAATGGTTGTTTTCCCGCGGCAGAACGACTTGCCATAAGGAGTACTTTCGAAACATAGAGAAAAAGTAAAAAAATAAAAATGTTTTTGTTTTAAAATAATTAAAAAAATATTCAACAACTCGAAAAAGTGAGAAAAAATAGTAACACTAGACGCGATTTGTTGTAGGTACTGTCGCACGCGCCGGCGCGGCGGCGCCATCAAAAGAAAACAATGCATAAATTAATGTTCAAACCAAAATAAGCTCCCGCATGTGGTGATACGGCATACAATAGCTTGCACGCAACATTGGAAAAAATCACCTGCTAAGCCGACATAGCAAAGACCGATTTAAAATGTTCAAACCAAAATAAGCTCTCATACGCGGTAATACAGCATAAAATAGCTTGTATTTAACAATACAAAAATCTACTGCAAAAGCCGACAAAGGAAATCCCGACAAAAGAAATGTTCAAAGTAAAATAAGCTCTCGCGTGCAGTGATACAGCATAATCTAGCCTGCGCGCAAAAATTACAAACGATCGAAACCGCATTTCGACGCCTATTGTATCCGTGCGGTGGTAACATACAAGTACCTACTGCACTTAGTTTTCCCGCGAATGTCGTACGCGCAGCACACGTCGTGTTATCTTTGCAACATGGATCGACATTACAACTACTGCAATGTGGAGTACCTACGTTGCTATGGTGCAACTTTATGCTAGAGCTAATTATGACTCCCATGCTGCCCGGCGACTTTACGCGGAGCCGCGACACCTGCAGTCGCTCCGTGTTCGCGGGATTCTGAACCCCCAAGTGCCATCGTCACGGACCATCGTAGCGGCATTGCAGTTAAAAAAGTATTTATGATGGTCCTAAGCCCGTAGAAGTATGAAGGGAAAATTTGAATAACTTGTTGGATAGCAAACAGCTGATTGAAACGCACGCGGGTCAATGGCCGTGCGGCTCTTCCCGTAGATATCGGGCGGTGTTACTATTAGTTCGTGATCACTTTCGAGTTTTGTGTTTCACAATGCTAAATCTGTCATTTCCTGTTTCTAATATTTTATTTATTTATGAAACGATTATATTACTAAGACAAAACTGTTTCGCTGCGGGAAAACAACCATTAAAATTTCACGGTGTATACGAATATACAGTATACTAAAGTAACACTGTCTGTTACCTAGTACATAGTTATTTGATATTCTATATGTGAAAACTTGTAATTGGCCATCATCATGTTAAAAATTTAGTAACTATTGTGTCAGATTAGCTGTAAGTTTTCCAAAAATAATAAAATAAAATACCTGCTCTTCACAAAGAACACACTCTCCAAATTTCATGTCTCTAGGACCAGTGGCTTAGGCTGTACGTAGCTATATCAATTTTATAATATAGATTATTATAAATACCTTAGCTATTTTAGCAGAACCTGTTCTAAAATAAAAATTTCATTTTTATTGGTTATCGATTAACGAAAACACAGATATTACGTCTCAAAGTTTTCCAACATAAAATCTTTTTTACAAAAAAAAAAAACAACCGATTTAAAAAAAAAAACACTACAATGTGAAAAATAACTTTAATTTCGGAAGTCGGCGTCTTGGTTCCGCATTTTCGTTTTTTGACACCGACTTCCGAAATTAAAGTTATTTTTAACAGACTTAAAAAAAAAAGACAGCAAGTAGTGTATTGGCTCGTACACATAGGCGCGACTTGTCGCGTGGCGATTCTGCGATATTATCGCGCCGCAACGCCTTTCACCCAAGCGCAACGCGAATCACCGCGACGCCATACAAAATGAACATTTAATATGGTGTCAGTAGTGATACTTATACTTCCTCCGTAACTCACACAGAATCATCAATATCCGTAAAATCTCTTCAAATAGAGTCTACATATTGTGACTGTAGCGAGCTGCTAAAGGATCACAAAAGCAGAGAAGAGTTACACTTTAGAGTGCACCTTGGAGAAAATTAAAAAAAGCCCCTGTTTTTATATTGGCATTCCTTTAAGTTGTTTTTATTTAGTTAAATTGATTCAAGAACAGACAAATATACCGTTTAACCATATTTTACTATGTATTTTACTAAGCCTGTTTCCATTGTTATAGATTCGTGTTATAGAGTCGAGTGGAGTGGATAAATTACACTTAAATTAATAAAAAATCGACCCAAATGCGTAATCGGTAGTAGTCACAACAAAACGCAGTGACGTTTACATAGGCGTGACGAATTTTAGGATATGTAACGCTAGATGTCGTTAGCCAGCCGTTAAGCCGGCTGTCAAGCCCGCCACGCCCAGCCATGCCAAAGCCATGCCATGCCGTGTCGTCTGGGTGCAGCCAAAGCCACAGCCACAGCCTCAGCCAAAGCCAAGCCAAGCCAAGCCAAGCCATGACAACCAAGCACGACACAGCAGCCACAGCAAAGAGGAAGTCAATTGACTAGCACGTCACTTCCCCACTACGTGAGCCTTGCCCCGCCAAATTCCGAGCCGGGGGAGGTGAAGTAGCCGCCAGCCAGCCAGTATTATAAAAGCGCTAAGCGATGGTTTTGTGTACTTCACTCCATGCTAATAATTGTAAGGGGAAACTCTGCCCGAATAAACAAGTAAATCAATTACCGTGTGCATAATTTTACCACTGCCTTTATACTCAGAAGTGGTATCAAAAAAAAAACCTACGATGAAACGACGCTCTGCTACTTATAAACGTCACGGTCGCCTAGTCGGGAGGACGAAAATTCTGCGTCGGTAAACCAGATGTCTGAAGATTCAAACGATGAAGGTCGATCCACACCATCTGCAAGGAAAATATTGAAGACTCTCCTAGCACAAGAAGTTGAAAAAGCATTCAACGATCTGGAACACGAAGCGCCTACCCTCATTCGTCTGAAAGACCACCGTGCCGCATCGTTAATTCCAGAATTTGACCCTGAAAACGAAGAATGCACAGTTACCACCTGGATAAAAATTCGAGTTGAACCCAGACAAGCCAGATACGGATGCGCGATCATAGTGAATATTGTTTTGGGCATAGGCTGTATGCAGGAATACCTTTGCCCAGTGACGCGCCAGTTGCGCCCTACCGCCATGTTAGAAAAAAAAAAAGTGTTCCCGTAATTAGAAAACGCGATAGGACGCGTGTACAAACGTAACAGCACACAATACGACACCTGATTTGTGTTTTGCTGAAAATTCTCTGCAAGGAGGTCGTATTGTGGCCGTCATCAAGGCGCACAAACGAAGCAGTATCAACGTGGCTATCGTAAATAGTACGAAGGACGTAACGTGGAGCTACCAGTGACGTGGAGTGACTTCAAGAATCGAGCCAAGCAGCCCGCAGCCTTCGGTGAAGCCCTTCGTGTGCTGCAAGTGAGGGAATCCTGGACATGTCGCGACCCGGTGCACGAGAAGTGGCAGCCAAGCAGATGATGGAGGTGGAGCACGCGCTGCAAGCAGCAACGGCGAGTGGATGTTTGCGTCGTACAACTAACGCTCAGGCACGTTAGAACAAAGGTGAGGTGTATTGTTTTGTTACGATTCTGGTGCTGAATGCTCGTTAGTAAAAGCGATTTGTGCAGCCAAATTAAGTGCCAAACGAGTTAATAATGATGTTACGATGACTGGTATTGGTTAAACGCGTGTATTCAGCACAAAACTTGAAATTTTATTACATTTCTACACGACATTTACTTGCAAAGTATTATTTTGGGTAGGCTATTTTGTGTTATTAGAAAACGAAGAGTGAAATCAGAATTATCAGACTAAACTAGATCGGAAGTTCAGAGGTCCATTTAAGGTGGTGGAAGTTTTGACAAGTGATCGTTATGTTTTGAAGTCCCTTTCTTCCGCCGGACGTACAAGTACGCACACGACCGACTGCGTAAAATAACTGACGTTGACATGCACGTAGGTGACGATGACGAGACTAGCCATGACGAAAATGATAACGCTGACAAGACTAGTTGAATACTAAGTAGTCGACTTAAGATTTAGATTACCTAGCATAGTAAGAGTTTTCTTATAATCTGTAACGTTATAGGAAAAATAAAGTAACATGTTGAACAAACCTACTTTAAGAATTATGTTGATAAAGGCTCGAAATGATGATCTTGACGGTGTTGTTTGTGGAGGTGACCGGATAGAGGTCGCCTGATTGTGTTAGTGACCGGATAGATGTTACGTGTTGAAGACCGAATGGAAGTCTATTGGTTTGATGCTTATGGCCGGATAGAGGTTATAAGTGTGATGATGAAGACCGGATGGAGGTCAGAGTATGAGCATTGCTATATTTTAATGAGTTTCCTATTATTTTAATGAGTATGGGTATTGTTCGACATGTCGGCTTTGAGAGAAAGAGTTTGTGGTGATTTTCATCAGAACCTATAATAATTTTGGTCAGAATTGGCCGAGTGGGACATGCACTGCTGTTGATTTTTTTGGTTACAGGTTATAACACACAAGGACGTGTGCAAGCAGAATGACAGTAGTGGACAGCGCTGCATTCTTTGGATCTCCTGTATGAATAATCGCTGATCAAGGACGGTGCTTTTCGAGCGAGGAGTTTCACGACTTCTGCCAAGGAAACTGTAGATTGCAACCACTACAGCCATTAAGCCAGCTACAGATCTATTGTCTACGAATTTGGTGAGTCGTTTTCATTATGTTTTGACTCGAGGTACCGAGTGCTTCCCTGGTAAACAACAAGAAAAAAGAAACTGTTACATTGTTAGGTATAGCCCAATCTAGTTAACAATGCAATTTTTAAATACGCTCACGATAAGGTTACGAATGATGCCAGTAGGTCATGTACCAGTCGAAGTAGATGGTGATCACAGTGGTGATGAGCTATGAGCAAGCCTAAGTAGTGGGAACCACGCAAGTAGGGGTTCTCTATCGACCGTAGTAAAAAGTGTGTAGTCACAGGGTGATACACATGGGTCCATGCGATTGCTGTTCGGCTAGAGAGCCGTAGCGTTAGAGTGGGTTACTCTTCTGTGGGTTTCCAGGTGTCTAAGGCACTTAGTGAAAAAGATTATTGTTGTAATGTGGATCACGATGGTACATGGCTCTGGTTGATGTTTTTTTTGTTATGATTGATTAAAGTTTGATTACATGACTCTGGTTGAATCAAGTACGCTCATGAGGGTAAGGCATATGCCATGGCACAGGCAAAGGGGATCAGAGTATTAATGACGAATTTAAGGAAAGCCAAGTAAAAGTCTAGTTGTGATAGTAGTGAATCTTAGTTCGACTGGTCGGGGACCGTACCAGTAGTTATTACATAGTCGTAGCCCGGTAGAAATCGGTGTCTCTTGAGGAAACTCAAGTAGTCCGTGGGTGCGCGATGCGTGTTTAACTCTGGCGGAGGTCGGGTTCTTGTAGAGACCATAGAGTCCGTGGGACTCGGAATTCAGGAGGAATTCAGAGAAACAAACATGAGGTTTGTTGCAGGGGCTTAATGAAAAGCCACAGGCCACGAATAAGATTCCTGCTGTGTTTTGTGATGCTCTAAGGATGTTTTATTAGCTGCTCTATCATGTTTAGTTGATTATTTAGTTTGTGATCTTGAGCTGACTTGTAATCGTAGTTTTGTTGCTTCCATTGCGGGAGCAATTGTTACAGGATGGCCGACTGTAACGCTAGATGTCGTTAGCCAGCCGTTAAGCCGGCTGTCAAGCCCGCCACGCCCAGCCATGCCAAAGCCATGCCATGCCGTGTCGTCTGGGTGCAGCCAAAGCCACAGCCACAGCCTCAGCCAAAGCCAAGCCAAGCCAAGCCAAGCCAAGCCATGACAACCAAGTACGACACAGCAGCCACAGCAAAGAGGAAGTCAATTGACTAGCACGTCACTTCCCCACTACGTGAGCCTTGCCCCGCCAAATTCCGAGCCGGGGGAGGTGAAGTAGCCGCCAGCCAGCCAGTATTATAAAAGCGCTAAGCGATGGTTTTGTGTACTTCACTCCATGCTAATAATTGTAAGGGGAAACTCTGCCCGAATAAACAAGTAAATCAATTACCGTGTGCATAATTTTACCACTGCCTTTATAGATAAGTTTTATGGTTTACTTGACTTGACATGAGTTACTGAATTAAAATAACTAGTTATAAAAGAAGAAATAGATTTGCGCGACATGCGCGTCTCGTCTTATCGTGAGCAGAAGCGAAAAAGAAACATGGCCGCGCCGCTGGCGCAGGCTGCCCATTGCGTTCCGTCCGTGACGCAGCGACGACCTCTCGCATTAGAACGTTCCAGCTCCGTTGCGAACAAACGGAAATAACGCAATGGATGTTGTTGAACTGTCAAAATTAAACCCATTGCTACTGTTATTGTGTAACGCAATTACCCCCTGTTCAGATCTTTTTATATTGTGTTATTAAATAAACTGATGTGTTTTCTTTCGTTTCTAACTGTACTTGGACTGTGTTATTATAATTACTATGGAGATCTAGAAATGACAATATTGAAGTACACGTCTTTACAAAGCACCTCGTGTTGTGAAACACTGAGTATGTAAGCCCGCGCCTCCACAGGAGCAACCTGATGGCGCACATCCGCAAGTGCCACACGGGCGACGCGCCCGACGCGCCCGCGCCCGCGCTCGCGCCCGCGCCCGCGCCCGCGCCCGCCAGCTCCGCGTGCGACGAGTGCGGCCGCAAGTCAGTATACACACACACACTTGTTTATTTTACCAATTGTAATGATTACCTTTTTTAAAATAACGGAACTGGGGGCACCATTAAACTATGGGTTAATAAATGTTATAGTTCATTCTTGACTAGTAGAAAAAGTATCACACGCCCCAAAACCGAATTTGTAAATACTCATACTAGAGTAAAAGTACAATTTTAACTTTTCAATGAAAACCCACTGGTTTCGCTTCCATACGAAATGTATTTTCTTTCCCTTTTCCTGTGTATTTTTTTTTGCGATTTTACTGATACAATGCAAGAGCGAGCTTGGATAGTTTACATTTTATTGATAGAATGCAAGAGTGAGCTTGGATAGTTTAGATTTTACTGATAGAATGGAAGAGCTAGCTTGGATAGTTTAGATTTTACTGATAGAATGCAAGAGCGAGCTTGGATAGTTTAGATTTTACTGATAGAATGCAAGAGCGGGCTTAGATAGGTTAGATTTTACTGATAGAATGCAAGAGCGAGCTTAAATAGGTTAGATTTTACTGATAAAATGCTAGAGTGAGCTTGGATACTTTAGATTTTACTGATAGAATGCAAGAGCGAGCTTGGTAAGTTTAAGATTTTACTGATGGAATGCAAGAGGAAGCTTAGATAGGTTAGATTTTACTGATAGAATGAAAAAGCGAGCTTAGATAGGTTAGATTTAACTGATAGAATGCAAGAGCGAGCTTGGATAGTTTATATTTTACTGATAGAATGCAAGAGCGAGCTTGGATAATTTAGATATTACTGATAGAATGCAAGAGCAAGCTTAGATAGGTTAGATTTAACTTATAGAATGCAAGAGCGAGCTTAGATAGGTTATATTTTACTGATAGAATGCAAGAGCTAGCTTGGATAGTTTAGATTTTCTGAGTGATTTTACTAAATGAATAGTAAGGTCTTGAGAATTAGACTGCGCCTGTAGATTGAACATAATTTGTTTCTGTTAATTTTCATTGGGTTTTTACTCATTACGGGTATCTTTTTCAAAAGAGTAACCTTGAGAGTTTCTTGCCGACTCGTCTCCATAGGGAACAGCCAATTGGAACCGTGCACCTAGCTTCTGACGGTTCATAAGTGCCCATGTAGGTTTATGTGAAATAATATATTTTGATTTTGAAAATAAAACTTGAGGGTTTGTTTAAAATGCGGATTGAAAATGTATTTTTTTTTGTGATAAATAGTATAAATTAAAAATACTTCGAGATAAACGTTGTCACTCTTACGAGCGACCTCATTATAATCTATGGAATTGCTGTATCTACACTGGCAGCAAAACTAAGTACTACACTTTTATCATTATTTTTTTTTCTAAACTATAGAAGTTAGAGATTTAAAATAAAAAACTTTATATAGCAAATTTTATCAGCTTTCTTTGAAACTAGTAAACCATACATTAGTAACATTTTTAACTTAAAAAAAAGATAAAACAATAAAAATAGCCATTTTTTGCTTAGTGACAAAAAACTCAATATTTTATAAGTAGGTATGTTTTACATGTTATTTAATTTTTAATAACTGGTATTGCCTCCTCGGGCTCTGACTACAGCTTCGAGCCGGTTTGGCATACTGAACACGAGGTTTCGGAGCCGATGTTGGGGAATATTGTCCCATTCTTCAATCATTCGTTTTAGTGCCCTGAGGGTTGTAGGTGGTGGTCTGCGGCTTCTGACTAGCCTTCCTAGCTCATCCCAGGCGTGCTCAATCAGGTTGAGATCAGGACTTCTTGATGGCCAAGCCATCACGTTGATACTAACCTCCTGAATATACTCTTGAACGACCTGATCCATCACCCATATTTGCTAAATACTTTTTTTTTTTTTATTTGAAATGGGCTTGCTCTTGACTCTAGTCTAGGTCAGAGATGACAGAGACAAAGTCTACGATGGAGTGAGCTCACCCAGCAAATACAGCCCTGCATACTCGTTGAGAATCTCTTTGGCATATCTTACCCCAGTCAGAGTGCAATTTTCTATGGCCACTAACTCTGTGCGACTTTCTGAAGATTTGCCAGCCCATACATGTACACTGTCTCCACCGTACTGGACTCTTTCTGAGAAGGAGTCTTGAAGATATCGCTCACCAGGCCGCATGTAGACACTTCGCCTTCCATCAGAAGTGTAAAGTGAGAATCGATACTCATCTGTGAACAAAATTCTTGAGCACCCTTCACCCCACTGTATGTGTTCACGGGCGTATCGCTGTCTCGCTACTCGATGCTCTCTCTCGAGTTTGGGAGCACTCGCTGGTCTTCGGGGTTTCAGAGAGGCAATTCTCGTAATTTTAAGAACGCTCACAGTCTGTTCTCAGTCGCAATCTGTTAAAAATACCTCTAATTTCCCTACATTTTGACATTTGTTGGCCGCTGAGATGAGACTGAGCCTAGATTTTGAACGTTTTAAATTACGAGAATTGGCGTTCAGATTTGCTTCAGCAAGTCTTCTTCTCACTGTACTGTCACTAATGTGTGGACCCTTTGGGTCTGAAGCTGTTGCTGGACTTAACTGCGTTAAGGTGGTGATTTCTCAACACAGTGGAAACAATATAACGGTCTTCTCGGACACTAGTACACCTGGGTCTGCCATTACAAGGTCTCCTCAGATGGTTTCCAGTTTCTTCGTACCTTTGCTTCACCTTCTGGACCATTCGTAACGTCACACCCACCATTCTTGCGGTAGTTGCAGTACGACGCATACTGATAGCTAGTTCTAGAAAAGTCATGATCCTAGCACATTCTTCAGGTGAAAGAGGCATGATAAATAAAATGTATGTGCTGTTGTCTAACTTAGCTTTTGTAACGAGACTCATCGATCAAGAAAAAAATTTAAAATCAAATACAAAAAAAATCAATGGTAAAATTGTAATTCGAAAAAGATTAAGTATTTTTGTTTTTAAAGATCTTTTCAGCCATTTCTTAAAAGAAGGTTCTCGACTATGAAGTTTTTATATACAAAATTAAACTCTTTTTCGAGTCCTTTTTATTTCGAAAGTATATCTTGTGTAGGTACTTAAAAAGTTATTCCAATTTTAGAAGTGTACTTAGTTTTGCAGGCCAGTGTCAGCCAGTCTAGTCGCTATTTTCTCTGCGGGGCATTCTTGATCGCATGTTTTGTGGTTGCTCGGTGTTTTCAATCGCAAGCATGTTGCACACTGTGACGGTTCAGCATGTTTAGTGCACTCATTAAGCACAATATCTACACGTATAAGCAGCCTCCCGATAAGTCTTTGCAGATTGTCCATACTCATTCACTCCCTTTCAAATCATATCATTTACGCAGTCCATTCATTCTTTGTTTAGTGTTCCCGACTGCACCAGCTCATAAGTGTGAAATCCCTCACTGGGCAGGGTATCTAATTAATAAACACTCGATTTTGGTTTATAATCGCGTTTCTTAAGCTAGCAGTTACTTCAAGAATAAAGTTGCACGTAGGCCTCCTTTTTACTATACTAGCGACTTAATTTTATAGAAGTCAAAAAAGAGTCGCAGGACAAACTAGGCAGCTTGTCGGCTATATTCTGCTCAAAAGTGCAATCGTAAAAAAAAAAACTTCTGCGTTTTTTCGCTAGTTATCTGTTGAACCGGAAACAATTTGTTCCTCATGGGTGCTCTTTCGGGATCTTACCACACGCGATCTGGGGTGAGTCAAGGATCAGTTCTTGGCCCATTACCTTTTCTTTTAATTATATATCAATGATCTCGTCAGTGTGGTACAACATGCTAAATGTCTGCTATATGCGGACAATTTAAAGTTAGTACTCGAAATTACCGAGAATTGCACTCGTGATGATCTTCAAAGCGACATTGACCGAGTCTTACAGTGGAGTCTAACTAATAAATTGTATTTTAACACTAGTAAGCCTTATGTTATGACGTTCAGCCGGAAATCACGACCTAGTCAAGCCGTATACACATTGGGTGATACAGTGGTAACTCGCATATTCAACATCCGTGATTTTGGTGTGACATTTGATTGTCGCCTGACATTTCACGAGCACATCTCCTTAGTGACCACCGAGTCTTACAGACGACTGGGCTTTGTCTTGCGTAATGCACGTGACTTCCGTAACCTTAGCATCATCAAAATATTGTAAAATTCCCTAGTCAGAAGTAAATTAGAATTTGCAGTTTGTGTTTGGAGTCCATGTGAGTCAACATACACCCTAGTAATTGAAAAAGTTCAAAAGGCCTTAAGCTACTTGTATAAGAGAAACCACGGGTACTATCCATTTATGTACCCCACGGATTTTTTACTAGGTATTGTAGGATTAACTCCTTAGCTGTCCGGCGGGCTCGAACGCAGATCGTCACAGCAATGAATATTTTACGGAATGTAATTGACTCACCAGAATTGCACAACATACTATGCACATTTTATGTCGCTGACAATTACCTACGCCACCGGACTAACCGCCGGCACACTATTCGACTATTCGCGACTGCACAGTGCCGCACGGTGTCCCGTGCGCATTCCCCGTTGTGTTGCATGAGCAGCGCAATCAATGCCCTTATTTTTGACATACCTGATTGTGACGTGTTGAACGTCAGATTCAACCAAATCATGTTATTGTGCTCGAGATGTTGTGAAAGACACTGTATATGAATAATTGCATGTCCTAATAATGTCTAACCTAACGAAATGTATTTTTTCTTCTTTTTTAATTTTAACGCTGTACCTACCCTCATGGTTAGGGGGTTGAGATTGCCTGGCAGCGGGCTGCTAGGAGCTACAGCCCTCGGAGTACCCCACATACTCCGAAGGCTGTTTTCAATATTTGACATGATTTTTAGTTTTTGTAGTTTCTCATAATTATTTGCTATTCACTAAGTTTAATCACAAACTTAGCCGAAAAAGGCGCAATTCGTTTTCTAGGTCACAGAACAGTCGGCAATGTTTGAAATTTGCTTATACAAACTCAAAGCTTTTATTTCAGGCACACAGTACAGGCACTTTTGAATTGTCAAAATTAAATAGTCTGTCAGAAAGTTGAAGCTTGTTGCCCATTCCAAAACGTAGATCTCTCTGGAGAAGAACGGGCAAGAAACTCCATTGACACTCTTTTAAATCAAGATATTACAAAATCCTGGGTACCTTATTCATGTTGCTTCTATATGTGAGAACAATTAAAAAAAGACACATGAAGAACAATTCAAAATATAAGATTAAAAAAAAAGCCTTGGCAGCTGTTAAGAGATGACCAGTCTCAACCGACGGCGCCCGTTCACGAACATAACGCGTGGATCAGCACCATCCAGTTCAACCATTTTGTAGGGAACAGAATGATCCAACATACGCGCCACCATCGATGAGACATTTAAGTGACCCTGACACGTTCTCAACTGCGATGCTCTGTCAAGTCAACATCAAAATCATAATCAACGGAAACATGGTTCTTACATTTACAAAATTTAAAAAAATGCTGCTAAATTATCAAAACTATAGTTTACAATTTATTTAAGAGATTAATAGAGTTTTGTAGTAAAACTCTATTAATCTCTTAAATAAATTGTTGTAAACAGGAAGAGATATTTAATAATGAAGTATTCAACAATTAAAACTTGATTGAATAATATAAAAAATAAATTAAGTTCGTAATGTCAGAAACACTAAAAAAGAAAAAGGGAAGCACCTCTTCCAATTATTGAAATTTTAACTAGTGAGCCCAAGTGCCTGTGGAGCAGGACCCGCATTAAGCCAAGCATTTTACTCGCCCGCTCTACTCGAGTGCCTGTAGAGCATTCCGAAACTGTAAAAGGACTGTATCAGCTAGCTAATGATGTTTGTGTCGCCAGGTTCGGGTCGCTGGCGGCGCTGCGGCGCCACGCGCGAGTGCATCGCGCGCCACGAGCCGCGCCCGTGAGTTTCGCGTGTGTCGCGTGTGCTGCGAGTGTCGCGTGTGCCGCGTGTGCCGCGTGTGTCGCGTGTGCTGCGAGTGTCGCGTGTGCCGCGTGTGCCGCGTGTGCCGCGTGTGCCGCGTGTGTCGCGTGTGCCGCGTGTGCCGCGTGTGCCGCGTGTGCCGCGTGTGCCGCGTGTGCCGCGTGCTGCCGCGCTCGCTGTGCTCGCTGCCAGCTGGCAGGGCTCTGTCGGCGCCAGTCGGAACAGACGCTGCTATATTGTTTTGTTCGTCTTTCGTATTGACCAAAAACCAGTCAATGTCTTTCAGGCGCCAACAGATCCTTGTTGCACTTCTATGTTTGTTTCACTACTAAACTGACATCACAGTAATATATTGCGAAGGGGCCCTTTTTTCTTCCCTTTGTAGCAGATTTTTTAATTTCATAATTATTATTATTTTGCATAACAGCGCATAGCATAAACTTCATTTCGCAGAAAATCGTTTGGCATACACTCATTTATAATACATTCAAAATTAATAATTTTGAAAGTCAGAATCATCTTTAGGCATAGACATATCCCTAATAATTAAAAACTTTTTTACAAAAACTAACAACCAACTTCCAAAAAAAACACTAAAAAGTGAAAAATAACTTTAATTTCGAAAGTCGGTGTCAAAAACGAAAATGCGAACCAACGTCGTTCACTTTTTGGTTGTACAGTCAGCTTCACAGAAACGATACCCCCCTGGGTAATGATATCTTTAAATTTTTTGTAATGTAATTTAAATGGCGTGTTGGTCTACTGGTTAACACTGCGGCTTAGCAATGCGATGGTCACGAGTTTAAATCCGCGGATGAGAAGATGTTTTCTTTATTTTATTTATTAACCTTCATTATTTTTTTTTTTTAGTTTCTTTAATAGGTGAAGTTCGTTAATTATTATTAAGAAATCAAATGGAGGTTTGTAATAAAAGCTAGGCATTTTGCATAAAAAATATTCATTTATTTTTCTAATTACATTTCTAGGACTTCATGGAATCCACTTCCTGGTTGAATATACAGTTTTCTATCTGTGTTAAATTGGGGTTATTTACTTAGAATATTAACTAAACACAAAATAGATACCCTGGATGAGGTTTAGAACGTTTAACATTAGATAACGGTTCGTTTATAGATATTTCTAGAAACATAACTATAATAAGATTTATTTATTTAAAGTTGTGAAAACATATTTTTTTATACTCTGCATGATCTTATCGGAAAAAAGCCTTGTTAAAAAATTAAATTTTGTCATTTGTGGCTATGAATTACAGAGGAAGAACCAACATGCTGAACTATAACAGTATAGCAATATACATCTTTCTCTTTTATCACACTTTCTGATAACCCTTATTTAACACAACATTAGAAAAATATGTGAGGTCAGATGGTGCATCGTTAACACATTACAAGACTACTTGTAAACAAGAGTAACTGGATTGATAATAATAAAGGTTGTTTATTTTTTATTAACTACGAGATAGTGATCCCACAAATATTGGGAATTATTAACACTTGCTCATATAATATGTTCCAATGCAATTTTATCAGATAAGTTACACAATCAATCTGCCGAGTAAATTGCATATTAACAACGGAGAGGATGGCCGTCACTGTCTATCACTTCTTGAAGTCAGCAATTGAACGCGTAGTTTTGAAGGGTGCCACTGAGTGAACTTTTACAATAATATGTTGTCGCTCCGATTCATTAGTGTAAGCAATTGGGCGAGGGCTTTGGCGATCACATTTCACATCACCCGTCGCTCGATACCTTTGTATCCATCTACGAACTGTTTTAATCTGTAATGAAAATAAAAATATTAGAAATACGTAAAAACATCCAACTTGTAAGTAATAATGCAACATGATTCCAACAATAAATAGGTATATGTGGAAGTATAACGAAAACCTTACCGTTATGCCCATATCTTGTGATATTTTCTTTATGTTTTGTTCCTTTTCCCAGAGAACAACAATTTATGCCTTTAATAAAGTTGTTAATCGAACCATACCATCGGTTAATAGAATCAACTAGTCAAAAACTTAATAAATTGGATAATATTACGACGAAGATAATTACACACAAGCGGATCGGCACGAAAACGAAACCATTTGAAAAGTAATTTATACCCTCAATCACAGTTTAGTAAATAAGGGGAAGAAGTATTCTAAATTCAACCTCAACTCGCAGTTCATACAGCAGTTAAGTTTCTGAAGTAAAATTAGGGTAGTGCAACAATCGGAATTAACACATTCTATTTAACCAAACAAGAAATCTATGCTAATTTCGACCTTATCTTTTAGTTAATTGAGGAGTTGCGTATTGCATTTTGTAAAACAAGACGGTAAGGTGCTAATATTAAATATAACACGGAAGTTGAAATTGAAATCTTAATATCTAGAAGATTAGACCATTAATAACCTTGTTTGATAGAAGGAGTAATGCTATTCCAATTTTCGTTGAGATTGATAACTGAGCCAATAGCCTAGTGGTATAAGACACGGTCTAGATGATCGGTTGGCGCCTGGTGATGCGGGTTCGTATCTTAATCGTACGCAGTATCTTTTTGTAAGTTATTCTTGGTATACGGTTCGGCCAGATGGAAGCCGAAAAAATACCATATAAAATTATTAAAAACTAGCAAATAATATTTGAGGCGGGATCGGTGGATGCGCTCGGGCGATAATCTTTATGTTTTAGGGGGGTACCTTTTCTGTGACGCTGTCTGTACTTACCTACCCCAAACAAGTTCATATAACACTATTAATTGCTATGTGAATATCAGTGACAGGAAGCTATTGAACACATCTGCCTAACCCTTTAAACGTGATCTTATGTTGTGTGATTGCGTAAACAATGCATACCTACCAGCAATCGCGGTTGATTTGCTGGCATTAATAAATAAAAAAAAAGAAAGAAAGAATAAAGAGTTTTCTATCTGTCTATCTTCATTTATTGAAGAGTTCCGTCGTCTGTCTCCGAAACTCATCATCAGATCTTTACGAAATTTAAATGGGACCATTCCAGAAAAAAGTGCATTCGAACACAAAAAAAAATTGCAATTCCGTCTATTTACAATGGAGTTATGCCCGAACATACATATAAAAAAAAACCGAATTGAGAACCTTTTTAGAAGTCGGTTAAAAAGTAGAACCATCATATCGCAGAAAGTTCACAATCATAAACTCAGAATCGTCTTTTGGCATACATTTCATATTGATAGTCATTAAAAGGCAGAACTACCATAAAATATCTCAGAAAGTTTACAGTGAAAATCATCTTTTGGCAAACATTTCAAATCCATAATAATTGAAAGACTCATCTATCACGTTACAGAAAATTCATAGTATTAATAATTTTGTATTTCTTACCATAATAATAAAATTGATTGAACTCTATTTTTTTTTAAACAAGCATGCAAGCAAACATGTAGCAGGCATGGTTACTGTCACCTACGCGGGCCGCCCCGAAACTCCGCGCCTTCGCGGGCCGCCCCGACCCTCCGCGCCTACGCGGGCCGCACTGACCCTCCGCGCCTCCGCGGGCCGCCCCGACCCTCCGCGCCTGCGCGGGCCGCCCCGACCCTCCGCGCCTACGCGGGCCGCCCCGAAACTCCGCGCCTACGCGGGCCGCCTCGACCCTCCGCGCCTACGCGGGCCGCCCCGACCCATCGCGCCTACGCGGGCCGCCCCGACCCTCCGCGCCTACGCTGGCCGCCCCGAATCTCCGCGCCTACGCGGGCCGCTCCGAACCTCCGCGCCTACGCGGGCCGCCGCGAGCCTCCCTCCGCGCCTACGCGGGCCGCCGCGAGCCTCCCTCCGCGCCTACGCGGGCCGCCCCGACCCTGCGCCTACGCGGGCCGCCCCGACCCTCCGCGCCTACGCGGGCCGCCCCGAATCTCCGCGCCTACGCGGGCTGCTCCGAACCTCCGCGCCTACGCGGGCCGCCGCGAGCCTCCCTCCACGCCTACGCGGGCCGCTCCACCCCACCGCGCCTAAGCGGGCCGCCCCGAAACTCCGCGCCTACGCGGGCCGCACCGAACCTCCGCGCCTACGCGGGCCGCCGCAACCCTCCCTCCACGCCTACGCGGGCCGCTCCACGCCTCCGCGCCTACGCGGGCCGCACTGACCCTCCGCGCCTACGCGGGCCGCCCCGACCCTCCGTGCCTGCGCGGGCCGCCCCGACCTTCCGCGCCTACGCGGGCCGCCGCGACCCTCCGCGCCTACGCGGGCCGCCCCGAAACTCCGCGCCTACGCGGGCTCCCCGATCCTCCGCGCCTACGTGGGCCGCCCCGACCCTCCGCGCCTACGCGGGCCGCCCCGATCCTCCGCGCCTACGCGGGCCGCCTCGAACCTCCGCGCCTACGCGGGCCGCCGCAACCCTCCCTCCACGCCTACGCGGGCCGCTCCACCCCTCCGCGCCTACGCGGGCCGCCCCGACCCTCCGTGCCTACGCGGGCCGCCGCGACACTCCGCGCCTACGTGGGCCGCCCCGACCCACCGCGCCTACGCGGGCCGCCCCGAACCTCCGCGCCTACGCGGGCCGCCCCGAACCTCCACGCCTACGCGGGCCGCCGCAACCCTCCCTCCACGCCTACGCGGGCCGCTCCACCACTCCGCGCCTACGCGGGCCGCACTGACCCTCCGCGCCTACGCGGGCCGCCCCTACCCTCCGTGCCTGCGCGGGCCGCCCCGACCCTCCGCGCCTACGCGGGCCGCCACGACCCTCCGCGCCTACGCGGGCCGCCCCGAATCTCCGCGCCTACGCGGGCCGCTCCGAACCTCCGCGCCTACGCGGGCCGCCGCGAGCCTCCCTCCGCGCCTACGCGGGCCGCCGCAACCCTCCCTCCACGCCTACGCGGGCCGCTCCACCCCTCCGCGCCTACGCGGGCCGCACTGACCCTCCGCGCCTACGCGGGCCGCCCCGACCCTCCGTGCCTGCGCGGGCCGCCCCGACCTTCCGCGCCTACGCGGGCCGCCGCGACCCTCCGCGCCTACGCGGGCCGCCCCGAAACTCCGCGCCTACGCGGGCCGCCCCGATCCTCCGTGCCTACGTGGGCCGCCCCGACCCTCCGCGCCTACGCGGGCCGCCCCGATCCTCCGCGCCTACGCGGGCCGCCCCGAATCTCCGCGCCTACGCGGGCCGCCCCGACCCTTCCCGCCTACGCGGGCCGACGCGACCCTCCCTCCACGCCTACGCGGGCCGCCCCGCCCCACCGCGCCTACGCGGGCCGCCCCGACACTACGCGCCTACGCGGGCCGCCGGGACCCGCCGCGCCTACGCGGGCCGCCCCGAAACTCCGCGCCTACGCGGGCCGCCCCGACCCTCCGCGCCTGCGCGGGCCGCCCCGACCCTCCGCGCCTACGCGGGCCGCCGGGACCCTCCGCGCCTACGCGGGCCGCCCCGATCCTCCGCGCCTACGCGGGCCGCCCCGAATCTCCGCGCCTACGCGGGCCGCCCCGACCCTCCCGCCTACGCGGGCCGACGCGACCCTCCCTCCACGCCTACGCGGGCCGCCCCGACCCACCGCGCCTACGCGGGCCGCCCCGAAACTCCGCGCCTACGCGGGCCGCCCCGACCCTCCGCGCTTACGCGGACCGCCCCACCACTTACTGTATTTTGCCATACTAACCGCCGATTGAGTCAAAGAAAATTAAATCTTATTTTAAGGCAATAAGACTCAATTTTAAACGCATAAAGTAACGCTGGGATCAACACTATTTTCTTTATAATAATAGTTTTAAAAAAGTACGTTTTGGTCATTGTATTATGCTTTTAACTCAATACTCTAATTGGGTATGAGGTCTTGCGTTAATTATGTTACATGTTGTATAAACATTTGGCCAAACAATAATTATATTAAATATTTTTTATGCCTTAAAATATTCATTCAAAGAAGATTATTTCAAATAAATTTCGGAGCATCAAGATTCTGCCAGATAGAGGGAACCCATTGCGAAGGACCTGTTTAACCAAATTCCTGTTATCTGGCCAAGTTCATTCGAATTCAGTTTTATTTTTGTATCTATTTGGTACATGGCACCTCTCCGAATAATAATTACTTACATAAGCTGTTCGTAACTCTTGTCACTGAGAACGAATATCGTCATTGAAAGGTATACAATCAGTCGGTCGATTTTATATCTTTCAGAGTTTATCTGAACAATTCAGTTAAGGGAGAGCAGTGTTGATGATTTAAATTATTATAATTCTGTAAATAGATATTTGTTACGGCCGTGAATCATATTTTGATCAACATAAAACCTGAAACTGACTTGACAATCACTCACATGTTATTAGTTAAGGCAGCCGCAATCGTATTTGATCAATATACGAGTACAACCTGACACACATGCAAATTGCAAAAAACGTAAAAAAAAAAATTAAAATTTATGTCCGTGACCACCAACGCCAACCGCTTACATATTTGGTAAATAATTAGTACTCAATTGGTACTAATTAGTACTCGAACAACAAAATTGGTACCTTAGTAGTTTTCGAGAAAATCGTCTTTGCAGGTGGTGCGGCGGTAGTCACGCTCCCTTCAGCAGGACCACCATGAGCGCCGAAAAAGGGCCCACGCTACAGCTATTCTCAGTATGCAAATAATTAGTACCCTTATTTGTGATTTATTTCGTAAAAAAAACAGAACTGTAACATTTCTATTTACCGAGAAATCAACGATGATAACTTTCTCGCAATTGTTCAGCAGGAACACTACTTTGAATGTTGATTCCAAGTTAGAGAAGCTTGTCGCTTTCCTCAAATCTACATAGAAAATTAGTAGCCTGCAAGATAAAATTAGTAAGTACCCAAAATTCAAAATTACTAGGTACTCCAGTAGTTTACGAGATATACCATGCCATTGGTGGGGTGGCGGTAGTCACGGTGCCAAATTTTCATTTCTAGATTTCCCTATTAAAACTCTGATTTCTTCCCAAATTTATACAAAAATTTGTACTCCTAATGTATAGCTATAAGTCATAGCGTCTAAAAATGCAGATTCCTAAGTGTTAAGAGAAATTAGCTTTCATTACTTTCCATGCTAAATCTCCGCGTACAACCCGACCAAATTAAGTTGTCAATGGTATTGAGCTGTTTAAGAGATGTACACTCGTGCACATAAATTCGGAATAGTATTAATAACAGTTCAATATCTAAATTTTTATACAAACTGTGTATCTAGGAAAATATTAAGAAAACAATAACCTATCTACCCATGGCATGTGATACCTTTGTTAACTTTGTTTTACCATTGAACCTTTGTTTTTCTGTCTATGTTTTTGTCTGGTTTCTATATTTATGTCTGTAATTTATATGGTGTACATAATAAAGACTATTGACTATTCAATTCTACTAATTTTGAATTTTGGGTACTAATCTTATCTTGCAGGGTACTAATTTTCTGTGGAGGTTTGAGGAAAGCGACAAGCTTCTCTAACTTGGAATCAACATTCAAACATTCAAAGTAGTGTTCCTGCTGAACAATTGCGAGAAAGTTATGATCGTTGCTTCTCGGTAAATAGAAATGTTACAGTTCTGTTTTTTTTACGAAATAAATCACAAATAAGGGTACTAATTATTTGCATACTGAGAATAGCTGTAGCGTGGGCCCTTTTTCGGCGCTCATGGTGGTCCTGCTGAAGGGAGCGTGACTACCGCCGCACCACCTGCAAAGTCGATTTTCTCGAAAACTACTAAGGTACCAATTTTGTTGTTCGAGTACTAATTAGTACCAATTATTTACCAAATATGGAAGCGATTGGCGTTGGTGGTCCGGCGGTAGTCACGGACATTGAAAATTTTAATTCTGTCTGCCTTCAAAGCAAGAGTGTAGACATCTTCTGGGCACGCTCGTTCCATCATAGATCTCATCCATCGGTTTCCATCAGGCGTCATCGAGGTCAAAAGCTTATATTTTTTTAATAATTTGCAACTCAGTGTCAGGTCTTATATTGATCAAATATACTGATGATTGATTGATGTTTCAGGCTGCCTTAACGCATCCCTCATGATTAGAAACGTATGAGTAATTGTCTCATTGTGTATTACAGGAGGAAGGCAACGAGTCGCAGGAGGGAGAGGACATGGAGGGTGAGGTGGAGTACTTGGAGGTGGAGGAGCTGGACGAGTACCGCGACCACGACCAGTACGATCACAAGCCCGACATCCACCACATGGAGTGAGGACAACTCACTCATACTCACTACTGACACATGTCGTGTCATATAATGTCTGTTCCAAAAGTATCTGATGAAACTGTAAACAAACTGTTCAGGTTACATTCTTATATGTACAATCACCCACTAAAGAGATTTAGTAACACATTCACCTGTATGTAGAAGGTTTCAACTTGATATCTCACCACTTGAATTCACCAATTCTTGTTTGAATAGCATTATTAAATTGTAATAGAAACATCTTTGACGTAAATTTAGTTTAAGTATAAACTAGCTGACCTGGCAAATTTCGTACCGCCTCAGAATTAATAAACCTTTCAATGATTGTCTTTATATTTTTTTTGTGAGGTTTTCCCATGTTTCAAAAGTTATTATGCTATTCGGGGCAGAGACAAATCCAACAAATCAAAGATCATGATATTCGGTCCAGCCGTTCTTGAGTATTTACTAGCTGACCCCCCGAACTTCGTACGAAGTTAAAAAATACTGATACAAATCAGTATCTTAAATTTAGCACACCTACCCTCAGTGCGGAAAATATCCATTTTGTCGACCTTGCCATAGAAAAAACAAATAAGAAAGCCAACTCGAGCCCCGAGCGAGCGATAATAGCCTAACTAAACACGTAGGGCTGTCGTTTATAGTTTATTCAATCATCAAAAATGCATCTAAGTCAATCTCTATACAAAACAATGTTTCCCTGTAGGGTAAGCCTCTTTAAGAGCCCTTTTACATTTCGGCGTTACGCAAATTCGCAAATTTAGGTATTTTACACACCGAGCGCGGCAAACTACGCGAGCGATACTTTCTTTCATGCTTCTCGCTCGCACTATGATACTGTGAATATGGCGACTAAACGGTCTTGATCTTCAGTAACTGAAGTTTTTTTAGGATGGAGTTTAGTGGGCGGAAACTTTGTTACGTGTAATTTCAATTTTATTATGAATTTATTTTGTTATATTTTATTATGAATTTATTTTGTTATATTTTATTATGAATTTATTTTGTTATATTTTATTATGAATTTATTTTGTTATATTTTATTATGAATTTATTTTGTTATATTTTTCATAGCAGCGCCCCGCGGTTTCACCCGCGTATGTTTCGATCCTGTGGGAATATCGGGATAAAAACTATTATATGTCCTTCCCCGGGATGCAATCTATCTCTCTGCCAAATTTTATCGAAATCCGTTCAGTGGTTTAGGCGTAAAAAGGTACAGACAGACAGAGTTACCTTCGAAATTATAATATTAGTATGGATAATATGGATGTGCTGTTTTGGTGGCTACACAATGATACGAAACTATACAAACAAAATATAACAAAGATTGTAGACAATTAAATAAATTCTTGTCAATCTATACAATTTTTTGTGGCTTTCGGCACCTATAATGGAAACATAAGCTTTGTTATTTTATTCAGTCTGAGCTATTGCCTATCAAAACATAGTTGAAATTGATTAAATTCCTATGACATACTTACCTTATAAGCACCTGATTCATAAAGCATGGGATAAACTGTGTTTCAGAAAACATCATTTGTAAAGTGCAATATTATGTAATAGGTGCTGCTTATATTATATACTGTTCATAGCGGCGCCCCGCGGCTTCACCCGCTAAGTGTCGATCCCGTGGGAATATCGGGATAAAAAGTATCCTATCTCCTTTCCCGGTACTCATTCTAACTTATTAGCTACGAAAATTATTAATGAAGCGCTCTTTCTCTCCCTACTTCCTTAAAAAATTTGCTGTGCCCGACAGGGTCCATAATTGATTCTAGTATTTTTTATTTACCACCTGTAATTACATTATGGATTGCAATAAACGATTTGAGATTTGATTTGAGATTTGAAACTATCTCTATA
Source organism: Luperina nickerlii (assembly GCA_963855955.1). Classification (NCBI taxonomy): domain Eukaryota; kingdom Metazoa; phylum Arthropoda; class Insecta; order Lepidoptera; family Noctuidae; genus Luperina; species Luperina nickerlii. The sequence continues at coordinate 439,077 of OY979682.1, read as the reverse complement.
CCAAATTTCATCTAATTCGGTTCAGCGGTTTAAGCGTGAAGAGGTAACAGACAGACACACTTTCGCATTTCGCATTTATATAAAGTATGGATTTATATATCTCCGTCTCCATACATAAAATATATCATAGAATAGCTGTGCCCCGCCGTTTCACCCGCGGTAATTTCAGGAAAAAACCTACTAAAAACTTTTTTACAAAAATAAAACAACCGACTTCCAAAAAAACACTACAAAGTGAAAAATAACTTTAATTTCGAAGTCGGTGTCGTTGGTTCTGTATTTTCGTTTTTTGACACCGACTTTTGAAATTAAAGTTATTTTTCACTTTGTAGTGTTTTTTCGAAGTCGGTTGTTTTATTTTTGTAAAAAGTTTTTATTTTTCACTTTTTAGTTGTACCTGCCTACCCCAAACAAATTCATATAACATTACTTGCTATGTGAATATCAGTGACGGGAAGCTATTGAACACACCTACCCGTTTAAAAGGTACAGGCGTAATGTTATGGTGTGTGATTGCGTGAACAATGCATACATATGCTATAGCAGCAATCGCGGTTGATTTGCTGGCATTTATTGAAGAGTTCCGTTGTCTGTCTCCGAAACTCATCATCAGATCTTTATGAAAGGAGATGGCCAAAAATTGTATGGGCCTATACCCCAGAAAGTACATAAATAAAATGTTGTCATTTCATAGTACAGATCTTCTATAAAAATAAATAAAAAGGTGCATATTGCTCAGCAGTAGGGAACAGCAGTTATTAAGGTTTCAAAAAGTGATTTTTTCAGTATATGACTAAATCAGTTTTATGTATATTAATGTATATATTTTATATCTGTCCTAGGAGTTTAATATGCATAGCGTATTAGTTACAAAAACTGGGAGAACAGTATTTTTCATCTGAAAATCTATTGTTTGTAACATTGATTAGAAGTAAAACAAAGTAGGTACATTATGTATTTTCATCATTTAACGTGGTCAATACATTATCTAAAAATGCTGTTGGTGGAACAATAATACCTTCTTGGTATCCTCTCGTAAATGTTGTAGTTATATAGGTACTTCTGGTTAAAGACATTTATTTCTCATAAAGAAATTTACATTTCACTTACATGAGAACAAATTTAAACAAAGTAAAAACTAGTCATTGTCCTTCGACACTCGGACTTACAATTTACCTGACGTATTTGACTATATTGTATTACATTAGTAGTATTTCGAATTATTTAGGTTCGTGGGTACTCCCAAAAATTCAACACTGCGCCACTATGCATAACTACCCTGCTTGAGATACAGAGTGCGATCCCACTGTCACAATGCAGAAAAATCAGTCAGTAGTACAACTTTTGTTTACAGCTGCTATTTTTTTTTTCTTCTCTTATTGTTATTTTTTTTATTGATTTTGTGTTAAGTTACGTTATGTTAACTGATACTGATATTTTGGAGAACATATTTTTTTAGTTTGGTTTTAAAAACATTGATCGAAATCGCACCCTTTATCTCATCTGGTAATTTATTGTAAATTTGCACTCCCTCGTGAACAAGTGATCTTTTACCTTGAGCTGTTCGCACTCGAGGAAGTACTATGTGATCTTTTCTACGACTGCTACGGTTATGCAATTGATGTGTTTTGGTGAATGAAATTTGTGTATGCATGGTTTTATTAAGTATTTTTTGAATGAGTATGCAGGTACAGTATGCACGAAGTTGGTTGATGCTCAGGAGTTTCGTGTCCTTGTATATTTTAATTGTAGGTGTTAGGTAGTCATAATGAAAAAGCAATTTAATAATTTTGTTTTGTGCAATTTGTAGGTCTTTTAAGTTTGTTTTAGGTGCGTTGCCCCAGATTTCAATTAGGTACAGTATGTGTGGCTTTATCAAAGAGTTATATATTGTCCGGCGTACACTGTATGGCAGACAGTGTACGATATTAATCCAGTCAAAATAGACAAAAATAAGTCATAACTTAGACAAAATTCGCATAGAGCTGAAAATTGGCAGAGATGTTAAATACATCATTATAAATGAAATGTCAAAAATCCCCTTCGATCCTACTTCTGCAAAAAAAATTATTCAAGGTCAAAAGTACAAAATTAAGGTTTTTTCCATTTTTCTCGAAAACAGTAAGTATTATCGTGAAAATAGATCAGACAAAAGTTGTAGATCATACAATTCTCTACAAAAATGATCCAGTCACTTTTTCTCTTACGACTCACCATTCGTGAGATATCGCGGTTTTAATCATTAGAAATTTCATATTTTACATAATATGCACACATTTCCGCACCACCTATGAGGTAATGTACTTAGTACATTTTTTCTAACGTGGTTTCCCCAGTAGGTGCTGGAGATAGCCCTTCAATTAACTCCCCTTGACCTGTACATACAGCAGGAAGCGGCGCTAGCCGCCATCAGGCTAATGCATCTGGGCATATGAGGCAAAAACATTACCAGTCCACACGCTAAAATCCTGGACCGGGCGATTGAGTACCAGCCTCTCATCGCTGCCCCGTGTGACAGAACACCAAACCAACCGATGTTCAACAAGAACTACATTATACAAACAGTTCAGGAAGAAAGGGATCAGTCAGGAGTCAATGAAGTGCGCATTTATACAGACGGCTCTAAAACACAAAACGGTTCAGGTGCTGGCGTGCACTCCCTTGACCTAAATGTTAACTTTCACATACCACTAGGCACACCTAGTTCGATCTTTCAATGCGAATGTGTTGCCTTAACACAAGCTGCAACAGCAGTAAAGCGCTTAGGCATCCGGAACTATGGCATTAAATTCCTATCCGACAGCCTATCTGTGCTCAAAGCTTTAGGAAGCAAACAAACTAACAATAAGCTAATTTTTGAGTGCCATCTAGCTCTGGAGAGTTTATCGACGTCTAATCGTATTACTCTCCAGTGGATCAAAGGGCACAGTGAATCTCTGGGCAATGATGCTGCAGATGAACTTGCGAAGAGAGGCTCTGATATGAGGGTGCTAGGCCCGTACCCACTTCTCCCTTTGCCTTTCTCACAATTTCGTGCGTGGATTCGCCAAAGGTCGACCGAACTTCATAACAACAGATGGTCACGGGCAACAGACTGTAGACAGTCAAAATTGGCTTTACCAATGATACACCCGCGATTAACCAAAAAACTTCTCAGCCTGAGTAGGAATAACCTTAGAATAATAATAGGTACAATTACGGGCCACAACCTCCTTAACAAACATCTTTTCAACATAGGCGCCACGGACAGCCCCCTTTGCAGGGGCTGCCTTGATGCTGAGGAATCAGCTGCCCACGTCATCCTGGATTGCGAGGCCGTGGCTTCTCAACGTGCAGAAATCTTCGGAACAATGAGGTCGCTCCGCGAAGCCTGTGAAGCTCCCAGGAAGCTTCTGTGCTTCTGGGCGGAGCTAGGCTGGCTCTGTTAGCCAGAATCCCCACGCACAACGCGAATGCGGGAAAGGGAGTCCCATCATCATCATCATTCCCCAGTAGGTATACTCTACGATCTATTGTAATAAAGAAAGTTTGATCAGATCGTATCCTTTTAATTGAAAGAATCCTCGTAGTAATATTGCTAATGAGTAAAGTGGAATAGATTGTTTTTTTACACATGTCATTATATAAGATAATTGTCTAATTCTACTTCGACAATTATTTCTTCGTCTTTATTTTCTTCTTCTTGCAGAAGTTCGCTGTTCTAAGAAAAGGGATGCATCAATTGTCTCCTCATTAATATCATAAATATCTTCATCTGTTGTATTTCTTTCAATATAACATGTAGAAAAACAACCTATTCCACTTTGATCATTAGCAATATTACTATTCTTGCAATTAATAGGATACGATCTGATCAAACTTTCTTTATAACAATAGATCGTGGAGTATACCTACTGGGGAAGCCACGTTAAAAAAATGCGCCAAGTACATTATTACCTCATAGGTGGTGTGGAAATGTGTGCATATTATGTAAAATATGAATTTTCTAATGATTAAAATCGCGATATCTCACGAATGGTGAGTCGTAAGAGAAAAAGTGACTGGACCATTTTTGTAGAGAATTGTATGATCTACAACTTTTGTCTGATCTATTTTCACGATAATACTTACTGTTTTCGAGAAAAATGGAAAAAACCTTAATTTTGTACTTTTGACCTTGAATAATTTTTTTTGCAGAAGTGGGATCGAAGGGGATTTTTGACATTTCATTTATAATGATGTATATAACGTCTCTGCCAATTTTCAGCTCTATGCGAATTTTGACTAAGTCAAATGTCTATTTTGACTGGACTATATTTCGTAGTGAGCCCAATAAAGATGTTATTTTGGATCTGATGTATTCAATTTGAACCTTCCAATTTAGATGGCAGTCTAGTCTTAACCCAAGGTATTTCTCGTGTTGTTTGAGTTCGAGTATTTGATTTTCAATTGTAAGAGGTGGATGAGGTGGTATTTTCTTATTTTTTGCTTTAAAGATGACGTAACTAGTCTTGGATGCATTGATTGTTAGAAGATTTTGTTGAAACCAGATGAACAATGAGTTTAGGTCTTCTTGGGCTTGATTTATCATGTCAGCCATAGAACTACCAAAATAAAAAAGGCAGGTATCATCCGCATATAGCGAGATATGTCCATGTATTGGAACCTTATGGATGGAGTTTATGTATATTAAGAAGAATAGTGGACCTAGCACTGATCCCTGGGGAACACCAAACGTGATATTGTGTGGTTTACTCTGGTGTTCACCAATTTTAACCACCTGAAGCCTGTTATTCAAATATGATTCAAACATTTTATGCGCCACATCTGATACGCCTATGTCTTTTAGCTTTTTTAGTAATATAGGGTGGCTAACTGTATCAAAAGCCTTTTTAAGGTCTATAAATAAGCCTAGCGCCATGTTTTTTTGATCAATGTTCATTTGTATTTTCGTAATAAGATCTGTAGTAGCTGACAGGGTGTTGGAATGTGTTCGAAACCCATATTGCCTCTCAAAGAGGAATTTTATTGAGGTGAGGTGTTCATCTAAGCGTACTTAATGAAACTAGAACTTACCTCAAGGGTTAACCACTCCGATAAAAGAACAGTCATATCAGGGGGTAGTGATGATATTACATGCCGCCTGATGCGTTCTCTAATTGTGATACCACAGTTAACACACGCTTGTAAAAGGACCATTTTCCTTAAGTAATAAGTACATAGTTTACAATTAGTGAAGCAGTCGCGTGGGACTACGACACTATAAAATATAAACGTACACTCGTCAAGCAAAAACACAAAACTAAAAGAAAACAAATGCCGAGAATTTGCGCGCGCGCAACGGACATCGAAGACTCGAAGAGGGGAAGAACGTGTTTTGACATTTGACGGGGTAACTTGAGTGCTGCCAGCACAAAAGCGAAATAATCGTATCCATAATAATTGCGCTTAGATTTTTGTAGTTTTAATTCAATAATAGATGGTACATATTTATAGATAGAAAAACATAAAAAATAATAGTTGATTGCCAAAACTGTATTGAAAACCCAAACTGGGTTTTAAATATTTTTCATTTTAGGTCCGCTATGCGTAATAGTTAATGTTTTTCCCTGTTTTGATTTTGTTGATTTTGTATGGCAACACTAAGGGTACTTTACGTCAAATAAAACAGAAAAAAAAATTTAATTATGATTTATTATTATCTGCTGCTTTAAGCCATAAATAGTTGTTCAAAATTCTTGATTTTTTTTATTTAAATTAATTACAATACATTTATTTGTGTACACTTTGGGGCACATTTTGTCCATCTCCTTTAAATGGGACCATTCCGGAATAAAACTATGTCGAACAAAAAAAAAATGCAAATATTATGTGAGCAATGAGTTACGCCCGAATATACATAAAAAATAAAAAATATCTAAAAACATCCGAATTGAGAACCTCCTTCTTTTTTGAAGTCGGTTAAAATATATTCCATTATTTTAAGAGTAGATATTACTTAAGATTACTTACACATGTAAACTATGCAACTATATTGTAAGCTATGCAACTCCTAAGATATTCGTTGAAATCAAATGATGTCAAGGGCAATTTTATTCAAAATTAAATACTTATGATGAATAACGTATTTATTTTGATAAGGATTAATATCATGATTATAAAAAAAACCTTCGCAAATAATGCATTAGTTTAGAAGAAATTTGATTACCATAAAAAAGGTTATAGTGAGTAAACCTTAAAAGATAGACATATGCTGTCGCGGACTTTTTTTTAGAACTTTTAAAGGGAAACAATTCCGTCATACATGATTTTTGCGTAACTTTAACCGTTTACGCAGCGTGTTGGCAACACCAACAAAAGTTGTTTTAAGATACTCGCAACATTGGAGTGTTGTTGTCAATCGAGATTTGTAAATTTGACGCACGCGAGTTTTTTGTGTCCTACAATCTATAAAATACATATTTTTAAAAAGTACGAGTTTTGCATTATCAGCCACAACCGACGCCAACAAAAAAAACCAGAGAAAAATACAGTCCACTATACAAGATCCCAACATTTTGGTCCTTCGAGCCGGATTGGCGTGGTCGGTAAGAAGTGCTTATCTGCGTGTGTGAGCAACGTGTGCGAATTCCAAGAAAGGACTACAAACAACATACAGCGAGTACAGCAACAACTGCAAGCGTTTAAATTTCAAGCTGTAATAGTACATAGTATAAACGTCGTATGACATACGTGCGCTTTGAAAATTACAGCCTCTGCTTTCTTTTAGCCCTCGCCTACGGCTCGGGCAAGCAATATCGCCTCGGCTGTAATTTTCAACTTACCGCACTTATATCATACGACGTTTTATAACATATTTGCGAGCAAATAAATAAAACTCGGACTGAACTTGCATATTTGCTTGTTTTCCATATGATGAAATTTTGATACGCTTGTAAGTATCTATCGGTCGATTTTTCGGGCGAGGCTTAGAGTAGCCTTTTTCGCTGCCTCTGAGACTTCTGGCGGTGTGGAATTAATAAATTCATCATTACTTGACGACATTTTCAAATACAAAACAGTACAGCGAAAAGAAAAAGCGCGCGGAATAATTCAGATAAGCGATGCGCGCGCGTTCGCACTTTTTTTTTCAGGCATAGGCACAAAACAGCCAGTATTATTAATAAAGTAAATTAATATTTTTGTTTTTGTTACAGATATTAATGGTTGTAATTTATTGTCAAAATTAATTAAATTATAGAATTAAATGTTTATTTATTATATTTTATCTCCCAAAGTTAATTTTATTCATAAAATGTTGACATCTTTTCTGAAATAAAAACTCTTTGCTAAGATTTAAAAAAGTACCGTTCGTTTTGACGGAGAATCTTGATAAACCGTGCGATTTACTTTACATTACCGCACAAGTGCGTAATGAGATACATTACGATATTGAAATTGGTGAAATAAGAGACCCTTTACGAGCAAATATGTTATAAAACAAATTACACAAGTCATCATAACACGTGAGTTTTGAGTCGTCGTCAAAATCAAGACAGGAAGTTCATATTTCCGTCCGCCATTGGAGATTTGCATCCATTTTAGCTGCACGAATTATCTAATTTCCCATTGGCTGATGAGCAGAGCGAAGCTAGCTGCAAGACGGAGAATTCCACAGTCGGCATTTCGGCAAACCTAACCACGCAAGACCAGCAGCCAACCGAGCGAACCGCGAGTGAAGAGCAATATCTTCGATCCCACTCGCACTTGAACAAACCCACTATAGTAAGAAGATTCGGAAGTTGGCAGCACTGCGCAACAGAGACATTATTGTATTGTGCGTACGATTCGATTGGTTTAAGGCCGGGCCAGACTGTTCTAAACAAACTTCCAACAGGGGTCACCTTGGTGGGAGGTTTGTGGAGCCCACGGTTCTAAATTTAAATTTAATGAATCTACTTGATTTTGGTGACCTGCGCAACTTTCTCAGAATGGAAAAGGAAACATTCTATGAGTTATTAGAAATGGTGAGGCCATTTATAACTAAAAAAAATACGCATCTGAGGAAGGCTGTTTCTGCTGAAGAAAGACTATTAGTCACTCTCAGATACCTAGCCTCTGGATCATGTTATAGAGATCTGAGATACAGCTCTATAATATCACATGAACTGTTATCGGAAATCATTCCTGAAACTTGTTGGGCAATTTACAAAGTTTTAAAAGAAACAATAAAGGTAAGTTTAAAAAAATATTTATTTTCTAAAAATCAACATTTCCTGCAAAATTTCACCAGCCGGACCCTCTGCATACATTACTACCTGATTATCAATTACGTTTATTGGCGAAGTCGTTGGTTTTGTGGAGGGCGTAGTAGTTTGTTCCAAGAATTGTGAGGAATGGTGTACGGGTGATTGCTGAAGGTGTTGGGTACCGGGCGATTGAGGTGGAGGTAATTGAATATGAGGGGAGTTGGCGGAAGGCAAAACATTCGGTTGAGTTATTTGGGAAGAATGGTGTAAAGGTGACTGCTGAGGATATTGCGAAAGAGAACGAGGTGGCTGTTCAATGTTAACAGAGGAGTTTGAGGAGGAGGAAGCAGTTGGTTGAGTTATTTGGGAAGTATGTGGTGTCTGGATATGAGACGAGGAAGGGAGGGACTGGATTTGAAAAGGGAAACCTACCGTAGGTGAATACACCATTCTCATAGTCTGTGGTTAAATTGATGAAAATCTACAATGATCTGTTTGGGGACTGTACTGACTGTAAGGAGGAGATTGATATGTATTTGTGTTTGAGTTCTCTGATGAGGAATGGGGTGAATCTGGATTGTAGTGAGGAAAACGGCTAATAGATGGTGTATCAATTCGCGAATCGAAACGTAAATTGTTTGTTTTTGCTAGAAAAAGTACATCTGAAATTAATTTCTCAGCAATTTCTCGCTGACCAGATTCAATCTGCTCCAACTTCTGCCCAACATAGGTCCCGAAAGAGTTGGTTTCACTATCCTTGCTATTCATCAAAGCTTGAGCCGTTTCATATAATTTATCCTTTTTCGTTTCAAGGATATCTTCTTTTGGCCCCTTCCTTTTTCTTTTCTTGGGTTCCTGAAACAAAACAAAACATTTATTACAAACAATCATTGTGCTGATATAATTATATAAAGTTTAAAAAAAATGAATTTTGTCAAAAAGTCCAACGATTCGCAGCAAAACTGATGTCTTTAATGTACCCATGTATCTTATTTATTTACAGTTGCCTTCTACGGAAGAGGAATGGAAAAAGACTGCTGAGTTATTTGAAACACAGTGGAATTTCAATAATTGTGTGGGTTGTATGGACGGGAAACACATTTTAATAGTAAAACCACAAGGAAGTGGATCTATATTTTTTAACTATAAAGGTACATTCAGTGTTGTTTTATTTGCCGTTGTTAATGCAAATTACGAATTTATATACGTGCACACTGGATCAAATGGAAGTATGTCCGATGGAGGAATAATAAAAAATACAAAGTTTTATGAAAAACTCGTGAACAATGAGCTACATTTGCCTGAATCATATTTGCTACCTGGAACAGGCATACCTGTACCTTACGTATTTTTGGGAGATAGTGCTTTCGCACTTGATACGCATATTATGAAGCCATATCCTGAAAGGAACATTTCAAATGAAGAAAAGATTTTCAACTACAGGCTGAGTAGAGCAAGAAGAATTGTCGAAAATGCTTTTGGCATTCTTGCCTCACGTTTTAAAGTAGGTATTCAAGCAGCCAATCAACCTCAAACTTGAAAACGTAGATGCAGTTGTGTTATCGAGTTGTGCTCTACACAATTTTTTGAGAAAAAAGTCAAAAACTTATTTGACACCTACATGTGTTGACAGAGAAGACTTAGAAAATGGTACCTACATTGGATTATGGTACTTGGCGTCAAGCAAGAGATGAACTAACACCTCTCCAAAGAAATATTCAACGGACATCCAATGACGGGAAGAATGTTAGAAATATTCTGAAGGAATACTTTAACGGTGAAGGAAGAGTATATTTCCAAAATAGAATGGCAAATATTAACAGTGTCTGATTATTGTTAATAATAATCTCAATAATGTATGTAGGAATGGAACGCAGCGGATGCATAAGATGTGTGAAAGAGACAGAAGTATAAGTGTGAGGGAGACAGGTGATGTATGCTTGAGATGACGTGAATCTTGAGGAAGAGGTAGAAACACAATGAGAATGGCAGAATTACTACGTTACACGGAGTAAAAGACGAAAGGTGTTTAAAATAAGTTAATTCAAATAAACCTGAAAAAGTACGCAATTTGTTTGACTCAAACACCTGATCCCACATGTATGTAGGTACTTATTTCATAAGCTTATAACAAATATACCTACTTACCTACTATATCAGAATTGTCTTTTCTTTGTATTAAAGCTATAAAATTTGGCCCATTGGTCTCGCCGACACTCCATGGGATCTCTCCTATGCGGCGCCTTACACGCGCGGTAGGTACTTTCTAAACAAAGAATTCTTGTAAAATTAATTAATTGATAAAAACTTACGACTTCATCTTCCTCCATAAGCGAATCTACAAGATACTTACGACTTCATCTTCCTCCATAAGCGAATCTACAAGATCCCAACACAGCGTACGCAACGAAAGCTCTAAAAAGGAATATTTTTTCTCCTTTTTTGCATCATTTTTCATTGATGCTCCGCTCCTATTGGTCGTAGCGTGATGTTATATAGCCTATAGCCTTCCTCGATAAATGGACTATCCAACACAAACATATTTTTCAATTCGAACCAGTAGTTCCTGAGATTAGCGCGTTCAACCAAACAAACAAACAAACAAACTCTTCAGCTTTATTATACATATTAGTATAGATTATTTATGAACTTTACTGTTGAAATATGTTCACAAATATTGTAATTGTTATGCAGTAATCGATTATAATATCTACAGTTGATAGCATAGTTGTATAAATTGTATATAGTAGTATGGTTGCAACCTATTCTAATAAATAAAATAACCAAATGTAATAGGTATTTTTATTATAAAGTATTAATTAAATAATTATTTATTTTTATATTTTTAAGTAATTATTAATTAATTAAGCAAGTAATTATTATAAAGTATTAATTAATTTTTGATCTTTAAAATAAAGTAGGGATGCATCCGATACCGATACCGATATATCGGCGATACTTCAGGTTTGCCGATATATCGGTATCGGCGATATTTTTATGGCCGATTCAACGATACTTTTCAAATTTCGCGCTTTAAAAATGTAATGTAAACGCGTGTGTTGTCCCGTCTATTTCGTTGCAAACGAGGCACGAACTAAGTTTGCTCGGGGAAACCCCGCGCTTTATTCAGTGTTTTGTTTCGCTCGCCCGCTTTGGCCTCGCACTCGCACATCTATCCCATTTCGTTAGGTTGAATGTTGTTGCGCGTAGTATTTTTCCATGCAAATAAGATTAAGAATTACATATCGTACTTGTTTGTGTATTGTATGTCATTTATAACTAGTCGTTTGAGTCAAATAAAATAAATAGTAGTCATGTCAACTTCAAAACACAAAAGTGCTAGGTATTGGAATCATTTTGAAATTTCGACAATTGATAATTCCATAAAAATTTATACTTAAATGTTAATTTTGATTACTAAAACTATTGATTAATTGTGTTTTATTTAATCTACCTTCCTTTTTGAATTCAGTAAGCGTATCGGTATCGGTATCGGTATCGCCGATATTTTTATAAGAGTATCGGTATCGTATCGGCAAAAAGGCGTATCGCGGCATCCCTAAAATAAAGGTATTTTTATTTTAAAGATCAAAAACTGCGGTCGTAGTTCACACGCACACAAAAGCAATGCTGCAGCGTCTATGCGACAATCGGCGCACACGAACGGTAGTATCGGTTTGGTAGTTTAGGTTTGGTCTGTTTATCCGAAACTTTCTTTCATACAAACCTTGTCCTAGCAATACCGAACACAACAAAAAAAGAATTATCCAATTTGGTGCAGTCATTTGGAAGTTATGCGCGTACAGACATTTCGGTGATTTTGTTTTATACAAGTTTTGTTAGTAAGGATTTATTTATGTTTAGAATTTGTGTTTTGGGTACGATGTGAAAATTAATGACTTTATTATTGAACGTAATTTGCACGCTTGCTTGCAGGCAGAATACAATAACTTTTAGGCTTTAAGATCTTCCCTTGTTGAACAATGTATTTTCTGGCAAATAAATATTTTGAATTTGAATTTGAATTCGGAACGAAGGCGCGCGGGAAATAAACTGACATAGATTCAACATCGACAAGCGCTCGCGCGATACTAATCGCAGATGGCCGGCGCAGTGAAATATATAGTATTTTTATTTGTTTAATTAAAAAATAATAGTAGCGATTTAAAAAATAAAAATAATACTATATTCTAAGCAAATGTTGATGATTATTTTGGTATAAATTTTACGCCTAAGTACCTAATGTAGGACTTTGGAGATATCGGGGCTTGTTTGGAAGCCTTTTCGGTCGATAATTGAATTACGTAGTTTTTTTTTTCTTTACATAAAAGGCATATAACGAAAATGTATTGTATTATTATTGAGGTATAGGATATTTGAGAGCTAATTATATTTTTTCTGATGGTAGATATTCAGTAGAATCTCCAAATTAGAGCTCCGAAATCATGTCTCCGTGAGTTTTTGCCTAAACATTCATCGGGAGAAAGCTTATATTACTAAATAAGTTATCTAAAATCGGTTCTGAGGCTATTTATTGTAGTAGAGAAAACGAACTATTCTTACCAAGTAATGGGCATTGTTCATATTTTTTTAAATGTTGTAATTGAAAAACCATTTCGAGGAATAGCGTTACTGATCATTACGGACTAATTAATTTTGAAAAATATTCATATGTTATTGATATTTTTGATAAAATACGATTGACCTTCTTTGCCCTTCAAATTACGTACGACTTTGGCCGTACAGTTTTGTATCGTTGCCTCAGAAAATAAAAAGTAAGTGGCAAGTATTGTCTACAATCTGTCAAATGTCAAATTATTGTAAATATGTCAAAAAAATAAACGTTCTTGTTTATATCTCATTATTACATTACATACATTATTTCAACACTCGACAATATTTAATATACTTAAGTATATTTTTATTTTGGACATATTTTGAGTAGGTACATTAAATATTATATTAATCACTGAATGAATCCTACCGAATGTTATAAAGGGACATAGACCTGTCATCTACTAGTATACCTACTAATCTCTGATTTTGATTCTGATTGGCCAATACCCTATCAGCAAACCACGTCACAGACCTCACCAAAGCAATTATTGAAAAATATATTAACTTGAAGTTACACTTTGTTTTGAAAAATTCGTTCGCAATCAATAGCAAGCGCCAATTACTTAATAAATATGTTTTATTCCAAGGACAGTGATTATTTGTAATTAATCAAAGTAAAATAAAATTATTTCTTTTTTTTTTTATTTATATGGAACATCAAACAGCTAGGTACAGTATATATAGTATAAAAAGAGGTACACAAAACATAACAATACTGTAGCCCACAACGATGTTCACAGATTAGCTGTGGAATACTTATAAATAATTAAACGCTAGGCTAATGACTATAACTAATTCATAACAAATTTAAAAACTAAACTTACTTAACTATCATGCATACAATCTATAATTTTACACACCAAATCAAATCAAAAGAGCTCCTTGAGTATAAGATCTTTGAACTTACTAGGAGAATTTGCAAAAATATCAATATGTTCAAAGGCCTCATTGTAGGTATCCATCATTCTGCGAACAGGTGAGCGCAAACCAGTGTTAGAATGGCAAGTACGCGTAGAAAATAGTCTGCCAGCGCGCACCTTTCGCTTGTACACTGTTCTAGGGACAACATAACATAACATATTGGTTAACTCAATACAGTTAAATCTATTACTGACAATATTGTAAAGATTCATGGCTTCCAAGTACTTACGTCTGTTTTCTAGTGTTATGAGTTTGTATTTATTAAGTAAATCCTGATATGGCAAATAGTATCCGTAACATCTAAAATGAACACTCTCAATCGCCTCAATGTATTTTTTGTAATATGGACTCCAGACGGACACGGCATACTCCAGTTGGGAGCGTACGAGAGACTTATACAGATGAATGTATGAAGAGGGTTTCTTAAAATCTAATGTCGAGCGCATAACAAATCCGTAAAGTTGGTACGCTTTATTGATTATTTTACTAATGTGTAAGTCTAAGCAAAGCTTGGAGTCAAGGATAATGCCGAGATCACGGACAAAGTCCACTTTTGTTAGGGGAACATCGCACAAAGTGTATGTATAAGTTATAATGTTTTTGTTTTTAGTAAAGTTTTGAAAATTACATTTAGGTAAACTAAGCTGCAACTTATTTCTTCGACAGTAGTTTGACAATCTGTCCAAATCTTGTTGTAGCAGAAGGCAGTCATCTACATCGCGAATTGTTCTGTATACCTTAAGGTCATCGGCGTATAAAAGAAATTTGGCATTAAGAAAGCACTGGCTGATATCGTTAATGTACACGACAAACAAAAGGGGACCAAGAATAGAACCTTGTGGTACACCAGAGGTAACCTGTGCGATACAAGATGAATGACCATTCACTACAACTTTTTGACTACGGTTAGTAATGTAGGAAGCAAACCACCTCAGTAAGTTTCCACGAATTCCATTAAACGCTAATTTATTGAGTAATATTTCATGGTCTACCTTGTCGAAAGCCTTACAGAAGTCTGTATACACAGCGTCCACCTGTACGCGGCTGTCGATGTTGTCAAATAAATAACTTGTGAATAGCAAAAGATTAGTGATAGTGGACCGCTGTTTGACAAATCCGTGCTGTTGTTGAACGATAATATTATGCAGAATAGGATAAATTTAATTATGCACTAACCTCTCAAAAAGCTTCGACAAGGCAGACAACATAGAAATAGGACGATAGTGTTCAACATTACGCCTCGAACCGCCTTTGTGGACAGGCACAATGAAGGCAGCCTTCCACTGTTTGGGCATCACACCCTCCGACATGCATTTATTGTAGATAATAAAGAGAGGTTTACAAATAGAATCGGCGGTGTTTTTTAAGAAATAAGGAGAAAGTCCGTCTGGTCCAGGTCCTTTCGATGCGTCAAGTGATTTTAGCTCTTTCAATATTTTATCTTCACTAAAAGATGTGTCGCAGATTGAAGCATCGTGTAGTGCATTGTCAAGTGGGGGCTTCCATTGTGGCAATGACGGTGAAACAGGCTCGAAAACGGAGTAGAAAAAATTTGAAAACATATTACAAACGGAAATCGGATCATTAGATTCAGAGTTTTTATATTGAACCTTAGCTGGTATCCCAGGTTTCACTTTCCGATTCGAAATATATGTCCAGAAATGCTTAATGTTTTTGGACAAACTATCTTCGACAGACATATATAAGAGTTGAAACATTTTAGGCACGTGTCCTTGAATTGTGTTCTGTATTTAGCAAATGTATTGTAATCCGAAATGTTATCAAATTTTCTTCACTTAATCCACGCCTTCTGTTTCTTTTTCGAGATTGTTATAAGACTCTTTGAGAACCAGATAGGATAACAACCTGATCTGACACGAGCCAAAGGAGCATCTTGCTTGATAATATTATCCAACTCATTGTAGAAAGTACCTAGTCAGTGCGTCCTCGGAGTTTTTAGAACTAAGCAGATCTAACCAATTCGTTGCTAGTAGGTTACAGTTAATGTTGTCAAAATTAGCTTTATGAAAATTATATTTGTGTAGGGGAATCTTAGTCAAAGGGAAAATTTTGATATCCAAGCAAGTCTCACAGATCAAAGCAGGGTGGTAAATGTCAATAGGTAGCAGAGTACTTGTGGATTGGGAAACTATACAGGGGGTGTTAGAAATAACTAAGTCTAGTATTTTACCCTTACAATTCACTACATTATTGAACTGCGAAGCCCCAAGAAGTGAAATGAGGTTATGTAGGTTAGCGGAAGTCACAGACGCCACGGGGTTGAGGGTTGCATCCCCGGAAGAATCCGTGATAGAGGAAGCTAACCAATTGGCTTCTGGGAGATTGTAGTCACCCAAAATATAGAAGCTGTCAACAGTAGAATGACTAAGTACCTCTTGTAGCGTTTCGAAATGCACA
Source organism: Luperina nickerlii (assembly GCA_963855955.1). Taxonomy (NCBI): domain Eukaryota; kingdom Metazoa; phylum Arthropoda; class Insecta; order Lepidoptera; family Noctuidae; genus Luperina; species Luperina nickerlii. The sequence continues at coordinate 422,914 of OY979682.1, read as the reverse complement.
TTGTACACAAGCGAAGAAGTCTTAGGAGGTATATAAGCAGCACTAACAATGTGTCGTTTTTTGTTACAAGTGCTTTGCAGTACCACAATGAGGTGTTCGATAAGGTTGTGAGAAGGGTTACTACGCTGAGTTAGCGCCAGGTCTAGCTCAGAAGGCTTGAGAGAGCTCAAAATTGCAACCAGTACACCACCACCATCCAGTTTATTTGTAGCAATGCGATCACGATCGCATCGAAATACTGTATAGCGCTGGTCTATGAACTCGCTGTCGTAGATTTCAGGTGTCAGCCAAGTTTCAGTTAATACTAAGATATCGTAAGTGTTCATAAGGATGTTCTTGTACAGTTGGTCTAGTTTTGTGCGGATGCCCCTCAGTTTTGGTAGAAAATTGTTATATGTTTATTAGATTTTTTTAATACTATAATATGATATGTATACGATATGAGAGTGTTCATACTGTGTATACATTAGAAACAAGGAAAGAAAGTAGTTAAGTAAGGATATTGGATAAAACAGGCAATACGACCCACAACACTTGATTAGATTGAGTGAAATATAGTACCTATATGTAAAGCAAATTACTGGAACGATGAATATCTTTTGGCAAGAAATCTATTAAGTACAATAAGTGAGAAAATATTTTTAAATTAGAGGCTATGTAGATGAGGTTTAATTTGCAAAAACTATGTCTTAACTCTAGTACACATACAAAACAAACATACAGACGATAAATACCCAACAAAAAACAGTAGTTACGGTAGGTGAACAAAAATAAGTGGATATATGAAAAACTAGCCATCAATATTGTCCTTGGAACTGTTCTCCTGAAATTTAAGTTTGGATATATCATCATCTGATCTGATAGCAATGGCGGCATCGCCGTCTTTTTTACGAGCAAGGATGGTACAGTTCTTAACCCTTAATATTTATTTAATGTTTCTTTTTTCCCCGTAAATTCATCAGATAATTTATCGACAAAGAATATCGGCTTTGTCAAGCACTAGCGTGTATGAAAAATTTTATTGCATTTATGCGTTTGAGTGTCTATGCCTACGGGAGCTTATTGCTAGTGGGCGAACGAATATCTGCCCTGAGATTTATGTGTGTGTGATTTGGTTGTGTGCGAAATATTTGTAAACATAGTATTGCGTATGTGTAGAAATTTAAATAGTGGGAGTCAAGCGGCGACACTGGTCCTAGTACAAAATTGCAGCGAGGGCCTTTCCAACCTTACCCCCCCCCGACCTATCACCATGTTCGGCAAGCCGATCCCTTGGGAGAAGCAAGCCAAATATCTCGGTGTTATCCTCGACAGGCACCTCTCCTTCGCAGAGCACATAAAGGTGGTTCGCTCGCGCGCCGCCTTCGCTCTCGGTAGCCTCCACTCGATGCTAAATGCACGCAGCAAATTGTCACTTAAGTGCAAATTGCGCATCTACACAGCGTGCATTCGCCCAATCATGACCTATGCCTGCGTAGTCTTTGCACACGCAAAGCCCCACCACATCCATAGGATGCAGACCCTCCAGAACCGTGTCCTCCGAAAGGCTACGGGAGCCCCTTGGTTCGTTCGAAATGAGATCCTCCATGTCGATCTCAAAATCCCCACTATCCACCAATTCATGAAGCGCCTTTCCAAGCACTTCTTCGACTCCGCCCCCAACCATCGAAACCCGCTGGTTGTCGAGGCCGCCAGATATACTCCCTCCCAAATTAGTAAACTCCGCCGTCCAAGGTACGTTCTCGCCGACCCAGACGACCCTATAACCGTCCTCCAAGAGAGCAGTAGGGCAACCAGCACGCTTAGGAAAAACAGATACAAGAAACCGACATACCGGCCTCGCCGACGAGGTCCCTCGCGACGTCCCCCAGTAAATGCCCCCCACCGACCCTTGCTCGATGTAGTGCCAGCCCGCGCCGCAGCTGAGCCAGTAGATTTAAATTCCCGACTCTGACCTCTGAGTTTGTTTCGGCATTTCTTCTCAGAGTAGTCAATTAGGAAATGCCGGCCCCATCGTTCGTTAAATAATCAAAATTAGATCCAGCCTGTCCCAACTTGCTGCCCTCACCCCAGCGACGCCCTAAGCCGAGGCTCGTACCCCACAGGGGGTGCCCTTAGCGTGTAGTCGCTTAGTTTATTTAGTTAGTTTTAAGCCCCTGGCTGGAGGCTTTGAGTTCTCTCAAGGCAGCCGCAGGATTGTCCGGTTAAGTAGTCACGACCTCTCAAGGTCAACTACGAGATGCCATTTATAAAAAAAAAAAAATTCCAACCTTATTATCTGTTCCGTGGTACAAACCGTGGGTTACGTATTTATTATAATATTAAAGTTATTCTAACTATTTTCGAGATAACTACGGTCAAAAACCTACTGTTTAAAATACCTAAAGATCGTTTCACAGAATTTTATAATATCTAATGAACGAATTACATAAAGGAGAATTCACTTACGGTTAATTCAGCTACAATTAATAAACCTAAGGTTGATTGAACTAACGGACAATTCACCTACTATTGGTTTTTGAACAAAAACCTGGTTTTGTCTTGTTTTTGAACCAGAAGAAGACGGTTTGGTTAGGTTCCTTTAGAGCCCCCGCAGACCAGTGGCGTGCCTAGGGGTCAAAATTAGGGCAAGCCCACAGATTTTCAACGTATAAAAAAACGTCCAACTGAGGGATTGGCTGATTTTCAGTTATTAATGTTTGTGTTCATTGATTGTTAATGTTTGTGTTTGAGTTCATTGATTGGTATTTTTTCAATATATTTATTTATTGATAGGTTTAAGTAAGTTTGTCGTTGTGAATTATGATTTTATTAGGGCAAGCCGGGCTTTTCGGCTTCTATGAAGGTACCGCCCCTGCCGCAGACCACAGACTTTTTATCGGCCGATAGTTTAGTCGGGTTGGTCTGCTAGTACGCACACCGAGCCAACTAAACAGTTCAGTCGGTGATGAGTGCGCAAACTATCCAACAGTCTGCCGACTATTTGCTTATAGTTTCTAACCAACTATTGAAAAGAGTGGTCGCACTGCACAATGAAAATTAATAAAACATTGTATAGAATTGTTATTATTGCTCTCATACACCGGAGGAGGAAAATTAAAAAGAGAGCCCGAGAGTATTGGGTGCATCCTATCTTATCCTCTTTTAAGTTTTTCATATAAAGTGCAGGGCGTTTTTCGACTTCCTCGATCAAAGTTACGATCGAAGATTCCGAAATAAGCGACTGAGAAATGGGCGACGCCATTTTACAAAACACGCACGGCCGACCATTCGCTGTCAAAACTCGGAGCGAACCGAACTATCGGCTTAGTCGGCCGACTAAAAAATCGTCGTGTGTGCGCGTGTGGTAGGGAGCCAATACTGATTATATAGTCGGCCGATAGTTTGCCGACAGTTTAGTTTGAATTGAATCGGGAATCCCATCAAACTTGTTTATCGGCCGATAACAAATCGTCATAGTGTGCGCACTTGCTTACATCTGCGTACTGATTAAGAGCCCGACCAAACTATCGGCCGATAAAAAGTCTGTGGTCTGCGGGGGCTCTTAAAGTTTTAGACCCTGCAAACAGTACCTGCGTCGACCTGACGTCGTTAGAAATAAACGAGCGCGCAGTATTAATAAGCAGTAGGCGAGTCGTCCATTAGGTATTTCATACATAGTTTAAATACCTATCCAATATTTTACAAAACCATTAGATTAATCGTTCGTTAGTGCAATTAATTTTAGTTTAAACAAAATTAAGTAAACCAGTAGTTCAGTCGACCAATATGTATTATAAACATATCGACGGCGAAGTGCCAATAACTCCTAACTGATAAAGTCAAAAATTTACACATACCTACTGGAAAACAAACGTTCAAAACGTTGTTTTAGTTGGGAGGTACATATTTCCACATTTTAATTTAATGCTGTTGCAACTAAAAATACACTTAGGCGATTTCACTAAAACATGCGAATAACGCCTTTAAATACAAAACAAAAAAAGTGAATTTCTCAAAAAAAAAAATCTGTTAGGAGGTATTAGCATTTCGCCGTCGATATGTGAATCAACCGTAGTTATATCGAAAATAGTTAGAATCTCAAACTCAAACCATTTATTTCAATTAAACCATTTACAGGCAGGCACTTTTGAATTGTCAAGAAGTCGGTCAGTCTGAAAGTATGAAGCTAGTTGCCCATTCCAAAGCGTAGTTACCTATGGAGAAGAACGAGCAAGAAACTCCATGGACACTCTTTTTAAATTATATTTTACAAAAATATTAGTTACATCATTACTTTTGATTTTAAAATTATATAATGTGAGAACGATGTAAAAAATTAAGAAATACGTACGCGTTAAAAGCGTCCAGAGTACAACAAATAGTACTTAACAAACAACAATCCAAAAATAAAATAATTAAAAATAAGCCGAGGCAGCTAAGTGATGGCCAGCCCCAACTGACGGCGCCCGTTCACGAACATGACGCATAAATCAGCACCATTCAGCTCAACCATTTTGAAGGGAGCTAAATGATCCAACACACACGACATCGTCAGCGAGACATATGAGTGAGCATGCTATCAGCTGCCAGGGCACATGTCAATGAGTCAATGAGAGACATATTATTACCCGGTAAATGGTAGCTATAGGGTACCTACATAGAACTTACATCTGTCCTATGCAATTATACCGTGTCCTCCGAAAGGCTATGGGATCCCCTTGGTTCGTCCGAAATGAGATGCTCCATGTTGAATTCATGAAGCGCCTTTCCAAGCGTTTCTTTGATACCGCCGCCAATCATCGAACCCCTCTGGTTGTCGAGGTCGCCAGGTACACTGATTTGGGAGGGCCAAATCAGTAACTGCCGCCGTCCAATGCACGTCCTCACCGACCCCGAAGACCCCATAACCATCCTCCAGGACAAAATTGACCTACCGGCCTCGCCGACGAGGTCCCGCGCGACGTCCCCAAGTAAATGCCCCCCACCGACCCTTGCTTGATGTAGTGTCAGCCCGCGCCGCAGCTGAGCCTGTAGATTTAAATTCCCGACTGTGACCTCTGAGTTTGTTTCGGCCTTTCTTCTCAGAGTAGTGAATTAGGAAAAGCCGCCCCATCATTCTTAAATAATCATAAATCGATCCAGCCTGTCTCAACTTGCTGCCCTCTCCCCAGCGAAGCCGTTTTTTTTTTGCGCCCTAAGCCGCGGTTCGTCCCCCACAGGGGGTACCCTTAGCGTGTAGTCGCATAGTATATTAAGTTAATATAAGCCCCCGGCTGGAGGCTTTGAGTTCTCTCAAGGCAGCCACAGGATAGTCCGGTTAAGTAGTCACGACCTCTCAAGGTCAACTACGAGATGCCCTAGGCAAAAAATAATACTGTTACTGGTTTAGATACGAAGATCGTTTGTTGTAATAGTATGACAATCATTTAATTCATCGTTGAGAAAGAAGCAGGATGAACATAAATGTAATAAAACAATAAATAACTAAATCGGTATTCGTAGCGGTGCCTAGGTTTATATGGTGCCGCGCGCCGCCGACGACATACCGTTGGCCGGTTGTTTAGTGCATATTACAAGTTTTTTGTATGGGGAACCACTTATTTTTCGACTTTTTTATTTTTTGACTTTTTTTGTTTTTTGATATTTTCCTACGCTACACACAATTACCGAGCTGGATTCCAAATTTCATCCTTCTAGGTCATCTGGAAGTAGGTTAGATTTAGGTACTATATGTCAGTCAGTGAGTGCTAAAATTTACGACTTTTTGACCTTCATATCTTTATAACCGTTTGAGCTAGCTTCATGAAATTTGGGCTTCTACATGTCCTTATGGATATAATTAAACACACGTAGTTTTATGTGTTTACGTTAAAGAGGTTTTGAGTTATAGAAGGGTCAAAAGTGGCACCAAGTGGTTCGTGTAATATTACACTCTGCGCTGGCTAGCCAGTTCCTTTGCTTGAACTTGGCTTGACACGCTGCCGCGTGTCTAGATTTGTCACGGTCGCGAATCATACGCGTAAAAAAAAAAATTAATTTCGCGGGCTACCCTGGCGCTTAAGTGGTAACACATAAGCTGTCAGCTAATTTAAAGTCCGACCATAGAAAGGGTTGATTTAAATCATAAAGGGTTCAACAATAATACTTTATTATAACAAGATTACAATACTAAATAATCGTGGAGAAATACTTTAATGTCAACTAACAATATCACAATACATTAGGTAAGGGTTGCAGGTAACTAATATCTATTAATTACTTCTGCATCTTAAATATAAACATTTATCGTTTTAGTGGTAGTTATCTACTAACACATCCCGCAGAACTCGAGTAATCTATGTTTGCGGCCAGTCGAGGATCGAAGCCAAAATGCTTAACTTCTATAATGCTGGAGAAACACCCAAAATCTAATAGAGAAGCCTGTATTCAATTCGAACCCTGACCGAGTCCATTTGTTGCGGGCACTGATGTGTTATTTGAATGTAGCGTAGCATACGTCGTTGAGAGCAGAGTCGCGAGTACACGGAGTGCTAACTTTCAGACATATCTCCCGTGCAGTTGCCGCGCAGACGTTTCAGTCTTGATTTCTGAACAAAACAGTAGCGTCAAAATTAAAACCGTCGCCGTCCATGTAAACGGCCGCGAGGCACTAGTTGGTGATGTCGGGCATCGCCTCGGGCGGCGCGTCGCGCGCGCGCACTAGTTGGTGATGTCGGGCATCGCCTCGGGCGGCGCGTCGCGCGCGCGCACTAGTTGGTGATGTCGGGCATCGCCTCGGGCGGCGCGTCGCGCGCGCGCACTAGTTGGTGATGTCGGGCATCGCCTCGGGCGGCGCGTCGCGCGCGCGCACTAGTTGGTGATGTCGGGCATCGCCTCGGGCGGCGCGTCGCGCGCGCGCACTAGTTGGTGATGTCGGGCATCGCCTCGGGCGGCGCGTCGCGCGCGCGCTCTAGTTGGTGATGTCGGGCATCGCCTCGGGCGGCGCGTCGCGCGCGCGCACTAGTTGGTGATGTCGGGCATCGCCTCGGGCGGCGCGTCGCGCGCGCGCACTAGTTGGTGATGTCGGGCATCGCCTCGGGCGGCGCGTCGCGCGCGCGCACTAGTTGGTGATGTCGGGCATCGCCTCGGGCGGCGCGTCGCGCGCGCGCTCTAGTTGGTGATGTCGGGCATCGCCTCGGGCGGCGCGTCGCGCGCGCGCACTAGTTGGTGATGTCGGGCATCGCCTCGGGCGGCGCGTCGCGCGCGCGCACTAGTTGGTGATGTCGGGCATCGCCTCGGGCGGCGCGTCGCGCGCGCGCACTAGTTGGTGATGTCGGGCATCGCCTCGGGCGGCGCGTCGCGCGCGCGCTCTAGTTGGTGATGTCGGGCATCGCCTCGGGCGGCGCGTCGCGCGCGCGCACTAGTTGGTGATGTCGGGCATCGCCTCGGGCGGCGCGTCGCGCGCGCGCACTAGTTGGTGATGTCGGGCATCGCCTCGGGCGGCGCGTCGCGCGCGCGCACTAGTTGGTGATGTCGGGCATCGCCTCGGGCGGCGCGTCGCGCGCGCGCTCTAGTTGGTGATGTCGGGCATCGCCTCGGGCGGCGCGTCGCGCGCGCGCACTAGTTGGTGATGTCGGGCATCGCCTCGGGCGGCGCGTCGCGCGCGCGCACTAGTTGGTGATGTCGGGCATCGCCTCGGGCGGCGCGTCGCGCGCGCGCACTAGTTGGTGATGTCGGGCATCGCCTCGGGCGGCGCGTCGCGCGCGCGCACTAGTTGGTGATGTCGGGCATCGCCTCGGGCGGCGCGTCGCGCGCGCGCGGCCGCGAGCGACAGATGAGCGCTACGCGGCGCTGGCGCGGCAGACGCTCGCCGCGCCACGTACTCTCTGCGCCGCCCAACACGGCGTGCGTGAAGTCGTAGCGAGCCACGCCTCTGGAACGTGTAATATATACTTTAGTGTTCATGTACATAACTCCAGCTTCCTCATATGTGATAGAACAATTCTACCTATGCCAATATTTAAGGCATAATAGCTGCAATCACAGCTCCCAGTCTTATTTTAGCTGCCACAAAAACTACGTTAATATGAGTCGTTTAGTGTGTGTTAGCTGGAGTGACGTCACCCCAGCTCCTCATGTCATATCTTACACACGAAAGAAGATATGATTATGTATTATAGCTCAAAAATTAAGGCATAATAGCTGCCATTGGCAGCAAAATTTTCAAATCTCTGGTCAAAACACTATGAGTTATTAACAAAATAAACATGTGTAGGTAAGCTGGAGTGACGTCACCCCAGCTACTCATGTATATCGTCAAAACGAAAGAAGATATGATTATGTATTATAGCTCAAAAATTAAGGCATAATAGCTGCCATTGGCAGCAGAATTTTCAAATCTCTGGTCAAAACCCTCTATGAGTTATTAAACCGATAAACATGTGTAAGCTGGAGTGACGGCACCCCAACTGCTCATGTTATATCTTCCGAACTAAAGAAGATATGATTATGTATTATAGCTTAAAAATTAAGGCATAATAGCTGCCATAGGCAGCAAAATTTTCAAATCTCTGGACCTTGTAGTTTCTACGTAATAAGCAAAAAAACAGTTACCGCGCCAAAAACATCAATTATTGCTTCGGAGGAGGCAAGGAGCAGCGCTGCCGTTCCGTGTGCTACATTATCAGTTTGAAGTAGTTTGAACTAGATTATAGACTGGGAGTCGACTACACACTTTAATCGTACTATCTATGTAAGTATTGAGGTTATTTATAGTCATATTGTGTTTTTAAACATAGGACGAAAGAAAATTTAAAAATCTAAGTGTAGCAATTTCGTATATTTTTATCATAAATCACATTTTTGGCATAATTTCAGGTTTCACACTCGATGTGCACGATCAGCATATCAAGTACAAAAACTGAGAGACCCACGTTAAAGGATATATTTTTACGATTAGATACCTATTTATTTACCAACTGCAGAATTTGATTCTACAATTGTTTGTCCCTCAGTGAACACACTAATATCAAATTATACCGGGTGACTTTTCTGGAGGAAACTAGATGTTTTTTTCAGTAGAGGACTTAGAAAGTTGCACAAAAAATTGCGACTCACGAATTTCCTGAAAAATTAAAAGAAATTTGGACCTTCTTAAACTCGTCAGACGATCACTGAATGTAGTTCAAATTTTTTTTCATGTTTCAGTATATGTTACTTTGGCAAAGTTGTTCAGATTAATGGATATAAATGTATAATGAAATATAAGTCTGGATGACGGATGATGATTACGTGAATCATCATCCTCCGAAAAATACTTATCATCAATATCAAACAAAATATTGTCTGCAGGATCCTTTACAGACCTTATCAAATGACGACGATTACGGCGATATATAAACCTTACTGAAAAAGGAAAGCTTTAGTATATAATACATTCGGTAATTATTCTTATGTAGGAAGTTATATGCATAAATGTACTGCATCTCCGGCATTTCTATGCAAATTTTGATGATTCTTCTAGTCGGTGTCTTCAATTCTTCAATGCACTAGTGTTAATTGAATTTATGTGGGGTACCTAGGTACAACTAAAGTGAAAAATAAAAACTATAATACACTGGTCATCAAAAAAATCGACCCACCCATTTTTTGTTCAAAATTTATCGATTGTTTCACCGATAAGCTGTTTCACACATTTGTTTTTTGTTTTGAGGGTCGGATATGATGTTTGACATCTTGTTTGTCATAAATCTTATTGCACTTTAAGGTACTTAATAATTTTTTATACAGAAATCCTGTCGAGTGCTGATTTCGTTGTTTTACGTCGGAACAAATTCGAACCCTTCTTTCAGTCCGACACAGACTTTTGTAGGGATTTCTTGTTAATAACGTTAAGTTTATTTCCTGAGGCTGTAGTTTTGATTAATTTGTCTGAAAATAATGGACACTACTGAAGCTGAGGCGGCCCAAGTTGTGGCTTTGCTGCAACAAGGCTTAAGTCAACGTGTCGTGGCTAGGAGGTTAAATCTGAGCCGTTCTGCAGTGCGGCGAGTTTACCAAAGGTTTCTGGAGACTGGGCAGTATCGAAGAAGATCTGGATCTGGAAGACATAGGGTGACAACTCAAAGGGATGACCGCTTTATAGTGGTTTCAGCTCTACGAAATCGACATCTATCTGGTGTTGATCTCCAGCGACGCTTACGTGAAGATCGAGGTGTGGCTATAAGTGACAGTACCGTGAGAAGGAGACTTCCGGAGCAGAATTAAGACCTCACAAGCCAGCAACAGGACCACAATTGACCACAGCTCATCGACAAGCCAGACTTCAATTTGCGCGTAACCACATCAACACACCCTAAAACAAAAGGTTAGAGCCCGTAATCCAGTCCCTACAACATTAGGAGACCTTGAAACCGCCATTAGGGAAGAATGGAACCGAATCCCTCAAGAGACCATCAAAATCTTGATAAGGTCACTAAAACCGCGAATGCAAGCTGTCATTCGAGCAAGAGGAGGGAATACGCAATATTAAATTGCAACAATTGTGTACATAACATTCAGTACTTACATCAAAACTAGAGCTTATTTAAAATTAAACAAAAAATCGTGTGAAATTAAAGATTTTGGTTTTTAAATGAAAATGACTTTCAAAAAATCGTTTGGATGTTGTAACTGTGATTAAATTGGAGTGAATAAACAAGTTAAATAAAACATTTCAGTACTAAAACGTTTTGTTTGGTTTTGCTTAAGAAAAGCGTGATTTGCGGCAAAAACGCTGGTAGGCCGATTTTTCTGATGACCAGTGTAGTACCTAGTTCTCTCGTCGTCCAATGTTGGTATGAATCTACTTTATTACATTCATAGTTTCATTAAAGTTCAGTCGGCTCTCAGTCTATATCTTCAATATACAAAAATAAAATTATTTTGAGCACAAGTTAAAATGACTTCTAATAGAATGCCTGCTAAGTGCAAACTTGGTTGCAGTATTTTAGAGCACGGAACGGCAACGTCGCTCCTTACTTCCTCCGAAGCAATAATTGATCTTTTTGGCGCGGAAACTGTTTTTTTGCTTATTACGTGGAAACTACAAGGCCTAGAGATTTGAAAATTTTGCTGCCTATGGCAGCTATTATGCCTAAATTTTTGAGCTATAACACATAATCATATCTTCTCTCGTTCGGAAGATATGACATGAACGGTTGGGGTGCCGTCACTCCAGCTTACACATGTTTATCGGTTTAATAACTCATAGTGTTTTGACCAGAGATTTGAAAATTTTGCTGCCAATGGCAGCTATTATGCCTTAATTTTTGAGCTATAATACATAATCATATCTTCTTTCGTTTGGAAGATATATATGAGTAGCTGGGGTGACGTCACTCCAGCTTACACATGTTTATTTTGTTAATAACTCATAGAGTGTTTTGACCAGAGATTTGAAAATTTTGCTGCCAATGGCAGCTATTATGCCTTAATTTTTGAGCTATAATACATAATCATATCTTCTTTCGTTTGGAAAATATATATGAGTAGCTGGGGTGACGTCACTCCAGCTTATACACATGTTTATTTTGTTAATAACTCATAGTGTTTTGACCAGAGATTTGAAAATTTTACTGCCAATGGCAGCTATTATGCCTTAATTTTTGAGCTATAATACATAATCATATCTTCTTTCGTTTGGAAGATATGACATGAGCAGCTGGGGTGACGTCACTCCAGCTAACACACACTAAACGACTCATATTAACGAAGTTTTTGTGGCAGCTAAAATAAGACTGGGAACTTTGATTGCAGCTATTATACCTTAAATTTTGGCATAGGCAGAATTGTTCTATCACATATGAGGAAGCTGGAGTTATGTACTTTAGTGTTCTGATCACACTGAGCGGGATGCGCGACACGACTTAAAGTAAAGAAAGTCACGTGACTATACGCACCAGTATGAACGACTTTTTACAAGTTAGCACAATCAGCGCGAGCAATTTTTATCTTGTCCGACTCTCGTCATTTTGGTCAGAGCTTTCAAGACAAAAATGACAAAATCATTAAATTTGGTCACTGACAGTCGGGTTTGTGTACAAATTAACACTCTCTTCTATGTCCAACATAATGCTTTATTATCGACTTTAAAAAAAAAGAAGTTATCAATTCGACACGAATGTATGTGTCGGCAGCATTGCCGTGCGTCATTTCTCTAAGCTGTGAACAATACGTGCACCGATCACGTCATAGACAAGTACCTCACTCGACACGAACCGACCGCGGGAAGCGTATAACCTAAATAGTACTTAGTATTACGAATGCTTACCTCATGACGTAGAGCGCGCGGCGCGCCAGCAGCGCCCGCACCTGCATGTGCGCGTGCGTCACGTGCGCCAGCTGCATGACCGCGCTCGACACCAGGCACAGGCCCGCGATCACGTCGCCGCAGAACTGCGCCGAGCGACGCTTTGTTACATAACTTATTAGAGTTGGGACACTGCATGATTACATTATTTAGGTAACATAAGAAAATATATACAGGGTTACTGGTAACTCGACGTATTCCTTGCTGGACGTCATAGTAGGGTTAAAATGCAATAAATTCAGCCACTAAATGTTCTACCGAAGTTCAGTAGTTTTTGAGTTAGATAGGTTTTTAGTGTTTTTATGAAAAATCCCAGATTAAATCATTTGAAGCCAATTTAAAAATTATTTACGGTGCGACTGTACTAAAATTTACGTTATTATCATAGTTGACACCATAGCAAATCATTGTTAATAATTAAAAGTTAAAAAATGACTAAAACTTTGGCGAAAATCACTAATAATAATAATTTATTTCAGATTTCTCCATATATATTGTTAGTAACACGAAAATACTTAAGAGCTAATGTTAGTACACAAAACAAATATAATAGATCATAGATTTTAGGATATCCGACACCAGAACGCATGTATGCTACTTCACTGCGTGCAGCCGCATCCAGCGCTCAAGCATCGGAGAATCCCACCGGTCCGTCAATACGCTCAAGATGCTGTTGGAACTAGCTCGCATGCGAGTTAGGGTCGATGTGCAACGTTTACGCATGATTGCCGCAAAACTGTCGACGTTGGCCTCGGCAAACATGCCGGAGGCACTGCAATACCGCGGCAGCCTCATCAGCATCCTGAACGCATTGTTATACTGCACTCGCAGGCCACTGTATGCCCTCTGCAAATAGCCAACCCACACGCTGCACGTGTAAAAGGATTGACAGTATGCCTTAAAAAGCGTTACCTTTACTTGTGTTGTACAGCGTGCAAACCTGCGAGCCAGCATATTATATCGAACAGACAACGACCTGCGCTCTCTCTCAATGTCAGTACTGTCCTTTAAATCCTCTGTGACCCAATGTCCTAAATACTTAAATTTAGTAACCCTTTTTAAAGGGGTACCATTTAAGACTATATCAGGTACATTTTCATAGTGTTTAGTACCTGATTTAAATATCATAAGCTCAAATTTAGTCGAGTTGTATTTTAGGCCATGAGTGTTTGCGTAAGTCTCGCAAATCTTTATGAGCTCCCTCAACGCACAGATCGAGGGGCTCAGCAGCACCATATCGTCAGCATAGCTTATATTGTTCATACAGACATTATCTATATGACAGCCGATTCCAGTGCTTCTGAGCTCCTCGATCAGCTCGTTCACATAGAAGTTAAAAAGAAGAGGGGAGGAGAGTCCCCCTTGCCTTACTCCGCACTCCGGCTTGTACTCGTCCGAGAGAGTGCCAGCCCATCTCACCTGATTTTTCTGTGTACCATACCAATGCTTCAGTACAGAAACGATCTCCCTGGGTACACTGGTATCCTGTAACTTGTCCCATAGCTTGTCGTAAGACACTAGGTCAAACGCTTTTGACAAGTCTAAAAAGCAGGCATAGACAGGAGTTTTTCTCGCTGTATAGTAGTGGACTGTCTGCTTGAGCGACAAAATAGCACTTTCGGTTGAGAGACCTGATCTAAATCCAAACTGTGCATCGCTCAACTTTAAGTGTGACTCTAAGTGTCGCTCAATCAGACCGTCCAGTACCTTAGCTATAGTTGTAGCCAGAGAGATCGGTCTATAATTTGCGACATCTGAAGAGTCACCTGTTTTATTTTTAATAACAGGAACTACGATGGTATGCATCATTTTCTCAGGTAGATAAGAATGGGATAGACACAGATTAAAAAATAAAGCCAGCACTCTCGGAAGGTGAACTCCAGCGTACCTCAGATGCTCAATGCTGAGGCTGTCATGCCCTGGGGACTTTCCGCTCACCATTTTCTTTATCACGGAGGCTACTTCACTTGCGGTAAATATGATACTCAGCTCTGAGGCATGAGCCCCAGCATCGAGCATCGTCGGTGAGGCCGGCCCCAGTGGTGACTGCACATTAAAATGACGCAGAAAAACATTAGCTATATCACCTAGGTCATGGGTTCCAGCTACGCTCACGGGAAGGCTAGGTCTAAGATTTAACTGATTACTTAATTTCCAAAACTTATTGAAGTTCTTATTTGTATGGTGTTCAGCAACAATATTCATTTTAATTTGTTGCTGATTGTTTTGGCACAATTTCAATCTTGACTTAAAATAACGTCTTGAAACACACATGTCATTGTAGATAGTACCACAGTTAGGTTTATTATTTGATAACCATACCTATACAGTCGCGCCCTCTCGTGAGCGCCGCGTACATATTTATTCCAACCCGTAACATATGTACCTTTCCGTTTCATTACAATGTAACTGATTTTATTGATCCTATTGCACAAATTGTCTACATGTACTTTCCAATTTAAGTCTTGATCTATGAGGATACCCAAGAATTTGGTTTGTGTAACTTCTTTCAGTCTATCAACGTTAAGTTTAAAATTGTATTTAGCATGTTTAGATTTATTAAATTGTATAAAATTAGATTTGTCTAAGTTGATTTTTAATTTATTTGTCCGTAGCCATTCTAAAATATTGTCAATAGTATTATTAATGTCAATTTCATGATCAGATATTGATTTATACTTCTTATCAGACGTCACAATAATTGAAATGTCATCTGCAAATAATATACATTTATGATTAGTCACTCGTGCTATGTCATTTATATATAATATAAATAAAATTGGTCCTAAGACACTCCCTTGAGGGACGCCGCATTTATTTTCCCTAGAGTCAGAAGAAAACGAAGAAAGTAAGTTTTCATGTACTTTATCTATGACAACGTATTGTTTCCGGACACGTAGATAAGACGAAATCCACTGCAATGCTAGTCCTCTTATACCAATACTTTCTAACTTTTTTAATAAAACGTCATGTGCTACAAAGTCGAAAGCTTGTGATAGATCGAAAAAAAGCCCTGTGGTTAAGTGGGTACTATTTAGATTAGTCAGGACTCAGGACATTGCTCAAAAGGTAAATATTGCCTGTGTTGTCGATTTGTGCTTTTGAAATCCAAACTGTTCTTTTGTTATAATGTTATATTTGCTACAAAAGTTGACAAGTCTGTTGAGCATACATTTTTCAAATACTTTTGACAAAATAGGAATAAGAGTAATCGGACGGTAGTTTTTCACGTCGTTTTTGCTGTTTTTTTTGTAAAGAGGTTTCACAACTGATAATTTTAAGGCATCAGGAAAAGTACCTGATGAAAATGAGAAGTTGATTAAATAAGTCAATATGGAAATTAGCTCATTCTTACAGGCTTTAATGATTTTTGTGCTAATTCCATCATAACCTTCGGAGTTAGTATTATTCAAAGCCATTATCTCCTTTTTAACTTCATCTTCAGTCATGGAACTAAGAAACATAGAATTAGGAATTGACGGCGTATTAGAGTCATTAAGTAAATTATTAGTTCCTAAGGTATTTGTTGAGTCAATAAAATAATTATTAAAAGCGTTCGCTATGTCAGTGGGATTAGTCAGTATCTGCTTATCTAATTGTAATTCAGAAATCTCATCGTCACATTTCGTTTTCCCATTTTCGTGATTAATGACAGACCACGTTGCTCTACATTTGTTTTGGCTTTTTTCAATAAAATTAATATTAGAATTCATTTTGGATTTAGTAATGCACTTCTTCAGTATGTTTGAATATTTTTTATATTTTGTTTTAAAAATTACAGTTTTAGGGTTGCAAATAGATTGCAACTTAAATTGGAAAGCACATATAGACAGTCTGTGTAAAAAAATGAGTTCATCCGCATATGTGTTATATAGACTATCCTCCATAGTAGATGTCAAAACACTTCTTACGGTTTACTACGGAATAGTTGAATCGCACTTGCGCTACGGTATCATTTTCTGGGGAACTCAACTGATCGAGATATAGCTTTTAAGGCCCAGAAAAGATGTCTCCGATCATTGTTAAAACTTAAATCGACAGACAGTTGCGCGCCTTATTTTAAGTTACATAAAATGTTGACACTTCCCTGTATCTATATTTTCGAAGTAGGTATATTTGTCAAGCAAAATCCATCTCGTTTTGTGCGCCTGGCTGTTGTATTACCAAGGAATAGGCGTGACAACAGCAAATTATGTCAGGTATCATGTCGAACTGCTTTGATGCGTAAGAGCGTTTCTTGCATGGCCCCCATTATTTACAATAAATTACCGAGTAGTTGGAAAGCTTTAAATACAGCACAATTTAAGAGTAGATTGCGGAAATTATTGGTAGATAAAACGTACTACAGTGTAACTGAGTTCCTATCGGAGAAAAATATTTGTTAATTAGTGACATCTTGATTTTTGAAATTTTAATGACATGTATGACATTTTGATTTTTGACATTTAGATTACCTACTGACATTTTGATTTTGGAATTATAATAATAATGATATTTGTAATAGTAATGACATGTTAATTGATGTAATGATAACGGTATGACATTTGTAATAGTAATGACATGATATAATTATAATAATCTTATGATACCTACTGATCTATATTTTCCTTTTAATACAAACATATATTTTTAATAGCTGATGATTTAAGAATTGTATAATAGTAATTTATAAATTAATCTAAATAAGTGTAATAATAGTAATATAAATAATTTTAAATGTTTGCATGCCGATTGGTAAAATGTGGCTGGGCTAAATGTAATCTTAAGAACTATTATGTATTACCCATATTTGCAAAATAAAATTCTATTCTATTCTATTCATGGTTTTTGAGGGTGCTAAAGCCAATAGTGAGGTTAAAAAGAAAATCCAAGATGGGGGCTATAATTTTTTATAACGTTTAATCATGGGTGTCGTATTTATGGTTTTCAAGGGCGCTACAGCCGATAGTGAGGCCAATATGAAAATCCAAGATGGCGGTTGTACTTTTTTTTAATTTTAATCATGAGTGTCGTTTTACGGGTTTCAAGGGCGCTAAAGCCGATAGTGATGTCAAAATGAATAGTCAAGATGGGGGCTAAGAACATTTTCAAAATTTTCGTTATGGTGTTGTATTAATGGTTTTCGAGGTTGCTGGAGCCGAAAATGAAGTCAAAATGAAAATTCAAGATGGCGGCTGTAAAACTTTTTATTTTTTGTTAATAGACACTTTTTTATGATTCTGATTAGTGACCGCGTCTGCCTAGACTAGACCTGGCCTAGTGCCTGCCTACCTATTCTGAAAACCAATGCACGCCACTTAATACCTTAATACCACTTAATTACACACCCCAAACATTTACAATTTATTGCGAAGCATTCCATACTGATTTAGAATATGACAGACAGCTTATTATCCAAAACAATACCAAAAGTTTCAAAATGCAGCGTGTCAGTGGCAGTTGAGGAAAAATTTACAAAAAGGCAACATTCTTGCTATTTTTTTACAACGAAGTACTCTTTGTATTTAATAGAATATTATGTGTGCCTTTAACTGCCTTTTAGTATGTATTAAATAAATGTCAAACACGCGAGGTGTGTCTGAAAATATTAATAACACGTATCTGCTGAGCGGCGAAATGACATGCGGATTGTATCGCCTGCAACAGTGATGGTGACGTGACTTACGCGCACGGCGTCGACGTGCGGCTTGATGTGGCCGGCGGCGGCGAGGTCCAGCACGTGCACGTGCGGCAGAAGCGCGTCGCCCGGCAGCGCTTCGCCCGGCAGCGCGTCGCCCGGCAGCGCGTCGCCCGGCAGCGCGTCGCCCAGCTGCGCGTCGCCCGGCAGCGCGTCGCCCGGCAGCGCGTCGCCCAGCTGCGCGTCGCCCGGCAGCGCGCCGGCGCCGTACGCGAGCGCGCGCACGCGGCTCAGCACCACCGAGTTCTGCTCCGACCACTGGCTGCGCTCTGTCTCACGGAACCCTTGGATTGCCTGCAAAAGTGACAGGCTATTCAGGAACATGCAGACAAAGGAGATTAAAGGGTATACAGTAAAGCTCCTTATTCGCGCTTCCTTCATTCGCGTTTTCACTATTCGCGGATTAAAAAAATGCGACCCAATTCCTATATTCGCGGCAAAAAATTTCTTTATTCGCGGATCTAATTGATCGCCGCCTTAGCACTGCCGCCTCTTGTCAAAAGATGCCGCACCCCACTACCGACACTACCCAATATTCTTTGTAAATGCCGTCAAACTCAAATGGACCAATAAAAACAGTAAAATAGATCTTATTACAACTTTGCCTAAAGTATGTTGTTAAATGATATCGCCGTGGACTTTGATATAGCCGCCTTCGCCGCGATCGGTATTTTTGAGAATGTAAACAAACAGAATGAAAGCAACCTTATTACTCAATGAATAAAGTATATTTTAAATGTTGCTGTTCCGTTCTATGGTAAAAGCCGCTTTGCGTATTTTATTGTTTCATCTTTCACATTCGTTACAAATATTGTGATCGAGTAACACGTCTCTACCGCTCTTTATCTAATTTATAATAACAACTTAAAAAAAAATGAGAAACTAATTTCGACACGAAAAAAAACTGTGTTACCGCTTAAGAGCGCTATCACAAGTTTTTCTTGTTTAGAGCGTTTGACTCGAGTTTTGATTTGTGATTATGGTTTAACTAAAGTCACAATAGTAAAAAAAATACATGCCCGAGAAAGTTTAATTCCTTCTTTTGGGAGCGCATTCAATAAATATTTCAGTTTGTTTACATAAATCAGTAAAAAACTTGTTCCTGCAAAGGCTGTTTCATAAAAATTTAATTTCGGGCATCTCGCGATGCTCTGTTACATCGAAGATATAATAGTTTAATAATTTATAAAAATGTCCACGGTACAACTGTATCTTCTACTTTGGAATGCATACATCAATTTATTATGTTTAATACAGTAATAAACCAAAAATAATTCCGTAAAACAGAGAGTTAATGATATTTTTTCAGCCGAAATGATATTTTTTATCTCTGTTTATTTAATAGAAATTCAAACAAAAAGTGTTTAATAACTAAGGTTACTTTGTCACCTTGCTTGAAAAAAAAAAATACTCTATTTTAAAGTAAAATAATATTTTTAAGGAATTGTTTTATGCAATGCTTTTTTATCAATATAAATCTCGGGATGCACGGTCTTAGCTTTAGTCCGCGCCGAGCGCTTTCAGAGGGAGGACGTAGCGCTCACTCGCTGCTGCCGTCACGTGATCTCGTTCGACAATTCGCCACGAATAAAAAGCGACCAACACTTCTTGATACAAGTGAGTTTTTTTTTTTAATTAGTTATGTTCTGATTGTAATGTATATAATATAATTATTTTCCTATGATGTTCCAACGCGAATATAATTATAGAAAAAAAACATACGTAAATATAGTTGTTGTTTTTAATTTTTCTGACTTTTTTATTTATCTCCAACATTAATTTAATTAATTATTTTCAGACAATAGTTCACAATAATGGGCAAAATAGAACTTTTGGTGCTGTCAAAATAAAAAAAAAGGTTTTGGCCGATAATTTGAAACGCGCAAGAGAAGCTCAGCGGTAAGAATTTTATGAGGAGTGCGTGCTTCCTGAAATCATAGATTCGAGGAAAGCACGGTCTATGCCGCTTCGGAGAATATTATTTTAATTATTTTACAATTATTATACTGGTTTTTTATGGTTCCGTACCTTAAGGGTGCCAACGGGACCCTATTACTAAGGCTCCGATGTCCGACCGTCCGTCTGTCTGCTAGTGTCTCATGAACCGTTACAAGTTCACAGTTGTAATTTTTAATTTTAATAAAACGACTTTTGATTTGTCTTTTTTATTTTCTTTTGACTTTTTTGACGTGACAACGTCTAATAAATCGATGAAGCTGGCTGCACACACGAAAAAAACATGACTCATGTAGCGTTACCTCGCGGCCTTGCTCTGCTGTAGCGTTGTACGCCATGGCGGCTTGAAGTGCAAGCGAGAGCGCGGAACGAGCGATGAGAGACAGATGATGTCGAACGCTGCCGAATCGGCCTCCGCGTTCGGCAATTTCATTAATGTTTTGTTATGACGTTGTCACGTTAAACTATCGTCCGTAAACCGACTTTACAGACAACCGATTTTTATCCAAACTGTAGAAACAACATCACATTGCATTTATTTCTATAAATAAGTACTAAAATGTCTTCCTACCTGATAAATAAATTACATAATATATTAAACTTCGTAAAAAAAGTAGGTACAAAAAGTATTTATAAAAGTAGCACAAAAGTATTTGTAAGTAATGTTAGAGGCTGGCAACGCGCAAGTAATGCAGCTTCTGGCAATGCAAGCGTCTTTAGGCCAGCGTTGCCAGTATGTTACTTTTGTAACATTTTACGTTACTTTTGACCCTCTCATGTTACCTCCATGTTACACGCCTCAAAATGTTACTTTTAAGACTTAATAAAAAATATTTCACAGAAAACAAAAAATAAACATGAAACGGAACGCATACAAGAAAGGTTTCGTTCGTCATGTTGGCGCACTTGATTGTCTTGATTTTGTGACCAAATTCTGACGCGACGACAGCGCGAAAATTTTTCACTTCGTTTGTCGTATCGCATATTCACTCACTCGCGTGAATTTCTAAATGACCCATCCCGCTTACTTAGGCGAGTGAGCGACAGCCTAGTAGTGGCATCCGTGTTGGTTCAGTTCAGTTTGTTATTACGATTCTTTCGAAGCCTACTAAGGGGACAGCTTTTTTTTATGTAATAAAGTGCCATGTTATTATTAGTCGTTTTCCACAAAAAATAAGGTAATGTTACTTTTCTCGTGAAAATGTTACTTTTTGAGCTCTCTCATGTTACATTTGACTATCTGTCACTGGCAACACTGCTTTAGGCTGCGGTAACTACACACCATCAAGCGGGCCGTATGCTAGTTTGTCACTTTAGTGGTATAAAATAAAAATTAAAAGTGAAGTAAATTTGTATGACCCTATTGTAACTCAAACCGTTGTAGGTAACACTCATCGGTACAAATAACATTTCATGAACTATAATAACAGTAATTTAATTTATTTTGAAAACGAAGGCTCTTGTTGGTTTGATCCTGGCGTCCGACGCATAGCGGTTTGTATGTGTGCATAGCGTTCTTCCCTAGACGCACACGTGCGCATCTGCTGCCGCGCGCCGTCGAATTTACCTAAAACTGAGCACTTCGGTTTTGTAATAACGCTCTTAAAGTGAAAATAGAAATGCTTGATCGTTTACGCCTTGGAGAGTCATTTGCATCCATATTACGCTCATTCAATCTCAACGAATCAACTATACGATCGATAAATTATTAAATTGATTTTTTTATACATTTGCTTTTATTATTTTGTCACCTAGGAACGTATCCCATATAATCCCATATAAATTACCATTCACGGTTTCTGTATTCGCGGCATATTTTTGGAACACATACCCCGCGAATAAAGGGCTTTTACTGTATTTATAAATGTTGCATAGAATAATGATTAGCTATACATTTTTGACATTTAATAATCAGCTGCTAACTTTAAGCAATATTTATAAATAAAGGGGTGAGTATCACCACTTGTGGAAGCTATTTCCAACTCTTTTTCTATGGTAATAAGATTGTGCACCACACTAACATTATCCCAGTGATCAAACTCGTATCTCATACGCCGAAGCACTGGCTCCAGCTCCATCAGCAGGGCGTTCTCCTCGCGCTCCGTGATAAAGTCCGGGTACAGCTGCATGTCCCGCACCACGGCGCTGCGCAGCTTGGGGTTGTCATTCTCCTTCCACGACGGACTGATTTCAACTAGACTTGGGTCGCCTGTGTGAGACCATTTATTTGATTGCATTAGATTAATCAGAGTGATACAAGTACCTGCTAACTGCTGGGTTTCTCAAGGTGGGCAATGTATATTTCTAAGTTCAATATTTTAAGTAAATAAGACGACCCACTGACCAAATTTTCATATTTTTTTTATCTTAATTTTTCTATTTCAATTCAATGTCGCTTAGGCTAGAAATTTTGATATTTTATTGATGATGATGAACATTTAAGATTTGCGAAAATCAACTGATTAGTAAAAGAATGTAGTTCGTGGGAGGAAATGAGTTTTTGGTCAGTGGGTTTTTTTTCAAATGGACCCACGGAGCGCTATCCTAGTGTCCGGCTCCACGAAACTGCTAATTCTGAGAGGAAGGCCGATGCATATCTTATTATATTTACAGGTTCTCAGAAAACTAAATGTTAACAAACGCATTCTTTTGCGTAATAAAACAAGCACTAAAACAATTCTTAAAAAATTGTGTTGACAAAAAGACAGCACTCACACTTTGACATTGACAGTGACAGCACCAAATTAACTTTTTGGGTGCGTTCCGAGTTGAGATATTGTAATCGATTAGAGCGCGCACCGAATTAGCGTGAGCGCGATAACGATTGTCCCGTGAATAGCCGTGAGCGCTGTCAAGTATGTATGACAGTATGTGTGTGTATCAGTGTGTGTTTTGTTTAGAGTTGCATCTGGTTGCATTATATCTTTAAACTAAAATGTGGCATTTCCGAAATTGTATTTATAAGTTTTTATAGTAAACTTCCTAGCCACATTCAAGAACTAAACCTTAATAAATTCAAATCTTTTTAATAGCGGAAACTATGCCAGAAAACCTTTTATACTGTTAAGGGTGAAGCGCTAAGGTAGCCCACGAAATTCAAATTTTCTTACGTTTTTTTGCAATTTGCTGGTCAGTATTAAGTTGTACGTCGA
Source organism: Luperina nickerlii (assembly GCA_963855955.1). Classification (NCBI taxonomy): domain Eukaryota; kingdom Metazoa; phylum Arthropoda; class Insecta; order Lepidoptera; family Noctuidae; genus Luperina; species Luperina nickerlii. The sequence goes on along the minus strand of OY979682.1, from coordinate 399,819 downwards.
TCAAAATATGATTCGCGGCCGTAACAAATTATTTACAGAATTATAATCATTAAAGTCATCAACACAACTCTCTAAGACCACGTAAGTCCAAAGAATAACTGTTTCATAAAATCATCATTCTTTGGAGTTACGTGGTCTTAGAGAGCCCGCGAAATATTTTAATCAACGTACCTACAACTTAATACTGACCAACTTAAACTTAAACTAAAAACTTAAAAAAATGAATTTCGCGGGCTGCTCTGGCGCTTTCGCCTTAAAGACTATATTGAGGACAAAATTGCTTGGGAATGTGTTGCTCCAATAAATTTACACAATCTTGTTTTTTTTTGCTTATTTTTTTTTCTGTGTACGGACATCAATAATATTTATTTTGTAAAGTAATATTATTTTAATTAGGTATTGTGAATGTGAAGACTAAGGTAATAGGTAATAGGTAATACGGGCTGGTGTCCGCAACTCCACGTCAATGCGCGTATTTTGCGTACGAATGTGAAGACTATGTAGTTTATTGTTTTTTGTTCCCGTCAGCTGTTAGTAAATGATGTTCTGGCAGTTTGAGTAATTTATTCGGTCTACCCAAACGTCCCTTCTTTGGTATTGTTTGTCTAATCGTTTAGCTCCTTAAGTTCTGAGTTGAGCTTCACGATAATGGTCAAAAATGTGTGTAGTGACTGAGGTCCAGTCAAGTCTATGGTTTTTCCTCAAAATACCATTTCTGACATCAATCTACATGGTCCTCAAAATGATCTGACCAAGACTATTTCCGGATTTTTCTAAACACATTGACATTGATAAATTTTACATAATTAGACATATACAGTGACATGAATAATTATTTACTTTGTAAAGTATTTGATATACAAGAAAACGCAAAGCCTTTCGGAAATTAAGGCTTTATTCTACTTAAAGAAATTAGTTTAAATATTCAGAACTAGACTATGACACATTGACAATATTATGGCATTACCATAGATATAAATCTACGTCATTCTTCCCAGGAGGGTTTTATATATTGCAAACGTAGTCTCTCAAGTAGCCCGGCGGTTTCCGGGGCCTGCTTGAGTGGCGCCTCTCGTCTATGTCAGGTTCTTCCCGGGCCACCTCTTGTTGGCTTTGAGCAACTTCAGATTCTTGAGGAGTTTCAGACTCTCGCTGAGTAGCTTCTATGCCTGTAGGTGCTTCATCACAGATACCGTCTTCGTCATTAGGTAAAGGAGCTAATTGATTATTTGAAACTGTAGATTCTCTACCGTCAGAGTATCTTATAAATGAATATGCAGGATTAGCTTGTAAAAGCTCGACCTCTTCTACAAGAGGGTCATATTTTGATTGTCGAACATTCTTTCTCAAGAGGACGGAACTAGAGGTTGAAAGCCATGATGGGATTGATTGGCCATTCATCGACCGTCGTGGGTGGTAGAATAACCGTTCATGAGGAGTGGTGTTCGTGGATGTACACAACAATGACCGAATTGCATGGAGTGACTCATGAAGGACGTTCTCCCAGTAAGCTACATCAAATTTTTTTGATTTAAGAAAAAGTTGTACAGTCCTCCATAAAGTGCCATTCAGGCGCTCCACCTGTCCGTTTCCTTGCGGGTTGTAGGGAGTAGTCCGGCTGCAAGCAATTCCCAGAGACAGCAAGAATTGTTGAACACGTTCTGACATAAACGCAGATCCTCTATCGGAATGAACAAAAAGTGGGGTTCCAAACATAAAGAAAAGATCCTTAAGGCTGTTTATTACAGACTCTGCTGACACGTCTGGACAGGGGTAGGCAAACGGAAATCTTGAAAATTCATCAATTATAGTTAATATATATTTATTCTTCGTATTTGTTGGTAATGGTCCCTTAAAATCAATGCTCAGTCGTTCGAAAGGGGCTGTTGCTTTTATAAGACTTCCTTGGTTTTTATTAAATCGTGGCTTAATTTCAGCACATACTTTACATGATGACGTTACAGCTTTAATATCATTAACGGAATATGGCAAATTTTTGGTTCTAACCCAGTGTGTCATTCTCGTGACACCGGGATGTCCAAGAGCGTTGTGCAGATTAGCTAAATTATTTGTATTCATGTGAGCACAAACACGGCATAGAGCGTCCGCCGCCAAATTGAGTTTTCCGGGCCTGTATACGACGTCATATTTAAAACAAGAAAGTTCGAGTCTCCACCTTTCTATCTTTTCATTTTTTATTTTACTTGTGTGATGAGAGAGCATAAAAGCAACAGACTGTTGATCAGTTATTAAAATGAAATGCTTTCCAGAAAGTAGATGTCGCCATTTACGAAGCGCTTCTACGATGGCGCAAGCTTCCTTTTCAATTGATGAATGACGTCTTTCGGGTGCAGATAATGAACGTGAAAAATAGGCTACAGGTCGTTCATTTTGTGATAAAATAGCCCCGATTGCAAATTCTGAGGCGTCTGTTTCGACCGTAAATGTAGCATTATGATCAATCGTGTTAAGACTTGACTCTGCTAATTCAGTTTTAAGAGCGTTGAAATAAAAAGTCGTTTCCTTAGTTAGTGGAAACGTATTTACGTCAATCAAAGGCCTTATTTTATGTGAGAAATTCTTAACCCATGGACTATAGTGAGCAAATAACCCCAAAACCCTTTTGAGGGACTTGGCATCTTTTGGAACAGGTAAATCTAACAAAGGTTGAATCCTTGTTTTATCTGGTCTGATAGTCTGGTCACTGATTGTGTGGCCTAAGAGATTAATTGTCTCTGCGCAGAAAGTACATTTATCCTTATTTAAGGTAAGTTTATATTTCTCAGCCGCCTGTAAGAAATCACGCAGGTTTCTATCGTGTTCTTCTTTTGTTACTCCACAAACAGTGACGTCATCAAGGTACGCGTAGGTTCCTTCTAAATTTTCATTTTCAATAATAAATTCTAAAGTACGCTGAAACGCGGCTACCCCGTTAGTGACGCCAAATGGAATACGTGTGAATTCGTAAAGCTTACCACAAGCTTCAAAAGCGGTGTACTTTTGTTCTTTTTTTAATATAGGGACCTGGTGGTACGCACTTTTTAGGTCGATTTGACTGAAGTATTTATATTTTGATACCTTCGAAATGATACATTCAATTTTAGGTAATGGATAAGCGTCGAGCTCTGTAAATCTATTGATCGTCCTCGAATAATCGATCACTAGGCGTTTCCGGTGATGGCCCCCTCCTGCGACTAAAGTTTGAGCCCTCCATGGCGAAGTGCTAGGTTTGATGACACCATCCTCTAGTAGCTTTGTTATTTCTTGTTTTACGAATGATTCATCTTCCTCATTATATCTTCGAGATTTAACTGCAATGGGCTTTATAAGGGGTGAAAGATTTGTAAATATCGAAGCAGGGGGCACAGCAGCTTCCATGACGTTACATATTATGTTCAAAGGTTCCTCTTTACCACCAAAATTCAGGACAACTGATGAATGTGTTTTCAAAATATCGTGACCGATGATAAAATATCAGCGCATAAGTTGTTCACGATCAACAAAGTCTTCTGTTTGTAGACGTGTTTATTGACTTTTATAGTTGCAACGCACGAACCTTCTACAATAGAAGTATAACTCAACGACGCTAAGGTGACCGTCTGGTTGCAATGATTTTTCTTTAGACCCAATGTCTCTGCTAAGCCTTTATCAATAAAGCTCACTGAGCTGCCAGTATCCACGAGAGCGTCTGCAGTGTAGTTATTAATTGAAACAGGGACAGTGGCCTTTTGAAGGCTCGCCGGAGAGGCTGCGATTATGGTTGCAGTGTTTAATAGTTTCTCTTCAGAAATCGCATTCGCCGTCGAGCCACCAACGCTACTGCTACGACATACGTTGGCAAAGTGACCCTTTCTTGAGCAAAGTTGACACGTCGCATGGAATGCAGGGCATTTTATCCGTTGATGGACGTTCCCGCCACAAAAGAAGCAACGTCGTTTCTTTTGTCCATAAAAACGAGGAGTAGTAGCAGCTAAATGATTTTGGATCTCTTTTTGTTCTTCTACTTGTGGTTCACTGATATTAATACTTCTTTGAGAAGTAATTGTATTCAGCAATGAGTTTGTGTTTGGAGTTGAAAAAGATAGGGAACTCTTTTCAGCGCTCTCAAGCGTCAATGTTTGATTTATAGCTTCATCGAATGTCAATGTCATATTCTCCAAAAGTCTTTGGCGGATTTTTTGAGAACATATGCCCGATATGAATGCGTTACACATGAATTCGTTTTGATATTCTTCAGCGGATACAGCACGAAAATCACAGTTTTGCACTAGCAGCTTTAAAGCACGAATGTAATTGGATATAGATTCATCTTGTTTTTGAAGTCTGGTAGATAGAATATGACGTGCCAAGATACGGTTTTTCTGTTTTTCATAGGTTTCCGTTAATGTCCTAATAGCCTGCTCATAATTTGTACAGTATTTTATTAGTGCGAAAACTGTTGGCGCTAAGTAATTTACTTTTACTTTATTTATTTATTTAATTTATTTATTTAATTTTAATTTAGCTTCAGTTTCAACTCTGGAGAAGAATCCGGTACCTCTTCGGAAATAAAATTTTTAAACGTACTATACCAGTGACTCCAATGGAGCTCTGCGCCAGAATCACTCGGATCAGCACCAAACTTATCTGGATTTAAATATTTCGTTGGACGAACAGCCATTGTAAATTTTGAGTCTTGATTCTTTTCCAGTATGTCAGATGTTTTTTTTCTGTTAGACATTAGCGAAAATAATTTTTATTGAATAGCTTTGAATAGAGTTTACATAACATTATTTTAAGTAGAATAAATTGATGTACAAGAAAACGCAAAGCCTTTCGGAAATTAAGGCTTTATTCTACTTAAAGAAATTAGTTTAAATATTCAGAACCAGACTATGACACATTGACAATATTATGGCATTACCATAGATATAAATCTACGTCAGTATTATATGTATTTTTTTAATGATTGTGAATGTGAAGACTATGTGCGTTAATTTTCTTTTGTCTTTATTTTTTCTCAGATAGTTTTAGTCATGGTCTGGCAGTTTGAGTAATTTATGCGGCCTACCCAAATGTCCTTTCTTTGGTATTGTTCGTCGAATCGTTGAGCTCAGTAAGTTTTGAGTTGAGCTGCATGATTACTGACAAATGCGTGCACTGACTGGACAGCGTCCACTCAATCTGTGTGGTTCTTTCTGTTGGAAGGTCGTGATGCTGTCCATGTTTGTCTATGACATCTATTTTAGATTGATTCAAAAATATTCTTCTATCTGATTGATGTAGGTACGGTGTCATGTAAGAATTTATTCTATTTTTTCTCATTATACAAATAAACACAATGTTTATAATATTCACATTTTTATTTAGTTTCAAGCTGCCAATTCCACCCTATCACTTTCCACAAAAGTTCATAACATTACCTATGTACGTTCGAAAAAATCTACATCTTTTTAGTAAGATAAGTGACAGGCATAATTTTAACACTAGAAATAGGGACAAATTAGATCAACCGCGTTTCAGATTGTCTAAAGTAAAAACTTCTTTTATAATAATAATAATAATTTTATTTCAAGTAGCTCAAGACTCATAGTGTTAGTAACAATATACTTACAAACTATGTTAGTAATACACTTAAAAAACAAAACCAAAAACAGAAAAACATATTGTGACATCACTGATGCACGGTGACAGGCCCAGCCGAAACCCTGCAGCAGTGGTTCACAAACACACAATCAAGCCTACTCGCTATCATAGACAGGATGCTGTTGGCGCTGCCCCTCACCCTACGGACCAAGAAGGATGCGCACCGCTTCCGCATCACGGCATAAAAACAGTCCACGTGAGCTTCAGCAAACATCCCTGATGCACTGCAATACCGGGCCAACCCCATCAACACCCTGAATGCATTAAGGCTCGTGCACACAGGCGCGACGCGACACGCGACACAAAGGCGCCGCAAGTCGCGCAACGAGCGGTGCCTTTGTGTCGCGTGTGGCGTCGCGCCTGTGTGTACGAGCCTTTATTGTATTGGATGCGAAGGGCGCCGTATGATTCCGTATTTATGGGTTACTGTATAAAATGTTATAATAAAATACCACTCGATATTCTTCAACTAAATGAGAAGAAATTTAAATCATGCATTAAACGCACACTATGTAGACAAGCATCCTATTATAAGTTGGATGATTATATCGTTGATAAAAATGCTTGGCTTAATGCTGGTCCTGCTCCACAGGCACTTGGGCTCACTAGCTAAAATTTCAATAATTGGAAGAGGTGCTTCCCTTTTTCTCTTTTTTTTAGTGTTTCTGACATTAGGTACGAACATAATTTGATTTTTGTTTTATTCAATCAAGTTTTAATCGTTGAATACTTCATTATTTTATAATATCTCTTCCTATTTCGTAGTAAAAAATTAATCTTTTAAATAAATTACAAACTATAGTTTTTTATAATTTTGAAGCATTTTTTAAATTTTGTAAATGTAAGAACCATGTTTCCGTTTATTACGATTTCCTTGATGTTGACTTGAAAGAGCATGGCAGTTGAGAACGTGTTACGCTCACTTAAATGTCTCATCGATGGTGGCGCGTGTGTTGGATCATTCGGTTCCCTACTAAATGGTTGAGCTAGATGGTGCTGATCCACGTGTCATGTTCGTGAACGGGCGCCGTCAGTTGAGCCTGGTCATCTCTTAACTGCCAAGGCTTATTTTTAATCTTATATTTTGAAATGTTTTTTCATTGGTTTTTTTTAAGAATCCGTGCATAAAATTCCCTCGCTAGAGTTTAGGTAAATTCATTGCAATACTATGTTTGTGTGCAACGTTTACGCACACACGCCTAAAAATCGAGCTTAGCGATCGTTTAAACAGTTTTGATCCTATAGATGAAATTTTTTTTAATTCATATAGGTACGGTTAGGAAATATAAGTCTGGAATGTTTGTCTAATATAGTATTCGTTTAGTATAATTACCAAAATCAATATAAAAATGGTACAACTTGGTGTTAGATCCATTTAAGTACATTTAGACATTCAATAACATTGAGGTAAGCGTTTTACGTAAATATCTACGAGTAGTATGCATATTTAGGTAATTCAATGTTTTCCTGCATCGATGTCAATGATGACTAAGTTAAACTTAGAAATTTCAAACAAATTGAAAAAGTCTTCTTGGGACTGGGCCCGTATTTGAAAAAAATAAAATAGGAAGATTGGAATTGGATTGGGATAAAAAATATAGTTCTTTAAAATGCAAAACAACTAAATTTGAATATTAAGTCTATACCTGTGAAATTGCTGTTTTATTTTACTGGCCGCGAACCAAGGAATTGGGAAGTCCAAGTCAAACTGTAACTACTAACATTTACAGTTCGAAGTGGCAGTTTAATAAAACGACAATTTCATAGGTATCGAGTATTCGTGGTGTTTTTATAATATATTACAATGGAGGTTATTGTACTTATCATTATGAACAACTTTTACTATGAGACCAAACCTGAAATCGCGAAAACAAAAATCAGCTGTTCCCTACATTTTGACGAGTTATACGAACATAAATATAAGACAAAGGTGATGCCATGCCTAGATCAAGCTGATATGAGTTTTAACAACTCATGTCAACTTTATCATAGAACATATCACTAGCAATTACTGTATTTTCAGAATTTCCATTGTCATCGATTTCCTAAAATTACCAGCATTTAAAAATAAGAATGTACTCGTAAATACTTCTTTATGCAATTCTAGCGTTGATCGAAAGTAAAAGCTTACATATTCTTGAGACGAAGTCGTAGCGATTTGATTCGAATTACGTTCTGTTAGAACTTGTCTGATACGTGCCAGTCCCACGTTTCGTCGTTTTTTTTTTGTGGTGCACTGGTAATGCGATTCTTTCTATCGACCCATGATCTACAACAAATTTGTATGTATTAGTATGCAAATTTGTATTTTTATTGTAGATCATGGGATAATACCAGTAACTTATGGGCAGTGTAGGGCTTAATCACTAAACTTCTCCATCGATTGATTAGTCAAACTAAAGGTTTCGAACCATTAAAAAACTACGTGTGTGGTCGGAGGCCCTCCGTCAGGAACGAGGTTCCTTTTCACGTATGATTTAAATAAAACAAAATTTTCACAGCCGCCAAATTGGATTTACATTTTAAAGTCACTATCGTTTTTAAAACCCTCAAAAACCATGAAAAAAACGACGACGACTAAAATTTGATTTTTTTTCTGTAAACCATTAAAAATAATATGCAGCCATGGCATCTATCGGTACTCCGAGCAACGACAAGCTCAACACGTATATATATAGCCACATTATGGATACTGATAACATAAGCAAGTCGGTGACACGAACGAATAAGATTTCCCTCTACCAAAAAAATTTGAATTTTTTGCGGCTGCCATCTTGGATTTTCATTTTGGCTCTACTATCGGCGTTAACATCTATGAAAATAACACCCATGATCAAAAATTTGAAAATGTTCGCAGCCGCCATCTTAGATTTTCATTTTGACCCCACTATCGGCTTTAACACCATCAAAAACCATGCAAACGATACCCATGACGAAAACTTGAACATTTTCGCAGTCGCCATCTTGGATTTACATTTTGACTTCAGTCACTTTAAAGAACTTTGTTCCAAAAAAATACTTCTCTTACTGCTACAACAGCATGTCTGTGTGGGCATGTCGGTGACATGAACTCATAAGTTTTTGCCCATAACGCGCATAAAGAAGTTTTCACTTAAAAAAAATCGATGAAACATACAGTCTACATATAAGTAGCGGACGCTGTAGGCAGACGTTGTCCCGCGACAACAGCACCACCCGGGTCCATCTATAGCTAAGAACATCCGCTCCTAAGACAACCCACTGACCAACCATCCAAGTGACACAATAAGAATTAAAAAAAAATACATCTAAATCAGTCAAGCCGTCTAGGATGAGAAGAATTACGAACACAAGCACACCGCTATTTTATATAATACTAGCGACCCGCCCCGGCTTCGCACGGAAACATTATTATTATTATACATATAAACCTTCCTCTTGAATCACTCTATCTATTAAAAAAAACCGCATCAAAATCCGTTGCGTAGTTTCAAAGATTTAAGCATACAAAGGGACATAGGGACAGAGAAAGCGACTTTGTTTTATACTATGTAGTGATAAAATACTAAACGGATCAAAAAGTGGTAGTCGGTGTACCATTTCTGGAATATGTTTACGGAGAACACGTGCACGCCTGCGATACAAAGTGATACGTCCTCACGCTGGGAAGGCCCGGTCGCTACTGACGGGATCAGTGTTGCCAGTGACAGATAGTCAAATATAACATGAGAGAGCTCAAAAAGTAACATTTTCACGAGAAAAGTAACATTACCTACCTTATTTTTTGTGGAGAACGACACTAATAATAACATGGTACTTTATTACATAAAAAAAAAGCTGTCCCCTTAGTAGGCTTCGAAAGAATCGTAATAACAAACTGAACTGAACCAACACGGATGCCACTACTAGGCCGTCGCTCACTCGCCTAAGTAAGCGGGATGGGTCATTTAGAAATTCACGCGAGTGAGTGAATATGCGATACGACAAACGAAGTGAAAGATTTTCGCGCTGTCGTTGCGTCAGAATTTAGTCACAAAATCAAGACAATCAAGTGCGCCAACATGACGAACGAAACCTTTCTTGTATGCGTTCCGTTTCATGTTTATTTTTTGTTTGCTGAGAAATATTTTTATTAAGTCTTAAAAGTAACATAAAAGTAACATTTTGAGGCGTGTAACATGGAGGTAACATGAGAGGGTCAAAAGTAACGTAAAATGTTACAAAAGTAACATTCTGGCAACGCTGGACGGGATCGATTTTGCGCGGTCGATAATATAGTTCACTTTGCCATTTATTTACAAAGTTAAGTTATTGTTTATTTATAAAATAAAATTTTGATTCTATTAAATGGTTATCTTAACTTTAATACGTAATTTTTAAATTTTCTTAAAAGTGTTTCAAAGTATTAGAAAAAAATACTTATTTGTCAAGAAGTTTTTAGAATATTACGTTATTTCAACATTTTTTTTCTGCTATATTTTGTATGGAAATTGAGAAAAGTAGTTCCACCACATGCAAGTACACCATATAATGATGTTAAAGATAATTTTTAATTTTCAAAATCAAAAGTAGTTTCTTATAACCAAACGAACAAACGTCAGTCTCGCGTCATTTTTCGGAAAACTTGTTGCGAAGATTAGTGATTTTCCACGAATACTTAGTTTATTTGAAAAATCCCTTTCCACCACATGCAAGACAAAGAACTCGACTTGTCAAAGCACAAATAATTTTGTTTAAATTCTATTGCCCTTTCTCACAACGAATGAACAAAATTGATCAAAATTAGTCGATTTTGTGCACGGAGCCTTAAGTGAAAACTTCTTTAGCATCGTTGTGATTTGAAAGTTTATGAAACGAAAAAGCGACAGTAAAATGAGACATGTACAATGCGTGCCACGAAAGATGAGACTTGACACACCGCGTGGTTTGACTTGCGCAGAACACGATTTTAGGTATCTTTAGCGGTATGGGGTCTGAGTGCGGGACGGGACCGGGCGTCATAGGGGCAGCGGAAAGAGCGGGGGAGGCGGGGTCAAGTCTCATCTTTCGTGGCACGCATTGTAAATTCATAAGATTTAATGTGGGAGAAAATGAGATTATACAGTGTTTTTGAAGGTTTCACTTCTACCACGTGTGAATTGCACACATGTTTTTTTTTTACATTGTTCTCACATATAGAAGCAACAATAATAATGTACCCAGGATTTTTAATATCTTGATTTGAAAGAGTGTCCATGGAGTTTCTTGCCCGTTCTTCTCCATAGAGATCTACGTGTTGGAATGGGCAACTAGCTTCAACCTTCTGACTAACTGACAGACTATTTAATAATAATAATAATAATAATAAACGTTTATTTCTTAATTCAAAATTACAATATGGAGGTATTGTTGGTCCCAAACTAGGCACGGCCTGTGTCTTGGGCACCAATACATAGTTACAGCATCTTGATAATTTTTTTTCATACAAAATAAGTACCTATAGTAAAGTTGAGATTGGCTAAAGTTAAGCTAGTTAGCCTCAGCATCGGGACTACAAGACTAAATGTACAAACAAATAGACTAACTAATTAAGGGAAGCTGAGATCAAATAATAAAATAAAAATTGACATTTAGAAGATAAAAATAATAACAGTTGGTATGATTTCCGTTTGTGCACCATTGAATAGTTATGATAATTTTTGGAATAAAATAACATAGAAGTTGAAATTGGTACAATTGAGCTAGTTAGCCTTATCTAGACAACGAAACTAAGTTTATTAACAAAATAACTAATTAAGTGAAAACTAAAAACAATACAATTCTTATAGGTAATTAAAATTATAATGAAATTTAAAAGTAAATAAAATAAAATAAAATAAAAGTAAAACTTGGTTTAATTTCCGTTTGTGCTGCTTTTCTGTAGTGTGCGTCTGTGTTTGAGTGTATGTGTGTGTGTGTGTGTGGGGGTGAGAGTGTGTGTATGTGTGTAAGTGTAACGGTGTATACGCGTCTTTGTGTTGATGCAGTGTGAGTTAAGTTTATTTGGTTATACTTAGGATCTTTTCAGTAGAAGTGTATGATTGTTCCAAGAGCCAAATTTTAACTGTGTGTTTCATTCGGGTGTAGGAGGAGCTATGGATCTTAAGGACAGAGTTTACCTTATTGTAGATGTGAGTATGTAGGAATGATGGAAGTCTTTGGGCGAACGCAGAGTTTACTCTAGGGTTCGGGGTTCTGAATTTTCTTTTACTTTGCAAGGTTTTTAAATCAGTTCTCTTTAAACATTTTAAGTGACTTTTCGAAACTGTTATTGAAATATACAGTTTCCGCACCCCAAGAAGTGCTGCCTCTTTATATAGTCTGTCAGTTGGATAGCGGTAAGGTTTACAAAGCATGACTTTTAAAATGGCGCGTTGAGCCCTCTCTAGCTCTAGCATATAGGTTTTGGCTGCCCCACCCCATACTGTTACACAGTACTGGAGTAGAGACTGGCAGAGGGCAAGGTAAACTAATTTGCGAATGTCGGTAGAAGCACATTCACGTAGAAGTTTCATGACATAAATCAACCTCCGAACTCTTTTAGCCATTACCATAATGTGTTGTTTGAAGGAGAGATGCTGATCTAGTGTCACTCCAAGGTATTTTAGGTGATCAACCCTTTCGATCTCGTTACACGAACACGTGGAGACAGAGCTACTGGCAAGCTCGTGATACTTACATCTGTGGATTTTTACCCTCCATCCAGGCAGTTTGGTAGCTTTTGTTTTCCTGAATGCTATATATTTAGTTTTATTAACGTTGAGCGTGAGTAAATTTAAGTCCAACCAGTTAGCTAACTGACTCATTCCAGACTCGGTTTTCTCGTGCACTTCTTTCCAATCGACACCCTGGAAAATGATAACTGTGTCGTCAGCGTAGCAAATCAAATCAGCGTTAGGAATTTCGTTTCTTAAAATGCTATCCATGTAAATTGTGAATAAAGTCGGGCCAAGTAAACTACCCTGCGGTACACCAAAAGATATACCTAATTCGTCGCTCATCTGATTTTCGACTCTAACACACTGCCGGCGATCGGTTAGGTAGCTGCGGAACCAATTTAAGGCCACTCCTCTGATACCAAACGACTCCAATTTCTTCAATAATATCAGACTCGAGACTGTGTCGAATGCCTTTGCAAGATCTATGAAAACGCCTAGGCATCGACGGCCTCGGTCAACGTGCCCGGAAACAATATTGGTTACTAGTTCGACAGCATTTTCCGTGCATCTTCCCTGTCTAAAACCAAACTGGCGGTCCGATAATAAGTTGTTTTCTTCGGTAAACTTCACGAGACGCTTGTTGATTAGTTTCTCGAGTATTTTAGAGAAAATGCTCAGCAAGGAAATTGGTCTGTAGTTGTCAGGAGTCCCTTTCGGCCCTGCTTTGTGGATTGGGGACACCAATGCAGTTTTCCACTTGTCTGGAAAAACTCCTGTTGACATGCTCAGATTGCAAATGTGCGTAAAAGGGTCCAAGATTGAGTGCCTTATGTATTTGATTAGTGTAGCCTTGTATCCGTCTAATCCGGGAGCGCTCTCGTTTTTTAGATTAAGAATAATTCTTTCTACTTCGTGTGTGTCAGTAGGCGCCAAAAATATCGAGTTGCTATTTGATTCATTACATTTGATTTTTGCGGCTAGCTCTTCCTCGGTCGTGGACAGACTTTGGAGTATTTGGTCGGCAAGGGTTTTTCCCACCGACGCAAAGTAAGTATTGCAGTGGTTCAGAGATGCTTTGATGGATTCAGCGGAAGACATTAGTTCTTGTGGGGGCACGCTTTTCTTCTTTGGAATCTCAGTTATATCTTTGATAGCACTCCATAATTTCTTAGGGTTGTGCTGATTTTCTTGAAGTTGTCTACTGTTGTAATCGTTCCTTACTTTTCTAAGAAGGTCGATCAGGAAGTTCCTATATCTTTTGTAAGAAATGTTCAGCATTTCGTTTTTCGGGTGTTGTTTGACTTGTAAGTGTAGTTTGTCTTTGAAGCGCATGCAACGCATCAAACCGGGTGTAATCCAGGGCTTCATTATAATTTTTTTACGACTTTTCTTGATGTTTTGGGTGTTTCTTGATGTAGCCGCACCGAGGATATTTTCAAAGGCTTTGAGCGCTTCATTGACATCTTGACTAATTGTGACAGGTAACCAGTCTTCGTTATCAAGATCTGATTTTAGTTTTTCATAGTCGACTTTTTGAATGACTTTTCTGATATTTTTGTTACCATTGTCCATTTTAGTTCTGATTCCAACCATAACAATGTCATGATCTGTCAACGAAGATTTGGCAACGATACCAATCACTGGGCCACAGCCTTTTACGTAAGCGTGGTCCAGGCAGGTGTTACCTCGGGTTGGCTTTGTGATCGCAGGTAACAGTGCGTGCTGTGCCATTAGGCATTGGTACTCGGCGTTGTCTCCACTAATGTTGTCCGTGAGTATGTCAATGTTTAAATCTCCTGTGATTACCAGCACCGATTTTGACTTCACTTGATTTAAGTTCACGTCTAGTGACGATAGGAAGTTTGTTAAACTACTAAAAGAAGGGGACCGGTAGATGCCGAGAAGATTAATAGAGGCACCAAGACGAACCATAAGGCAGTTTGCATCGTCTATCTCAGGCTCAGTAACGACGACTTCGTGGCATTCCTTTACATAAATTATGACTCCTCCGGCTTTATTTATATATTTTGTTGTGCGATATGAATTATACCCCTCGAGACTTCCTATAATAGAGTTTTCGTGTAACCAGCATTCTGTGAGAACCATTGCATCAAATTCGATGTTTAAACGTTTTACAGCTACAACGAACTGGTCAAATTTTTTTTGCAAACTTCTGATGTTTATTGTAATAAACTTAAAGTTATAAGCCTTTGTTATAAGGTCCTGACAGTGTTCCAGGTCGGTCAATAAGTGACAGTTAATACGTAGAGATTTTTCAATATTCTCATGAACTTCTAGGTTATCCACGGAAAAAGATAAAAAAGTAATCGGTGATGTACGATCATATGTTTACTTCTGTCACTCGTTCTACAAAACCGTTGGGACCTACAGTGTTCAGAACTAGGGCGTATAATTTTGTGTGTAGTAGATATGTTCTGTGAAAAATAAATGTGAAAATAAAAGTAATAACAGAATAGCAGCATGTTTACAAGAGGTGATAATGATTCAAAAACCAGAAGGCGACTTAAAATTAAGGAACTACAAATATAAGTTGAGGTAAGAGCAGCGTAAGAACACATGTTACATAACAAAATATGGACTAAGAGTTTGGGCATTATTCCAAGGCTACATATTTTTTTGATGTGCTTTTTCTTGAGATGAGATTTGAGTAGGTGTTTGCGAGTTTGAGGGTGGGCAATTATTAAACTGACTGTAGTTTGTTCGTGTAATAGAGTATTTAGTTCTGTGTCTGTAGTGTAGGAAAATAACGTAACGTTACTCTTGCACATTTTAGTAAGTTCAGAGAAGTTGTAAGAAGTTATCAGAATTAAATTAAAGTTAAATACTACAATTAAAGTAAGTACTGAATCAAAAATTTTAAAACATAGAAAACTTATACTAAACCACAAATGCATCCATGGTTTCGGATGGATCTTCGTTATTATCCAGGCAGGCAGAGTCCACGGCTTGGGGGCGACCAACTTTGTCATCCAGGTCGAGCAGGGTCCGAATAGGGATGGAAGCATGTTTTTCTGCTTTCCGTACGTAAATGGTTCCGTTGCGTACCCAGCAGAATTGAAACCTGTATAACTGCGCACGCGTACGGGCTTCACGAAATAACATTCTGTTGTTTTGTGACAGGCGTTCGTTTATGTACACTCTTGAGGATGTCCCGTGGATGATGTCGTCAGAGGTGAGGGGTCGTCTCTCTTTAGCAGCTTTTAATATAGCTGATCGTTTAGCACGGCGTGTGAGGCGCAGGACAATAGACCTTGGTTTTCCCACTAAGTTAGTGCGTCGGCCTGTACGGTAGACCTCGTCTATGTCATTTTCCGTCAGCTGTACGCCGATTTTCTGTGCAGTTAGCATTGAGGTGTGAAGAAGGTTTTCGTTGTGTTCTTCCGGGATTCCTATAATTTCAATCTCAGATTTCATATTTTCTTGTTCCGAGATATTCAGTTTATGCTGGAGATGAGAGATGGACTCTTTGAGCAAGAGGATTTCACTATCTCGGGCACTGATTTTCCTCTCGAAATCGTCTAGTTTTTGGTGGAGCGCTTCAGAAACGTCAGATAGTTTAAAACGTCAGATAGTTTAGATTTAAATTTTGAGTTTGAGTTTGAGTGTTGCAGCTTCATATCTATCATCTCCATCTTAAATTCAATTACACCGTTGAATAGCTAAAGGATCAAAGAATTCATTACGCCAAAGTGAGGACTGTGATGCAATGCGCGTGGGGAAGAGGGAAGCGCCGCCATTTTGAGGTCAAGTTTTCCACTTAGTATAACTTTTGACTCGGAAAAGCTACGACGTTCGTTTAAGTTTCAATTGTCAGATCTTGTCAAAATATATCGATTGTATACAACATATTAGTGTAAAATAGTGACAGCGGATATAATGTTTAAAATAAAAAGAAAAATAATATCAAAAATATATGATAGGTAAATTATATTGTTAATACTCGTCAAAAATCCAAATACAGAGATCGTATACGGTTGAAAGGGCTTCTCAAGAGCAATCGGATAGTACCAATAAAACACCATTATTATGACCGAGTCAAGCAGTGCCGGGAACGTAAAAGAATGAATGCGGCCGAGTGGATCAACCCTGTTAAGTAAACGTATTCACGTATAACACACGCCGTGTCCATGACACAGCCACATCCCATTCTTTTAATAATAATATTATTATCAGGCAACAAGGCCCATAGATAAAATACACAAAATAATCTTATACAATAATAAACTAATACATATTAAAGAAACTTAAAACTATGATTATACACGTAATGTTGTCGGCGTCGTGTTTCGCTGCGTGGTGTCGCGTAACCGTCCTCGGAAACGTCGATATACGACACCTTTCGGCCAAAAGTCCTCTTTCAGACAGGTCTGTAGATGTTGGGTTGGAACACGTACCACGAATGACTTAAAGTTGATGTTGTGGCGCGATTCCAACCTTTCGACCCTCAGAGTCCAGTTGGTCTTCACCTTCAAATACTGCACGACTTCCTCAGTTGTCGTGGAGTGATGCAGACGCGAAAGGTACAGCTGCGTCGTAGGCACAGCAGGGCGCAGCAGCATGTTGGGTCCAGACGGTGCTGTACCACACAGGTTACGAGAATAGGGCTTCTTCTTCTTCCTTTCTACTTTCGTGAACCCCTCCTCATCAACTTGGCTGGCTCTTGGCAAAGAGCAACGGACCGCAGTCTGGGCAGGTTGAGCACCTTTTACCAGTTTATCCCCTTTTCTGGTGTGTCGCTTAGGCTGCGACGCTTAATGGATGCTGGTATGCCCCAGGGGTGGTCCCATATAAATTTTATTAAGAGGACGCATTGGAAATAATGGCGCCAATGATCTCAATTTTTCTCAGTAAATACAAAACGGATCAAAATATAAGTTGGTGACCTGAAAGTTCATGATAAAAACCTTATTTTGTCAGTTTTCAATACATGACTAGGTAACTTTTTTAACAGAGAAAAATATATCAAACATACCTCTTTTTAAAAAGAGATTCACATATTATGGGCAAACCGGACCGATTTAAGCCTCTTAATTTTCTATGTAAATGAGTCTATACATACTCTTTAAAATTGCAGAAGGAATTTCTCAAATTATCGTTTCTATCTAAATAAAACAACAAAAACCATTTTGTCGCTTACGTCCTTTAGTTATAAGCTAGCGCGCGTATGCAATCCTCGCCCCACTCAGACTCTCAGTCCCCTCTTGACCATTGTCAGCGACGGGTCTGTGCTAGTCGGTTTTATAAAATAAAAATGGTAAAAAAAAACAAGGAAAGATGTTCCAAAAGGAAAAGAATAGCTTGTTTATTAGAAAAATGTGCAAGACGTCTATGTTTCGCCGCCGCCACGGCACACAGTGGGCTGAAATTCGTGTTTCATAGACATTCAAATCCAAAGAGTACTGTGTTCAAATCCTTTTTTGAAAGCGACGCTTTTTTATAATTGGATACGATCGGGAATACCTGCTATATACCTGCTATATACCTGTTATGATAAACTTTTGGGTTTGTAATTGCAAACAGCGCTCTTAGAATTTATTTCGAAAAAAATTGTATGGAGTCGACACAATAAATGATGATATCTCCGTTATCGCACAATTGCGCCTTTCAAAATAACGAACAAATCCAAGTTTGTAACGATACTTGCCATGGTGTTTGTATGTACTTTCAATGATTCAAGAATACTAAATGATTTTCTTTTAGTATGCTCCTATTTATTGCGATCGACTTTAATAGAATAGAATACTAATCTAATCGAATCTAATCTATTTTCGTTTATCTAATCTATTTATCTAAAAATCTATTACGTTGCGGGGCGCGCGTGCCCGGTTTTGGAATTATTGTTTATCAATGCGTCGCCTTAACTTATTAACTTTGCTTGGGTAGTTTTTGAGTTAGCTTCAATAATAGGTACGTGTTTTTGCCACTTAGCCACTCACGTGTCCGGACATTCTGCGGTGCACCGCACCGTCGCGTCGCGGTAACTTTTACCACAGTATAAAGACATACAGTATTGTATCTCGGCCGTAACCTTGAATTAAATGCCTACAGCCGCGCGGTACGTAAACATGCGATAGGGCTGCCCGCCTCCAGCATTTTAATTACATTTGCCTACTTTGTGTTTCCATTTAGTTTTGTTATTGTATTTTACTGTGTGTACATAAATAATAAAATAATTCGTCATTTCGAATTAACCATTTATTTAACATTAATCTGATTACAGTTTATTTCTAAGAAAACTTGTTCATGTGTATTTTTAAACAAATTATGTTAAATTATTATTATTATTTTGTTTATGTTTTTTTTCTCGGCCTAGCCGGATAGAACTGATGGCACGGGCCTAAGCCAAGTGTCCAACAGTGGGGTTAAGTGTGGGAGTAATATTATAAGTAGACTGTGTGGTAGACGAGACAATATTTAAGTGGGAGTATTGGTGTAAGTTGTCCGATTCACACTGAATAAATTTTCTAACTAGCCTGCATGTGTTAAGAATCACTGCCTTCTGCAGCAGGTGGTAGGTGTTAGGTGGCAGGTTGAGGGAACTAAGAGATTGATGTAGCTGTTTTGGAATTACTCCTGTTGTAGATAGCACTATGGGGACTATTGTGACTTTTTGAAGATGCCACAGTCGGATTATTTCATCTTTTAGTTCGGTATATTTGGATAATTTATTATTATAGTTAAATCAAACGTTCAAGAACTACAAATAAAATTCAAAATTTGTATATTAATGTTTCTTTAATCTTTCCTATCATCGTCCTATCCTTAACAGAATAACACAGCAAACATGTATAATATAAAAATTATAATTAAAATAATCTGTTCATTGAAGTAATAAACATATTATTTAAATTAATGAGTGCAAATAAAAGCAAATTTATCAATTAAATTGTAGATTTCATTTCACTCCTTCCTCCTTTCTTTCCTCCTTCTTTCCTCCTTCTCCTTCATTCATACAAAATATTAATAATTCAATAAAAATAATTACATTTTATTCATAAAAGTATGCAATCATTTCATTAATGTTTTGTTATGATGTTGTCACGTTAAACTATCGTCCGTGAATCGACTTTACAGACAACCAATTTTTTCTAGTATTATTCATACACACAGTACAATAAACAACTATTATTAATAATAAAAACCACGTCTTTACTTTGAATTATACAAACTAACAAAACACACATGCCCTGAGGTTTTAACACAAGCGTACCTACCGTTTAATGATTCATGAACCGCCTATAACTACCTACCTCACTCGTGTTTATCACTTTCCTTTACTCTATTCACTTCATTTATTAATCCAGACATCTTTTTTCGGGAGATAAAATGAAATACTTATCCATTAAAAATACACACATTATGTACCTACCTACAAGTAAGTAAAATTATTTTATAGTCTTACCTTTCAGGGTTTCCAGGTAATCTAAAAAAAGTTATCTCTGGATGCGTTATTGACGAATTCATGCAACCAAAAACAGCACAATATAGCCTACTCGTCATATTAAATATGTACTTGAACTTATTTTTAGTGAAAAAATCGCGCGGTTATTGTTAAAAAAAACAACACACCGTCCGTTCGTCACTGCAGCACAGTCGCGACTGTTTGCATGCTGAGCGCATGCCGTGGTCGAGGCGCGTAGGTATAGCTCGCGTTTCGTCCGTTTGTATGAAGACGACGTACTGTATGTCTTTATTTATACTGTGCTTTTACCATTTGAGTGTTTGGTGATGATGTTATAATAACTTCCTGTCAGTGGCGTAGCGTGGGTGTCAGCCAACCGGAACGGAAGAAAATTTTTTTCACCCTGTTGTTTAGGTAAGTACTTATTTAAATTTAAAACACTAAGAACTTTTCGGCAAGAACAGGCATCAATATTGTGTACCTATTGTTACAAATATGAAAGTCATATTTATGATAATTACTAGCTGCGCCCCGTGGTTTCACCCGCTTAAATTTTGATCCCGTGGGAATATCGGGATAAAAAGTAGCCCATATGTTAATTAATCCACGGTGTCAGCTACCTCCAAACCAAATTTTATCAAAATTGGTCTAGCCATTTGAGCGTGAAGAAGTAACAAACATATAAAGAAAGAAAAAGTATTTATTGCGACTCGTACAGAAAGATCACAAACTAAAGTCTGTTTTTTAATCTCGTAGACTAAATTGACACATGCAAATGTCAAATTTACAAATAATGTTGCCAGCTCTTTTGTGCAGTGTTGTACCTACGATACCGGTTTGTTGAATCGTAACTTTTTATCTATAATAGACGAATTTAAATTTCATTCAAAGTTTTATATTTAAAATTCACGTACGTGGGTGAATTTCAACAAATGCCATTTTTTTTATCATATCGCTGAACTTTTTTATTTATATTTTTTTTGTATATTATTCAGGTTTTTTGTAATCTTTAGGGTATTAAATATCCCCAAATTTAATATCATCAACGTATCATTTAAGACTAAGGAGAAAATTCAATTTGAATTCTGGTTTCCACCGATATGACAAACCGGCACCGATTATTTTTTCTGTACACCGATATGATAAGTTTATCCACCGAAATTATGTACATATCCAGCGATATGATAAACTATCCACCTTTGAACATCAAAAAGGAAATAGTTAGTAGGTATCTATATCATATCTATCTTTATCTTTTCTTAAATGCTCCTCTCTTAACACAGGATCGCTTTTGATTTTAGCTTTTCTTATACTTTTCCAGCAACTTTTTTCTCTCTTTTTTCTCCTCCTCATTTAGTTTTGGCCTCGACATTCTTAAACAAAATTAAGCTATTATGATGTTTTCTTTTTATCTATTTATTATGCACTTACTATTTTTTTAACTAAAAAATATTTTCTAGAGAAACCTTTAATGCGTTCAATTGCTCCACCTCAAATCAAATCAAATCAATTTTATTTGTTAACACAGGTAGATAAATAAGATCTTGAGTTTTGTGTATCCCTTTGCAACCGGGAGTAAAAAAACTCGCATAGATCAGTAAAAACTTAGTTATCGTTTGGAAAGTGTTAAGAGACCCTGGAAAAAATACTGAAAAAAATCTCACGCAAGCTGGTCTTCAGCAATCAGACCCTCACATACGTGAGGTTCAGGAATAATTTGCAAATCGCACGATCGTGAGTATATGTAAATAATCAATGATTAAGAACGAATTAATGAAATAAATATTATCAATTAAAATAAAATATGAATATTTCAGTTTTCTTACAACTTTAATCAGTCTTTATTACAAAATAAACTATATGAGTATTTATAAAATCACGAGTAACAATTGAGATCTTCTTAATTTTTTAAATTAGAACAAAAATAAACTATGTTACTTCTTAATAATCAACAAAATCTTAATTTTTAGCCACTACAATCAATGAGATCGACATAATTATTGTGTACACAAATGATATGTTTTAAAACAATTTTTATCACGAGATAAACATAGATAGACGTCGCATTTTTCACACCTAATTTTTGAACGACTGCTGCAAGTTTCCAACCTACAGGTCCTTGGCGCTTTTATGTCATCGCTGGTTGGAAAATGCTCATATCCATCATATCGTTTCTCTACCGACGGTCTGATTGCTGGTCTATATATTTTATAGTCTCGACGCGGAGCTGTTGACTGATCTTCATCTTCACTATCCCTTCGAGCTCTACTTGGTGTAGAAGATAAAGCATCCGCCACATCCAAGCGAAAATCCAGTAAAGGCTTTGTGTCTTTCCTTGCATAATTATTACTGTGGCAGTCGATTCTATACAGCCTCCAAGAGTTTGCCAGCGCGAGGTCAAAAAAATGCGTCAATACTTTTAGGGTCCATTTTTTGGTTTTTATAAATGTTCGATAATACTCCATTTGTTGATCCAGTACATCTACTCCTCCCATGTGTTGGTTATAATTTTTTACTATTATTGGAGCAGTTACGTCGACGTACCGTTTCTTAGTTTTATCCCACCTTTTTACGAGAGTGGTTGCACCGGAGCCAGTACAGTTTGATGCGAGTAATACGGATTTATTATCTTTCCACTTCACGATGGTAGTAGGTTCACAAACAAATTGTTGGCTTTCTCCACGAGTCATTTGAACATCCGTTTTAAATTTTATTGTAGCTCGGTCAGGGATACGATTTAACATTATTGTCCCTGTAGAATGCAGATTTAACTTGTTCATTTCTTCAATTAAAGGTACTGTGGTGAAATATCTATCGTGATACACACAGCTACCAGGGGGAATACTTTTAGATAAATGTAGGATTACCGAAGGACCGAGGCCGAGATTCGTATCACCAAACATCGTCCTTGCACCTCTGTATATGTCGAAATCCAACATCAATCCCTCACTAGTTGTCAGGACGAAGTTTTTAAACCCTACAGGCCTAGGTTTGTTTTTCACTACCTGACGTAGTTGACAGCGGCCTGTAAATGGTATCATCTGCTCATCGATTGAGTAAAATCCCGGCACCCTTTCTAATTTATTACAAGCACGTTTAATTTGATCGATCATGGGTTGAACCTTCCATAGTGGATTACCAATTTCAGTTGGAGGTGGAGAATCTGAATCAACTACGTGTAGTGCATTACGAAGGGTTAAAAACCTGTCCCGTGACATTAAACCGCCGACAATTTCCAACCTAGTACCAGCCCTCCAATACATAGGCAGTCGGGGATAAGGAAGACATCCCATGAGTATTTGTATTGCAATAAGCTTCGCGATCTCACTGCTTGTACTTTTCAATTCACGGCCTGTAGTACGTAAGTAATATAAGTTAGTACAGTGTGATATCCTTTCTATGAACTCGTTATCTATGTAGTCACGAAAGTACTCGATGGGACGCCTTACTGGTTTTGTAGGCAATGGAAGATAGTTGTGCAGTTTATCTACAAATGGAACCTGCTTCCATATTCTTTTCCTAATACTTGGTGTTGATGCCGATCTTTGTCCTTGAGAACGTGATGCTGTCACTGTTCTTCTTTCCTGAATACTGGTGGTTGATCTCGAACGTTCAGAGGATAAATTTACTGACCTTAGTCGATGTAAAGGACGACGAGTCGTAGATGATAACGATGGGCAAGGCGACTGCATTGTTGATGGTGATTCAGTCGTTGTTGGAGGAGGATGTTGCGTCATTAATGAAGCAGAAGGTTGCGGTATCGATGTAGACGGAGGCTGCATCACTGGTGAACATATCAATGGTGATAATTGGTGACTAATTTCTTCATCTTCATTAGGAATATCACGATCGGAGAGATCTTCGCATGCCAATTGATCAAACAGATTATTTGGTTCAAAATCCAAGTCGTCGTCGCTAAAATCTTCAATCTCCGATAGATTTCCGTCCAACAATTGTTCAAATATTGCATCATCCGTAATTCGAGCCCCTAATACAAAAGAAAAAGCAATTTTAATACCAGATAGAATCAAAATAACAAATAAAACACAAAACAACGAAATGTTATAATATCACATCCTACGACCGATGTTGCATGATCGTGCGTGTTTAATTTTGACGATAAATAATTACGAAACTAATACTTTCATTTGCAAAAACTTTATGACTATATCTACAGAAACTCGTATTTAATCAAAAAACATCAAATAAATATGAATAATACAATAGAACTACAAAAAATTGATCTACTTACGTGCGGAGGCGCCGGGATTAAAAGACGCAGCCATCCCTCATGCGGGTTTCAACGAACTGGCAGGACGAAACGTGTGCGCAAAGTGCAAAACTGTTTTTTGTCTCATTCTTAGATAGTGTCACGATAGATCGACGCCGGTTGCGTCCGCTAAAGTCGTTTACAAATTTGCTTAGAATTTTGTAAAGTCGAAACTCACGATCGTTTTAACTCGGTTGGAAAGGGATAAAGAACGCTATGTTATGCCCGGAGGCGTACAAATATGGTGGGAATTCACATTTCCAAATACAAAGATGTTTGAAACTCATGCAATGCATACATGCTAATAAAATTTCTGAAAAAAGTATGACAATTATATAATATTATTTTAAAAAAATTAGTGATGTCAGATTTAAATGAAGAATTATTTAGTTATAAATGTCAAAACAAAAAAAAAAGAAATTAAGAAGAAAGAAAAATCTAAACAAGTCAAAATAATTGAAAATGTCAAAAATGATTAAATGTCAATAATTAATAATAAATTTGAACTCCAAATTAATTCATCATTTAAGTTTTTTTTCCTATAACATAGATACATATAGCTCAATTTAATATTGAGTCATCATTGAAAAATTCATCCAGTGTGTAGTAACATTTGTCACTAAGCAAGCTATTAAGTGCCTTTTTGAATTTTATTAATGGCATATTTTTAATGGCATCCGGTATTTTATTGTAAATTTTTGGAGCGTTGCCGAAAAAACTTTTACGCATTAAGGC
This sequence comes from Luperina nickerlii, assembly GCA_963855955.1. Lineage (NCBI taxonomy): Eukaryota > Metazoa > Arthropoda > Insecta > Lepidoptera > Noctuidae > Luperina > Luperina nickerlii. The sequence continues at coordinate 375,110 of OY979682.1, read as the reverse complement.
TGTTTTACATTTAACGTTACATAATTTGTTACAGTATTGAGTACGCAATGGATTTCTTCTGACTGCCGATAAGCTTACAAATAGATGCGGGTTTTTTTTAACAAACAATGCAGTTTCCATTATATACATTGCTGGCAGTGTCAATATTTTTAGTTTTTTAAAATACGGAATGCAGCTATCTGTCGTTTTTAGACCACACATAGACCTCACACAGCGTTTCTGCATCCTAAATACAACCTCTCTATTAGCCGACTGCCCCCAGAAAATAATACCGTACCGTAAAACAGAAGCTACAAGTCCGTGGTATGCTATTAGCAATGTCTCAATATTAACCTTTTTTGAAAGTTGGAATAGTGCATACGCAGATTTACCTAGTCGTTTACATATTATGTCAGTATGAGAGTTCCAAGTCAATTTATTATCAATAGTCATTCCTAAAAATTTAGCACTATCAACTTCCTGAATTTTATGGTCTTTATAAGTGATATTAATGTTATTATTTTCACGACGCTGATGATATTGCATGATGTTGGTTTTGCTTAAGTTAATTTTCAAATTATTATCATCAAGCCAGTTTATTATTTTAGTTAAAGATTCATTAATATCATTTTCATAATTATTTATGTCATTGCATTCTATTATAGCTGTACTGTCGTCTGCAAAAAGAACCATCTTATGTTGAATTATTTTTGGGAGATCATTGATGTAAATCAGAAATAGAGGTGGTGCCAACACGCCACCTTGTGGTACGCCATATTTTATGGATCTTTGTTTTGAGTAGTAAACAGTTTCTAATTTTGTTTTGGGACATAATCGAGAGACTTCGGTGCATTGAACTCTATCAGTTAAGTATGATTCTATCAATTTTAGGATATTCCCCCTTACGCCGTAGCCATATAGCTTTTGTAGCAATATCCCATGGTCAACATAATCAAAAGCTTTCGTCATATCAGTGAAAATAGTACAAATTGGATTATTTTTATCAACTGATGTCATAATATTATTAATTAAATCAAACAGTGCTAAGTTAATATTTATGTTTCTGCGAAAACCTTTCTGTTCATTGCAAAATAAGTTATATTTTTCAAAATACGTGTACATGGAGTTGTATATAACGTTCTCAATAATTTTGGACAAGACGGAAATTTTTGCGATAGGTCTATAGTTTTTCATATTCGTTTTGTCACCTTTTTTTTAAATTTAATCAAATTATCTTCAGAGTAGTCTTTCTTTTTGCATTTCCAAAGTTGTAATTTGCAAGTTATTTTTATGGGCACTTTCAGTATTTGACATGTGTGATCCGAGAGGGCTAGATCTATGATTTCAGCTTTACAGCCCCTTTTATAAGGGTCGATCTCCAGAGGCCTTTTTTTTCGTGTCGGGCTGGATAAACCCATGTTAAAATCGAAAAACGTTTTCAAAATATTTTTTATATACAGTTCGATGTCTAATCTACATGATACAAGGCTAATATTATGAATAAGTTTATTTTATATATTGAAAAAAAAATCTTAAACCCTAAAATCCTGATCGCTCTGGGTTGACCCAACTCCCGATTGAATGAAAAAAATATTCTTTAACTTTTTAATGAGAAGGTTCATATGAAACAACTTATTTAGATTACATAACAAATAGTTAATCTTCATGGTAATAAAATATTTTTAGTTATATTAACAATACTTTTGCCACAATTTGAATTTAAAATTGTGACCGGGCATTTTATCTCATCGCTCTGCGCTGAGGTAAAACATCTCGCTCATCCCTAGTTACGCGTTATAGACACTCTATTCCCCTCCCGCGGGGCAACGGCAGGGGTGGTCTAACCACCGAGGAGGATACCTGTGTGCCACGTTCCCCTGCTCCAACATTACGAAGGTAAGTTTATGATTGCTCTGGATTTGGTTCTCGAATTTTATGATTGCTATGGCACGTTATTTAAATTAAATAGTAAGCTTGTGAATGTGTTTGTTACGTGAATTAAGTGATCGTTATAATGTTTTTTATGAGACGTAATCACAACTTTCTGCTGCTTTTAAATTCGGCTATATTTATGATTTTGTGACTTTTTCTGATCGCTATGGCTGTGATTGCTCTGTCCAAAAAGACCAGAGCGATGATATTTTGCGATTATTGTACGTTATAAACCTATTTTAAGTAGTAGTACCGGACTGTAACAATGACAACCGATGAACTATGCATATAACCTTTAATTTATAACCTTTCCTGGGTTTCTTTGGGTAACCTAAACCCATAAACAGATTTTGACGTATTTTACCTTGATGATATTATTATATTGGCATTTAGCTAACCACAACTGTAACCCTTTCTTCTCTAAAATTTAATGGCAACTATTGTTGCTGATTGAAATCATGCCTCGACATAAATTATCTATTGAAGAAAAACGTCTTAGGAAGAAATTAGATGAGCGTCGTAGAATGGCCAAGATTAAAAATGATCCATTGCAGATCTATACGCACAATGGCTTGTAAAGTCAAGAGAGAGTTACCAAAGGAAAAAAGTTCGGGGCACAGTACTACCAATGAGTGATTTGACTCCAAGCCAGCAAAAGGTTCGTAGGAAGAAAAGTAGGCAGAGTTCTCGACGATATTATTTAAAGAAAAAAGTGGATAAGTTACCAGCAACTGATGAGCTCCCAATAAATGAAGAACCTATCTATATGTCTGAGAACCGTGATCCTCTTTGAAATGTTCCTCAATCATCTACAACCTTAAGCTCCAACAATGTAAAAAAACACAGAGAGATACTGCAAACTGTAACACAAGATGTTGAAAATGAGTTTAACATTATTAATCGTGTAAAAGTTCATTCTTAGACAAGTTCCTGTCTTCCAGAGACCTTCAAACTTCGAACTTCAACGAACATTAAAAAAAAAGAATTGGTCAAATTGGTCCAGGCGTTGTTGCGTTATGCGCTTACCAACACATTTTGCGATTCATTTTTATATTATAGATATTCCGTATTTTTGATATGTATGACTGATAATATGCCTTGACCTTTTTCTAAAATAATACATTTCTCTTACATATAATCTTGTTACACGTACTCTGAATATGACTGAAAACGGCTAAATAAATAATATTTTATCAATATACATTTTTTTGTCTCACTGATTTCACCATTTATGATCGCTCTGGCACCAATTATGATTGCTCTGGCCGCGAAATTTTTTGAACTTAAATATTTCCATAACTGTTTGTGTAAATTGAAGGCCAATAGTAAAAATGTACTATTTGAATATCATTCTTTTTAATGAGATACATAATTACCATTAAATATCAATATCTGAAAAGCACCAGAGCGATCACACGAATACGCCCGTTTTGGAGATTGACCCATAACTATGTGCAAAATTATCGATGCAGGTATTACTACTGAGCCTTGTTGGTTTGTACAGTGCTAGTTTTAAATTATATTGTAAGAGAAAATATTCGAATTCAAGAGTAATTTTATTTCTCTTTAATACGTCAATGTTAAAATCTCCTGCAAGAATAATGTTTTTTTTTGTCCCATAACTAAGCCTTTTGAGTATGTTGTCCAATTTTTCATAAAATAATAGATAATTATGTTTAGGCACCCTGTATATAGAAATAATAATAATGTTATAAGATATAAGTTCAACAGCGCAACATTCAAATAATCCTGAAATCGATTGTTTGGCTGCGTCATTTAGTATTCGATATTGCAGTCCTGCTCTGACAAAGATGCATGTACCTCCTCGTTTCGTATTTCTTGAATAGTAAGCAGCTAGATAGAAGTTGGGTATATACATAAGATCCTCATTGCCTGATTCCATAAAATGTTCTGTAATACATATAACGTCTATAGTAGTTCCCTTATTGAATAATTCTTCTAGTTTAACTAAAAGCATATCGGACTTGTTCGCTAAACCTGCTATATTTTGATGGAGAATATTGAGAAAGTTATAGAAATAACTGAGAATCATTTGTTGTCTGTGTGACTGGTAAAGCATTAATTTCATTTTTCTGGAAACAATCAACCTCTAAGGGTGCAGCATTCAGGGCACTTATGTTTAAGACGAGATTTTGGAGATCTGATATGACAGTATTTAAGCCTTTATTGTTCAAAGTGCCATAACGATAGCTGTAAGTGTCGGAAGTATAGGGCAGATTTAAATTTGAGTCTAGGATATATGCGTAATTATATGTTTCCGCATCCATGCAAAGCAGATTATTGAACGTTTCAATTCGGCTGTTATACATTATATTTCTGTTTACCATAAATTTAAACGTTGGTAAACATATTATAAAGTTTGTGTGTTTCAAAGTAACTAATTTTTCGCGTATAAGCGATACAAGTTCAATATAATTATACGTTTTTATAAAATGTACTTCGCCAATATAAATAATACAATAGTCAGTGTTTGTAAAGTTACGTACTTTTTCGTCAATATTATCTAATATAAGGTTCAGACTACAGTTAGGCTTGCGATAATGGCATATTTCAAAATTACATAATTGCGTTCTCTGAGTGATCTTGTATATTCTGTTGGAAGTTTCACAACTAAGTAGACATATTTTGTGTTTTAAAGATGAAACAGTTTGATTTATATGAGGTATTCTTTCTTGAGAAGTGCTTGAGAGCCATAGGTTGTTATCTTCGCTTTTGTTCGTCAATATCGCATCTGTAGGTGTACAGTCTGTGCTCATGTTTTCCACAGTTTGTGTCTGCTTTGTTTTTGTGGAATTATTTGTATTTTTATTTGGGGTTTGTTTTTTCTGTTTTACTGGTATATATTTAATATTGTACTCGTCTGTTTGTGTCTCTTTATCTGTATTTTCCTTTAATAAGGTTCTGGGGGAAGAGGTGGCACTCAGAGTATTTCTCTCCGGGGTGGGCGTTAGGCTGCCTAATCTTAGTTTCTTTTTTGGTTTCCGTTTATCTGTAGGAGTAGAGCAGCTAACTTCTCCTAATTTAACTTTTTTGTATATTTCTGCCATATTTTTTGATTTATCTAATTCCAATTTTAGTTGCATATTGGCGCATATTAGGTTTTCAATTTCTTGGTGTGCGCTTTGTAAATTACTTTTTAAGCTGCTAATTTCTTCCTTAAGTTTTGCAACAATATCGTCGTCGTGTATTGAAAGTTCAGGCATGCTCATAGCCGTAGCATCGAACAGTGATGATTCTGAAGAGGATCTGGATAACATCAGTTTTTTCCTTATTGTGATATTTTCGTCAGCCATGGTAGATTTTAGATTTTCTACCAAATAAATATAAATATTTTATGTGGCAACACTACTGTTTCTACTACTTTTCAATAGAGGCACAATTGGCGCTAGTTGTCATACAAAATCATTTCCTCTATTGCCCACTAGAGTTAACCATGGCGCTAGTAGTAACTGCGTAGTTCGTCCGCTCGTCACATGTGCGAGTGGCGCTAGTTGTCGTAGAAAGTTCAAAGTCCAGTTTTTAAATATTTTTTCGCAACGTTTTCTAATGTGTGTTCAATGTTATTACTAACATAAACATTGACCAAACAAAATAGATTTTTACTGACTTTGCTGTTTTCCAATGCTGTTGATAAAATTCTTGAGTACACTGTTTATTTTTATACTGTTTATTACTAAAATAAGCTTCTATGGGAACTTTGTCGCATTGGTGATTTTACTGAACGTCGGTTGTCACAAACAATATATAGGCTTGGAGATTGTTGTTCACACATGCACTTTCACAACTTTTTATTTAACTTGGTTAATTATTACAATTTATTACTAATTTTTAATACGCGGATCATGTATACATCGTCGGTGTTGCCAACGTCCTTCTACCTCACCATCATCATCTCAGCCTATAGACGTACATTACCGAATACAGACCTCTCCTAATGATACATTTATACTGAGTAGGAGATACTACTCAGTGGTATCGTGGTAATGATTTTGGCAGTCTATGTAGGTAAATATGTATGTATGAATGTTTGTATATAGGTATATATGTATGTATATAATGTATGTGTTTGTATGTATGTTTGTATGTTCCATTGTTTCTTTGTATAATTAACGAAATGACACGGGATCTACCGATATGATAAAACGACTCACCGAGATGATAAAATGATCTACCGATATGATAAAGCAATCCACCGATGTGACAAAACTGTGCGTTGATCATGAATCAAAACACCGATGTTAGATATAAGACACCGATTGATTTTTTCTTATCATTTCGGTGTAAATTATCACATCGATGGCAATAAAGACCACCGATTACAGCGATATGAGAACAGCGACGTGAGAAATAACACACTTTTTAGAAAATTACAAAAAATGCATAATATCTAGGATAAATTCAATAACAGTGAATGAAGCTAATTCACTTACTACCTCTGTTAGAACCAAACAACAATAATAAAACTACTCATTACACGAGAAAAATGCAACCACCGATAATATAAAATAATTGTCCGGGAGCTACTGAAATGGCGTACTTACGTTATTGGCGGGAATATGCAGCGATTTGACACACGTCCATCCTGACTGCGTACTAGTACACACTAACGAGGGAAATAAAATAGGGGTGGGGACCCTGTCAGACTGGTCGATGTAAAGTTAGGTTTAAATTACTTTTATCCAGCGATGTGAGAACATTTTGCAGGACAAGTACGTTTATGCCTCTCAGTAATAATAATCGTTAATTATGTAATAAAATATGCTGTATATTAATAACAAAACTAATATTCTATGAAATAGAATAAGTTATATACTTAAGTAACTTATTTTTATTAGTGTATAAGCTTTTTTGTTTGTAAAAAAAGTAGAGGGACAGCACCGATTTGAAAAAAATAGAGGTTTATGTATTTATTTTTTACCATTGTAATAGTCCTAGGCAAATTATATTTTTGCCACAACCCAATAACTAACTATTGAATATTAAAAAAATAATTCAGAACAATATTCCTTTTTTCAAATACTAATTTCACCGAAGACAAAAAAATAAGTCATTTGGGAAATTCACCCACGTACACACGGCTGCACGACGTGCTACAAACTGCCAGGGAAATCTGACCACGCAACGCCATGCGTAATCCGACCATTTAAAAAAATCCAAGATTGGCTAAAATCAAAAAATATTTCATAATTATGACGAGACAATGTTAAAGCCCGAATTAAATGAAATTGCCTGAAAGCACAAAAACGCCCAGGAAAGGTATGTCGTCGACGAGATGGCTGCTGAACGGGGTGTCACTATTTTGCAACTGCCCCATTACCACTGCGAGCTATACCCGATTGAGTTGGTCTGGGCTCAAGTAAAGGGGCATGTCGCTAAATATAGTAAAACATTCAAAATGAATGAAGTACGAAGCCTTTTTGAAGAAGGGCTTTGTCAAGTAACCCCGCAGCGGTGGAAAGACTGTGTAGTCCATGTAATTAAAATTGAAGATCAAATGTGTCATCTGGGCCATATTATAACCGACGACATTACTGATAGGTTTATCATAGAAGTAGGTGGCGATTCTGATGATTCAGAATATTCCTCAGACATGGAGTCATAATCTGAATCAGATTAACGCGAATACCCGTAATTAAGTTAAGTAATTAAAAATATATGTTTTACATGATTAATTTTATATTATTACGTTTTAAAAAAGTACTTACACATTATTTCAGGATAACTTATTGTAAAAAACGATACTTGATTTTATTAACGCTAAGTTTCGGTTGTGCCACATCAATATTTAAGAATTGCAATAAACTGACAACACTCGTAATGTCAGTTTAGTCTACGAGATTAAAAAAACAGACTTTAGACTAAACTGAGCAAACACACACACACACTCACAAACTTTCGCCTTTATAATATTAGTGTGATAGGTATGCAATATGTTTTACAATAAAATAATAATCACATTCATTACAAAAATTCTTACACGTGTGCCACTTACATTGATATAACAGGTATAGAACACTTAAGATTATACCTTGACGATAATCAAGATTAAGTTATTTGCGAATCACACTAATATTATAAAGGCGAAACTTTGTGTGTGTAAGTACAACTTAAAACTGAAAAATATTATTTAGGTAGGTAGGTATTTTACAAAAAAGAAACAACCGACTTCCAAAAACAGACATGTGAAAAATAACTTTAATTTTCGGAAGTCGGTGGTAAACAGTGAAAATGCGAACCCAACTACACCCACTTCCTAAGCAACAAGCTGCGAGCTCGAACTCAGAGGTGGGCGTGGCCAAAAAGCACGCCGTCTCATCTGGCATCGTGTCTGACAGAGATAGTATCAGTGATGAGCAGTTAGACGATAGTCTACACGCACAACATCTAATTCACACACACAAACACCGTTCCGAACAGAATGAAACGTCACGTTGGACGATGCACACTTGCACCGCCATTCATAACACTAAACGTAACTTAGCGGAGTAAAAAATATAGCGCGAATTTTGTGATTTATATTTCGGTTCTCGGAAATCTAACGGACATTATAATGCGATCAATATCATCTTTACTGCTAAGTATTTAAAGTCTACATTTTCGAGATTATACGTTGATGTATTTTGGTTTATAGTTCAATGTTTCTTGGAACTAGAAAGAATGTATCATGTACCTAATGTTTGGCTTGGCGCTATGGAAATCAGATTTCTAAAAACGGATTTTGATCTGAAATTAGATAAATATCAGTTCAGTTTGCGTTCAAAACCAAAAACGCCCATGCCTACTGTTTATGCCGTATTAGACAATAATTGTAATTATTATCATTATAGTTGACTACCTTTATATTATTTTCAAAATTATATGCCTATCCTATTTTTTTTATCAATAGGTACCCAAAAACTTGAGGTAAGTACGTAACTAAATGTAAACAATCTTGACATATTTTTAACTAAAAACAGTTTAAAAATCTAGTGTTTTTTACAAACGAAATAATAGTTTGAGTAAGTTCTAGAGTTTTATGAATCTCAAGACAAGTCATCAAGATTGTTTTCATATAGTATGTAAGTATTTAAAGTTATTGGGTAGGTACAGGTTTGTAGCGCAGCGGACAAAGTACTACCTACATACATACTCACAGATGTACGCTAAGGTCACGGTAATATTACCTATACAGTAATCCAACTTCATGGACGAAGCGCGAGCTATGCCTACGCGCCTTGATTTCGGCAAGCGCTCGGCAGTTCGACAGTCGCGGGTGTGTTGTTTTTTTAAAAATAACCGCGCGATTTTTTCACTAAAAATAAGTTCAAGTAGGTACATATTTAATATGACGAGTAGGATATATTGTGCTGTTTTTGGTTGCATGAATTCGTCAATAACTCATCCAGAGATAACTTTTTTAGATTACCTGGAAACTCTGAAAGGTAAGACCATAAAATCATTTTACTTACTAGTAGGTAAGTACAGACGCCAGCACACCAAGCTACCCGAAACTGTCAAATTTCCTCAATCAACTTTGAACCTTATGCTTTAGCGATAAAGTCGAAAATCTATGAAAGAAATTTGACAGATTGTAGTAGCTTGACATGCAGGCGTCTGTACATAATGTGTGTCTTTTTAATAGATAAGTATTTCCTTTATTGTACTGTGTGTATGATGATGAAAAAGTATTTTATTTGTTTATATAAAAAAAGTATATTTACAATCACAAAACTAAATGGAAACACAAAGTAGGCAAATCTCACCGTAAAAAGTTGGGTGAAGTGAACTTTGAATGAGCTGTCAATAGTGTCAGTCCCTAGCATCAGGTGGAATGACAGCTCACTTCATCTTCGTTTTCATGGTGAAATTTTTACAGAATAGACAGGCTGTACTATCTGTATTTTGTGATGTACGTAGGTATCAAGCTCGTAACGTAGAGTGAGTAGCGGTAGATTGCTACAAGGGTTGTCAGTTGCTTACTCAATTATTATAAGGATGCTTTTGTAGTGTGTTAGGGTAGATTTAGGCACCTATACCTATTAATTAAACACTACTATAAAATAAAATATAAATGTTTATTATCACTAATCAATTCATAAATAACAATAGATTTAAAACCACTAATAATAGGGATCTCTTTAGATCCTTTATTAGACTCCTGAGATTCGATCTTTTCTATTTTGTTACACAATTTGCATTTGAAAAAAAATTGAGAATAAAACCCAATTCTTTTTTCTTTTATAAATTCTAAATGCTGAAAATTACATTCAAATGGATCATGTCTAATATTTTTCAATTGTTGAAATAGATAAGCAATACTCACTATCCTATTTCCCTCTAAAGTTGCACAATCATTCCTATCACAATTTTATTGTCGGTTCCTAAAGAGAAATTATAGATATCTGAATCGGACTCGGAGTCACTGGATTTGTTATATACATGTGTGGTTGACATCGGTTGTTCCTGTGTGGCCCTGTAAACGCAAAACTCAATCAGAAGACGTAAAAACGAACAAAAATGGATTTTACTGTATTTGCTGATACTGATTCCATACTTACAAAATCGGCGTGTAACGAGCAAAATCAACGTCTGATTCGATGATATCCCAATCAATGTGAGTTGGAATGACTCCGGAGCCAGTCTGTACGCAAGAATCATTTTCTACAGGTACATTTTTCCACCGTGAACTGGTTGTTTCATGTACTTGTGCTTGAACGACGATTTGTTTAAATGACTCTTGAGGTGATCTAAAAACAACATGGGTAACATTAACGGAAATTATATTATACATATAACAAAAAAAGGAAGCGGAATTGTCCTAAAATGTTATACCTAACCTATGACAACACTTACGATTGGGGTGTGGTCAGTACATGAGGAATATCGAAACTAATCTGTTCATTTCCGCCAGGAAGATTTTGAAACTGTGCAGACATTGCATTATTTACTTCTGCTTGACAGATATTCTGCTCGAATGACTCTCGTGTCGATCTGAAAAAACATGGATTATTACGTGAAGACAATTACAAGACCCATCCAACCACACACCAACCCAGACCGGCTGGGTCACAATAAATAAACTGACCCAGTTATAAAACAACTTCTAAAAATGTTTAATTTTGGTCTACGTGAATTTGAGGGAATGGTAACGACCTAATATGTCATGTATGCACTCAAAATAATACTTACGGTTGGGACGTATCCAGTGCAGGAGGAATATTTTCTTTATTCCCGAAACATCCCCTCAATGTTCTTTTTAACTTCTTTTTGCGATGGGCACTTAGTTTTAGGCGCCCTTTTTTTCCCATACGCCAATTCTCTTTTGGATCTGTTCCATAAAAAACCAAGATTATCAGGGTACAACCCACAGACGTGATGGGTATCGATATCTAACCATGATAAAAACAAAAAAAAAAAAAAATTTGATGACTTTCGTGGAGTCAACGGCCGCACTCAGTGTAGGAGACACTTGTAATATAAGTTTAAACATACAGTTTTTTTTATGTAAACTTCACGTGATTGGTATTGATTTCTCAATACGACAAAACAAAAGAAAACAGATTTTCTATCTCATACTTCAAGTAATATCTCTAGAAGCGGTCGTTGACCCCCAAAAAATACATAAAATCTTTTTGATTTTTATTTTATCGTGTTTAGACTACGATACCCATCTCGTCTGCAGAGTTTCGCTAGCTAATTTAATTTGACCCTGTAATAATAAAGTAATATACCTACCTACACATTATTATTTATTTATTTTATAAAAGTAATGTATTTATTCATATACCTACCGTTTCTATTTTTTTTAGGACCTAGGTACTAGCTTCTGCCTACGATTCAGTGGTACTTATATGAGTGATAAATAAGATAGCACAAAAATGTATTTTCGTCTTTATAATATTTATAAAGTACTAAATAAAGAATTAGTAAACTATCAACAATCACATAATAATAATCTGACAACCCTCGTGATGTCGCGTTCTCACGCCACACGCGCCTCAGACGCGAGCGCGAGGCGCCCTCCAAAGGCAATAGCGAATAGCGACGCGACGCGGCGCGGCGTAGGTATTTGGCTACCTCATAAGATCAGCTGCTGCCAGTTCGTAAATTTAGTAATCTATAGGTAGACCATAATAATTATATCTATAATGTGATAAGTAGTACTATATTAAAATATATTAAGTACTACTATAAGTAAGTACCTACCTACTAATAGCTGAAGAGTTTGTTTGAACCAAAGAGATATGAACGCGCTAATTTTACAAACTAGGTACCTCAAAGAGATGTCAGCATTAAAAGGAGGGGCCCGTAAGGGCCGAAGCCTGCCGGGTCAGCGGGATTGTCCGAAAGGGTTACCGCTGGCCCGGAACATAAAGGGCGAAGGAAGGAACACGGGTGGGTTTTAGTCAGTAAGAGTCTGACACTCCCTTCCGCTCCACCCAGAGCGGGAGGAGTCATTTGATGATTTCCCATCCTGAAAAAAAAAAAAAAAAAAAGGTAGGTACGGGTACGATGCGTGCCACGAAAGATGAGACTTGACCCCGCCTCCCCAAGTCTTTCCGCTGCCCCTATGACGTCCGGTCCCGTTCCGCACTCAGACCTCATACCGCTAAAGATACCTAAAATCGTGTTCTGCGCAAGTCAAACCACGTGGTGTGTCAAGTCAAGTCTCATCTTTCGTGGCACGCATTGTACCTACTTACCAGTTTAAGTTTTTTTTGTGTTACCTAGGTAGCCTATTTATTGAGAAAGATTATGTTATACTATAACATAATCTCATAACATAATGTTATACTATAACATAATCTCGCAGTGTGATGTTTCACATCATAACCTATAACAGTTATCGGTTTTGAAACACACTGCGACTCATGGGAGCGGAGTAGTAGGATAGGTTCCTACGGGAACGCGGGGAAAAGCGTGGGGAAAAGCTAGTACAAATATACATACCTATATGGGTACCTCGTACGATACTAAACCAGGTAACTATATACCTACATACGTTACCTATCAATAGGGTACCATTTTCACCCGACTGCCACATTGATTTTACGATAAATTAAATAAACCTCACTTTATACATATAGGTAAGTATAATAAATTTTTGTAAGGGATTGTGGTTAGGTTTATGTATGGATACCTACTACTCGAGCACTCTTCCCCTCCTTTCCACGAGCACAAAATGAAAGTCACTAGCGCGCCGCTTCGCTCATTATAGTATAATGTACTCTGTGGCTTCGCTCTTTGAGCGAGTGTCTTGCCTACCCCATCTTGTGTAGCTAACTACCTACCTATAGACATAAAAAGCCGCGCCGCGCCGCCCGCCGCCCGCGCCGCCGCCGCGCCGCCGGCCGCGCCGGCCGCGCCGGTCGCCAAGGCTACATTCTACCAAATAAATTAATTTGAAGCCCCAAGTCTTAGCTGAGCAATAAGCCACAAAATGTACCTATAAGCTAAAAGATAATTTATTATAAGTAATCTATTACTAATTATTAGTAAGTATTATAAAGCTGAAGAGTTTGTTTGAAAGCTCTAATCTCTGGAAGGATCGGTCGGATTAATAAAAATCATTTTGCATTTGATAGCCCAACTCTGGAGGAAGGCTATAGGCTATTAGACATGACGCTAGGATCCTTAGGAGTCGAGTAGTAATAGCGCAGGCAGGCGATGCGATGCGACTGGATGGGTCGAGGGAACAAAAAGTTTCACGCGGACGAAGTCAAGTCGCGGGCAGAAGCTAGTTATATTATAACAAAAAATATGCTCGAGGAGGTCCCTACCTAAATAGGTTAGTTATAAGAAATTGGATGACTTACCCATTGTTTATTTGCAGTTGTTCACACCAGTCTTCAATCGATCAATAAGTACAACTTCACTGACACAGCGTCCACTCAAACCAACAATTCCAATAATGAAAATACGGCGTCCAAAATGTAGTGCCAAGTCAAACAGATAATGTAGGTAGTATCGAAATCCAAAGTTCAAGTCAGAGGTCAATGTAGTGTTCACGTGCGAATGATAATTTATAGCGCAAAGGAGCAGTAGTTTAGTCTACATACATACGAACGATGGCGGCAGACAGACTGAGTCGAAATATAATAAGAAACGTGCGCGTGACATATTGTGCAAGTGTGCGTCTTTCCCCCGCACCACACCGCGCGGGGAAACATTATCGAGTGAAAAGCACGATGATTCCATGGTAAAACGAGCGCGTAAAAATTACGAAACGTCCTTTAGAAAATCGAGTTTTATGAAAAAACCACTGCATAAATCAATTACAAATAAAGTTTATTGAACTTTTCGATAATTAAGCTTTGTCGGTACGGTTTTTGTTTTGAAGATATTATCCATCTTTTATTAGTTATTTACACCCAAAGATTCGTTGAAATTAGCAAGAAAAACGAATCTTTGTTGGCTCATAACTTTTTAATGGCTTTTTATTTTACTATTCTGTTTCCGTACAGACACAATTAATAATAAGACTAAACGATAGAATGTTTAACTTTGGATGTACAATGTCAAACAGTGGAGTAATATTCTCCCGAAGTTTGTATGGAAAAATTTCGGCAAGTGTGCCCTTAAAGTTATTTTTCACTTTGTAGTGTCTTTTTTGGAAGACGGTTGTTATTTTTTTTGTAAACAAGTTGTTTTATTAAACTAAGTATGTACCTACTTCTGAAAAAGGAGGAGGTTATGTATTGCACGACTTTTGTCATAAGAGGTAGACAAGAGTGTACCGACAAATAGATACGGTTGACTTTCAGGGAGACGATGTTGGAGACAGGTACCGTTTGATAACGTCGAGCGAGGGAACGTTCTAGAGGGACGTATATCGAGCCCAGTAAGTACCTAATCAGATTCCAAAACAAGTTCCGTATGCGCGAGTCTAGACGAGTCTCGTGACCGCTGCTCGTTCCGCTTGCTCGCACAGACATTATAACATTGACTTTTTACAGAACATTCGCGAGGACACTCGGTTGTTAAATTGATTTCAGTTGTTGACAGATCTTTGTATTTCTATCATACTTAATATAATTTAGTGACATCCAAACATACAGATAATTTTTAAAAGTACCCACCTAGGCACGAATTGTATTTAATAGTCATGTTGATACTTGCCAGGTTGGAACTTACATCGTCCTTTAAACCTCCAATAATCAAGAATCTACCGACTACCTGTCATAGTTACCAACATTCGTTGGCAGTTGTATTGGTACTCTAGGCTCGCGAATTATCAATTGTTTAATGGTGCACTTCAAATCAAAGCTTATCTTATCTAATCGTTGGTTATCAATTCTTCTTTTGTCCCCGATAAGAAACGACAGCGGCACTCTTGACTGCGGAAGTGCGCTGTTCTATCAGGCGGCCTTAGAAAGGAGAAAGGTTAAACATTCAATAAGCTTCCATGAGTGACAACAGGCAGGGGGTCCGGAGTTCACTGTTGTCTTCGCCACGACATGAATTGTTTGTGGAGCTGCTCAGAAGAAGAAGGTTCGGTTGGATGTCAAGATGCAAAGCTCGCCTCTTCCTGTGGTAGGTATGCGTGCGCGTAATGACACAGTGGTGAGGAGTGCGCCGGCGCGGGTGGGCGGGCCAGTGCCACCCGGGCGTACATCCGTCGCGGGCGACACGTGCTGTCGACGATATCAAGCAGTGAGAAGGTGCAAAACTTCACGCTGACGGACGATGCAAACTTGAAGATAGAACTTGAACATTGTATTCAAGGCGCGGGGCGCGGCGTTCGCATGTAAGTCTCACATAAAGACTGCAGCTACACAACGTGACTCTTGTATCTATCGCTGATGAACGATAAGTACCTATGTGTCTACTCAGCCTATCATGTGAAGACTGACGACTGACGAGTCAGTCTCACTCATAAGAAGAGCGACGACATTCAAAAGGGCGGCTGGAACAAGAATGGATATGGAAGGCGGCGAACCGGATGTTGTGGGGAACTTAGGGAGTGGGCCTTGTCCAGCGCTGGACTGCGATACGCTGAATGGATTAAGATCAACTATGAACAGTAGCTTAATCTAATGTACCTACCTATGCTCACTGCTATCAGATAATGTAAGTTTGTAAGGACATGACCTTCTGCAATTCGTCATACTGTGGTCCGAGTAGGTACGAGTCTGTACGTCGACTGTAAACATTGCCATCAGTACGATTGGTATTGCTACTCACCCGCCCGGTTAACTATCGTGTTACTGGTGAGAAGCGTGGCGTTACCCCTCGTTACTCGTAGCTAATACTTGACACACATACCAAACAAACATAACCTTCACGCTCGTTACCCAGAGACGGGGTAAGCACATATTTCATGGGAAAGCCTGAAGAAAATAATACCTAATATTATCAGATTTATCGGTGGTTTATAGACCGTAAAACAGATGGCGCTGCATGTCGCTCAAACCACAGTATAAAGACATACAGTATTGTATCTCGGCCGTAACCTTGAATTAAATGCCTACAGCCGCGCGGTACGTAAACATGCGATAGGGCTGCCCGCCTCCAGCATTTTAATTACATTTGCCTACTTTGTGTTTCCATTTAGTTTTGTTATTGTATTTTACTGTGTGTACATAAATAATAAAATAAATCGAATCGAATTAACCATTTATTTAACATTAATCTGATTACAGTTTATTTCTATGAAAACTTGTTCATGTGTATTTTTAAACAAATTATGTTAAATTATTATTATTATTATAGTTAAATCAAACGTTCAAGAACTACAAATAAAATTCAAAATTCGTATATTAATTAGGGATGCCGCGATATGCCTTTTTGCCGATACGATACCGATACCGATACTCTTATAAAAATATCGGCGATACCGATACCGATACCGATACGCTTATTGAATTCAAAAAGGAAGGTAGATTAAATAAAACACAATTAATCAATAGTTTTAGTAATCAAAATTAACATTTATAAGATTTTTAAGGAATTATCAATTGTCGAAATTTCAAAGTGATTCCATATACTAGGTATATGGAATCACTTTGAAATTTCGACACTTTTGTGTTTTGAAGTTGATATGACTACTATTTATTTTATTTGACTCAAACGACTAGTTATAAATGACATACAATACACAAACAATTACGATATGTAATTCTTAATCTTATTTGCATGGAAAAATACTACGCGCAACAACATTCAACGAAACGACGATAACGAAATGGGATAGATGTGCGAGTGCGAGGCCAAAGCGAGCGAAACAAAACACTGAATAAAGCGCGGGGTTTCCCCGAGCAAACTTAGTTCGTGCCTCATTTGCAACGAAATAGACGGGACAACACGCGCGTTTACATTACATTTTTAAAGCGCGAAATTTGAAAAGTATCGTTGAATCGGCCATAAAAATATCGCCGATATCGATATATCGGCAAACCTGAAGTATCGCCGATATATCGGTATCGGTATCGGTATCGGATGCATCCCTAATATTAATGTTTTTTTAATCTTTCCTACATCGTCCTATCCTTAACATAATAACACAGATTGGAAGAAGTTAAATAGCAAACATGTATAATATAAAAATTATAATTAAAATAATCTGTTCATTGAAGTAATAAACATATTTAAATTAATGAGTGCAAATAAAAGCAAATTTATCAATTAAATTGTAGATTTCATTTCACTCCTTCCTCCTTTCTTTCCTCCTTCTCTCCTCCTTCTCCTTCATTCATACAAAATATTAATAATTCAATAAAAATAATTAAATTTTATTCATAAAAGTATGCAATCATTTCATTAATGTTTTGTTATGATGTTGTCACGTTAAACTATCGTCCGTAAATCGACTTTACAGACAACCAATTTTTTTCTAGTATTATTCATACACACAGTACAATAAACAACTATTATTAATAATAAAAACCACGTCTTTACTTGGAATTATACAAACTAACAAAACACACATGCCCCGAGGTTTTAACACCAGCGTACCTACCGTTTAATGATTCATGAACCGCCTATAACTACCTACCTCACTCGTGTTTATCACTTTCCTTTACTCTATTCACTTCATTTATTAATCCAGACATCTTTATTCGGGAGATAAAATGAAATACTTATCCATTAAAAAGACACACATTATGTACCTACCTACAAGTAAGTAAAATTATTTTATAGTCTTACCTTTCAGAGTTTCCAGGTAATCTAAAAAAGTTATCTCTAAATGCGTTATTGACGAATTCATGCAACCAAAAACAGCACAATATAGCCTACTCGTCATATTAAATATGTACTTGAACTTATTTTTAGTGAAAGTGAAAAAATCGCGCGGTTATTGTTAAAAAAACAACACACCGTCCGTTCGTCACTGCGGCACAGTCGCGACTTCGAGCCGCCTGAGCGCACACGGAGATCGAAGCGCGTAGGTATAGCCCGCGTTTCGTCCGTTTGTATGAAGACGACGTACTGTATGCATATTATTACCGTGCTCAAACTTTCGAGACTTTCAATAAATGTTAATGTATGTGTTATGAGAGATAATGTTGTTGCTACTGACTTTCCTTATGTTACTGCATTAGAGGTAACAGTCAATCTGGCTGCGGCTTGTGCTACGAAAAAACCAGAACCTACCTACCTAACATAGGTCCGGTAACACTACCAATGCGACACACATGTTTCAAGAATAGTTGGCAACTCGTTCTGGAACAAGAGCATCTCATAAGCCGTCTGAGCTGTAACTACAAACTGCTAATAGTTTCTCAGTAACACTCATGTTATAATGTCTTTCAGAAGGATGTATTGCAGAGGACGAGCAGTTTCGTGACTCTCGTAAAATACCTACGCGAAATTATTACCTTCAACGATTTGCATGTCTTTTGTAAAGGCCATCGTCTGTTCTGACCTTTCTATATGACATTCTGATTCGTACGTTCATATTGTATGCGTAGAGGACTATTTATTCAGTACAGGCATGACATCAGTGGACAATAAATTATCCTCCTTGTAAGGACGACTATATGAATAAAAATGTCAATTGATTAATAGTAGTGCGTGTGCGCACTGTATAGGTAGGTACCGTTGTTTACTGTTGTTGTTATTGTATACTTACTGTTGTTTTTGTAATACTGTAATTACTATATTTATATTAATAATTAGGTAGTTAATGTCCAGCATGCGTTGCACTTGCAATTTCATTTGTCCTTTGTCGTTTTTAGGGTTTCGTACCTCAAAAGGAAAAACGGAACCCTTATAAGATTACTTCGTCGTCCGTCTGTCTGTCCGTCTGTCAAAAACTCAAGACTTTTTTTCTCAGGAACGCGTGAAGTTATCCAAGTTGAAATTCATATCAAATAGAGATACTCAGGGCTGCAAACTCAAAGTCAACGCAATCAAAAGATACGGGAGTCTATGTTCCGTTTACGCCGCATATTTTGACACTCGCAAGGGAATCAAAACCTATAGGTACCTACTTTCCGTTGACCTAGAAGCATGAAATCTTTATGAGATCTGGTCCAAATGCTGCCCAGGAATGGGAGTATCTGCGCTGGGTTCCTGGCACTAATCTATGTCTATCCTGGGGTTCCTAATTTATTTACCTACCTATTTATTTAATAGTTTTTGATAACGTTTGCCCAACTATTTTGCAAATAAGAAAGACTTAAAAATATATGTATCTATATTTTTTGCAACAGAGCCTAAATGGTCTGAAAAATTCGAAGTGGGGCTACTAGGGCATGTGGGGTATCATATATGAAAGAACACAGATAGCACATTCTCAAAAAATTTTTTTAGGCCGCATAGTTTTCGACTTTTCATGAAAAATGTAAAAAAAATACCGTTATACTCTTATCTCCGAGATTTGCAAAGAAAAAAATCTGAAATTATTCTATGTGATAGAAATTTATTTAAAGATTACAAGAAAAATAAAACGAAGTCTTTATATAGCACACTTTTTCAGAAATCATCATCAACAAAAGTTACATTAGTTCCACTATCGGTCAAGAGATGGAGTTGACATAAAACTGCTATATTCTACACCGCAGTTCACAGTGTTAAAACTCTCTGACGAATAAAGGCCACGCCGATGAAAATTTAAAAACATATGATGGTACGGAACCCTCGGTGCGCGAGTCCGACTCGCTCTTGCCCGGTTTTTTTTATTTCATAATAATATTTAATCGTCATCATATTCATCAATGTCTCTTATTGTACACAGCACACACGTGCGCAACAACCAATCGTTCTTCAGCCATAAAGCAAGAATAGCAATAATTTATTTATTGCGTTTTGTCCACTGAACAGCGACAACATAAACACAATGCCTGCCCTTCAGATTCAAACATTTAACAACGTTCACAGTCTGATCTCATTCTCAATCTGTCAAAAAATACTTTTAATTTCAGCTACTATTGCTGCGTAGCCTCGTTTGGGGTTCGACGAACCTACACACGTCGTTGTCTTCACCTGTGTCGAGGCAGGGACGGCCACGGCACGCGTTGCAACGCATGCATTCTCGGCAGTTGGTGACGCATTCGAGCCCGCCGACTCGAAACTGCAGATAGAGGCGTTTTGAGCCCCGCGAAGCGTGTTCACATTTGCGGCTTCGGTAGGTGACCTACTTGCAGAAACTGCGTTGCGCAAGAGCACTACTTCTGCCCGTAGATCACTGATGGTGTTGTTGGACACCTCCAGCTTATGCTGCATCTCGGCCTGGCTTTGCTTCAGGAATGTAATGTCCTTCAGCAGCCTGGTGACGTCTACGTGGTCGAACGTGACGGGAGGCAGCTTGTGCAGATCCTTCGCCACGAATTCAGGCACGTCATCCGGGTCGGTCTCCTTCATCAGCGTTACGATGTCCTGGAGACTCTTCACTGTACCGTCCCTTCGACGAGACGGCATCTGGCTGACTTTGCCAAGCGTTGTGAACAGCAGCAACTTAGCACTGCTAATCTCTTCCTCCTTGAACGATGACTTGCAGATCTGCAAGATGCTGATCTCGTCCATGTAATCGATGGCATGTTTGATGAATGCCAATACTTCGTTGGCTATGAGAGTTTGGGGACTCATAGCGGAAAACGGGCAGCGGCTACAGCCGCGCAATTCGCGAATATAATATTCGTACTGTGCAGTGCAAAACGCGACCGTACATGACCCCGAATCGCACTGCACAGATTATAAATAAAAAATAAAAATATGTTATGTTTCAAATGGCTGCCATGTCGGCTCGAACATCCCGAAATTCATTTTGATGATTTAATAAAAACAACTTTAGATCGCTAAGGCCCACTTGCGCCAAAAGTTGAGTTAAATTGGGTAACTCCGAGTTTAGTAACTCTGGGTTAAAGTGTAAAAATTTTAACTCTAACATTGTATTGCGCCAGGGGAAATTAACCTTAGGTTAACTAACCTTTTGGTTTTTTATTTTACGCTGGTATCCAAAGTACTGTGAGCTGTAAGCCATTTTTTACAAAGCATAAAATCCTCACACTGCCGTCATTTTATATTTTAGAAATCGCCTTATTTGTAAAAAATAACACCCATTTGTTTCCTCGAATATCGGACCTTGTAATAAGAAATCGCCGCGATAATAGTAAACTTCGTGTTCAGCCAGCTAAGACAGCACTATTGTATAAAAGCGTGGTATGCAGAGCACCGATAATTTACAACAATATCCCTATCTGTGTAAAAAAACTAAATACAGACCAGTTTAAGAAAACATTAAAAAAAATACTGACAGAAAAAGCCTATTATAATGTCAATGAATTTTTAAATGACAAATCGCTATGATATACTGACTGATTCTATAATATTTGTTTTGAACCGCATGAATATGTACCGATTGTTTTTATTTATAATTTAATAGAGGAAAGTAACCAAATATGGGCTACCATTTTGTCTTTGCCTCAAAAATAAAAAACTGTAAAAAATTAACCATTTATTGACGTCAAAATGATCACACATACATTTTTAAAGAGCTAAGTAACAATCTTATGTTCTTAATATTATAATATATTATTAAAATGAGAATTAAACAAAATATCAAAATAGACGCTAAATATGGAACAGGTACTCAAATATGGGCTACAAATAGAAACTTATAATATCTTGTACGAAAATAACAATTATAAATATTTATTTTATAAGAGATGAAATTGCTTTGGAAGATGGAAGAAATCACATAATTTACTTGCAAAAATCACATATCCAGGTGTCAAATTCTGGCCCAGCACAGTCCTTATGTGCCCAGAGCTGACACATTAAACATCTGACCCACAGTTCTCCTGCTGCGTTTTCGGAAAAAAGTTCCTGACCAAAAATACACGCTGCATCGGCAGTGTCAGGAGCCTCTCTTCCTATAGCATCTGGTTCACTATCTGAATCAAATTGGTTATCTTCTTCACCTAGCCCATATTCGAAATTCTTTACTAAAATCAACTTGATCGTGTACTTTACAAATCATATATAGCAAGCAATAAATCGACCAAAAATCATAATACTAAACTTATATTCTGCAATAAAACACATAGTTACAGTATTTAGACCTAATTTTCATTAATTAAATAACACATTGATACGTACCGCAGAAAATTTTTCAACAGCAGCAATACAAGTATGGCCGACACTGGCGACAGCTCGCGCACGACTGACGAGAATGAGTGAGTGCGATGTTAGAGCGAATGAATGCGATAGACGATCGTCGTTTGTTGCGTCTTTCGATTGTAAGTTTTTGAGAATTCTTACTAGCCCATATTAAAGCACTAGCCCACATTTACTTACTTTCCTCTATTAATGTTAATTGTAGCTTTTTTTTATATTATTTAACGTTGTATATTTTAATTTTTTAATGAAATCTGATGGTCTTCCGACCTAATTTGTACACCAGCCATGGTCAAACATGTTGTGCCAAAGAATATCCTGTAACACCTATAATAAACATTATACCATGTATATTATCTACACATGTTTTTGCAAATAAATAAATCTTTATCTTTATCTTTACAGAGTATTCATTCTATTATATTATCCGGCAAAATATGAATGAGCGAATGATGACCGAAACATGTATACTTGTCTCTTTTGCGCTACAGTATTTTGTATATAATTATCTCCTTACTTGAACTTGACACCGACTTTTCATTTTGATCATTTGTTATTTGAAATTAATCATTGTCATTTTCATTTTCACGTTGCGCGTTAGAAAGATAACCTGAACGAATTCTTTTATCACAACTGTTTATTTTCTTCCTTCAGAGCACGGATTTCACGCCGTGTAAACGCGTAGTATTACATATTTTATTAGTCCGTGTTTCGGAGAGTGATTTAATAGCCATTAAACGAAGAGAAGAAGAAGAAGAATTGTAATATTTGTGTTTGTGCGTAAGTCGCGAGCATGGAAAAGAAAAACCGTTTACGAGGGCCTAATTTCACAAAGAGTGACAGTATATTGCTGTGCGATATAATAAATAACTTTAAAGATATCATAGAATGTAAAAAGACCGACGGAGTCAATCTTATGGAAAAACATAAAGCCTGGCAGGAAGTGGTAAAATCATTTCAGTCATTTATCATAATTGTAATCTTGTTTTAATAAAACTTCCAACCGCTACGAGTAGTCTCTATTCTCTATAGTTTGTTGTTACAAACGAACATAACCTCAAAGAAATAATTTTGACATTACTAACCCGGAATTAGTGACGTAACCCTCCAACATTGCTGGGTTAAAAATTTAACTTTGAGTTACCTACTAACTCTGAGTGGCGCAAGACGAAATTATAATTTAACTCTAGCGTGGACGCTAACTCTGAGTTAATTAATATAACCCAGCCTGGCGCAAGTGGGCCTAAGAAACCTATCAAGCCATTTCACAGTGTCGTCGTCAAATAAACCATCTTTGACAATAATAAAGGAACATTAATACAATCAAAAGCCCGTGAAAAATCAAGCAATATCAAGAGTGTGCACATCCCATTATCTTGAGCTGACAAGATATTATCTGTCACATCCAACAAAGCCGTGGCCGTGCTGCGGCCCTTCCGAAACTCTGACTGAACATCTGGATGAATTTTATTAGTCTCTAAGAAAACAACCAATTGCGCGCATACTACTTTCTCTAAAACTTTAGAAAGTACTGGCAGAATACTAATAGGCCTAAGATCCTTTATGTCTGTTGCATTAAGGGTCTTCGGTAATAGGAGCACTTTGGCAATTTTCCATAAGTAAGGGAAAGATGAGGATATTATGATGGATGTATTGTCAGAATTAACATATTAATGGAAATGCCGTCGCAGCCTTCAGCATTCGATTTAATTGGTTTTTAATATGTTCATTAACCGTATCTATTCCTGGCACACTCAGAAAATGGTCACAGATTTTGTTGGGATCGTTAAAGTGCAAAGGTAATTTCTTATGTTTAGATGGAAGCAGATTAGACTTCAAGTTTTTCCATAGTGTTTTGGAATCATTTATTTGACTGTTGATTTTGTGTTTGTAGTATGCTGACTTTTCGTAAAAAAGAGACTCAGAAACAAGTGACTTAAACTCTTTACTGTAATGTTTTTTTGTGATCGTTTTTATTGTCACTTAAGTACTCCGCATGTGCTTTATTTCTTAAACGCATCATTAATTTAATATTGGCGCCGATTCCCTTGTTCACAAACTAAACTAAATTTAAGTTCAGTGCATCTTTTTCTTTCTATTTCATTTTGAAAAGGACAGAAGATAAATATTAGTTTAGTCCTGTCAAATTAAGATACTTCATAGACAAGTTTAGACGTGATTAAAAAATTGGCTACTAAAAATACATCAATTTACGTCAGGCGCTGACTAATTTGATAGGACTAAACTAATATTTAACTTCTGTCCTTTCCATAATGAAATAGAAAGAAAAAGATGCACTGAGCTTAAATTTAATTTAGTTTGTGAACAAGGGAATCGGTGCCATTGTCAGTGATCCATGGGTAACAACGCTCCTTAATAACACTAGTTTTTAGAGGAGCATGAACATCCAATAGCGAAATTAAGTGCGAATTAAATTCATTGACCATAGCATTAACATCTTGCAGCTCGATTATTTATTTATTTATTTATTTAAACTTCTCGCACAAAAAGGTACAAAGGCGGACTTAATGCCTTAGGCATTCTCTACCAGTCAACCAAGGGTGGTGAAGAGATTGGATGGCAGGTGCTTTGAATGAGAGGAACAATGATTAAAAAAAATCTATTAAAACTAGGTACACAAAAATACATAAATAAGTTATATACACATACATACTATTTACTATAATATATACTTATAATTTATACATAATATACAAATTCAAGGGAGAGAGGTGTTGAGATGACTCATGATGAGATGATTATCGCTTTCCAGTTCAGCAGCTCAAGATCCTGATCAAAGTATTCCCTAACTATATCCCTAAGTGGTCGATAAGTAATGGTACGCAGCGGAATTTTCGGTCGTTTGAAACTAAATTCGCCAGAAACCAAGGCGTGCGCCCCTAGATCCGGTATGATATCAACCTCCGGTTCGGCAGTTTTTATGTAAGTTTATGTGTATTTTATTGTATTTTTAAAATTATTTTATCATTATTTCGATTTTAGTTTCACATTAAATACAAAAATTATAAATATGTATAACTGTGGTACTGCTTCTAAAATAAAAAATCTGAAAAATATAAAGAGATGATATAAATATATATATATGATATAAAAATATAAAGAGATATTACTTAATGTCGACAAACATCATCCACCTCTTGATATTATTGTTTCCTTGAGTAAGGAAGTAAAACTACCATACAATAATGTCATACAAAAACCCAATTTTCGTACCGCAAATTATGCACCAATTCGGATGTTTTTAAAACAAATTGATTGGGATGAAATATTTAAGGGGTATAATGATGTGAATGAGATGTTAGATGCTTTTTACGAGACACTTAATAATGTTATACATGAATTTATTCCCTCTCGGGCACCAAAGAAACATAAAATTCCGCGATGGTTTAACCGTAATTTAATCAAAATGTTAAATTCAAAGAACAGCATCAGGGTGAGATATCACAAATATAGAAACCCAATGGACTTAATTGAATTAAAACTGCTTAGTAAGCGCTGCGATACCTTGGTCACTCAATGAACAATTATATTGAAAATCTAGAAAACAAGCTTAAAACCAACCCTAAGTTATTTTGGACCCATGTAAAAAATAAAAGAGGGGGGGTCTAGTGTCTACCCCAAGACCATGACTAATGGGTCAGTGTTCACGTCTGATGGTACGACAATATGTGAGATGTTTGCTACCAGCTTCTCGTCTGTTCATAGCCTCAACCAAGAATCGAGTATTGAGTTTAATACCAAATTATTTTCACAGTCTCTTGGGAATACCAGTCTATGCTTAACAAGTCCAAATATAAGCAGTGAGTGCCTACTTAAGAAATTAAAAAGTTTGGATATTAACAAGGGTCCTGGCCCAGATGGCATACCGCCAATATTTATTTCGGCTTGTGCGGAGGAGTTGGTGCATCCACTCATGGTCATATACAGCAAATCTTTGATCTCTGGTGTATTCCCTACGAAATGGAAAATGGCAAAGGTGGTCCCTGTACATAAATCGGATAGCAATGACAACATATCTAACTATAGGCCCATATCAATTCTCTCAACGTTTGCCAAAGTGTTTGAATCACTACTCTGCCCGCATTTCCAGAACCATCTCAAGCTATTCATAAGCGATCATCAGCATGGATTTGTTGGATCACGATCCACGAGCACTAATCTAGTTGCATTCACAGAGAATTTAATTGGGGCTGTTGATTCTGGTCACCAGGCGGACGTCATTTACATTGATTTTAGCAAAGCCTTTGATAAAGTTTCCCATAAAATCCTATCGCAAAAGTTGCATGTATATGGTATCACTGGCAGCTTGCTTAAATGGTCGGTTTCGTATTTGGCAGACAGATCTACCTTTGTTGTGGTAAACGGTTACCAATCTAATGTATATAAAATCTCCTCTGGAGTCCCGCAAGGTTCGCATCTGGGGCCTATATTGTTTGTCTACTTCATTAATGTCATTCTCCGCTGTTTGCGGCACTCCGAGATTTTTATGAATGCGGATGACCTAAAGTTTCTTAGAATAATTAAGTCTGATAGAGACTCCTCGCTTTTACAGATGGACCTTAATAGTCTCGTCCAATGGTGCAAAAATAATGAAATGCATTTGAACTCAAATAAATGTTACCACGTTAAGTATACAAGAAAAAATAATATTATAGAAACAGTATATTATATTAATAAGGACAAGGTTAATGAAGTAGACACTATACGCGACCTTGGAGTTTTGTTTGACCAAAAATTAACCTTTGTACCACATTTAGATCATGTTGTTAAAAAAGCGTCAAACATGTTAGGGTTTGTCATAAGACAATGCAAAGGTTTTCGACAAAGTAAAACAAAAATTTTACTTTACTATAATAGTTTGGTACGCAGCATATTAGAGTACTGTAGTGTGGTGCGGCGGCCGCACTATGCTACTCACAGTTTGCGTCTAGAGCGCGTCCAAAAACGCTTTGCTTGGCATTTGGCTTTTTCTGTCGGTATAGCTAAAAATACGCCTTCTTACAAAGGCAGATTAAAAATCTTCAACATTCACACCTTAGAAGAGCGAAGGCGTTTAAACGATGCAATGTTTGCCTGTAAAATCTTGAAAGGTGATATTGACTCACCGCCGCTGCTCGCACTTATAAACTTTAGTGCTCCCTCAAGAATTCCACGTAAACCCATAACTCCACTTCGTCCCCCACAGAGAAGAACGGTGTTGGGATCTAACTCAAAGTCAAAGTCAAAGTCAAAGCATTTATTTCAAATAGGCACATTAAAGGCACTTTTGAACGTCAGAAATTACAACAAATAGAATTGATTCTAGTCGCCCATTCCAAAAGGTAGTTTTCGTATGGAGAAGAACGGTCAAGAAACTCCACCGTTACTCTTTTAAAATATTTTACAAAATTTTGCATACATTAATTATATAATAATAATATGTGAACACGATGCACCTAAAATAAAATTACTATACCACAATAGGTAAAAGACTTAAAAATGAAACCATGACATATAAATTAATTATCTGATAGATACATGGTGCTCACATATTTACAAACATGGTAAAAGTAAACGATTTCATTAAAAAAAAAAAATTACAAGTAATAAGTCAGGGTGTGAGTAGTAAAGTAGTTACAGAATGTAAATCAATGTCAAAAAAAAGTATACATTTACAATTAAATTAGCAACCAGTTTGATTTTGTCTAGGCTCCAGATTGTCCTATGGAGCAGGACCAGCATGTTTCCAAGCGTTCTTATCTTGGATATAATCTTCTAATTTATAGTATGCTTTCATTTAATTGCAATACATCGCAAGGTATTTTATTGTAACATTTAACACAGTACCCCATAAAAGATGTATGTACCTTGGCTAATCTGAAAAATGGTTGATGTATTTTATCTTTATTTCTAGTATTAAAATTATGTATATCGCTTATTTTATTAAAAAGATGTAGATTTTTTCTTACATACATAATATTTTCATAAATGAATTGGCAAGGTACCGTCATAATATTAATCTTTTTAAAAAGGTCCCTGAGAGATTCGCGGCGACGTAGATTATAAATGGCTCTGACAGCTCTTTTTTGCAAAATAAAGATGGATTCAATGTCAGCAGCTCGACCCCATAGTAAAATGCCGTACGACATAATGCTGTGTGCGCTAGGTTCTGTGGGGTTTTGAGTAGTTGCAGCCACTTAACGATTTCCACTTTGATTCTCTGAATAAGCAGAAATCTAAAATCTTGAGTTGTTTATCAGAGGTGTTGTAAAGCATTCATTATTTTGTTACCTACTTATATAACTTTAGCAATCACATTCAAAACGAAGTCTTTATTTATTTATACATAGGCTACATATTTTTTTTTCTTTAGTTTTAAGTTGGCTTGTGAACTGTACCAGGCTTACAAATTAACATAATTTTAGTTCATGTGTAAACACCACATTAAGTAATTGTTACACTGTTAAAAGTTTTTAAGACGTTATTTTGTACCAAGATGTTAGTGTAAACAATTGTTGGTGAACCAAATAAATAAATTACGTGTTGATGTTGTTGGTGTTGCTAGCTTATAGATTATTATTATTATTACAATTAATACATTACTTAGCAAACTATTATATTATTATAATAATGATTAGTATTTTTCTGAGATAAACTAATAGCTTTAATATAAAATATATACAGGTATATATTGAGAGATGTAATAATAATTAATAAATCAAATAAAATTTATAATTTCTTTTCTTCCTTCCCGTTCCTCCTTTATACAGCTTGTGAGGAAGTGGTCGCTCACGAAGTCAGGACAAAGAGTTAGTGACCTACAAACATTGAGGTCACGATGACGACAATCCTTTGAATGTAAATCTTCCGTTATTACTATGGTATGATATGTCATGATTTATGTCGTAGCACACAATGGTCGGCAACAGGAGTCGTCGACTGCGACATCGACGATGTGGCCATGTGATGTGGTATGGTGATACCATTCTGCAGTCAGTGCCCCAGCCCATGGAACCGATTGCAGAAGACATGAACACTTTAAGGCTCGTACACACAGGCGCGACGCGACACGCGACACAAAGGCACCGCAAGTCGCGCAACGAGCGGTTCCTTTGTGTCGCGTGTCGCGTCGCGCCTGTGTGTACGAGCCTTTACTCCTCACCAACCAGGTAGGTACTCGCACACTGTTACATATGTATACGGAACGTACCGCGGCTGCGACCCGGCTAAGTAAACTGTTGAGAGTTATTAAAGTTAGTGTGTCATTGGCTAGCGTGTTTGACTGTTGTCCATCCTGTACCTGCATATCAAACACACACATATTCACCGTTATCCATTACGAGCTTAGAGGTGACGTAGCGGGGCTGACCCGCGAATACCGGACCATTTCATGTGATATAATTACATTTGCGTTAGTGTATGTGAGCTGCGTTCGAATACAGGAGGTGATAATGTATGTGTTTTGTCTGTGGTGTTGTCGCGATAGCTCGCCGGACATGCGTTTGCGCCGCTTCCGCGACACATTCACTGTTACGTGTCAGAGTAATGTCCCGCACATCCGACGGCCGATAGCCTCATGAATACGATGCGGCCTCAGGCCTCAAGGGTCAAGTTCGACGCTCATTAGCATTCCTTCGTTTTTATTTTAACGTTCTAATCGTTTCTCGCGGAATTTGTGTAACGGCTGACTAATTAACCAGTTTGGGCTAGATTGTATCAACTATCTCGCAAAATGTACATTGTAGGTACTGTATCTATAGATAGAAACACGATATCTTATGAATAATCGGTAGGTAATAGGGCTAAATGTGTGTCAATTGCATTCGATAAGCTATCGACTTGAATACATAACTACAATCATCATAAAAATGGATTTAGAGCTGTTTACCATAATGTTGGTGTTCGAGACACTGAGAGCCGTGCGGTGTGCGGTGTGCGGTGTGCGGTGTGTTGTGTGCGGTGTGCGGTATGCGGTGTGTGGTGTGCGGTGTGCGGTGGGTGACCAAAGTGCCTGTCTTAAGCTTATTCAATCAGAAAATTGACTCTGACGTCACTCACTAGATGAAAATGTTTTTACTGTAGGTACTTGGCACTTTCCTTAGATCAGTTACAGCCGCAAATTCTACAAGACACACGGCACGGGCTGCGCCAGCAGACAGGCTGGTCTGCCCAGAGTCTCCGCAAGCTGCTGTTCCGTGCATCGACGTCAACTGAACGGCTGCCCCATTTCAAAACCTAGTAAGGATTTCAAATGAAATTTTACAGGAGAGCGCATAAACGTAATATTGGTCAGCCTATGAAAATTATTTATGTTAAGAGGTTTTAAATTGGTTAAAGTGACTTACTAGGTTTTATAATGGAATGGTGCACTTACTAGGTATTGATGCTGTAACTTTAAAACGCTGGTGTTTTTTGTATTTGGTAGAGACCTTCTAGGTTAGCAAGATTATGCAATAAAACGATTTTCGTAAAAAGTGTCCCTTACTAGGTTTTGAAATGGGACAGCCGTGAAGTCCCTGCATCTTCAAGTTTTCCTTTTATAGTCTTAGTCATTTATTCGTGAGGGATTGTTACAAGTCATCACAATAAACGCGATCATCTTACTGCGAGGAGGCCTGATGTTCAGTACTATGGGTTGATTGATTACCTTTGTTAAAGTGTTGTGGTGCCATCTTTAGTAAAAAAAAACGTGGTACCTATAGTACACCTACGTTACTAGCTACTTGTCTACGCTGTGAAGCAGTATAGCTGTATCTTTGTGATTAGGATTAGGTGACTGACACCAAGTAACCTTACATTGTTTCACAAATACGCTTATAAAGCTGTTTAGCATCGATGGTGGTAAACGCAATACGTCATCAGAAAAATAAACATTGTGACGAAGAAAGTTTGACTTGCGAGCGAGACCGCAATGTTGACCTCAGCTAATGTTAGGATACAAATACACATTTATCAAGCGTTTGTTTAGCGCTGGATTGGCAAACAAGCCGACTGCCCACCTAATGAAAGTTGTAAGCTCCGGCAAGGGATTAGTCGGTTCGTTGTCAACGTAATAGAACTGTAAAATGCCCACTGTACCACGCCGATAATATGGCTCATCGAGATTCTGCCTGTCCAGTTTTCGCTAAGCATTAGGTACAGTAACTGAAATAATAAAATAATCAAGTGGTTACTAATAACTGTGCAAGATACCCACGCATCAAGTTCGGTGCGGCATCAAGTTTGACAACGGACGAGTTGTGTAGTTAAGTTCTTGCGATAGCTTACCTCTATCTATCGTATTATGTCTCCGTCTATCCTGGTTCCACATATTGCCGCGGGACTTCTTAGGTGAAAAGGATTGGGTTGTGATGACGTCAAAAATACATTACACGTTAGATCTTCCACGAATGAATCGTTTGACACTCGTTGACTTTCTAAGCTTCACTGTTCGTAGCACGGCGTGGCTTAGATAGACGCCTTACATAACATCTACATCTACTTCCTGGCAGGCGAAGCTTTCTAAGTTCTTTCAAAGGTTGTGAAGCGCATCGCGATCGGTGATCTTATGTTTACTTCTTATCTGTGAATGTTTCTCTACTTAGCACGAGTGGAAAACTCTGTATTTGCATAGAGTCGCTTTCTATTTAGAAAACTAGCTGCCAGCTGCCAGCACAGTTCAAGTAAACGTTAGTGATGAAACGACTGAAGCCGGCTTAGATGACCTAGTATATGTACTGCCGAAGCAATGACCTAATATTAATTAGTAACCTGCGCGGTAATATGCAATATTATACCTTAAAGTAGTAACATTCACATTTCAGACTTGCCTTGCCACATAGTTTACGTTACATGTAAGTTAATCACTGACTTACCTTTGCGTTTCACCATCGACAATCACAAACAATCTAGTTGAAGAGACCTTCGCTAACAATCACCGACACTGCCTGCAATCAGCCAGCTCATCAAATGCGTCTTCTTCAGTAGTGGGGTAACCGATGACGTCACTCGCTGGCTCGTGCTGCTCGTGTGGCTGGTGCTGTGTATGCGCACCGTGCGCGTCGTACGTGCGACCTTGTGCCTCGCCCCCGCCCCCCGCAACAGCCCGCCGCGACCTCGCCGTTGTGCGTCCATGAACATGGCTGGATGGCACAAGAAGAGGCACTACAGAAGGCTTTCTTTTTTGTCTCAAAATACATACAATGATACGGCTATCCATCATCACCCTCCTACCCTTATCGTAATGTATTCGGAGTCGGCGAAGCATGTCTTCTGCTGCCATACATCTGTCTTAGCTGGCATCTTAGTGCAGCAAGAAGGTGATCCTCACTAGCCATAAATCACAATTATTATCATTTACACAAACCATCCATCGTTTATTTATTTAGTCTTCCCCAACTCTTATAGCCACTCTCAGTACAATCGGACCATTATGTGTCTCATTGTTGGCCAGTACTCCACAAGGAGCCAGAACATGCGAGGGCCAGCAACTGTGTATCTATTCGTGTCGTTCCTCAGAGGTTGTTCACACACATGTCGCCCTGCTCAATACTTTATTTGCTCGATTCTGTTGATTCGCATGCGTTCTGTTTCAAACTTAATCTGATGAGGTCCCTTTGTGTGTACTGCACCTTCTGCGCCTGTCTACTGTGTGCCATGCTATGATGTGCGGAGATGATCAACGGTGATATAATATCACGATCCGACTGATGCCATCATGCTCCGGCTCTTTGTGCAACATGTTCCAATGAGCTGTCAGATAAATCATCAGCTAACCTTTTCCCAGGCTCGGCGGGTCAGCTTCCGGGCTCAGTCGACGCGGCTGAACTACGATGAAGATTTATATGAAAGATAACCCTTTCAACTATCCTGCAGTTGAAAGGGCTTTGAAGCAGATTGAACATAGCGATTTAAATTATTGGAGTCGCCTCGCGTGGTCGGATGTTGGTCACAGTCTGTGTGAGGCGATATCGCTGACCACACTCTTGACTTATTCCACTCGTCGTGTATGACGGTACCCAAAGGAGCACCTAGGTATTTCTTTATCGGAGGGAATAATAATGGTCTGATTGCACCTACCACTGTTTGTCTCTGCATCACCCAAAGGTTGACTGGTAGAAAATGCCTATGGCATTAAGTCCGCGTCTGTACATTTATGTGCTTGAAGTATTAAATAAATAAATAATAAAACCTTTGACATTAATATTCTCTTCCAGTCTACCTATATCAGAGCATGAGAGGTGATGATGAGTTCTTTATCGTTTTATGTGTACATTTAGGTAATTGGGGCAAAGCCGATGTAACGTAGTCTCACTCAATTGTACATGAGGCCACCGGAGACAGGATAGATCGGACCGGATCACTCAGATAAGATTAATGGTTCGGCTCGAGGAAAGTTCAGGGCCCAGCGCTGGCGGCGGACAGACTCTCCCGGATCTACGATTTTTTCGAACCGGGGCAAAACCTTGATAGTGGCGCCCCCTCCCTTCAGTGTTTGAGAAAAACTTGCAAATTGTTGATTTCCACTACGATAATATATGATTTCAACAATAAATTACTTATTTTATTAACGCTGATTACTCGCAAACGCAGTCAACCACATAAACAAACAGTGTTGTCAATTGAGGTTCAACTGTTTGAATTTGTTCGGCTCGGCTCGTATAGAGATACCTATATGTGACGGGGATTCCTCTTGGCAGAAAGATTACCGACACTACGCACGCGTTCAAAAATTTACTTGATCTGTTAAGATGCGTTCATAAATCACTTAGTATGTGTTCAAAAACTAACTGGGCGTATGGAAATAGAAAAGTTTGTTTGTCAAACATATTATATTAAGATTCGATTACTTGTTGAAAACCTATGAGATTGTAGGAAAAGAGGCTTCATTTGTTCGATATTTCGAATTCTTGTCTCAAGGATTTGGCGCCCCCATGAAACTGCCGCCCGGGGCAAGTGTCCCGGTCCCCCCCCCCTTAGATCCGGGGCTGCAGACAGATGATGACGTCATTATTATTGTATTGACTACAAACAAAGATTATTGAGCAGCAGTGTTGCACGGAGGATGACACAGTGTCCAATGGTTTTTTAATGAGTTATAAACATTGCTTAAGCTCCAACATTTATTTTATTTATTAATAACCAACTTATAGGTACTAACAGTTTACACCACACATACATACAAGTTAACATGTGCGGGAGCCATTCAAATCGTGTTAACACGCTTAACCTTTCCTTTTCTGATCGACTTCGACTCGTAAGAACGATAAACATCAGCAGAAACTGCCTTAAACTTTGCTCAAACTATAAATAAATCAGTCAGCGCCGATTTGGTTAATGATTTCCTCATTTTAGAGTAAGTAATAAAAGTAATAAGTGGTGAACAACGTGATCACGATGTGCGCTCATAAAGACGTGGTTGTAGGAAGCAAATACGAACGTGTGACGTCACAGAATCACACGGACCGCGAAGCAGCTGAGCATACGAGAGGCGTCTCTAACACTCGCGAGCTGGTGACGTTGTTGTTGACCAGGGGATGGAACTATAATACGATAGCGAGAACGATACACCTGCCTAAACTGTTTTCGGACGGTGAATGAGTGAATTGCTCGACACAGACAAGATGGTTCAAGATGGTTCAATGACACCAACTTCCGAAATTAAAGTAATTTTTTACTTTGTAGTGTTTATTTTTCAATGTTTTTAGTTTTGTTACCATAGTACGCCGTCATTTATAAACCGATTTGGGAAATTCTTTTTTTATTTAATATGATTACCTATACTTCCAGATTGGTCGTATTTTTATCAAAATCCAGTTCTGATGATAGCATCCTTGAGGAATTTAGGGAACTCCTCAAATATTATACCAAAAAAGCTATAGGTTTGCCTATAAAATTTGAGGGTTTCCCTCGATTTCCATAGGATCTTCTCATCAGATTCCAACTTGATGACAATGGGTACCTCGAGAGTATACATACCCTTTCAAACAAAAAAAACGGTTCGACGCAGAAATCGGTGAAGATAAAAAAAAAACATACATAAAGTCGAACATACAGTATGTTAACTAACAGAGGGCGTTCCCGTTAACCCGCAATAGTATAGCATCCATACATGCTAAAAAAAATATTACCATTCGAAAATAAAATGTTTTTATTTTTTTATATTAAAATATTCACTAAAAATCGTAAATTGATACGCGCGTTAAAGAAACACTGTACACGCGTACTTGAAGGACAGCAATGTCGGAATTTATTAATGAATGACGGGCCGCGTGTGCGGCGATCTAATTGATGCGCCTAGCCCCGCCCCCTGCCCCCGAATGTCCACCTAATTTTATTCGGAACTAATCTCACGCGCTGACCGGACGTGCATTATTTTCGCATTGCAACATTTTACGTCATTCTTGAGTGAGAAATGCCGCGTTATCAGTTCAGTGGTCAGGAGTATGTGAACATGGTGCTCATTTATGCTGAGTGTAACTATGATGGTGCACGTGCTCTGAAGATGTATGCTGAGAGGTACCCCAATGTACAAGAAAGACGCGGCACTACTTGTTCACGTACAATAACACGAGAATTCCGCGGTTGATGTACATCAACCGCGGAATTCTCGTGTTATTGTGAGTGCCCTAGTGCGTATTGCGTCTTTCTGGTGGCCCCCGACCCGTGATCTCTGTGCGGCAGGTAGAGAACGTGCTAAGGCATTTTGAGGACGAGCCCGGTTCAAGCACTAGAAGAGCCGGCCGCCAGTTAAACATGAGTCACTTCGCAGTGTTTAAAATTTTAAAGAAGAACAAGCAGCATCCGTACTCACTTCAAAAAGTGCAAGGTCTGCTTGGTCCAGCTGACTTCGAGCGCCGGTTATCGAGACCGACGACGAGTGACGAGCGACGTGTATTCTGTATTTTAATTTTAATGTTATTGAAACGCGGCTTAGATAGGTAGGTACATGAATTTATGTTTTTTTAATTTACTATGTTTGTGAATAGGTCCTTCCAAGCCCAAGGTGCCTTAGTGACGCGTTCCTTTGTCAGCCGGGCATTTGAGACTGGTTGTACTTACTTAAATGTTTAAGGCCAGGACTCTCGGAAATCTCGGAATCGACCTATTTTTGATTCAACATTAAACAATCAAATATTCTTTGTTTTAATCTGAAAAAAATATATGGCATAGTTTAACTAACATTCTTGATTATTCTATGGTTCAAAACACGATATTTACAACTTCACTCGATCATAAAAAATCGCAAAAAAATCGAAAACAGCGAAGTTTTTAATCGTTTTTCAAGTCGTATTTGAAGTAGACTTAACTTTTACTCGCAAAAAATATATCAAAAATTAGGCAATGATGTATAGAAGAATATTCTATGTCATAATAAGTGCGTATGTAAATGTAACAGAAGTGGAGCCTTCCACCTAACCACGACAATTAACTGCTTATATTATACCAATCTGCAATTAACCTACTGCAGGGCAAAGGCCTCTTCTTATGGGGAAGGCAAGAGCATTGAAGGCCACTCTGACGCTCAAGGAGTCAAGGCCACTCTGACACTCAAGGAGTCAAGGCCACTCTGACGCTCAAGGAGTCAAGGCGACTCCTTGAGCAAGCGTGCTGATCAATGCTTATGGGGAAGGCAAGAGCATTGAGGGCCACTCTGACGCTCAAGGAGTCAAGGCCACTCTGACACTCAGGGAGTCAAGGCCACTCTGACGCTCAAGGAGTCCAGGCGACTCCTTGAGCAAGCGTGCTGATCAATGCTTATGGGGAAGGCAAGAGCATTGAAGGCCACTCTGACGCTCAAGGAGTCAAGGCCGCTCTGACACTCAAGGAGTCAGGGCCACTCTGACGCTCAAGGAGTCAAGGCGACTCCTTGAGCAAGCGTGCTGATCAATGCTTATGGGGAAGGCAGTACAGGGCATTGAAGGCCACTCTGACGCTCAAGGAGTCAAAGCGACTCCTTGAGCAAGCGTGCTGATCAATGCTTGATTAGTACATGCAATGACTGGTGATTTCAGACTCATATTAATTAACATGCAGAGCGGCCCATGCCACTGTCTTTGGGAAGGTGGGTTCACGGGCCGATCTGTATTCCAGCAAGTCGCGTTCACCGCACCGGTCACAGCACGGCACTTCAGAGTTAACCTGAGAAGGGGCTATCCGGGTCAACTTTTCCTTGCTGCATCTGGTACATGGTGACATTAGTTACCACTAGCGCCATCTAGTATCGGCCCGATACTATCGGGTAGCAGAACTAGTAGAGTCAAGATCCTTCGAGAAGTTCGAAATGTATGTACATACATTTAAACAAGTAGTTTCCCTACAAAGGTGAAATTGGAATCTGATGGTATTGTGTGCGCAACTGCGCATCCCTCTGACGTCACCCGGTCAATATTTTGTACCAATATGTATAATGTACGACGAACACCATATAAATGACACTCCAGCGCAGAAATCTTACGAGTGCACTACAAATTGATCTCGAACAGCGACCGAGAGATTCTCGTCAACCTTTCTGCCGCTCCCGTATATTGAAAGACGACTATTGCCATAGTTTTGACACAGATATCTGATGTACGCTCTTCCTTAATCCAGTGCTTAGAAACGCCATTTGACATTACATTTTAAAATTACCTTGTGTGTGTATGTATACCTATTGACTTGTACTGTTTCTTTTTTGACATTTCATTCATAACTGATTATACAAAAATTGTGCTTATAAAACTTGACATTGTATAAAATTACCTTCTGAACTAATTTATAATTAAATGATTGGGATATCACTTCTGCTTAGAGTTTCGATGACAAACTAGATATAATATTGTTGCGGCATAGAACTTGGCCACTTTAACTTTGTAATATTTCTACACCGGCGACGGTAGTGTATGTGAAACTGTTTAATATTAAGATTCTAATGTACCATATACTCAGAAATAAAATTATTATTATTATTATATCATGGTGCCAAAATTAATATTAGAATTAGAAAGCACATTATTAGTGCTTGCAGGTGCAAGTTGCCGGCTCGGGGCGGGTCTACAGTTCATCTTTATATTAGTGCTTGCCAGGTGCAAGTTGCCGGCTCGGGGCGGGTCTACAGTTCATCTTTATATTAGTGCTTGCCAGGTGCAAGTTGCCGGCTCGGGGCGGGTCTATAGTTCATCTTTATATTAGTGCTTGCCAGGTGCAAGTTGCCGGCTCGGAGCGGGTCTACATTTCATCTTTATATTAGTGCTTGCCAGGTGCAAGTTGCCGGCTCGAGGCGGGTCTACAGTTCATCTTTATATTAGTGCTTGCCAGGTGCAAGTTGCCGGCTCGGGGCAGATCTGCAGTTCATCTTTATATTAGTGCTTGCCAGGTGCAAGTTGCCGGCTCGAGGCGGGTCTACAGTTCATCTTTATATTAGTGCTTGCCAGGTGCAAGTTGCCGGCTCGGGGCAGATCTGCAGTTCATCTTTATATTAGTGCTTGCCCGGTGCAAGTTGCCGGCTCGGGGCGGGTCTGCAGTTCAACTTTATCTTAGTTTGCTCTCTGTTCACCGACTTTATTATCCGGCAGTAGGAAGGTATAAGTAATGAAGTATTTTCCTCGTCCGCTCAA
The DNA here is from genome assembly GCA_963855955.1 of Luperina nickerlii. Taxonomy (NCBI): domain Eukaryota; kingdom Metazoa; phylum Arthropoda; class Insecta; order Lepidoptera; family Noctuidae; genus Luperina; species Luperina nickerlii. The sequence continues at coordinate 336,066 of OY979682.1, read as the reverse complement.
GGTCAAGGTTTTGTTTCATTCATGGCAAGAATAAAACTTGCCTTGTTTGCAGGTTTTCCTTCGTGTTTGAGGCCAAAAGTTCCCTAAAGCAGGTCAGGTAATAAGGATTCACTCATACAGTACGCAGTAGTTAACATGCTATATCGAACTTGGCTATAATATAATAATATTAAGTGTGAGTGAGTCTATTTCCAAACTTAGCACTTTGTTTTGCACTCGTAGCGTTGCGTAACGCAGCGTAGTACGGCGTAGCTTGTCGTAGCGTTGCGTAGCGGAGCGTAGTACGGCGTAGCTTGTCGTAGCGTTGCGTAGCGCAGCGTAGTACGGCGTAGCTTGTCGTAGCGTTGCGTAGCGGAGCGTAGTACGGCGTAGCTTGTCGTAGCGTTGCTTATTCCGGCATAGCGTGCCGTAATTTGGCGTTGGCGTAGCTTGGTCATGACAGAAAAATGCAAACGTGTTTGCAGTTTTTTTTTTTTTGATGGACAAGCTTTGCTGGAAGTTGTTCTCAAAAATGTTCAGATATAACGACAAAGCGCGACATACCAGACTGTGTGCTTACTTTTCACCACGACAGAATCAAACTCAAAGCATTTATTTCAATTAAACCATTTACAGGCACTTTTGAATTGTCAAAAAGTCGGTCATTCAGAAAATATGAAGCTAGCTGCCCATTCCAAAGCGTAGGTACCTATGGAGAAGAACGGGCAAGAAACTCCATGGACACTCTTTTAAATTATATTTTTACTAAAATATACATAAGTACATCATTAATGTGAATATAATTATATGTGAGAACGACGTAAAAAGACGTACCTACGCGTTAAAAGAGCCCAGAGTACAGCAAGTAGTAACAAAACAACAATTCAAAATTAAAATAATTAAAAATAAGCCGAGGCAGCTAAGAGATGACCAGCCCCAACTGACGGTGCCAGTTCACGAACATGACGCATAGATCAGCACCATTCAGCTCAACCATTTTGAAGGGAGCTAAATGATCCAACACACACGCCACCGTCAGCGAGACATTAATTGTGTGAGCATGACATACTATCAGCCGCCAGGGCACATTCAGGTTAATGAAAGACACATTACCCGGTAAATGGTACATAGGGTATATTATACATAGAACTCACATCTGTGCTATGCAATTATACAATATAAAGGAAATTGAGTTTATACAATGCAAAGATAGTCTTACAATCTTCAGCAGCTCCAACAGAATTTTCAAGTGTTAATCAATTAGTTGTGGTTGTGGAGCAGGACCAGCATTGAGCCAGGCATTTTTATCAGCGATGTAATCCCCTAACTTATAATATGCCTGACTGCATAGTGTGCGCTTTAGACAAGACTTGGATTTTGTCTCATTCAGTTGAAGAATGTGGGGAGGTATTTTATTATAACATTTTAAACAGTACCCCATAAAAGATGAGTCTACTTTAGCCAGTGTCAGTTTTTATACTGACCTACTTGATCGCGTTAACGTAAACTTATTTTTTTACTAAACATACAACGCGTAACAGAATAAACGCAAAATCTCAAAAATATTCACAAGTACAATATTAAATTATAAGACTAAAATAACATCTGTAATATAATTTAGTTAAACCGAATCATGTCATTATAAGCACTTGACTGCGTCCCCTGCAGGCAGCGAGCGCAGTACGGAGACAGTCTATAGTTACACGATGACACTCAGTCCTGCACGTGTTGTAATTAGCTAAGGAAGCATTCGCGACGCCCCGCGCCTTGTGGGTGATCAAATATATATACATGAGCTCATTGCTGTCCAAATGAACGTCCACTCAGAAACAGGAAGGTTTTGGATGTTAGCAAATTAAACTACACCTTTGACCCTCACTTGACCCTCTTTAACTATTAAGTGCAGGTTCTATGTAACTGTTTGTGAGCACACGCCAGCTCTGTGTGCACACGTACTCGTACATCTGAGAAGATCTTGTTTTATTATTGAAATGTAACGTGACGTGGGCACACACAATTCTTTGAAATGTTTCTGGGGCTTTGCCCGCCTGTAGTGCTTCGGGCTACATCGCTTATTTTGCTTTTCCTGTGAACTGTGAATCACCTCATAACGGATACCCAGAGTGTCCCTCAAGTCCGCGATAAACACTATCACCTTAAAATGTTTGGTTATGGTGAATGTAACCTACGAAAGTGTCGCTACGTCAACATAATGTGTTTACTCTCGCTCCAGTCACCCAGTGACAGTGATATTGCGCTTGCGCATCCCAACTTTTTTGTTCGATAACTACAAGCATTGTGTGTGTGTGAACGAATCTATGACTTTCTCACATTGCGTGGGGTCGCGTCACCGTCGGCCGGGTCGCGTCGTCTCTTGGGCTGTGGACACGAAATCAGAGGGCGCGGCGCGGCGCGGCGCGGCGCGGCGCGGCGTGGCGCGGGGAGCGGCGTACGAGCGCGGAGCGGCGCCCGCGCGTCTGCATTGACGTAGTGATGTGCATTTTATTTTTTGCTTTTGAACGACCGACGTTTCAAAATGTTGTATGAAAAAGATGTTATCGTCGCTGTTTAGACATTTCGTTCGCGAAAAAAGGCACTAATTTCTCATACGCCGCTCTCTGTCATTCCAGCGCCGCGCGATCTGCCCGCTGGCTTCGAGTCGGGTCTGCGGACGTTACATCCTCCGCCTCGTTATGTCACACGTATCGGCGTAATGAGCGGTTATCTCGAGTCGCCGCTGTCATTACGACTGCACGTTACGACTAGTTGATAGTAACTACTTCTTCGTCACGGTTATAGTTTAGAGTTTGGCACAGATGCTGTTGATTATAGACAGTGGAACTGCCGCAATCATAGTTGATGATTGGAAGTACCCACACTAAGTTTCGTTAGACGATGTTATTGTTTGTACTTGTACTGCTAATGCGTCAAGTTGTTCAGCCAATAGAGATATTATTGTAGGTATCTGAGTATTACTATACGATGGGAACTCTGGTAAGATAAACGGCTACTCCGGAGCATTTAAGATAACCACTCAATCCATCAGTGTCGTCCGTTTAATTTATACAGGGTGTTTAGCAGAACGTTGAACATACGAAAATGGTGGATAGGTGGGGTCATCTGCTACTTACTCAGCCCTAATTTATTTGGCCATGGCGCATTGGATATTTAAAAAAAAAATCTTTTTTCTTGTGACACCACTTTCTTAACTTTAAAGTGTAATTTTTATTAAAAATGGGTAAAACAGGCAATATTTTTAATTGGAACTCCTCGAGTCCTCAATCATTTTTCGTTTTTTTTTAATGCATGTTGTAATTAGGATTTAAGTATTATTAGTAAATTAAGATTTAAGTATTTTTTACATCTTTTTGTAAGTTTGAGGACTCATAACTTTTTTTCTAGCTAACATCTGCATAAAGCAATATTTTTTTATAAAAATAACCCTTTAAATTAAGAATGTGGTGAAATACAAGAAAGAAAAAAAAAAAGTTTTTAATATCCATTGGGCCAGGGCCAAATAAATTAGGGCTGAGTAAGTAGCGGACGACCCCACCTATCCACCATTTTCGTATGTTCAACGTTCTGCCACACACCCTGTATATTTAAACATGTTGCCATAGCAATATATAATTTCTGTAAAGGCCGACATGTCTTCGGAACTGGTTCGTCTGGTGCAATTAACTGCAGATGCCAAGGACCTCAAGAGGCCGCGCTTCCAGGAACATTGCCAAGTAATGTGTAACGAGCACAGAAAACCCACATCCACAGTGTGATGCCAGGGGAAGGGGCTCTGTAACCATTTACCGTTAGTGTTTGTGCGAATGCCTGCGAGTGAGGTGCCCCTACCCACTCAGATAATCATCTTAGTATTAGGCCTACCTAATACTAGGATGATTATCTGAACCAACTACCTATAGTTGGTTGCTTGTAAACCTTCTGACTCCATCCCATTGTGCATCGCGTGAATACCATACATAACTCGAATACAGGATAAGATAGGGTGACTTAGCGATGCCCAGGACACTGCCAAACATAAAATTTAGTTACGCAATATTTTTTTGACAACTTTGTTATTTAATTTAGTACCCCACAAAAGTCGCGTCCATTGTCATGAGAACCCAAACCTACATCCGAACTGCCGGCTACAGATTCGTATCGAGCTGTTTCTATGATTGTAATGGTCACCCAATTACCTCAGACTGGTGATCGCATCAGTTATTCGCGGCGTCTAACGAGGTTCTCACGGCGACCCACATGCACTCCGTATTCAGCTGATCTTTTAGTTTGACTCTATGATCGGTATCACTGGCCCTTCAGTTTGTAGCTAGATATGCTTTGTTAACATGCAAGCCATGGTAGGTCGCGTGGTGCCCTTAAAGCACTTGCCGTGTCTTTATTATCGGAAGCGGTGACATTATGTAACTGACTGAAAAACAGTGCGTGCTGAACAAGACACTCACTCGCAACAAGGAGATGAAACAGTGCGTAGTGAACAAGACACTCACTCGCAACAAGGAGATGAAACAGTGCGTAGTGAACAAGACACTCACTTGAGAGAGGAGATGAACTCTCCGATGGGGACAGACAGAGGATTTGGAGTTATTGTGATAAAATCTTCTCGTATATACTTCTAAGTATGCTTCAGCTGATCCGAGGCTTCGCAGGCAATATGTAGCATGATACGACGGACACTGATACATACATGCGCGTTACTGAGTCAGCTGCGTAATACTGCATTAAAAATAAAAAATAATATATAAATCATAATGATTACGCTAGATTCGTGTATTAACTATGAAGTAATCATTGAAAGCATTGATCTCAATTCGCGATCGCTCGGACGAATGTTACTTTCATATTTTAGATCGTAACAAGACGATAATGTACGACTGAAAGCGATTGGGAGCTCCAATGCTCACTCGAGTCATAATATGCGATATTTACTGCCATCGTAGCAGACAAAGCTTGGTGTGACGCTTTATATTAGTAGAAGTGGAACACTCCCCCAGTCCGAAGAGCCGAGGTTGGTTTCAAAAGGCTTGAGGACTATGCAAACGACTGCGGTGACAAAGTGTCCAACGAAAATGACCGACTAGGTTAGATTGGCTCGATTAAAGTTTGCAATGGGGATACAAGATTCTATAATCTTATGCGTCCAAGTGCTAGGAGAGGCTTAGCAGTGGATGCCCTGTCCTGAGCACTCCTGAGGCTTCGGACGACGACGAAGTACAGTTACTAAGTAGATGAATTTCATTAATACTCATTAACATGGAGTGGTTCAGTGTTTTTGATATCGGTTCAATTAACTTTTACATTTCCTGTCGTTTCGACCTTTCACCAGCCTTGGTGGCCGAGACTCGTGGCACCTTGAGTTCATTGAAATATTAAGCAAATCTACTTGAACACGATCCCTTTACTTTGTGTTTAGTTGTAACCACTGTGCCACGTCATCATCATTAGGTATATGTTGAGTTGAGACCATCTTTCTCCTGCCCTTATCCCAATGTGTTTGTGGTCGGCGCAACACTCTGGTTCTTCCAAACTTATCTACTAGTGGTCACGTCGGCAGTCAGCCCCCTATCTAGCCATTAGCTACATCTATCACATAGTCCATCCAACGTTTTTATGGTTCCGTAGCGCAAAAGAAAACCGGTCAAGTGCGAGTTGAACTCGCGTGGAGTTTTGTACGATGAATATTTTATCTGCCTTGTTTTTTTTTTAAATCTGACCCAAATTCGTTTGTTGTAACTAAAAAAACTTATCATTGTACTTGAAAAACATGTTCTCCCATACATTCCACCTGAAAATGTATGTTCGTACGCACAATATTGAGATATTTACAATGTTGTTTTAAGACCACAATCACATACCTACTTAATACAGGTTTTCCTGTAATCTATAGGTATCTATAGAAATATTTTCTGCATTTTTTTCAAAATTTTAGCTCTGTAGTTTCGGAGATAAGGGGGAATGGTCAATTTTCATCTATTTTCTTAAATAACTTTAATACAATTTACTTTAAAATTATGAAAAAAAATATATTTGAGATCCTCACAATAAGCCCTTTCATTTTATATGTCACACGCTACAGATTACGAAACTTTTTTAAAATTTTCTATTTTTCCCCCAAATATGTGTACCAAATTTCAACTTAATCGGTCCATTAGATTCGAAGCAAATTGGCTGTGACAGACGGACGGACAGACACACGAGTGATCCTATAAGGGTTCCGTTTTTTCCTTTTGAGGTACAGAACCCTAAAAAACGGAACCCTAAGATCACTTCATTGTCCGTCTGTCAAGACCCTTTTTCTCAGGAACTCGTGGAGTTATCAAGTTGAATTTAATATCAAATACTCAGGGCTACAATGCCTTGAAGAAAAATCAAACTTCTCAGTCAACGCAATCACAAGATACGGGTGTTTATGTTCCGGGATCAAAACCTATCTAGGATACTTCCTGTTGACCTAGAATCATGAAATTTGGCAAGAAGCACTGTCATGTAGCACAAGTAATGGAAAACATTCTAAAACCGTTTTGTACTTACATTACAAAAAAAAACTATTTTACAAACTTACATGTACGGAACCCTCGGTGCCCGAGTCTGACTCGCACTTGACCGGTTTTTATTTGGTCTTTTCTTACTCTATAGCCATCCACATTCATACTCCAAACATTATATGGTCGAGATCATAGATCTGTTTTTTATATTGCTATGTGTCGAGATCATCCCATATATTTCCCTGCGTCCATCGCCACTCTGTCTTCACTAGTAAGATGGCGTCTGCATCCGTCGCAGCCTGCGGGACCGGTAGGACTCGCGAGACCAGTCCAGCCGGTATAATTACCGCAGGACCATTATTTTTTGTGTCCTGCCATTTTGTACCCGCTCCACCGCGTTGCAGATAGGGGCCGAAGGTCCATTCGTGACGAGAAGTCGCGTCAAAGATGAGCAAAGTAGGTAAAGCAAAGAATGGTTCAAACTAGGACTAGATTACATGGCAAATCCTTCTTATTTATAAACGTTGCTTAAAGTTAAGAAACGTTTAAACGTCAAAAATTTACGGTTAAACAATTGTACCTGTCAAACCATTCAACAAGTCAGCTTCACAAAATATTTAGGCATAATTGTTGATCGAAGACTGTCATGGCACCCTCACATCGAAATCCTTATGAAAAGGATCAGGAAGCTCATTTGGGTGTTTAAAACATTACGACATGTTATGTCCGCGCAACTTATAAACAAGATCTATATAGCTCTGGCGCAATCTGTAATAACTTACTGCATTCCAACTTGGGGTGGAGCTACCTAAATTAAATTTCTTGATCTGGAAAGAGCTCAGCGATCACTTATAAAGGTGATGTACTTTAAACCATTTAGGTACCCTACAACTGACCTCTATAGAGTTAGCAACTTGCTCTCAATTAGAAAACTTTATATTCTTTACGTGTGTGTAACCCTGCATAAGTGTCTTCCTTTTGACTCAGCATCCCAAAGCAGAAGGCGCAGAGATATAGTGGCCTACTCCCCAGGGATTCGAACTGCCTTTGCTAGACGTCAATATGTTACTCAATCCACCTACATCTATAATAAACTTAACGGTTAATTAAATATATATCCCCTGTTGTTATACGATTGTAAAAAAACAATAATTAAATGGTTGATATCCCTAACGTATGACGAAACAGAAAATATTATGACCAGGATTAGCTGAAAAAAGTAAAAATAAATAAATGAATAAATAAATAAAAAAAAATATAATAAATAAATATTGGGTACACTCACACCCTCAACACTTACACACTTACATTCATACACAAACACACACTGAGAGCTGCTAAATTAATGTTTTATTTTATTTTTACTTTTATCTCTTTTTTTCTCTTTTAAAAACCTTTTACGCCTCATCATTGTTAAGTTACCACTTCTGGGAAGAGCGAGGCAGCTCCGACACAAGTACTTTTGTAACTTACTGGGGCTGTCTCAATTTATGTATGACACAATGTTTAAGTTGAAATAAATATTTTTGTATTTTTTTTTTGTATAACATCACTATGGCGAGTATTATATTATCTGTGCTATGGTTAATCATTTCTTAACTTCAAGCAACGAATACAAATAAGGGGAATAATGTATATAGCACAGGCGAGTTTCTTAATTTAGTTAATGGGTGTCGTATTGTTCTCCTAGACAGGTTACTACATAGCCTGTACTTAGAAGAAACAGTTCAAAGAAGAAGGTAGGCAACGCTTAGCTTTAGTAAACACTTCCGCATATCAGAGGTATTGTAATAAAATCAGTATTAAACTGGCCTCTTAGTAAGTTTCTCACTGCTGGGACACAGGCCTCCTTTCTGTAAGAAGGAGTGGGCCGTAATCCACCACGTGGGCCCATTGCGGGTTGGTAGATGACACATGTCTTCGAATTTTCGGTTCTAGGCTTCTAGGACATGCCAAGCTGGCCTGTTATTCTATTGAAACTCCGCACTACGCTAGGCCCGCTCTGTGCTCGCTCTGTGCCCACTCTGAGCCCGGACTTTGCCCGCTCAGTGCCCGCTCTGTGCCCGTTCTGTGCCCGCTCTGTGCCCGCTCAGTGCTCGGTCTGTGCCCGGTCCGTGCCCGCTCTGTGCCCGGTCTGTGCCCGCTCTGTGCCCGGTCTGTGCCCGCTCTGTGCCCGCTCTGTGCCCGCTCTGTGCCCGCCCTGTGCCTGCTCTGTGCTCGGTCTGTGCCCGCTCCGTGCCCGCTCTGTGCCCGGTCTGTGCCCGGTCTGTGCCCGCTCTGTGCCCGCTCTGTGCCCGCTCTGTGCCCGCTCAGTGCTCGGTCTGTGCCCGCTCTGTGCCCGGTCTGTGCCCGCTCTGTGCCCGCTCAGTGCTCGGTCTGTGCCCGCTCCGTGCCCGCTCTGTGCCCGGTCTGTGCCCGCTCTGTGCCCGCTCTGTGCCCGGTCTGTGCCCGCTCTGTGCCCGGTCTGTGCCTGCTCTGTGCCCGCTCTGTGCCCGCTCAGTGCTCGGTCTGTGCCCGTTCTGTGCCCGCTCTGTGCGCGCTCAGTGCTCGGTCTGTGCCCGCTCCGTGCCCGCTCTGTGACCGGTCTGTGCCCGCTCTGTGCCCGGTCTGTGCCCGCTCTGTGCCCGCTCTGTGCCCGGTCTGTGCCCGCTCTGTGCCCGCTCTGTGCCCGCTCTGTGCCCGGTCTGTGCCCGCTCCATGCCCGCTCTGTGCCCGGTCTGTGCCTGCTCTGTGCCCGCTCTGTGCCCGCTCTGTGCCCGCTCAGTGCTCGGTCTGTGCCCGTTCTGTGCCCGCTCTGTGCGCGCTCAGTGCTCGGTCTGTGCCCGCTCCGTGCCCGCTCTGTGCCCGGTCTGTGCCCGCTCTGTGCCCGCTCCGTGCCCGCTCTGTGCCCGGTCTGTGCCCGTTCTGTGCTCGGTCTGTGCCTGCTCTGTGCCCGGTCTGTGCCCGCTCTGTGCCCGCTCTAGTGGGACACGACGTGCAGCGACTGTGCATACATTATGTTGGTTCGACTGGAGAGGTTCAAGGCTGCACGCAGGATGCAACTATTTGTATCCAACGTCACTCCAACGTGCGTGTGAGTGGCGTGCAGCGTGTTGTCACGATCCTTCTGCAGTGGCGTGTGTGGTGTCCACGCTGTCTGTAGCTATGTACTCTAAGTTACGCATTATTTTGTTATTCTATCTCAATATAGCTGTAGCCCGCGACTTCGTCCGCGTGAAATTCGTACTTTCCTCTAAAACTTTCGAAAATGTATGTTTATGATCTTTATCATTTATAGCGGCGCCCCGCGGGTTCACCCGCTAAGTGTCGATCCCGTGGGAATATCGGGATAAAAAGTATCCTATCTCCTTTTCTGGGACTCAAACTATCTCTATACCAAATTTCATCTAATTCGGTTCAGCGGTTTAAGCGTGAAGAGGTAACAGACAGACAGACACACTTTCCCATTTCGCATTTATAGAGTATGGATTTATATATCTCCGTCTCCATACATAAAATATATCATAGAATAGCTGTGCCCCGCCGTTTCACCCGCGGTAATTTCAGGAAAAAACCTACTAAAAACTTTATTACAAAAAAAAACAACCGACTTCGAAAGTCGGTGTCAAAAAACGAAAATACAGAACCAACGACATCGACTCCCGAAATTAAAGTTATTTTTCAGTTTGTATTTTTTTGGAAGTCGGTTGTTTTTTTTTTTTGTTAAAAAGTTTTCATTTTTTCTTTTAGTTGTACCTGCCTACCCCAAACAAATTCATATAACACTACTTGCTATGTGAATATCGGTGACAGGAAGCTATTGAACACATCTGCTCATCCCCCTTTAAAAGGTACAGGCGTAATGTTATGGTGTGTGATTGCGTGAACAATGCATACATATGCTATAGCAGCAATCGCGGTTGATTTGCTGGCATTTATTGAAGAGTTTCGTTGTCTGTCTCCGAAACTCATCATCAGATCTTTATGAAATTTAAATGGGACCATTCCGGAATAAACTTATTTCGAACAAAAAAAAAATTGCAAATATATACATATGAGGGAGTTATGCCCGAATATACATAAAAAAATCGGTTGTCTGTAAAGTCGGTTTACTGACGATATTTTAACGTGACAACGTCATAAGAAAATACTGATGGAATAGTTGCATTGCATTTGTTAATATTCGCTTGCACTTCAAGCCGCCATGGAACGCTACAGAGCGAGGCCGCGAGGTAACGCTACATGAGTCATGTTTTTTCGTGAGTGCAACCAGCTTCATCGATTTATTAGACGTTGTCACGTCAAAATAAAAAAAATCGGTTGTCTGTGAAGTCGGTTTACTGACGATATTTGAACGTGACAACGTCATAAGAAAATACTGATGGAATAGTTGCATTGCATTTTGTTAATATTCGCTTGCACTTCAAGCCGCCATGGAACGCCTCCACGCTACAGAGCGAGGCCGCGAGGTAACGCTACATGAGTCATGTTTTTTCGTGAGTGCAGCCAGCTTCATCGATTTATTAGACGTTGTCACGTCAAAATAGAAACATCCGAATTGAGAACCTCCTCCTTTTTTGAAGTCGGTTAAAAATATATTCCATTACTTAAGATTATTACTTATACATGTAAACTATACAACTATATTACTTATAAACTATGCAACTCCTAAGATATTCGTTGAAATCAAATGATGTCAAGGGCAATTTTATTCAAAATTAAATACTTTTATTTTGATAAGGATTAATATCATGTTTATAAAAAAAACCTTCGCAAGTAATGCATTAGTTTAGAAGAAATTTGATTACCATAAAAAAAGTTATAGTGAGTAAACCTTATTAGATAGACATATGCTGTCGCTGACTTTTTTTGAGAACTTTTAAAGGGAAACAATTCCGTTATACATGATTTTTGCGTAACTTTAACCGTTTACGCAGCGTACTGTTACATCCCTCATTTGTACCCCTTCCTGTCTACTCAGCAGCCTACGCTGCATCCCTGCCACTGACGCAGCATCCTTTCATTCCTCGTTCCCCCTCGACACAGTCCAGCACTTCAGTCGTCTCCCAACCTTCCTTCCGTGCACTTGTATTATTTTTGCATTTGTTCTTTTAAATATAAAGTTATTTTCTAGCATAATTAATTTCTTTTTTTTAAAAACCAAATACGGAACCCAGTTATAACATTGGTGGCAGCTGAAAAGGGATTGTAAAATCCTTGGAATCCTCTCAAAAGTGCTAAAATCTAAATACATCTAAAATCGAAGGTTCCTAATTCCGGAAGTGCTTCAGTGAATCAAAAAGGTGTTAAAATCCAAAGTGAAGTGCTTCAGTTCCTGAAAGATCCAGAGACGGCTCACCACACCGGTAAACCCGGTACTGACCTTAGTCCAAGGTCACTCCAGTTCCAGCTCCAGGTCCAGTTCCAGATCCTGCAAAATCATGAAGAACATGTGCGCAATAATACTGTGAGTTGTGAACATATTTTCCATAAGTTCAGTGTTCAAAGTTTAAAGTTACAAAAATCCTTCAACGGCTTATCTTGAACATTCCAATCCATACGTCGCGTCATACCAACGGATGTTATGTCTCGTCGCTCGTCGCAGTTCCAGTCTCAACGCATAGTTTAAGCGATAAGACTTCTCAATACATTGTCGACCTAATTTTAATACTTAATCCATTTCCAGACGTGTTATTGTTATTCTTTTAGTTCTACCATGTCCAAAGATACGAAAAACGTGAAAGAGGAGTCTACAGAAAAAATACCTTTAAGTATAATACTTAAATTCATAAAGCCCTTTGATGGCAGTCGAGAAAAACTAAATGCCTTTATAAATAATTGTGATAATGCCATTTCCATAGCCTCCTCTCGTGAAGCCGAAATCGTCTTCAAATATATAGTCAGCCAATTAGATGGTAAAGCCGAGATTGCATGTTCAATCAAAGAATTCGATTCGTGGCCATCCCTTAAAGAGTTCCTTCAGAACCAATTTGGAGAGCGTAAACATTACGCTCACCTTCTTGCAGAACTCCAGGATTGCAGGCAAGGCGCCCAGGAGAATGTTAACCAATTTTCACTTAGAATAGAAACTTGTTTGTCCCAATTATTGACAGAAATTTCCATATCCGGCCATAAGAAGAATGAAATTACTGGCAGAGTTGCTGCCATGGAGGATCTTGCTCTTCACACGTTTACGATGGGCCTTACCCCTCGTATAGCAAACATCGTCAGATGTAGGGACCCGAAAACCCTCAATGACGCTATAAATTACGCGATATCTGAGGAAAAGTTGCAGCAGTACTCCTATAAACAAGCCTTAGCCGTGAAATCACATCGGCAAAATGATCCAAATATTAAGTCGAATAGATCCAGTAACTTTAATAATAATCAATCCCAAAGACCTACCCATCAACAATCCTCTTCAAATGATCCGTTCTGCAGATATTGCAAGAAACCAGGGCATATTCTGGAAAAATGCGAACTCCGCGAATATAATAATAAAAGATTTAATAATCAAAATAGAACTAACCCATCAAATGCGCAGCCAAGCACATCTACTTTCAAACCCCGTATCAATGCGGCAACTGAAGTAGAAGGTCATGATACCGTTGATAATAGTTTAAACTAAATCTTGTCCCGAATAAGCGTCGCACGGGACAAATAAATTCCATAATAGACGACGCTACATCCTACATGACCCATGGACAGGGTAACCAGCCCCAAACTCGTGGTCATCCCATTAGAGTCAAGCAACAGGGTACCCAGCCCCAAATCGTAGGCTCTAAATCCTTCATGACCCATGGACAGGGTAACCAGCCCCAAACTCGTGGTCATCCCATTAGAGTCAAGCAACAGGGTAACCAGCCCCAAACCGTAGACTTCATCCAGAACCCTGAAAATAAAAAACATATTAATAAAGAAATATATGAATTTACATCTAATATACCAAATAAATACTTACCTTATATATAAGTGAATTCTCCCGTGTCCTCTAATGCTTTATCTCTCCTCGTCGATACTGGCGCATCTATAAGCATAATAAAAAAATCAGTAATCGACGACATGCCTGTCATTAACGAATCGATTAAATTCAAAATCAAAGGTATCGATACAAGCACCGATAATCCTCTATGTACATTAGGACAAATCCCTATAACCATCTTTACACATGATAAATCCCACATTGACTGTAAATACCTAACACATACAAAGTTGATACGACAGAGGGGCTTTTCTTTAAACTGCCTATACTAGATACCATTTTCAAGCTCTGTACCAAAAATCAATTAAATAGGAGCAGTAGTTTAGTCACAAATGATTTTTGAAGTTTTTGCTACGTTTGAACACGATGTATATTTCCTAACAGCTGATTATCTCATACGCATAGGTCATGCACCTTAAAACGATAATCTGAGTATAAGATACATTGTTGCCGCACAAGTACAACCAAATATTTCACGAAGCAATAAATACACACACACTTGCACTTTCACTATGAGAGTGACAATCATAGCAAAACCCCCGCGCCTTTTTCCCGCGCGTAAAAGGAATAGAAATAGGTCAGTATGTTGCTATTGCATTCTAGATCCTTGGGAATTTGCTAAAAAACTTTCTTTCAGTGGACAGTGCGCAAGCGTCATCCACTCGGGACGTACGTTACGTAATACGGGAGCCCCCCGCCGCCGCGCCTTTATGTTTTGTCGAACTCGCTGACAATAATTGTGATTTTGTTTTGTTATTGTGATAGACACTAAATAAGTTTAACTTGGGAATATTATTATTTAGTGTTAGTGTTTTTTTGTGTTTGACTGTTTTTATTGTGATAGGATACGTAATTAAACGTTGGTTGTGTGTGTGTGTAATCATTAAAGTGTTCAGCAATGCCTCGTGTAACTTACACGGCGTCAGAATACACTTACATGATTTTAATTTACGGTGAATGCCGTGGAAACGCAGATTTAGCTCTGCGAACATACCGAGAAAGGTATGGTGACCGGCGCAATAGCCCTAGGAACGCCGCGCGCCGGCACCATACAATTGGCAGTACAAAGATTACGGGAATTAAAGTGCTTAGCGACGGACAGTGATTTAATAAATAACAATATTCTCCGTCGGTATAATTTGTGCATTAATATGAATCGAGGACACATCGAGAATTTAAAAATTTTGTGTTTTTGTGTGTGCGCGTACTTAACAACCAGCCGGGCGCGGACGGCGCGAGCGGTCTAAACCGCCCGCCCCCCGCGCCCCCGCCAAGAGAGATAACACACACGCACACGCGCTCCTGCGCGACTTTGTTACCTAGGCATCTAACTAAGGTCAGTCAAATTTATTTATAAAGGGTGGTTGCGTTTCACTCTGACTTTAAGCTATTTAGTTTGTTTGAAAAAAAAAAAATCTCATTTTTGGCGCTTTCTATTTTTGTACTGTATCGAATTAATACTATACACGTATAGTATACGTAGTGTAATTTAATGCCCCTCTGTCATATCAACTCTGTATATTCAATGTAGTTAATGAATTAAGCATACCATACGATGGTATAGTTGGCAACGACCTATTCAATTCTATGAGTGGCCAAATTAACTATGATAAAGGTGTGTTGCATTTAAAAAATATTCAACTTAAAATGCATTTCAATGAACCCGTTTACACTATTGCACCACGCAGTGAAACCATAATCGAATGTACTGTAGCAAATCCAGAGATCAAAGAAGGTTTAATAATAAACTAACATCTATCCCAAAATATATTAGTAGCAAACTGTTTGGTTCAAGTTAAGAATAACAACCGTGTTAATATTTCCATTGTCAACACCTCAGAAGAACCTGTAACTATTAAGTCCGATCTTAAATTACATTTAATTCCTTTTGAACTTAAAGCTTCAGTCTTTATCGGTACCGTAGCCGAAACCCATATCCGTGAACGCACAGAAGAAGTTCTAAATCAGCTTCGCGTGTCACACCTAAATCCAGAAGAAACTGAAGCATTATACTCTGTCTGTTCTCAGTTTTCAGACATTTTCCATCTACCAGACGACCAGTTAACCTGCACTGATGCAATAGAACATAGAATCAAAACCACTTCTGATAATCCAATTCATGTTAAAACATACAGATTTCCCGAATGTCATAAAAAAGAAGTTGATTCTCAAGTTGAAAAAATGCTGAGACAGGGTATAATAAAACCCTCTATGTCCCCATGGTCCTCACCAATTTGGGTAGTACCCAAGAAGCTTGATGCTTCTGGTCAAAGAAAATGGCGCGTTGTAATCGATTACCGTAAACTCAACGACGTGACCATTGGCGATTCCTATCCTATCCCTAACATAGCCGAAATCCTAGATCAGTTAGGCAAGTGCAAATATTTCAGCACATTAGACCTAGCTTCCGGTTTTCATCAAATAAATATGTCTCCGGATGATTCCCTAAAACCGCATTTTCAATCCCAACAGGGCATTATGAGTTCACACGCATGCCGTTTGGATTAAAGAATGCACCGTCCACCTTTCAGAGATTAATGAATTCCGCTCTATCTGGTCTCCAAGGCATCCAATGCTTCGTATATCTCGATGATATCGTTATTTATTCATTTGACATCCCTACATCAATAGATATGGATGAATCCGTCCCTTATACTCAAGAGATCATATCTAATATTCCTAATTTAAGCGAATTTTCCTTACTAGAAAGAACATTGCATTCTTTTCTTAAATATGAGTCCGAAAATAAAATCTATTATTTCATTTTCACCAAGGTCAATCACTTTGACACTTGCTCATATGAAGATATCTACAAGTGTCTTAAATCCGTAAGAAATGAATTAATAGTCAGCCTCGCAGGGCAAAATAACCCTCAAATAGCTATATCAGATTTTAAAAATCCGTTTGATACTCATCAGTATATCAAACTATATAACATGATCCTATACTTATTTCATAACTCAGAAATGACTATACACATTTATAAAAATATTATTATCTACCCATCGCCGAGTGAAATCCCTAAAATCTTAAAAGAAAATCATGATCTCCCTATAGCCGGTCACTTAGGTTCTGGCAGAATGCTAAAACGCATCCAAGAAAAATACTATTGGAAAAATATGCGTGTAGACGTAGAAAACTACGTAAAGAAATGTCCGCAATGCCAAACAAATAAAGCCCTCAGAAAAATTAATCGTGCCCCTATGCAGATCACTTCCCTTTCCACACGGCCGTTTGAACGCGTGGCCTTTGATATAGTAGGACCACTACCAGAAGCTGGTAGTGATAAATATAAATACATCCTGACTCTCCAAGATGACCTTACCAAATTTTCAGCCGCCTATCCGATTACTAATACTACCGCTGAAGAGACATGTGAATGCCTAGTCCATTTCATCACCCTATTTGGCATACCCAAAACAATTCTAACAGACCAGGGAACCAACTTCACGGCCGAGCTATTTAAACAAACATGTAATTTACTAAAAATAAAACAATTATGGTCCACCCCGTATCACCCTCAGACTCAGGGTGCCCTCGAAAGAAGTCACTCCACCTTAAAAGAATACCTAAAATCTTATGTAAATGAGCAACAAAACAACTGGCCCCGTTTTGTGTACACAGCTATGCTTGCATACAACACAGCAATTCATTCGACTACTCACTTCTCCCCATATGAACTTATTTTTGGAAATAAACCATATATACCAGATTCCATTTATGAGGAAACACCAAATGCTACTTACCCTGAGTATGTCCGCATACTACAAAATAGGCTTAGGTACTGCCGAGCAAAAGCCATAGAAAATATCCAAAAATCTAAAACAAATTCCAAAGGGTACTATGATATTCACACAAGGCCAATTAAGTATAAAGTCGGCGATCTAGTTTACCTTAAAAATCACTTACGCCTTAGAAAAGCCCTTTCACCTATATGGAAAGGCCCTTACAAAATCGTGAAAATCCATGGCAACAACACTGCGTCACTATTAATTAACAGACGTCACGTCAAACACCATTTTGACGAATTTAAATTAGCAACTAGTAATGAACCATAGTATTTTAATATTTTAGTTAATTTAAATTACCTTTCCTTCCAGAATTGGTTACATTTATCCTATCCTGGCGTCAAACAGTCAAGGACATATCCAGCCAGCATCCAACGACGCAGGCATATATTTTGATCCTATTGGCTCTATAAAAATAACTGATGATACTTTAGATATCATCATCCCCATAGATATATCATTCATACAACCACATTTAGATAACATAAGGGATATTCTAGCAACTTCTAAAATTCTATGTAATCAAAGCAAAGCATACTATGAAGGCGAATGTCACTATTTATTTCAACCATTGTCATCTCGTTATTCTGATATAGTTAGAGACTTTGACTCTATTTCCCATCTTATATCTAAATCTTATAAAAGATCAGCTTGGTTTGGCGGAATCGGCTCAGTAATTAAACAGCTGTTCGGTAATATGGACCAAAATGATGCTGAAAAATATAGTAATGCTATTCAAATTTTGGAGAACGATCAAACCAAACTGGCAACCCTCATGGAAGAAAACATGATGGTTACAACATCCACATTATTGTCTCTAAAAGAAGTTATTGATAAAATTAACGCAAACGAAGTTAATCTTAATTATGCTATCGATACCCTGAACCAAGAAATGACAAATTTAACACATATTTCCAATAAACTTTTAATGAAGTCTAAAATATCGGGACTGTCGAATATTTTAGAAAGTAGTTTATTAACCCTATCATTTAAGCTAGAAGATATAATTAGTGCTATTATGTTTAGTAAGTCGAATATTCTTTATCCATCTATTATTACCCCTAAACAATTGTTTTCAGACCTTGTGAGTAACTATAGATTCCTCCCTAGTTCTAAGCAATTACCTGTACCGTTAACCTTAGATAATATGCATATTCTAGAGAACATATCCGATGTATCCAGCTATTATGCAAATAACAAAATAATATTTGTATTACAAATGCCTTTAGTAAATACTAAAGAATTCGACTTGTATCACACTACACCTTATCCTATTGCCCTTAAAACTGTAAATAATACATTGTATTCTACTATAATACCATCCACTAAATATTTGGGCATAACTAAAGATAAATCCTCTTATTGTAAATTAAATTCACTCACCACCTGTAAAGTTATAAATACGCAATATTATATTTGTGAAATTTCCAATGTATACTCCACGTCAGCCGTACCAATATGCGAAACTGAGGTTATTTCAAAAGCTCTGACTTCCGTTCCGCCTCTCTGCAAAACTGAATTCATAAATGGTAATTTTGAAACCTTCCATAAATTGCATAGTAACCAGTGGATATACATGATTAGCCAAAATTCTAAAATTACAATAGAATGTGTTAATCAAGACTTATCTGAATCATCTATTTCCGGTACTGGTATACTAACTATACCAGACAACTGTATTGCCTATTGCAACGATAATAAGTTAATACCTAAACATAACATTGAAATAAAATTAAAGCCAATAGTATTGCATTTCGAATTAATTAACGATACTTGTTGTAGCTCTACTACATATTCAAAAGACAATATTAAAGTTCCTTACGTCAACTTAAAAAACATTAACAATTTAGACTCTCTTCTCTCAAATTATAATAAAGTGACTGACAAAATTAAAACAAACCTTAATACAGTAATAGAAAAACCTCATATTGTCCTTTATGGTAACTATTATTCTTATACTACCGTTATTATAAGCCTAGTTATAATTTTAGTTATTTCCTATAAATTGTATTGTTATTGTAAGTTAGTTAAGAAATCTAGATGTACCCCTTTACCTGATAGTCCTGATACTCCCATAGAAATGGCATCTACAGATGTAGAAGATGTCCCTGCTCCTCGTCTCCGAATGACTTAAGACCTGGAAAAACTTACCTTTCCTTCCGGCGTCAACTTACCTTCCACCCGTAAGTTTCCTCCTAATCGGGGGGCTGTTACATCCCTCATTTGTACCCCTTCCTGTCTACTCAGCAGCCTACGCTGCATCCCTGCCACTGACGCAGCATCCTTTCATTCCTCGTTCCCCCTCGACACAGTCCAGCACTTCAGTCGTCTCCCAACCTTCCTTCCGTGCACTTGTATTATTTTTGCATTTGTTCTTTTAAATATAAAGTTATTTTCTAGCATAATTAACTTCTTTTTTTTAAAAACCAAATACGGAACCCAGTTATAACAGTACGCAACGAAAGCTCTCAAAAGGAATATTTTTCCCCGTTTTTGCATCATTTTTCATTGATGCTCCGCTCCTATTGGTCGTAGCGTGATGTTATATAGCAAACAGCAGCCTTCCTCGATAAATGGACTATCCAACACAAAAATATTTTTTCAATTCGAACCAGTAGTTCCTGAGATTAGCGCGTTCAAACAAACAAACAAACAAACTCTTCAGCTTTATTATATGTCGGCGGCGTTGTCATAAACACCACGTGCACCGATCACGCCACCGACAAGTACGTCACTCGACTTCTCCCACCGCCCCACTGCTCGACTTGTTTTGACACCAGTATAAAACAGCGAGCAACGAAGCGGCAGGGACTTGACCATTGGACATCGTACGGACATCATGTGCTCAGAAACTATCTCGCGTTCGTATCTGGTTGTATCGTGTACCTACAGTGCTTGATTTGCTAATGTGATTAAATTGTTCATGAAATTATAATCGGATGTGAAGTGCAAACCGTGTTTCTATTGCGCAGTAACCAACACTACCCACTTAGTACGCCCACAGTAATTAAAATATGCCTGATAATAATGACACACACTTTACCTTTTCCTACATCAGAAGTGGGATTCGTGTTGGTTCATGCGCAAAATCAGAACTCTAAAAGTGAAAGTGACCGTGGACATTTTAAAAACAAAATGCAAACTGCGAACGTTTATTAAATAATCTTGTGGATCTGTTCGAGTTGAACCCAGAAAAGCCAGATACGGATGCGCGATCATAATGAATGTTGTTTTGGGCATAGGCTGTATGCCGAAATACCTTTGCCCAGTGACGCGCCAGTTGCGCCCTACCACCATGTTAGGAAAAAATGTCTAAAACCGGCGTTTGGTTCCCGTAATTGGAAAACGCGATAGGACGCGTGTGCAAACGTAACAGCACACAATACGACAGCTGATTTGTGATTTGCTGAAAATTCACTGCAAGGAGGTCGTGTTGTGGCCGTCATTAAGGTGCACAAATGAAGCAGTATCAACGTGGCTATCGTAAATAGTACGAAGGACGTAGCGTGGAGCTACCAGCGACGCGGAGTGACTTCAAGAATCGAGCCAAGCAGCCCGCAGCCGTCGGTGAAGCCCTTCGTCTGCTGCAAGTGAGGGAATCCAGGACATGTCGCGGCCCGGTGCACGAGAATTGGCAGCCAAGCAGATGGTGGAGGTTGCGCACGCGCTGCAAGCAACAACGGCGAGTGGATGTTTGCGTCGTACAACTACCAGCAGGCACGTTAGAACATAAGGGTGAGCTGTATTGTTTTTTGTTTACGATTCTGGTGCTGAATGCTCGTTAGTAAAAGCAAGTTGTGCAGCCAAATTAAGTGCCAAACGAGTTAACAATGTTGTTGCGATGACTGGTATTGGTTAAACGCGTGTATTCAGCACAAAACTTGAAATTTTATTACATTTCTACACGACATTTACTTGCAAAGTATTATTTTGGGTAGGCTATTTTGTGTTATTAGAAAACGAGCAGTGAAATCAGATTAGCAGACTAATCTAGATCGGAAGTTCAGAGGTCCATTTAAGGTAGTGGAAGTTTTGACAAGTGATCGTTATGTTTTGAAGTCCCTTTCTTCCGCCGGACGTACAAGTACGCACACTACCGACTGCGTAAAATAACTGACGTTGACATGCACGACTGCACGTAGGTGACGATGACGAGACTACACTATTTGCGCTGTAGCATGGTGCGGGTGACAGTTTCAGTAACATTTCGTTTCACTCTTGAAAGTTGCCGCGATTTACAATTTATGACTTAATATTTCAGTTGTACCACATTCGTAATATATTAAATAATTAATAACTGTAGTAAATTAAATTAAACCCAACCAGAATGTTCTAATCAAGAAATAAAATCAAATTGAATGAAAAATTAAGCAAAGTGTTATGCGTATAACGTAACGCCATAGACGTATTTAGTGATGGGATGTACTGCTACGATGGATAGTCGATATTTTTTATAATAAAAAACGTATATTGTGCGTAGGTCAATTTTTATTTTTAAAAGGTCTAATTATACAACAGAACATTTATAGGGTAAGGTTGCTTAAAAGGTTGCTAAAAAAAAATACATGTTATTCGTCTAAACTCATATCAGAGTCAGGAACATCTGAATTGTCACTCAATTCATCATCTGAATCTGTGACGGATATTATTAACGATGACTCAATTATGTTGTCAATATGTATGTCACGATCCCAATCAGACATAATGTCCCTTTTTGTTTTATTCACGACCTTCGACCAGTCTTCAGGTTGAACATTGTTGATGGCCTCTTGTAATAGGGCCAACATCTTATTTGCCGTAAATGGCGGCGAAGTATTATTTCTTGCGGCGTAACCTAAAAATAAACGAACTTATAAAAAAAAGTATTTGTAGGAAAAGGTAAAGTGTGTGTGTCATTATCATCAGGGATATCTTAATTACTGTGGGCGTACTATGTGGGTAGTGTTGGTTATTGCGCAATAGAAAAACGGTTTGCACTTCACATCAGATTATAATTTCATGAACAATTTAATCACATTAGCAAATGAAGCACTGTAGGTACACGATACAACCAGATACGAACGCGAGATAGTTTCTGAGCACATGATGTCCGTACGCTGTCCAATGGTCCAGTTCCCTGCCGCTTCGTTGCTCGCTCTTATATACTGGTGTCAAAACAAGTTGAGCAGTGGGGCGGTGGGAGAAGTCGAGTGACGTACTTGTCGGTGGCGTGATCGGTGCACGTGTTGTTTACGACAACGCCGCCGACACGGCCATACTGACTTGCGGACGTCCTCGTGCGCTTACAATTCGTACATCTGTAATAATCATAAATCGTTCGATTATCCTGACCAAAGTTCGTACTTTACAATCTGGACCGGTTTTCAATGACCCTTCAGATTAAAACTTCTGGACCGGTCTTCATTGACCCTTCAGATTAACAAGTTCTGGACCGGTCTTCAATGACCCTTCAGATTAACAAGTTTTTTTTTTAATGATCCTTCAGATTAACAAGCTCTAGTCCGGCTACAAGCCCTACAGATTAACAAGTTCTGGTCCGGCTACAAGCCCTACAGATTAACAAGTTCTGGTCCGGCTGCAAGCCCTTCAGAATTTATTTTATCTTATTTTGGCTAGTCCGGAATATTATTATTCCCTATAGCTGATTTATCATTGGACCGGTTTAACCCTACAATGATTATTGCAATTTAACTGTCATCATTAGTTCTATGGTCATCAGCTCGCGTTACTATTGATCGGCTTCGAATAAACGGACATAAAGTGCAACTTGTGCCCCGTCATACACTTTCCGGGGTGGAAAATCCTCATGGATGTCCTCCGCCACGGGGCGGGCGGAGGGGTCTGTCAGACTCTTACTGACTAAAAACCACCCCGGTGTTCCATCTCACACCTACGCCAGGGGTTGCGGGAACGTACGATGCTTCCGTAACGTACGTTCACCGTGACACGCCAGAGCCAAGACTGTCTCGTTACACCACTGCGCGCTCTCTTCCACTCCACACGAACTCAGGCTAGACTCTGTCGAGCGCCGCCGGGTGACACTGGCGTTCAGAATAGTCAATGAATGACGCCGACACGACCATCTTGCTCGCACACATTCTCGTGTGTTAATCTGCAAAGAAACATACCCCGCAAAGTATCACATAGTTCGGTCACTTCTGACCGAATTTGGTACAGACTAAAACACAATGAAAATTCGCACAAACTAAAAAAATTGAGTTCAGAGCATTAATCATTATTTGATTACTAATTACGATTATTACAATGTTACATCTAAAGCATGAAAAACTGATTAACTACCGTTTGGTCATCCTGCTATTGTTTCTGGTCCGCTCAAGTTAGACCCTTCAGATATTTAACCACTTGGTCCAGTCAGCCATGACTCTACAAGACTTGTTTCTTGGTCCGGTCAATTTCTGACCCTACAGGATTAGCTTCCTGGTCCGGTCAATTTCTGACCCTACAAGATTAGCTTCCTGGTCCGATCAGTTTTTGACCCTACAAGATTAGCTTCCTGGTCCGGTAATTGTTTTGCCTTTCAGGTGTGTCCCTACAGTTAAACTGGACCGGACGTAGCTAGGCCAAACAAGTATCGTTCCTTTAGCTTAATTAACAAATAGCTCAATATTTTGGTTGATGTACAAGTGCTTCTGTTATAATGGTAATTGACTCAGGACCAATTGATTCTACTGAAGTAGCACGTAAACCAGGGTTTCTACAATTTGCATTATTATGAGAACTGGTAGATACAGTGGGACTTTTAGCAGACATGGTATCACTATTGGCAGACATGGTATCACTATTGGCAGAGATAGTATCATTATTTGATTCCCAAATCTCAAGATCACAAACTAAATAATCAACTAAACATGATGGAGCAGCCAATAAAACATCCTTAGAGCATCACAAAACACAGCAGGAATCTAATTCATGGACTGTGGCTTTTCATTAAGCCCCTACAACAAACTTCATGTTTGTTTCTTTGAATTCCTCCTGAATTCCGAGTCCTACGGGCTCTATGGTCTCTACAAGACCCCGACCTCCGCCAGAGTTAAACACGCATCGCGCACCCACGGACTACTTGAGTTGCCTCAAGAGACACCGATTTCTACAGGGCTACGACTATGTAATAACTACTGGTATGGTCCCCAACCAGCCGAACTAAGATTCACCACTATCACTCGACTTAATTTCTACTCTGTTTCATCAACAAGACTTTTACTTAGCTTTCCTCAAATTCGTCATTAATACTCTGATCCCTTGGCCTGTGCCATGGCATATGCCTTAGCCTCATTAGCATACTTGATTCAACCAGAGCCATGTAATCAAACTTTAATTAATCATAGCAAAAAAAATATCAACCAGAGCCATGTACCATCGTTATCCACATTACAACAATCTTTTTCACTAAGAGCCTTAGACACCTGGAAACCCACAGACGAGTAAACCACTCTAACGCCACGGCGCTGCGGCCGACCAGCAATCGCATTGCTCTCACCCATCCAGCGCATGGATCCATGTGTATCACCCCTGTGACTACACACTTTTTACTACGGCCGATAGAGAACCCCTACTCGCGTGGTTCCCACTACTTAGGCTTGCTCATAGCTCATCACCACTATGATTACCATCTATTTCGACTGGTACATGACCTACTGGCATCATTCATAACCTATCGTGAGCGTATTTAAAAATTGCATCGTTAACTAGATATGGGCTATACCTAACAATGTAAGAGTTTTTTTTTTTTTTGCACTTGTTTAGCAGGGTAGCATTCGGTACCAGAGTCAAAACATAATGAAAACGACTCACCAAATTCGGTAGACAATAGATCTGTAGTTGGCTTAATGGCTGTAGTGGTTGCAATCCACTGTTTCCTTGGCAGAAGTCGTGAAACTCCTCGCTCGAAAAGCACCGTCCTTGATCAGCGATTATTCGTACAGGAGATCCAAAGAGGGCAGCGCTGTCCACCACTGTCATTCTGCTTGCACACGTCCTTGTGTGTTAACCTGTAACCAAAAAAATCAACAGCAGTGCATGTTCCACTCGGCCAATTCTGACCACATTTAATAATAACAATCATTGATAACAAAAGATTCCTCCAAGCCTTGGTAATAATTGTTCAGGAACTGCATCAACTTACGAGTAGATCACATACTACGCTCATGGCCTGCCTGAACTCATACTAAATGTTTATCTATCTCACTATATGAACTTGCATCAAAAGGAATACTACAGGTTTTATTAATGTCAAATTAAGGAAACTAAACCACAATATTAATGCACCAAGTATTACAATAGTTCAACTCATTCCCAGTACTCTACGCTGGTAATCAATTGTGAAACAAGTGGGTCAGTAATAGCCCTTTTCGCTACTATGCCCTACATACATGGGACAGTATCACAGTACTAGTCCTTCTTTCTGCTAAGCCCAGTACGAAAAAGCAAGTATCAGTCCTTCACGCTGATAATCCCAAAACAGTATGCACATTACCGGACCTTCTCTCCAGTAAATCGTAGGCATAAGACATACATTATGCATTAACATTAATCGGAACGAGCTGATGGGCCTTCACCAGCATCTTCTAACATCTAACTCTTCACTATTCACATCTAATTCGCTAGGGACCTTGTGGTATCCTTCTTATGCGATCATGAGCATACTTGTAAGTACGGTTAGAATCTAAAGCTTATGACGTATAGCGATCACTTGTCAAAACTTCCACAACCTTAAATGGACCTCTGAACTTCCGATCTAGATTAGTCTGATAATCTGATTTCACTCTTCGTTTTATAATAACACAAAATAGCCTACCCAAAATAATACTTTGCAAGTAAATGTCGTGTAGTAATGAAATAAAATCTCAAGTTGTGGCTCGCTATTCGCAACGCTTCTTATGATTTGTTTTGTGCTGAAAACACGCGTTTAACCAATATCAGTCAACGCAATAACATTATTAACTCGTTTGGCACTTAATTTGGCTGCACAACTCGCTTTTACTAACGAGCCTTCAGCCCCAGAATCTTAACAAAACAATACAGCTGACCTTTATGTTCTAACGTGCCTGCGGGTAGTTGTACGACGCAAACATCCACTCGCCGTTGCTGCTTGCAGCGCGTGCTCCACCTCCACCATCTGCTTGGCTGCCACTTCTCGTGCACCGGGCCGCGACATGTCATGGATTCCCTCACTTGCAGCACACGAAGGGCTTCACCGACGGCTGCGGGCTGCTTGGCTCGATTCTTGATGTCACCCCACGTCACTGGTAGCTCCACATTACGTCCTTCGTACTATTTACGATAGCCACGTTGATACTGCTTCCTTTGAGCGCCTTAATGACGGCCACAAGTTGACCTCCTTGCAGTGAATTTTCAGCAAAACACAAATCAGCTGTCGTATTGTGTGCTGTTACGTTTGCACACGCGTCCTATCGCGTTTTCTAATTACGGGAACGGGATACGTCGAATTTGACGCCGGTTTTTTGACACTTTTTTTTTTTTCTAACATGGCGGTAGGGCGCAACTGGCGCGTCACTGGGCAAAGGTATTTCGGAATACAGCCTATGCCCAAAACAACATTCACTATGATCGCGCATCCGTATCTGGCTTGTCTGGGTTCAACTCGAACAGATCCACACGATTATTTAATAAGCGTTCGCAGTTTGCACTTTGTTTTTAAAATGTCAACGGTCACTTTCACTTTTAGCGTTCTCATTTTGCGCATGAACCAACACGAATCCCACTTCTGATGTAGGAAAAGGTAAAGTGTGTGTGTCATTATCATCAGGGATATCTTAATTACTGTGGGCGTACTATGTGGGTAGTGTTGGTTATTGCGCAATAGAAAAACGGTTTGCACTTCACATCAGATTATAATTTCATGAACAATTTAATCACATTAGCAAATGAAGCACTGTAGGTACACGATACAACCAGATACGAACGCGAGATAGTTTCTGAGCACATGATGTCCGTACGCTGTCCAATGGTCCAGTTCCCTGCCGCTTCGTTGCTCGCTCTTTTATACTGGTGTCAAAACAAGTTGAGCAGTGGGGCGGTGGGAGAAGTCGAGTGACGTACTTGTCGGTGGCGTGATCGGTGCACGTGTTGTTTACGACAACGCCGCCGACATATTCAAATAATCATCAATCAGCCTAATCTAGTATCTGGTAATGTTTTTAAACTAGGTACATGCTACGATCGGAAAGCTGATTTTTTTATAAAGCTTCAAAATGGGAATTGAAATTAAAAGCATACCTTTTATTTGGGCCCAAATCAGCTCAATAGCGTTATACTGGCAATGGTAGGGTGGTAGTCGAAGGACCTGGTGGCCTTTTTCTTTTGCCATCTCGTCCAGAGCATAGGTAGGAGTTGGTGGCTTATGGCGTCGGACTAAGGCAATAAGCTCCGTCTTTAACATTTTTATATCTGCTGTAACTCCGTTTTCACTCAGCCACTTCACCAACTCGCTTTTGCGGTTGGATTGGTTTGGGGGTTTATTAACTTGCACCGAATGGTAGGGTGCGTTGTCCATTATTATGGTCATAGGCTCTTTTAAATTGTTTAATAGACCTATGAACCAATCTTTAAATTTTTCGTAATTCATCTCCTCATGATACTCCGTAGTTTTTTTTGACTTAAAAGCCAGCAAACAATCAGGGACGAATCCACTTGCTGTACCTGCGTGACAAATAATAAGGCGTTCGCCTTTGCCTTCCGGCACTTTGGTACACGATTGTGCCGTATCGTCGGTCCAACTTTTACCCACTGTGTGGTTGGCGTTTAGCCACGTTTCATCCAAAAAGACAACTTTGCTCCAATCACTTATGTTTTTGGCCTTCCTTAAAAATCTACATCTTGCTAGGGCAATGTCAGTCCTATCCATAATAATCTTTCTTTTGTTAACTTTTTTGTAAACAAAGCCAATATCTTTTATAACTTGCCGTAGCGAAGTAATACCTCCTTTGAACAAGTCAGCTTCTTTTAATGATTTTAGAAGCTTGAGCAATGTGGGTAGCTCCATTCTTCTATAATAATCATAAATATGATTTCTAATAGCAACCTTAGCAAAATCATCCAAATCTGTGATTGGCTTCACCTTGGTCCGCTTTTTGTTGGGTGTCGATAATTTATTTTCAAACATCCCATCTTGGCCAATTTTCTCACGTGTTATACGCGAAACAGTATTGCGGCCAATATCAAGAGCTTCGGCTACTCGTTCTACAATATGATTCAATGGTAACAACGGTCCATTATTTTGTTGTTCTCTTTCAAAGTAGTCTCGGAGGCGAACAACAAGCTCCCTGGCCTGACTACCCAAAACAGTTTTTTTTGTATGCTTAGGCATGGTAATAACAACAAACTCAACAAACTTATAACAAATAACAATTTAACAAAAATGAAAACAAACAATGAAATCGTAATACGTGTCACATTAAGTCACAATATAACGCGCTTGCACTCGTACTCGCACTCACAGCATCGCACGGGTAAACAACATGGCCGCCGCGCCGATGCACCATAGAGCAAAAATGTTGTCACGAAAAAAAAAACATAAACCCGATTTTGATTATTTTATATAAGTACAAAGATAATTATGTAGCCATAAAACATTTATATTGACAAGTTTATACACGTAGCACACACGTAGTTACACTGCACAACTGAATAATACACTAATTTTCATAACAATATTAAAGAGAACTAGATTCACGCTGCGAGTATCGTTAGCGATAAAAATGAATTGCATAACCTCACATCCCTACGTGGTACTGACAAATGTCAACGTCATACGGGCAACTGTCACCCGCACCATGCTACAGCGCAAATAGTGTAGCCATGACGAAAATGATAACGCTGACAAGACTAGTTGAATACTAAGTAGTTAACTTAAGATTTAGATTACCTAGCATAGTAAGAGTTTTCTTATAATCTGTAACGTTATAGGAAAAATAAAGTAACATGTTGAACAAACCTACTTTAAGAATTATTTTGATAAAGGCTCGAAATGATTATCTTGATGGTGTTGTTTGTAACCGGATGGAGGTTACATGTGGAGGTGACCGGATAGAGGTTGCCTCTTGTGTTTGTGACCGGATGGAGGTCGATTGGTTTGATGCTTATGACCGGATGGAGGTTATAAGTGTGATGATGAAGGCCGGATGGAGGTCAGAGTATGAGCATTGCAATATTTTAATGAGTTTCCTATTATTTGAATGAGTATGGGTGTTGTTCGACATGTCGGCTTTGAGAGAAAGAGTTTGTTGTGATTTTCATCAGAACCTGTAATAATTTTGGTCAGAATTGGCCGAGTGGAACATGCACTGCTGTTGATTTTTTTTGGTTACAGGTTAACACACAAGGATGTGTGCAAGCAGAATGACAGTGGTGGACAGCGCTGTACTCTTTGGATGTCCTGTACGAATAATCGCTGATCAAGGACGGTGCTTTTCGAGCGAGGAGTTTCACGACTTCTGCCAAGGAAACGGTGGATTGCAACCACTACAGCCATTAAGCCAGCTACAGATCTTTTGTCTACTGAATTTGGTGAGTCGTTTTCATTTTGTTTTGACTCAGGTATCGAGTGCTTCCCTGGTAAACAACAGCAAAAAAAACTGTTACATTGTTAGTTATAGCCCAATTTAGTTAACGATGCGATTTTTAAATACGCTCACGATAGGTTATGAATGATGCCAGTAGGTTATGTACCAGTCGAAGTTGATTGTGATAACAGTGGTAATGAGCTATGAGCAAGCCTAAGTAGTGGGAACCACGCGAGTAGGGGTTCTCTATCGGCCGTAGTAAAAAGTGTGTAGTCACAGGGGTGATACACATGGATCCATGCGCTGGATGTGTGAGAGCAATGCGATTGCTGGTCGGCCGGAGTGCCGTGGCGTTAGAGTGGTTTACTCGTCTGTGGGTTTCCAGGTGTCTAAGGCTCTTAGTGAAAAAGATTGTTGTAATGTGGATAACGATGGTACATGGCTCTGGTTGATATTTTTTTTTGCTATGATTAATTAAAGTTTGATTACATGGCTCTGGTTGAATCAAGTACGCTAATGAGGCTAAGGCATATGCCATGGCACAGGCCAAGGGATCAGAGTATTAATGACGAATTTGAGGAAAGCTAAGTAAAAGTCTTGTTGATGAAACAGAGTAGAAATTAAGTCGAGTGATAGTGGTGAATCTTAGTTCGGCTGGTCGGGGACCATACCAGTAGTTATTACATAGTCGTAGCCCTGTAGAAATCGGTGTCTCTTGAGGCAACTCAAGTAGTCCGTGGGTGCGCGATGCGTGTTTAACTCTGGCGGAGGTCGGGGTCTTGTAGAGACCATAGAGCCCGTGGGACTCGGAATTCAGGAGGAATTCAATGAAACAAACATGAAGTTTGTTGTAGGGGCTTAATGAAAAGCCACAGTCCATGAATAAGATTCCTGCTGTGTTTTGTGATGCTCTAAGGATGTTTTATTGGCTGCTCCATCATGTTTAGTTGATTATTTAGTTTGTGATCTTGAGATTTGGGAATCAAATAATGATACTATCTCTGCCAATAGTGATACTATCTCTGCCAATAGTGATACTATCTCTGCCAATAGTAATACCATGTCTGCCAATAGTGATACCATGTCTGCTAAGTCCCACTATATCTACCAGTTCTCATAATAATGCAAATTGTAGAAACCCTGGTTTACGTGCTACTTCAGTAGAATCAATTGGTCCTGAGTCAATTACCATTATAACAGAAGCACTTGTACATCAACCAAAATATTGAGCTATTTGTTAATTAAGCTAAAGGAACGATACTTGTTTGGCCTAGCTACGTCCGGTCCAGTTTAACTGTAGGGACACACCTGAAAGGCAAAACAATTACCGGACCAGGAAGCTAATCTTGTAGGGTCAAAAACTGATCGGACCAGGAAGCTAATCTTGTAGGGTCAGAAATTGACCGGACCAGGAAGCTAATCCTGTAGGGTCAGAAATTGACCGGACCAAGAAACAAGTCTTGTAGAGTCATGGCTGACTGGACCAAGTGGTTAAATATCTGAAGGGTCTAACTTGAGCGGACCAGAAACAATAGCAGGATGACCAAACGGTAGTTAATCAGTTTTTCATGCTTTAGATGTAACATTGTAATAATCGTAATTAGTAATCAAATAATGATTAATGCTCTGAACTCAATTTTTTTAGTTTGTGCGAATTTTCATTGTGTTTTAGTCTGTACCAAATTCGGTCAGAAGTGACCGAACTATGTGATACTTTGCGGGGTATGTTTCTTTGCAGATTAACACACGAGAATGTGTGCGAGCAAGATGGTCGTGTCGGCGTCATTCATTGACTATTCTGAACGCCAGTGTCACCCGGCGGCGCTCGACAGAGTCTAGCCTGAGTTCGTGTGGAGTCGAAGAGAGCGCGCAGTGGTGTAACGAGACAGTCTTGGCTCTGGCGTGTCACGGTGAACGTACGTTACGGAAGCATCGTACGTTCCCGTGACCCCTGGTGTAGGTGTGAGATGGAACACCGGGGTGGTTTTTAGTCAGTAAGAGTCTGACAGACCCCTCCGCTCGCCCCGTGGCGGAGGACATCCATGAGGATTTTCCACCCCGGAAAGTGTATGACGGGGCACAAGTTGCACTTTATGTCCGTTTATTCGGAGCCGATCAATAGTAACGCGAGCTGATGTCCATAGAACTAATGATGACAGTTAAATTGCAATAATCATTGTAGGGTTAAACCGGTCCAATGATAAATCAGCTATAGGGAATAATAATATTCCGGACTAGCCAAAATAAGATAAAATAAATTCTGAAGGGCTTGTAGCCGGACCAGAACTTGTTAATCTGTAGGGCTTGTAGCCGGTCCAGAACTTGTTAATCTGAAGGGTCAATGAAGACCGGTCCAGAAGTTTTAATGTGAAGGGTCATTGAAAACCGGTCCAGAACTAATTCTTACCAGCCTGTCTGTAGGGTTTAGATAAACCGGTCCAGATTGTAAAGTACGAACTTTGGTCAGGATAATCGAACGATTTATGATTATTACAGATGTACGAATTGTAAGCGCACGAGGACGTCCGCAAGTCAGTATGGCCGTGTCGGCGGCGTTGTCATAAACACCACGTGCACCGATCACGCCACCGACAAGTACGTCACTCGACTTCTCCCACCGCCCCACTGCTCGACTTGTTT
This sequence comes from Luperina nickerlii, assembly GCA_963855955.1. NCBI lineage: Eukaryota > Metazoa > Arthropoda > Insecta > Lepidoptera > Noctuidae > Luperina > Luperina nickerlii. The sequence continues at coordinate 303,656 of OY979682.1, read as the reverse complement.
TGACACCAGTATAAAACAGCGAGCAACGAAGCGGCAGGGACTTGACCATTGGACATCGTACGGACATCATGTGCTCAGAAACTATCTCGCGTTCGTATCTGGTTGTATCGTGTACCTACAGTGCTTGATTTGCTAATGTGATTAAATTGTTCATGAAATTATAATCGGATGTGAAGTGCAAACCGTGTTTCTATTGCGCAGTAACCAACACTACCCACTTAGTACGCCCACAGTAATTAAAATATGCCTGATAATAATGACACACACTTTACCTTTTCCTACATATATTAAAATATATTTATTACCTATATTAAAATATTAAAATATAAAGTATAGATTCATGCACTTCTGTATAATAATAATAATAATAATATCGTTTATTTATAAAAATGGTGCAGTTTACAGTAACATAACTTAAAAATTATAGTGGACACAGTCGCTCATTTGCCTGAACTAGGTAGAACCTGTGTTTCAGGCTAGAAAAAAGCTAACAATTTTAAAATATAAAAATAAAAACTGATAAGACTAATTAAAACTAATATTAACTTAAAAGACTAACATGTTTTATTTACAGACAACGAGTAAATCCTCTGTCTTACTGTATGATATGCTAAGTAAAAATTGCAAAATACTCTTTTTACAGTCGTAATTATTTAATTTATAAATACTTAATTTCCTATTTAATTTATTGTACAGAAATGGGCCTAAAAAAGTATAGAATCTGTTTACAAAGACATACTTAGAGGGTGCATTTGACTCACATACAATATCATTCCGTCTCTTATTAGTACTTTCAATGTTATAGGAGAGCATGGTGTGCTGTTTTAATACCAAGTGCATTATGAAAAGCTGGCGAACAGTCAGCACGTTACAGGATTTGTAAAGCAGATCTGTAGGATAGAGAAAGGGATGGAAGTTTGCTACTTTTAAAATTGCTCTCTGTGCTCTTTCAAGAGGCAGTAAGTAAGTTTTTGGTGCTCCACCCCATGAAGTGATACAGTACTGTATTACAGATTGACCTAGGGCCAAGTAAACTTGTGACACTAGTTTTTTATCTGCAATTTCTCGCAATTTTTTAAAAACAAAAATTAACTTGCGCACTCTTGTAACCAAACTGTCAATATGTGGTCTAAATGAGAGCGACTCGTCTATTATAACCCCGAGATATTTTATGTTACAAGTTTTGAGGATAAAAGGACACTTACATATGCTGACTGAGCGGAGTCCGCAGTGATGGGCGTACAGATGAGAGTTAGTAATATTAAAATGGGGTTTGCGGATGGAGAAGTGAATATATTTTGTCTTGTCGGCATTTAATGTTAGCAAGTTGCTTTGAAGCCAGTTACACACAGTGTTGAAACCTATTTGAGCAAATTCGTACAATTCGCTATTTGTTTTAGCGGTGAAAATTAACGCCGTGTCATCAGCATACGATATAATTTTGCCTTGTTTAATGTTTAAACTACACAGATCATTCATATATATCAGGAAAAGGGTGGGGCCCAAAATACTTCCCTGGGGAACACCAAAACCTGTGTTTTTTTGCTCGTCGCTACTAATATTGTCAATTTTAACACATTGACAGCGATCGTCTAAGTAGTCAGCAAAAAGTTTCAGCGGCGATCCTCTTATTCCTATGGCCTCTAATTTATACAAAAGCTTCGAAACAGAGACTGTATCAAAAGCCTTCGCCAGATCAAGGAAGATCCCCAGGCTCTGGTTTCCTTTACCAAGTTCTTCTGAGACATAATCTGTTAGACTGTGCATTGCATCGGCTGTGGATAATTTGGCTCTAAAACCAAATTGCGCAGATGATAAGAATTCATTTTTCTCTAGATAGTTAACTAGTCTACTGTTTATAATTTTTTCTAGTATTTTAGATATTGAGGGGAGTAGTGATATTGGTCGATAATTGTTAACTAGGTCTTTGTTTCCGGATTTAAAGATAGGGATTACAATTGCTTTTTTTAGACATTTAGGGAAAATGCCTTCAGAAAAACACATACGAAAAATATGTGTTAAGGGAGGTACAAGGATATGCTTATAGAGTTTAAGGGTCTTATTGCTAATGTTATCCCATCCAACAGCACAGTCATCTTTTAGTCCACAGATTATTCGGGTAATTTCGTCTTCGTCAGTGTCTAGCAAGGCAAAAGATTTTAGGGTACGTCTATTTTCACTCTTTTGTGAAGATAGTTGAACACAGTCAGGTTTTGGAATCTGCTCAGCAAGAGTTTTCCCAACATTTACGAAAAAATTATTCACTTCGTTGGCTGACAGTATAGGTGAAGTATTAGAAAGCAGTAAACTCGAACTTGATTCACGCTGTTTTGACATATAGGTGACGTTTTTGATATGTTTCCAAAGTTGCTTGCTATTGTTTCCCGCTCTATTTAATTCATTTTTATCGTAATTTCTCTTTAAATCCTTTAGGAGTTTGTTACAAAAATTCCTGTATCTGGTATAGGTAATTTTAGTGACTAGATTATCTGGGTCCCTCCTATATCTTTGATGAAGTTTATCTCGCTGTCTTATGCACCGAATTAGGCCAGGAGTAATCCAAGGTTTGATATTATAATTTTTCTTGTTTACTGTAACAACGGTCGTGTTGTGTAATATAGCTGATTGAACATTTTTTATTAAGTACGATAAAGCAAAATTTGGGTCAGGTGTATTGAAAACTGGGCTAAAATCAATGTTGCGTAAATCATGTTCAAGTTTGTTTGTGTTTAGTTGCGTTTTGGTCTGTGGGCGATTTTGCTTAGGCAGCGTTAGGTTGAGGGTCAGTAAAACTGCGTGATGGTCGGTAATTGTAGAGTTAGTAACAAGCGTAATAAACGAAAAACTGGATTTGACTATCATATGATCGAGGCAGGAACCACTTTGATGAGTAGGCAGTGTATGTGCGGACAGAAAACCATGGAAAGAGCAGATATTAAGATAGTCTTGGATTCCTGCATTGCAGTTATCAGAGTTAATGTTTATATTTATATCTCCTGTTAGTATAACATTCTTAAAAGTGCCTACTGCTTGTAAAATTTGGTTTAAGGAAGCATGAAATGCATCCAAGTTTCTAGCAGATGGGGATCTATATATAGCAATTATTGCTGCGGTTGTCATTTTGATTGTTATTGATTCTGGTAAAAGATACGTTGTACCCTGGTATTACTGGTAGGTGATCCTGGCTATTAGATAACCAGCACTCGGTTAGTATTAATATATCACAATTAAAGTTAAGTCTATGTAGAAAAATGTTGAAGCTATCCATGTTCTTATAAATGCTACGAATGTTTTGGGTTAATATGGTTAGTGACTTTTGATACACGGAAAGATATTGTCTGCAGTCCTCAACCTTACATGACTTTGAAACAGTTTGAAAACTATTATCTATGTCCGTAATTAAGGTACTATCCATAGTATATCTAATAAAAGTAGAGTCTTAAATAAAAACAGGTAAGTGGCGCTCTTAGGCGCCTTCATAATCGATTGAGTTGATGTACCTGTTTTCGGCAGACTTTTTTGCTGGACAATCTAGATCTCCCGTTTTGTGGCTCGCTGGTTTTTTGTAGCGCAGACATGTTGCACATTTTGGCGCTTCTGCTTTCTTTGTGCAGTCTTGAATGGTGTGCCCTTCTTCACCGCAATGACCACACGTAGGGGCAGTGGATTTGCAGAACTTGGCTGCGTGGCCGTACTGCTGGCACTTGTAACATCTGGTCACCAGAGTGAAATCACGTACTGGACAGGACGTCCAATTAATAAAAAGTCGTTCCTGGGTGATCAGGGCCTTACGAATGACGGCTGGAACTTCTAATATATAATTACAGTTTTCAGTATCTTTTCTCCCAGATTTGTGGCTTAGTTTTAATGAGGTCATAAAAGTATCTCGGGACATAGTTGGCAGTTTGTCGGCTAAATTCTGTTCATATAGACATTTAAATACCTCATTTTCCGTCATAGATGCGGGCACTCCAATTACTACAATGCGAGGTTTGCGCTTTCGGGGTTCGTCGACGGTAAGCTCTGACGAAGCAGTTTGGACTGTTTGCTTGAGCTTGTCCAGGTCATCTTTAGTCTCCGTGCTGATTATGAGACCTCCTTTTCCGATTTTCCGTACGCCTCGTACTTTCAGCTTCAATTCACCTGGGCATATGATGCTTTGTACCATGTTCCTGGTTTCGTCACTGGTTTTTGAGTTGTCACACGGGAAAATTGCCACGGAGCTAAGTTTGTTCTGACGAACAAAATTGCTGGATCCCTTCTTCACCATATCGGCAAAAGATGTATCACTCCTCCCAGCTCCTTGCTTCATACAGGACTCCTGAATGGTGCGGTTCATCTCTGTAAGACAGTCCGCTAGATCTCGAGCTTCAGTCATGGTATTAAGGGCGGTATGGGCTTATATGGCACTTGATTTCAGTGACTGGTATCGCACGACCAATTGAGAAACTCCGTGTCCAACTTTTCGGCAAAGATTGCTGATTCTTAACTTCTGGTCCGAATTAAGTTTTCCTTCATTGGCAGTAGCACAGACCTCATTCAATGACTGTTCAATGGACCCCAACCAGTTCTGGATTTCTGGAGTGGGGATAGGATTAGCTGGGTCAACAGCCACTTCTTGGTTCTGCTTGGGTTGTTGAGGTGATCTTGGTGCAGGTGTCGATGGGGGGCTGCGCGGGGTCAACCCGCTCCGAGGAAAGGGGCTGTCGTCCATACTTCAGATTATAAAAATTGTTTATTATTATAATCTAGTCAGAACATCCATAACATCACTTGATTTATAAAACACGTTAGTACACTATAAAACTGGGTCAGTATTTATGCAAGTGTTAAATTATTTATTTTATAATGCATTGATGTGCACGTCTGTATGCGTTGACCGATCGAAATCAAAGTCCATGTATAAAGAAGTAATTACTCTCCGGTGCTGACAAGTATCGCTCACTTGATAACGTTCAAGATGTTTGCATCTGATTACTCATTGTATTTTAATGGAATGGAATTTTGTGATGACGATTGAAAAATTATTGTTTCAGCTGTTTCGAGGAGCTTATACGTGCTGGTTTTTCAAGGTATTAATGTACAAATATAACATTAAAATGACGCAAATTGTTCCATCTAAAAATTTTAAATCCGAATTGATTCCCCAAATGGATCTTTATTTCGTTACCACAATATCACAAACTATAAATTACTGTCTATTATCCTTATCACCGGTCAAGGGGCCATAACTAAGTATATTTACGATATTTCAAGTATAAGGAAAATAATATAATATAATAAATAATATATTTAAAAATGTAATTAAATAAGTAAAGTAAATAAATAAACGTAATATAATAATACTTAATTGAATTAAAACTGCTTAATAAGCGCTGCGTTACCTTGGTCACTCAATGTTTCAACAATTATATCAAAAATCTAGAAAACAAGCTTAAAACCAACCCTAAGTTATTCTGGACGCATGTACAAAATAAAAGAGGGGGTTCTAGTGCCTACCCCAAGACCATGACTGACGGATCAGTGTTCACGTCTGATGTTACGACAATATGTGAGATGTTTGCTACCAGCTTCTCGTCTGCTTATAGCCTCAACCAAGAATCGAGTAATGAGTTTAATACCAAATTATTTTCACAGTCTCTTGGGAATACCAGTCTATGCTTAACAAGTCCAAATTATAAGCAGTGAGTGCCTACTTAAGAAATTAAAAAGTATAGATATTAACAAAGGTCCCGGCCTAGATGGCATAACGCCAATTTTTATGTCGGCTTGTGCGAAGGAGTTGGAGCATCCACTCATGGTCAGCAAATCTTTGATCGCTGGCGTATTCCCTACGACATGGAAAATGGCAAAGGTGGTGCCTGTACATAAATCGTATAGCAATGACAACATATCTAACTATAGGCCCATATCAATTCTCTCAACGTTTGCCAAAGTGTTTGAATCACTACTCTGCCCGCATTTCCAGAACCAGCTCAAGCTATTCGTAAGCGATCATCAGCATGGATTTGTTGGATCACGATCCACGAGCACTTAGGGTTTATAGTTGGACACCAAAGGAAAGACCGTTCTAAGGATTTCAATAATACGTTTATTAATCCTTTTATATTATATTGGAAGGTGTAGTTGCATTCACAGAGAATTTAATTGGAGCTGTTGATTCTGGTCACCAGGCAGACGTCATTTACACTGATTTTAGCAAAACAGCATAAAGTTTCCCATAAAATCCTACCTCATAAGTTGCATGCGTATGGTATCACTGGCAGGTTCCTTTTTTTTTTCCTGATGGGAAATTATCAAATGACCCCTCCCGCTCTGGGCGGAGCGGAAGGGAGTGTCAGACTCTTACTGACTGAAACCCACCCGTGTTCCTTCCTTAGCCCTTTATGCTCCGGGCCAGCGGTAACCCTTTCGGACAATCCCGCTGACCCGGCAGGCTTCGGCCCTGACGGGCCCCTTCAGTTGATTCTGACATCTCTTTGAGGCGCGCCCGCGCGTGGAACACGTACGCGCCGTCCGGCACGGGCCTGGTCCTGATCGGACGGTGAGCTACCCATTACTCTCCGCCCGCAGGCCCGCGCCTACGGTGGCCGGGAGTCGTCGCGCGGCTCCCGACGCCCGGAGCGTCTCCCGCGGCGGCTGGGACGGGAGGCTCACTCCACTCTCAAACGACGCAATGTTTGCCTGTAAAATATTGGCTCACCGCCGCTGCTTGCACTTATAAACTTTCGTGCTCCTGCGTAAACCCATAACTCGACTTCGTCCTCCACAGAGAAGGACGGTGTTGGGATCTAACTCTGCGTGCGCTAGGTTCTGTAGGGTTTTGAATACCTAGTTGCAGCGACTTAATCGATTTCCACTTTGATTCTCTGACTAAGCAGAAATCTAAAACCTTGAGTTATTTATCAGAGGTGTTGTAAATCATTCATTATTTTGTTACCTACTTAGATAACTTTAGCAATCACATTCAAAACGAAGTCTTTATTTATACATAGGCTACATATTTTTTTGTACATACATGCACATAGGCTTACAAATTAACATAATTTTAGTTCATGTGGGGTTTACCTTTAAGTAACTGTTACACTGTTCAAAGTTTTTAAAGACGTTATTTCTATCAAGATGTTAGTGTAAACAACTGTTGGTGAACCAAATAAATAAATAAATATGAAACACCAAGATATTTAGCAGGTATGCTGGAAGAGATTTCTTATGAAATAAGCATCACCTTTGTACCTATTTTTCTGTTCTGTTTTATTTCGTGTCTATTTATATATGTGTGTACATAAATGGTAAAAAGAAAGATATTTTATCATTCATTTACTTGACGGCGAGACGGTAGCACTACCTTTAATTTCTAAACGAGAATGACTGTTTCAATATTGTCATTCTGGCGGAACGTCAAACGGGCAACCATACCATCTTGTGGACTTGTGGACTTTCTCAATAGAGCGCGACAGAGGTTGCACGTCATCGACGAATCGCCTTTAATCTGCGTTAAATAAAGTTTATCCAAGTGCTAAACGATTTGGATTGATTGAATAAGTGTGTGAGAATCGTATTCCGCCTCTATTTTCATCTTACCTGCCCATTTACCCACGCAAAGATAGACCCATCTAATGATGACCGTATAGAATTGAATTGCCGTTATCAGAAGTGAGATCACAAGGGCAGTCAAGCGAAGAAAAAAGGCTACCTGATAAGGAAAATGCGAGTAGTATTTTGAGCAATATGGAGATTTTACTGTCTCGCTTATTGGCAGCGCAGCAACCGAGTTCTACGGGTGTGAATGCGGTGCAGTTAATTCATTTTAATCCTGATGACGCCGATGCTGATGTGGAGGGCTGGTGTCGCGTGTCTGAAATGATTATAAAGAGCAAACAACTGGATGGTGTCGCGTTGCTAATGGCCTTAACCACCTCTCTAAAAGGAAGAGCCGCTGCCTGTCTTACCAAGCTGCCATTGGATCAACTTTCGTGGAAATTTGTGAAACAATCCTTATTAGCCAAGTTCGCAAAGCCAAAGCTGATACAAGATTATTTCGACGAGATTATGCGTTTTCAAATCGGGATTAAGGAAACTGCCAGTGCCAGTGCCAGTCAGCTATGCGATTGTGGGATTTAATCGAAAGAATACCGAAGGTGGAAATGTCTGAAGAAGCGGTTACTGGATTTGTCATTTCGGTATTGTGCCAAAAGGATGGATTGATTCGTCGTGAATTAAGTTATCAAGTTATAACGAACAAGGCTCAGCTATTTAGGGTTCTTGGAGGTATTTCTTTAAAGCGTCGAGCCGAGAGCTGTGATACACAAGACCATGAACTGTAGAAACCTCGCTTAGCCGATGGACGATTTCCCGGTAGATGTCACTTTTGTGGTATACCTGGACATAGACAAGCAGACTGTCGTAGACGTCGTGGAGATACTAGCAGTACGAGCAAAGTTGAATCATCTGTGCGAACGTCTGAGGTGAAGTCCAACTACGTCTGCGGAAAACCCGGCCATATTGCGACGACGCGCGGCGGCGTCGTCAACTACGTGACTTATCTCGATCCTACCGGACGTCGTGTTGTCTAATTGTCTTAACTTGCCTATTATCATAATAGTGAACAGCGCGGTCTCGCTTTACTTGTGCTAAGTAACTGAACACGTTCCGCACACAAGTCATTTGTTACACTTCGTTATTTTGTGGAAAATTGATTAGTTGAACAGAATCTTTTGAATAAGTTATTTTACATTGAGCATTCGAGTGACAGTGGTTCTACTTCAAAGCTACACAACAACAACATGCCAACAAGTTATTATTGAGTCCATCGTTGTCGTCGAAGAGGTTCAGAAGAATAAAAAAAAAAATAAGTAATAATAATAATAAATTATTGCAAACTAACAGCGACCCGCGGCTTCACCCGCATACCTAAGTGTCGATCCCGTGGGAATATCGGGATAAAAACTATCCTACGTCCTTTCCCGGGACTCAAACTACCTCTATACCAAATTTCATCTAAATCGGTTCAGCAGTTTAAGCGTGAAGAGGTAACAGACAGACAGACAGACATACTTTCGCATTTATAATTACATTTCTATGGTATGGAATTATGGATGGATTATTTACAATCTAGTTATGGAACCCCAGCACTTATAATTATATTGAGTGTATAAGCACTTTTGTCCCACGACCTGTGAGGTCGCTGAGCTTGCACACTTTAAAAATAATGTTTGTTTAGTTTAAGTCTTAGCTAGTAGTTCAGTTCGTGACTTGCATCCGAATATTCCGAATATGTAACACGTCTCAATTAAATAGAATTAATTAAGTAATTATTTTTATTTTTAAAAAGCCCTTTAAGGCGCTCCCAATCCTGACTACCTCCACACAACATGCTATTGCGTTGGTAGTACCTAGAAGCCTCTCTAGCTGAGCGCACACAAGTGCTCAACAATTACCTGAATGCTGACAAGTCACTCGCTGAAAGCAGAAAATACCTACTAATAATTGCAATGAAGTAATTACGGAAGTGCTCGTAAACAGTTCACCAGGTAGGTACCACCTGAACACACGCAATCACAGACGTGTGTTTTATTATCGCTACTAGCGGAGCATCATCACTATGATCATACGGAGGCATCTCACCAACTGTTATTAACATATGAACGACTTGTACCTGACCTGACTTGTACTTGACCATTGTACTTAATTCACAAAGCAATTAAAATGAACTTTTTATTATTATTGTTATTATATAATTAATGCGCATGCACATATTATTATTATATAATTAATGTATGCAAAATATTGTAAAACATTTTAAAAGAGTATCGGTGGAGTTTCTTGCCCATTCTTCTCCATACGAAAACTACCTTTTGGAATGGGCGACTAGAATCAATTCTATTTGTTGTAATTTCTGACATTCAAAAGTGCCTTTTATGTGCCTATTTGAAATAAATGCTTTGACTTTGACTTTATTATGAAATTTTTATTAAAATCAACCGGACTTAAGTGCGAAAAAGAATTGTTGTTTTAGTGAAAAATTAATATTCATTTATTTATGTTGAGTTTAAATTTAATGGCAAATGTTTGTGCACTAATCAGAATAGAATTTCATTAATTAGTTCCGAATAGTTCACGCGTTGTGAGCACCTAATGTGTGTCGCGTCCTCGAAGTGCAGCCACTCGGCGGCGGCTGCGCACACAAGCGCTGCGATCTATGCAGGCGAGGTCCAGCGTAGGCTGCCCTGCTTGAACTAGTTCGGCGACACGTGACGCACCATTACGTCAAGTATGTCACGTCGCGCACGGCATCACTAAAAGTTTGCTAACAGCTTAAACTGTAAGTCTTTAAGACCTAATCCCGTTCAGTTCAGTGGTTGTGCAAGGAAGATGTGCGCGGTGCGGAGGCGCGGGGGCGCAGGAATGCGTTGCGACACGGACGAGGAGGCGCGCGGTGGCGAGGCGAGGGGGAGGGGGCGCATCGTCGATGTGTCAACTGAGCTTTGTGCATTACGTGTGCTGCTGCTTTGTGTGCATGAGTAGGCTTCCTGGAGGTAGTTGTACCAATAGGTCACCGTTTGAGCATAACTTTAGGTGAGCGAAAATGTTTAAACCTACGAAACGCGGCCTTGGCGGATATGCTTTTTGTCATAACAACAGCTAAGCAAAATGTCATAAATTCTAATCTAACCATAAGTTGCTTAGGTTACATGACTTCGACATTTGTTAGTTGTCCAACATCATTAACTTAAGTGTAACATCTGCAATATGTACTTCGTGACATAACTAACTCACAAGCAGCGCGGCACTCATCGGAGGTGATCATCGGCGCGCGACAACTTTATGACAGTTTAACAGCCGAAAACCGACGAAGACGGCATGCGCGGTACCTACGTGATGTAACTGATATACGTCGATGTACGCAAGTGGCAGTAGTGGCACACACACTGTGCCGACCACAGATACAGATAGATGTGGTGCCGACACAGCGACACGCTGCCCAGGATAACCAGTTTGTAGGTAGAGGTAACCATGGTGGATAAATGAAGGTTTAAATACGGTTTATAAAAAGAACGCGTCAATAATTACTTTATTGGAAGATCACGCTGACGTGAATACAACTAACAGCGATCGTGGCGGCTCCTATAACGAATACTTTAATAATACTCATAAAATAACTATAATACTCATACATAGATTTATTGTTTTTTTTTATTATTTAACGGAACTCGACCTTCATAGTTTATCATTATGTATAGGAAGATGTTATAATTTGTGTAAAAAGTCCGCCTCAAGTCGTGATGTGTTTAAACGTGAGCCTTGTTTGCACTGCCGGGTCAGCGGGATTGTCCGAAAGGGTTACCGCTGGCCCGGAACAAAAAGGGCTAAGGAAGGAACACGGGTGGGTTTTAGTCAGTAAGAGTCTGACACTCCCTTTCGCTCCACCCAGAGCGGGAGGGGTGATTTCCAATCCTGAAAAAAAAAGCCTTGTTTGCACACACAAAGCGTGCGGCGATTATCAGTAGGTAGTTGAAGGCTGTGGGTGCGCAGGTCGCAGCTGTCTGCCCTTTGGCAATCTCTAGCTATTAGCGCGCGACGAGCTGCCAAATATATTATAAAGGTGTAGGTACAAGAAAGATTACCAATCATAATAGCAAGCAATGTCAATCAACTGTACCCGCGAATTAATAATCTGGCCCGACCGTGATGGTCAATGTTCTAACAGAAGTGACAACGATTTGATGGGCAATGCAGATTTAGGAAGTGAAGTGAAACCGCTGCCAATCGTGTGTGCGCGAGATAACTCACGCATTGTATGAGCTTCAATAGTTTACCTATGATGTGGCCACGGTGCACGCGACAGCGCGACAGCGCCTCAATAGGTCCACAAGACAGTCGATAGTAGCGCGACAAGCACCTCCAAACATTTGATTATAATTACCTTTAGATTAGCCAGCTGTGAGTCGCAATTAAAGTGTAACCAGTCTTCAAGGCTTCAAGAATAACAGGTTTTTATCTCGAGTAAAAACCTCGCATAAATTACCGCTAACAACGTCAGGTACATTCAAATGCACGTATTAGTATAATCTTACTTCCAGATCAACGTGCAGTAGGTACGTGAAGTTTACAAGTCGAGTGTGCATGATAATGTTAGCAACGGTCCGCGCGCGTATTCACTTGGGTGGTGTGATGGTGTCGCGGTAAACCTACAAGTTGAACGTGGCGGCCTGGCAGCTGTGGTCGACGCGTGCTACTGGCGGCTCTTCGCGCACTCCCAGCAGCTATTAATCCTCTTTGCCTTTATCGCCATTTATTTGTCGGTGCAGCATGTCTTCACCTCATCTATTAATAGTCGTCATGTCAGTAGCCACCACCTTAGCCTTACTTTGTAATCTTTCACGCAATCCGTCCATCGTTTCTTTAGCATTTCCTACTCTAATAACATCTCCAGGTGTTTCATCACGTCTGTTGTATGCAATTGTCTTTTTGTTTTGTATTTTCTTTTCATTCATCCCTCGTGTGGCTGTGCGAGTACTCCGGCGTGAGCGTGGCTCTTGCGGAGTCTTACGTTACGCGCTAATGTACGTTCAATCGTTCATCACTTTAGCTGCGCGCGACTTACTTCTCGGCGACACCAAGTCAACTCTACGGTACGCGCGAAACAAGCTTTAATGTAGATAGATTGAATTTTTTTTTATGACACGTACTCCGTAACACTGCTAATTGCTAAGTTGTCAGAGAATCATGTTCTCTTAAAAAGAGGCGAGTTTTAAATGCCACTCTGAGAATCCTCTGATTCAAACTCAAACTCAAAGCATTTATTTCAATTAAACCACTTTGAATTATCAAAAAGTCGGTCAGTCAGAAAATATGAAGCTAGTTGCCCATTCCAAAGCGTAGGTACCTATGGAGAAGAACGGGCAAGAATCTCCATGGACACTCTTTTAAATTATATTTTTACAAAAATATTAGTTACATCATTAATGTGAATTTATAATTATATGTGAGAACGATGTAAAAAAGACGTTGCGTTAAAAGCGTCCAGAGTAAGTACAGCAAATAGTAAGAAAATAACAATTCAAAATTGAAATAATTAAAAAATAAGCCGAGGCAGCTAAGTGATGACCAGCCCCAACTGACGGCTCCCGTTCACGAACATGACGCATAGATCAGCACCATTCAGCTCAACCATTTTGAAGGGAGCTAAATGATCCAGCACACACGCCACCGTCAGCGAGACATTTGTGTGAGCATGACATACTATCAGCCGCCAGGGCACATTCAAGTCAATGAAAGACACATTACCCGGTAAATGGTACATAGGGTATAATATATACATAGAACTCACATCTGTGCTATGTAATTATACAATACAAAGGAAATTGAGTTTATACAATGCAAAGATAGCCTTACAAACTTCAGCAACTCCAACAGAATTTTCAAGTGTTAATCAATTAGTTGTGGTTGTGGAGCAGGACCAGCATTGAGCCAGGCATTTTTATCAGCGATGTAATCCCCTAACTTATAATATGCCTGACTGCATAGTGTGCGTTTTATACAGACTTGAATTTTGTCTCATTCAGTTGAAGAATGTGGGGAGGTATTTTATTATAACATTTTAAACAGTACCCCATAAAAGATGAGTCTACTTTAGCCAGTCTGAAACCTGGTTGAACTAATAGGTCCCTATTTCTAGTACTATAATTATGTCTTTCACCTCTTTTACTAAAAATATGTAAGTTTTTTCTTACATACATGATGTTTTCGTAGATATATTGACAAGGTACCGTCATGATGTTAATTTCCTTAAACAGTTCCCTTAGAGAATCGCGCCTGCGGAGAATATAAATGGCTCGGATGACTCTTTTCTGCAGAATAAAATAGTATCGATGTCTGCAGCCCGTCCCCAAAGTAAAATACCGTAAGGCATGATACTATGAATGTAACTAAAATAGACTGTCTCGTGGTATCTACATCAGTAAATTGACGGATTTTTCTGACAGCATAAGCTGCTGAACTTAGCCGTCCTGCAAGAGATGTTAAATGAGGATCCCATTGTAGCCTTGAGTCGAGCGTGATCCCTAGGAAAACAGTTTTATCAACGAATTCTAGTTTCTCTTGATTTAATATTATCTCACAATCACTACTCTTGACATTTGGTGAAGAAAATCTTATGCACTTAGTTTTTTTTTTCATTTAATACTAAATTATTAGCAGTGAACCAATTTTGGACCTGCAATTTGTAGCACGTCTATTTACCTTAAAAGTTAAGGAAGTGTCATCAGCAAATAACACCATTTGTGGTTGATTTTTTAATAAATGGAGTAGATCATTAACATACACTAAAAAGAGGAAAGGACCCAATATCGAGCCTCGTGGCACACCCATTTTTACTGATAAACCATTCGAATTGACACCATTTATTTGAACTTGTTGATGTCTATCATTTAAATAAGAACTAACGAAACTGAGCGCAAGTTTTCCAAGTCATTACGGACTTGGAAAGTTTAAGTTTCAAAAGCAAGGTTTCGTGATCGACGCAATCAAATGCCTTGGAGAGGTCACAAAAGATTCCTATGGCGTCTTGGGCCTCTTCCCACGCGGTAAAAGTGTGTTTTAATAAAGTTACACCAGCGTCGGTCGTACAACGTCCTTTGGTGAAACCATACTGTTGATCGTGTAGGATTTTATTCATGTTAAAATGATTGAGCATTTGATTAAGGATTATTTTTTTACCTTGCTGAAAACCGGCAAAACGGATACGGGTCTATAATTATTGGTGTCTTTACTGTCCCCGGATTTGTAAAGTGGTATTTTACCTTACTGTATTTCATTAAATCGACGAATTAAATACTAAGGCTAAGTAAGGTGCAATAGTCTCAATTATAGAGGTACAGACTTTAATGGACATTCCCCAAAGATCTTCGGTCAATTTGATCTTAATTTGCTTAAAAGCTTTTATTACTGCTAAGGGGTTAATATGTTTAAATTGAAATTCAACCGGGCAGGCTGGAAAGTTCGCTCTTAATAAGTCAATTGATACGTCGGATGAGGAATTTAAGGCTTCCGTCATTTTTGATGGAATATTAGTGAAGAAATTTACAAATTCCTGAGCTACTTCTAAATTAGAACTTATGGCACCACGTGAAGTCTCCAATGTGTAATCAGTGTTTCTTTTTTATTTCTACTAGTTTCATTATTTATAATTTTCCAAACAGTTTTTATTTTATTTTCTGCTGATTTGATTTTATTGCTAATGTACAGGGCTTTGGCTATTTTACAAATATTTCTAAAAATTTTGGAATATGTAGCAACATACTTGCTGCAAGTTTCAGTATTGATGTAAGGCTTAAGGCCATACAGCTCGAACGTAATTAAAGACGCGTTATCCCGTCGCCTTCGCGAAGTTCACATAATTTTCAGATCTAATGTTTGTAATACCGTAATCACGGTATTGGGGCGTCAATACCGGTATTGTAAAAGGCCAAAATAAAATCCGTGATCACGGTATTACGGGATCCCGGAATACCGGTATTGAAAGCCCTAATGACAACAAAATGTGAAAACAACAACAATCAAACAAAAATGCCAATTGCAGAGTGGAAAATTACCTAACTACTTTTGTAACAAACAACAATAATAAGGACAATAATTAAGCCGTGCGTCGCATCTGTGTAAGAACAGGTCGTTGCTCAGTAAACTGCTGTGACTTCGGACGAACCTATCGTAAACAGCGCAGATTTTCAGCAACTACCTCTCATATCGTCACCCTCCCCGCTAACTGTCGTATCTCACAAACTGTCGTAACTGCACTGACATTACCTATGAGTTCAAAACTTTGTTCCGAATAAGTTCTCTGTGATCATCATGTCTGTGTCGTTTGCCGTTTAGAAGATAATCACGTATTTTGTTTTGCGTATGTGCAAAAGGAGGGAAAAAATATTCTCACTACCTGTCGTATGAACATACTGCAGTTAGTGAGATTATTTTTCTTTTCGTCACAGCACGAGCACGCTGATTCAATGCATACTTCAGAAGAATTACAAATCTATGGCTTGTCATCAGAAACACAGGCTCAAGATGTAGAGCACGCCGATAATTCTATGCATACTTTAGAAGATTTCGAAATCTATGACTTGCTATCAGAAACACAAACGCAAAATCAACTCTGCGAAGCTGCTGGGTGCAATAAAGAGGTTAATAGTTCCTGTTTTAGGTGCAGAATTATAGTATAGTGTGTTGGGAGTTGGGAATTATAGTATATTACAAACAATAGCTGGCACTGAATGTGTTATTTCCAGCAATACTCAGGCCTTTCCCGAAGATTATGAAGAGGAGGGGTCGCCACTTGAGGTTGAAAGAACCAAAAAAAAAACCAGACGTAAGAAAAATTAATCAGCTCAAAGTCAAAGTCAAAGCATTTATTTCAAATAGGCACATAAAAGGCATTTTTGAACGTCAGAAATTACTACAAATAGAATTGATTCTAGTCAAAAAACACGGACAAACAGCATACTACTCAAGTACATAAAACTATTGTACCGGAAAGGAAAATGAGCCCTACTTGTCAAATCTTCAACTGTAAACGCAGTTGTCATCGTTTCACAGCTGATGAGATTCGTAAATATATATTCCAAAGTGATTGGGACCAAGGAAATCTTCAGTCACAGCGTGAGTTTATTGTGAGGCATGTAAAAAAGTACCCGATAAACATCGAACTGCTGGACCGGAATCTAGGAGGCAAACCACTCTTCAATATTTTTTTCCTCTTCAGAATCAGCCTCTCCAAGTTTTCCAAACGTTTTTCTTAAACACTTTGGGAATAAGTTTTCATACTGTTAGAACATTACTGGAAAATTTAATGACTACCAACAGGGGACCCCAGTCATTAAGTTGCCGGAGCATGTAGCATTTTATACGTCACTTTCCCACTAATACTTTTTAATTACTAATTTACTATTGATTTTACTAACTGGTTGTTTTTAGAATTTAGCCCTTACGTTAATATTAAGACGTTGTCTACCTATTACGTCTTGACTGATTTCTAGTTCCTACATTTAACAAATAAGATTGATTGACTGACCGCTTTAACCCTAGGTAAAGCAATTCCAATTAAAGACTAATCTTTTTGCAAAGACTGATTGAACTTAAAATGTATACTAAGCACTTAGTCCGCCTCTGTATATATTTGCGTGCTTAAAGTAACAAATAACGTTTATTTTAAGGAAGGTTAAGCCTCAACTCATCTCATCACTTATAGATAAAGTGTAGTATACATAAAGTAAACACAGCAAAATTGCCAAAAATGTTAAAACATTTTTTTAAAACTTTTACGTAACTGGGACCTTTCGAACGAACAGTTTTATTACTTTTAATAAATTTATATAATATTAATAGAGTTTTATTTATATTTTTATACAAAATAATCAAGTCGTAACAGACACAAGTTGTAAAACAAAGTTCTCACAGAGTGACGTATCTGCTTCAAATGAATATAACTAAATAAATAGATACTATAGGGCTTTAAAGAAACTACTATCTTAAAGAGTGAGCCAATAGCAATATAAAAACGATATTAATTACTTAATAAAGCCACAACTAAGACCACTACAGTAACATGATTGTAGCACCCGACCGAAAAACCGTTGCCCTGGAAAAACATCAATAGCTAGTTACGACAGTTAGCGGGGAGGGTGACGATATGTACCGTAGTGTATATATACATCCTCAAACATACTCCTTCATATTACAAAAATGCTCCAATTTTATTTATTTGTATAGATATCTAGCTGTACAGTACCTTCGTTTCTTGCAACTTGAAAGAAAAGTGTTTTAATTGTTCGTAAATTACTTAGTATTATGATTTATGAAATACTGAAAACAAATTACATCATGTTTAAAAAGTTGAAGAAGTTGAAAGATTCGATGAAGTTAACGCTTTAAAAAATATTTAAAACAAACAACAAGATATTCTTCTGCCACACGGTGAAGTAGACAGCGTCACCAAACACAATAACTAGTCTGTGAAGAATTTTGATAGTTTAAAGTTACAAGGAAAGGGCAGCACCAGTTCCTAGTGTGCTGTGCGTGCACAGGCACAAACTCTGTGCTCATCGAGCGGCGAGCGTCCCTCGTGCTAATAATTACTTTAATAGTCACATTACAGCCGAGTGCTCTGCATTGCATCGTCCGCACAATCACCGCGACTATGTCACCGCGACGCAACCCGCATGCCTCGGGTTCCTTTGTTACGATATCCACCTTTCTCTTGATATCTATAGCGTTCTGAAGCTCTTACTTGCTGATATTGTACTATTGCGAATTAGTCGTGTTTTTTTCACATTATATCTAAGTAGGTATGTAATCCCCAAAAGCACCGCCAGTGCTGACACACTTTTTTTTATCGTGGAGAAATGCTCATGCATACTGTACTACCACGGGGAGATAGTGCAGTTATGTGGGACTCTAACCCACTAAAACTCCACAGTGTCCTCCTCTGCCGCTTACGGCGGGAACACGGGCACGCGTTAGCACTGATCCGTGAACCCGCCTCGTCACCGGCGCACCAGAACACGTAGCGCGCCGTGACCACCCCAGGGACCAAACCAGCACATGGGCGCCAGACGACCCCGTGTCTGAGCACCCTTGGTCCCCCTGTGACGGGTCAGGTCATTGGCCCTGCCGCCTGCCAATTTTCGGCTGCAGAGGATAGGGAGAGTGGCCAACGTAATACCAACACTCCTCCTCCTCTGCAGCCCCACCGCGTCCGCCATCATACGGTGGCGACCCCGTCAAGGCCGCGGAGGGTAGGGAGAGCGGCGCACCGCAATACCGGCACCCAAACTCCAACCCTCAGCCGCGATGCCTCCCATACGACATCGCGGCCCGCCACAGTTGCGATGTCGCCCAAGCGGCACCGCAACCTACTTTTGGCCGCTACGTCGTTGGCTTGTCAGCAAAGGCCCTGACGAGCGGCCCCTCCTCGGGTTCCTCTTCGCTTCACCGTGGGTGTCCAAGCCACGGCTACTGAGCCCCCCGCCTCAACAATGCGGGAACCCACCGGGGGGAGTGCTGACACACCTTGGGCTAAGGATATAGATGGACGTTCATTACGAATTGGCCGATGATTATAGTTGATTACGGTCGGTCGGTCGGTTACTGGTCTTTAATTATAGGTAGTTGATTATCGGTCGGTCGGCTACTGATCGTTGATTATCAGTCGGTCGGTCGGTTACTAGTCTTTGATTATCGGTCGGTCGGTCGATTATTGGTCGTTGATTGTCGGTCCGGTCGGTTACTGGTCGTTGATCATAGTTGATTATCGGTCGGTCGGTCGGTTATTGGTCGTTGATATAGTTGATTATAGGTCGGTCGGTTACTGGTCGTTGATTATAGTTGATTATCGGTCGGTAGGAGGTAGGTAGACTGTGCTAACAACATCGTATGTGTAAAAAATATTAAAATAAATTAGTTAAAACGCGTAAATATAATATAATAAGTATAACATATCGAAGACATGTTTGTGGTTTTATTAACTAATTAATGTAGTGAAGACAAAAAAGATGATGGTAAAAAGGGACTGAAAGTGCAAAAATAATAAGTGCTTAAACTCAGTGAAAGACAACAAGACTTTTCGGGCGAATCCTTTACGAGTCACTAAAACTATTAGTGTATCTCCATCTAATATAAAACCAAAAGAAACAGTGCTAAATAGATACATAAACATAAACATCGTGCGAGTTGGTGACGCAGAACTCATGCAAATACTTCATTTAGTTTGTGTATTAATATTCACTTATTTAGGACTCGAAGTCTTTATTTATCTTACACAAATGCGTAGAACATCGCACACTACCGCACCTGCGAAGCACAAATAATGCAGCAAATGAAACAGACCACCAAGTGATCAGGAACTTGTCAGCTAACTTGTAAGTAAGTTCGAAGTACTAATAAGCTGGCTGTCTGTTTATTTTATTGCACACTTCTTAGTAAGTATAGTAATATTTAAAACGTTAACGTGAAGCCTACCATCCATGGGGTCAATTCTACGTTCCAGTACTGACTAACTGATCTTGACATAATCCATACTGTGCCGTGCGTGTGTGGTTGTTGTTTCTTCTCTCTCCTTATTTATAATTTAGCTGTGGCCGGCCGTCTCGAGCAAGCGTGGTGATCAATGCTCGATCAATGTTCTCTGTATGAGAAGAGGGCTCCCAGCAGTGAGACAGTAGCAGCTGGTATTGTTATTCTGAGCCCGGCATTTTCAAAGATCAATTGGCTATGACCACGGTAGATAACATATTACCGCGGTGCTATGACCGTCGGGATTCGGGATGATCACTATTTGAAGCCAATCGTTGAAACTAAAGTCCCACTTGTCTGTTCTTTATTTATTTCTTCATGTGAGTATGGTGGGCTGTGTGTAGTCGTACCGTGACTTCGAATGCAGGCTGTTTATAAATCATTCATTCTGCAGTGTTCCTACTGCTGGAGGCAGCGTGCGCCTGCGCTGTGCATGCGCATGCAAGACGTGCAAGTTTATGCAACACATCGTTCTGCTCCCGACTGCGTAGGGCGGACCGTACGATGGTACGGTCTACCTACCACATGCCAGTCACATTTGAATTACGAAAGCCGACCTTACTGCTACTTGTTAGGGTTAATGGATGAACACCAAGGGAAATACCGTGGTAAGAATTTTAATAATACGTTTATTAATCCTTATATTTATATATTGGTAGGTGTGTTTATGAATATTACATGAGACGTGTGATCCCACACACGGCTAATAGAGTAGTACAGTCACTATGCGAAAGTAAAGATTTCGGTCAAGTGGTTCAGGGCGGGCACGGATACATAAATAACATTTATGAGTTAGAATGAGAAAGACGATAGTGTTGAAGTAGGATCGATTTGTTTTTAGACACTACTAAATAAAGGTGCTGCCAAAATCGAACAGTCAATATGGTCGTGCGGCTGAGTGTACGCAGTGCATGTGTTGGGTATTCATTGGTTCGCGTTTCCTGTTACGTACGAGCCTTGATTACTATCTGATAATCCTCCGCATGCTTCTACTATTTGCGTGCTATATCCAATACTTATTTACTTACCTACCATAAACATCTGCATATTCATACATTGCAGGAAGTCGATCGTCAAATAAAACGATGCGAGTTTGTTTGAATATTATTATTGAAAAGACATCGAATTCTGATTCTGATTGACGACTGTTTTACTTTCACATCATTATTTATTTCTTGCTTTTTCGTGGGTCTGCTTATAATTTATCTAAGGTACAATAGCATAGTGTCAACTTACTCGTCGCTTTTTACAAAATATTGCTTTTCCCGATGCAGGGACGTTACTAAACTTGTTGAGGAGTTCCCCCGGTTGTAACGTCGCACGTTACATTTTGCACAAATCAAAACATAATAATTAAATTAACAACAAAAACACAGCAACATTCCAATGTTTACATATGCCGGCGGCGTTGTCGTAAACAACACATGCACCGATCACGCCACCGACAAGTACGTTACTCGACTTCTCCCACCGCCCCACTGCTCGACTTGTTTTGACACCAGTATAAAAGAGCGAGCAACGAAGCGGCGGGGGACTTGACCATTGGACATCGTACGGACATCATGTGCTCAGAAACTATCTCGCGTTCGTATCTGGTTGTATCGTGTACCTACAGTGCTTGATTTGCTAATGTGATTAAATTGTTCATGAAATTATAATCTGATGTGAAGTGCAAACCGTTTTTCTATTGCGCAATAACCAACACTACCCACATAGTACGCCCACAGTAATTAAAATATGCCTGATAATAATGACACACACTTTACCTTTTCCTACATCAGAAGTGGGATTCGTGTTGGTTCATGCGCAAAATCAGAACTCTAAAAGTGAAAGTGACCGTTGACATTTTAAAAACTAAATGCAAACTGCGAACGTTTATTAAATAATCTTGTGGATCTGTTCGAGTTGAACCCAGACAAGCCAGATACGGATGCGCGATCACAGTGAATGTTGTTTTGGGCATAGGCTGTATGCAGGAATACCTTTGCCCAGTGACGCGCCAGTTGCGCCCTACCGCCATGTTAGGAAAAAAAGTGTTCCCGTAATTAGAAAACGCGATAGGACGCGTGTACAAACGTAACAGCACACAATACGACAGCTGAATTGTGTTTTGCTGAAAATTCTCTGCAAGGAGGTCGTATTGTGGCCGTCATCAAGGCGCACAAACGAAGCAGTATCAACGTGGCTATCGTAAATAGTACGAAGGACGTAGCGTGGAGCTACCAGTGACGTGGAGTGACTTCAAGAATCGAGCCAAGCAGCCCGCAGCCGTCGGTGAAGCCCTTCGTGTGCTGCAAGTGAGGGCATCCAGGACATGTCGCGACCCGGTGCACGAGAAGTGGCAGCCAAGCAGATGATGGAGGTGGAGCACGCGCTGCAAGCAGCAGCGGCGAGTGGATGTTTGCGTCGTACAACTACCCGCAGGCACGTTGGAACATAAAGGTCAGCTGTATTGTTTTGTTACGATTCTGGTGCTGAATGCTCGTTAGTAAAAGCGAGTTGTGAATAATGTTGTTGCGATGACTGGTATTGGTTAAACGCGTGTATTCAGCACAAAACTTGAAATTTTATTACATTTCTACACGACATTTACTTGCAAAGTATTATTTTGGGTAGGCTATTTTGTGTTATTAGAAAACGAAGAGTGAAATCAGAATTATCAGACTAAACTAGATCGGAAGTTCAGAGGTCCATTTAAGGTCTTTTGACAAGTGATCGTTATGTTTTGAAGTCCCTTTCTTCCGCCGGACGTACAAGTACGCACACGACCGACTGTGTAAAATAACTGACGTTGACATGCACGTAGGCACAGACGTAGGTGACGATGACGAGACTAGCCATGACGAAAATGATAACGCTGACAAGACTAGTTGAATACTAAGTAGTCAACTTAAGATTTAGAGTACCTAGCATAGTAAGAGTTTTCTTATAATCTGTAACGTTATAGGAAAAATAATGTAACATGTTGAACAAACCTACTTTAAGAATTATGTTGATAAAGGCTCGAAATGATGATCTTGATGGTGTTGTTTGTGGAGGTGACCGGATAGAGGTCGCCTGATTGTGTTAGTGACCGGATAGATGTTACGTGTTGAAGACCGAATGGAAGTCGATTGGTTTGATGCTTATGGCCGGATAGAGGTTATAAGTGTGATGATGAAGACCGGATGGAGGTCAGAGTATGAGCATTGCTATATTTTAATGAGTTTCCTATTATTTTAATGAGTATGGGTGTTGTTCGACATGTCGGCTTTGAGAGAAAGAGTTTGTGGTGATTTTCATCAGAACCTGTAATAATTTTGGTCAGAATTGGCCGAGTGGAACATGCACTGCTGTTGATTTTTTTGGTTACAGGTTATAACACACAAGGACGTGTGCAAGCAGAATGACAGTAGTGGACAGCGCTGCATTCTTTGGATCTCCTGTATGAATAATCGCTGATCAAGGACGGTGCTTTTCGAGCGAGGAGTTTCACGACTTCTGCCAAGGAAACTGTAGATTGCAACCACTACAGCCATTAAGCCAGCTACAGATCTATTGTCTACGAATTTGGTGAGTCGTTTTCATTATGTTTTGACTCGAGGTACCGAGTGCTTCCTTGGTAAACAACAAGAAAAAAAAAACTGTTACATTGTTAGGTATAGCCTAATCTAGTTAACAATGCAATTTTTAAATACGCTCACGATAGGTTACGAATGATGCCAGTAGGTCATGTACCAGTCGAAGTAGATGGTGATCACAGTGGTGATGAGCTATGAGCAAGCCTAAGTAGTGGGAACCACGCGAGTAGGGGTTCTCTATCGGCTGTAGTAAAAAGTGTGTAGTCACAGGGTGATACACATGGGTCCATGCGCTGGATGTGTGAGAGCAATGCGATTGCTGTTCGGCTAGAGAGCCGTAGCGTTAGAGTGGTTTACTCTTCTGTGGGTTTCCAGGTGTCTAAGGCTCTTAGTGAAAAAGATTATTGTTGTAATGTGGATCACGATGGTACATGGCTCTGGTTGATGTTTTTTTTTTTGTTATGATTGATTAAAGTTTGATTACAAGGCACTGGTTGAATCAAGTACGCCCATGAGGGTAAGGCATATGCCATGGCACAGGCAAAGGGATCAGAGTATTAATGACGAAGTTAAGGAAAGCCAAGTAAAAGTCTAGTTGTGATAGTAGTTAATCTTAGTTCGACTGGTCGGGGACCGTACCAGTAGTTATTACATAGTCGTAGCCCGGTAGAAATCGGTGTCTCTTGAGGCAACTCAAGTAGTCCGTGGGTGCGCGATGCGTGTTTAACTCTGGCGGAGGTCGGGGTCTTGTAGAGACCATAGAGTCCGTGGGACTCAGAATTCAGGAGGAATTCAAAGAAACAAACGTGAGGTTTGTTGCAGGGGCTTAATGAAAAGCCACAGGCCACGAATAAGACTCCTGCTGTGTTTTGTGATGCTCTAAGGATGTTTTATTAGCTGCTCTATCATATTTAGTTGATTATTTAGTTTGTGATCTTGAGCTGACTTGTAATCGTAGTTTTGTTGCTTCCATTGCGGGAGCAATTGTTACAGGATGGCCGAGTGTAACGCTAGATGTCGGTAGCCAGCCGTTAAGCCGGCTGTCAAGCCCGCCACGCCCAGCTATGCCAAAGCCATGCCATGCCGTGTCGTCTGGGTGCAGCCAAAGCCACAGCCACAGCCACAGCCAAGCCAAGCCAAGCCAAGCCAAGCCATGACAACCAAGTAAGTACGACACAGCAGCCACAGCAAAGAGGAAGTCAATTGACTAGCACGTCACTTCCCCACTACGTGAGCCTTGCCCCGCCAAATTCCGAGCCGGGGGAGATGAAGTAGCCGCCAGCCAGCCAGTATTATAAAAGCGCTAAGCGGTGGTTTTGTGTACTTCACTCCATGCTAATAATTGTAAGGGGAAACTCTACCCGAATAAACAAGTAAATCAGTTACTGTGTGCATAATTTTACCACTGCCTTTATAAGTGCTTGATTTGCTAATGTGATTAAATTGTTCATGATATTATAATCTGATGTGAAGTGCAAACCGTTTTTCTATTGCGCAATAACCAACACTACCCACATAGTACGCCCACAGTAATTAAAATATGCCTGATAATAATGACACACACTTTACCTTTTCCTACACATACATTCAACTGTCAAAGAACCGACGTCAAAATATAATAACCATAGAAAATTACAAGTAGTGCGGTAGTAAATAGTAATTACTAAAAGCACCAGGTGCATCAAGTATCGGGCGCGCGAGTGAGTATTTATCTATGGGCTCGCGTATGTCCCATCTCTATCCAACGCTGCCAACGCGATATTTTCGATTGACATTAGGAATTTTGGTTTAAAAAAAAAAAAAATTGGTTTTTCCGAAGCGGTCACACGTCTCACCAGATCTAATTATATCAGTAATCTCACACGTGTCTTAACTAGCCATTATCCGGGCCTAAAAACAATTAGGTACCTGTCATAGACTAAATACGTGTTGCCTAGTTACCAAGAATATTATGTCTGTCATTAAAATATTTAGTATGCTTTACATGCTTTAATTCATATCTAATATTTGGCGACGATGCCGTTCGATATAAAGAAGGCAAAACGTTCGCGAGCCATCCTACACGGCTTGTTAACAAAAACTAATAACGTATTTCAAGAAGAACAGGATTTATATACACAAGAAGAAATAGAAACACGATTACTGACACTTCAAAATACTTACCAAGGTCTGCAAAACATACAATTACAGATAGAAGAGGAGACCGAAGACGAATACATCGAAGCTGAAACCCTTTACAGGTACGAAGTGGACGAAATTTATACAAATTTACGTACAAAAATGATACGACTGATGAACACGTCTTTCAAAACTCATGAGCCGTTACCCAGCTTACCATCCACACACAATGCGTGTGAAATCACGAGCGCTCATCGTGAAGTACATCCTAGACTCAATTTCCAACCGTTTCAAGCAAACGAATCGTTTAAAAATTTTATAAAAAGACTCTCTGTTTACATGATGCTCAGCAATATTACGGATCCCACAACGAAGGTCTACATACTTCTGTCCACTTTACCACCTGACATTC
Organism: Luperina nickerlii; assembly: GCA_963855955.1. NCBI lineage: Eukaryota > Metazoa > Arthropoda > Insecta > Lepidoptera > Noctuidae > Luperina > Luperina nickerlii. Next base: position 277,499 of record OY979682.1, on the reverse strand, counting down.
ATGAAAGAATTTACGACCTGTGTTCACCCGACGACCCAGTTACGAAGACCTATGAAGAATTGACTGATATCTTGGACAATTTCATCGATCCAAAACCTAGCATATGGGCCTCACAGCACACCTTCATATCAAGACTACAACAAGCCAATGAATCGATTGCTGTTTACGCATCAGAACTTAAAAGACTGTCGTCAAAATGTGAATTTATTTGCTCACATTGTCTTAACCCACCCTCGATTCATTTTTATCATTACAATTTATTCGAGGATTAAAAGATAGAGAAATTCGCACAAAAATTATTCAAACAAAACAAACAGCATCCTTTTCAGAATTAGTACAAACGGCCACGACTATGGAAATGGGAAAAAATGAAAATTCGACCATATCTACATCCATCCGTCCACCACCATTGGATACGATCAATATAGTTTCAAAAGCCCATAATGAAGTAGAACCCGCATCGAATAAAGCACATTCAATTAAAAGACCGACTTCTATAAGAGAACTTAAAGGTAAATGTTACCGCTGTGGAAAAGACGACCACAAAGCAAATGAATGTGGGGCCATAAAAAGCACGTGCCGGAAGTGTCAAAAGGAAGGACACCTAGCCCGAGTCTGCCTTCAAGGACATAAACGCAATGAAACGAACTTGCTAAATTATTCTACAAGTAGCACCAGTACCGGCAGCATCGCAGAAATTAACCTCGTAAAGAGTGAATTCTCAGACAAATACATTATAACTATCGAAATTGAAGGAAAGAAAACAAACATGGAATTTGACACGGGTGCAACACTCTCTACCATCTCGCTTAAGGATTATAACAAGCTTAACATAAACAAAAGACTATTTCACACGAGCATCAAACTAAGAACTTATGCAGGCGAAGTTTTTGAACCTATCGGTGTTACGTTTGTTCGATGCAAATTTAAAAACCAATTGTTCTATGGAAAACTATATGTAATTAACAAAGATGTGGGACCCATCTTGGGTAGAAGCTGGATGAAGGAGTTTGACATTAAACTAGCCGAAATGAAATCGATTGATACATGTGAGAAAATACTGAAACTTGAACAATTACTTAAAGAGTATGAACCCACCGTTTTCAGTACAAACCTAGGCGAAATTCCAAACGTACGAGGCCACCTGACCCTTAAACATAATGCGCAACCAATCTTTATTAAACCACGGAGAATTCCATATGCCCTACGATCTAAAGTAGATGAAGAAATTGACCGACTTGAAAAACGGAATTATTACAAAGATTGATCACTCCGATTGGGGCACTCCCATCGTCCCAATAGTGAAACCAAACGGAAGCATCAGACTGTGCGCAGACTACAAAATCACCTTAAACAAAATGATAGAAGACGAAAAATACCCAATACCAATAATTGAAGACATCCTAGCTGAAATGAGCGGCGGACAATTTTTCTGCACCTTAGACATCACGCAAGCTTACCTGAACATGGTGATGGATGAAGAAAGCTCCCTCCTGCAAACATTAAGTACACATAAAGGTACTTTTAAAGTGAACCGACTCATGTTTGGAGTCAAAGTAGCACCAAGTCTCTGGCAAAAATACATGGACCAATTACTTCTGGGCCTTGACGGTATTAAGTGCTTCTTCGATGATATAATAATACAAGGCTCGACAGAAGAACAATTATTATCCAGATTGAAACAAGTTTTGCATAAACTTAAAGACAGCAACCTTCGTGTTAATAAAGAAAAGTGCCAATTCTTCAAAAGAAGTATCAATTACTTGGGACACACAATAGACAAAGATGGTTTACACAAAAATCAGGACAAGATAAAAGCAATTTTAAATGCACAATGCCCAAATAATGTAAATGAACTAAGAACGTTACTAGGCTTAGCAAATTATTACAATAAATTTATACCCAACCTAGCATCCATCACTGCCCCCTTAAATGAACTCTTGAAGAAAGGAACAAAATTTACTTGGTCTACAAAGTGTGAAGAAAGCCTAAAGAACATTAAAAAAGAAATAGTAAGCGAAAGAATCCTAATACACTTCGATCAGAATAAACCACTTATATTAGCCACAGACGCCTCACCCACAGGACTTGGTGCAGTTCTAAGTCACAAACTACCAGATGGCTCAGAAAGACCAATAGCATTTGCTTCTAGATCCCTTACCAGCAGCGAAAAGAATTATAGTCAAATTGATAAAGAGGCGACAGCTATTGTCTGGGGTTTAAAGAAATTCTATCATTATTGTTACGGCCGGAAATTCACACTAATCACAGACCATAAACCTCTTACATCAATTTTTCACCCGCACCAAACTTTACCAGCTTTGAGCACTATGAGGCTTTTCCACTACGCTCACTTTCTATCAGGATTTGACTACCTTATCGAATATAGAAATTCCTCAAAGCACTCCAACGCCGACTACCTCTCACGTTTTCCGGTTGAGAAGATTAATGAGAACAAACATGACCAGCATTACATATTTCAGATGAATCAGATAAACACATTTCATATCTCACCGGAAATAATAGCAAAAGAAACAAGAGTAGACCCAGAATTACAAAAATTACTCGAAACACTTCGTTCAGGTAATTCACTTAAGGAATCTGGATATAAAGATAATGAACTAACTCTTCAAAATGACTGCATCCTAAAAGGCACGAGAGTTATAATTCCACAAAAACTACGCCAAAGCATCTTAGATGAACTTCACGCGGGACATGTCGGTATCTTAAAAATGAAACTTCTTGCGCGGAGTTTCGTGTACTGGAAGAACATTGATAAGGATATCGACAACAAAGTAAAATCTTGCAGAACCTGTCGTTTAAACCAGAATGATCCACCAAAAGCACCTCTGCATCACTGGGAAGACCCAACTGGCCCTTGGCAAAGAATACACATTGATTTTGCAGGCCCGATATCGGGCTACAACCTTCTTATTATCGTAGACGCATTTTCCAAGTGGGTAGAAATCATCCCTACATAGCAATGGCGTACATAATAAAGAGTATTCTATTCTATTCTATTCTAATGGCATTGTTCACAAAACGATTGCACCCTACCACCCCGCAACTAATGGACAAGCTGAACGATTTGTCCAGACAGTTAAAAGATCACTGCACAAATTGGAGGGGGAGAGTGGTGGGATACTGCACAAGGTCCGTACGGTTAGAAGTCTTCTCCGGGCAACGCCAGTCATCTCAGGCGACTCGCCCTATATGCTCATGTTCGGAAGAGAGGTAAGAACGAGATTGGCAGCCAAGATCAAATCCCCACCAAAGGCACTACATAGGGACAGAAGAGAAGGGGTGAGAGAGTTTGCAGTCGGTGGCAGAGTGCAAGCTCGCAACTACTCTGTATCAGGAAGGAAGTGGGAGTTTGGTACAGTGACCCGTCGACTGGGAAACCTCCACTACGAAATAGAGACCGACAGTGGACGCATATGGATGCGCCACCTCGACCAGCTACTCCCGGCGCCTCTGATTCCTGGGATTCACGGCGGAGGCGTGTCATAGACTAAATACGTGTTGCCTAGTTACCAAGAATATTATGTCTGTCATTAAAATATTTAGTATGCTTTACATGCTTTAATTCATATCTAATAGTACCTAATCAACGTAATTCTCCGCCATCGAGCAATTAAATTCGGTGTCTTAGAAACCCCCATACTGGGTAAGTGTTGGATAGCATGATCATGTGTATATTTTGTGTTCTTTGTCCTTATAGGTTAACTTGGCATGTACGCTTAATTTTATCTGATTTTATTATACGCTAATTCATGTATTTCATTTCAATCTAATGCCTTCAGCTCAATGCATTTTGACTTTTCGTGCTTCACACTCAAAATGTGCTATCATGCCTTTTTTTCACGCTTCCCATTTTGTAAACTCCGTCTGATTGTGACAATCCATCAACACCTTCATTAGCGCACTGTTATTGCTACTCGCTCTGCTTAGTTTGGTGTCGCAATCAGCGGAGTTGACCTTTGGTCATCTCGTGACACGCTGGACGTCATGTTCCAGGGCCCAAAGTTCCGGTTAGAGGAACACCCTCAAGCTCACAGCAGTACATCTAGCTACGCGGCTGGTATTGTCGTGCGTGCCTATATCGTGCCGGCATCGAACTTCCCACCTGTGGGCATACTTGCCACGTGAGCCGAGCCGTGTAGCGACGATCGGCGTGAACACCCGTCGACCGGCACCCCTACGCATCCAGCGTGGCACCTCGCTGCGGTCATCGCCACGCCGGCTAGCAGGGCAGTACAGTGCTACCCACGGGGTGGGCTCGGGAACTTGTGACTGAAAACCTACCCACACCTTTTCTTAATATATAAAATACTTTTATGTTGACGTGGATGCGTAGTTTTATTTAGATAACCTGCGCCACGCACCCCATTTCCGTCACACGGTATTTCACCATCAGCTCCATTTCACCATTCGCATTGTGACGAGCATAAATTGCTTAGCAACTATATTAAAGTAATCGTATCGCAACTCTTGAAATACATATTATTGAGTAGCTCCGGTGGCCATCTGTGGTCTTCAACATCAGTTCTACTTTACCAAATGGTGCTTTCCAAGGGCAAATGTACGAATTACTATAAAAAAATACCCAAATCGTTATAGGTTTGCCTGTAAAATTTGAGGGTGGAAGTGCAGTGTGCTGGTGTTGTACTATGCTTAGGATAAATAATTGCCTCACTGTTAGTACATTACAGTTATGTAGAGTTGGTGCGTAGGAAATAGACAGGAGGTAAGACACTCACACACGGAAACTTTCGCCGGCCATTTGAGCGGAAACTAGAGAACCAAGATTAAAAAAATACAGGTTTGTTTAGCTAGTACATACCATAAGCAAGCGAGGAAAGCAGAGTTTCATCAAATCGTACAGACTTCGATCGGTAATGATGGTTATGATCAATCAGATATACCACAAACGTAAAACTGTGGAAACTCGTATCATCTGTTCTGTTCGTTCGACAACTACACTTGTGTTTTGGAACCCATATCAAAACATATGACAATACAGATGTATATAGGTAACTCACAAAACGGTACTTCTCTCTGGAGCAATCACTCAGTATTATCACAATCAGCCTAAGCCTTTCCCGCTCCTGCGACACAGGCCTCCTCTCGGTGAGAGTTGCGTTGATTAGCGGTGGCTAATCACTCAGTTGGTATTCATTCAATTATTTTGGTCAACAAAGTGATGCTCCGAAGGTCCGTATCGTCAAACATCGTGCCATTGGCATGTAATGAGTTAATTAGCGGCCTCCACCCAACACAGGGCTATCACCAGATTGGCTCACGAGGTTTTGTGTCGTAAGTGATAATTGTCGGCTTCGTTAATCGGCGCTCGCAATCAGGGGCGCGTGATGATGCGGAAGGTCGCACCTTGGTGACTGTGCGCCGTCTGGTGTGGCGCAACGCGTGGTGTGCCTACTGCCCGAATTGGTGTAAAATATGATTTTGGATCTCGACTATATGCATATTTTTTAATATAGTTTGCGACTAGCATAATAAAGTTATACTAGCACATATAAATATGTAAAAATAAAACTGTTCTGCAGTTTGGCAGACTTTATGTAGGTTATAGTTAAGTATACATATTTTGAATAAATAAATAAAGAAGAAATATTAATGGAACTGCGGACGTCATAGAACAACAATCCATGAACACTGGCATACACACAGCAATACGTAGGTATATGCAAACACAAGCTTTTAATTAAATAAAAACGTAACCTAAAAAAGAAAGAATAACAAACAATAAAAGGCAGGCTAGACTGGACCATCAGTTGTATGTCTTAGGTGACGTCTTTGTATGATAAAATGTGTGAAAGTCGACGAGTTTTTAAGTCACGCTTAAAGTACTGTCAGAACAACCAGGAACAGATAAAAATGGATATTCTTGCCTCACAACATTCTGTTAAGAAATTTAATAAGTTCTGGAAGGGCACTAAACGTTTGAATGGTAAGGCTAGTCTGCCTGTGCGCGTTGATGGCATCAGTGATGCCAGTGTCTGATACTGAACGTTACCCAGTAGAAAAGCCTATTGCATTTTCAAGTAAGGATGTGGCTGACATTATTAAAAATATGAAAAGAGGGAAGGTCATGAGGGACTCAGTGTCGAGCACTTACAGCATGGGGGAGTACACCTGTATAGGGCGTTAGTCATGTTTTACACTTGTTGTAACGGCACTCATAGTTACCATCTAATCTTATGAGAACAGTGGTTGGTCCAATAGTCTAAAATGTCACTGCTGATATCTCTGACAGAAATAAGTACAAACCAATTTCTTTAGCTACTATTATCGCAAAAATGTTTGATGCGTTATTAGACAGAAAACTTGATCGTTTTGTAACATTACAGGATACACAGTTCGGTTTCAGAGAGGGGTTGTCAACTGAAAGTGCAATACTGTCTCAGAACCACACTATTGATTTTATTATGTAAAAACGCAAACTCCACTATATGCATGCTCCTTGGATTTGTCCAAAGCTTTTGATCTGGTGTCATATAATAGGCTTTGGACAAAATTAAGAATTGCAGGTGTCCAAGCCGATCTTGTGAATATCCTCGGCTACTGGTACAGTTTGCAGTTTAATATACTAAGGTGGGGAAATGTATACTCAGATGAATATTCCATCTCCATCCATTGTAATGACTACTATCAAATAGTAGGTATTTGAGTGTCTTCCACGGCAGTTATCGGGGTACCAACTGCGGAAGTCCTCCACGGCGGTTATCCTGTTACCAACTGCAGAATCTACCTACCTATTGGTTGACAGTTTGTTTCAGCCAAACGAGGGTAGAAAAGTTTATGTTATCTGTGTTTACGCAAGTAAATAGTCTGTCAGTTGGTCAGAAATTTGAAGCTAGTTGCCCATTCTAAAACGTAGATCTCAATGGAGAAGAACGGGCAAGAAACTCCATGGACACTCTTTTAAATCAAGATATTACAAAATCCTGGGTACATTATTCTTGTTGCTTCTATATGTGAGAACAATGTAAAAAAAAAGGAAACAACGGGCGCCGTCGGTGGTGGACGGCGCCCGTTCACGAACATGACGCGTGAATCAGCACCATCCAGCGACACGTTCTCAACAGCCATGCTCTTTCAAGACAACATCAAAAAAATCATAATAAACGGAAACATGGTTCTTACAGCCACAAAATTTAAAAAAAAAAGGTTCTAAATTATACAAAACCATAGTTTGCAATTTAATTAAGAGATTAATAGAGTTTTACTACCAAACAGGAAGAGATATTTAATAATGAAGTATTCAACAATTGAAACTTGATTGAATAAAATAAAAAAATAATTATGTTCGTATCTAATGTCACAAAAAACTAAAAAAATCAAACACCACCACCACCATGCCGCCGCCGCCGCCGTGCCATTGGAAGCACCTCTTCCAATTATATTTGCAGAAATCCTACAGCGCTCTCCGCGTTCAATATAATAACGCGTTGAGGGCTCTGCTGCGGCTGCCTCGCGTCGAGAATGTTCGCGAGTGTCCGCATTGACTGTTTTTATGCCACCATGCGCAAGAGGGCAACCTCGATAGCGAGTAGAGTGCGGGGCAGCGGCAACAGTCTTCTTGCCGTTATTGCCAACAGGTTGGACGGGCCTTTCATGCGGCACTGGCAGGGCTTACACGCACGGGCTTATGTCGGGCGTGGGGCAGGTAAAAGTTGTATTTGACATTTTATTTATTTATTATTTATTACTAATAATTATAGTCCTCCCTCCCTCTCACTGAGAGGAGGCCTGTGTCCCAGCAGTGGGAACATTATAGGCTGATGATGAATGAATGATGATGATGAATAATTATAGACCCGTATCGGTTTTGCCAGTTTATTTCAAATTTCAAAGCATTTATTTCAAATAGGCACATAAAAGGCACTTTTGAACGTCAGAAATTACAACAAATAGAATTGATTCTAGTCGCCAATTCCAAAAGGCAGTTTTCGTATGGAGAAGAATGAGCAAGAAACTCCACCGTTACTCTTTTAAAATGCTTTACAATATTTTGCATACATTAATTATGTAATAATAATATGTGAAGCCGATGCACCTAAAATAAAATTACTATACCACAATAGGTAAAAGAATTAAAAATGAAACCATGACATATAAATTAATTATCTGATGATACATGGTGCTCACATATTTACAAACATGGTAAAAGTAAATGATTTTCATTTAAATAAAAAAAAAATTACAAGTAATAAGTCAGGGTGTGAGTTGAAGTAGTTACAGAATGTAAGTCAATATAAATAAAAAAATAATAAATTTACAATTAAATTAGCAACACGTTTGATTTTGTCTGGACTCTAGATTGTCCTATGCAACAGGACCAACATGTTTCCAAGCGTTCTTATCTTGGATATAATCTTCTAATTTATAGTATGCTTGTTTACAAAGTGTACGTTTAATGTGAATTTTGAATTTTCTTTCATTTAATTGCAAGGCATTACGAATCACTGCTCTTGAAATTTGAGCATTACGGACTAGGTAAACTTGCTCTTAGCTTAATAAAATCATATTTAAATTATTTATTTCAGCAAGTCCAAATAACGGTGTGAATTCATCGGGTTTAAAAGTCAAAATAGGAGTACCGCAGGGCTCAATATTGTGGCCATTCCTATTTTTAGTATATATAAATGATTTACCTCATATACTGAAAAACCGACCACAAATGATGTTATTTGCTGATGACACATCACTGAATTTTTAAAGTAAGCAGACGTGCACAGGAGCTTGACGACGTAAATAACGCTATTCTTATAGTCCATACTTGGTTTACTGTAAATAATTTGGTATTAAATGAGAAAAAAAAAACTAAATGCATTAGATTCGCTTTACGGAATGTTAGAAGTAGTGAATGTCATGTTGTATTGAATAAGGAGATACTTGAATTCGTCGAAAATACGGTTTTCCTGGGGATCACGCCTGACTCAAAGCTACAGTGGGGTCCGCACTTAACATCACTTGCAGGGCGGCTAAGTTCAGCCGCTTACGCTGTTTGGAAAATTCGTCAATTAACATACGTGGATACCGCGAGACTGGTCTATTTTAGTTACTTTCATAGCATCATGTCTTACGGTATTTTGTTGTGGGGACGGGCTGCAGATATTGATTCTGTCTTCATTCTGAAAAGAGGGCTGTCAGAGCCATCTACAAGCTCAGCAGACGCGAATCTCTACGAGAACTGTTTAAAAAAATTAACATCATGACGGTTCCTTGTCAATATATACATACATACATATATATGAAGACATTATGTACGTTCGAAAAAATCTACATCTTTTTAATAAGATAGGTAAGTGACAGACATATACTATAAATAGGGACAAATTAGAACAACCGCGTTTCAGATTGTCTAAAGTAAAAACTTCTTTTATGGGTTACTGTGTAAAATGTTATAATAAAATACCACTCGATATTCTTCAACTAAATGAGAAGAAATTTAAAACATGCATTAAACGCACACTATGTAGACAAGCATATTACAAGCTGGATGATTATATCGTAGATAAAAGTGCTTGGCTTAATGCTGGTCCTGCTCCACAGGCACTTGGGCTCACTAGTGAAAATTTCAATGACACCCACAGACTACTCGTATAAAAAGATGTGCAGTAGGCTCGAAACAAGGTGATCTTCACGTCCTTGGAGCTACGAGCAAACCTACGTGCAATCATATTCGCCCTCACCGACAGCGCCCTCCTTTCTCGCTCAATATCAGCATCGTCCTTCAGGTCGGAAGTCACAATATGGCCGATACTTAAAAGTATGTACCCGCTCCAAGGGCACCCCACATAGCCTTACTGGTGGAACCTCCGTCGGACATTTAGAACCCGCATTGAAAACTATAAGCTCGCTCTTTTTGACGTTATATTTTAGGCCATGTGTATGAGCGTACGTTTCGCAAAAGCTTATTAGTTCTCTGAGTCCCCCTATTGACGCGCTCAGCAGCACCATATCATCAGCGTAGCTGATGTTGTTAAAGCAAACATCATCAACATGGCATGCAACATGGCGGCTGCTGAGCCCGGCAACAAGTCCATCGATATACAGATTGCGTTGGTGAGCTCAATCCTCCCTGCCTCACCCCGCACTCCATTTAACATTATTGACCTGGTTCCCGTACCAGTGCTGGAAGATTTTAACAATTTCAGGTGCAACTTGCCTATCAAGCAACTTCCTCTACAGCACTTTGTACGAAACCAGGTCAAACGCTCTGGACAGATCGAGGAAGCAGGCGTAAACAGGCGTGCTCCGATCGGTGTAATATCTGACAGCATGCTTTAAACTCAGTATAGCACTATCTGTGGACAGTTTGGACCTGAACCCAAACTGGTTATCGTGTAAAGTATGTATCATTGCTCCTCCCCAGATTAGAAAAGTGAAATAACTTTACTGAACTTCATTAAATCCGGGAAAACCTCTTGATCTACACACAAATTAAATATTAAAGCTGAATAGGGTGCAATTGTCTCAATAATAGATTGACAAACTTTAGTAGACATGCCCCACAGATCTTCGGTAATTTTGATCTTAAGTTGCTTAAATGCCCTTATAATGACTATAGGGTTTATATGTTTAAATTTAAATTTCACAGGACAGGCTGAGACATTCGCTCTTAATAATTCAATAGCTAGTATTTAGTATGTATTTAGCGGGCGAGGAATTTAAAGTTTCTGTTTTAATTGGGATATTGGTAAAGAAAGTTACAAATTCCTGAGCAACATCGATGTTATTGCTAATGAGACTGCGGGAAGTGTCCAGTGTGTAATCAATATTATGTTTTTCGTTTCATTGTTTATAATTTTCCAAACTGTCTTTATTTTATTGTCTGCTGATTTAACCTTGTTACTAATGAAAGAAGCTTTAGCTGCTTTGCAGATATTTTTTTATCTAGATGATAGCAACTAGTTAAACACTGAGCTAATATTTGAGTGTTACCAGGTAACTTCCCTGTACTGATGCACATTTTATATTCGTGTATTTATTCTGTGCTTGAGTCGAGATATGCATGGGACGCTCTCACACACAGAGCTGTGGCAGGAAGGGGATATTGACAAAAGTCAGAACACCATACACCTAGGTAAGTTGTGATGTGTAAACAATTGTGGTGCTTATGAATACAGGGTAATTTTTTTTTACTTGTTCCAAATTTTTACAGAGTGTTCTACTCATGAATAGAACAACTTTCACTATGGGACCAACTGAAACCACGAAAAACAAATCAACTGTTTCATACATTTTGGTCAAGTAGGTATTGAACTTTTTTTTATGAACCAGCTGATTCTTTTTCGTGAATTCAGAGTTGGTCCCATAGTGAAAGTTGTTCATATTCATGGATAGAACATCCTGTAAAAATTTGAAACCGGTAAAAAACCCTGTATAATTTTCTGTTTACGGATCACAATCGTGCGGAACAGACGATCAGTGACGTGTGTGTTCGTAATGGAGTAATAATAGTAATTGTCTATTATTGTGACAAAACGAAGGGCAACGGCATCGCTTATTATAGGTTATAAAAAAGCGGCGCTTGGCTCGCAGTCGCAGCTATCGACGCGTAGCGGGCAGGGAAATACGACGCGATGACGTAGGCCATTTTTTTAATCTTGCAAACGCTAAGACGTTTTTTGCGCATTTCCACTGCTACCTTGTCACTTTCACGGTTAGCTACTTACCAACTTACAACTGATTAATTTATAAGCAAAAAGAAGGAAAATGCAATGAAAATTGATAATGAAACCCTACAAAAGTCAACAAACGAAAAGTATTTAGGCTTAACTCTGCACCCTGGACTATCATGATGTAATCACATTGAAAACATGCGTAACAAAATCTCTTCACTCACTGGGGCATTACGTAGACTTTCTGTTTGTATCCCACATAGAATTAAACCCATGATTACAATGCAATCGTGAAATCTCACCTGGAGTATTTAGTAGAAATCTGGGGACTTGCTGCTAAAACCTACATAAATGACATTCAAGTTATACAAAACAAACCTACTAATACTCTGTACAATTACCACTACCTAACATCAAATAAAAAAATATACAACGACACTAAGATATTCAACATACAACAACTATACATATTCAAAACATGCATTTTAATAAGAAAAATTATATCACAGGAAATCTACTCTCAACTTACTTTCAAAAAAGGAAATCACGGATACCACACCCGAAATCGCAACAAGTTAGAACTCAGGCCACCGAGAACCAATTACGGGAGGAAAAACATTTTATACAAAGGAGCAGTGCTATATATACTGCCAGATGATATGATTAACGTAATAAGTACAAACATCTTTAAAAAAAATTTAAAAACTCATGTATCTAAAATTTTGTAATTAACCATGTGTAGGTACTTAATTTCTCTAGAACCCTATTTAAATATATTTTGTTATCGCTCTCAGTTTATATATTGTCGACTCACGAAGTCATGATGTAATAGTATAAGTGTATGATCAATTTATAATCTCATATTTTAAGTGAACTATTTGTGTTCTTTATGAGAACAAATATCTTTAAACCGAAAAACCTGCACAAAATGCAACTTAAGTACCTATTCTGTAATACATATTTCTAAAGCCTTTGATTGTGTACACCATGAATTACACTTATGCGAACTCCGTCGATACGGAGTCCAAAACAAGCTCATAACGTTATATGTAGATCTAATAATATGTAATACCTGTTATGTAAAAGGATTCAAATGCGTAGATATCAATAGGCTGAAACCAGGGTGACCTGTTACGAGTAGGTGTACAGCAAGGCTTAATACGGGGTGCATTATTGGGTGAACTTTTTTAACCGTCCTACAAATGAAGGTTAATGAACCTATATCAGTTGTAAACATTTATGACAAAAACATTTGGGAACTGAAACAAAACTAAATAGAAGTTTCATATAAAAGCTAATATAGGAATATTTCGTACAGTACTTACACTGTTTTTAGGGTACCTTTCCGTGCCAAAATGGAAAAACGGAACCCTTATGGTGATACTCAGTCTGTCTGCCTGTCTGTCTGTTTGTCCGTCTGTCACAGCTGGATATCTCAAGAACTATTAATGCTATCAATTTGAAATTTGGAATAGTTTTAGATGACGATTGCCCAACTATTTTGCAAATATTAATTTTTTTTTTGCAGCAGATACTGATACTGATAGGAGTTTGAAAAAATTAAAAGTGGGGCTACTAGGGCATGTGGGGTATCATTATGAAAGAACGCAGTTTGCACATTCTCAAACATTTTTTTCGTTTTAGGGTTCCGTATCAAAATAGTAAAACGGAACCCTTATGGTGAGACTCAGTTTCTAATCGTAACCTACGTCAAAAAGAAATTGTACACTATAATATTTTTTTGTTTAGTACACCATAGCTCTCTAGATGGCGTTGCCCTGTTTAAAGGCGAGCTATGATTTCGTTATCGCCAATAGTATAAGTAGACAATAATATTTTTAATAAACGAGTTCAGTAAAATAACAGTTTGGAGTTTCAATTCGTAAACATTTAAACAGTGCTGACACTCAGTCTGACTGTCACAGCTGGATTTCTCAAGAACTACTAATGCTATCAACTTGAAATTTGAAAAGTTTTAGATGTTTGCCCAACTATTTCGCAAATAAGAAAGAAATAAAAATATATGTATATTTTTTGCAACAGGGACTGAAAGAGGGTCTGAAAAATTCTAAGTGAGACTACTAGGGCATGTGGAGTACTTATCATAAGAAAGAGCGCAGTTTGCACATACTCAAGCAATTTTTCGTTTTTTTAGGCCGCAAAGTTTTGGACTTCTGATGAAAAATGTAAAAAAAATACCGTTCTCCCCCGTTATCTCCGAAGCTTACATAGAGAAAAATCTGAAATTATTCTATGTGATAGAATTTTATGTAAAGATTACAGGAAAAATAAAACGAAGTCTCTAAATAGCACACTTCAGAAATCATCAACAAAAGTTACATTCCTCTATCGGTCAAGAGATGGCGCTGACATAAAATTGCAATATTCTACACCGCACTGCAGTGTTAAAATTCTTTAACCTTTTAATCGCCAAATGTCAAAAAATGAAGAACGTGCCCTCGGCATCAAAATCTGTCGTGTAGTTGAACCGTGGCGTGCTGGGCACATTTTGGTTTGTCATCTGTACATGACTGTGGCGGTCAAAAGGTTAACGAATATAGGCCTCGCCGATAAAATATTAAAATCATGATGGTACGGAAACTTCAGTGCGCGAGTCCGACTCGCTCTTGACCGGTTTTTTTAGGTCACATAGTTTTCGACTTTTGATGAAAAATGTAAAAAAAAATCCCTCCTTATCACCGACATTTGCAAAGAGAAACATCTGAAATAATTCTATGTGATATAAGTTTATGTAAAGATTACAGGAAAAATAAAACGATGTCTCTAAATAGCACACTTTTTCAGAAATCATCAACAAAAGTTACATTAGTTTCACTATCGGTCAAGAAATGACGCTGACCTAAAACTGCTATATTCTACACCGCAGCGCGTAATATTAAAATTCTCTGACGAATATAGGCCTCGCCGATGAACATTTAATAATATATCATTATGATGGTACGGAACCCGCGGTGTGCGAGTCCGACTCGCTCTTGACCGGTTTTTTTATTTTATCTAATGTAGACTAGTATATCCATACCTATCCATGTATAACCGGCATCAACTGCTTATCGTGGTGAAGAGTGTGTCTATTTCATATGAACCAGTGCTCAGTGCAACAAGCAGCACACATACTACTAAGTGTGCATACAAAGAGTCATCTCTAACAGTCATCAGTTCACTCAGCCTCAATAGTTTAGGAAAGCGTACCTCAGTAATCATCTGCCCTTGCGGGACAGCTGGTTACCAAGTGTATAGTGGACTATGTAGCGTAGTATAGAGTGACCGTTGTGTTGTGATACGCACGTCGTGCAATCGAGCACTCGCAGGTAATCTGAGCCGGCGCGGCTCGGGTGACACCTGGCTCATGGCCGGTGCTGCCACCACGTAGCATCTGAGGGAACCTCCTCGTCGCCATCCATCATTAGTCCATTGTTATTAACAATGTTTGTTGCGTAATTTTAGATGCTTTCATAATGTACAGTACCTACTTTGAAATATGTGGATACTATGCAAGGGCTTGACAAGTAGAATAATGTACACTATATTGAAAGGGAATGAGGAATATTAACTAACGAAGTGAAAACTAAGAACTTGAAAATTATTTTTTTGTCTGATCAATGCCCTAGATTGATGAGGAAAGTAGAGTGATGACTGGTACCTACGGCCACTGAGTTTGACCATTTTTACGAATGGAATTGTATTTCTACATCAGATCACTATCTGATGTAGAAATACGTTTGTTGGAGGTCGGGGGACGTTCTGTGGAACACCTTCTATTCTAAGAGGTCCCCCGACTGCCATATGAATTTATCTGTTTTAGTCTCTACATAAATTTTTAAGTCAGGTGTTTTTTAATTATTTTATCCTTTTCGAATTACATTTAATTTTATTATTATGCAAGTGTCGGGGTTTTCTTAATTTTTTTGTAAGTAGTGTCTTTTTTGGAAGTCGGTTCTTTTTTTTTTCTAAAAAAGTTTTTATCTGCAAATCAATTAATTAATGTCCTTTCGTAGTCAAGCCGTCTCAAGCCCTCATGAGGCATGCATGACTGAAGGCACGGCTAAGTGTTTGGCCAGACTGGCAGCGCGGACGCGGGGCGGGCGCGGGGGCGGGCGCGGGGGCGGGCGCGGGGGCGGCGCGGGAAGGGCGCGGGGGCGGCGCGGGGGCGGCGCGGGGCGGGCGCGGGGGCGGCGCGGGGCGGGCGCGGGGCGGGCGCAGGGCGGTCGCGAGGCTAGCGCGGGGTGGGCGCGGGGCGGGCGCGGAAACGCGCGCGTTCTGCCTGTCCGCATTGGAGCGCGGCCGCGTTTTGCGTGTTGTCGTGTCCAGTGTTTGTCAAAATATAATATAAATGATGAAGACTTATTTTTACTAGAAAAAAGCTCGAACTAGTTTGAAGACCCCGGTGCCCGCGCGCGTGCCGCGCACTCACTAGGGCCACTTGTATGAACGAGCTATGGCGTGAGTTGTCCGCGCCGAGTAGCCCGCGCCGCTCACCGCGCCCGCGTGCCCTCTATGGACACTCAAAGGAAGTTCATATGTTTGAGTTCGCCGCGCTGGGCGTTCCCCGCGTCCGCCCCGCGCCCGTCCCGCACCCGCTCCCCAGTCTGGCCAAACACTAAGACTATGAAGTATGAGGAAACCATAGTAAATAATGTTAGCTCGTACCTAAAATGTGATCAGAATGACATTTCCGTTCCTAGAAGAGGACACAATGCGTTGTTAGAAACGCTACCTAACACTTCCGTGAGTGAAGTCGCTAACGTTCGCCTGTAAATCCTGAGAGAGGTGCGTTTATTTATACACACGAGTCACAAGTCACAGCTAGGTCACGTCCTTCTGCAAATGTCTCCGGCTCATCAGTATTCTGCTAACCGCGGCCAAATGTCTCCGGCTCATCAGTATTCTGCTAACCGCGGCCAAATGCCACGCGTCTCGCGCGGACTTCTCGCGGTCGATCGCATGTCGTTTACAAGTCAATATGGCTCCATCATCATTACGTTAACTGCTACTTGTAATGGCTCCGGCCCTCTGATTGGCTGCGTATTATGTCATCGCGGGTAAGGTAATGGTCGTGGTATGCTGACGACTCGGCGCTATAGCGAGCGGGGGCCGGTGGTCAAGTATTCGTCAGTGGTCGCTGCGGAGAGTTGGCATGCATCGCGCGCCAGCTGAATGTCGCTACGACCCCCCGACCATCGCCGCTTGTAGGTAAACATAGTTCATGCACGTAGTGACTTTGTTTTATAATTAACTATTTCTAGTTTAACTGCATTGCTCACAGATGCCCATTGAAAAACTAAACGGATAATTTAAAAAACCCTTCAGTTGTGAGTTGTGTACTTGTGTGGTTTAAGTGGCCTTCGACGACACCCACAGAAAAGCTGCGGTAAGAAATTAGTCGCGTATAGGTATGGACATTAAAGATTAGAAAGACAATTAGGATAAGTACTCGTATGCAGCAGCGTAGTTCCGTCGCAAATGATCTCCATCCGTGAATAACATCTAAGAATAACTCCACCGCTGACAGTAATTGGCCGTGATTGTGCAGCGCATAGCTCCCTAGTCCCTGCACTGGCTGGATCGCGACGATTTCATTGTCCAATCTAGTTCACGGGATAAATAGAGCGCGGCTGAAGCGAGCGACTCGGACGCGACCTTCGCTGGCTCCTGCGCGCCTGGTAGTTGTAACGAGGAGCTTCGTCCAGCTGTTGATGATGTGCGCACATAATAATGTGTACCTACCTACTAGGGATGCATCCGATACCGATACCGATACCGATACCGATATATCGGCGATACTTCAGGTTTGCCGATATATCGGTATCGGCGATATTTTTATGGCCGATTCAACGATACTTTTCAAATTTCGCGCTTTAAAAATGTAATGTAAACGCGCGTGTTGTCCCGCCTATTTCGTTGCAAACGAGACACGAACTAACTATGCTCGGGGAAACCCCGCGCTTTATTCAGTGTTTTGTTTCGCTCGCCCGCTTTGGCCTCGCACTCGCACATCTATCCCATTCCGTTAGGTTGAATGTTGTTGCGCGTAGTATTTTTCCATGCAAATAAGATTAAGAATTACATATCGTAATTGTTTGTGTATTGTATGTCATTTATAACTAGTCGTTTGAGTCAAATAAAATAAATAGTAGTCATATCATCAACTTCAAAACACAAAAGTGCTATATGGAATCACTTTGAAATTTCGACAATTGATAATTCCATAAAAATCTTATACTTACTTAAATGTTAATTTTGATTACTAAAACTATTAAATAATTGTGTTTTATTTAATCTACCTTCCTTTTTGAATTCAGTAAGCGTATCGGTATCGGTATCGGTATCGTCGATATTTTTATAAGAGTATCGGTATCGGTATCGTATCGGCAAAAAGGCGTATCGAGGCATCCCTACTACCTACCAATAAACAACATGTTCTGAAATAAAACGAAAGCACACAAACATGTTTACAGGCTATTTTGTGAAACTGTTGAAACGGTCGCAAATAGCGGATGTAAACCACCTCCTATGCACCTGTGCATCTATTGTAAATAGCAGAATGTTCACTTTTGATGATCGCTCTGCTATTTTAATTTATTATTAAGTTTTAAGTTTAAAAATTTGTGAAAATAAGCCACAAAATAATACCTATCAAGTATTATTACCGAATGCGTGGTCGGTTCGATCAATATTCTAATTGCATCAACTCAGATGATGTAATAAAAATATTAAATTAACATTCGTGCATAAAACTAAATTGTCTGAATAATTAGTTTTT
This sequence comes from Luperina nickerlii, assembly GCA_963855955.1. Classification (NCBI taxonomy): domain Eukaryota; kingdom Metazoa; phylum Arthropoda; class Insecta; order Lepidoptera; family Noctuidae; genus Luperina; species Luperina nickerlii. Next base: position 259,070 of record OY979682.1, on the reverse strand, counting down.
CGGAAGCAGACGGGCAGTGTAGTGCGAGTAGTGCGACGCGACGCGAGGAAGAGATGCGCTCGCGCACGTACACGCGGTGCGCAGCCGCAGTCGTGTGCGGCACTTGTAGGCTGTGGTTGTATTGTAATGTCAAGACATTCGCGGAAACAGAATATGAGGCGAGAGGACACAACGAAACACTCTTAGGGTGAGTTTTCACTACAGTGGTCCACATATTGTTTACAATTTCCTCACATATGAACGTCATAGCATCGAGCAAGCTTGTACGTGGAGTAGCAACTTGAGTAATATAATAATGAGAGGTCGTGAATAATACAAATGTTGCACAATCCGCTGAATGTGAGCGCCTCGTCGTCGGTGACGCGGCGCCGGCGCACGGCGCGCGGCTTCGGTAACTTGTGTACGCAGCTATTTGTATAGGTACAGTGGTGTAGACACTATGATGAATCATTGCTAGCGGCCTCCTAAGAATTGGAGTATACAGGGTTGTTCAGGTTAAAGGAGATGTTTCATTTTTGGCTAGCACTTGTACAATATGTATATCAAAAAACGGAAAAAAATATCCTGAATTTAGGAAAAATATTAATCTGTGAATTTGAGAATAACCCTTTGTGTACAAACAAATTAAAGTTGTTCAATTATTGCCATTTGATAAAGTTATGGCCATTATGGCGGCGTCCTGACAGCAAACATGCGTTCTGAAACCAGAATGGATCTGAAATGAGTGCGAAACCGTAAATGCAAAATCATTAAATATAATTATAAAAGGTATCACTGTATTATTAATTCATCTATTACACCTATTTGTAATGTGTTACTAATGGACACAATATGTAAAAAAAAAATCAATATAATATTTTGATAATAATATCCTAGTTCGATTAATCATTTATTTATTTATCTATTTAATACTTCAAGCACATAAATGTACAGAGGCGGACTTAATGCCATTAAGCATTTTCTACCAGTCAACCTTCGGGTGATGCAGAGACAAACAGTGGTAGGTGCAATCATGAACATTGAGGAATAAATATTTTAAATATACGCATAAACCTATTAAAACTGATAATAATATATACCTAATTACATATAAATATAAGTACAAATAAATATACATAAATAAACTTAATAAAAAGAAATACTTAAGTATAAAGGCAGTGGTAAAATTATGCACACGGTAATTGATTTACTTGTTTATTCGGGCAGAGTTTCCCCTTACAATTATTAGCATGGAGTGAAGTACACAAAACCATCGCTTAGCGCTTTTATAATACTGGCTGGCTGGCGGCTACTTCACCTCCCCCGGCTCGGAATTTGGCGGGGCAAGGCTCACGTAGTGGGGAAGTGACGTGCTAGTCAATTGACTTCCTCTTTGCTGTGGCTGCTGTGTCGTACTTGGTTGTCATGGCTTGGCTTGGCTTGGCTTGGCTTGGCTTGGCTTTGGCTGAGGCTGTGGCTGTGGCTTTGGCTGCACCCAGACGACACGGCATGGCATGGCTTTGGCATGGCTGGGCGTGGCGGGCTTGACAGCCGGCTTAACGGCTGGCTAACGACATCTAGCGTTACAGTCGGCCATCCTGTAACAATTGCTCCCGCAATGGAAGCAACAAAACTACGATTACAAGTCAGCTCAAGATCACAAACTAAATAATCAACTAAACATGATAGAGCAGCTAATAAAACATCCTTAGAGCATCACAAAACACAGCAGGAATCTTATTCGTGGCCTGTGGCTTTTCATTAAGCCCCTGCAACAAACCTCATGTTTGTTTCTCTGAATTCCTCCTGAATTCCGAGTCCCACGGACTCTATGGTCTCTACAAGAACCCGACCTCCGCCAGAGTTAAACACGCATCGCGCACCCACGGACTACTTGAGTTTCCTCAAGAGACACCGATTTCTACCGGGCTACGACTATGTAATAACTACTGGTACGGTCCCCGACCAGTCGAACTAAGATTCACTACTATCACAACTAGACTTTTACTTGGCTTTCCTTAAATTCGTCATTAATACTCTGATCCCCTTTGCCTGTGCCATGGCATATGCCTTACCCTCATGAGCGTACTTGATTCAACCAGAGTCATGTAATCAAACTTTAATCAATCATAACAAAAAAAACATCAACCAGAGCCATGTACCATCGTGATCCACATTACAACAATAATCTTTTTTTACTAAGTGCCTTAGACACCTGGAAACCCACAGAAGAGTAAACCACTCTAACGCTACGGCTCTCTAGCCGAACAGCAATCGCATGGACCCATGTGTATCACCCTGTGACTACACACTTTTTACTACGGTCGATAGAGAACCCCTACTCGCGTGGTTCCCACTACTTAGGCTTGTTCATAGCTCATCACCACTGTGATCACCATCTACTTCGACTGGTACATGACCTACTGGCATCATTCGTAACCTTATCGTGAGCGTATTTAAAAATTGCATTGTTAACTAGATTGGGCTATACCTAACAATGTAACAGTTTCTTTTTTCTTGTTGTTTACCAGGGAAGCACTCGGTACCTCGAGTCAAAACATAATGAAAACGACTCACCAAATTCGTAGACAATAGATCTGTAGCTGGCTTAATGGCTGTAGTGGTTGCAATCTACAGTTTCCTTGGCAGAAGTCGTGAAACTCCTCGCTCGAAAAGCACCGTCCTTGATCAGCGATTATTCATACAGGAGATCCAAAGAATGCAGCGCTGTCCACTACTGTCATTCTGCTTGCACACGTCCTTGTGTGTTATAACCTGTAACCAAAAAAATCAACAGCAGTGCATGTTCCACTCGGCCAATTCTGACCAAAATTATTACAGGTTCTGATGAAAATCACCACAAACTCTTTCTCCCAAAGCCGACATGTCGAACAACACCCATACTCATTAAAATAATAGGAAACTCATTAAAATATAGCAATGCTCATACTCTGACCTCCATCCGGTCTTCATCATCACACTTATAACCTCTATCCGGCCATAAGCATCAAACCAATCGACTTCCATTCGGTCTTCAACACGTAACACCTATCCGGTCACTAACACAATCAGGCGACCTCTATCCGGTCACCTCCACAAACAACACCATCAAGATCATCATTTCGAGCCTTTATCAACATAATTCTTAAACTAGGTTTGTTCAACATGTTACTTTATTTTTCCTATAACGTTACAGATTATAAGAAAACTCTTACTATGCTAGGTACTCTAAATCTTAAGTTGACTACTTAGTATTCAACTAGTCTTGTCAGCGTTATCATTTTCGTCATGGCTAGTCTCGTCATCGTCACCTACGTCTGTGCCTACGTGCATGTCAACGTCAGTTATTTTACACAGTCGGTCGTGTGCGTACTTGTACGTCCGGCGGAAGAAAGGGACTTCAAAACAAAGATCACTTGTCAAAACACCTTAAATGGACCTCTGAACTTCCGATCTAGTTTAGTCTGATAATTCTGATTTCACTCTTCGTTTTCTAATAACACAAAATAGCCTACCCAAAATAATACTTTGCAAGTAAATGTCGTGTAGAAATGTAATAAAATTTCAAGTTTTGTGCTGAATACACGCGTTTAACCAATACCAGTCATCGCAACAACATTATTCACAACTCGCTTTTACTAACGAGCATTCAGCACCAGAATCGTAACAAAACAATACAGCTGACCTTTATGTTCCAACGTGCCTGCGGGTAGTTGTACGACGCAAACATCCACTCGCCGCTGCTGCTTGCAGCGCGTGCACCACCTCCATCATCTGCTTGGCTGCCACTTCTCGTGCACCGGGTCGCGACATGTCCTGGATGCCCTCACTTGCAGCACACGAAGGGCTTCACCGACGGCTGCGGGCTGCTTGGCTCGATTCTTGAAGTCACTCCACGTCTCTGATAGCTCCACGCTACGTCCTTCGTACTATTTACGATAGCCACGTTGATACTGCTTCGTTTGTGCGCCTTGATGACGGCCACAATACGACCTCCTTGCAGAGAATTTTCAGCAAAACACAAATCAGCTGTCGTATTGTGTGCTGTTACGTTTGTACACGCGTCCTATCGCGTTTTCTAATTACGGGAACACTTTTTTTTTCCTAACATGGCGGTAGGGCGCAACTGGCGCGTCACTGGGCAAAGGTATTCCTGCATACAGCCTATGCCCAAAACAACATTCACTATGATCGCGCATCCGTATCTGGCTTGTCTGGGTTCAACTCGAATTTTTATACAGGTGGTAACTGTGCATTCTTCGTTTTCAGGGTCAAATTCTGGAATTTAACGATGCGGCACGGTAGTCTTTCAGACGAATGAGGGTAGGCGCTTCGTGTTCCAGATCGTTGAATGCTTTTTCAACTTCTTGTGCTAGGAGAGTCTTCAATATTTTCCTTGCAGATGGTGTGGATCGACCTTCATCGTTTGAATCTTCAGACATCTGGTTTACCGACGCAGAATTTTCGTCCTCCCGACTAGGCGACCGTGACGTTTATAAGTAGCAGAGCGTCGTTTCATCGTAGGTTTTTTTTTTCGATACCACTTCTGAGTATAAAGGCAGTGGTAAAATTATGCACACGGTAATTGATTTACTTGTTTATTCGGGCAGAGTTTCCCCTTACAATTATTAGCATGGAGTGAAGTACACAAAACCATCGCTTAGCGCTTTTATAATACTGGCTGGCTGGCGGCTACTTCACCTCCCCCGGCTCGGAATTTGGCGGGGCAAGGCTCACGTAGTGGGGAAGTGACGTGCTAGTCAATTGACTTCCTCTTTGCTGTGGCTGCTGTGTCGTACTTGGTTGTCATGGCTTGGCTTGGCTTGGCTTGGCTTGGCTTTGGCTGAGGCTGTGGCTGTGGCTTTGGCTGCACCCAGACGACACGGCATGGCATGGCTTTGGCATGGCTGGGCGTGGCGGGCTTGACAGCCGGCTTAACGGCTGGCTAACGACATCTAGCGTTACATAAGACAATACAATGAGAAAATATTACCGCTGTGATGATACTACCAGCTTCTTGCGAATGTGCTCGCGAACCTTAACTTTAAAGGATAATCGGTTGGTTGCCATCCTGATTTCCTGGGGGAGCGCATTCCACAGAGAGATAGCCTGAACGAAGAAGGAAGAGTAAATGAAGTCTGTGCGGTGAGTGGGATATTGGAGAAGACGATTGTGTGATGAACGAAGATTTCTATTGTGGTTGGCGCAAATGTACTGAAAGTGGGGGGCTAGATAACCAGGCGAAGCCGGAGTGTCAAGAAATGAGAACAAGGTGGTCAGCGCCCTTAGCTCTCTGCGCTGGCGTATGGGCAACCACTTTAGAAGCGACCGATGCGCAGAGACATGATCATATTTTTACGCAGATTGAAAACGAATCGAATGCAGTTATTGAGAAGACGGTCAAGTTTGTTATCATCATCTACTTGGCCAGTGTAGGTACTTTCGAACGTTTTATTTTGACATACACTGTCTTTTAATGCTATCATGCTATGGGACCTTGGGGACCCTTGGGATACCTGACGTATCGTGACGTCGTCATGACGTCGAAACCCGTATGGGTTAGTGAACATATAAACAATGTTTTACCGTTAACCAATATGGGTTAATCGACGCACAGAGCGGCCGATTCCCAAAAAGCTGGCCAAAACTCGAAAAATCAAGTAATTGATTTAAAATTTCTTACTCGGGGGTTTTCGGGGTCGCTGATTACGAATTTGATATTAAAAATTTTAAAAGCCACCCCCTTCCTTCCCTATTGACTACCCCCTCGCGTGAAATAGCGTATATTATTCAACATAATCAAGATGCATGTCAATTCATATGTTTTCGTAGTCGCTGATTACGAATTATTTATTAAAAATTTTAAAAGTCAGCCCCTTCCTCCCCTATTGACTACCCCCTCGCGTGAAATAGCGTATATTATTCAACATAATCAAGATGCATGTCAATTCATATGTTTTCGTAGTCGCTGATTACGAATTTGATATTAAAAATTTTAAAAGCCACCCCCTTCCTCCCCTATTGACTACCCCCTCGCGTGAAATATCGTATATTATTCAACATAATCAAGATGCATGTCAATTCATATGTTTTCGTAGTCGCTGATTACGAATTTGATATTAAAAATTTTAAAAGCCACCCCCTTCCTCCTCTATTGACTACCCCCTCGCGTGAAATAGCGTATATTATTCAACATAATCTAGCTGAATGACAATTTATAGGTTTTCGTAGTCGCTGATTACGAATTTGATGATGATCTATAACTTATTATGATCTATAAATTGGTATATAGGGGTTTTTAGGGTCGTTTATCATGAATCTATTATCAGAAATAGTGAATTCCAAATGGCCGTCTCACTTGCTCATTCTTGTAAATAAATGTACTTACAAAAAACAGCATGTGTGCAATTCACACGTGGTAGAAATGAAACCTTCAAAAACACTGTATAATGCTTCCTATCTCATTTTCTCCCACGTTAAATCTTATGAATTTACATGTCTCTTTTTACTGTCGCTTTTTCGTTTCATAAACTTTCAAATCACAACGATGCTAAAGAACATCCATCCATCCATCCATCCATCCATCCATCCATCCATCCATCCATCCATCCATCCATCCATCCATCCATCCATCCATCCATCCATCCATCCATCCATCCATCCATCCATCCATCCATCCATCCGTCCATCCATCCATCCACACCCACACCCACACCCACACCCACGCCCACGCCCACACATCCATTAAATGTGATGTCATTTGTACTAATAAAAAACAAAAACACTGTATAATGCTTCCTATCTCATTTTCTCCCACGTTACATCTTGTATATATGTCTCTTTTTACTGTTGCTTTTTCGTTTCATAAAATTTCGAATCACAACGATGCTAAAGAAGTTTTCACTTCAAAAACTCAACGGGCAGCTACGGGCAGCTAATTTTTCTTTTTTCTGGTACATAATAATATTATTAACAACTTTCAATAACTTAGAGAGCAGGATCTATCAAGATAAAAAAGTTTTCACTCGACTATATAGATAACAAAAAAAATAATATTAATAAAACACAGCCTGGGCATATCTCTTTTTAACAATATACTATTTAGTATTTTATAAGCAGAATTTTTTTTAAAGTATTGTACTTACCTTCAGATGTAGAATCCATTTTTTTGTTTAAGGTTTTCTTGGCAGTAAAAACTTTCACACGTGTTCAATGCAAGCGTTTATTAATCGATTTTCCCTACGCGTGGCTACACGTGCCGTAACGGCCACATTCAGACTAAGATTATGGAAGGGATTCGAGGCAAGGGACCTCACTCCGAACATTTTTCGTCTCTTAGGGGACTCCTTAAGCCAACTTGATGACAAAAAAACCCTAACTAAAAACTTTAATTTTGGAGTTTTGGCCGCAGAAAGCGGCCTTCGGCCGCGTTGTGCGACGGTCAAAATGCTAAAAATGAAGCAAAAACATAAAATATCCCGTTTTAGGTTATAATGACATTAGCATCATTGTCATCTGTCATTGACTCTATATGTCTCCATTTTACTCACAACAAAAATGTCAAACATATACAATTTTAATTTTGTACTATATTAATACAAATTAATTCTATAAATCATTGCCTATTATATGATTATAGATATACTTCACAGATTTTCTGAAAGTTATTGATCCTTTAAGTTTAGTATATAAATAGTGCATGTGGTGTTAGCCTGTAAGTGATTGTTGCACTTATAAATGTATATCGTGTACTTTTAAATGAAATATAACGTGTAAAAAATTGTAGGCTAACCTAAATAAATAAATAGAAAATAGAAGTTGTAGGAAATAATTTGATCCAAGCGTCCTCGCGTCGGACGGCTAATGAAAATTGGAAGTTAACAGCAGCTATGTTTTCTACAATACCATACATTCATTATTGCTGGTTATAAGCCTCATCTGTTTGGCGTCTTCATTAGCCATCCGCCGACGCGAGGACGCTTGGATCAAAATATTTCGTACAACTTACCTCCATACAAAATTTTATCAGAATTGGTCCAGCCGTTTGAGCGTGAAGAAGTAACAAACATAAACACACACACGCACTCACAAACTTTCGCCTTTATAATATTAGTGTGATATTACTAGTAAACATGCTACGATCGACACTTGACTCGCTGAAATCTGCGCGGCTGTACATATTTTTATTTTTACTCACAACGCGGCAACGGTACGGGAGACGGTATATGCGTTTGGGGTGAGAGGATGTATGTTGTTTGTGCAAACCAATGTTGCCATTTATCTCCAAAACTACTAGTCCGATTTTGATGCGGTTTTTAGTGATGGGTTCTGGTTTGATTGGTTCATGTTCTTAGATAGATGTTGCGGTGACAACTCACCAGGGGGCGCTGCAGTAAACATTTGTTTGTGCAAAACCAAAACTACTAGTCCGATTTGGATGCGGTTTTCATCATCAATAATGGGTTTGTGGTTGATTAGTGAGGATTCTTAAATACTTGTTACGGTGGGAAATCACTAGGAGGTACTGCAGTATTATATTTTATTTTAGCTACAACATAAGTTATTATGTATAATGAACCTATGCTCTTTAAAAAGTTTGAAATAAAAAGCTAAATTAAAAATTTTGAAAAAGCCCACGACGGTTAAGTGTAATTGGAAAAGGATAAAATAATTTGAAAACCCCCGACTTAAAGAATTTATTATAAAACAGATAAATTCATATGGCAGTCGGGGGACGTTCTGTGGAACACCTTCCATTCTAAGATGTCCCCCGACTGCCATATGAATCTATCTGTTTTAGTCTCGTTACTTAAATAATAAATTCTTTAAGTCGGGGGTTTTTTAATTATTTTATCCTTTTCCAATTACCGTCGTCAGTTTGTCCAAAATATTTAATTTTGCTTTCTTACCACAATGAAGCTAGTTACTCGTGGTCGTTGGCGTTCTCTCCATACTAACGTATTCCTCTGATTCCCTGGATACTAGTGCAAATATTTTGGCTCAATAAAATTATATATTTTTTTTCTGCAACGAATATAACTACGCAAAAAACGAAAACATAGGCACATAATTATTATTGAAAGATATACAACTGTTTATGTATTCTACCTACTTGTTTTTTTTTTTTAAACTTAAAGAATTATTTTTTTTAACTCGTAACGATACATCTCATCATCATATGAGTCCGCACTCGATCTGTTTACTAGCAGTTAATTAAGAGTTTCATTATGTAACACCCTGGTCAGTCATCAGGTGAAAAGAAACGGGACTCGTTGAGATAACATTTAGTGAAGCCACATTCGAGGGGCTTACTAATAGCTATTCAAGAGTTCTGTTATCTAGCGTCCAGGTCAGTCATCAGGTCCTCGTTATTAGGTAAAATTAATAGGACTCGTTCAGACACATTAATGAGCCCACACTCGATGGGTTTACCAGCAGTTATTCAAGAGTTCCGTTATATAACGTCCAGGTCTATCCATCTGATCAGCTCGCTGGTAGGTACTGTTATAAATTGTAAGACAGCCCTAACCATATAAAATATAAACGCTGACGCCTCATAGGCGTCATGTAACGTTTCCGACCATTTCCCGTGGTTGGTGTTTTTGAGTCAGTCATACCTTGAACTTCGGGGCGGACACATTATAATCATATCTGTGTAAAACCTATTACTAATTTCATTAAATTCTTTAAAGGGGTAAAAATAGTTTTTTTTTAAAAAGAGACTTTGAACCTGCCCCGTAACAGTGGTGTCAGAAGTGGGATAGTCAGTATAAGTCATTACTGGCTATCCATAAAACTATATAAAACAAGTTCGTCGCGTTTCGTGTCCGCCGCCTGTTCGTTCCAACATCAGCCGCAAAGTCGTATCAAGTGTGACTCTACCAGTTTTGACTCTATCTTCTGTACGACTCTACCCTGTCTCTATCGAGTTTAACCGCTAAACACAGTGTGACTCTATCCGGTATCTACCCAATTTGACTCTATCCAATACGTGTGTGTCACCGCGACGTCAGAATCACGTTTTCACCGCGGCATCCGACCACAATTACGCCGAATTCCGTCGAGTTGGCTAAGGTAGCCAACGAATCTGCTAAGTCCTTCATCGTGTACTTGGGTGGTGAGCTTAAAGTGTAAGCTAACCCTTGCCACGCCGTCAACGGATCGCCCAGATACTGTCGTATCTGCTCCCAACTGCTGCTGTACATCTGCGTCGCTGTTGAGCGCGCTACTCATCAAGGTCTGCGTGATGCTTCCCGTCTACCAAGCCGTCGCGTTACTGTGAGTAGAACATACTATTTTCGTTGTTGCCCATAAGTCTCCTTGGTTTTCCAATCCTCTCAGTCCCTGAGCTTTGCATAACTACAAAAACACTAATAATAATGACTCCCACTATTTCTGAGCCATACTCTATCCAAGTCTTATGTAATTTCATAAACCCATACCAAGGAGAACGCGAAACCTTATCGGCGTTTTTAACAAATTGCCAAAACGCTCTCGACCTAGCATCTGAGAGTCAAAAGTTTCTGCTATTTAAATACATAATATCGAAATTACAAGGGAAAGCTCAAGTAGCATGTTCAAATAAAATATTCGACAGCTTCGATGAGTTACGAACATTCTTAAGGCAAAATTTCGGAGAACGAAAGCATTATAACCATCTTTTATTAGAGCTGCAATCATGTAAACAAATGCCAAACGAAACCGTCGCACAATATGCCCTCAGGATTGAGACCTGCCTGACAGACCTGCAATCCGAAATTCACAACTCAGATTCTTTGAAAAAGGAACTCCCGGGTCGTATTGCTATGACGGAAGATCTAGCTCTGTACACATTCTGTCTGGGACTCCATCCTAGACTAAGTACCATCGTTCGTTGTCGGGACCCTCGAAATCTTAATGCTGCTATAAGTGTCGCCACAGAAGAAGAAAAAATCTATAACTTTTCAGTTAGGTCATCTTGTAAAGTCTGCCATAGAGTAGGTCACTCCGAGTTCGAATGTAAGTTCAAAACCAATCAAAATAGAACTCAATTTCCATCTAAACTAAAGCAGCCAAATAACACAGAAAAACCTTCAACTTATTCTAACTCCCAACCGTTAACATGCCGCTATTGCAAAAATATCGGGCATGATATTTCGCAATGTCGCAAAAGACAATTCAACAATTCCCGCTTCGATCGCGGAAATCCTGGGAACACGACAAACGAACGAATAAAGAACGTCGAATGTAATCAAGTTTCAATACCTACCGACGATGACGATGATTTAAACTAAATGATCAGATTACGAGCCGGTGCCGACGTAATTCTGTTACTATAGGCACTAACTGTGGGAAAGTTTTCTTGGAGGCTTCTACTTCTAAATCTAATTCTATTTCCAAGTACAAATGTACTACTAATTCAGAAGTCGCTAACAATTCCAATTCCCCAATTACTAACTCAATTTTTAAATCCAAACGTACTAATTCGAATAATGACTCAATTCTTACTAGTTCTACATCTCAGTCAAAGATGCTGAGTCCTACTAATTCTACATCTCAGTCAAAGATGCTGAGTCCTACTAATTCTACATCTCAGTCAAAGATGCTGAGTCCTACTAGCTCTACTAAATCAATTTCTAATTCCGTGGAAAATAATAGCTCGCCTGAAAAAATATTAGATAGTTTTATCCAAAATCCAGGTGGCTATTCCAATATTTACGATGTCTTCCCTAATTCAAGTTCTTCCTTACCGTATATTATAGTAAAAACCTCACATACGAAAGAACCTATTCGTCTCTTAGTCGACTCTGGCAGTTCCATATGTATTATAAAAGAACAATGCTTACCCGAATTACCTATAGTTGAGAAAAATATTTTAAAATTCAAAGGCATTAACGACATCGACTCGTTCTCTGAAACTAAGGGCAAGTTTATGTTATCTTTGGAATTAGAAAACGAAATTAAAGTTCCGTACTATTTCCATATTGTAGACAAAATTAATTTAGAGTACGATGGCATCCTAGGTTCAAACTTTCTAGAGTGGTATAAAGCCCTCATTAGTTACGGTGACTCTAAATTAATTATTCAAGGGAATCCCTTATACTATTTCAATTTAAAAACAAATCCTATCGTACAGGTTGTCCCTCCTAGAAGCGAAATGTTTATTCGTTGCAACGTCACAAACCCTGACATTCAAGAAGGACTTCTGTTAGATGCCAAATTACAGGAACACCCTCGTTTATATATTTCTAGATGTCTAGTCCGCGTTGACTCTAAAAGTCAAACTACTATTTCTGTGCTTAACACATCAGATCAAGAAATAATCTTGAATAACCTTGAAGTAACACTGGAACCTGTCTCGCAGATAATGGAGGCTAAAGAATGCACTGTTTCTCTCAATACAACCGATGCAACTATGTCCTATTCTAACTCAACATACCCGTATACACTCGACCGGGATTCTAAAGTTCAAAACTTGATTAGAAGTGATCATCTTAACTCGGAAGAAGAAGATCACTTACGTAACATATGTTCTAAATTCCAAGACGTATTCTATTTAGAGGGAGACAAACTCACGTATACTGACACTATAGAACATGAAATCCGTGTTAGTTCCGAAACCCCTATTGCCGTTAAAAGTTATAGGTTTCCTGAATGTCACAAGGAAGAGGTTAATAAACAAATTAAAGAAATGCTAGATCAAAATATAATTCGACCTTCAATATCTCCGTGGTCAGCTCCAATTTGGGTTGTCCCGAAAAAGCAGGACGCATCTGGTAAACCCAAATGGCGGATCGTTATCGATTATCGCAAACTAAATGAAATCACAATTGGCGATGCATATCCAATTCCAAATATCTCTGACATCCTAGACCAGCTTGGCCACAGCAAGTATTTCACTACACTCGACCTTGTATCTTCATTCCATCAAGTTAAGGTCAAAGACACAGAAAAAACTGCGTTTATTGTCCCGTCCGGTCATTATGAGTTTACAAGAATGCCCTTCGGACTCCGTAACGCGCCATCTACGTTCCAAAGGCTTATGAATATTGTTCTAAGTGGCCTTCAAGGGACCCACTGTTTTACGTATATGGACGATATTGTACTATTCGGGCATGACCTCGAATCACACTGTCGAAATTTGGAATCAGTTTTTGGAAAGTTACGTGAACATAGATTAAAAATACAGCCTGCCAAATGTGAGTTTTTGCGAAAAGAAGTACAATACCTAGGACATATAATATCAGATCGAGGCGTGAAGCCTGATCCAAAAAAGGTTGCTTGTGTTCAAAATTTCCCAATTCCTAAATCGCCTCGTGATATTAAATCGTTCCTCGGGCTAGTGGGGTATTACCGTCGTTTCATAGAAAACTTCTCCCATATCACAAAACCTCTCACAAGCCTTCTAAAGAAAGATGCTAATTTCGTTTGGTCTCCTGAACAACAATATTCCTTCGATGAGCTAAAACATAAAATAACTACTGCTCCTATTCTTCAATATCCCGACTTCTCCAAACCTTTCGTATTAACTACCGACGCTTCTAATTTCGCTGTTTCCGCAATCCTGTCTCAAGGGAAAATTGGTCAAGATTTACCAGTTGCATACGCGTCTAGAACTCTTAACAAAGCGGAAGGAAATTATTCTACTACCGAAAAAGAATGCTTAGCCATTATCTTCGGCACAAAATTCTTCAGACCTTATTTATACGGTAATAAGTTTATTGTAGTCAGTGACCACAAACCACTTCAGTGGTTATTCAATTGCAAAGATCCTAGTTCTAAATTAGTTCGCTGGCGCTTAAAGCTAGAAGAGTTCGATTATGAGATAATTTATAAAAAGGGTAAGATGAATTGTAATGCCGATTCCTTGTCTCGAAACCCAATACTTACCATAGACCCTAGTGTCCCTTCCACTTCTGAAACGTACGACAAATATTTACAAATTAGTCAACAACATAATAATACCTACGACACTGTTATACAAGAACACAACGACTCGCTACTTAAAACAAAATGTAAAATGATTACTTACCCTTCTGCCATCGACTTAGACGACTCGATTCCCTACTGCTCTGAAATTCTACAAATGTCCAAGTTCAATGAAGACTTACCTGACATACGAAATCTAGAAAGAGAACTATATACGTTCCAAAGTACATCCAATGAAAAACACGTTTTCACACATTTATTCTTACGTGTCCATCATTATGATGAAATGACATATAAGGACATTTTTAATATGTTAAGAGATTATCGAGAAATGATTACCGCGTGGTATTCAGAAGAAAAAGAATTTGCTATTTCCGATTTCCATGCTCCTTTCACGAAGTTATCGTTTACAAAGATATACAATATTATAGGATTTCTATTTCATAACACGGGTGTCAAAATTCATGTCTACCATGATAATATTCTATTTCCTACCCCCGCAGAAGTCCCTCGTATATTAAAAGATAACCACGACTCACCTTCTGCAGGGCACCCGGGTATTTCTCGTATGTATGATAGGTTGAAAACTCTTTATTGGTGGAAAAATATGCGTCAAGACATAGAAAACTATGTCAAGAGTTGTAAGTCTTGTCAAATAAACAAACCACTACGCCAAACTAATCGTGCTCCTATGATAATCACATCCACAGCTACGAAACCTATGGAGAAAATATTCCTAGACGTTGTAGGACCATTACCCGAAACTCACGATTATGGCTTTAAGTTTATCCTTACGTTGCAAGACGATTTAACTAAGTATTCACAAGCATACGCAATGATAACGTGTTCCGCCGAAGAAACAGCACAAAAATTCGTACGTTTCATTTCTCATCTGGGTATCCCTAGAATGATCGTAACTGATCAAGGAACCAACTTTACATCCGATATTTTAAAACAGTTAGAAAAATTATTTAGTATCAAGCATATCTTCGCCTCTCCTTATCATCCACAAACATGTGGCGCTCTCGAAAGAAGCCATGCGACTTTAAAAGAGTACTTAAGATCATACATTGAAGATAATCAACATACCTGGAGCTTATATTTGCAAACTGCCATGATAGCGTACAATACTAATGTACACTCCACCACCGGCTTTCAACCGATGGAATTATTGTTCGGATTTAAACCTTACATGCCTCAAAGTACTGACAACTTAGAATTAAATACCTATACAGACTATATTCGTGCTCTTAATCATAGGTTATATTATAGCAGACAAAAAGCCCTACAAAATATACAGTCGTCCAAAGAAAAGTCTAAACAACGTTTCGATATCCATGCCAAACCCGTGACGTATAAAATAGGTGACATGGTATATTTACGGTGTCATCATAAGCAAAACAAAGCGATGTCCCCTATATGGAAAGGGCCTTTCAAAATTGTCAAAATCAATGGTAACCATACGGTCACCCTTTTAATTAATAGAAAATACGTTCGTCATCACTACGACGAAATAAAAATTGCAACAGATGACTAGCTCAATCTTTTCTATTTCAGGTTAATTCTCCAGCCGTCTTCGAGCCTCAAATTCGTTACTCCAATCATAGGTAGTCCAGGCCTATACTTTGATCAATTATTGAACGTCAAGTTCACAAACGACCACTGGAATGTTGTAACGTATTTGGACATTGGCCATATAAAGCCGCATTTAGATAAAGTCGAAGCTCTAATCAAAGAAGTTTCCAATTTCTGTGTTACTAGCTCTTCTAGTAAAATTCAACTAGAATGTACTAATCTACTATCGCCTTTACAAAATCAACATCTTAACAATGTTCGCAAGTTCTTGTCGATTTCCTACCTCGTGCAAGATCAAAAACCAAACCGTTTCAAACGCGGTCTTATCGATGCTGGCGGTTCAGTTTTGAAATCAATCTTCGGAACTTTAGACTCTGAAGATGCCTTAAAATTCTCAGACGCTATCACTAAAGTACAGTCAGACGAAAAACAGCTAGCTCATTTAATGAAAGATAATATTCATGTTATCCAATCTACTATTTCAAATTTTAATAACACAATGTCGAGGGTAAACAATAATCAAAACCAATTAAATCGAAATTTAGATACTATTAGAATAGCATTTGAGCAGCTATCTAATTCAAACGATAAATTAGAAATAAAAAACCATTTAATAATGTTATTGAACTCCTTAGAAAGCATTACTATAGCCTTGTCCTTTGACATTGATGACGTCAACAACGCTATCTTATTTAGCAAGCTCAACATTCTTCATCCGACCGTACTTAGTCCTTATCAATTATTCCAAGAACTAGACCTACATAAAGATAAGCTTCCTAAACACTGCGAACTTCCTACAAGTTTATCTTTAGAAAATATACACGTTATTATAGACATATCTGATTTAGTTTGTTACTATCATCTTAATAAGATTGTTATTATTACCAAAATACCGCTTGTCCTTCCACAGGCATACAACCTCTATCATAATGTTCCTCTTCCAGCTCCTTACGACGTTACCAAACCTGACACTTATATACTTATCGCTCCTAGTAAACCTTATGTGGCTGTAACAATAGATCGTATGTTCTATTCACTATTAGAGTCAGTGGATAAGTGTGAAGTGATTCATAACGAGTGTTATGTGTGTTCTTTAGGAAATGTGTACTCTACAATTGCGAATCCAACGTGTGAAACAATAATCCTAACCGAAGCTATAAGTTCGTTGCCAGATTCTTGTAATACTAAGCTGTTACACGGTTCAATTGATGTATTTTTCAAGTTAAATAATAATAAATGGCTGTTCGTACAGTCAGAGCCAGGAAAAGCTCATATTACATGTGAAAACGATCCTAACAATTATGATGAGATCTTTTTCGGCACAGGCATGTTGGCCTTGCCAAAATATTGTGTAGCTTTCTTTAAAACATTAAAGTTTACACCTAGTGACAATGTTATATCTAATGTCACTAATTATATATCTAATTTTAATATTTTAGAAGATGATTGCTGCGACAATCAGAGAATAAATAAAACAGTACGACATCTCCCCTTTGTAAAGTTGTCTAATGTTAATGACTTCAATTCCCTGTTACAAGCAAGTGTGCATTTAAATGAATTTGAAAAAGAATTAAATAAGATTGAACAGCCATCTCACTTACATAAATATGGTACTCACTATCTCTCATTAACGTATGTTATCTCTACCATTGTCCTCGTTTATCTCTTGTACAGATCTAGGAAGTTATTTTGTTTAACTAAAAAACCTCGATATTGTATCCAAGTGTTCAATCAATGTTATACTAAAAGGAAACAAACAGTTCAGTCTGTTCAATCCATAAATAATCAAATTATAGAGTCCTCTGACGAAGATGTCCAAGGCTCATGCAAATCCTTGCCTACTCCATTAAGACGCAATGTTATGGCATAGATTTACAATGACCTTATCAATTGTCATACTTATAAAAAAAAAAAAAAATGATTAAAGACTCGTCTACGGAAATGACTATGCCTAATTATATTAATACCATTTCTATGTCTAATTATAGATTAGTCCTAAGTTTACCAATAGTTCTAATTACCTACTATGTCTCTTATGTTTACTTAAAACCTAGCTTGTAACCGAAACGAAGTTCAATGTTTTCATCTTAGATTTCTCATCACTCTTAATCGTAATGATCAATCTTATCGGGGGGGTTGTTATAAATTGTAAGACAGCCCTAACCATATAAAATATAAACGCTGACGCCTCATAGGCGTCATGTAACGTTTCCGACCATTTCCCGTGGTTGGTGTTTTTGAGTCAGTCATACCTTGAACTTCGGGGCGGACACATTATAATCATATCTGTGTAAAACCTATTACTAATTTCATTAAATTCTTTAAAGGGGTAAAAATAGTTTTTTTTAAAAAGAGACTTTGAACCTGCCCCGTAACAGTACCATACGTTATCTAACGTCCAGGTCTATCATCTGACCAGCTCGCTGGTACCAAACGTTATCTAACGTCCAGGTCTATCATCTGAGCAGCTCGATGGTACCATATTATTTTGTTATCATGGAATGCACCTGGACCTCTTAGAATAGAAGGTGTTCCACAGAACGGTCCCCGACTTCCATATGAATTTATCTGTTTTAGTCTCGTTACATTAATTCTTTAAGACGGGAGTTTTTAAATTATTTTATCCTTTTCCAATTTTTTTAATTTTTACCTTTTTTGTTCTATTTGTGGCTATTTTTTCATAGTGTTTTTAACTTGTTTAAAGGCTCGTACACACAGGCGCGACGCGACACGCGACACAAAGGCACCGCAAGTCGCGCAACGAGCGGTGCCTTTGTGTCGCGCGCAATTCGCGTCGCGCGTCGTGCCTGTTTGCAGGAGCCTTAGTCTTTTTACGTTCATACTATTTGTTTTTATTATTATTTTGTGTTGGAGGTTTTTTTTAATTTTTAATAAAATATTTTATTTTATGTTTTTCGTAGGGACTCCTTAATTTTTTTTATTTCATTTCTTTTATTTTCTTGCGTTTTAAGATTCAGGTAATTTGGTGTTTTATGGTTTTTTATCCGTCAAAAAATAATTATTAACTAAGTCCGTCTCTGTACATTTATGTGCTTGAAGTATTAAATAAATAAATAAAATATTAATTTACAGTTGAAGTATAATCCTTTAGTTATTCAACTTTCTTACAAGTATTTCATAGCTATTACATATCTTAGGTATTACAGATCTAGTTTATAAAATGGGACTGCGACACTATCTGATGTAGAAATGCGTTTGTTAAGTAGGATGATTCCATTCGTAAAAATGGTCAAACTCAGTGGCCGTAAATAATTTTCAAGTTTTTAGTTTTCATTTCGTTAGTTAATATTCCTCATTCCCTTTCAATATAGTGTACAGTATTCTACTTGTCAAGCCCTTTTATTTGATACCTATATTGAGGGAGTTGTGAAAAAATATGTAATCCGCTATTTTGTGGCGGCAGCCATCTTGGACCGATTTTCATCAAACATACATAGCTAAGAACACTTCTGAGTAGCTCACCCTCAAACAAAAAAAACAAAATTAAAATCGGTTCATCCGTTTGGGAGCTACCATGCCATCATGCCACAGACACACACACACACCCCCACACCCTCACACTCACATACACACACACAGACACGTCATAGTACATTATGATACAAGTGCGGTAAGTTGAAAATTACAGCCGAGGCGATATTGCTTGCCCGAGCCGTAGGCGAGGGCTAAAAGAAAGCAGAGGCTGTTTCAAAGCGCACGTATGTCATACGACGTTTTATAACATATTTCCGAGGAAATAAATAAAACTCGGACTGAACTTGCATATTTGCTTGTTTTCCATATGATGAAATTTTGATACGCTTGTATCTATCGGTCGATTTTTCGGGCGAGGCTTAGAGTAGCCTTTTTCGCTGCCTCTGAGACTTCTGGCGGTGTGGAATTAATAAATTCATCATCACTTGACGACATTTTCAAATAAAAAAAAAGTACAGCGAAAAGAAAAAGCGCGCGGAATAATTTTTTACTTCTTAACAGATAAGCGATGCGCGCGCGTTCGCGAATTTTTTTTTTTCAGGCATAGGCACAAAACAGCCAGTATTATTAATAAAGTAAATTAATATTTTTGTTTTTGTAACAGATATTAATGGTTGTAATTTATTGTCAAAATTAATTAAATTAAAGAATTAAATGTTTATTTATTATATTTTATCTCCCAAAGTTAATTTTATTCATAAAATGTTGACATCTTTTCTGAAATAAAAACTCTTTGCTAAGATTTAAAAAAGTAGGTACCGTTCGTTTTGACGGAGCATCTTGATAAACCGTGCGATTTACTTTACATTACCGCACAAGTGCGTAATGAGATACATTACGATATTGAAATTGGTGAAATAAGAGACCCTTTACGAGCAAATATGTTATAAAACTTATAACACCCCGTCGTTTTTGCGTCGGGGGTTAAAAATAGGTCATTATGAACATCTCTATGGTATGGACAGACACATCTGAAACTATTTGAGGAATGTTGTAAGAACTCACGTCGTCTATTTTTGTAGGTATTAAGAAAAACTGCATTGCTTGCTAGTTTATTTATAAATAGCGAGCACTGTGTGCGGCCATCGACTGCACGGCGCTGACGACGCGGCGTCTCGCGACAACGCGTAAAAATATAAATATTTGGGTCATCGCCCCGCGCCCCCGCCGCCGCCGTCTCTATTAATACAACAATTAACTATTTGGGTCGCAGTCATACCATTCATTACGTGTTGTCAAAATAAAGATGATCTGTATAGAATGAACGCCACGAGTCTACGACGCGACGCAAGCGTAGACGTTACCATTTTCCTTGTTTTCGTAACTCCTTCACTCAATCCTTCACTAACTCCTTAAATACTGGTGTGATTTAAATGAATTTAATATCAGTTTAAAGTTAACAGTTTAACCTTTAAAATGGTACCATTTTTATTATTCTTAACTAGTTATTAAGTACTCAAGATCGCGCGGAATCAATTCCAAGTAAGTGATTCCATACTTTTGCTCGCGAGTGTATATCCGACGACCCTGGTTACTTATGTCCTTTGGTGACCGTACATAGAGTTTCACGACATCTTTTTGATCATGTTTTTAGTTGGTTTAAAGGAGACACAGTCTCCGTGTTCCTTAATCCCCTTTTGTTGTATTCTCTTCATAATTAATGATTTGTTACACAGAACCGCACACGACATACATCAAAAGAGAATGAGCCAATGAGATGAGGTAAAATCAAAAGTTGTTGGGAACAATGGGAACCATATCAAAAAAGAAGATAAGAATATGAACACTATTCCAGTTTGATTACAGTACATAATCATATGACGCACTTGTTTAAAAACAGAATAAGCGGGAAATCCCCGTATAATTTGGCCATGAAACCGAAGTTGCCAGTTCGATAAAATCATTTGTAATCAAATCATTTATAAAACCTGATGTAATTACTTTTCAAAAAGATGAATCCATTGAAAATTCAAATTAAGTAAAGTGAATTTTCTTGAAATATTTTAAATCTGCCGAAATCAGCCACTTTTGTATATCGTCAGCATGATCTGCCACAGACAAAATTTAGGAGCGAAATCTGCCTATATGGCAGAAATCTGCCACAAATGGTCACACTGGTAGTGTGGAAACACGCGAGGAAGTGTAGGTCCAACGTTATACCCAATAATCTATACATTATAATAATATGATATGTATATGACGGAGAAGGTATAGTGTGTCTAGTTATTATCAGCCATATTTAACTATTGTGGGCGTACAGTGGGTATGTGTTGGTTATTGCGCAATAGAAAAACCGTTTGCAGTTCAAATAAGATTATAATTTCACGAACAATTTAGTCACACTAGCAAATTACACACTGTAGGTACACGACACAACCAGATACGGAACGCTGGACAGTTTCTAAGCACATGTTGTCCGTACGATGTCCAATGTCCAAGTCCAAGTCCAAAGTGAGCTCCACATCGTTCTGTCGAGCTGTTTTCTAACCCCCACGGACTCAGGCTAGACTCTGTCAAGCGCCGCCGGGTGGCGCTAGCATTCCGAATAGTCAAATGCATGACCGGATGCGACATATAGATCATTGGCAATACACGAGACGACTCCGTATCTGTCGTGTGACCGCTTAAAACTACGCAATGGATGTTGATACGGTTTTCAACATCATTCTGAGAATTTATTCTGGAAGGTTCATGTTATACCTAATAAATTAACATTAAACTTACATAAATAAAGAAATATCGATGTTTTATCAAGTCGTAAAATCGCGAAGTAGGGGTCGCTGTAATCAAATAGGTACTTAAGTAGGGTTCCAAGGAAGCACTTCTTCATTGTAACGGGAGCCGCGTGTCGAGACTGAGATGATCGTACAAGAAATAAACGTGAATCTGTCGATTCGAAAATAATGACAATTTCACACTTCACGCGTTATATATGAAACAGTTAATAGGACGTTACTCTGTTACATTCACGAAAACGGAACAGGTTTAATTTTGATAGCCAGTAACTAGGCTTAGCTGAAATGTTGTCATCTTATTAGCACGTAGAAAGAGTACGACGCCGCGACGCGCGACACGCCAACAACATGATTGTACGACAAACAGAACAAAGTGGAGGCGGGGTTGATGACCAGCTGCCGGGATCTGTCGTTAGCTAGTGTTCGCTAGTTCCTAGGACAACCAACGCGATTGGTATTGGTATAAAGGGCCGATATTCGCATTTCCTCAACTCAGTGAACTCGGCTGAGTACGTATTTGGCGTGCGAGTGGGAATTAGTTAATCAATCCCAGTTCGGATCAAGAGTTCTCCGAGAAAGGCCAGCAAGTACTTAATGCTACTGGCGAACTCTCGGAGAATACCTGGGCCACCGAGTACTTCGCCCTGCATGTGGCTACTGATACAAGAAAAGGTGAGACAAATAGAAAAACCATTAGAGATATATGGTTTTATTGCATAAAGAATTGCAGATGGTATGTCAAATGTCAGATGTGACAAAAGCCAAGAAGTCATTTATCTACTTTTTAGTAACCATATACAATAAATAGCAAAGAGTATTTACACCACAGCTACTACGAGGAACAGTTACCGTCTCACCCTCCTCCAAACAAGCTCTGCATAATGAAACCGATGGATGTAGCTAAAGGTTGTTGAACTAGTTATTCATTAGGCAAAACTCTGCTTTTATTTATTTATTTATAAAGGTACACCAACAGCTTCTGTATACGAAATATCAAATAACAGTAGGTAACAGTTATGTGCCTGCTTATACAGTTGCCAATAACAGGTGAACGAACATTCTCAAATACGGTCATAACCTAAAACCTAAAAAACTATGTAAACAGAAATATAAAATGATATAAGTTATACGATACAGAGATTGCAAGGAAAACCTACACACTAATACAACTAATCTTTAGATTGTGTGGGTTGCGTGCTTTGGGGCCTTAAAATTTGGGTTTTACAGTTTTTTAAGGAATCATGATATAAGTCAACATCTGGAGTGGATTTTATATAAGAATTCATCTCTCGGCTGAGCCTATTGAGAGGTGAGTTTACTCCTATACTTGTGTTGGATGCTTTAGTACAGAACAAATGGGTAATGGGATATCTGGGTAAATTATAAGGGACTTTATTCCAATTTGTTCAGTTAATTTATCGCAGTCCTTTCTATTGTTAACCAATTTGACAAAGAACATGAGTACCAGTCGACGGTCGCGCAGAGTAATCATTTTGTAACATTGAGTACGCTGTTCGTATGGACATCAGGGAGATATATCACCGAAGGCATATGTTAGGTGTTTTGTGAAGGCCCTTTGGATGCTTTCTACTTTTGTCAGTGTACTGCATAGTGCGGGCTCCACACCACGCTGGCAAATTCAAGGTGGCTCCGAACAAGTGAAAGTAAAAAAATATTTAAAAATTATTCACGGAGACTAAAAAGAATTATAAATCTCACTCAAAAAGCTCAGAATAATTACCTTATTAATTGTTCTCGAAATAAATCAAAGGTGTCATGGCAGATAATTAATAATAACAATCGGTTAAATGAACCTATTTTGCAAATAAATAAAGGTAATAAACTGGTGAAAAACCCTGAACAAATTGCCAAGTCATTTAACAATGTCTTCGTTGATCAGGTACAGAACGTAACTAAGAAACATCTGGGCAAGACAAGTGGCAATACTAATATCAGGAATTCTTTATTCATGCCCCCAGTAATACCTCAAGATATTATGCGTATAATAAAACATTTAAAAAATAAAAAAAGTGTTTGATACGATAAAGTTTCTACCGCGGCAGTAAAATTTGTTTCAGATATCATAGCCAAACCATTGAGCCATATAATAAATGCATGCATAAGCTCGGGTATATTTCCAGATCAATTGAAAACTGTTGTCATAAAACCACTACATAAAAAAAACAATAAGGAAGACATGTCAAACTGCAGACCGGTAGCTTTAATTTCAGTATTTTCTAAGATATTCGAAAAGATTATACATATATGAATCTATTTACTCATTTGTAATTAAAAATAATATTTTATGCAAAGAGCAAAAGGGCTTTCGAAAAAATAAAAATATTAACATGGCAATATTTGATCTTTTAAAAGTTATCATGAATAATGTTGATAAGAAAAATCCTGTATGTGCAATTTTCACTAACATGACAAAAACCTTCGATTATGTAAAACATGACACCCTGTTAAATAAATTTGAAGCCTACGGTATAAGAGGTAACGTACTAAACCCTAAACCTAATAAAGTCTTACCTCACTGATCGGAAACAGTACACAGAAATATCGAGAGTAGGTATGTACTAAAACCAAGCGTGAATTAAAATATTTATCTACTAGCAGAATACCTAAGTTTGGGGTTCCGCAAGGTACACTTGGGCCATTATGATTTCTGCTTTACATTAACGATCTACCGCGTCAAATTCATCATCCAATGACATTATTTGCAGATGACAGCACGGCTATAATTGAACGCACAGATAAAACGGAATACAAAAAAGATATAAACGACACCCTTGAAACTATAATAGATTGGCTTAATAAAAATAATCTAGTGATAAATCTAAATAAAACACAAGTTATGCATTTCTACCAGCGGCTAGAGCCGGAGAATATGATAGTAAAGTATAATGACCAAAACGTAGATTCAACTACAGTAACAAAACTTCTAGGAGTACACATAGACAATAAACTGACATGGAAACATCAAGCTGAAAACGTGTGTAATAAATTAAGTAAAACGGCGTATGTACAACCTCTCAAAAAAAGTTAACATAAATACGTTAGTAACAGCACGGTTTAGTTGCTTCCTCGCTAAGATTTGGTGTCATATTTTGGGGAAACTGCAGTGAGAGAGAAAGGATATTTAGGGCCCAAAAACGGTGCCTCCGATCAATGACAGGTCTTAAAACTACAGAAAGCTGTCGACCTGTTTTCAAATCTTTAAGAATACTTACGTTGCCATCGTTGTACAATGTACATACTAGAAGTAGCCCTTTTCGTTAGAACTAACAAGCACCTGTTTACGTCAGTAGTGGATAAAAGACAACGATCAGGACCAATAAGGTCTCAATATAAGAATCAACTTTATACAGGTGGTTACCAAACGGCTTTACTTAAAAACAACATCTTAACTATGGGACCTATTATACATATATGACGCAGAAGGTATAGTGTGTCTCGTTATTATCAGCCATATTTAACTATTGTGGGCGTACAGTGGGTATGTGTTGGTTATTGCGCAATAGAAAAACCGTTTGCAGTTCAAATAAGATTATAATTTCACGAACAATTTAGTCACACTAGCAAATTACACACTGTAGGTACACGACACAACCAGATACGGAACGCTGGACAGTTTCTAAGCACATGTTGTCCGTACGATGTCTAATGTCCAAGTCCAAGTTCAAAAGTGAGCTCCACATCGTTCTGTCGAGCTGTTTTCTAACCCCCACGGACTCAGGCTAGACTCTGTCAAGCGCCACCAGATGGCGCTAGCGTTCCGACTAGTCAAATGCATGACCGGATGCGACACGGCCATCCTGCGATGCACACGTCCTCGTGTGTTAATCTGTAAACAAACATACCCCGCAAAGTATCTCATAGCTCGGTCACTCCTGACCAAATATGGGACAGGCACAACAACAATGATAATTCGCACAAACTAAAAAAAATTGCAGAGTTCAGAGTATTAATCATTATTTGATACCCAAATCTCAAGATCACAAACTAAATAATCAAGTAAACATGATAGAGCAGCTAATAAAACATCCTTAGAGCATCACAAAACACAGCAGGAATCTTATTCGTGGCCTGTGGCTTTTCATTAAGCCCCTACAACAAACCTCATGTTTGTTACCTTGAATTCCTCCTGAATTCCGAGTCCCACGGACTCTATGGTCTCTACAAGACCCCGACCAGCCGAACTAAGATTCACCACTATCACTCGACTTTAATCTCTACTCTGTTTCATCAACCAGACTTCTACTTTGCTTTCCTCAAATTCGTCATTAATACTCTGATCCCTTGGCCTGTGCCATAGCATATGCTTCAGCCTCATGAGTGTACTTGATCCAACTAGAGCCATGTAATCAAACTTTAATCAATCATAACAAAAAAAAACATCAACCAGAGCCATGTACCATCGTTATCCACATTACAACAATAATCTTTTTCACTAAGAGCCTTAGATACCTGGAAACCCACACACGAGTAAACCACTCTAACACCACGGCACTCCGGCCGACCAGCAATCGCATTGCTCTCACACATCCAACGCATGGATCCACGTGTATCACCCCTGTGACTACACACTTTTTACTACGGCCGATAGAGAACCCCTACTCGCGTGGTTCCCACTACTTAGGCTTGCTCATAGCTCATCACCACTGTGATTACATCTATTTCGACTGGTACATAACCTACTGGCATCATTCATAACCTATCGTGAGCGTATTTAAAAATTGCATCGTTAACTAGTTTGGGCTATACCTAACAATGTAACAGTTTTTTGCTGTTGTTTACCAGGGAAGCACTCGATACCAGAGTCAAAACAAAATGAAAACGACTCACCAAATTCAGTAGACAATAGATCTGTAGCTGGCTTAATGGCTGTGGTGGTTGCAATCCACAGTTTCCTTGGCAGAAGTCGTGAAACTCCTCGCTCGAAAAGCACCGTCCTTGATCAGCGATTATTCGTACAGGAGATCCAAAGAATGCAGCGCTGTCCACTACTGTCATTCTGCTTGCAAAAGTCCTTGTGTGTTAACCTGTAACCAAAAAAATCAACAGCAGTGCATGTTCCACTCGGCCAATTTTGACCAAAATTATTACAGGTTCTGATGAAAATCACAAAAAACTCTTTCTCTCAAAGCCGACATGTCGAACAACACCCATACTCATTCAAATAATAGGAAACTCATTAAAATATTGCAATGCTCATACTCTGACCTCTATCCGGCCTTCATCATCACACTTATAACCTCCATCCGGTCATAAGCATAAACCAATCGACCTCCATCCGGTCTTCATCATCACACTTATAACCTCCATCCGGTCATAAGCATCAAACCAATCGACCTCCATCCGGTCACAAACAACACCATCAATATAATCATTTCGAGCCTTTATCAAAATAATTCTTAAAGTAGGTTTGTTCAACATGTTACTTTATTTTTCCTATAACGTTACAGATTATAAGAAAACTTACTATGCTAGGTAATCTAAATCTTAAGTCGACTACTTAGTATTCAACTAGTCTTGTCAGCGTTATCATTTTCGTCATGGCTAGTCTCGTCATCGTCACCTACGTGCATGTCAACGTCAGTTATTTTACGCAGTCGGTCGTGTGCGTACTTGTACGTCCGGCAGAAGAAAGGGACTTCAAAACATAACGATCACTTGTCAAAACTTCCACCCCCTTAAATGGACCTCTGAACTTCCGATCTAGTTTAGTCTGATAATTCTGATTTCACTCTTCGTTTTCTAATAACACAAAATAGCCTACCCAAAATAATACTTTGCAAGTAAATGTCGTGTAGAAATGTAATAGAATCTCAAGATGATTTTTTCTGTGCTGAATACACGCGTTTAACCAATACCAGTCAACGTAACAACATTATTAACTCGTTTGCCACTTAATTTGGCTGCACAACTCGCTTTTACTAACGAGCATTCAGCACCAGAATCGTAACACAAAACAATACAGCTCACCTTTGTCTTCTAACGTGCCTGAGGGTAGTGTACTACGCAAACTTCCACTCGCCGTTGCTGCTCGCAGCGCGTGCACCACCTCCACCATCTGCTTGGCTGCCACTTCTCGTGCACCGGGCCGCGACATGTCCTGGATTCCCTCACTTGCAGCACACGAAGGGCTTCACCGACGGCTGCGGGCTGCTTGGCTCGATTCTTGAAGTCACTCCACGTCACTGGTAGCTCCTCGTTACGTCCTTCGTCCTATTTACGATAGCCACGTTGATACTGCTTCCTTTGTGCCCCTTAATGACGGCCACAAGTTGACCTCCTTGCAGTGAATTTTCAGCAAAACAAATCAGCTGTCGTATTGTGTGCTGTTACGTTTGCACACGCGTACTTTCGCGTTTTCTAATTACGGGAACGGAATACGTCGAACGCAAACGCCGGTTATAGACACTTTTTTTTTCTAACATGGCGGTAGGGCGCAACTGGCGCGTCACTGAGCAAAGGTATTTTTGCATACAGCCTATGCTCAAAACAACATTCACTATGATCGCGCATCCGTATCTGGCTTGTCTGGGTTCAGCTCGAACAGATCCACACGATTATTTAATAAATGTTCGCAGTTTGCACTTTGTTTTTAAAATGTCAACGGTCACTTTCACTTTTAGCGTTCTGATTTTGCGCATCAACCAACACGAATCCCACTTCTGATGACGGAGAAGGTATAGTGTGTCTCGTTATTATTGTTGGAAGGTCGTGATGCTGTCCATGTTTGTCTATGACATCTATTTTAGATTGATTCAAAAAATATTCTTCTATCTGATTGATGTACGGTGTCATGTAAAAATTTATTCTATTTTTTCTCATTATACAAATAAACACAATGTTTATAATATTCACATTTTTATTTAGTTTCAAGCTGCCAATTCCACCCTATCAGTGGTAGCAGAGCGTGGTTGGATAATTAGTGGCAAATGGAATAAAACTGTGAGTAAATGAGAAAATAAAATTTTAAAAATGAGCTCAAGTCTAAGAAGCATAGAACCGCTGACAAAATCAAATTACGATACCTGGTGCTTACAAGCTCAGGCGATTCTCATAAGATACGATCTATGGGAGTACGCTAGTGGTGAAAAAACGTTAGCGGCAACTGCGACTGCCGAAGAAAAGAGGGCATTCCTAAAGGAAGACATAAAGGCAAGGTCAGAGGTACTTCTACTTATATCTCCACCAGAACTTAAACAAATTAAAGGATGTAACACGTCCAAGGAGGTATGGGATAAACTAAAATCTGTACATCAAAGTTCAGGACCCGCGAGAAAGGCTACGCTATTAAAGCAACTAGTATTGAAGAAAATGACTTCACAAGAAGATGTAAGAGACCATCTCAGTAATTTTATGGACGTAGTGGGTAAATTAGAAGATATGGATGTCAAAATTCATCCAGAATTATTAAGCATTATGATGTTATACAGTTTACCTACAAATTTTGATAGCTTCAGAACGGCAATTGAGTCGAGAGATGTTCTACCAAGTCCTGACATTTTAAAAGTTAAAATCATAGAAGAATACGAAGCAAGAAGGCAAAGCGAAGCAAGCGAACCACAGACTTCAGAAGCATTCTATACCAAAACAAAGAAAAGAGTACTATATTGCAACAATTGTAAGAAGAAAGGCCATTCCACAGAATCTTGTTGGTCAAAGAAGAGACCAAATAATTCTAATAAAACTAAAGGTCAGGAAGAGACGCATAATATCTGTTTAACAACAGGAACGTCAAAAACTAAAAGCAATTTATGGTGTCTAGATAGTGGCTGTACGTCACATATGACGGGTGACAAAAGTATACTCTGTAACTTAATCCCTGCATCTGACACTCTAAGACTAGCTTCAGAGAAGCATACGACCGAAGTTAAAGGGAAAGGAAACGCAGAACTCTATATAAAAGATTTGAAACATACTATAATTGACACATTATATGTGCCTGATTTGTCAAACAACTTGATGTCTGTAAGTAAAATTACAGATCATGGCTATAAAGTTTTATTTGAAAAGGGACAAGCCAGTATCATAAAAGACGGAACAGTTAACTTAAAAGCTAGAAGAAGAAATGGACTATACTTCATTGAATTCGATGAGCCGGAAGAGACAGCAAATTTCACGCCCAGTGCTGAAGGCGAAATTATGAAATGGCACAAGAAATTAGGTCATGTCAATGAAAGAGACCTAAAGGAAATGGTTAAAAATAAAATGATGCGAGGACTCGAATTTAAAGAAAAAACTTTGGGTACCTGTGAGACTTGTATCAAGGGTAAATTTACCACTCTACCATTTCAAAGCCATGAACAAATAATCTCTACCAAAGTGCTGCAGATAATTCACAGTGACGTATGTGGCCCTTTTGAGCATAAATCAATGGCTGGATCAAAGTATTTCGTTACATTTATTGACGACTATACAAGATACTGCTGTGTTTACTTCTTAAAAGAAAAGAGCGAAGTTATTGAAAAATTCAAAGAGTATAAAAACTATGTTGAACTGTTTCATAAGAAGAAAATTCAAAACCTTCAGTCTGACAATGGAGGCGAATATAGGTCGAAAGCGTTTGACAAATTCCTGAAAGATAACGGCATAAGCCGAAGACTATCTGCACCCTATACACCGCAGCAAAATGGCATGAGTGAAAGGAAAAATCGGTCGCTGATGGATAAAGCAAGATGTCTGATGATAGATTCTAACATTCCTGCAAATCTGTGGGCAGAAGCAGTGAACACTGCAAACTATTTGATAAATAGAAGCCCAGCAAAAGCTCTCAAAGGAAACTCCCCATATGAGAAGTGGGTAGGAAGAACCCCATCGGGAAATCACCTACACGTGTTTGGAAACAGAGCCTTTGTAATGAACAAGAACCGAAAAGGAAAATTCTCTGCCAAAGCGACAGAAGGAGTATTTTTGGGATATGCAAATAAAGCCAAAGGTTTTAGAATCTACATACCGGAAAAGAATGACGTTGTTATCAGCAGAGACGTAAAAGTAATCGAAAAGATGCATTATGGCGATACTCCTGCTGAGAAAAACGAAGACTTTACTCTAGAACCAGAAACAGAATCAATTGAGATTGAAATACCTGAAATTAAAAACAAAATGAATAATAACTTATTTTTTCAGGAACCTACTAATCTTCCTTCTTCCAGCTCCAGTCGAGATCCAGTTGACCCACCGCCCTCAAGTGAAAGACCACAAAGAGAAGTGAGGCCACCAGCATGGACCAAAGATTACGAGCTAAGTCGTTGCGTGACTATGTTTACATCAGATAGTAATGATGACTATGACTGTTCATTTCTTACATATCAAGATGCAGTGACGGGCACCGACAGACAAAATTGGGAGAAGGCGATACAGTCTCAAATGGATTCACTACAGAAAAATAACACCTGGGTATTAGTTGACAGGTCAGAAGCCAAAGGACACAAAATTTTGTCGAACAAATGGGTATTTCGGATTAAAGATGACGGTACATACAAGGCCAGATTAGTCGTACGTGGCTGCGAGCAGAAAGGAAACCTGGATTTTGAAGACGTATATAGCCCAGTTGTAAGTCAATCTGCCTTAAAAACTTTATTAGCCGTTGCCGCATCCAAATCTTACTACTTCATGACATTTGACGTCAAGACAGCATTCTTGTACGGAGAGTTGACAGATGAAGTTTATATGAAACTACCTATTGGCTATAAAACTGACTGCAATACTACTGAAGTAGTTTGCCGGCTGAAAAAGTCGTTGTATGGCTTAAAGCAAGCTCCATTCACATGGAATAAAACTTTTACCCAAGCGATGTTTGATTTGGGTTTCAAGACGATAAAAACCGATCGATGCGTTTTCATAAACGAAGATAAGTCAATAATAATCGGATTATTTGTCGATGATGGTCTTGTTATAGGAAAAGACAAGAAAAAGATCGAAGTTATTTTGAAGAAACTTGAAACCAAATTTGAAATGAAAAAGAATCAAAATCCAAGTACCTATCTGGGTATGGAAATAAGAAATTCCAAAGAAGGAATAATTCTTACTCAGAGATCTTATATAAATGACGTACTGGAAAAATATAATATGAAAAATGCCAAACCTTGTGACACGCCCGCAAGTAGCGATTCCAAGTCGATACAAGAAACTGCCCAGGAGAAGGAATATCCCTATAGGGAGGCAGTGGGAAGTTTACTGTATCTGTCTACCAGAACTAGACCAGACATCGCACAAGCGGTCAATCAAGTTAGCAGGAAGGTCGAAAATTTCACTAGAGAAGATGTCACAAAACTTAAGAAAATATTCAAATATTTGGTGGGAACCAAAGATAAAGGCATTTTGTTCAAACGAAACACACCGATAGAGAATATCGATGCTTATAGCGACTCGGACTATGCTGGAGATCCATTGACGCGAAGAAGCACTTCTGGCTCCGTGCTTATGATAGCTGATAGACCAATCGCATGGGCGTCTAAGAGACAGCCTATAGTGGCATTATCATCGACTGAAGCCGAGTACATAGCCGCAGCAGACTGTTGCAAAGAGGCATTGTATCTGAAATCTCTGTTGAAGGAAATAACCGATGGGGATATAAAAATAAATTTGCACGTTGATAACCAAAGTTCGATTCAACTCGTAAAATCGGGATCCTTCAACAAAAGGTCGAAGCACATAGATGTGCGATACCATTTTATACACGAACACTTCGTGAACGGATTGATCAATATCAGCTACTGTCCAACAGAGATACAGTTGGCTGACGTAATGACAAAACCACTGTCAAAAGTAAAGTTCGAAAGACACTGTGCAAGATTAATGCATATATAGAGACGTGTCTCAGCAACATGAACGAACATCAGGAGAAGGTGTTGGAAGGTCGTGATGCTGTCCATGTTTGTCTATGACATCTATTTTAGATTGATTCAAAAAATATTCTTCTATCTGATTGATGTACGGTGTCATGTAAAAATTTATTCTATTTTTTCTCATTATACAAATAAACACAATGTTTATAATATTCACATTTTTATTTAGTTTCAAGCTGCCAATTCCACCCTATCAATTATCAGCCATATTTAACTATTGTGGGCGTACAGTGGGTATGTGTTGGTTATTGCGCAATAGAAAAACCGTTTGCAGTTCAAATAAGATTATAATTTCACGAACAATTTAGTCACACTAGCAAATTACACACTGTAGGTACACGACACAACCAGATACGGAACGCTGGACAGTTTCTAAGCACATGTTGTCCGTACGATGTCTAATGTTCAAGTCCAAGTTCAAAAGTGAGCTCCACATCGTTCTGTCGAGCTGTTTTCTAACCCCCACGGACTCAGGCTAGACTCTGTCAAGCG
Organism: Luperina nickerlii; assembly: GCA_963855955.1. Taxonomy (NCBI): domain Eukaryota; kingdom Metazoa; phylum Arthropoda; class Insecta; order Lepidoptera; family Noctuidae; genus Luperina; species Luperina nickerlii. The sequence goes on along the minus strand of OY979682.1, from coordinate 226,024 downwards.
CCACCAGATGGCGCTAGCGTTCCGACTAGTCAAATGCATGACCGGATGCGACATATATAATAAACTGCCGTTACATTTAAAAGAATTACGCATCAAAGTTTTTAAATGAAAGTTAACAAAACTGCTACTGGACAAGTGTTATTATACAATTAAAGATTTTGTCACTGACAAAACATTTTAGTGTAATTTCTATGTTCCAATCCTTATGTTATTTTATTTTATTTTTTTGTGCAATTCTATTGATATTTGTAATTGAATTTTCTGACATCTTAAAATTAATTTGTTGACATTTTGCAGTTTAATTAATTTATTTTTATAATTATTTTATTTTATTTTTTGTGTAATTCTATTGACATTTGTAATTGAATTTTCTGACATCTTAAAATTAATTTGTTGACATTTTGTAGTTTAATTAATTGAGATTGAGATTTCGTTTTTATTTTTGTTTTTTATTTTATTTTTAATTTAATTTATTGACATTGTAATTTAATTTTATGCTATTTTTTTAATTCAATTTATTGACATTCATTTGGAGTTTAAGTTATTGACATTAATTCATATTTGTATTAATATGAGTTGTTTTAATAATGTGAGTAGGTAATGCTGCTTAGTGAATGGAATGCTTTTTTGTTTTATGTTTATTTTTTGTTAACTGAATGTTTTAGGTTAAATAATTTTGCATGCCGTATGGTAAAATGTATCGGGACCCTCATGGAAATTACCATCATATCTGTATACCTACATTATGGGCAAATAAATGATTTCTATTTCTAACTAAAGCGTTATATAGCACAATTTTTGTTCTTATCAGCTTAAACCCTTTAGTACTTTTTTATAAAATCCTAGTAGCGGTGCCGATTTCGTAACAATATTATCAATATAGCTTCTGAAGTTGACTTTACTGTCCATGATGATGCCAAGATCACGAACCTCATTTAAAGTTTTCAATAATGATCTTTTATATTATATGAGACAGTATTTGACTGTTTTTTCCTCGTGAATCTTATATGGCTACATTTTTGTACATTAAGTTTCATGTGATTAAGACTGCACCAATGCTCAATACTATCCAAATCCTCCTGAATTAGGGTAGCATCTGCACTTGAAGTTATAGTTCTATAAATTTTAAGATCGTCGGCAAACATTAGATATTAACAGTGATGGATTTGGACAGTAATATCGTTAATGAAGAGTAAAAATAGAACCGCTGCAAAGTGAGAGCCCTGAGGAACTCTTGAGTCGGCATAGTATGGGTAAGATTCATAGCAAATGTGCGATCGATGGAATAAATAAGATGTGAACCAGTTTAAAAGTGAGCCATGTATACCATTAAATTCTAACTTAGACAGCAACATACAACTTAGATAAAAAACATGTCTTGACACTTTTTATAGATTTTAGCAAAGCATTCGATGTGCTCCGTTATGATACACTTTTTGACAAATTGTCACAAAATGGAATACAAGGGCCATTATTAGAATTATTAAAAAACTACCACACAAACAGATACAACACAGTTAAAATACAAAATGAGTATAGTATTAAGCTTCCATCCACGCAAGGAACTGCCCAGGGTTCAATTATAGGTCCGACAGAATACTTACTTTATGTTAATGATATGAGTAAAGCTATAAATTCAGGCTCTGTATACCAATTCGCAGACGACACGTGTATATTAGTCGCTAACAGAAACATCCAGGATGCTGAAGATACCCTACAACGTAACTTCGACGAAATGTGTAAATGGGCTCATGACGTAGGATTAGTAATAAACGCAACAAAAACAAAAATTGTTCACATACATTCATCACACAATAAATGCTCCACTGTGCCTACAATTATAGCACACGAACACACTTGCCTACATAGCTCGTCAAAGACTTGCAAATGTCCGATATTAGAAGTTGTTGATAAACATATGTATATCGGTCTATTGGTTGACAGCCGATTCTGTTGGAGACCGCACATAGATTACGTATGCAACAAGCTACGGTCTGTTCTAGGTAAGCTTAGCATACTGAAATATAAACTGCCTTTCAAAACGCTTAGAATGTTATATATGGCCCTAGCAGACTCGGTTGTCAACTACGGACTGAGCAGCTATGGGAGAACTTATCATACATACCTGACCGATATTTATAAACTACAACTAAGAATATTAAAAGTAATTACGCCCAAACACGTAAACAAGAAATTCAAAAACAATGACGACAACCTCTTTAAATATTGTAATGTTATGAATGTATTCAATAAAGTTGAATTCTGTACTCTAGCGGAAGTCAATAGACCTGAGTTGCTAACCGAAAAAGCAAGACCTGACTTTCTAAGAACGATACCACTCAAAAATAAATACATCTTACCAAAATTTAACAATGTGTACGGAATGAGGGTTGCAGAATATTTAGTACCTTTTTATCTTAATAAACTTCCAGAAGACTTGCAAACGTTATACAAAATGAGTTCGAAAAGTTATAAGTACAAATCAAAGCGTTTCCTTACACAAAATTTCTCCTAATGTATGTATTAATGTAATGTAATAATTTGTTAACATTGTTATAAAATTATAGATATGAACGGCTCGCCAACATACAGATAAACCCTGTGAGGTTTTCGTTGTGTGGCTAAAAATAAATGTGAATTAGGCTAAGTGTTTTAGAAATTAAATAAATAAAATAAATAAATAAAAACAGAGAATGGTCAACTTTGTCAAACGCACTGCTGAAGTCCGTGTATACGGCATCTACTTCTAGTCTTTTGTCAAGAGCTAGAGTCCCATCCGACACAAATTCGACAAGGTTTGTCGAAAACGACGCAAAAAAAAAAATCGAAAACGCTGCGTCCGGCTTTGAAGCCATGCTAACTTGGTGAAATATTTCTATCAATGTGACGAGTAATGATTGGACAGACAAGATATTCAAAGATCTTTGAAAAACATGATAATATTGAAATAGGGTGGTAATTTTTAACATTAGCAGGATCTCCTTTTTTATAAACCGGGACAATTCTTGCGCTTTTCCATACATCAGGGAAGATACCTTCAGCAATAGAAGAATTAAAAATAATCCACAGAGGTAAGGCAAGTTCATGGCAGCAGCTTTTTATAAACAGAGGTGGTATAGAGTCAGGTCCAGCACCTTAGGAGGCATCTATGTGTTTAAGCTTGTTAAATATTTGGTTTTCCGTAAATTTAATAGTACGTATGACAGAGTCAGTACCTGAAAATCCACTGGAAATATTGTAAGTAGCGATTGGATTTTGGCTAAAAACAAAGACAAATTGATCCGCGAAAAGATTAGCAATTTCTGGACCACTGCTAGCCACCCTATCATTCATAAACATGTCAGCAGGTATGCACCAGGGAAGACGGTGGCACAGTGATCACGTGCTGCCGTGCATAGCGAGGCTCAGGGGAGGCCCCTTTACAGTCTCCCCAGGGATGTGCCTTACAGGCGTTGCACGGGGGGGTTCCGGAATTGGTCTTTTAAGAGGAACCGGGACCACCCCTATGTGCTGAAGGTGATCACCGGGGCGGTTTTAGTGAGGTAAAAATCCCACACTCCCCGACCTCCCTCCCCGGAGGTCGGGTGCCTTTTGAAGGTTTCCCCCGACAATAAAAAAAAAAAAAAGGTATGCAAGATTCCCCGCATCGTTTATCTTTTATGAATCGCCAGAAGGGTTTTTGGGAATATCGTTTTCAATTTTACATTTATATGTGTTGGTCGGTATTTATATTTGCTTTCACTCAAACCCAATGCATTTATTTCAAAAACCAATTACAGGCACTTTTGAATTGACAAGGGGTCGATCAGTCAAAAAGATGAAGCTTAACTACAGACCGTTCACTATAACTTGTCCTGTGACGCGATTGGTAGCACTGTGCTAATAGTAGCCATTTTGAACTCTATTAATATTAGCTAAGCTTGGCAAGCTATGGTGCCAACATGAAGGCAAGAGACAAGTTATAGTGAACCGTCTGTAGCTAGAAAGCGTAGTAGGTACCTATGGAGAAGAATGGGGCAAGAGCAGAGATAGAAATGGATTATAATATTTGTTTTATTGAAATTTATGACAAGATTAATGTCGTTGAGTCAGTTTATTATTAATTTAAGAGAATTATTTATTTCACCTTCATACAGCTCTTTGTTGAGGCAGTCTATTAGGATCGTACTGTCTTCGACAAATAACACACAAGGGGATGGGATGTGTGGGGGTAGATCATTTATGTACAGCAAGAATAACAATGGCCCTAGAAAGCTGCCCTTTGCCCAGTTCGTTTCTTATTACAAATAAACTAAAATCCGCTGCGGTGACCGTGCGTTCCTTGCGGCCGGTGCGGAGCAGTGGACGTTCACCTTTACACGGTACAAGTTTCTGGAACGTTCAAAAGCAATAATCGCATGCCATAAAGCACGTTCAATAAAGCGCCATTTACATGATGCAAGTTTCTTGCCTGTTGCATACAATAAAATTGAAGCAATAAATTACCTGCATGGTCTAAACAGTACGTAACATTTTGATCTTTTGCGCAAGTTTTGCTTGCCAAAATTTTCTTGGTGTAAACAGCATATACAAAAATTTACAAAAACTTCCAACACTTGAATGAAAAATTTGACAACGCAAATACGTGCAATACTTGAAGCAACCCGCCATTGAATGGTACACGCACATACAACTCTCTATTTAGACAAGTCAAAACTTGAAAGCAATAATCTCCTAAACATTATTGTATTGGTCTAAACAGAAGACATTTGCAACTATTTTTTGTCAAGACTTGCATTCAACAATTGCGTTCAATTTTTTTACTTGTATCCACGTGTAAACAGTTGCGTACAATTCTTGAAGGGCAATTAACGCACTTAATTTATTGCATTCAATAATTGCACTTGAATGTACAAGAAAATTGTATCGTCTAAATCACGCTTTATTGTCAGAATTGCACTCACCGTACTCATGTTTGATGATAGAAAATTTTCATGCTAGAATTGAATGCGATATATTGATACCTCTGGGCTCAAAGGGCGTATAGCACAAAACATAGGTTTTCAGGAGAAGCAAAACCAAAAAAAACCGGTCAATGCGAGTCGGACTCACGCACCGAGGGCTCCGTACTTTCACCGAGGGTTCAGGTATGTAAATAGTTTATCACCGGTTTTTTTAATACAATGTATTTTAGTTGATTGAATAAAAGGTAAATTGCGGTTTACGATTTATGACGTATTAAAACAAAACAACTTACTAGATCTCGTTCAAACCAATTTTCAGTGGAAGTTTGCATGGTAATGTACATCACATATTTTTTAGTTTTATCTTATAACATTTTTATAGTTGTTTCATCTTGTTTTAGAAGTTACAGGGGGGGGGGGACACATTTTACCACTTTGGAAGTGTCTCTCGCAAACTATTCAGTTTAGAAAAAAATGATATTAGAAACCTCAATATCATTTTTGAAGACCTATCCATAGATACCTACCCCACATGTATGGATTTAATGAAAAAAAAAATTGAGTTTTAGTTCTAAGTATGGGGAACCCCAAAAATTTATTGTTTTTTTATCTATTTTTGTATGAAAATCTTAATGCGGTTCACAGAATACATCTACTTACCAAGTTTCAACGGTATAGTTCTTATAGTTTCGGAAAAAAGTGGCTGTGACATACGGACGGACAGACAGTCAGACATGGCGAATCCATAAAGGTTCCGTTTTTTGCCATTTGGCTACGGATCCCTAAAAAACAAAAAGATTTTTCGTTTTATGTATCTCTCTCATTTTTAGAGCTACATAAAAGTATCCAAGCGACAAAGGACTTAGATTTTTGATGTGTTTGAGGTTTTTTCAAAAAAATTATCCTGGTTTTGTATTGATTGAGATAGGATGTGCTTTACGACCAAAAAAATTTAATATATGTATGTCCTAAACACCCCATAAAAATACACCCTGAGCAGGTACGCAAAGACGTAAGTAAGCCCAACTTTTCATAAATGATGCAAAGACACAGGGGCGTATAAATTACCTACTTGAATTGTTGTATAACGTGGTAAAGGACAATATTTTTACAATGATTTGTCTAATTGCCGTAAATAAACGTACTTTCTTTCTTTCTAATTGATATTTTATTTACTTAGTAGGCATCTATTCCGCGATAATTATTTAGATTTTTTTTTTGCCGTTATGTCTCGCTGCTGAACAAAGGTCTCCCTAGACCCCACTCTGTTTCTACATCTCTCTGTCCAGAGCTGCCAAAGACCAATCTACACAGTCTGGCCATAAATACTGTTACAATTAAAAATAAGAAAGATATATCGCTCCCCCCACCGAATAACATGGTAATGTGGTACTACGACAGTTTTCGTTTTATTGCATATTCGGTGTCTAAAGCATTAATTATCATCTTGTAATTTTTTTTGTATTTTTTCTATGTATATTTATAAAAGTACAATAATTTCAATGGTACCGTAATGAACATAACAACATTATTCCCTTAAAATCTAAACACACTTTTTGCACGAATAATACCATAACATGTTATTACAGATCATGCAATCGTTAACTTTTTCGGTAAGCGACGATTACCATTATATTCGCGTAAGAAATGCATGCCTTTTTCCACGTAAAGTATAAAACAATTATATTTGTGTATTATTTTTGTTTACAATATAATAGAAACGGCTTATTCGATTTAGATGCGGTTTTCACTAATATATTGTAGTAAGCTTCACTTAACATTTAGTGTTTATTTCATGTCAATCGGTTCATAAATAAAAAAGTTATATCAATTTAAAGAATCACGGCGGACATTTTTAAGGTATACTATCAGAGTACGTACATGGACGCGAGGCTAACTGATGAACAGCGTTTGATATTTGATCTGGTGAGCGTTGACGTTGATAGTACTTTGGAAGAAATGCTATTTGTAGATGCACCCGGTGGAACGGTTAAAACATTTCTTACGAAAGTTATTTTGGCGAAGGTACGAAGCCAAGGTAAAATCGCGCTTGCTGTCGCTTCATCAGGCATAGCAGCCACATTGTTGCCAAAGTGGGAAAACTGCTCATAAAATGTTCAAAATTCCGATCGATTTAGACCGCACAGAAAGCCCTGTTTGTAATATTTCAAGAAACAGCGATAAAGCTAAGGTTCTTCGTGATTGTAGCCTTATTATATGGGATGAGTCCACAATGGCCAATCGAAAAGCAGTAGAAGTAGTAGACAGAACGTTGCGTGATGTCAAGCAAAGTGATCAACCCATGGATGGCATTACTATGCTTTTTTGTGTTGATTTTCGTCAGACTCTCCCTGTAATACCACGTGGAACAAGGGCTGTTGAAGTTAGAGCCTGCCTGAAGAGTTCTCGACTGTGGCATTACATTATACCTTTGCATTTGACATTAAATATGCGTGCGCAAATTAGAGACAACGAAAATGCTCAAGAATTTTTAGATTTGCTACTTGAGATTGGTAACGGTGTGTTACCGCAGGAACAAGGAAAAGTTTTTCTTAATGGTAACCTATGCAACATAGTTTCATCAATGCGAGACCTCATATCATCTGTGTATGGAAACGCAACGCAAATACCAACTTGCGAAATTTCTGGCTTTGCGAAAGAGCTATTTTGACGCCACGAAACGACCAAGCAGCAACAATAAACGCTGAAATTTCGAGCTATGTTCCGGGGGATTATGTTAAGTATATCTCCATTAACAGAGTCATGGAAGAAGGAAAATCTACAAGCTACCCAGTAGAATTTTTAGAATCCCTCAATGCTCCTGGACTACCAGCACATAAAATAAAATTAAAAGTAGGCGTACCGATAATGCTTCTTATAAATTTAAGCCCCCCAAAACTTAGCAATGGCACCAGGTTAAAAGTGACCAATTTACAAAGAAATCTGATAGAAGCAGAGATTTTAACAAGGTGTGGAAAAGGTAAAAGTGTTTTCATTCCTCGGATTCCTCTCATTCCAAACAATTTTCCATTTAGTTTTAAACGAGTCCAGTTTCCAGTCAGCCTATGTTTTGCGATGACAATTAATAAAGCCCAAGGTCAGACGCTGAAAGTTGTAGGTGTAGATCTAAGTATCAGCTGTTTCTCGCACGCTCAGTTGTATGTGGCTCTGTCACGGGTTAGCAATCTTAGGAGCCTGTATGCTTTCATCCCCGATGGCCATGAGTCAAATATCGTATACAGAGAAGCATTACTGTAAAGTAAATTTTTAGCTACCCAAACGACGGTATATGTAATTCAAAATATGCTGCCCGAAAAGTCACTATTCCACGCTGACGAAGTCGCGGGCACAGCTAGTTAATAAATAAAAGGACTGCTTATGATAAATAATATACCTTTGTTTTATTTCATAAATTTTAATAAAACGCTATTATAAATTATACAGTATTAATATCAACTTCCTCTATTATTGTTATTTTTCTGCCAAATCAAATAATAAGTACTGGATTATTTAATAAAACATGTATTTGCAACATTATATTTCTGTTAATCTTTTGACACCACACATCGACGAATATTACTGTAATGTAATATTACATTATACACTATCGCTTGGATTTCACACGAATAATATCGTAATATCATATTGCCGTTAGGTTTTTCGACACAGTATTACAACGAATAATACTATAATGCATTAATATTGACTACGATATTGTTGCGTTTACACGCGAATAATATGGTAATGATGCGTTGCAACTATACTTTTGCCATTTAATTTCAGTAACATTATTTTTGTGAATAACTTAATTTTATTAAAGTATTACAAAAAAATCATAGGTAATATAAATTAGATTGTAAAAAAATTAGCTTTGTTTTGACGTTTAAATGTCTACCTTACGATCTACCCGTGCCGAGATATACGCATAAAACAGTTTTTTATTTTTCCTGTAAAATTTTGATTTATCGATTACCATATTATTCGGTGGGGGGAGCGATATATTACATTTGAATTTGGAATCTGTCATTTTTATACGATTGTTCATTGAGTTTTATAATTTTGGCGCCAATACATTGTACAATATTTTGCGATATTAAAATGGAGTGGGGCGATAAAGAGAACCGAATCGCTGTGATTGCATTACACAAAGTTGGTATGGAGCCAAATGCAATTTTTAAAACTCTCCATACGCTTGGTATTAGTCAAATGTTTGTGTACCGGGCTATTAATAGGTACAATGAGACCTCCTCTGTTTGTGACAGAAAAAGATCTGGCCGTCCACGTAGTGTTCGTACGAAAAAGGTGGTCAAAGCAGTAAGGGAAAGAATTCGAAGAAATCCTGTCCGAAAGCAAAAGATTTTATCTCGGGAGATGAAAATAGCACCCAGAACCATGTCGTATATTTTAAAAGATGACTTAGGACTTGCAGCCTATAAGAGACGCACTAGTCATTTTTTAACTGATAAATTAAAAAAAGAATTTATTTATTTATTTAGCTTTATTTTATCCCTTACATTTAGTATTACATTTAGTTTTATATTTTAACGTGTTGTGCACTTATTTATTTATTTGTTAGTTATGTTAGTATTTGTACTTAAAAATAAGATTAGTATTGTTAGGTGTAAGGGCCGCCTTTTGCGGTGAAAGCCTGCTCCAATAATAGTCTACATGTAAAGCCGCAACTCTCTCGGATATCGCGATAAAGTCTTCTACGTTTGTATTGTGCTGCTTTTTTACAAGGAATCCAACACCTTTCTCTCCTTTTGTTTCGCTATAGTAGTAGAGTAGATATGCTCCCCTGTCTTCTATTTTATAACCTTGCCTTCTCACTTCAGATAATCCGATAATGTCCCAGTTAATTTTCGATATAGCGTATTCTAATTCGGCTACTCTAGCTTCACTTGCTAATGATCTTAGACTGAATGTCGAGATATAGTATTTTTTGGTTTGGAGGGTGGTCGTCTACAACCCCCGCGGTGACGAGCCTTTCTGGGGGAGGGATGGTAGTTATTGTATTTGCTTTTAGAATATTTTGTTTGTTTTTTGTTGTAGAGGGTGCAGTGTTTTCATTTTTCTGGAGTGACAGTCTTAATTGCTATTCATTTGAATTATTTGAAGCCAATAGAATTTCCCCGTCCCCCAGAGGTTTAGTTGGGCTGGTGTTTCGTTTGCTGAAGAAGTTTTCCATTTCCAAAAAAAAAAACAAAACTCAAATATATAGAATGGGAAAAAGTCAAAAAAAGAATAGGGTGGTAAAATCGAAACAACTACTGAAGCGGTACGCAAAGGGAGGTCACAGAAAAAAATTGTTTACGGATGAGAAAATCTTTACAATTGAGCAACATTTTAACAAACAAAATGACCGTATTTATGCTCAAATCTCTAAGGAAGCTTCCCAATTAGTCGACAGAGCGCAACGTGGACATTATCCGACTTCAGTGATGGTTTGGTGGGGTGTTAGCTATGAAGGAGTGACTGAGCCATATTTTTGTGAAAAAGGTATAAAAAAATCGGCACAAGTGTATCAAGATACCATTCTTGAGAAGGTAGACAACACCATGTTCAATAACCAAGTATGGTCCTTCCAACAAGACTCGGCGCCGGGTCATAAAGCTCGGTCCACGCAGTCTTGGTTGGAAGTGAACGTTTCGGACTTCATCAGAGCTGAAGACTGGCCGTCGTCTAGTCCCGATCTTAATCCGCTGGATTATGATTTATGGTCAGTTTTAGAGAGTACGGCTTGCTCTAAACGCCATGATAATTTGGTGTCCCTAAAACAATCCATACGATTGGCAGTAAAGAATTTTCCCATGGAAAGAGTGCGTGCTTCTATTGATAACTGGCCTCAACGTTTAAAGGACTGTATTGTAGCCAATGGTCTCCATTGGCTTCGAATAAGCTTTTTATATTTTAAATGGTTTTATATTTATGTATTAAACTAACACGCTGTAAAAGTAATAAATATCATTTGCAATAAAAACATTTTTTTTTTCTTCGTGACAACATTTGTGGCAAGACTATAACAAAGGAGTCCAGCTCATTCCACCATCTCCGTCAGGGCCTGCCGCGATGTCGTTTACCATTAAGCGGGACCCACTGGGTCGTAAGTTTGGCCCACTGATCGTCTGACATGCCGCAGATGTGTCCAGCCCAATTCTATTTAAGCGTGGCAGCTTACCGAGTGACATCAGTTACTTTAGTGATGGAACGGATTGTTGTATTCTTAGCCCAGTCCACAAGTTTAATACCCAGAATACTCCGTTCCACAGCTCTCTGGCAAACCTCGAGCGCGGACCTCTGTTAAATTATCAAAGACCATGTTTGAGAACCATATGTGAAGATGGGAAGAATACACATATGTCGATGAGTCTTCTCTTGAAGTGACAGTGGAAGATAGCCTTTCATTTGTTCTTAAAATGTCAAAATGCCTAATATGTGCTATAGCTGCGCCCTCTGAGCGCACACGTGTCGATATCATTACTAGCAATGCGCCGCGGTTTCAGCATAAGTGTCGATCCTGTGGGAATATCGGGATAAAAATAAAACACTGGCACTCCGGTAGTGCCGACAGAAGTGAAAACTTGAACAATTACGAGTGTATTTTGTGAATCGTCTTATAAACAAAACACGCGTGTTAAGGTGTGTTCCTTATTTTATAGGGTTTTTTGCAAATCAGGTATGATGACCGCTCGCATGGAGCTCGTCGTCAGTTATATATCCGTGGTTCAGCGCCATCTCGTCGTTGTTGGATGAACTACGTAGTTAGTACGCGAGGCCCTCGTAGTTCTTCCCGATGTGCATAGATGGCGCTGTCCTCAACAACGCGCGTCTTACGTTTTACGTCTTACGTCTTACGAATTTTCGATCAGGGTCACGTGACCTGACGCGAGTTTAGAAGTTTTTACCCATTCCAAAAAAAGTACACAGCGCCGCTAAAGAAGTTTTCACTTCAAAAACCCCGGGATGCAATCTATCTTTCTGCCAAATTTTATCGAAATCCGTTCAGTGGTTTAGGCGTGAAAAGGTAACATACAGACAGAGTTACTTTCGAATTTGTAATATTAGTACGAGTATATATGATAAATGATTTTAGAATTTTTGCTCAAATACTTTTGCACGTCAATTATATTATAATACTAGATGAGACCGGTGTTTCCTATCGGACTACTTTGAGGAGAAAGGTCGAAACTAACCCAGAGTTCACAGTCTCTTTTAAAGTCCAGAAATAATCTTGGTCAGATCATGTGAAGACCATGTAGATTGATGTCTGAAATGGTCTTTTGAGGAAAGAACCACACAGATTGAGTGGACCTATCCAGTCAGTGCACGCATTTGTCAGTAATTGTGCAGCTCACCTAAAAGTTAAGGAGCTCAACGATTCGACGAACAATACCAATACATTTGGGTACGCCACGTAAATTACTCAAACTGCCAGACCATGACAACCCCGCGGCGGGGTCACATGCCGAGCGTCGGTGACGTACCCGCGTCAGGGTCACATGTCACGCGCCGGTGACGTACCCGCGTCGGGGTCACATGCCGAGCGTCGGTGACGTACCCGCGTCGGGGTCACATGCCGAGCGTCGGTGACGTACCCGCGTCAGGGTCACATGTCACGCGCCGGTGACGTACCCGCGTCGGGGTCACATGCCGAGCGTCGGTGACGTACCCGCGTCGGGGTCACATGCCGAGCGTCGGTGACGTACCCGCGTCAGGGTCACATGTCACGCGCCGGTGACGTACCCGCGTCGGGGTCACATGCCGAGCGTCGGTGACGTACCCGCGTCGGGGTCACATGCCGAGCGTCGGTGACGTACCCGCGTCAGGGTCACATGTCACGCGCCGGTGACGTACCCGCGTCGGGGTCACATGCCGAGCGTCGGTGACGTACCCGCGTCGGGGTCACATGCAGAGCGTCGGTGACGTACCCGCGTCAGGGTCACATGTCACGCGCCGGTGACGTACCCGCGTCGGGGACACATGCCGCGCGCCGCCCGGTGTCGTGCAACAGCCGGGGCACGCGCGCCTCCGCCGTAATACACTTCTGGGTATAACAAAGTTTATTGGTGATATCAGAACAGTCAAAGTTGTTATTGCATATGTCATGCAGCATCACAGCCATAAGTAGGGTGCGCCTGGACTCCAAGCCTAGGAGTTTATATTGTTTTAGTAGTTGTGCGTACGGTAGTTTTGAACGGTAGCATTTATAGTGGATGGAGCGTAAAAATTTTTTTTGGACCATTTAAAGCCTTTGCTTATATTTGTCATATAGAGGACACCATATTGGGGTTACGTATTCCAATTCCAATCCTTCCAACTGTAATTCACTAAAAATAGTGTTTGTTTCTAACCTAACTCAGGTCTCGTCCAAATGCGAGATTTCTCTTGATCGAACAATTCTAATAATTCATCTACCAGGAAAGGTATAAGTAACTTGGTGGATTTCTAATAAATTTTTTTCGATCCATATCAGCGACACTTGTCTTTGTACCGGGTTTAAATTGAACTGACTGACTGTCTCGCCGTCCTCAAAAATACGTGTAAACACTCACTTGGCCATATATCACTCTCTCAGCCAAGTGACATTTTACTCTCTCGTCGCTCTACTCGGTAGGTGTAACCAGAGTATTACGACTGCCTCAGGCTGAGGCATCTTCATTCTTCTTCTTCATCTTCTTCTGACGTTCATATTCGTGGTGAGGCATGTGGAAGCACATGCTTCACCCCGAATATGAAAATTGCGAATCATGCGATGAGCGCCGTGAGCTGCGCATGCCTCGCAATGTCTGTATCCGCCTTTAGACTCGTAGCGACTCCTTCACTCACTCGACGACAAACACTGTTAGATTCTAGTAACTACAGTCCAAAGAGACCGTGACGTCATCTAGTTTGGCCAAGAATAGTCTGAAACTTCGTTCTTTTAAACTAATGGTCGCTTTAGTCAACAGTAAATAGGATGGATGTTTTAAACAGCGTGTCTAGGAAATAGTGGCTAAAGTAGCCACCCTGGTCGAGAGCTTTCCGAGGCCCATCTGACCCCAACATCGCGCATCGTTGTAAATAGACGGCAGATGAGATGTCTGGAAATTAGGTAAGCTGATGATGATTGTGTGATATTGAATCTTGGCGCACGACTCAATAACTTTACGAAAGAATCCTCCGCCGAATCTTGCCTACACATTTAAAAAAATGTTTGGTCCTATTTAATCAATAACCAAATACGCTCTGATATTCAGGCAGTAGATCAGATACTTTCAAATGCATTGGCCGTGACATTTATTTGCCTTCAGACGATCAGTTTTGTCGCACTTTCGGTACGGGACAGACTACATGATCTTCCACCGAAAATGTGGCTTTAAAGTTTTAAACTATTCAACAAAAATGCTCGTGTGCTAACTGCTATAAACTAACAGACATCCGCGCAGCCTGCCGGAAAACCAAAATTATGAAAACCCCAAAAATAGTTTTAAAAAAAGGCTAGAGGTGTCGTGGACTCGTGGGACCCCCGAGTGGAAGAGGAACGACGCGGCGACGACGCGGCGACATTCGTTCGCTTTTGTCGTGACGGTCAAAATGTTACACTTGTTTCGGTCGAGCTTTGATTTGCCAAGTGTGCAGTATAATTTAGTTTGTTGAAAAATTTTGAGAAAATTTAAAATATAAATTTAGTCATTACGAGTAATAAAAATAACACATAATTTATTATTAAAAAAAAATAGATAATATTTTCATTTTGGGCCACTTTTTTTGCCGATGAGTATTCAATATAACTAAGCACTCTCACTTTTACGAAGCATTTGAAGTCTTGGACCCAAGTCGACACAAACCCTAGCACTGTCCAACAGCATTCATACGTCAGTGAGATAGATAGGTGCAAACTTGCAATCGACTGCCGAGTGTTTGACGACCTGAGAGACGACCTGGGGGACCGCGGGTACCTTATAACCCAGGGAATTCATAAATTCTGGAGTTGTCAAGATAAATTAGTATTTTGATAAATCAATTTTCATCTTGAAAACGGTACCTAGGTAATAACTTTATATGAGTGTTTCACCTATAACGGCAAAACAGTAGAAGTCGTTCATGAATTTACTTTACTTGGTCTGTCTATAGACACAAACATAAATTGGAAATCACACATTAAAAAGATAAAATCAAAACTATCCAGATTTGCATACGCCTTTCGTGAAGTCAAAAAAACCACAAAACTTAAAACTGCACCTACCACCATCCGCATCATGTAGCCTGTAGAGAACTTGTCATGTTTCTTCATTAGTATCGCTAATTGCTTCATGTTCGCATTCTTCAGCCAGACAATCTGATGCTTGATTACTATACTTTGTAATTGGCGAACTCGAAGAGACCTTCGTCCGTCACTTCGTCAGAAGCTACATCAACATTTTGAAAAGCTCTTAGAGTATCTATCGGCAAGCTCGGGCCAACATTACCGCTATCAGACAGCAATAAAAACAAATAGCAATCATGATCTAACGGTAATGATAATGACTATCGCCCACTTGAGAGTCGAGTGTCGGTAACTCGGAAGCCTGCGTACACCATCACCCGCCAAGGAGCAATGGTGCGGTCTGCGGATGCGCCGGCGCAGGAGGGGGGTCGCAGGGGGGCGCGGCGCGGCAGGGGGCGGTCAAGGCCGCCGGCGCACGCGGCGCCCAGGCCCCAGCGCCGGTTCAGTTCGCCCCGCGGTCCCTCAGCCAACAGTCGCGACTCGCGCGTAGTCACTAGTCGCGGAGTGAAGTGTCTGTGTGTATTGTACAGTTACGTGCCGTGGCGCAGCAGCAGGTCGTCGACCGCGCGAGTATGAGTTCGCGCCCGCTCCGGCCGCCGCTCCTCTGATCAGTGATCGGAATCGGCACAGCTCATACCACAAGGTGAGCCCCTGATGCGCTTCCTACCCCGACCGACACGACAGCGCCGACGGTCCGAGCCGAGCGATGCTAACCAGTTGTGCGCTCTCCGCAACCGACAGAACAAACGTGAACATACTCTGCTGTATCATTATAACAACTTGTCCTAATTTGCGTTTGGACACGCCACCGAAGGCTCTGACTCGATCGATTGTGAAGCTGGCTGAATCGAACAAGCTGTGATAGTATTGATAAACCATTGTAATTAACCGCGCCTGTCGATGCAAGTTTAAACAAAACGCGACGCTGTCAATTCAGCTAATTGTGATGTGCTCATTTGGGTAACAGTTGTACATACAATATCTACCTACTTCACAGTGTCGGTGTCGGTCCACAAAGCTTCATAAAGCTTGTAAGTTTTGTTCAATCGTGGGAGCACTAGAGTAGTTGTTACTTGTTAGTGGTGCTCCATCGTATCCGCAAGAAGACGTTTAGAAACTGTGCGTCTGATTTAAAACCAGTTGCGGTAATGGTGTCAAGGTATGGTCTTTCAAACACGAATAACATATTTTTCTCACTTATTAACATTATAGCAAACGGTGATTCTACATCACTGTATTAGATTTGCCGGAAGGCTCAGGAATGAGCCTGTTCATTGTGCACACAATGGGTGCAACGTCCCGAGTCCTTCTACAATTATTATAAAAATACCAAGTTACCTCAAGAGGGGCAGGCGTGCCGCGATTACCTGAAACAATTGCGCATTCTCCACAATAGGCTTGTGTCCATTAAGAATAAATTGGATGATTAAGAGTTTCTAATGATTAATCTTGATGTGAAAATTATAAAAAACACAATTGTTATTAATTTTATTTTTATTTTTGGAAAATAAATTCAGCAAAATTACGTATTCAGTCACGTGACAGCAAACACCAATCAGAAAGTGTGACGTCACGCCGTGCGAAACATGTCCGAAACGTCATTATGTTACTAACGTTTAAAAAATAATATCCTAAGTTAAGTAGGTATCTCTAGTTTGAAGTGTGTTTCGAAGACGTAATAACTCGTCATGGAAGCAGGATTTATCAAAGCAAACAGCAACAATTTACCCATAGTTCATGTTGTTATGCTTGGCAGATTTTTCACATCACATCAAACAGTGATTTTTGTTCATCGGAATTCCGCAATATAAAAACCTTGTAAGTAAACACAAGTTTGTAACATATTATTTTATGTGCATATTTTAGTTAGATTCAAGTCTTGTATCTTCAAAAACATAACCTCAACTCAACTCATACAACAATATTTCAAAAATTCTGTGTCTACAAAGTTCGTCAGTTTTGCATTAGACTAGCTTAGATTAATATTAGATAAGTTTGGGTGATTTACTTACATCAAAATTATCTTCGCAAAAATACATTCTTGAATCTGTTGATAAAGTATGAACATAATCCCTCCTTGCAAGAGTTAGCCACTTTTCCGCATTTGCTTATTGTTAGGAACATAAATAATTTATTTTATAGTTGTGCTTTCACATTGGGGCACTATCAATGATGTATAAAACTATAGATACGTTGTCCGCACTCTAAAATGGCAACATGAAATGAAGCCAATTGCCACATTTGCGCTCAGTCACGCACCAACCTGTCGCGCGACGCGACGCGACGTATGTTTGTTTTTAATTTATATCGTATGTGAAAACCTGTGCAAAACATAAAGAAAATATGCCGTCGTGTGTTTTCAGAGGATGTAAAAATTATACCCCAAAAGTTAAAGACAAAAATGTGGTCATTTCACGCGTAAGTTTACAAAACTAGATTATTTTATTTTATTTTGTACGACGCTGCGTCTAATGGCGGCCGGCGCATGAAGTGACTCTGATAGCTACGTCATTCATGCGCTCGACCAATGAGCATGTAATTTGACTATTACTTATCCTGTGACGTAACTGAAGATGTTTATTTATCTCCCTCTAGCAACAGACATCCCGCCGTACGGTGATATATTTTCTTTCCCTTTCTTTACGCGTATAAGTAGTTATCTAGTATTTTCGCCGTTTTTAAGCGCCGAGATGTTGGTTGATAACGTGTCTATAATATAATACGTCATTGGGCACTATACAGTATTTGTAATAAGAAGGATTCATTTTTATTAAATTTTCATTAAAATACAATATTAATTATAGTAATAATATGTACAAGTAAATAAAAAGGAGGGAAAATAATCAAAGGGCATCAAAAAATTCATCCACATCGCTGTCAACAGGAAGATTCTGAAACATTTCTCCGACATTCGTTTCGCCGTTGAACAGTTCACCGATAGAACGATTCGCCAACCAAACTGTTCGTCTGCCCCTGGGGTATAAAACATAGGTATTCGACATTTAGACCTATTTCCGTTTATTGTTTACACCTGAATCAAATTGTGAAGATGAAATTTAAAGTTATGTACAAAACTTGTGAAAATCTAGCCAAAAAAGTGACAAAAATGTATTTGATTCAATGTCAATACTCATGTATCATACATGTTATGATTATACATACGTTTAGAAAGGTTAAATGATTTGCAAGTCAAAATAACAAATTACCTATACTGCCGTGCTAAACGCAAAAGCGGTATCTCAGGAAAAGCTAGTTTCGAGAAAATTGAAGTTTTGTTTTTATTCTCTCAGTGATTTGAGGTAAAGCTGAGATAGGGAACACTTTTCTATGGACTTTTTTATTAAGATCCCGTTATTTGGCTGAGCTCATTGGATGCATATTTCTTTAAGCTATCCAATGCCACAAAAATCAAGTTTACAAATTTTTTTGAGATACCGCTTTTGAGCTTAGCACGGCAGTATACAACATAATTAATACTAAAACAAAAACACAACAAATTAACTATGATTAACAAAACAAAAACCATTCTAAAGTTCACAGGACAAATTATTTTGTATTCATTAAATGAGAAATATGCGCCCAGCCACTTAAGTAAGTTTTTATGTCCATATCATCTTTTTCTTCCAAATCCTGAGTAATCCTCTCTTGATAGTTTGATCTTTTTCTCTTAAGCGTTGGCTCCGAGGAATAAATGAGTTCTATAGTGCATTCTGTGTGCTTTTGTTCTTTCTGGAACTCCATTATTGTTTTGAAAATGTTCCATTTTCGCCGGCCTAATAAGGTATTTCACCTGTTGTGCCACGACTCCAGCGCATTTTATGATAATGGTATATGTGAAAGTTGGCTGTCGTGTATTGACCACATCCTTGGAGGAAATATTGGCGGATTTCGTTTTACTGTCATTTTGGAGCCAATGGATTTTGTAATGTCGGCGAATCGTTCACCCGTGAAAGGTTCTATCGATGAAATTTTCAAAAGTGAATCGTTCTGTCGGCGAATCGTTCGCCGTTGAAACGTTCTATCGATGAAATAATGAAAAGTGAATCGTTCTGTCGGCGAATCGTTCGTCATTGAAACGTTCTATCGATGAAAAAATGAAAAGTGAATCGTTCTATCGGTGAACCGTTCAACGGCGAAACGAATGTCGGAGAAATGTTTCAGAATCCAACAGGAAACGTGCCCAAAAGACTGGCAGCATTGCCACGTTGTATGGCAATGCTGATTCTTTGGCCCAAAAATAAGCCAACCCTCTGGTCATGTGAAGAGTCGACCAATCGCTTGGCAATGTCTCGAAAAACTAAGTGGGCACTCGGGCCCCATGGCCCTGGAGTTTCGACCCCAAACGGCTTAAACATATAAAATCCAAAGAGATTGGAGTATTTACGCCGTTTGAAGTTTTCCGCACCTGCAGCAGCCGCCCCAGCACAGCTCGCCGTGCTTGGAAGATGGGATGGCGCAAGGGTGTCGACACACGTTGCATCCCACACCAAAGGCCTACCAACCTTCCAAGGCATTATGGTCATTCCGTCTGGTCTCTTCCCATCGTCGCGTGCCAAGCCGTTGGGTTCTAAAACAGCTGGCACCCCGGCGGTGACAAGGGCACGACGGATGATGTCATTGATGCTGGCATGGCGTGCTATCCGGCCTGCGCTTTTACTGCAGGATAAGCCACGGTGCCCGAGGCAGTCGACACCTTCACCGCATTGACAGCGATGTGGAGCCACGCAAGGGGCGCCCAGACGCAGACAAGTAGCGAGCCGGAAGGTGGAGTCACCCAGCAAAGTGCCTATGTTGGGTGACGGTAGCGCCTGAAGCCAGAGGCCCGACTCCCACTCACCCACAGCCAATAGGCGGGCACGCTCAGCAGTATTGGTGGACGTATTAATTTTAACGTAACGATTGGTAACGATTATTCCGTACCAACCTGCAGAGCGGCTCATCCCACTGCCTCTGGGAAGATGGGTTCGCGGGCCGAACTGTATCCGGGCAAGCCATTTTCCAGGCGTTCACCGCGTCGGCCAAGCACGGCACTTTAGAGTCAACCAGGGAGGGGACTAAAATCTTCCCGGTCAATTTTTCGGTGCTGTGGACAGAGGACAGGAACGTCGGTAAACTAAATACTGGTAATTTTGCGGACGCCGATGCCACCAAAACGGATGGGTAGTGTGGCTTGCAGCCATGCTCGGTCGTCCAAGACCACATTTAGAATGGACGTAAGTGTGTGCTGCGAATAATTTGGTCAATTTTGTCCAAGAGGTGTGGCTGCTTCCATAAAGGGGAAGAGCGTAGAAAATACATAAAATTTGGGCCAAAACAACAGTATCTAATCAGGGTGAATGCCGAATGTAAATTAATTTTGGAGAGTCTGTCCGAAATGTCATTGAAATTTTTGATTTTTTCTTCGATGAAAGGAGAAAAACTATCTTCCGAAATTGGGGAACCTAGGAGGTGCAATGAGTTTTTTTTCTAAAAATTTTATTTGTGGGGCTATTGCATTAAATTTCTCTAGGGTCAATTGTCTATCGGTAATGTCAGAAAGGTAAATTTCGCATTTTGAGGGGTTATGGTCCAAGCCAATAGATTTAAATTCCTGTTTGAGAAGTTGTAGGTCTTTCAAAACGGTGTCCACATCACCTCCTAGCGTTCCATCATCTAGATACCACACGTTGATTTTTTTTTATTTTCATTTAATGAAAACTTAACAACTGTCCAACTGTCATATACTGATAGGATTGTTTCGCTCGGCGTGAGGTCATCCAAGACGCCATGACAGTTTGGAGCATTTCGAGCTAAATTTAAATCCACTTTTTGAAAACGCAAATACATAATGTAAATGGTGTTATTTCTTGCATATAAATTATTTTTGTTCAGATCTGGTACCAAGGTAAGGAATTAAACAGTGTTTCAAAGCCTATTCCCGTTATAGAATTGTGCCGCGGGCTGCATTTTCGGAGAGCACACCGTAAGTCTTTTGTGGGCCAGATTATCTACATTGATTAAAAATCTAAGCTTAAACCTACAATAAAAGTTTTTATAACCTAACTATTTATGTAGGTATTTAAGATACGTACGTATACAAAATAACAACAACATAACAGATTTAAATAAATCAAATGCCTTGTAAAAATTAAGAAAACCTAATAAAAAATAGAACACGAGAAATTGGCAAAATAAGAAAGAATCTAAAAATAAACCAATCAAAAGAAAAGTCATCTCACAGAATCTCAACGGTGATAATATTGATGTTGACGACATCATGACCATTTGCAATTTTAATATTCTCATAACGCACACATTACGTTCTAACTGTTTTAGTCGTGCACCTGTCTGCCACCTCCTCAAAGCATTATTTAAATTAAACCATTTACAGGCACTTTTGAATTGTCAAGTCGGTCAAGTTAGAAATATAAAGCTAGTTGCTCATTCCAAAGCGTAGGTAGTAGGTAGGATCTTAAATTATATTGTTACAAAATATGTATTTACATCATTAATATTGCATTTGCAATAATATTGTGACAACGATGTAAAAAAGACGTGTACGCTAGAAGCGTCCAGAGTTCAGCAAAAAGATACAAAGAAAAACAATTTACAAATAAAATAATAGCAGCAGCTAAGACATGACCTGTCTCAACTAACGGAGCTCGTTCACAAACATGACGCAGGGATCAGCACGATTCAGCTAAACCATTTTAAAGGAAACTAAATGATCTAACACACGCGCCACCATCAGCGGGACATTTGAGTGAGCATGAAATACTCCCATCGTACTTACCCATTACAAAGATTAGTCGCATTGGTTGCCCTAGGGTAGAAAACTGCACACTAATCATATTGTCATATCAGTCAAACATTTAAATGCTCAAATGTCTACAAAGAGGCAGGAAATGTTAACATGAACATC
The DNA here is from genome assembly GCA_963855955.1 of Luperina nickerlii. Lineage (NCBI taxonomy): Eukaryota > Metazoa > Arthropoda > Insecta > Lepidoptera > Noctuidae > Luperina > Luperina nickerlii. The sequence goes on along the minus strand of OY979682.1, from coordinate 203,934 downwards.
CTGGGAAAACACTTATTTATGTCAATCAATATAATCCTATAGTCCAGCAACGGCGAAGTTTTGAGTAAAGTGAAAGTATACGCGTGATACCTATACTAGTAATCAATGAAGCTGAAACGTTACCAAGTATTTTTATTTACCCTTTACTGCTGGCTGACGTACTTCTAGGAACGCACCTTGTGACTTATGCAGAAGTTATTGCGTGCTTTGTTATGTGTTACAGAGTTAAACTACATACAACCAATACTTCCTGGGTATATACTCCACCCAGTGGCGTGCCTAGGGGTCAAAATTAGGGCAAGCCCACAGATTTTCAACATATAAAAAAACGCCCAACTGAGGGATTGGCTGATTTTCAGTTATTAATGTTTGTGTTCGAGTTCATTGATTGGTATTTTTTTAATATATTTATTTATTGATAGGTTTAAGTAAGTTTGTTGTTGTGAATTATGATTTTATTAGGGCAAGCCGGGCTTTTCGGCTTCTATGAAGGTACCGCCCGTGACTCCACCTCTCGTTCTTGGTAATTGTCATCTATTTAGTGCTTACAAATCGCTCCCAAGACAACATGTCAACTAGTGTCACTAAGGCTCTTTGCAGATGGAGCAACTATTGCAGCAACTGGCAACTTTTAAAGGAAAATTTTAAAAAGTTGATAGTTGTCTCAACTAAAGTCGCTCCATCTGCAAAGCGCCTTAGTATATACACCCAGAATCTCAGCGCAGCATTCCCAATGTCCGGCCAAGTTTCGTTTAACTTGATTCATATTTTAATGGGCTTTCGTCATTTGTATTCGGTAAATAGTTTTTACTGATTCCTCGTAACCGCTTACGCAGTGTTTACACCATTAAAATTTCCTATTAAATATTCGATATAAAATACTTAATAAGTTTTTTTTTTTTCAAAAATTGAAGAAAAAGATGTCCAGCAACAATACGAAGAAATAATACAAAGCTTAACTAAAGCCAGCAAATTAGTAACACAAATCAAAAACAAAAGCAAAAACTATCTAACGAAACTGTAAAATGAATAGGTCAAAGGCAGTCTTTGTATACAAGCAAAGATTTACAATATAGACTTAAAGATAAAGAGATTAAACGTAGTATCAGAAAAGATATTAGAAATTACAACAATAGACTAGTTCAGGATGCTCTAGAAAATAACTGCTCACTGAAAATAGCGAAACAAGGTATTTCTAATCACAAGTCATGGATCACACATTTATAAGATGGCTCTGGTAAAAAGCAAATGAATAGATCAAAAGTATTAGATATATGTACAACATTTTATAAATCCCTCTACTCATATGACACTCGACCACTCAACACCCGATTATTTCTGCCCTGACAGTGTTCCACCTATAACCGGATACGAAGTTCATGTCGTCCTCACAGAAATGAAAAACAGTAACGGTAGCTTTCCTAAAGATTCCTAAAGATATTATAAGTTAGGGGATTACATCGCTGATAAAAATGCCTGGCTCAATGCTGGTCCTGCTCCACAACCAGAACTAATTGATTAACACATGGAAATACTGTTGGAGCTGCTGAAGATTGTAAGACTATCTTTGCATTGTATAAAATCAATTTCCTTTGTATTATATAATTGCATAGCACAGATGTGAGTTCTATGTACCCTATAGCTACCATTTACCGGGTAATAGTTAAGAATAATATGTCTTTCATTGACTTGAATGTGCCCTGGCAGCTGATAGTATGTCATGCTCACTCAAATGTCTCTCTGACGGTGGCGTGTGTATTGGATCATTTAGCTCCCTTCAAAATGGTTGAGCTAAATGGTGCTGATTTATGCGTCATGTTCGTGAACGGGCGCCGTGAGTTGGGGCTGGTCATCACTTAGCTGCCTCGGCTTATTTTAAATTATTTTTAATTTTTGGATTGTTGTTTGTTAAGTACTATTTGTTGTACTCTGGACGCTCTTAACGCGTACGTCTTTCTTATTTTTTTTACATCGTTCTCACATTATATAATTTTAATATCAAAAGTAATGATGTAACTAATATTTTTATAAAATATAATTTTAAAAGAGTATCCATGGAGTTTCTTGCCCGTTCTTCTCCATAGGTACCTACGCTTTGGAATGGGCAACTAGCTTAATATGTTCTGACTGACCGACTTCTTGACAATTCAAAAGTGCCTGTAAATGGTTTAATTGAAATAAATGCTTTGAGTTTGAGTTTTGAGTTTGATTTTTGTCAGACTAATATTATTCTGCTCCACAAAAAGGGTGATAAATCCGATATTAATAGTTACAGGCCAATTAGTTTAATATCATATACAAAGTTGATACGACAGAGGGGCTTTTCTTTAAACTGCCTATACTAGATACCATTTTCAAGCTCTGTACCAAAAATCAATTAAATAGGAGCAGTAGTTTAGTCACAAATGATTTTTGAAGTTTTTGCTACGTTTGAACACGATGTATATTTCCTAACAGCTGATTATCTCATACGCATAGGTCATGCACCTTAAAACGATAATCTGAGTATAAGATACATTGTTGCCGCACAAGTACAACCAAATATTTCACGAAGCAATAAATACACACACACTTGCACTTTCACTATGAGAGTGACAATCATAGCAAAACCCCCGCGCCTTTTTCCCGCGCGTAAAAGGAATAGAAATAGGTCAGTATGTTGCTATTGCATTCTAGATCCTTGGGAATTTGCTAAAAAACTTTCTTTCAGTGGACAGTGCGCAAGCGTCATCCATTCGGGACGTACGTTACGTAATACGGGAGCCCCCCGCCGCCGCGCCTTTATGTTTTGTCGAACTCGCTGACAATAATTGTGATTTTGTTTTGTTATTGTGATAGACACTAAATAAGTTTAACTTGGGAATATTATTATTTAGTGTTAGTGTTTTTTTGTGTTTGACTGTTTTTATTGTGATAGGATACGTAATTAAACGTTGGTTGTGTGTGTGTGTAATCATTAAAGTGTTCAGCAATGCCTCGTGTAACTTACACGGCGTCAGAATACACTTACATGATTTTAATTTACGGTGAATGCCGTGGAAACGCAGATTTAGCTCTGCGAACATACCGAGAAAGGTATGGTGACCGGCGCAATAGCCCTAGGAACGCCGCGCGCCGGCACCATACAATTGGCAGTACAAAGATTACGGGAATTAAAGTGCTTAGCGACGGACAGTGATTTAATAAATAACAATATTCTCCGTCGGTATAATTTGTGCATTAATATGAATCGAGGACACATCGAGAATTTAAAAATTTTGTGTTTTTGTGTGTGCGCGTACTTAACAACCAGCCGGGCGCGGACGGCGCGAGCGGTCTAAACCGCCCGCCCCCCGCGCCCCCGCCAAGAGAGATAACACACACGCACACGCGCTCCTGCGCGACTTTGTTACCTAGGCATCTAACTAAGGTCAGTCAAATTTATTTATAAAGGGTGGTTGCGTTTCACTCTGACTTTAAGCTATTTAGTTTGTTTGAAAAAAAAAAAATCTCATTTTTGGCGCTTTCTATTTTTGTACTGTATCGAATTAATACTATACACGTATAGTATACGTAGTGTAATTTAATGCCCCTCTGTCATATCAACTCTGTATACAAAGTTGATACGACAGAGGGGCTTTTCTTTAAACTGCCTATACTAGATACCATTTTCAAGCTCTGTACCAAAAATCAATTAAATAGGAGCAGTAGTTTAGTCACAAATGATTTTTGAAGTTTTTGCTACGTTTGAACACGATGTATATTTCCTAACAGCTGATTATCTCATACGCATAGGTCATGCACCTTAAAACGATAATCTGAGTATAAGATACATTGTTGCCGCACAAGTACAACCAAATATTTCACGAAGCAATAAATACACACACACTTGCACTTTCACTATGAGAGTGACAATCATAGCAAAACCCCCGCGCCTTTTTCCCGCGCGTAAAAGGAATAGAAATAGGTCAGTATGTTGCTATTGCATTCTAGATCCTTGGGAATTTGCTAAAAAACTTTCTTTCAGTGGACAGTGCGCAAGCGTCATCCATCCGGGACGTACGTTACGTAATACGGGAGCCCCCCGCCGCCGCGCCTTTATGTTTTGTCGAACTCGCTGACAATAATTGTGATTTTGTTTTGTTATTGTGATAGACACTAAATAAGTTTAACTTGGGAATATTATTATTTAGTGTTAGTGTTTTTTTGTGTTTGACTGTTTTTATTGTGATAGGATACGTAATTAAACGTTGGTTGTGTGTGTGTGTAATCATTAAAGTGTTCAGCAATGCCTCGTGTAACTTACACGGCGTCAGAATACACTTACATGATTTTAATTTACGGTGAATGCCGTGGAAACGCAGATTTAGCTCTGCGAACATACCGAGAAAGGTATGGTGACCGGCGCAATAGCCCTAGGAACGCCGCGCGCCGGCACCATACAATTGGCAGTACAAAGATTACGGGAATTAAAGTGCTTAGCGACGGACAGTGATTTAATAAATAACAATATTCTCCGTCGGTATAATTTGTGCATTAATATGAATCGAGGACACATCGAGAATTTAAAAATTTTGTGTTTTTGTGTGTGCGCGTACTTAACAACCAGCCGGGCGCGGACGGCGCGAGCGGTCTAAACCGCCCGCCCCCCGCGCCCCCGCCAAGAGAGATAACACACACGCACACGCGCTCCTGCGCGACTTTGTTACCTAGGCATCTAACTAAGGTCAGTCAAATTTATTTATAAAGGGTGGTTGCGTTTCACTCTGACTTTAAGCTATTTAGTTTGTTTGAAAAAAAAAAAATCTCATTTTTGGCGCTTTCTATTTTTGTACTGTATCGAATTAATACTATACACGTATAGTATACGTAGTGTAATTTAATGCCCCTCTGTCATATCAACTCTGTATACAAAATATTCATAAAAATAATAGAAAATCGCATATCTGGAGAACTAGATAAACACCAACCCCCTGAGCAAGCAGGCTTCCGGCCAGGCCTTTCTACGACAGATCACCTGCATACAGTCAATCAACTCATTGAAATACACCAGGAATATAAAATCCCGTTAGAGCGCTTTCACATTTAGGCGACTTTAGCAGCGCGACAGTCGCGCGGCTGACGCGCGACTGTAGCGCTGTCAGAATTTCATAGTTTAAACAGAAGCGCGGCGGTCGCGCGCTGCCGCCGCGTGCGCTCAGTCGAGTCAGTCGACGATGATCCAGTGTTGCAAACGTACGTAATTATAGACTACACAATGAGCGAGTTTTATACCGAACGATTTATTATTGAAATTCAAATGCGTCCTGTTTTGTGGGACTCAAGAAGCAACAATTACAACAACAGGACCTTAAAAAAGAATAACTTGCAAGAATTATGTGCATTGTTTATTCCTGATTTCGAAAATAAAAGTGGGTCCGAAAAAAATGCAGCAGGTAGGTCTTATTATTTTATTTAGGTACCTAATTATATCATGTTATTCTGCCACGGTACTTCTCCTTCGGGTGATGTTGATGTTCTGCAACAATGTTTCACCGTCGGAATCCATTTTAGAAATGAAGTGCGCCACACTGAACTTAACTGCGGCGCGGCAGCGCTGCTAACGCGCGACTGTTCTTATAATGTGAAGGAATGCGCTTCTGCCGCGCTACTGTCGCGCTGCTAACGTCCTAATGTGAAGTGGCACTTATACCTCGCTTTTGTTGATTATTCCAAAGCTTTCGACAGCATTTCACACACATCCATATTTGACGCTTTAAGCAACCAAAACATTGATCCCACATATATAAATCTGTTACGCAATATTTACAAAAATAGTACAGCCGCAATAAAACTTGAAACCACCGGTCCAAAATTTAAAATCGAGAAAGGAGTCAGACAGGGCGACCCGCTATCTCCTAAACTGTTCACTAGTACCCTCGAAGAAATCTTCAAGAAGTTGGCAGCCGAATGAAGGCAGAGAGGCATTGTCCTTGGCGAAGCGAGACTGACAAATTTACGTTTCGCCGACGACATTGTTTTTGACTTTTCATCCTCAGCCCTAACTTGAACGGATGCTCCAAGAACTTAGCAATGCAAGCAATGAGGTTGGACTGAAGATGAATATGTCGAAGACCAAAGTTATGTGCAACGAAATACCTAGAAGCATAAAAGTAGACGGGGCGATAATACAACATGTCCAGGAATACCTCTACTTGGGCCAAGTAGTCTCTTTCCAGGCGAGGCAAGATAAAGAAATCTCAAAACGAACGGAAAACGCCTGGAAGAGCTATTGGTCCTTGAAAGAACTATTTAAGGGTGAGTTGCCTATGGCACTGAAACGCAGGCTCATGGACATGTGTATTCTTCCCGTTTTAACCTATGGTGCACAAACTTGGTCTTTGACTAACATCCAGAAGTCCAAACTCAAGGTCTGCCAACCAGCAATGGAGCGCAGTATACTAGGCGTTAAATTAACGGATCGTGTTCGAAACACAATACTGCGCTCCAAAACAAAGATAGCTGACGTGGCTCAAAAGGCTGCTCAACTTAAATGGGACTTGGCAGGACATGTCTGCCGCATGCCGGACAAACTGTGGGCACAAATAGCGCAGAATTGGTGCCCTGAGACAGTGAGGCGGGGTCGCGGCAGACCACGTAGGAGATGGCGGGACGAGCTGGATAGGTTCCATCTAAACTGGAAGGAGGACGCGCAGGCTCACGAAAGATGGAAGGAGTGGAGGGAGGCCTTTGTCCAGGAGTGGGACAGCGCAGGCTAAACAAAAAAAAAGTATTTTCCAAATCGGGATTTTTTCACGTGTTAAATTAGGAACACTCCCTTGAGGTAATCCTTCTTCCAAAAATAAAAAAAACAGTAGTTACGTTAAAAACTACTTAGGTATAATACCTACCTACATAATATAATTAATATGTGGATTAACTAGGTAATTTATATTGTTTTATTTCTGTTTTTGGGTAAATATAGCCATAACAAAGTGCAACACTTTGTCGAAAGCTTGTGCCAAATCTGGGTAATGAAATTATGATATTATTTTTTCGATAAAATAACCTATTTACAAAACTAATTAAAGTAGCTGTCAGACACGTAACATACGATGAAACAATAATAATGTGAAATATAGAAATGTAAGGGTAGAACCAATACAAAGTAAAATAAAAGTACATATATTTTTTCTTTTTAAACTGATCAATTTAAATTTATGTATTATAATTACACACCTGACAGTTAGCAAATTATTGGAGCCTATTCAGAATAGGCTACAAAACAGATAAACGAGTCTCAGTTAAATAATGTGATGAAATTTATGAAAATAGTGATGGCAAAATATCAAAATAGCTCACGTCCGGGATGCGGAGATACGTTGTATCGGAGTGTGGAGTGCAGCTTCGAGCGGGCACCTGCTCAAGTTGCACAGTTACCTACATAGCTACTTAGCTACATGTAGAAAATCTGCTCTTGAATTTAATTCCGATACATCGATATTGGAATTGTGACGTTTCGTACTCTTGAGTTCGATGCTAGCGCCAAATGGTTATTAAATTGGGTGTTTGTTTTGGGGAACTAAGTGGAATTGGGTTCCGGCTTGGCGTGGGGTAAACGGTACTCTTCAGTGTATTTTGACAACAGGTGTATTGCGTCAATATTTCGTTGGGATAGTTTCATTGATTGTGATTTTTCCAATAACAAAAGTGTTTTTAGAAATTGTTTTTAGAACAATACAGACACTTAAAATCTAATTAGGAAATCAAAATGTTACTCAGAAAAACAGTATTATTTAATAAACTCCCACGCTACTTGCGCCCGGAGCGCGGATAGGGTCGAAACTATCCTATTCTCACTATCACTTTTACACTTATTCTAACACTTATTTATCACTACTCAATCATGTTCACTATTCACATGAGCACGTTCGGCATTCGTTATAAAACCATTACTAAAAATAAAGAAGTTGTATGTAACAGTACGGTTTCACCAAAGGGCGTTGTACCACTGACGCCGGTGTAAACCTAATAAAGAACATTTTTAACGCCTGGGAGGAAGCACAAGATGCCATTGGAATCTTTTGCGACCTCTCTAAGGCGTTCGATTGCGTAAGCCATGAGACACTTCTGCTGAAACTTGAGCACTATGGGATTAGGAATTTAGCTCTTGATTTACTAAAGTCATACCTAAAAGATAGAAAGCTTAAAGTTCAAGTAAACGGCGTAAACTCATTAGGGTCTGAAATAGCAATGGGCGTTCCTCAAGGTTCTATATTGGGTCCATTCCTCTTTTTAGTTTACATTAATGATTTACCCCAATTACTTCAAAATCAACCGAAGATGGTGTTATTTGCAGATGACACCTCATTGATCTTTAAGATAGACAGACGAGCACAAAATCTTGACGACGTGAATAACTCTATTCTTCAGGTCCAAGATTGGTTTACGGTAAATAATTTGGTACTAAATGAAAAGAAAACCAAATGCATTAGATTTAAATTACCTAATGTTAGAAGTAGTGAATGTGACATCATACTGAATGGAGAAAAACTGGAATTTGTTGATCAAACTGTTTTTCTGGGAATCACGCTAGACGACAAATTACAATGGGGACCTCACATAACATCTCTTGCGGGGCGGCTTAGCTCGGCCGCTTATGCTGTTAGAAAGATAAGACAATTAACTGATATAGAAACCGCGCGTTTAGTCTATTTTAGCTACTTTCACAGCATTATGTCGTACGGCATTTTACTATGGGGTCGAGCTGCTGACATTGAATCCATCTTTATTTTGCAAAAAAGAGCTGTCAGAGCCATTTATAATCTACGTCGCCGCGAATCTCTCAGGGAACTTTTTAAAAAGATTAATATTATGACGGTACCTTGCCAATTCATTTATGAAAATATTATGTATGTAAGAAAAAATCTACATCTTTTTAATAAAATAAGCGATAGACATAATTTTAATACTAGAAATAAAGATAAAATACATCAACCATTTTTCAGATTAGCCAAGGTACATACATCTTTTATGGGGTACTGTGTTAAATGTTACAATAAAATACCTTGCGATGTATTGCAATTAAATGAAAGAAAATTTAAAACTCACATTAAACGTACACTTTGTAAACAAGCATACTATAAATTAGAAGATTATATCCAAGATAAGAACGCTTGGAAACATGCTGGTCCTGCTCCATAGGACAATCTGGAGCCTAGACAAAATCAAACTGGTTGCTAATTTAATTGTAAATTTATACTTTTTTTTTTGACATTGATTTACATTCTGTAACTACTTTACTACTCACACCCTGACTTATTACTTGTATTTTTTTTTTTTTTTTTTAATGAAAATCGTTTACTTTTACCATGTTTGTAAATATGTGAGCACCATGTATCTATCAGATAATTAATTTATATGTCATGGTTTCATTTTTAAGTCTTTTACCTCTTGTGGTATAGTAATTTTATTTTAGGTGCATCGTGTTCACATATTATTATATAATTAATGTATGCAAAATTTTGTAAAATATTTTAAAAGAGTAACGGTGGAGTTTCTTGCCCGTTCTTCTCCATACGAAAACTACCTTTTGGAATGGGCGACTAGAATCAATTCTATTTGTTGTAATTTCTGACGTTCAAAAGTGCCTTTAATGTGCCTATTTGAAATAAATGCTTTGACTTTGACTTTGACTTTTGTATAACTATTTACTTATCACTGGTATAAAACTGTAATATTAGTTAAGTAGCCTATCGGACAGTAATTATTTCTTACTAAAAACGAACCAAACGCGAACAATATTGTTATAATTAACTTAAAGTTCGAATTCACTTCTAAAACCACTTGACTTTATCTTTAAAATTGGGGAACGGTAGGTAAAAACGGGACCCTATTACTAAGACTCCAATGTCCGTCTGTCACCAGGCTGTATATCATGAACCGTGATAGCTAGACAGTTGTCACAGATGATGTATTGTTTTTGTTGCCGCTATAACAAAATATACTAAAACCAGAATAAAATAAATATTTAATGGGGGCTCCCATACAACAAACGTGTTTCTTTCGGCGTTTTTGCCTTGTGGTACTGAACCCTTCGTGTGCGAGTCCGACTCGCAGTTGCCAACAGTCGCCCAAATGAATTTAAGAGCCCTTTTACATTTCGGCGTTACGCAAATTTAGGTATTTTACGCACCCAGCGAGCGCGGCAAACTACGCGAGCGATACTTTCTTTCATGCTTCTCGCTCGCACTATGATACTGTGTAGGTATATGGCGACTAAACGGTCTTGATCTTCCGTAACTGAAGTTTTTTTAGGATGGAGTTTAGTGGGCGGAAACTTTTTTACGTGTAATTTCAATTTTATTATGAATTTATTTTGTTATATTTTTCATTATTTATGAACTTTACTGTTGAAATATGTTCACAAATATTTTAATTGTTATGCAGTAATCGATTATAATATCTACAGTTGATAGCATAGTTGTATAAATTGTATATAGTAGTATGGTTGCAACCTATTCTAATAAATAAAATAACCAAATGTAATAAATAGGTTTCTTTATTATTTGGTACAGTCAAACACCATATTTTTACATCAGAAAAATATTTCCCGCAAAGGCATTGATCGAGCTTTTCTTGAGTCGATAACTTCTGGCAGTACACATTTTTCGTAAAAAGCTTGTAATTTGGGTAACATGTTTAACTACCAAAATTCGTCGTCTTTGTAGACTTTTAAAATTTTTATAGGAAAATCTGGTCCAGTCCATATGGCAAGTATGCAGACATTTTTATTTGCTATATGAAGCTGGCCTTGGATGGGTAAAACCAGTCATGTCAAAGTCCAGGAAAATCGTCTGCGTTTGGTTTTTTTCATCAAAGTACGGGTATTTTTGGCTTCTTCTAAATTCTAATTGTTTTAGAGATGTTCCTGGACTTTTCTCGTAATTAGAACTATACAATGTAATATACATTGTATAAGTCTAATTAATTGCGGTTTACCCGTGTTTTCAAAAATTCCGCTCCTCTTGTTAGAACTATTTTATATAGTTATAATTTAGATCATGTCTCTTCCATAAAACACGGTAGGGACAACGAGTCTGTAGCATTGGCACAATTGAGCCAACAAGAAAATATTGTAATAGAAAAATGTGGTCTATTCATTGACTCAGATCATTGTTATTTGGGGGCTTCACCTGATGGTCTATATAATGACGGTCTTATTGAAATTAAATGTCCTATTTCAGCTTTCGGAATAGACTTTGACACGGCCGTTCGAGCAAAAAAGCTAAGGGTTTTAAATTTAGCGATTCAGGTGTAACATTAAATCAAAATCATGACTGGTTTTACCAAATCCAAGGCCAGCTTCAAAGTCAAAGTCAAAGCATTTATTTCAAATAGGCACATAAAAGGCACTTTTGAACGTCAGAAATTACAACAAATAAAATTGATTCTAGTTGCCCATTCCAAAAGGTAGTTTTCGTATGGAGAAGAACGGGCAAGAAACTCCACCGTTACTCTTTTAAAATATTTTACAAAATTTTGCATACATTAATTATATAATAATAATATGTGAACACGATGCACCTAAAATAAAATTACTATACCACAATAGGTAAAAGACTTAAAAATGAAACCATGACATATAAATTAATTATCTGATAGATACATGGTGCTCACATATTTACAAACATGGTAAAAGTAAACGATTTTCATAAAAAAAAATACAAGTAATAAGTCAGGGTGTGAGTAGTAAAGTAGTTACAGAATGTAAATCAATGTCAAAAAAAGTATAAATTTACAATTAAATTAGCAACCAGTTTGATTTTGTCTAGGCTCCAGATTGTCCTATGGAGCAGGACCAGCATGTTTCCAAGCGTTCTTAACTTGGATATAATCTTCTAATTTATAGTATGCTTGTTTACAAATACTTCATATAGCAAATAAAAATGTCTGCATACTTGCCATATGGACTGGACCAGATTTTCCTATAAAAAATTTAAAAGTCTACAAAGACGACGAATTTTTGTAGTTAAACATGTTACCCAAATTACAAGCTTTTTACGAAAAATGTGTACTGCCAGAAGTTCTCGACTCAAGAAAAGCTCGATCAATGCCTTTGCGGGAAATATTTTTCTGATGTTAAAATATGGTGTTTGACTGTATCAAATAATAAAAAAAACCTATTTATTACATTTGGTTATTTTATTTATTAGAATAGGTTGCAACCATACTACTATATACAATTTATACAACTATGCTATCAACTGTAGATATTATAATCGATTACTGCAAAAACTACGGTCAAAGATCAAAAACTGCGGTCGTAGTTCACACGCACACAAAAGCAATGCTGCAGCGTTTATGCGACAATCGGCGCACACGACGGTAGTATCGGAACGAAGGCGCGCGGGAAATAAACTGACATAGGTCCAACTTCGACAAGCGCTCGCGCGATACTAATCGCAGATGGCCCGTGGCCGGCGCAGTGAAATATATAGTATTTTTATTTATTTAATTAAAAAATAATAGTAGCGATTTAAAAAATAAAAATAATACTTTATTCTAAGCAAATGTTGATGATTATTTTGGTATGAATTTTACGCCTAAGGACTTTGGAGATATCGGGGCTTGTTTGAAAGCCTTTTCGGTCGATAATTGAATTACGCAATTTTTTTTTTCTTTACATAAAAGGCATATAACGAAAATGTATTCTATTATAATTGAAGTATAGGATATTTTAGAGCTAATTATATTTTTTTTGATGGTAGATATACTAGATATTCAGTAGAATCTCCAAATTAGAGCTCCGAAATCATGTCTCCGTGAGTTTTTGCCTAAACATTCATCGGGAGAAAGCTTATTACTAAATAATTAAATAAGTTATCTAAAATCGGTTCTGAGGTCATTGTAGTAGAGAAAACGATAATACCAGTATCATGGGATAATACCAGTAACTTATGGGCAGTGTAGGGCTTAATGACTAAAATTCTCCATCGATTGATTAGTCAAACTAAAGGTTTCGAACCATTAAAAAACTACGTGTGTGTTCGGAGGCCCTCCGTCAGGAACGAGGTTCCTTTTCACGTATGATTTAAATAAAACAAAATTTTCACAGCCGCCATCTTGGATTTACATTTTAAAGTCACTATCGGTTTTAAAACGACGACGACGACTAAAATTTGATTTTTTTTCTGTAAACCATTAAAAATAATATGCAGTCATGGCATCTATCGGTACTCTGAGCAACGACAAGCTCAACACGTCATACTTATAGCCACATTATGGATACTGATAACATAAGCAAGTCGGTGCGAACGAATAAGATTTCCCTCTACCAAAAAAATTTGAATTTTTTTGCGGCTGCCATCTTGGATTTTCATTTTGGCTCTACTATCGGCGTTAACATCTATGAAAATAACACCCATGATCAAAAATTTTAAAATGTTCGCAGCCGCCATCTTGGATTTTCATTTTGACCCCACTATCGGCTTTAACACCATCGAAAACCATGCAAACGATACCCATGACGAAAACTTGAACATTTTCGCAGTCGCCATCTTGGATTTACATTTTGACTTCAGTCACTTTAAAGAACTTTGTTCCAAAAAAATACTTCTCTTACTGCTACAACAGCATGTCTGTGCGGGCATGTCGGTGACATGAACTCATAAGTTTTTGCCCTTAACGCGCATAAAGAAGTTTTCACTTAAAAAAAATCGATGAAACATACAGTCTACATATAAGTAGCGGACGCTGTAGGCAGACGTTGTCCCGCGACAACAGCACCACCCGGGTCCATCTATAGCTAAGAACATCCGCTCCTAAGACAACCCACTGACCAACCATCCAAGTGACACAATAAGAATTAGAATTACGAACACAAGCACACCGCTATTTTATATAATATAAAAATCAGGCATGCACAATTTTAATGTTGTTCAAAAACAAGCAAAGTACTGAAAATAAAATAAATAGTATTTATTTTATTTTCAGTACTTTGCTTGTCAACGGATCAAAAAGTGGTAGTCGGTGTACCATTTCTGGAATATGTTTACGGAGAACACGTGCGCGCCTGCGATACAAAGTGATACGTCCTCACGCTGGGAAGGCCCGGTCGCTACTGACGGGATCGATTTTGCGCGGTCGATAATATAGTTCACTTTGCCATTTATTTACAAAGTTAAGTTATTGTTTATTTATAAAATCAAATTTTGATTCTATTAAATGGTTATCTTAACTTTAATATGTAATTTTTAAATTTTCATAAAAGTGTTTCAAAGTATTAGAAAAAAATACTTATTTGTCAAGAAGTTTTTAGAATATTACGTTATTTCAACATTTTTTTTCTGCTATATTTTGTATGGAACTTGAGAAAAGTAGTTCCACCACATGCAAGTACACCATATAATGATGTTAAAGATAATTTTTAATTTTCAAAATCAAAAGTAGTTTCTTATAACCAAACGAACAAACGTCAGTCTCGCGTCATTTTTCGGAAAACTTGTTGCGAAGATTAGTGATTTTCCACGAATACTTAGTTTATTTGAAAAATCCCTTTCCACCACATGCAAGACAAAGAACTCGAATTATAAAAGCACAAATAACTTTGTTTAAATTCTATTGCCCTTTCACACAACGAATGAACAAAATTGATCAAAATTAGTCGATTTTGTGCACGGAGCCTTAATACTTTCCACTTGCATTTATATTATTAATATTATTTACTTTTTTATTTTATTTTTTATTGACTAATTCAATTTCCTATGAATTATCATAGGAAATTGAAACCAATTGAAGTCAATAAAAACGTAGCAAATCCATAGGTAATCCATTAAGGCTCCTACAAACAGACGCGACACGAGATATAATCGCGGGCGGCACAAAGACACCGCCGGCCGCGCTCGACGCTCGTTGCGCGACTTGCGGTGTCTTTGTGTCGCGTGTCGTGTCGCGTCTGTTTGAAGGAGCCTTTAGGATTACCTGTTTTTTTAATACCCAGCTTTTAGTTGTCAAAAACTTGAATTCCTGTCGCCAAAAGTTAGTTGACGTCTATAATTTCTGTGGATTTGCTTCATTTTAAACTCTTTCAATCACTCTTTTTTATTTTATTTTAAGCTATGAAAACTTCGGCCTGGGCGTCCTAGCGCACTATTCGTCGAAAATCAAGAAAAGTTGTACCTAAACTTTCTTGATTTTCGACGAATAGTGCGTTAGCAATTAGGGACGCCCAAGCTGTGGTTCCAATTTTAAATAATAATGTGGCATTACAGCTGAAGTAGAAAAAAGTCAACAAATTTTGGAGAACACTGTATGTAAACGGACATGTTTTTTTTTTTTTTTCTGGATGGGAAATCATCAAATGACTCCTCCCGCTCTGGGTGGAGCGGAAGGGAGTGTCAGACTCTTACTGACTAAAACTCACCCGTATTCCTTCCTTAGCCCTTTATGTTCCGGGCCAGCGGTAACCCTTTCGGACAATCCCGCTGACCCGGCAGGCTTCGGCCCTGACGGGCCCCTTCGGTTGATGCTGACATCTCTTTGAGGCGCGCGTGGAACACGAACGCGCCGTCCGGCACGGGCCTGGTCCTGATCGGACGGTGAGCTACCCATTACTCTCCGCCCGCAGGCCCGCGCCTACGGTGGCCGGGAGTCGTCGCGCGGCTCCCGACGCCCGGAGCGTCACCCGCGGCGGCTGGGACGGGAGGCTCTCTCCCTCAGCCGTCCCGCCGCCTCCTTCGCTAGCATGACTGCTTCGCAGAAGGAGGCGACTGCCCCCCACTCCCTCTCGCCCCGGACCATGGCTTGAACCAGGCCCGGACGCGAGAGGTCGCCGCCGCTGCCGATCGCGTCTACGAGGACACGGCGGTGCTCCGCCCAAGCGGGGCAGACCTCCAACGTATGCTCCACCGTGTCCTCTGGGCGATCCTGGCAATGGTGACACCCGGGCGTTTCCTCCCGCCTGATGATGTGCAGGAACCTCCCGAAACTTCCGTGTCCGGTGAGGACCTGCGTCAGGCGGTAGGTGAGGGCGCCGTGACGCCTCTCTAGCCACTCATCAAAGAGGGGTCTTACCGCCGCTATCGTGGCGTGCCCTAAACGGACACGTTACAATCTGATAACGTTTGCAGGGCCATGGCCAGAGATTTCACAAGACAGGGAGGTTTGGAAGAACAAAGGGGAGGCCTTTGCCCAGAAGTGTTCAGAATGGTCAGCTCGCGCCCACTGACCGTGCGTGTCGTGGTATCGTGCGCCGAGTCCGCGACGTCAGGAACAGGCAGTGTCACAGTGGAACGCGCCAGTTTCTCCACGGGTGAAACTAGCACCCGCGCACCGTCCGCCATCGCCGCCACCGCCGCGCCGTGCCGCCACAATAACCGCGCTGGGAGCGTTCGCACGCTGCACGCTGATCATAACATGACGATTAAATAATCAACACCACGGTGCTATTATGTGCTGCTGCCTGACACTGCACATAAACACATTGGCGAGGTAAGAGCGAGGGTGCGCGGGACGGGCGGGGAGGCTGCTCCATTGTTTGTGTTATCTGCCATCAGCTGAGCGGGGCACTGCGGGGCGCAGGCGGACACTCAGGGCTCCACACTTTCGTCGCGGCGACGCAAGCACGGCACTAGTTCGTCGCCAGTCAAACGTAGTCAATGCTTGGAGTATGGTTCGTAGTTACTTAATGCGCGGTGTCATAGCCCCGGTGGCGCGCAAGCTGGCCTCGCAAGTCGCAGGTGCTCAGTTTAGTTAGCAGAAAGAGAGTGGCTCGCCCGGCGCGGTACCCCACGCCGGCCGCCACTGCGCGCGCCCTGCCCAGTACTGAAGCAAGTGGCGCAACATGAGCACTAAGTCATGACCTAACAGTCACTAGCGCGAGGTCTAAGATACCCGAACGAAAGCTGCTCGAAATCAACTGAGATATTATCTACGGACATGCCTCGTAACTCGTAAGGGATATAGCGCCCAATCAGGCGCAGCTGAGCGCTGTCATCTGTGATCACGATCAGATATAATGTACGCCGTCTGTAGTCACGCGGACGAGACTTCAGCCTGGGATACACACACGGATACATAGCCGGATGGAATCAACACTCGTGTCGAAACTGACTGTATTAATGTCAGAAAGTCCGTGCTGTTAGAAAGTAAAAATTACAGTAAATTACAGCTATTGCGGCTCTCAGTTAGTTCGTTATGTTTGTTGATAAGTATTAATGAAGTTTGGTTATCTGCCAGTGACGTCACGGCCGCGCCGTGCTGCACGCCTGAAGAGATGTGTACGTAACCTACTGCTGAATCGCTACGGGAGTCTGCCTCTACACATTATCACATTACTTTGGTATTACGAAGGATCACTTCTATTTTGTACCTATGTAGGTATATTTGCTGAGAAACTACAATGCACCAGGTTTTTATATTAAGTTATGAGGTTCATCAACACCAGCGGCCTTGTGGGGGAATGGGTGAACCCATTGCGGAGTATAGACCTCCGCCCTTCTGCGGGAGTGCGGGACGCTTCCTAGTGTTGTCCTCGATGTTACATTATTCAATTTGTTGGTAGAAACATTAAGATCAGAGAATCGTTTGCAGTTACGATGAAGTTTGTTTCCGCGGTGCACATTATGTGCAGTAGTGCATCAACTTCTAACGTAAATGGTCACTAGTATGCGATACTAGAGCGAGTCCAGTAGCTTTGGTCCTGGTGAGTGTGTTGACCATGTCACAGCAGCCCCATGGAGCCTGGACCACAAATGAGTTTAGTTGTGCCTTTCAGATTGGAGATCGGATCCAGATTGATTTGCTTGCGCATTACGGCATAGTGAACGATATCTGAGAGGCTGTGCGGGCGTTATCTCCGCGGTCATCTCCCCCGCGCGCGCGACACACTTTCTAACGAGCATCTATTCCGCGCCCGCTCTGCGGCACTACAGCACACTTACTGAAATACAGACAGCGCATGTGAGACACTGCAACGTAATTATGCATAACGAATGTCTTATGTAAGTGATCATAAAATTTTGGAACGGTGTTAGGAGCTGAGTGTGCGAATTGGACGAGCACTGAGCGCAGCCGTGCGCTCTGTTGCGTCACCGCATGCGGCCGCAGCGCCCGTGGAGACTAGCACCGCAGAGGACGACAGTCTACTCCGAAGAAGCACTCCAGTCACTATTGTATCAGCAATCTTTAGCCGTCCGTCTGCCTCCGGCGTATGACGCGGTGACTCGAGTTAGCTTGTCCGATTTGTGTCACTTGAGCAGCTAGTTCGTCGAGGCGTTCCTAGTTAAGGTTCCTACAAACAGGCGCGACACAATCGCGCGATATGATCGCGCGCGACACAAAGGCACCGCTCGTTGCGCGACTTGCGGTGCCTGTGTCGCGTGTCGTGTCGCGCCTGTTTGAAGGAGCCTTTATTAGGCAAAATCAAAATAGTTTAGAAACCGCGTGCGATATGATCGTGCTACATACCGTGCATTAGAATATTGATCGGTTGGTCCGGCGAGACGGCGGCGGCGGCGGCGGCGAATATCCGCGCTTTCTCCGCATGCAGCGCCCACCCGCGCCGCCGCCCTCTCACGGGCGACGTACGCTCTGACATTATCATGTGACGTCACGACGGCGGCCTTACGTATGCAGTGACTATATGACTGACTTCCGATGCGAGTCATCAGTAAACAGTGGCGTGATTTGACGCTACAATATTGCATATCAATATTCAAGTTCCAGGGTGATTGCCCCTTCCCCGGCCGCTTTTCGGTCGGTTTCTAATATTTATTTGTAATTACGCCAAGTAGGTACGTTCTGATATTGGGTATATACCGAGTACCGGAGGCTGTGCACTTGGCTTCGTGTTATATATTATAGCAATCAGAGGAACCAACTTCCTCAAGATCAGGTGGAAGAGTTATCATTGGTTTTTTTGACTTGCCTCCCACTATGGAAGCAATTTTAAAGACTTATTCGCGTCAAAATTGCGAGCGAAGAAACATGTTCATGTTTTTGGTGATCCGATGCGAGTTGTGGAGTTAAGATAATTTCAAACTCAAACTCAAACTCAAACTTTATTTGCATTCCACAATGTGTACTTAGGTGGTAAGTTGAAAACTGTGATCATTATGGACCCTGTCGGGCACAGCAACAAGAAGATAATTTATAGTAGGACAGAGGAAGCTTCAATATCCAAACTTATATTTAAATATATAAAAAAAAAATAATAATAATAATAGTGGTACCGTATTAGGGTTTCCATGTACTTATAATATAAGGTTTTTTATGCTTTATTTTTTATCTTTGAAATAATCGTTTACACTATACTTAGTAGCTTTTTTCTATTAAGAATTGTTTTAGTTTTCTTATAAATATGTTTATTTTATCTTCTTTTTTTAATAATTCAGGTAATTTGTTGTATATTTTTATTGACATTACATAAGGACTTGTTGAGTGTATTTTTAGCCGAGAATGTGGGATGTTTAATCTAGATTTGTGTCGGAGTGTGTAACGCGATTGTATGTCCTCGCGCTTTGTATAAAATTCTTGATATTTACGAACAAATTTGCAGGTTTCTAATATGTATATACTGGGGAGTGTTAAAATATTATATTTTTGGAAAAGAGGTTTGCAGCTATCAGTTTGTTCGATATTTGCTAGGATTCTTATTAATTTTTTTTTGAAGGGTAAATAGTGTTGGTGCATCTGTGCTATTTCCCCAAAGGGTAACACCGTAGCTTGGCCATGCATGTAAGCATAGTAGGTGGTGAGCGCTGTTTGAAAATTGGTGGTTTTTTTTATTTCTCTGAGGGCGTAAGAAAATCTTGAAACTTTCGATCTAAGTTTTTGTATGTGGGCTTTCCAATTTATATGTGTGTCCAACTCTAGGCCTAATAAGGTAAATTCTTTAACAATTTCTATTTTTGTGTTATTAAAAGTAAAGTCTATAATTAATGGTGGTTTTTGGTGGGGACGAAAGGAAATTAATTTTGTTTTGGAGTAATTTATTTCGAGGTTGTGTGCGTTCATCCAAGTGATGGTTTTTGTGAGTATTGAATTAAGTTCTTCATTTAGATTTAAGTTGTTTTGACATGAGACTAATAGAGAATTAATGTCATCCGCGAACAATACACATGGTCCCTCTATTATTTTAGGTAATTCATTAATATAAACTAGAAACAAAAGACATCCTATTACACTTCCTTGTGGTATTGAGGCGCTAATTGATTTGCTATTAGATCGTACTTTTTTATTTCTTGTGTCTGGTGGTTAAAGAATTCAATTTCTACTGTTTGCTCTCTGTTCTTTAGGTAGGATACAAGCCAATCATAAGCTTTTCCACGAATGCCTATTCTTTTATGCCGTCCCCATGGGTCATACCAGCGTACACCGGGCCGTGCCATGCCATCGGGCCGTGCCACGGTGGCGTGCCACAGGGCCGTGTCATCGGGCATATTAAACAAAGCCCAAGAGCATAATTTCAGATACACAAAAACCGTGCCGTGCCACTGGCATATGTGCAGGAGTATCTGCGATGCCAGCGGAGGATGCAAGCTCAGTGATGGATGCTCGTCAACACGGGTATTAATAGACGCGAGTGTGAGCAAACTCGCGCACCTCGGAGCTCTTAGTACAGACGCTATTTATTCTGCGGTATCGCTCCCGACGATCGCAAATGCCCGGTAGTCTAACTAGACAGACAAGTGTCTCGAGTACATGCAACGATACATTATGTGGGAGCTATCTCTCGTGGAATCAGCAGCCGACTTCCGCGAACGCGACGTGAAGGAAAGAATCCGTCCCGTTACGACGGGCACGTCACCCGGCGCTCGGAGGAGTCAGAGGTGTCTCTGATGCCGAAGATGCGGCGTTCATACACGTCGCATCGTTTGAAGTCGGTGAGCACCGCGCGCCTGCGCACACGCGTAAGAAGACTGGAAGTGCTATTAGTGTGCGTCGGGATGGGACACCGACGTGTGACGCAGCGATCGTTCTTTAATAGCTACAGTTCAACACGAGCAGGTCTTACTTTGTCAGTTATACAGGGTGGAAAAAACATAATTAATGGGGGAAAACAGACTGAAATAATGTGTCTCTCCTCTACTCTCTCTCTTATTGAACCCGTGTCCATTTAATGCTGAGTGTTTACTCAGCATGGGATGGACAAAGCATTCGCTACTCCTCATTTGCACTGTTCTAGGTCTTGGGTCTCTCGCACGCATCCAACTCTTGCCTGCTACTTTACCAAGTACTAGATCGATGAAAATAATGTAGGTAAGTATATGCATATCACTATCACGCGTAATAATGTATATCACGCGGCAAGCCGCACGATCCGCATACCATGTAACGAGTGTTCCCTCTGATCGGCGCGGGCGCGGTGTAAGCTGCCGCACAGTGGTCCGGGTTTTCAAAAAGGCGGACATAGGATCGAAAATGCATATTTAACGTAACAAAAAATAGTTTCGTATAGGAAATTTAACGCTGATTAATACTTATTACTACAACTTTTCAAAAAAACAGCTCCTTCACGTCAAAAAAAAATATTGAAAATAAAAATGTATGGGAGAAAATCTATTTTATTTTTTTTCTCCGTTCAGTATCAAAGTGTAGCAAGCAAACCTTATATTCTGGTAAGTACCTATTGTTCTTAATACGACAACATATAAATTGCTTGCGTATCCCTGCGGCCTTGACGCCTACGATGCTTCAAAGTTTAAAATTTTAATGTTGAATTATCTTAATATTATTAACGAGTTTTTCAATTGAAATTAATCCAAAATATCATTTTTAATAAAAACAAGCCCCCCGCGCGCCTCATCCGTGTATTAAGCTCGCCCCCTATTACATGGGACTTAAATATAACTGGCGAAATGACAGTGTACTATAGTGTAGTATACACCTTTGCCGAACCCTTCGGGGAATATAAAGCGTGATGTTATGATAAAATAAGCATTTCTGCTTATTTTTTTTTTAATAATCATCTGTTGGTTATTCTTTCATCTGTTGATATTTCCTATTGATAAATCATGGTTGATATTGTTGGTTTTACTACTAACGTGACTCATCTTAAAAGAAACAATTAGAAATAGATGTAGCCCTTAAAAGGGCTTTTTCTGAAGTCCTGAAAAGGACTATTTTAAGTGGTCCTGAAAAGGACTACAACTCAACTACTACTACTACTAACAAACTCAATTCTAACAATAACAAAATCACTAAATCTGTCACGTTTATATTAATGGATCATCTTCAGGCTGCAACTCCTGTAGATCCATATTTTCAGTTTCTTCTGTTACTACCTCAGGCAACAACAAAAGCTCTTTAACATCTGGAAAAAAATCGAATTGCTTTGAGTTGCTGTATTTTGGTCGAATATGGGATAAATATGGGTCTGAACTAATTAAAAAATTATGGAGCAAGTCCTCGTTGGTCTTCATCCTGTTAAATTTTCTTGTGTGATATTCACGAACTCTTCGAAATTCTTTATTTCTTGCTTCTCCCGCTTCTTCGGAAAGAATGCCAATTGGTAGGAGGCCAAAGTGATGACAAATGTCTGCACCGTGTATGAGTAGCTTGTGCACACTTGCGGGCATATAAAACCATGGGTATAGATGAACAAAGATCTCAGCTGTTTCTCTGCAATAAGTCCTGAATTTTTCTATATCTATGGCACATCCCGATGAAATCGTTTGAAGAATAACCGTAAAATGCTTCAGTAGGCCTTTGTCAATATTGGTTATTTCGGCAGATTTCTCATAATCTCTAAAAAACCTTCTGGCTGTGTTTCCGTCGTTTGTGGTTCCAAAGCCTTGCTTCACAAAATCCACAAGTATTCCCATTTGCTGTTTGAATTCTTCTTGTGTAAAATGTTTCTTCGCAGCTTTTAGTTGCTTGTTAGCACCTCGTGCAGTCCACATCTCAAAGTCCATGTTGTAAGATATGTGTAGAATACACTCCATACAACGAATCCACATATGAAGAGTAGAAAGTCCATATTTATAAACATCTTCTCGAACAGGTCTTGAAAATACTTCTGACAGTTTGTTCATCTCAGTCGGCTTAGCAAGGCAAATATTGCAGGCAGATGCAGACGAAGTATCCGTTATAATAGTGGCCACTTTTCCGTCGATCATTGTCATATGAAGCTCGTGACTAATCTCTAGCCCGACCCATTTTGTAGAATTGATGTTCTTTATTTCTTCCTTCAATGCAGCTTCTTCTTGCTTGATGTATTCTGCTGTCTCTTTACAAAACTCGAACTTAATGGGCCTGCAATAATGTGTTGACGAAGGTGTTGGGTTTTCCCATATGGTGCTATTATTAGAAACTAATTTAAGAGGGACAAGACTTGACATGAAAACCGATGAATCACTGAAGTCTACATCTTCACTCCTTTGCTTGTAGGTGCTTTGTGAAGAAGCTCCATCGAAACCCCATTTACTAATTAACTTCAATCCTTCAGTTGACGAATCAATCTGGGTACCGGTAATTTGAAGAATCTTCTGGACTGTCAGATCCAATAGGGCTTGAAGCTTCACTCTGGCTCCTCTCTCGGTAATTTCTAAATCATGTGGATACCATCTCTTTTTAGCTTCAAGGAGTTTGTGATACGATGGTAACACTGGAACTTCACAATCTAACAGCGCTTTCCTTAAACACAAGTATTTCCATTTTGACAGGTTCAATGATGTATAAAGACCAAGAGCATGATCTTCATCTAAAGATTTTTTCCTATTTTTCTTAAACAATGTGGCTTGAACAATAGTAACACTATCAGGGTTCTTCGTTATATGATCAATAACACAAGCTAAGTCATTCTTCTTGTCTATCCTAAGTCTTTCGACTAATGCAAAAGTAAGTTCTTCCGGCGAATAGTCCAAAAGAGACTCTGAACGTCTTTTCTTCTGTTTGTTGCTGAGGTCAACAAAAGGCTTCCTAATCTGAACTTCGGTAGATGTGCCCACAGTTGCTGTACTTGATGTCGACGGAATCACAGCTGCTGTAGTATCGATGTCAACTGAAGTATTGTCTGACGATATGTTTTCGATAACTTCATCTTGGGCTTGAAAAATCTCGGATAAATTAACAGTAGTGCAAATTGGCCAACTAATATTTGATTCTAACCACGCAGCATGTCTATTCATGAAAGTCTTCTGATTTCTAGAAGCACTTGCCCATCTGCGATTGATATTACTCATGTAGTTCTTCAAAAAGGTCTTGATTATTTCTAAATCTTCCGAACATGTTTCAACTGGGATATGTAGAATAATAGCTTCATAGAGTCGTGCCCAATTTTTCATGTCTCCTTCAACACGGAGGAACATAAAAATGTCCAAGTTTGTAACAAATGCAGCCATAACGAAACTCACTAAACTTTCACACAGCACGGATAATTGATGTTGCTTCCTCAAGGGTTGAGAAACAAGTGCCTTTAATTGTTTCATGCACAGATATTAATAACAAACACACGCTCGCAAGTAGTGACTGACGAAATTAGTACCACATCTTCAACAGCCAATCAGCGTCGTCGAAATCTCCGGTGGTGGGGGTAAATGATTCTTTTACCACAGGAGTCGTTTCAGTCAGTTACAAATAGGCTACGAATCAGCACGTGTCCTTTATTACATAACTAAAGTTGAAGACTTTTATTAGTACTTTTTATTAAAATAAAATAAACAAATACTTGCCAAATGCTTGAATGCGTATGTTTTAATTCTTATATAATTAAAAAATTATATTTTGAATTCAGCTTAATTGAAAACCTCGATAATAATTAAAAAAAATCCCAATTGAAATTTTAAACTTTGAAGCATCGTAGGCGTCAAGGCCGCAGGGATACGCAAGCAATTTATATGTTGTCGTATTAAGAACAATAGGTACTTACCAGAATATAAGGTTTGCTTGCTACACTTTGATACTGAACGGAGAAAAAAAATAAAATAGATTTTCTCCCATACATTTTTATTTTCAATATTTTTTTTTGACGTGAAGGAGCTGTTTTTTTGAAAAGTTGTAGTAATAAGTATTAATCAGCGTTAAATTTCCTATACGAAACTATTTTTTGTTACGTTAAATATGCATTTTCGATCCTATGTCCGCCTTTTTGAAAACCCGGACCACTGTGTGCCGGCTCGGAGCCGTTCCGCGTGTCGACGAGCTAATTCCGGCACAGAGTCGCCGCACCTGAGCCGTGCGCCTGTGTTAGCGCATTATGTTTCATTAGTAAAGCACGTTAATACCTACCGCTCAAGTGCATACGCTTGCTGCGACGTGCCACGTTATCAAACAAATTAATGAATAACCGTGGCGAATGTTCGTAAAGGTAATATCAGACAGATCACTCATGAGAACAATCACTAGAACACGTTCATTGTTATTCAATCCGAATAGAAGAGGAAAAATAAAGTTTCAGCTCGGGGTCGGGTGACAAGCTGACAACACGACGAGGTCGGTTGGTTTTGTATTGTTATCGAAGTTGCCTTTCGTCTGGTTCGGCTAGTTTTCGATTGACGTGTTTTACAATTCTAAGTTAATAAGGTCCATGGGATAGAATTCTGGTGGTAATATGTCCCACACGAATTATTATGACGTGATTAAACGATTCTTCACTTGAAAACACGTTACTCAGGTCACGTCATAGCGAACCATCTGATATGGTCAACCAATCAGACCACTCAATCAGACCACAGAACAATCAGACCTGACGATCGGAATCACAGAACACATATACCTACTCATTTTCAATTAAATGTTTGTGCTATTGATTGTTATCGTGTACCGAGTAGGTACCTACACGACACGCATGTTATCATCGTACTGTGGGAGGCGCTGAGGACTCGTTGCAGTCGCAGCGATTAACTGCTGCAACTAAACCACATAACCGTTTATACTACAACCACCACAGAAAGCAGTTAAAGATCGAACTCACGACCTTTGAGGCTTTGAGCATCTCTCTCTTATGTAATAAGAATACAACAGCACAGACACTGAGAGCGTGCGTTTGCTGCGCCACCATGACAGTCGCGCCTCCGCGGGGCGGGCGGCATGTGCCGGATGCAGACCTATTTACCACTTCGCTTTACTGCGAGGGAACGAGCGAAGAAAAGACTGACTCTCTCTTAAAAATCATTGCGAGAAAAAGGAAGACGTTTACTACGTAAGTATCGTTAGGCGCAGACATGAGAATATCTGCGCCTGCGCGTCGGAATGGTAGTGGAACTGCCATCGTCATCAATGCTCGACGAACCCATTCAATCAGGCTGAAATTATGTTGACAAAGAAAGTGTACGCTGTGTTTTGTTTGCATGACATTGTCCCCATCCCGTTCGCTCGTCGTGCATATAGCATGTGGCATGGAGGCAGTCGGCATTCAAACAAACCATTGAACCGCAACACCACACAGGCTTGTTTCCGGTTAGAAGGTTGTGTGAGTCAGTGGTGTGCAGGAACGCAGGGGGGAAGGAGGTTCATTGAGATCTGTTCCGCTGAGCTTGCGACTGAGGCGCGGCGGCTGTAAGTCACAACACAGGGAATTGTAAATGACACTATAGTCCGCCCAGAACTAATTGGCCGCACCTTGGGCGGGGCCGGGGGTGAGGTCGGTGGGGTTGCCTATTGTTCGCAACGCACGTACTGGTAATGACAAAGCAACCCCGCCCCTCCGTCCCACCGCTCACACACCTAAGGCGAGGTCAATTAATTCCGCGCGGACTGTAGTTCGACATGTTTGTGTGCAATTCCCCACGTGACGTAATGAGTGCACACTCTCCACATCTCCTTAGCTGGTACAGTTAGCGGCGGAGAGCGGCGCGAGCGCCCTTGACCGCGAGCTATCTGTGCCGCTAACTGTACCGGTCGGCATTCCGAACCGCTCCGAGCTGCCCCGAGCGCCTCCGAGCGCCTCCGAGCGCTGCCGACCCCACTGGTACAGCCTCCGCATAGTTGCACTCCTCCGTGACATTCTAAGCTAATCGGTCCGCGGAGCGCCTTCAAAAGCTTCTCCGCCAGTTAACAGTTTGTAGTTACTTAAGGGGCTCTAGCTTGTGTGTCACTAAGACTGACGTGTGTCTAGTCAATACTACAGCTCCCAATTTTCGGGCCACATCGTCCTGGAATATGTCAAATCCAAGTACACAGGATCGTGATCAGGCATACATAGTGATAGGTGTACAGTCGTGAGTGCAGAATTGGGATACGGGTAACGAGAAAAATATTTTCTTTAAATATTTTCTACACAGTTTATTGTTA
Source organism: Luperina nickerlii (assembly GCA_963855955.1). Lineage (NCBI taxonomy): Eukaryota > Metazoa > Arthropoda > Insecta > Lepidoptera > Noctuidae > Luperina > Luperina nickerlii. The sequence goes on along the minus strand of OY979682.1, from coordinate 176,742 downwards.
CGATTGTTACAGAGTCCATTACTAATACTAACAGACATACTCTGAAGTGAAAAGAAAACACAGAACAGTTCCTAGGCCTACGGCCAGTATGCGTCATGAGCTATAGAGGCTATAAGCCATTGTCCTCCATGGCCCGCATGGATAGAACACCACACTCTCAGACTCCACACTAAGCTTGTGTAAGTGCATACTCATGAACGTCCCGACAGACATAATATACCGAATCTTTTCCGTGCTAACGTAAAGCTTGCAATAGTGTAGCATCGCCACCCTTAGTGGCGGTGCGTCACACTCACATGTGTACGTCACACTCTACCAGTCCACAGTCATTAACTTCGATGCAATCATTTCGATCCTACCGGCTTTGTTAGTAAATACGATATTGGAGTGTTGCGAAATTGTACAGAAGTGTGAACTTTATTGAGTGGCAGCAGTAGCTCTGTAGGCAGAGGCTCCGCAGCTGAGGACTCGGGGCGCTCCACGGAATTAGTTTACGGCATTAGTGTCCTGAAGGGTTTCCAACTAATTTTCGAAAGACGCCTTTGCAAAGCCTAAATCTACAACGCTTAATCATCGGAAAGCTATTTTATAATACACTAGCTATTACCCGCGACTTCGTCTGCGATCCAGGATGAAAAGTAACCAATTTTTTTTTTCAAATGGGAATAATCATTTATTTCAAAGAGGCACATTAAAGGCACTTTTGAACGTCAAAACTTACAGTAAAATTGAATTGATTCTAGTCGCCCCTTCCAAAAGGTAGTGTTCGTATAGAGAAAAATGAGAAAGAAACTCCACCGTTACTCTTTTAAAATGTTTTACAAGGTTTTGTATACATAATATAATTATGTGAGGACGACCCAACTAGCAAAAAATAATCTTACAAATATCCTAAGACCATATTTTTTTCACTCTTAATTCACACTTATAGACTGTTATAAGTGTGGATTTGGGCGCACTTTATAAGTATATTCACCCTTGCAATTGACTTGTAAGGGTCTCGCGAAGAGTAATTTCAATCTTACAAAACTCTTGCCTGATACTTTTATAATGACAAACACACTTACAAGTGACTTGCAATGGCATGCTTTAAGGGCAAACAACCTTAAATTCCTCTTACTAATGCTGTTTTAAGTGTAATATCGCTAGTAGTCCTCTTTGCGATGTTCCAGTAAGAGTATAATTTTACAAACTGCCGTGAAGTCGCGAAGTGAATTCAAAACTTTAAAAAATAAAAACACGCATCAAAAACGTTTGATTTTACTTTTCTACAAAATTTCTAGTTTCTTAATCATGTATTTGTCATGAACTCTGTGTGAATATTAGGTTGCGAAGTAGTTTTTGTCGATTATTTTGAAATTTGAATAACAATATTTTCACGGGCCTTTTCAAAAATGTAACTTATATTATAAATTATTTCAATTAATTCGTGAATTAATATCAAATTATCGCCATTACGACCAACCATGACTTATAAGTGCTTTATCAGAACAATATAAGTCCAGTATTCTTATGTAAGGTTTATATCGCACTCAAAAAGTCACATTATACTTAAAACATATATTCTACACGGCCATTATTACTGATAAAAATTTTAGGGTTCTTTGAAACGTAAAAGAAAGCCAACCGACGAATTCATTATAGGTATCAATTAATTCACGCTTATATTGTTTTAGGACAAAATATATGGTTGCAATTATGAATGTCGACTGTTTCTTAAGTAAAAAAAAGATCCGAATGCTTAATAATGAAAAATAGCCATGGGACATAACGCACTTTGTATTGTATGAAAACTGTATCGCCTGTGGATATCCCACTTCAAAGTTCCTGCCCCAACATTTCACAATCACCCAAAATGATATAATTAGTTTATTGTATTTAAATTTCTTCTGGTGCACAGGCTGCCGTAAATTTGCAATTTACGACCACTACTCAAATGATGAATGTGAAGTGTGTTAACTAATTAAAACAAAAAACTTCTACTGATTATACCTATACGTAAATAAAATTATAAATATATAGTGATATGCAATTATAGCTCACTTCCAAGCTACTTATAGAAAAATTTTGGGTAGGTACACTTTTTACTACTTACGTACTTGTAGTTTAGGCATTATTAGTACCTATTAAGTATTTATCTATACCTAGATGATGTACAACATTATTAAGCATTCGTACTTATGCGTAAATATAACGAATATTACAGGAAAAATAGTAAAGTTCGAACACGCTGGCAACATTCGTGGCTATAATGCTTTTTGGGTATTCCCCCTGATAGACACGCGCCACTGGCGTACATTTAGGTACTTGGGTAATATGTGTTGGATTCTTTTATTCAGAATCACAGCAAGTTCATTATAAGCTAAGTGTGATATATTATTATTAATGGCCCATTTTTTAATATCTTCCCGCAACTGTAATTTTTTTTTATAATCCGTAATTTCATTTTCAGTACTTCAGTAATTGCAATCACCATTACTACTTCGTTCAATAATGTCAACAAAAAAGTTGTCATTATTTTGTACGGAACCATCAAAAATACAACAAGGAAAATAAACAACGCTTAATAGCGAATTGTTTAAGACACTTGTAGGAGTTTTAAATTGCTTCTACTCTATATTATGTCTTAGGCGAGAAAAATCACACGTTTTACAGAAGTCTATTATAACACTTAGTATAGTCACTTATAAGATCGAATATACTTACAAAATGTATTTATAAGTATTAATTAAGTATCAAAGGCAATTAGACTTGGAAAAGACGCTTATAATGGCACTGCTCCTATTAATATTATATAAGTCTATTAAAACACTTAGTATAGTCACTTCTAAGATCGAATATACTCACAAAATGTATTTATAAGTATTAATTAAGTATCAAAGGCAATTAGACTTGGAAAAGACGCTTATAATGCTACTGCTCTTATTAATATTATATAACGTTTTCTTATATACGTCTGTAAGAATATGTTACAGGTATGAATACTCTGAAAGCTTATATAGTTCTACAACATTACACTGTTAAGGGTTCTAGTTTAATCAGAACACATATAAATCTTATATGAAACCATAGCTCTTACAAGTTTTTGTTTGTAAGAGTATCTAGGGTGTCTGGCTTAATCAGAACACATATAAGCTTTATATGACACTATAGTTCTTACCATCTTTTGTATGTAAGGGTATTTTGCTAGTTGGGGATGCATCTAGAATAAAATTTGTCTACCACAAAAAGTAAAAAGAATTACTGACAGGAAAATCAATTACGTGATAGATTCATGGTGCTCACATATTTACAAATTATTTACAAATATTGTAAAAGTAGGTAGATGATTTTCCTAGAATTTTAACAAGTGTGTGTTACTATAGTCACGGATTGTAAAAATCATGTCATAAAAGTTTAATAGTACATTATGATAAAGTGCGGTAAGTTGAAAATTACAGCCGAGGCGATATTGCTTGCCCGAGCCGTAGGCGAGGGCTAAAAGAAAGCAGAGGCTATAATTATCAAAGCGCACGTATGTCATACGACGTTTTATAACATATTTGAGAGGAAATAAATAAAACTCGGACTTTCTTAAACGAATATTTTTACTTCTTAACAAATAAGCGATGCGCGCGCGTTTGCGCTTTTTTTTCAGGCATAGGCACAAAACAGCCAGTATTATTAATAAAGTAAATTAATATTTTTGTTTTTGTTACAGATATTAATGGTTGTAATTTATTGTCAAAATTAATTAAATTAAAGAATTAAATGTTTATTTATTATATTTTATCTCCCAAAGTTAATTTTATTCATAAAATGTTGACGACTTTTCTGAAATAAAAACTCTTTGCTAAGATTTAAAAAAGTACCGTTCGTTTTGACGGAGCATCTTGATAAACCGTGCGATTTGCGTGCGACCGTGCATTACATTACCGCACAAGTACGTAATGAGATACATTACGATATTGAAATTGGTGAAATAAGAGACCCTTTACGAGCAAATAATTATGTTATAAAACACCATGCATCTATCAGATAATTAATTTAAGTATATGTCATGGTTTCATTTTTAATTCTTTTACCTATTGTGGTATAGTAATTTTATTTTAGGTGCATCGTCTTCACATATTATTATGATATAATTAATGTATACAAAATATTGTAAAACATTTTAAAAGAGTAACGGTGGAGTTTCTTGCCCATTCTTCTCCATACGAAAACTACCCTTTGGAATGGGCGGATGGGCGACTAGAATCAATTCTATTTGTTGTAATTTTTGACGTTCAAAAGTGCCTTTAATGTGCCTATTTGAAATAAATGCTTTGACTTTGACTTTGATTTTGAAAAAATATAAATTAAATTTGGAACCAGTTTGATTTTGTCTAGACTCTAGATTGTCCTATGGAGTAGGACCAGGATGTTTCCAAGCATTCTTACCTTGGATATAATCCTCTAATTTGTAATATCCTAGTTTACATAGTGTACTTTTAATGAGTTTTAATTTTTTTTTCATTTAATTGCAATATGTCACAAGGTGTTTTATTATAGCATTTAACACAGTACCTACCCCATAAAAGATGTAGGTACTTATGTACTTTAGATAAGCTAAAAAAGGTTGATTTATCTTTATTTCTAGTATTAAAAATGTCCTTACCCAAGAAGTTTCTAATATAATTCGAAAGACACGTGGCGCCATCTATTATCATATTTCCTCGGGAACAATACTTTTTTCGGGATGAAAGGTACCCTATGTCCGTTCTGTACACCTGACAAAGTATAATATATATAATTTTGCATATTATGCAAAATTTCAGGATGATCGGTTCAGTGGTGGCGTGAAAAGGTAACAAACAAACTTACTTACGCATTTATAATATTATTATAGTTAGGATACTTCATTAAGACGCTGACAACCGCTATTGAGCTCCGCTGTTTCGGTATTTTTAGCCACGCCCACAATTTCGCCGATATCCTAGCGCCATTCTTAAAGGGCGGTGATACAGCGAACTACCAAGTAAGGAACAGTGTGACGCGGTCAATAATAATTAACAATGAACCAACAGATGGCGCTCTTTTATATTTATTGTTCTGTATGAAGAGCTAGAAACAAATAAGACAAGGCGATTAAAAAATACGAATGTATATTTTAATCTTTTTATTTTTAATTATTACTTTTGAAAGATCATTATAATATTTACACTGAATTAAAAAACAATATATTATGTAAGGAAATAAATGTAAGCAAGTAAGTAAACAAATGTAAGGAAAATAAAATCTCAAACTATTAACAAAATTTTCTATATTATATATTTTATTTGCTTTTTTAACCGACTTCAAAAAAAAAAGGAGGTTCTCAGTTCCTCGGTTTTCGTTTAGTATGATGTTCCCCGATTACTCGAAGACGGCTCGACCGATTTCAAAAATTATGTTTTTGTTTGAAAGGGTATACTTTCCAGGTGGTCCCATGACCCATTGTCATCAGGTCAGGATCTGATGATGGGATCCTGCAGAAATCGAAGAAACTTCAAATATTATAGGCACGCCTATAGTGATTTGGGTATTTTTAATAGTAACTTGTGCATTTGTTCTCGGAAAGCACCATTTGGTAAAGTGGAACTGATGATGAAGACCACAGATGGCTATCGGAACTACTCAATAATAAGTATTTCACGGGTTGCGATTCGATTACTTTAATATGGTTGCTAAGCAATTTATGCTCGTCACAATGCGAATGGTGAAATGGAGCTGATGGTGGAATACCAGGAGAACTCCTCAACAATTAACGTCCCTGCATCGGGATAAGCAATATTTTGTATAAGGCGATGAGCAAGTTGACATTAGGCTTATTGTAACTTAGATAGATTATTAACAGACCCATTACTTTTATTCTCGATACTTTTTAGACTGAATGTACCATAGGTTTTTCGATGATTGGATAGGATTTAATATTTACAAGTCTGTATTACTGAGGTATCTGGAACATGTGCGATGATCGATTGGTGCCTGAAGGACTATTTCATGCACCTTAATATTGTCTCCTTCCAATAATAGTACCAGCACCTGATAAGGCGGAATAATTGGTTCTATATGATCTCTTGGAGTAGCATCCGTATACAATAACGTCAATAATTGGGATAGCATTTTTACTAACTTTGCCCTCCGCTATAGCAAAATCTTTTTCCTTTTTAGCAGCTTTTTCCATTGTTTCTTGAGCAATCTGTTCCCACTTGTTAGATAAATCATCGTGTATGCTTTGGTATTTTTTATTTGACATGATAGGTAAATTTAGCGCTGAAGAAAGTTCTTCCAAGTTTGAATGTCTACCGCCAATTGATAACATACAGCACAATAATTAACTGGTAAATAATTTTCGTCACTAGAGTCACTTTCAATGGTAAATTTACAAAATTGCACATCCTACACAAAAAAATGAACTTCGACGACAATCCATTTATGTTTTCTCGCACCAAATCAATATGACTTAAATTACAACCCAAAGGTCCGTGCCCAGAAAATTTCTGAAGATTTTTAAAAAAAATGCGTTAGGCTTATAATTCGTCGTCCGATGTGGATTTCTTGTTCTGGAGGGCGACTCGTACTAATCTTAAAAAAATATTCAAATAAGTACTTAAAAGTTAATCTATGCGTAAGTAACTTAAAATTTTGTTCATTCAAAAAAGTAAAGTAAAAATAGGATTTACATTAATTCCAATCGAGGAAAAATTAAATTCTAACTCTTATGAAGACCTGCCTGATCTAGGTTTATGGCAAACCTGTGTTTCAGGCCTTCAATTTACATCAAACATTTAAAAAAAGAAAATAATAAAGGTAATATAGCGTCTTAAATAGTTAATATTTGGGTATATATTATTTTAAAACTAGATTATGTAAGATATAATATTATAATTAAATACCTAAATTAACGAATAATATTAAAGTACCTAGATAAAGTGAAGACTATTAACTAAATAAAAACAGCTGGATTTTATCCTCGTCAACATTACCTGGCCAAGTACATGATAATTTAATATTTACCTCAAGTTTAGGAAGGTCATCGGTGGATTGGACTGTCTCAGATAAATTTGATTCTTGATCAAAAATATTTCTGAACACCTCGCATGAATCCTTTACTGATTCTTCAAACCTGTGATGAAAAAAAGTATGACTCACAATAACATACAAAGTAGGGATGCATCCGATACCGATACCTATATATCGGCGATACTTCAGGTTTGCCGATATATCGGTATCGGCGATATTTTTATGGCCGATTCAACGATACTTTTCAAATTTCGCGCTTTAAAAATGTATCTAATGTAAACGCGCGTGTTGTCCCGTCTATTTCGTTGCAAACGAGACACGAACTAACTATGCTCGGGGAAACCCCGCGCTTTATTCAGTGTTTTGTTTCGCTCGCCCGCTTTGGCCTCGCACTCGCACATCTATCCCATTTCGTTAGGTTGAATGTTGTTGCGCGTAGTATTTTTCCATGCAAATAAGATTAAGAATTACATATCGTAATTGTTTGTGTATTTTATGTTATTTATAACTAGTCGTTTGAGTCAAATAAAATAAATAGTAGTCATATCATCAACTTCAAAACACAAAAGTGCTATATGGAATCACTTTGAAATTTCGACAATTGATAATTTCATAAAAAATTTTGATTACTAAAACTATTAATTAATTGTGTTTTATTTAATCTACCTTCCTTTTTGAATTCAGTAAGCGTATCGGTATCGGTATCGCCGATATTTTTATAAGAGTATCGGTATCGGTATCGTATCGGCAAAAAGGCGTATCGAGGCATCCCTAATACAAAGTATAGAACGATCAGCAGAAAGTTTCATATCACTTGGCAAATTGTTCATATCTCATTCTGGGTAACTTACCTTAACATTTTCAGGGGTAACTATGATTTCACTTTCTGATGTAACTGCAACTGGCAGATTTTCTAATCTGTAAAAAAATAAAACATTTTAACTTGCAAGAACTTTCTTCATCACTAAACATACCTATTATGTCTTAAAAAAAACAAATCTCACACGATGATTTATATGTATAGAGTGGGCAAGAAACAATGGAGAAAGCTACGAGTGTTTTCCTATAAGTCCATTTCTAAGATAGTCATAGGTCTAGGTATGTAAATTCGATAGTTTATCACTGGACGTTAGTGTTGCCCAAAATCGGTCTTGGTCTTGCAGTCTTGGTCTTGTTCTTGCATTTTTGCAAGACCAAGACCGACTTATTGTAGCAAGACCAAGACCAAGACTGACCCCTGCAAGACTTAAGCAAGAACAAGACTAAGCCTGCAAGACTCTTGCGTCTCGCAGTTAAGTCAAACTGAGATTTGGGCGTTATAGTAGGTATTTGGTTTCAATCCCGATTTTGATAGACGTTCCCCAGTATCAAAACCGGTTCGTCATAACACTAACAGGTATTGTATTGATTATTATATGTTTCGACTATTTATTAAGAAGGTAGCGTGTTACTTACAAATTGTTCCCATATGGGATAAAAGTGTACCTAGCATAACTTTCTAGTAAAGTTCATTTCATACCTTGTAGGTATATCTACTTAGAGTATTATAATATTATACTTGTATAAGACTAATGTGCAGATCTAACGTTAGTAGGTTGGTAAAAATTATGTACCTAGGTATTTATGTTTCAAAGTTTATATTATTCTTCTATTCAGCAAAATTTAAAACTAACAGCGAGTCGAGTAGGTCTAGTACTAGTAGCAGTTTTTAAGCCAGCCGATGTTATGGTACAGACGCTAGCACATCAAGCTACTACAATCTGCCATATTTCTTTAACAGATTTTCAACTTTATCGCTAAAGCGTTAAGGTTCATGGTTGATTTACCTTAGCGCTTCCCCCTTAAATCGATGAAGCTTTAGAAAAATAACTATCCCCTCATAACGAATCTAAAATAAAAGTAGTAAAATTGTCATATATTGTGTATAGGTCATTCAATTATGTAGATGATTAAAATGCCTCATGTGACGCGTCTGTTAGATTCATTGGGATTCATGGCCGACTCGACGCCGCGCGGGGATTCCCGCAATCTTCCGCATTTTTTGTCAGGTTCAAGCATTTATGCACTTTATTGTAATAATTTTAAAGTTTATTTTCAAGTGCGTTAATAATACGAGGAGACCGCTTGGCGCTGCGGTCCCTTTGTCGCGGCATTTGAAAGCGAATAGTGTGAGCGCGAAGACAGTGTTGACCTCGCAAATGAACTTTAGCAATACAGCTGATCAGGTAGCCCTTTCGAGTTTTATTTACATTGCTGTTTTAAGTGAAATAAGTGAATTTACTATTTTTTATTTAAAAATCTTATTGGGTCAGATAGAAATAATGATTTTATACAGTTTACAGTAAAAAAAAAAACGCAGAAAAAACGTAAAAAATTAAGAAAAAGCCGACGAAAATTTTCAACGCAGCAGGGTCCAGAATCATGTACTGAATCCATGGTAAGCGGTTGCGCGTCGATGTCCCTGCCACCCTGAGCAATAGACTAATAGGTATTTGAATGAGTCTAGTCTAAGTAGTAGAGTCTCGCAAGACTTGCGAGACTCTTGCTGCAAGACCAAGACCAAGACCAAGACCAGGTGTATTGACGCAAGACCAAGACCAAGACTGGCTAAGGACTTGTCTTGGTCTTGCATTTGGGCAACACTACTGGACGTATTTTGTGACTTTCTTTCTATGATCTAAGTAATAAAATTGTTATCTATGTTAGTAAGTATGCACTTATTACAAACTTACTGGTGAAAAACAATTTCCGAAGCTTCACCTGCTTCCGAACGCCAAACGTCTTTTTACTGTAATGAAAATTAATAATTATTCTAAAAATACACAAAATAAAGGAAAAAAAAACAACTAAAATTTCCTAAAACTAAAATTAAATAAAAAAAGAAACCCATTTAATTTTTTTAAGAAGTATAAATAAACTTGGTTTCGAACTCGAAACTTGCTATTCAGAATCTATACGAAAAACAATTTCCGAAGCTTCACCTGCTTCTGAACAGTTCGCCAAATGTTTCTTTTTTGTAAAGAAAATTAATAATTATTCTAAAAATATACAAAATAAATTAATAAAAAAACATTGAAAATTTCCTAAAACTGAAAAAAAAAATGAAACCAATAATCATTCTAGCTAGAAATTCCCTAATCAACTTGGATTTGAACTCGAAACTCGATATTTAGAACCTATGTATGTAAATACCACTAGACCAACCGAGCGTTGGTTTTACAGATCAATTTACGCTATGGGTTGTATAAAATAGCCTATAAGTACATTTAGTTACAATTTTATTTCTGTTCGTGTAGCTGTTTTGTCAATATTACAATATAAAAAGCTGTTTTGTCAATATTACAATATAAAAAATTGCTTACTTTACTACTTCCATGAGATGTTTTTGTTTGTTAGTACTTATAGAAGCGCTTTTTTGCTGGCCTCCAGCATTTTTGTTTGTTTCCCATTTTGCACAGCAAATATTTTCACAACTTAGAACTATATTTGTATAAATATATTTCTAAGTTTTGAAAATATTTTATTTAATAGTCGTTGATATAGGATATAAGTTGTATAACTTATATCCTATATCAACGACTATTTAATATTATAATAAATATTTTTACAACTTATTGTAGTTTTAGGGAAAAATAAAATATGTACTTATAAGCATGTTTGAAGTTGTCAAACAACAAAATATGAAATGAACGGATAGCAGTTAGCGGGGCAAAGCGACATACGTCCGTCTAGCAGCGCGTCTAAGCCTTCGATCAATAATTTGTACTATTATTGATCGTCGGATTGCATACATATGAAAGAGAAGCGCGATGACGCGACGCTCGTAACTTTTTACCAACCATAAAATAGTTAATTACTTAAAAATAAGTTGAGTAGTCAAAAATAAAAAACAACCAAGTTTTGTATTTAAATATGATACGTTATTGTTATAAATTTTACCAACGTACGTTGACAAGTACCTAATACAGATATTTTTGTTTGAAGATCATTTTAAGAGGTTAGTTTACCATTTTTTTGTATCGAGAAAACTTTTCACAAACGTGTTTTGAATACAACAGGGTTCTTTATTTTTATTTGGCTCTTGTCAGCGTCTATTTGTAACCAGCGAGCACATTTTGTTTGGCGCGGGCTACGGAAATATTTAATTTAGTGTGCTTTACACCGATTACACAGCTCAGCGGCCACGGCCCCGCGTCCTTGGCAACCTTTACCTTGTAACGTACGACTTCAGCGTCCACCACGTAGAACAGTAGCTGCTGAGGTAATGCTGCATCAACTGCATCGGCTACATCGGCAGCACGGGAAGTGAGCCCCGCACGATGAGCCGGCAAGTCTTCACCATGAACATGCTCGGTGTAGCGCTCCTATTTTGACAAGTACTTACATAAGGAAACCAGATGTCAATACTGTACTCCCATATTAGTCGTATTAGATCTGTTGAACGGGTGCTACTTGTGGTGACTGGTCGTCTTGCTGACCATGGTTTTGTTATTGTTATTAGTAATTAACTGTTTATTTATTTTACTCAGATGGTTCTAATTTATTATTTGTGTTGTGACAGCTATGTGAATATGTTCACATAGAAAGGGCGTGACAGCTTACATATTTATGCAATGCTGGATTATGATTCAGCATTGCATAAATATGTAAGCTGTCACGCCCTTTCTGAATATTTTAAGTAGGGATGCATCCGATACCGATATATCGGCGATACTTCAGGTTTGCCGATATATCGGTATCGGCGATATTTTTATGGCCGATTCAACGATACTTTTCAAATTTCGGGCTTTAAAAATGTAATGTAAACGCGCGTGTTGTCCCGTCTATTTCGTTGCAAACGAGGCACGAACTAACTATGCTCAGGCACAGTATAAATAAAGACATACAGTACGTCGTCTTCATACAAACGGACGAAACGCGAGCTATACCTACGCGCCTCGACCACGGCATGCGCTCAGCATGATGACAGTCGCGACTGTGCTGCAGTGACGAACGGACGGTGTGTTGTTTTTTTTAACAATAACCGCGCGATTTTTTCACTAAAAATAAGTTCAAGTACATATTTAATATGACGAGTAGGCTATATTGTGCTGTTTTTGGTTGCATGCATTCGTCAATAACGCATCCAGAGATAACTTTTTTTAGATTACCTGGAAACTCTGGAAGGTAAGACTATAAAATAATTTTACTTACTTGTAGGTAGGTACATAATGTGTGTCTTTTTAATGGATAAGTATTTCATTTTATCTCCCGAAAAAAAGATGTCTGGATTAATAAATGAAGTGAATAGAGTAAAGGAAAGTGATAAACACGAGTGAGGTAGGTAGTTATAGGCGGTTCATGAATCATTAAACGGTAGGTAAGCTGGTGTTAAAACCTCGGGGCATGTGTGTTTTGTTAGTTTGTATAATTCCAAGTAAAGACGTGGTTTTTATTATTAATAATAGTTGTTTATTGTACTGTGTGTATGAATAATACTAGAAAAAAATTGGTTGTCTGTAAAGTCGATTTACGGACGATAGTTTAACGTGACAACATCATAACAAAACATTAATGAAATGATTGCATACTTTTATGAATAAAATTTAATTCTTTTTATTGAATTATTAATATTTTGTATGAATGAAGGAGAAGGAGGAAAGAAAGGAGGAAGGAGTGAAATGAAATCTACAATTTAATTGATAAATTTGCTTTTATTTGCACTCATTAATTTAAATATGTTTATTACTTCAATGAACAGATTATTTTAATTATAATTTTTATATTATACATGTTTGCTATTTAACTTCTTCCAATCTGTGTTATTCTGTTAAGGATAGGACGATGATAGGAAAGATTAAAAAACATTAATATACAAATTTTGAATTTTATTTGTAGTTCTTGAACGTTTGATTTAACTATAATAATAATAATAATTTAACATAATTTGTTTAAAAATACACATGAACAAGTTTTCATAGAAATAAACTGTAATCAGATTAATGTTAAATAAATGGTTAATTCGAAATGACGAATTATTTTATTATTTATGTACACACAGTAAAATACAATAACAAAACTAAATGGAAACACAAAGTAGGCAAATGTAATTAAAATGCTGGAGGCGGGCAGCCCTATCGCATGTTTACGTACCGCGCGGCTGTAGGCATTTAATTCAAGGTTACGGCCCAGACACAATACTGATGTCTTTATACTGTGGCTCAGGGAAACCCCGCGCTTTATTCAGTGTTTTGTTTCGCCCGCCCGCTTTGACCTCGCACTCGCACATCTGTCCCATTTCGTTAGGTTGAATGTTGTTGCGCGTAGTATTTTTCCATGCAAATAAGATTAAGAATTACATTATCGTAATTGTTTGTGTATTGTATGTCATTTATAACTTGTCGTTTGAGTCAAATAAAATAAATAGTACCTAGTCATATCAACTTCAAAATACAAAAGTGCTACCTATATGGAATCACCGTGCTGAGGCCCGAAAAGAGTCTGCGTACCAAGCCTGGGTCAAGGCCCGCGACCGCAAAGTTAGAGCGCGTAGGGTTCGCGCGAAGAAAAGAGCTTTTAATTCTGCCGCTAAGTTCTGCAAGCGGGTTTTGCGTAAGGCACGTTTTGACCATGTCGGACGTATTGGGATCAAACTAGCATCGCATCCTCCGGGTAGTAAACAGTTCTGGTCCCTGTCTAAAGCGGTTGAAACGAATTTCTGTCGTCCCACCTTACCTCCAATGATGAAACCTGATGGGTCGCTTGCTCACTGCAAATGAGAAAGCGAATTTATTTGCATCCCTCTTTGCAAGCAATTCACGTCTGGACGCTGGCTCCAAGCAACCACCCACTGTACCTCATTGTGACTCTTCGATGCCGGAGATCGCAATTCACATTAAAGAGGTCCGAAGAGTTTTGTGCAGTCTAGACGTGAACAAGGCAAGCGGGCCGGATGGTATTCCAGCGAGAGTGTTGAGGGAATGTGCGCCTGAACTGTCTCCTGTGTTGACACGCTTATTTCGCCTCTCTCTTGAAAAAAGAACGGTGCCAAAATCCTGGAAGCTTGCAAATGTTCAACCAGTGCCCAAAAAGGGCGACCGTGCAGACCCTGCACATTACCGTCCGATCGCCATTACCTCCATTCTATGCAAGGTTATGGAAAGGGTACTGAACAGTAAGTTGCTGACCTACCTTGAAGACAATGATCTCCTCAGTGACCGTCAATATGGCTTTCGCCGGGGACGGTCAACTGGCGATCTTCTTGTGTATGTCACGCACTGTTGGGGTGAAGCCATCGAGAAACACGGCGAAGCACTTGCTGTGTCGCTTGATATCTCGAAGGCCTTTGACAGGGTCTGGCACGCCGGTCTACTCAGCAAGCTTCCTGCTTATGGCATCCCAGCTGATTTTTGTATCTGGATATCAGACTTCCTAAGTGAGCGGTCGATCAGGGTAGTCGTTGACGGCTGCTCCTCTGACCTTATGGCTATTGATGCCGGAGTTCCTCAGGGGTCTGTTCTCTCTGCAACTCTTTTCTTGCTGCACATCAATGACCTACTTCAGCCTGGTATTGTTGGGTACGCAGATGACAGTACTGTTTCAGAGAGATACTTGTCCAGCACAAGGGCCAGCAGGGCCGAAGTTCGTTTCTTGAGAGAGGCCATGGTGGAGCGGACAGATTTGACCTTAAGCCTTGTCTCCCAGTGGGGTGATGACAATCTGGTCTCTTTTAACGCCACCAAAACACAGGCGTGTGTTTTTACCGCCAAAAGGAGTCGATTCGACCAGACTCCTACTTTTCGGGGTACACCTGTTCCTGTAACAGATCGGCTCGAGCTCCTGGGCATGGCGTTGACATCTAGTCTCAACTTCGGCGCCACCATCGAGTACAAAGCCCAAACTGCGGCCAAGAAGCTGGGCATCCTTAATAGGGTGAAGCGATACTTTACGCCTGGACAGCTTTTAACCCTTTACAAAGCACAAGTCCGATCCTGCATGGAGTATTGCAGCCACCTTTGGGATGGCTCAGCGAAATACCAACTTGCCGCGCTTGACTCGGTGGAACGCAGAGCTAAGAGGCTCATTGGCGATGTAAAACTGGTGGATGCCAAGCTTCACAGCTTGGCTCATCGCCGCAAGGTTGCCTGCTTGTCGGTCTTCTACAGATTGTACTTCGGTGAGTGTGCCCAAGAAATCCACGACCTCATTCCACCGGCCCCCTTCTACCTTCGGACATCCAGACGCACTGCAAGTTACCATCCCTGCCTAGTTGCTATTCCACCAATTCGCACTAAGCGTTTTCAAATGTCCTTTATAATGCGCACAGCAAAAGAGTGGAACTCTCTACCTGCGTTTGTGTTTCCGAGTGAATACAACCCGAATCTCTTCAAAGTAAGAGTGAACAGGCTTCTTCTGGGTAAGCTCACTCCATCGTAGACTTTATCTGTGTCATCTCTGACCTAGATTAGAGTAAAGAGCAAACCCATTTCGAAAAAAAAAAAATCGCTTTGAAATTTCGACAATTGATAATTCCATAAAAATCTTATAAATGTTATTTTGATTACTAAAACTATTAGGTAATTAATTGTGTTTTATTTAATCTACCTTTCTTTTTGAATTCAGTAAGCGTATCGGTATCGGTATCGCCGATATTTTTATAAGAGTATCGGTATCGGTATCGTATCGGCAAAAAGGCGTATCGAGGCATCCCTAAATTAAAGTTATTATTTTTTTGCTTGAGTATAGTTTTCATTGTAACATATTGATATATTGGCGTGGCTAGCTGACATAATATGGCAAATAATTTAATTTAATGTTCTATCTCGTAATGTTAATTACTTTGCATACCTACTATTGTATAGAAGCAAGTTTCTCTAACTGAACAGACAGCTGTGCTGCTGGGGAGTTTGTTGCGCCACTTCTTCTTTCCAGCGAAAACACTAGGAAACGGAGAAGGGCGGGCGTGCCGGGGGACTGTTTTATGTAATGTTGACGTTCGAAAAGTGCTGATTCTCAGCCAAATTTTAGTAAATGACTTTTGACTTAAAGTCTGAACAGACTATAAGATATTAGCACCATATTTTGCAGAATTCTTTATCTCTCCAAACTTGTGTGTCGTGAATTCGTCACGCACTCTCTTTGAGCGGAGCAGGGAGCGCTCATCTAGCTCATTCCGTGGTGCCTCAATAGTTCATCACTACACTACTACGGATCAACATGCCTAGATAAAACGTGGGCTCGCACGCCATCTTGTGAGCTGTGCAACTGTTGAAGACAACAATTAAAACATGAGTGCAGCCATTGGGCTGCACTCGTGTTTTATTTGTTGTCTCCCTGTCCACCCAAACATTGTCTGGTAGACTTCGCAATCAGCGATAACACCGCCATTACACCCTCGTGGTATAACACTATGGTATGGTATCACTGCACAATAAAGTGTATTCTACAACGAGTTTGGCGCGTGGTGGCCAATATCGGAACTAATGAGGCCATCTGGTTTTTTCAATACAATTTCTGTGATAATTTAACAAATGTTTACCAACAACGCCCCCCTGTCAATGTAATTCAGGAGCCAAAAGATTTTGGTTTACTTCACTCTATTTCGCAACTGATGATTCACGGGTGTTGTGGATCCTGAATGTCTGAAAGGTGCCGCGACCTATAGTTACCATACTCTATGGACTTAAAAGTGTCGCAGAAACTGGGCGAGTGTAGCCCGCGTGCGGGGGGCGCGTGTTACGGGGTGATGTGTAGGTACGGTACGGGGCAGGTTCTTGCGCTCCAGGCGCGGCGCATGCTCAGGCGGCCGACGACCCCGCCGCCGCGCCGCCGTCTGCACTGGGTGCACTCGGTGCACCTCTGCGCCTCACGACAATCAGTTACTCTGTAACAGGCAAGCAAACTAAGAATTCCCAGTTTTACTGACTTTGAAGTGAAAACTTCTTTAGGTGCGTTGAGCATTTTTTTGAGATGGAAAAACCGAAAAAACCATCGAACTCGCGCCATTGTTGCGCGTTTCGTTTAAAAGACGATTAAAAAATATCCGCTTAGGATGTGTTCGGCTGTTCTCGGGATGTACTCGGTTTTAATGTATATCCGATATGCCTGTGAGTGATGGCAAAGTATTCTGTTTGTTTTCACTTCTGTCGGCACTCCCGGAGTGCCACTGTTTTTTTTTCGAGTTTTTGTTTTTATACAAAGTAAACAGGAAGTACGGTCACATAACAGAAAGGTAGCGGTTCTCCAAGAGTAGGTACTTTAAAAAATATTTACTCATAATTAGGTAAATCACCTACATATTTCAGTTTTGGGAGGAGGTAACGCATGAGGCACAGAGTGCGCGGGGCCCCGGGGAGATCCTACACAATGACGAGACCTTACTCGCACTAAAATTATTTCCGATTAGTTGAATCATTTCTGTTCGTAAGTTCGCAAGAATATTTTTTGAATAAGCTAAACTCTGTCATCCGGAAATGGTTGATTTACTGAGATAAATAAATATATAGCAGCTTGTTCGAGTTCAGACCTTCAGAGACTTATCCGAGCGACGTATTCCACGGTGTTTGGTCAGTCAGTGCACTGGCGTCGTGGTCAGACTGTCAGGTCTCAGGCCGAGGGCTGAGCTACTTGGCTCGCCTGTTCGAACCGTGTGTGCTTCACGAAGTGTATCGACGTGAGCTGGGCGGATTCGCTGGCTCACAAGTCCCGACTCCGGGTGAAGGGGAACTAGCCGCCTTTCTTAACATGTACCTATGCTACGGCCGCAGTGTCTTCAGAGAGCCACATCGTGCCTGCATGTCTGTTCGCAAGACGGACTTCAGAGAGCCACATTGGGCCTGCATGCCTGTTCGCACGACGTACTTCAGAGAGCCACATCGCGCCTGCGTGTGTATTCGCACGACGGACTCCTCAGGTCTGCGCACTGACCTGTATGATAGAGGTCAGTGGGTCCGCGCCAGCTGCAGCCTATCCTTTATTTACTTCTTTTGACTTGATCTATAATATGTAGGCACAGACCTCTATCATACATACTTTGTATAATACATATACTAGTATATATGATAGAGATCAGTGAATACAGGTCAGTGATGTAGGTGCACTCTTCCAACTATGGTTCTGTGTTCTGTCAAGTGTGACAAATTTTGTGACAAATGTCACGAACACTGTTGGTCATACATAAGTTCGTCATAGTCACAAATGTTTTGATTCAAGCAGCAATCAAATAATGTGAGCATTTCGTAGGGGGAGCATCCGTTTAGTGGGGGTTCTGTTTTCATTATGTCAACTTTAACGAATAAATTATAGTGTGGTCCGCCTCAGCTAGCACGCCATGTGAGGGCGGCGTGGCGCGGCCTTCAGGCGAGTGCCATTGGAGTGTGACGTCACGGCACTATGCAGTAACCGTAGCTAACGAGTGTGTCTGTCCGCAGGTGATGCGCGGGTGGTGCGTGCGGTGGGGCGGCGGGTCGCGCGCGCGCCTGCGCTGGCTGGCGGCGCTGCTGTGCTGGGGTGCGCTGGCGGCGCTGGCGCTGCCTCGCCTGGCGCCGCCGCCACGCCGCGCGCCCCCCGCGCCCCCGGCACGCCTGCTGCTGCAGTCGGAGCCGGCGGCGTCCACGCCAGTGCCGCCCGCCGGCACAGCGCTGCCGCACACGGACACGCGCGTGCTGTCCGAGGCCGAGCTGCGCGCCGACGCCGAGCGGCGCCTGCCCTCGCTGCCGCTCTCCTACTGGCATAAGCACCGCAACGATCAGAACAAATTTTTCAAGAAGAAGGACTGCGCGCCCTTCCCGTCTATCTACGACCTCGACTTCCACAACACGTACTGGCAGACGCTACGCTCGTCCGAGGGCGTGTTCCACATGTTCGGCGCGTACCTAGACGCGCGCCACACGTCGCTTATTGGGCCCGCTGTGCGCATCCTGGCCGTGCACGACCGCATCCAGCCGCGCCTGGCGACGCACTGCCAGCTGTGGTTCGAGGAGCTGGAGGCACCCGTGGTGGTGCGCGTGCTGGAGTACAAATACGTGTGGAACAACAAGTGGGGCAACTACCGCAACCACGTGCTGCAGCCGTACCTGCTGGCGTGCGTGCTGCCGCCCGAAGTGCGCGCGCTCGTGCCGGCCTCCGTGTCGCTTGTGGAGAACGCGTGCGACCGCGCCACCAACAACCTGCGCGTGCACTACGCGCGCCCCGCGCCGCCCGCCGAGCGCAAGGACTTCGCCGTGTGCGTCAAGGGCCTGGACTTCCTGTACGAGGACCTGTCTGTGCGCCTGGTGGAATGGATCGAGCTCGTGCGCCTGCTGGGTGCCGACAAGATTTTCTTTTACGAGCTGCAGGTGCATCCCAACATCACCAAGGTGCTGGACTACTACACCGCACTGGGTGCTGTGACCGTGACGCCCGTGACGCTGCCTGGCGGCCAGCCTAACCTACCCGGCCTGCAGCACATGTACCTCAAGAAGAAGCTCAACCACAAGCGGCAGATGGAGCTGATCCCGTACAACGACTGCCTGTACCGGCACATGTACGAGTACCGCTGGCTGGCGCTGCTGGACATCGACGAGGTGATCGTGCCGCTGGAGGACGCGGACTGGCCGGCGCTGATGCGGCGCGTGCTGCCTCTGGCGGCTCCGGCGCCCGGCAAGCCGATGCGCTCCTCCTACCACGCCTCCAACATGTATTTCCTGGACTCGCTGGGCCACGAGCACGGCTGGGAGGACGGCGTGCCGCACTACATGCACATGCTGCAGCACGTCACGCGCACCAAAAATTTCACCAAACCCGGGCAGTATGTCAAGGTGAGCACCGCATCTTCCTTAATTGTAGCCTCTTACCATTCTGCAGGTTTAGCCAGGTCCGACCGACTGTACTTAAGTAGCCAGTCCCTGTGGCCAATTTCCAGGATGACGATAAAAAGAAATATCGATTCAGGACGCTCACCGCCTTTCGTCTTACTTCTATTCTTATTCGGTATGAATTGTATACATGTCAAAGTCAAAGCTATTTATTTCAAATAGGCACATTAAAGGCACTTTTGAACGTCAGAAATTACAACAAATAGAATTGATTCTAGTCGCATGAATTACAAAAACAATGTTATAACATTAGAAGGACAGCTGAGTCTTATTTCTGCCTGTCATCACGTCTAACGCAGTTGGTAGTGATTGTGTAAGTTGAATAATGTAATGATACTCCCTGTCCTCGACGATCCTTCCTATCCTATGCTATATCCTGAACTACTCTACAGCCTATGGTGCTTTTCCAGCGATGTGGAAAGAGTCCAAAGTCATTCTTTTACCCAAAAAATCCAATCCTACTTTCTTTTCAGAATACCGTCCTATCTCCATCTTGCCTTTCCTCTCCAAAGTCCTAGAACGCCTTTTCCACAATCAGCTTAGTACTTTTCTTTATAAGAATAGTCTGCTGAATCCATGCCAAACCGGTTTTCGTCCTGGTCACAGCACCACTACAGCCTTAGTTAACGTCACTGATGACATACGGTTAGGCATGGAGGGAGGAATTCTAACAGTTCTTTGCTTACTATACTTTAGTAATACATTCAATACTGTCGATTTCGATATCCTGCTTGGCATGCTTCGCTCGCTTAACATATCTCCAACGGCGATTGACTGGTTTCGTAGTTACCTGTATGGCCTCCAGCAACGTATAGGAATAGTAAAAGTCTTGCTCTTCATAGTGCTATACTTCTGCCGGTGTACCTCAGGATGGCGTTTTATCTCCTTTACTGTTCGCAATATTTATAAACTCCATTACCAAAAAACTTCGTTCTCCCTACCATCTTTATGCAGACGATTTGCAAATTTATAAGCAAGTTGACCACTCGAATGTTCATACGAGCATTATCAAAAAGAATTTGGTTTCAATATGTGAGTGGAGCGAGGCGCATGGGTTGCAGGTTAACCCATCGAAAACTCAGCTCATTGTTCTTGGCAGCTCAAGGATGATCCCCAAGATAAACTGATCGCAGCTTCCCCAGGTTCAATTTAACGGAACTGCTATTCCATTCAGCGAAGGGTTGGGATCGACAAACATCTTTCTTGGGGTCCTCAATTCTCATTTATCTTGTTTCAGTTGTACATTATTTTGTTTAATCCTAAAACCCCCTCTTATATCTTAAAGAACATTTCAAGTTCCTTCATGACACACATAATAGATATCTGAGGTCATCGGAAAAGCTGAGACTAGAGATGCCAATGCATTCCACCAGTTTCTATGACAAATCTTTTATTGTTCAAGCAGTACGGTTATGGAATGACTATCCCGTGACGGTAAGGGGTGCTCAACTGCTCACACTTTGTCCACTTTTAAAATTATGATAAAAAAGCACTTCCTCTCTCCTTAAACATCATCAATATATTTTCTTTGCTCCTGTTTCGTTTATTATTATTATTTGTATATACATATTTATTTAGATTAGTATAATATACTTTATGTACTTATGTATTTATTGTATTATGTACCTACTTCGATCAATAATAGATTACGTAAATATCTATCCATAGACTACCTACAGTATTTGTCTGTCCTTCCCCTTTTTAATCCATTCAAAGGTTTTCTTTAAAATATCGCTCTTAGCGATAAGACCGCCCATTGTGTCACCAGGTCTGTAATTTTTATGGTGTACATAATAAAGAGTATTCTATACTATTTTGTGTTCGTGCTAGAATCTGTTAGATCAGTCCAGGGTATTTACGTGTTGCATGCCTGTTCCAGGCGTTCCACGAGACGGACCGCGTGCTGGCGCTGCACAACCACTTCCCGCTGGCGTGCCTGGGCGGCGCGTGCAGCACGTTCCCGCTGGACACGCGGCTGGCGCGCCTGCAGCACTACCGCGCCGACTGCGTGAGCGCGCTCAAGTCCTGCAAGGAGCTCAAGGCTGAGGCAGTGCGCGATGAGACGTTGTGGCGCTGGCGCGAGCCGCTGGTCGCGCGCGTCGACAAGGTGCTGCGCGCGCTCTCCTTCCTGCCGCCGCTGCCGCTCCGGTGACACCTGACACCGGCCACTCGCTCTACGCTTAGTCTTATGTATTAAATGCTAGTATTAAACGTATTTTTATAGTTACTACATATGGTGTTTCATTGTAACCGCACTCGGTTGGACATGGTGGACGAGACCGCAGTCAGTGTGGCTTGTTTGGTGTTTATCCGATAAATGTAACCATGTACGCTATTCACAACTACTTATTCGATTCGTTTTCGAATTCGACTGTAAAGGTGCGATTTCACCAGTGTGCTGAACTTTTGCGGTACTTTAATGCACAGTGTACGACACAAATGTTTATTCTGGTCGACTCACTCAAGCAAACAATAACAAATTGTGCGCGAACATTCTAGCAATGTTCGCACACATCTGTATACTATTGTGCGCGCACACATGCAAGCAATGGACTCGCGTTGACGCGTACACCACTCGCGAACTCGATCTTGCTTCCGCTACCGGAGTGAAAACATAAAGTCTAATTATTAATTCACTGGAGTAATCTGACGTTTACGGTGTTACCATTTTTTTATGAAAAGAAAATAGTGTGGTGACAAGAAGATTGACATCAATCACTCGCTCATTCATTCTTTACGTTCTAAATCAAATCACATTATTTTATTTATTTTAATAAGAAATTTCCCAGCTTAGTTTTGTTTAATCGATATAAAAATATTAGTAGTTTATAGGCCGATTCTTTCAAAAAGCGAATTATATTAAATGAAACAAAAATGCATTGGATATATTTCTATTCGTCGTCGTCAGACATAATATCAGCACTATCACTGTCGCTGTCAGTAACACTTATTATAAAACTGTCCATAACATTGTCTATTATATGGTCGAGATTGCACATTTTATTTTCTGCTTTTATTGCATGACCCCACACAACTGCTCCATCTTTCGGCAGTCACGTTTTTAAGTCCTTCTTCAAACAATTTTTTGACTTCTGTCATTTTAAATGTTGTGTTGTTTCTGGCGACGTATCCTTTCGCCTGCGCCCAAACCAGCTCAATAGGATTGAGCTCGCAGTGGTAAGGGGGCAGGCGTAAGACAGTGACTCCGTGCTCCGCTGCCATCTCATCCACAGCATACTTGTCACGGTGTGAATCCTTGTTTTGCCGAACGATGTCTATAAGAGTGGCCTTTGTCATGTTCTCTTCAAATTGAATATTTTTGCTTGTCAGCCACTCCTGTATTCTTGCTTTAATCCATGACATTGTAGGTAGTGATTCTATCTTCCGGGAATGGTAGGGGGCATTATCCATGACCACTACAGAATTGGGTTTTAGTTTCGGCAAAACCCCCCTAAACCATTCCTCGAAACACTCAGCGTTCATTTCCTTATGGTAATCTTCTGTACCCTTTTTGGCCTCGAACATTAATAAACTTTCGTCGACAAATCCCTCTTCCCCGCCAATATGGCCGATGATCAGGCGTTTCCCTTTCCCCGAGGGGGCTTTCAAACCAGTGGTCAAGCCATCTAAAAATGCTTGCCGGGATGATTGTATATTTGTATCAACCCACTCCTTCTTTGATGTATGACCTACAAAACAACAAAATATTCCTCATAGACATATATGAGCGGAAGTCGGAAGAGGCTACGGAGTAAGGGGACGGTTTGTTTAGCTTTTCAAAAAAATAATTAAGTATGAAAAACACAAAATTTAAATTACGTAGATACCTTCGTTGACCCAGGTTTCATCTTGATAATAGATGTATCTTCCATCCCTTCGGTAGGCTTTAATTTTTAGAAGGTATCGCTGGCGCCATAATATGATGTCTTGTCTATCAATTAGGATACTTTTCCTTGATTTCGTGGCATATTTGAAATTTAAATGTTTTAAAATTTTTCTCATTGTACCCCATGACAAGTTGGGTAAGTCCGAGTCATCATTAACAGCCTTAAGGACCTGCAAAGAAAAACAAGTATTTATACAAAGCGAGAAACGCAATTTTCTAGCAAGATTAATTAGTCCAGATTAATTTCAAACAAAAAAAGTAAAAAAAATATTACCTTTGCAATGGTGGGAGCTTCATTTGCATAAAAAATTGGTGAACTTTTCGTCTAATAGCCGCAAACGTAAAATCATCTAATTTATCTTTAAAGTCATGTTTTGGTCCAGTTTTTTGAGGAGATTTAAAGCGTTCATTCTCTTTGTATTCTTTTAACACGCTGTATACAGTGGCTGAGCTAATGCCTAAGATTTCAGCCGTTTTAGACACACATTCTGTTTTTTTCGGAGATTCACACTCTGTTTGTAATAAGGCTGATTTCTCCTCAAAAACGTATTTGTATACATTGCGTAACATCAGTTTTTCGTTGGAGCTAAGAGCAACCTTTGTTCTCTTTTTCTTTGGAGACAGAAAGTCTTGCTGGCGTGATGTTCCTGGTTGAGGATTCATATCTTTCGTATTGATAACGAAGCAACACAAAGACAGCTTAACAAAACAAAACTTAACAATAACAACAAGCACAACGTACAACAACTTAACAATAACAACAAACACAACGTAAAAAAACTTAACAATAACAACAAACACAACGTAAAACAACAATGAACAGCGCGTGGGCAAAAGAAGCATTCGTGCACTCAGACCAGAGGTTAGAAGCCGAATGAAAGACAAGCAAAACAAGATGGCCGCGCGGGTGGCGTCCCGCGTCCATCACGTAGGGAGGCAATAATGCCCGACCCAATAATGTCCAGCCCAATAATTCGTGTACATCGTCTCTGATAGAATTTATGATTACAATTAATTACTTTTTTATAATAAAAATGTTCCTATTGACTTTGTGTGAATGAGCTGAATCACAACGAACGGAACGCATCACTTCACTATTACAATAAATGTGGCAACATTATTTTACAAAGTGACATTAGCATCTGTCAGTTTACTCCAGTGAATTAATAATTACACTTTATATTTGTCCGCGCACATTGCCCCGAATAGACCCGAAAACACGAACCTCCGCCGGCTCGGTACCGGGTCCCATCGGACCCAAGATGACATACGATGATACGACACCCTACATTGATTATGTAAATATTTTTATGCTACCCATTATATCTAATGAATTTACGTTAAATAAGAGAGTTGGATAAAAAAACTCATAAATGTTAACGCCATTATTTCATATTTAGCGCGCAAGTTTATTAATTTACCTTTATTCTTTTTTTGCACATTATATTGAAACTGAGTCAATAACTTTACTGAGGACCTTTGACCATAGTCATTCATTGAATTTCGCGCCGAATTTTTGTTATAGTTGAATTTATATTTGCAATAATAATAATAATAAGCCCCCCCTAAACAACCACACGTCCTGATTGACCATCTAATCACGTGGGGGGCGGACACACGATAGAAAAATTACTGGCGTGGCTAACGTGGCTCTGGAAACCCATTTAACATGGAGACTAGATCAAAGAAAATACGTATAGGACCGCTACCCCAGGGCAATCGTCGGGGCACACCTGGGGCCGATGCTGGGTGTCTCAGCATGCGACCCATCGGCGGTGGGGGACTGAGCAGGCGGGTTCTCCCCGATAAAAATACTACAGCCGAACCGACAGACAGACTAGACAATAGTGATGACAGTAGAGCAGTTACATCCGCCTTGGATGTTTCGCAGGCGGCGTCAGCTACTCAGCCTGCGACCACCAAAGCGGGAAAACCCAGAGTGCGCATGAAATGGACTGAAGATATGAACATATTCACCATGCGCACTTACTATCACATTACGAAACTTGAAGAGGACAGAACCATGTACTGCACACAATTATTTGGAGTCACTATAGTCCCAATAGTAATATCAACAACAGGTGTTATCCCGAAACAAATATTCAATAGTTTTAATGCACTAAATCTATCTAAATACACATACATAACACTACAAAAAGCTGCCATATTAAACACTTGCCGCATAGTAAGAAAATTTTTACAACTAGATTTGGACAATAATTTCACTGCAGTACAGAGCAATTTACCTTCCTAAAATAATAGCTAGAATCTCACCTTGGTACACACCCGTGAGATTCTGAAAATACCAGGTACTAACCTGAGAAAATTAAATTTAAAAACCATAATAATAATTCATTTATTTTAGGTAAAGAACACCCATTATTACCACATGACATAAATTAATAGAAAACATAATAATCTATACTTACTTATAATATTAAAAAAAAACCTACTTCAGGCACCAGCTCTCACAATGTGAATTTATATAGTTCAAAACTGTAAAGTGCTACTAAAACATTGTGAGAGAAATAAATAAACTTATTATTATTATTATTATATTTGTACAGTCTCAAACTGTACATATTTTGCTGACGCGGTGCCTCGCACCATACGTGCGTCATTTTAGTGGTATAAATTACATACTTGGCTTTACAATAAATCGATGAGTGCGATTACTGCAACGCGGTGACTAACATTAGAGAAAGGAATCGTCAACAATTTTACCTGTAAACAAGAATAAATCTATCGGGAACTAAGTGATCTTTTCTCTACGCGCTCCAACCTCAACTTTAACTACTCTACAAGTGTACGAACCGTACAATTTTATAAAGCTGAAGAGTTTGTTTGTTTGGTTGAACGCGCTAATCTCTGGAACTACCAGTCGGATTTGAAAAATTCTTTTTGCATTTGATAGCCCCATTCTTGAGGAAGGCTATAGGCTATTTAACATCACGCTATGACCTTTAGGAGCCGAGCAAAAAGAAAAAAAGAAAGAACGTTAAGCAAAAACGAAGTAATAGCGCGAGCAGGCGATGCGATACGACGCACAGTGGTACCGCCGCCGAACAAAGGCGGTCATAAATACTGAAAATCTTATTTAATGGTTTTTTTTCGTGGGAAGTGGTTCAGGTAGCAATAAAAACTCATAATATATTAGTGTATATGTAAATTAATACATAATGATATATATTTGATAATTTGTTAACACTAAAAGAATAATAAAATAAATATCAAAATATTAAGTGTGCTTGTCCCCCGTTCTGAAGCGTTTTTGACAATAAATCAAAACTCTTCATGTTGGGGTGTATTCTCTATGTGTCAAAAAGACACAACTAAATAGATAAATGAAAAAATAAAAATGGAAATCAATAGATATTTTATATGAAATCGACTTAAAATTAGAACTTACATAACAGATTTAAAATTAGCTAGACTTGCAATAAATCTAAAATTTGCTTTGACATTGCGCTCTTTTTCTTACGGGGAAGATTCCGAAGGCCAGTAATATAAGGAGCACTTTATCTAAAACATCTTTTTGTGATTCGAGGATTCTGGAAACTGTATGGTCTAACAAACTTTGCAGTTCAATTTCGGCTTTAGATTCTGAGATGGATATATTATCTGAGTAGCACTTCCTTTTAGCATTTAAAATACTTTGGTAGGACGGTAAAATATTACGTGAAGTTTTAGTATTAACAAAATTTCTAATTAGTAAATATTGGTGTTTAGTTAATTTAGCCTCTACAACAAGTGATAAAACCTGTCTGCATTAATATCTGATGTAAAACTAGTATCAGACTTATCAGAAGTGTCGAGCAATGTTTTCACAGCAGAGGTATCCACTTGAGATAGCTGTCTCAATCGTCTACATTTTGATCTCTGACTAAGCTGGGAAAAATCTTTTTTTGGACGCCCGCGAGATGGCCCCGCATCTGGTTGAATTTCTCCATGAACACGTTGCTCAACGCTCTTTCTTAACTCAATACATTCAATGTCTTTCAGCCAATCAGAATACTTAAGTAATAACTTTGATTTACTCCTACCTACTTGATTCCAATAATAAGACTTTTACATAAACACAGTATACGATCATCTAAATCCTTAAAGTCTATATTTTCGAGATCACTGAATGATGACAGCAAAACTTCTAATATACCTTGGTGTTTTTTTGGTTGCTTTTCCACTCACAGTACTCCAAATCTCAAAGATATACATCCTTGAGAAGGAACACTTGATCAAAGTACCTGAAAGAAAAGTTTGAAATCAGTTGCGAATTTCGTAGACCTTGCTACGATTGCGTCTACCCAGGCGTAGGCCCTTTATAGCAGCCGTCGCGGTCGGCGCAGAATGGCGCAAATCAAAGTATAATATTTTTAAAATATACAGTCTAAACTTCGATCAATAATAGTACTAGATGAATGATCAGGAACAAAAGTAAGTCGCTAAAGTGGCCACGTTTGCACACACATAAACATTTATATTTCTTACTACGAACTGTAGAAAAACGTTTAATAATATTAGTGTTGCCCAAAATCGGTCTTGGTCTTGCAGTCTTGGTCTTGTTCTTGCATTTTTGCAAGACCAAGACCAAGACCAAGACCGACTTATTGTAGCAAGACCAAGACCAAGACTGAACCCTGCAAGACTTGAGCAAGAACAAGACTAAGCCTGCAAGACTCTTGCGTCTCGCAGTTAAGTCAAACTGAGATTTGAGCGTTATAGTAGGTATTTGGTTTCAGTCCCGATTTTGATAGACGTTCCCCAGTATCAAAACCGTATCGTCATGACACTAAAAGGTATTGTATTGATTATAAGGTATTGTATTGATTATTATATGTTTCGACTATTTATTAAGTAGTTAGGTAGCGTGTTACTTACTTTGTTCCCATATGTGATAAAAATGTACCTACCATAACTTTCTACCAAAATTCATTTCATACCTTGTAGGTATATCTACTTAGAGTATTATATTATACTTGTATAAGTGTAATGTGCAGATCTAACGTTAGTAGGTTGGTAAAAATTATGTAGGTATTTATGTTTCAAAGTTTATATTATTCTTCTATTCAGCAAAATTTAAAACTAACAGCGAGTCGAGTAGGTCTAGTACTAGTAGCAGTTTTTAAGCCAGCCGATGTTATGGTACAGACGCCAGCACATCAAGCTACTACAATCTGCCATATTTCTTTAACAGATTTTCAACTTTATCGCTAAAGCATTAATGTTCATGGTTGATTGGTAAAATATGACGTTCCGCGAATAAACTGTTAGTCGGTCAGTGTATTACGTACAGTAGGTACGTAATACGTAGTACGTTAAGATCACAAATTCGCAAACAGCACGCCCGTTTGCGATCAACAAAATCTAGGAACTGGCAAAAATCCGTTAAAATCGGCGAAATGCAAAAGAAGTGTGAATTCATGGCCGACTCGACGCCGCGCGGGGATTCCCGCAATCTTCCGCATTTTTTGTCACGTTCAAGCATTTATGCACTTTATTGTAATAATTTGAAAGTTTATTTATAAGTGCGTTAATAATACGAGGAGACCGCTTGGCGCTGCGGTCCCTTTGTCGCGGCATTTGAAAGCTAATAGCGTAGGTACGAAGACAGTGTTGACCTCGTAAATAAACTTTAGCAATACAGCTGATCAGGTAGCTCTTTCGAGTTTTATTTACATTGCTGTTTTAAGTGAAATAAGTGAATTCACTATTTTTTAATTAAAATCTCATTGGGTCAGATAGAAATAATGATTTTATACAGTTTACAGTAAAAAAAAAATTGCAGAAAAAAACGTAAAAATTAAGAAAAAGCCGACGAAAAATTTCAATGCAAGGGGGTCCAGAATCATGTACTAAATCCATGGTAAGCGGTTGCGCGTCGATGTCCCTGCCACCCTGAGCAATAGGCTAATAGGTATTTGAATGTAGTCTAGTAAAAGTAGTAGAGTCTCGCAAGACTTGCGAGACTCTTGCTGCAAGACCAAGACCAAGACCAAGACTGAGAGCGCAATACCAAGACCAAGACCAAGACCAGGTGTATTGACGCAAGACCAAGACCAAGACTGGCTAAGGTCTTGTCTTGGTCTTGCATTTGGGCAACACTAAATAATATTAACAACTTCAAATTATTATAAACCTTAACACTCTAACATAAAGTTGTATTACGAATGCAAATGATAAATATTTAAGTCCTTCTGTCATCGGAGATAGGTTAAAAGTAGGGATGCATCCGATACCGATACCGATATGTCGGCGATACTTCAGGTTTGCCGATATATCGGTATCGGCGATATTTTTATGGCCGATTCAGCGATACTTTTCAAATTTCGCGCTTTAAAAATGTAATGTAAACGCTTGAGTTGTCCCGTCTATTTCGTTGCAAACGAGGCACGAACTAAGTTTGCTCGGGGAAACCCCGCGCTTTATTCAGTGTTTTGTTTCGCCCGCCCGCTTTGGCCTCGCACTTTCACATCTATTCCATTTCGTTAGGTTGAATGTTGTTGCGCGTAGTATTTTTCCATGCAAATAAGATTAGGAATTACATATCGTAATTGTTTGTGTATTGTATGTCATTTATAACTAGTCGTTTGAGTCAAATAAAATAAATAGTAGTCATATATCAACTTCAAAACACAAAAGTGCTAAGTATATGGAATCACTTTGAAATTTCGACAATTGATAATTCCATAAAAATCTTATAAATGTTAATTTTGATTACTAAAACTATTGATTAATTGTGTTTTATTTAATCTACCTTCCTTTTTGAATTCAGTAAGCGTATCGGTATTAGATATGAGCGCCGATGGCCAATGCCACGGCGGCGGCGTGGCCTTAAAATTTCCACGGCGGCGGCGGCGTCGCGGCGGCGCGACGTGGCCGGCCGTGGGCCTTAGAATTTTTTTTATCAGGGAAAGATTTCTTAAAAAAAACTTAAAGAAAACCGTATTAAAAAGCTTTACCTATATTTTTTAATAATTGTTAATATAATTTTACAGTCTTTTAAATAAAATTGGAGATCACGTTTACTTACTGAATAATAATCATTTCAATATTTTCTAGTGACCGACCGAAAGTTCGGTTTCGGTTTCGGCCAGTTTCGGCCAAATCAACTAGTTTCGGCCTAAGTTTCGGTTTCGGCCAGGAAATGGCTGAAACTTTCGGCCGCGCCGAAACTTGAGTGTTCATGAATTATCGTCCATCGTTCGGCGAACTTCGCGGCTAGCTCGTGCTCGCTCGTCGCGTCGCCCGCGCCGGCCCAGTTCGCCGCCGTCCATCGTTAATCGCATGGAGTTGAGATTGTGTTTTGCACATACGAGGGCGGTCCCATAATGAATTGGCCTAACTATGAACTAATGAAGGAAATGAAACGAAACCAATTTTATTTTTCAATATAATCACCATGAATACTACTAACACACTTCTGACATCTGTGAATCAACATCTCTTAACCTTTATAAAAATAATCACAATTTTTAGCCTCAAAATGACCGAAGACGGCTGCTTGCAACTCTTCATCGCTTGAAACTTTTCTTCCTCTTAAGTCTCGCTTTAAATTTGGAAATAAATAATAGTCAGATGTGGCCCCATCTGACTATTATTTATTTCCAAATTTGTCTGGACTGTGAGGTGGATGTTCAACTTCTGTGAACCCGCATTGACGAACATTGCATCCTTCGAAACACCAGCGGTATGAACAGGGGTGTTGTCATGGAGCAACAGGACACCTTTAGACAGCTTGCCTCTTCGTTTTTCCTTTACTTGTCTCGTAATTTATATATTAAAGAAGCATAATATTAGCCGTTCACGACTGTATTACGTTCTTTAAAATCCACCATCAATATGCCTTGAAAATCCCAAAAGATTGTGCACATCAGTTTTTTAGCCGATTGTTGCACCTTTGCCTTTCTAGGGGGCTTTTCACCCTTATAACGCCATCCCATTGATTCGCGCTTGCTTTGTGGGTCATAATACAAGATCATAGTTTCATCACCAGTCACTAGCCGCTCGATCACAGTCTTTGAATTTTCGCCACAAAGATCCAAAAACTCCGAAGCGCAGCGCACTCTTTCCTGTCTCTGTACCGCTGAAAGAAGTTTCGGTACCCATCTTGCACTCACTTTTTTCATGTGAAGATGTTTATGGATCGCACGAATACGTACTTTTAGAGAGCCCAAGCCTAGCTGCAATTTCTCTAATCTTCAAACGGCGGTCACTCAGAACCTCCTCTTCGATAAGAGCAATCGTTTCGGGAGTGAGCACTTCCACAGGTCGACCGTCGTGGCAAATGTCTTCGACGGTTTCTCTTCCGAGGCGAAACTCTTTCACCCAATTTTTCACTGTGCTATATAGCTATAGGAGGGGGCAGACTCCTTATACACGTCATCCAATCGTTCTTTTATTTGGGCAGGGTATAAACCTTCTTTAAACAAAAATTTTATGACACTTCGATACTCGGTTGTCGACATTTTGAAAAAATACGCGACTCTCGTTATGCTAGTGCCTGCTAAACTAAGACTAAGCATTTCATGTCGATGCGTGTTTCTTATATTAAGTGCACGATAAACGTACTATTTAATGCAACACAATATGTAGCGACATGTCGCGTAGAACTATATCAGGCCAGTTCATTATGGGACCGACCTCGTAAATGATTAGGTAAGTATTCAACTGTCTGTATGTATAATACATTGTATATTCAAATAAATGTGTAAAAAACACCAGATTTCTGTATACGATAGAAATTTTAAATATGTTTAAGTAAGTTTCGGTTTCGGCCGAAACTAAGAGCAAGGCCGAAAGTTCGGTTTCGGTTTCGGCTGAAAAACCTGTTTCGGTCGGACATAAATTTTTTTTTATGAGAAACTGAGCCATTTTAAGTAAATACACGTTCACTCGGTGAAATATTCGACTCGACTGAGTGTGAGCGACGAGCGAGCGTAGCGTCGCGAGGCGACTAGGCGAACTAATACGGCCGGGCCGCGCGTGCGAGCGGGAGAGCAAGTTGCGACTCGTCGCGACGGCGCGCCGCGTGTTTCACTCGGCGACGACGCGTCGACATGAACTCACGGCGACGGCGGCGCGCCGGCGCGGCGCTCATATCTAATCGGTATCGGTATCGGTATCGCCGATATTTTTATAAGAGTATCGGTATCGTATCGGCAAAAAGGCGTATCGCGGCATTCCTAGTTAAAAGCAATAAATTTAAAATGTCACTTGAAAATAAAAAGTCATTTTTATAATAACTACAAAAATATTTATTCTAAAATGAAACTTAAATTCTAAGCAATAAGGTTAAAAACATTTTGTTGACAATTTCGTGCTTACTGTATTTTGGAACTAGACGTAGTTCTTGGTATTGCATTTCAATGCTTAGAACACAGTAAGTATTGGAGTTGCAGAATATAATATTTTTAGGCGAAGGTTCGTTTTGTATGGTGGCAAATATGTTTAACCGATTTAAAAAAGTAGGAGGACTAAAAGTACCATTGTGTTAATCGGTGTATTTAAACGTAATGTATGTTTAATTTCCTTTAAACAGATTCAGCTTGTTAGAAAGTTGTCTTTTGGAATCAATTTTTATTTGAGCGGTTGTTTTTATTCTTTCTTTTGAAGCAAATTAATTATGTTTTTTAAAGACATATTTTTCTTAATTAGTCGCTTATTAACTTTTTGTAAATTATGAATTTTCTTAGATTTACTTACTATTTATAATTCTGCGACATGTCGTCAACTTTTTTTTAAATACCCTTTTATGTATTTTTACGCAAAATACGCGCATTGACGTGGAGTTGCGGACAACAGCCCGTTGTACCTATTACCTATTAAATACCCTTTTCTAGGAGTGTCACATAAAGATGTTAAATCTGCTAATGATGCATCAGGAGACTTAAAGGAAACTGTATCAGGTCGAGACATGTCACGTATTCCTGTGGTATCTTCAACAGTTGCAGAAGATGTGGCCTGTAAATAAACGTATGCGGTTTATTTAAAACAATGAAAATACCTACAAGAATAGTTTTCTTCTGATAAAGATTTTAGAAAAATTACCTGATTTGATAAATCATTCGTCCATTCTGGACATATAGCTGATTGCACAATTACTGGTCCACGAACCTACAAAAAAAAAATCCACTCACTTTTTTATCAAAACGTTATTTTACACCAACTATTTTAATACTTTATGATAATTACCTGCAATTTGGGAACCGCTGTTTTTAGTAATCTACGCCTTTGCGTGTTTCCTGTTATGTCCAATCTTTCAAAATGAATCGAACATATTGTCGGTTTTTTAAAAGGTTTGTATATTTGTTCTCCCCTTTCTTTCGCGACAATAGATACCCATTCTGCACATCGAAATGGGTTGCTAAGAAATCTACAAACAAAAATAACATTTAAAATAACACCACTCCATGCCCCTGTTCCACAATAGTCGATGTTTGCTAAAATAGTTGGCGCGTTGTCGCAAACATTGGCCAAACAATCATAATATTTGCTAATTTATTTATATTTACTATTTAATTGTGTTATTATTTTATGAAAAACATTAAATGATAGAAACTTACCGAAAAAAAGATATTCCTTCCAAAATCTTGGTGTTACGGTGGTTATTTACACAATTTTTGAACGCGCACTGAGGCATTTTGACGTCTTAAGGCGACAATAAGTGACAGCGACCTTGAGCGAGTGGGAGGAGCGAGCGTCACGCCCCGCGACCCCGCAACTGCATGCACGTAATTTCGTAGGGTAACCATACGTTTCAGATGGTGAGGATAATCCAATCCTGCCTGATTTTTGATCATCATCCATTTTTATTTCAATATAGTGTTAATAAAAATAAGGTAATACTTACGGCCGGGGCCGAGTCACGGGATTTATACGGAATTTACAAACACTACTTTCAAAATGCCTACCCCTATAAAACGTGTAAAACGTCGTGAAGTCAGATAGCGGTATCTTTTGATGTGCAAAGATCAACAAATTACAAAGGAGAAAATCTTTTTTATAATATAATTATTAATTTAGTCAATCACGGCTATAGTCGCGATCTTTTATTTTATCTAGTGCATTATCGATTATCGACTTACATACAAAACTTTTATTAAATGCACGACACAGTGCATCAATTTAAAACTGTTGACGCCTCTGTAATATTTCGTCTTATTTATTTTGGCGGCGCTTTACAAAGGATGCCCAAGGTCGCCGCCGCGCCGCGCATAGCCGTGGACGCCTCTCTCTAACTAGGTGACCCGGCCCGGGTTCAAACCTCGGCCTATACCAATGAGTTTTGTGATCATTTACCTTGATTATCAGAATTCGTACGAAGGTTATTATTACTTACTTACCGTGTTGTACCAGCTGTCTGCACTCACGTGCTCAAGCACGTGAGTGCAGACAGCTGGTACAATACGGTCACAATTATCTCTGTACCTCGTTGGAAGGTGATGCCCATCTCGCCTTCCCCTTCACCTCCCCATGTACGTGTCAGACGTCGCGTGGACTTGGGGTTGTCAGCCGCGCGGCTGTCGGCGAGCGCGCGTGCACTTTGTACTCGAGGTCATGCGCAAGCGTCAGATGATATTTATTTACGAATACATTGCTTGTTAGTTGTAAAGAAAAAAAATGTGTTTAATCGCGAATAATGTTTTTTTTATTTAACTGTTCACAGCATAGTGTACAAAAGATGCTAAAAAAAAGAGAAAATTATTCATTATTTTTTCCAATTTTTTGATGGATCTTCTGTTCTTATTTTAAGTTGGTATGTCTATATTTCATTAGTATTTCCTATTTATGTTCGGACACATTTATTTGGTAAGTACTTACGTAAATACACAGGGTGTAAGGGAAACGCTTCCGATAACGAAGACAGGTGATAGGGCTAGTGATTCTCGATATATCGTATCCAGAATCACTAGCCCTATCACCTGTCTACATAGACATACCAACTTAAAATAAGAACAGAAGATGACAAAAATATAAAACAAAGATGTGTGATGATTTGTGTGCGTGTGTGACCAGATATGTATATGAACGTAAACGAAATAAATAGAATCGGCTTGTAAGCATCGTATCAATTGGCGTCCATGGGAAAAAGGCGCGAGTTTTATATGTGTATGTTTGTATTATGTACTTACAAAGATTTAAAATGATCAAATTAAACAAAAATATGTGAATTATTTAATTTTATTTTAAATTTTATTTAATATTCCTCAAAATTTAGTGTTTTCACTGAACCATTTATACGTGTGTTTGTATTACAAAGTGTCTCTTGGTCGTTTGTATTGTCTTGGCTATTGTCTTCCACCACCATTGCTCGTTTTTTGTTTTGATTTTTTTTATTCTCTTTATCCTCTTCCGATTTTCTTTTGCGTCCCTGTATAGCAGTAACTATGTAAGAGGGGTCCCTTATTGCCATGTTCCTTGTATGTCTTGGATCGACCAGTTCAGGAAGCATGCAATCTGTGTAGAATTTAACCAATTTATCAATAATATATTAATAATAAATTTATCAATTTATAAATAAATAATCCATTGATAATGTTCTAACTTCTAACCCCTAACTAAAAAATATTTATACTAAGAAGATATCGTATATTTTTTTTTACATTGGCAAACTATCCTGAAATTATATTAATTATTATCCGGGTTGCAAAAACAACATAACTGATAAACGCAATAAACTTTACATTATTACGTTAATAAGTGTAAAGTGAAAGGAATTTGTGCGACTCCCTTTGCGCGACTAGACACGCGCGACTGACATTTCCGTGAAAGACATTTGCGCGACTACACTTCCGCGAAAGATGCTTGCGCGACATTTACTTTGGATATTGCACAAAATCCGAGAAATTAAATCCCACACAGACGTGTAACATTACGCCTTTATTCTCTAAAGAGTAGGGCAGAGGTGTATACTAAGTTTGTAAAGTACACCCATTTATTATTTTATCTAGATAACGTTCATAATACTTCATTTAAATTGTAGAAAGTTATATTATGCGGTTACATACGTTCGTCCCGAGAGCAGGGGAGATCGAAATCAAAATCGCGGCTGCAAAATTTTACAAAATAAGCGTCATCGATCTTGGATTTTAAACTAGACCTCATTTACAGCATCAGGACCCCGAAAACTATGGACAAGACACCCATGACGTATATTTTGTAAAATTTTGTAGCCGCCATATTGGATTTTGACTTTGACCTCATTTTCGTAATCAGCGCCCCCGAAAACCATGGAAACGACACCCATGACGCATATTTTGTGAAATTTTGCAGCCGCCATATTGGATTTTGACTTTGACCTCATTTTCGTCATCACAGCCCTCGAAAACCATGGAAACGACACCCATGACGGATATTTTGTAAAATTTCGCACCCGCCATCTTGGATTTTGACTTTGACTTCATTTTCGCCATCAGCGCCCCCGAAAACCATGGAAACGACACCCATGTCGCATATTTTGTAAAATTTTGCAGCCGCCATATTGGATTTTGACTTTGACCTCATTTTCGTCATCAGAGCCCCCGAAAACCATGGAAATGACACCCATGACGGATATTTTGTAAAATTTCGCAGCTGCCATCTTGGATTTTGACTTTGACCTCATTTTCGCCATCAGCGCCCCCGAAAACCATGGAAACGACACCCATGACGCATATTTTGTAAAATTTCGCAGTCACCATCTTGGATTTTGATTTCGATCCCCGCCCTCGGGAGAAGAAACGTGTGGGACCGCATAATATAACTTTTAACAATTTAAACTAGCTATTACGTATGTTAACTAGATAAAGTAATAAATGGGTGTACTACACGAACTTAGTATACACCTCTGCCCTACCCTTCGGAGAATACAGGCGGGATGTTACGTCTGTATGGGATCTCATTTTTCGGATTTTTGCCCAATATCCTTTACGAATATAAATGTCTCCCAAGCATCCTTTCGCGTAAGTGTACTCGCGCAAATGTCTTTCGCGGAAATGTCAGTCGTGTAACAGTCTAGTCGTGGAAACGTCCAGTCGCGCAAAAGGAGCGCAAATGTACCAGATCCCCTGTATGTGAGCTACTGTGAAAATAATAATAATAAATTGGGTATTAAGATAAGATAAGATAATCATTTATTCACAAGAAATGTGGTTACATAATGGTGGTAAGGTAATTCTAATCCCGTCACATTCTACCATAACAATGGTGCGTAAATATGTCAAAGTTGTACGAAATCTCTTGATTTTAAAAATAATATAAATTGATTAGTTAATTAATGTCAAAATGTATGTCATGAATAATTAATTATTGTATTAATTTAAATAATTGTACGAAGAAGCAAAGAACCAAATTTAAAAGTCAAGTGTTTTGTTCCCATGTCAGTGAGATTAAGAAATTTCAACATTAATTAGTTAAGTACATCATTTTCTTTATATGTCATAAAATCCTTCAAAGTATAAAAACATTTTTCTGCAAGCCACGCTGTAAGTTGTTTCCTAAACAGAGTAAGTCTTAATTCTTTGAAATTATCTGGTAACTTATTGTATATATCTATCGCCTGCACATAGACATTCTTCTCATAAATATCCAACCGACACCTAGGTCGGAGAAGTTCAAATTTATATCTATTATGTCTACCCACTTTTTCAGAATATTTACTAAAATATTGTGGATGCAGTTTGACAAAGACACATAGTTCTCTAATGTACATGCAAACCAGTGGTAAAATATGGAACTTTGTAAATAGTGGCCTACAACTGTCTGTAGACCAGGCTCCACATATTGCTCTCACGCATTTCTTTTGTACCCGAAATACTTTTTCAATCTCAACCGAGTTACCCCACATTATTAGACCATAAGAGAGCACCGATGATACGTATCCGTAGTACGCACTAAGTGCCGCCTCCGTTGAAACGGTCTGTCGTAAACGTTTGATAGCATATACGAATCTATCAAGTTTATTGCAAACGTATTCTACATGCTCCTTCCAGTTGAGGTGCTTATCAAGCATCAACCCTAAAAATTTAGCAGTGCTTACCTCTTCTATTTTGTTGTTATTATAATTTATATTTAAATCAATATGTCGTCTTCTATAATTTTGGAATTGTATCATTTGTGTTTTATTTACATTAATTTTTAAATTATTATTAGTTAACCATTCAATTGTCTTATTAAGCGTCAAATTTATGTCAGTCTCATATGTGTCTTTATTTTCGCACCTGATAACAAGTGTCGTGTCATCCGCGAATAAAATTGTTTTGTGGTGAGTAATATTAGGTAGGTCATTAATATACATTATAAATAAAAATGGTCCCAATACGGTCCCTTGAGGCACACCAAATCTATTTAGTTTGAAACTCGATCTGCTTGTATTTTTGGCATTATTTACTATTTTTGCAATTTCGACACACTGATACCTGTCTGTTAAGTAACTCTTTATCCAGTCATTCGCTACTCCTCTAATTCCATATTTTCCTAATTTATAAAGAAGCAATTTATGATCGACATAATCAAATGCCTTACTCATATCTAAGAATAAGGTCGTTACAGGTATCCTGTCATTAATAAATTCAGTAATTATTTTAATCAGATTGAAGCAGGCTAGTGTAGTGTTACTGTTTTTGCGAAAACCGAACTGTTCTTGTTTTAGAATTTTTTGATTTTGTACAAAGTCATGTAGTCTTTTTAACATGGCTTTTTCAAAAAATTTTGAGATGACTGGTATAAGGGTAACCGGACGGTAGTTGTTCATATCTGTTGCATCTCCTTTTTTATACAAGGGCTTAACAATAGATTTTTTTAAGCTTGTAGGAAAAAGGCCTTGTTGAAAAGACATGTTAATTATAAAACACAAGGGTTCACATATGGACTGTGCACACAGTTTCAGAATCTTTGTATTAATCCCGTCGATACCTACGGAGTTAGTATTATTGAGATTATTAATTAGTGTAAATACCTCCAATGGGTCTGTCGGGCTTAAAAAAATAGAATTGGAATTATCCATGTCCATGGTTTCATTGATGTCACTATTGTTATAATTAAAATCATTCTCATTAGTCAATTTAATATAAAAAGTATTAAATAAATCACATATATTATCTGTAGTTGTGTATAATTGATTATTATATGATATTTTGTCTATTTCTGGATTAGTATTTATGTCTCCAATATTTTGATTTATTATTTCCCATACTGCTTTGCATTTATTCTTTTTCTCATTTATATATTTATTGTTTTGTAACCGTCTCGACTTATGTATACATTGCTTAAGTATTTTAGAATATAATTTGTAAGAACTGATATTTCTCTTTTTATCAGCTCCCACTTGTTTGCCTTTTAAATAGAGAATCCTTTTCTTTATGCAACACTTTTTTAAGCCTTTTGTCAGCCATGTACCTTTGTTTACTTTATTGCATTTTTTTATTTTAAATTTAGGAAAGCATAAGTCAAAAATCAATGAAAACAGACTATGAAATTCCTGGAAAGCTTCATTCAAGTTAGATTTTTCATAGACATTAGAGAAAGATAATGATGAGATGTAACGGCAGAATTTGTCAACATTTTCCTTGCTAAAATCTCGGACCTCCTCGTACCAAGTGCGCTTCTGACGTTTAATATTGGTCTTTATTGTAAGCGTTTGCCCTGTCTCATGATCTGAGAGCCCTAAGTAATGAATATCTGCTCGGGTTTGTTTTACATTACTCGCAAACAAGTCAATACACGTCTGTTTTCTGGTAGGTAACTTAATGTGTATTTCTATATTAAAGTTTTTGAATAGGTTTATGAGGTCTAAGCAATTTTTGCTTGGCTTAAGCATATCCAAATTCCAATCACCACATAAAACAATTCTTTTTGTTCTATTTGAAAGTTTCAAAAGTAGTTTTTCCATTTTTTCCACGAAGGTATAAGGATTACTGGTAGGGGTCCTGTAAACACATATTACTATAATTTTTTGTGTTAGTAGCTCAACGCCACAGTATTCAAAGTGAAAATTACACGCAAAGTCAGTTGTACACGTTAACGATTTGTAGTCAAAGTCATTTTTTATCAAAATACAGGAACCTCCTCTTTTTGAGTTGCGTGAGTGCGATGTGACCAATTTATAACCTGGTATCTTTAGTAAATGTTCCGTACCTTTTTTTATAAATGTCTCAGTAAAACATATTATGTCGATTTCCAAAGATTTTTGTGAAAATTCGTGTAAAGCAAAAATAATGTCCTCGGTTTTATTTATAGCCCCTGCGATATTCTGGTGAAATATAGTTATTTCCGATTTACCTTTAGTCAAGAAAAAACTCGTTTTTGCTTGTATTTTGTAGTGATTGTTGGTCCAATGATACTATGTCACTAACGTTTACTTGTGCTATGTCCGATGATACTGCCAAATTAGTATATGTCTCATCTAACTTCGGTTGAGTTCGAAAATAATACGGAATAGTACCCTTTTTTATAGGGTTATGCGCACAATTCCCGCCATCTGGTTTACTTGTATTACATTCAAACAATTTAGGTAAGTAATTAGTGTCGCTCAAAGTGGGCTGTGTTTTTTTAATTTTTATATTACATTCCAAAAATGCAATTTCTACAAGTAACTTAAAGCTTAACTTTCCAATAAACCTTATCGGATTTGATTTCAATATCTCTGTACAGTTTATTTCAATAAATTGGCAATTACAATGATTTTTCAGTAATAATTTTATATTGTTATTCAAAAATTTTTCGTTTAAACAATGATTATGTTGGACATTTATTACAAATACTTTATGGTGCCTCAATATGTGTAATGAATTACTCAAGGCCGATAACACTTCATAGGGATTTTTATCATTTGAGCCCATTGACAAGATAACTATGTCACCATTATTTAACGACTTACTCAAGTTTTCGCAAGACTTCAACACTTCGCTACTACTTGCCCCCGGCTTGACGACACCACAAAAGTCGTATTTATACTTAAATTTAGTATGATTGCGGTCATAATCATAAGTCAATTGTGAAGCTAAACTACAAGTTTGTTCGTCTCCTATAATATACAGTTTCTTAGTTTGGCTCCGTGTAGCACCATCTGTTGGTTGGAATTCCTCTAGAATTGACGTGCATAATACTGGCGCTGCATTTAATTCTCCCACCCCCACATTTTCCTTTGCGCTTATTCTACCAGTCTCTGTTTGAGGTGTGTTCCATCTTTGCGGATTCAGGATTCGACGGTTAGGTGATAGTTGTGAATGTCGCTTGGGTGTTTCAGTGGGCCCCACTGTTTTGTAGTCATTTAATGGTGAAAATCGTGATATTCGCATCCTTATATTAGTAAGCTTTTTCAGGGAAGGCGAGGCAGCTTGCCGACTCGGAATCATATCGGCCGGGCTGTTGGAGTTTGAACTACTGGCAACATTTTTAAGAAATCTTATTTGTTGTGTTATTATATGCATTTACTTGTCAGCAATAATATCCTCATTTTCAATATGCGGAGTTGCCTTTTTCTCGTGTTCTATACAGCCAGAGCTACAAAATAAATGGATTTTTAGGCATCGGCATGGAAGTATAGGCATGTGAGAAATTAGGAAGATAGTTGTGCACGACATAAGTACTGTAAGTCTAAAACACGCAAAAGTTACATCTCCGCAGACGAAGTCGTACTTAAGTCACTTATTTATTTATTTATTTGCTATGGATGACTTACAGCTACAAACAGAATAAAAACTAGCATTATCAAGAATAATTACCCCACAACTATGTCAATAATAGCATTCAAGTATTTTATAAAACTCTGATCCGGACTGTCCCTACAAGGATGCGGTATGGATATACTACATTACAATAATTACCTCGTATCTGCATTTACGACTTGAGAATCTTCGTTATTTGGTATTCTCCTAAAACAGAAATAAAACAATTATTATAAATAAAATAAAAGTATGTTTGCTACAATTGGATTTTACATATTTATTTATTTTATTTAGGTACACTAATTTAAACTTTCGATAGAGATAAATGATAATTTTATTTCAATTAAAATACATTATGGTGAAGTTGGGTATAGCGGCTTTCGAAGGACCAATAAGCGTTGTGTAATTTTAGCGGGAAAATATTGGACGACACAGATATTGAGTAAAAATGGAGTAGGACTTACTTGGAGCACTGGATGGCAGGTGGGTGCAACGACTGCCGACGTGGAGGTTCAAGTTCTTCTGGGTTGCA
This sequence comes from Luperina nickerlii, assembly GCA_963855955.1. Classification (NCBI taxonomy): domain Eukaryota; kingdom Metazoa; phylum Arthropoda; class Insecta; order Lepidoptera; family Noctuidae; genus Luperina; species Luperina nickerlii. Next base: position 133,824 of record OY979682.1, on the reverse strand, counting down.
CTCGCGCTCGTTAACTCTACTGTGTCACTTGTGTCGGCCAACACGTTAAAATATAGTCTATTATTCCAATATAAACTATGCAGCGGTGGCGGTAGCGGTTGCGGTTGAGTTTAAGCGGTGTTAAGCGGTTGGCTGCTTGATGAGAACAGTGTGTGACTTCTTGGCGACCTCAGTCAAGTCGCTGTGAGGTGAGGGCAGGATAGGAAAGGGAACCGGAGTATGATTGGCTCAATACTGTGGTCCAATATGAATTCTACCCTCAATATGTGAGACGCGTTTGGATACATGATACCAACATTTTATATTGCTAGCTTGCGTAAGCATCCTGCCCGGCTTTGAGGATATGTAGTATTCTCAAAAGGGAAGAAATTACATTAAAGCGGATTGAAATTAAATTAAAGCGGACAAAAAGAGAAAGTAATAATTAAAAATATGTGAACTACAGCTAAATTAGATTTTTAATTACGCGGTGGTATTATTGAGAAGGTAAAGGACATAGTTTAACAACGGGTCTTTTGAAAGAGCCGCTGCATGTCTTCACCATGGCAACGCGGGTTGTCCCATCCCTGCCGGGAAAAATCTCGGTGATTATGCCCATTGGCCAACGTAAAGGAGGGACATCATCCTGATGCATGAGAACCACTGTACCAATCTTAATATTGTCGGCGGCATTCAACCATTTTTGCCTAACTTGCAAGTTATGTAGATATTCTATACGCCATCTTCTCCAAAAGCTACAAACCATTTGGTCAAGCAATTTTTTGCGGCAAGTTAGAGATTTCGTCGTTTCGGGAACGTTCACGACAGGCAACGTAGTCAACGGAGAAGCCATTATAAAATGAGCGGGAGTAAGCGGTTCTGGGCACGGATCCTCATTCAGGACACAGAGCGGTCTGGAGTTTAGGATTGCCTCAATTTCAGTGAGAACAGTCGAAAGCTCCTCATAAGTAAGAAGTTGAGAACCGATAACACGGTATAAATGAGTTTTAGTAGATTTAATATTTGATTCCCACAGCCCTCCAAAGTGGGGGGCGCGGGGTGGAATCATTTTCCACTCTATGCGGTAGCGGTTAGCAAGTAGTTCTTGCAATTGAGCCTTGGCTCCAACGAAATTTGTTCCGTTGTCGGAATATAAGTAAGAGACAGGTCCTCTGCGGGAAATGAATCTTTTAAAGGCGGAAATAAAAGTGTCCGATGACACATCGGTAACTAATTCAATATGAACTGCTTTGGTAACGAAACAAATGAATAAGCATATGTAAGCCTTCTGACTTCTTTGGCCTCTGCGTCGACATAAGGTTACTTTGATGGGACCAGCGTAATCCACGCCAGTATGAACGAAAGCTTTAGTCTCTTGTACGCGACAAGCAGGTAAATCAGCCATCTTTGGACTGGCGTGAGAAGGAGAAACCTTGAAGCAAGAGTTACAAGCATGTACCCTTTGTCTTATGACACCTCTGGAAGAGAGGATCCAATATTTTTGGCGTAACAGAGAGCTAAGAAGGCTTACACCGGCATGACAATGAATGCGATGATAATAGTCTATTAGAACATGTGTAAAATTATCATGTTTAGGTAAAAGCGCGGGATGCTGAGCTTCATAAGGAAGGTTCGCATTTGACAACCTGCCACCAATTCTAATTATGTTATGCTCGTCTATAAATAGATCGAGTTTCTTGAACTGAGAGCGAAGTTTTTTACTTTTAATTTCGTCATAAATATCTAAAAAATGAAATTGTTGAATACAACGAATTAAATAAATTTCAGCGGTAACTAATTCACGGACAGTAATTGTCTTATGTGGCTTGTTATAAGGTATAATATGTAAAAATCTCAAAATGTATACAATTATGCGCAATATTTTATTTAACGATGTAAAATTTTGAGAAAGGCTATATATCAAATTAAGTTCTGATACGGTAGATACTAATGTTAAAGATTTATTGTTAAACTCAGGCAATTGCTCGCTGCATGAGGAAACAAATGGAGTGATAGGCCACTCAGCAACTGGTCGCAGAAGCCACTCGGGGCCATGCCACCATAAATTATGGTTTAGTAACTGTTCAGGTAGAAGTCCTCGAGACAGACAGTCACTAGGATTTTCCTTTCCGTAAATATGGTAAAAATGTTCAGGATCAAGATTTTCCTGACATTTAGCGACGCGGTTACTAACAAAAATGTTCCACTTGTGAGGTGAGGAATGAATCCATGAAAGTGTAATTGTAGAATCGGAAAAGGCAAATATTTTATTAATAGCGGTGCGAGAGCAGTAAGTGACATAAACTAATTTAATTAGGTTAGACAAAAGAACCGCGGCGCAAAGCTCTAGACGAGCCAGAGATACGACCTTGACAGGTGCAACTTTAGATTTAGCACACACCAAATTTACGTGTGTGTTACCATTTGTGTCAGTGACATGTAAGTATATGACGCAGCCATACGCATTCAAGCTGGCGTCAGCAAAACCTATTATATGTGTCACGCAACCCATAGTAACGGCTACATGACGCGGCAATTTTAAAGAAGAAAATAGAGGCAGTTGCTCTTTAGTAGTTTGTTTATCATTCCTAATAACAGGGTGATGCGGTATATAATATCCTATAGTCTGATCAACAGAACTAGGTGCAGTTTCAGTTAAATAATTTTGATCGATATACTCTTGGATTATTTCGTTATAACTAGCGCGCAAAGCAGGGTCGCGAAGCTTGGTTTTTTCCAAGTTAATTAAACGTCGATAAGCGACAGCATATGAATTTCCGAGTGATTCTGGATTTTTACAGAATGGTAACGCAGTACAGTACCTACCACTGGAGTCACGTGACACAGTAGAAGCGTACAGCTGTTCACATTCCCGTTCAGCGGGGCTCATAAAAGTTTTTGAAGGTATTTCTTCGATATTCCAAAATGTATGTAAAGATTCGTCCAACGACAGAAAACAATGAGAATCATCTGTATTTAACGCGGTAGTAAAATATGAAGCGGTATTTAAATCAACGAGACTGTTATTGTTATTAGATAAACTTGAGGGTATCTCACCCATAAGAATGTAACCAAACACGGTTTCAATAGCTGATGGTGCGGTAGGTGAGAGAATTTTATTATGAAGTAATAAATACGGAAACAGCTTTGCCCCTAGAAGCAATTCGACCTCGCCGGGCACGTGCCATAGGGGGTCAGCTAGCGGTAACTCGAACAAATGTTGCACAGCAGAGGTGTCAACAAAGTGAGATGGTAATTTATCCGTTATACAATCCATAACAAGAGCGGTTATTTTAAAAGAATTTGTTTTATTTTTTGCAGTAACTGTTATCTCCACGTAACCTATGATAGGCCGCGAAGAGGTTCCTACACCTTTTATAAATGAATTTGAAAGTGGTATAATATTTAATTGCAGTTTCTTACAACAAGCTGAAGTAATTATATTATTTTGCGAAGCGTTATCTATTAAGCACCTTACAGAAACGTATTTGTTATATTTGTTATCAACATAGACTTGCGCGGTAGACAAAAGAACCGTAGTGTGGGTACGCTCCATGCCTACGCGAGAACGCGCACAAAGCGTCACCTGTTGTGAATGCGCGGAACTAGATACAGCGTCAGCTGATATCGATCGCGGCTGTGAACTTTGTTCCAGATGTAAAAGAGAATGATGTTTTTTGTTACATGTCCTACAAGTGTGTATAGATTTACACTGTGAGGCAGTGTGCGTTGCACTAAGACAGTTTACACATCCACGTTTGTTTTTAATAAAATCCAAACGCGAACCGGCTGATAGTGCTTGAAAGTTTGGACAGGTGTAAAGCTTCCAATGATCCTTGTTGTTACAATATAGACAAGTTTGGTTATTATCACAAGCAACAAAAGTATGTACTGTGCTATCACGTGACTGATTACGATAAGAATTATTTTTATTATTGTTGTTACTTAATGATGCGGTCCGAGAAGAAGTAGATCTATCTAATATTTTAACTTGTGATTTTATGAATTCAACGAAATCCGTATAAGTAGGAATCTCCACATCTCTCATATGCATCTCGAATAAATGTATGATAGCAGGATCTAACTTTTTTAAAGCTAAATTTAATAACATGAAATCCTTTAAGTCGTTAATTTTTAATTGTTCTAGTGCCGAAACAGACGCGTGAAAACTTTCAATAAAACTATTTAAAGAGGCGGAATTATTAATTGCGGGTTTGATATTTAATATGTTAGACATATAGTGTGAGCCTAGTGCTCGTTTATCTTGATACTTTTGAACCAAACTGTTCCAGATAGACGCATAATTTTCACCTGACGGAATAATTCCGGCGGTAATTTGCAATGCGTTTCCTTTTAGATTACCAATTAAATATTGCACACGTTGAGAATCTGTAAGGTTTAAGTTGCTATGGATATTTGATTTAAATGATTCATAAAAAACAGGCCAATTTTCAATTCTACCGTCAAAGAACGGAATCTGAATTGGTGGCAGTTTGACTGAGCATTTAGACTGCGTCGCGATATCGTTAGATGTTGAGTCATTCAATGACCTTGAGGACTTCGCTTCAATAAGTGAACGTATTCTCTCGACACGAGTGTAAACGCCGTCAAATGATATTTGACTGTTATAATCAATTGTATGATCAGGATTTATTTGTAAAGAATATGTATTTATTTTATCTATGTTATTAATAAATTCCTGACGAGTAACGGAGAGTATTTGAGTGTCTGCCATAAACGTCTCCGACGAACGAAGCTCAATACTAGTCACATTTATTTTCTTTGAAGTTTCATATAATGATGATAAACGCTCAAAGATTGCCTGGTTTTTAGCTTGCAATAATTTAACTTTTATTTTAAGATCTTCCATATTGGAGTAGTTCTAGAAAGTACAGCGAATAAAATAATTTAGGTCTAGTGGGTAGACTTCTAGAATATTTTTTATTTATTTTTATCATAAGCGGGTGTAAGATTATTGCGGTTGAGTATAAGTTGTAGGCAAGTTTGCCGAACTAACTCACGATAATTGGCGGTTTTAATAATTACCTATGCTATTTCAATGCAACAGGCGAACTATTAAGTTGGTACAGTAGTTCTCAATGAATAATGTACCTAGCGGGGAATGTACGAACGTTAGTATGCGTTCAATATGGCGGTTTTTTGAATTTAGGTATTTGACCTAAATCCTAGGTATAAGACCTATGAATGCTGATTCTATGAATCCGACTCGAATGGACCAAAAACTTATGGTGAAGTTGGGTATAGCGGCTTTCGAAGGACCAATAAGCGTTGTGTAATTTTAGCGGGAAAATATTGGACGACACAGATATTGAGTAAAAATGGAGTAGGACTTACTTGGAGCACTGGATGGCAGGTGGGTGCAACGACTGCCGACGTGGAGGTTCAAGTTCTTCTGGGTTGCACTCGCGCTCGTTAACTCTACTGTGTCACTTGTGTCGGCCAACACGTTAAAATATAGTCTATTATTCCAATATAAACTATGCAGCGGTGGCGGTAGCGGTTGCGGTTGAGTTTAAGCGGTGTTAAGCGGTTGGCTGCTTGATGAGAACAGTGTGTGACTTCTTGGCGACCTCAGTCAAGTCGCTGTGAGGTGAGGGCAGGATAGGAAAGGGAACCGGAGTATGATTGGCTCAATACTGTGGTCCAATATGAATTCTACCCTCAATATGTGAGACGCGTTTGGATACATGATACCAACATTTTATATTGCTAGCTTGCGTAAGCACATTACTTACCTCAATAATCTATTTTTTGCCAGTATAAGGCGTTTCTTTTTTAGTAATTTGGATTTACCAGGCATTTTCAGCACGAAACTCAACAGCGAATAAAATTATGTTCTGATTTCTCCGAGCGTTAGCGTCTACTCGTGACAGTGGTCAGCGATGCACTGCCGCCCGTCGCCCGCAAGAGGCCCCGCTTCCACGCGCACCAAGATTATTCGAAAAAAGAACCCACGTTGATTTATCAAACACAAAACAAATAAAAACCGTATATTAAAATTTGGGAAATTAAATTTTCTTTTATATGGTGAAAGTTTTATGAAAATACACCCGATAGTGTCTGCGTGATTATCGTTTTTTTATTCGCGGTAGACATTACTTTGCAAATTAATTACACTATGTTTAAAAAATATAATTGCAAATATTCACATATCATTTTACGAAGAAAATTGTCTAGTATAACATATTTTATTTTCAAAGAAATCAGGCCAGTCGTTTAGACGTGATGATGAATTTAAAATCATTGAAAATCGTATATCTGCGCCTTAACGTTGGCTATGATTGGACCATACTAATTTGAAATAAGAGCACAAAAGTATTTGTGCTCTTATTTTTCGGGCCGTTTTTGAAGCGCTTATCGGGCATCTAGTACACACAATAATTTATAATTTAACACCATACCTTATGTTTTTTGAATAAAAATTTATTATTATTATTATTATATGGGCCTCGTGATAGCCCTCGACGCGACCCTTTGGATGAGTGCTGCTTCGATCGAGCGCTTTAGGGGAGCGTTTGCCTTCAGACGCTATGCGTGCGTCTACTCCCGTGTCGTCTCATCCGGGTGGCGCTCCGCCGCTGACGGCTTCGGTGGTTGCCGGGGCACCTGTTGCCGCTGGTGCGGAGGCGTGTGCTGCGGATGGAGCCGTGACCGCTGAGACATCGCGAGAGGCTGATGCTGCGGATAGGATTGTGGGGGCACTTTCCTCCCTAATTCAAGACGAAGGACATAGCGTGGAGCTACCAGTGACGTTGGGTGACTTCAAGAATCGAGCCAAGCAGCCCGCAGCCGTCAGTAAAGCCCTTCGTGTGCTGCAAGTGAGGGAATCCTGGACATGTCGCGGTCCGGTGCAAGAGAAGTGGCAGCCAAGCAGATGGTGAAGGTGGAGCTTGTGCTGCAAGCAACAACGGCGAGTGGATGTTTGCGTCGTACAACTACCCTCAGGCACGTTGGAACATAAAGGTGAGCTGTATTGTTTTGTTTACGATTTTGGTGCTGAATGCTCGTTAGTAAAAACGAGTTGTGCAGCCAAATTAAGTGCCAAACGAGTTAATAATGTTGTTGCGTTGACTGGTATTGGTTAAACGCGTGTATTTAGCACAGAACAATTTGAGATTTTATTAAATTTCTACACGACATTTACTTGCAAAGTAATATTTTGGGTAGGCTATTTTGTGTTATTAGAAAACGAAGAGTGAAATCAGATTATCAGACTAATCTAGATCGGAAGTTCAGAGGTCCATTTAAGGTAGTGGAAGTTTTGACAAGTGATCGCTAGACGTCATAAGCTTTAGATTCTCACCCTACTTACAAGTATGCTCACGATCGCATACGAAAGATGCCTCTAAGTAGTGTTCCTAACGAGTTAAATGTAGAAGATGGTAAGGATAGTTCTCCACCGAGTAGTAGAGCACATACCATGGCTAGGTCGCACTGTAGGTACTTGTCTGTAGTCGTAACTGCAACTCGCTTGTGAGTTGTACGGGGAGCGATGGGCAGCTGGTAGTGCAGCGGGGACCAGGGTCTCAAAGGAGACTATTGTTGTGTTGGTTTTCTAATGACCTGGGAGTCGTAGACTCAATGGGAAGTGATGTGTGTTGGTCGTATCCACAGGTCGTATCACTTGAGGTGATGACTATATGGGTGGCACGAGTGTCACTAGCTGCTGCGGCAGCCGGGCCATGAGCGTTGTATGTGATCTACTCGTAAGTTGATGCAGTTCCTGAACAATTATTACCAAGGCTTAGAGAAATCTTTTGTTATCAATGATTGTTATTGTTTTTATTAAATGTGGTCAGAATTGGCTGAGTGGAACATGCACTGCTGTTGATTTTTTTTTTGGGTTAAAGGTTAACACACAAGGACGTGTGCAAGCAGAATGACAGTGGTGGTACGAGCGCTACCACATCACCGGTACGAGCTCGAGCTGCCTGCTGGCTCATGCGACGGGAAAGCCCGGTCCGCCGCAGAACATATGGTTCAGTGGCGTGGTGAGTGGACTCTGGCATGCGCGGTCCATATAAGATCGTGCGTGCACTGCCTCATCAGCGCTACGAGCTCGAACTGTTGGCTGGCTCGTACGGCAAAAAGACGCGCAAGTTGCGTGCCGAAAATCAGCAGCGGCAGGATGCGTACTGTTAGAAAGCCGACCCCGTTAGTCTTTTAAAAAAAAAAACTATTTTCTACCGAACCACTTGTTTATTCACAAAAATCCACAGTTACACCTTTGATTATTGTTTTACTTAAAATACACAATAATACACCAACCAAAACTATGACTTTCTTTAATTCTATTGTATCTCTCGGAATAAGTTACCGAATTTGGTTAACGCGACGGCGTCCAGAATCTAACTTACTAACTCAATATTAATATTCCGCTAATGTGCGGTAATTGCAATTCAGCATTGGCTTTGCAATGAGAAATGAGACTTTAACTGTAAAGTGCAGATGTCGACTTTATTGCCTTGTAATAAGGGTTATAATAGTACGTAAACGAGCGTCGCCGTCAGCTGCGTACAAGGTGGTGCATACAAAGTGGTGCGTACAAGGTGGTGCGTACAAGGTGGTGTGTACAAGGTGGTGCGTACAAGGTGGTGCGTACAAGGTGGTGCGTGCACTGCCTCATCACCGTTACGAGCTGGAACTACTTGCCGGGTCATATGGCAAGAAGACCCAGTCGGCTGCAAAATACATGGTGCTGTGGCGAGGCGAGTGGACGCCGGACACTTGCTCGGCTTTCTTTGGGTGTGGTGAGTGACTACGACGACATGCGAATTTTGGGCCTCTGTCGTGATTACATGTATGACATGCGAACTTTGGGCCTCTGTCGTGGTTACATGTATGACATGCGAACTTTGGGCCTCTGTCGTGGTTACATGTATGACATGCGAACTTTGGGCCTCTGTCGTGGTTACATGTATGACATGCGAACTTTGGGCCTCTGTCGTGGTTACATGTATGACATGCGAACTTTGGGCCTCTGTCGTGGTTACATGTATGACATGCGAACTTTGGGCCTCTGTCGTGGTTACATGTATGACATGCGAACTTTGGGCCTCTGTCGTGGTTACATGTATGACATGCGAACTTTGGGCCTCTGTCGTGGTTACATGTATGACATGGGAACTTTGGGCCTCTGTCGTGGTTACATGTATGACATGTGAACTTTGGGCCTCTGTCGTGGTTACATGTATTGTAACGTCCCACGTTACATTTTGCACGAATAAACACATAATAACTAAATTAACAACAAAAACACAGCAACATACCAATGTTTACATCATTCAACTGTCAAGAACCGTAGACGTCAAAATATGACAACCACAGATAATTACAAGTAGTGCGGTAGTAAATAGTAATTACTAAAAGCACAAGATGATCAGCTATCGGCGCGCGAGTGAGAATTTATCTATGGGCTCGCGCATGTCCCATCTCTATCCAACGCGTCTTTCGTTTGACATTAGGAATTTTGGTTTTTCCCGAAGCGGTCACACGTCTCACCAGATTAATTATATCAGTGATTTCACACGTGTCTTAACTCGCCATTATCCGGGCCTAAAAACAATTACCTAATCGACGTAATTCTCCGCCATCGAGCAATTAAATTCGGTGTCTTTGAAACCCCCATACGGGTCCAAAGTTCCGATTAGAGCAGGGGTGGCCAACTTGATTAGACCCAAGATCTACTGTTCACTGACGACACCCTGTGCGATCTACCAATTACATATTTCTTGAAATCTAAAATGAAACAGCATAGTTCAGTACATAATTATGTACTTAGTATGTATTTTTTATTTTATTAAGAGGGAAAATGTAACTCGTAACCACTCGTAACTCTGCTGGCCTGTCGTCAACTGACTGACGGATTGACCGCCCGCGCCCCACTCCCGCGTCCCACACGCTTCCCGCTTATTGTTATCGCGCACTGAAAACAGAAGTGCATAGAAGAGAGGATAAATAACGTGACGAAACGACGATTGAAAAATGATACAAGATGATGCGTGCAGCAGTTAGTGATTAGGTACGTTGCGCAGTCTGTTCTACGTATTTATATTTTTTCCTAGCCACGATCGACTGGACTAATAGTCGCGATCGACCGGTTGGCCACCCCTGGATTAGAGGAACACTTCAAGCTAACGGCCGCACATCCGGAGCTACGCGGCTGGTTCCGTCGTGACTCGTGCGTGCCTGTAACGTTCCGGCATCGGACGTCCCACCCGTGGCCATACTGCCACGTGGGCCGAGCTGACTTACGAAGGTCGTCGCGAACACCTGACGACCGGCACCCCTACGCATCTAGCGTGGCACCTCGCTGCGGTCATCGCCACGCCGGCTATCAGGGCAGTACAGCGCTACCCACGGGGTGGCTCGGGAAATTGTGATCTGTAGACCTACCCACACCTTTTCTTATAATATAATTTTTATGTTGACAAGGTTGCGTGGTCTTATTTATATATAACCTGCGCCACGCTTCCCTTTATCGTCACAGTATGACATGCGAACTTTGGGCCTCTGTCGTGGTTACATGTATGACATGCGAACTTTGGGCCTCTGTCGTGGTTACATGCATGACATGTATAAAGGCAGTGGTAAAATTATGCACACAATAATTGATTTACTTGTTTATTCGGGTAGAGTTTCCCCTTAATTATTAGCATGGAGTGAAGTACACAAAACCATCGCTTAGGGCTTTTATAATACTGGCTGGCTGGCGGCTACTTCACCTCCCCCGGCTCGGAATTTGGCGGGGCAAGGCTCACGTAGTGGGGAAGTGACGTGCTAGTCAATTGACTTTCTCTTTGCTGTGGCTGCTGTGTCATACTTGGTTGTCATGGCTTGGCTTGGCTTGGCTTGGCTTGGCTTGGCTTTGGCTGAGGCTGTGGCTTTGGCTGCACCCAGACGACACGGCATGGCATGGCTTTGGCATGGCTGGGCGTGGCGGGCTTGACAGCCGGCTTAACGGCTGGCTACAGACATCTAGCGTTACACTCGGCCATCCTGTAACAATTGCTCCCGCAATGGAAGCAACAAAACTACGATTACAAGTCGGCTCAAGATCACAAACTAAATAATCAACTAAACATGATAGAGCAGCTAATAAAACATCCTTAGAGCATCACAAAACACAGCAGGAATCTTATTCGTGGCCTGTGGCTTTTCATTAAGCCCCTGCAACAAACCTCATGTTTGTTTCTTTGAATTCCTCCTGAATTCCGAGTCCCACGGACTCTATGGTCTCTACAAGAACCCGACCTCCGCCAGAGTTAAACACGCATCGCGCACCCACGGACTACTTGAGTTGCCTCAAGAGACACCGATTTCTACCGGGCTACGACTATGTAATAACTACTGGTACGGTCCCCGACCAGCCGAACTAAGATTCACTACTATCACAACTAGACTTTTACTTGGCTTTCCTTAAATTCGTCATTAATCTCTGATCCCTTTGCCTGTGCCATGGCATATGCCTTACCCTCATGGGCGTACTTGATTCAATCAGAGCCATTTAATCAAACTTTAATCAATCATAACAAAAAAAAAACATCAACCAGAGCCATGTACCATCGTGATCCACATTACAACAATAATCTTTTTCACTAAGCGCCTTAGACACCTGGAAACCCCCAGAAGAGTAAACCACTCTAACGCTACGGCTCTCTAGCCGAACAGCAATCGCATTGCTCTCACACATCCAGCGCATGGATCCATGTGTATCACCCTGTGACTACACACTTTTTACTACGGCCGATAGAGAACCCCTACTCGCGTGGTTCCCACTACTTAGGCTTGCTCATAGCTCATCACCCTGTGACTACACACTTTTTACTACGGCCGATAGAGAACCCCTACTCGCGTGGTTCCCACTACTTAGGCTTGCTCATAGCTCATCACCACTGTGATCACCATCTACTTCGACTGGTACATGACCTACTGGCATCATTCGTAACCTATCGTGAGCGTATTTAAAAATTGCATTGTTAACTAGATTGAGCTATACCTAACAATGTAACAGTTTTTTTCTTGTTGTTTACCAGGGAAGCACTCGGTACCTCGAGTCAAAACATAATGAAAACGACTCACCAAATTCGTAGACAATAGATCTGTAGCTGGCTTAATGGCTGTAGTGGTTGCAATCTACAGTTTCCTTGGCAGAAGTCGTGAAACTCCTCGCTCGAAAAGCACCGTCCTTGATCAGCGATTATTCATACAGGAGATCCAAAGAATGCAGCGCTGTCCACTACTGTCATTCTGCTTGCACACGTCCTTGTGTGTTATAACCTGTAACCAAAAAAATCAACAGCAGTGCATGTTCCACTCGGCCAATTCTGACCAAAATTATTACAAGTTCTGTGGTACCACAAACTCGTTTTCTCAAAGCCGACATTTCGAACAACACCCATACTCATTAAAATAATAGGAAACTCATTAAAATATAGCAATGCTCATACTCTGACCTCCATCCGGTCATCATCATTACACTTATAACCTCTATCCGGCCATAGGCATCAAACCAATCGACTTCCATTCGGTCTTCAACACGTAACATCTATCCGGTCACTAACACAATCAGGCGACCTCTATCCGGTCACCTCCACAAACAACACCATCAAGATCATCATTTCGAGCCTTTATCAAAATAATTCTTAAAGTAGGTTTGTTCAACATGTTACTTTATTTTTCCTATAACTTTACAGATTATAAGAAAACTCTTACTATGCTAGGTACTCGAAATCTTAAGTTGACTACTTAGTATTCAACTAGTCTTGTCAGCGTTATCATTTTCGTCATGGCTAGTCTCGTCATCGTCACCTACGTGCATGTCAACGTCAGTTATTTTACGCAGTCGGTTATGTTCGTACTTGTACGTCCGGCGGAAGAAAGGGACTTCAAAACATAACGATCACTTGTCAAAACTTCCACTACCTTAAATGGACCTCTGAACTTCCGATCTAGTTTAGTCTGATAATTCTGATTTCACTCTACGTTTTCTAATAACACAAAATAGCCTACCCAAAATAATACTTTGCAAGTAAATGTCGTGTGGTAATGAAATAAAATCTCAAGTTGTGGCTATTCGCAACGCTTCTTATGATTTGTTTTGTGCTGAATACACACGTTTAACCAATACCAGTCAACGCAGCAACATTATTAACTCATTTGGCACTTAATTTGGCTGCACAACTCGCTTATACTAACGAGCATTCAGCTCCAGAATCTTAACAAAACAATACAGCTCACCTTTATGTTCTAACGTGCCTGCGGGTAGTTGTACGACGCAAACATCCACTCGCCGTTGCTGCTTGCAGCGCGTGCTCCACCTTCACCATCTGCTTGGCTGCCACTTCTCGTGCACCGGGCCGCGACATGTCCAGGATTCCCTCACTTGTAGCACACGATGGGCTTCACCGACGGCTGCGGGCTGCTTGGCTCGATTCTTGAAGTCACCCAACGACACTGGTAGCTCCACGCTACGTCCTTCGTCCTATTTACGATAGCCACGTTGATACTGCTTCCTTTGTGCGCCTTAATGACGGCCACAACAAGTTGACCTCCTTGTAGTGAATTTTCAGCAAAACACACATCAGCTGTCGTATTGTGTGCTGTGACGTTTGCACACGCGTCCTATCGCGTTTTCTAATTACGGGAACGGGATACGTCGAACTCAAACGCCGGTTATAGACACTTTTTTTTTTAACATGGCGGCAGGGCGCAACTGGCGCCTCACTGGGCAAAGGTATTTCTGCATACAGCCTATGCCCAACATAACATGCACGATGATCGCGCATCCGTATCTGGCTTGTCTGTGTGCATTCTTCGTTTTCAGGGTCAAATTCTGGAATTAACGATGCGGCACGGTGGTCTTTCAGACGAATGAGGGTAGGCGCTTCGTGTTCCAGATCGTTGAATGCTTTTTCAACTTCTTGTGCTAGGAGAGTCTTCAATATTTTCCTTGCAATTGGTGTGGATCGACCTTCATCGTTTGAATCTTCAGACATCTGGTTTACCGACGCAGAATTTTCGTCCTCCCGACTAGGTGACCGTCGACGTTTATAAGTAGCAGAGCGTCGTTTCATCGTAGGTTTTTTTCTTCGATACCACTTCTGAGTATAAAGGCAGTGGTAAAATTATGCACACAGTAATTGATTTACTTGTTTATTCGGGTAGAGTTTCCCCTTACAATTATTAGCATGGAGTGAAGTCCCCAAAACCATCGCTTAGGGCTTTTATAATAATGGCTGGCTGGCGGCTACTTCACCTCCCCCGGCTCGGAATTTGGCGGGGCAAGGCTCACGTAGTGGGGAAGTGACGTGCTAGTCAATTGACTTTCTCTTTGCTGTGGCTGCTGTGTCATACTTGGTTGTCATGGCTTGGCTTGGCTTGGCTTGGCTTTGGCTGAGGCTGTGGCTTTGGCTGCACCCAGACGACACGGCATGGCATGGCTTTGGCATGGCTGGGCGTGGCGGGCTTGACAGCCGGCTTAACGGCTGGCTACCGACATCTAGCGTTACACGTGCGAACTTTGGGCCTCTGTCGTGCTCGTGGTTACATGTATGGTATGCGAACTTTGGGCCTCTGTCGTGGTTACCTGTATGACATGCGAACTTTGTGCCTCTGTCGTGACTACATCTATGACATGCGATCTTGGGGCCTCTGTCATACCCTACCATGAAATCCATAACGGCTTTATACTCCTCATATGAATTTACTAGTTCATGAACCCATATATGCGAACTTGGGGCCTAAGTATGTGTTCATGTGGGTGACACGCAAACTTGGGGCCTCTGTCATATAAGACTATGAGGTGTGTAGGGCGTTATGCTTTTCATGTGTATTTAACTTTTTACGGGTGTTCGACTGATGGTAGTCTGGAATCCCATCATTCGAATTTACTCGCTTACAGTTGTTTTTTTTAGTTTTCTGAAGTTGCTTATGACCCTTTACTTGTGGGCGCTTGAGTGCACGCTTGCGCCTGCAACAAAGGATCTGCCGATGGATTCTGTAAAAATCTCACCGTGAAAACGTTGGTGAAGTGAGCTGTCATTCCACCATATGCTAGGGATTGACACTATTGAAAGCTCACTTCACTTAAGTTTTCACGGTGAGAATTTTACAGAATAGCACCGCAGTTCAAGTAATACTCTTAGAGTTTACCATAGCTGTGACCTTCAATAACTTAATTGCTTTAAATTTAGCTTTCATGTATAACTGAAGGTCAAAATTAAACCTTGCTGGTCTCACTTTTTTTTTTAACGTGTTATGCTTTTCACATTGCAGGAGATGACATAACAAATTGTGATCAAGACATAGCTGGGGCTAGCACGTCAAGTGGTTGTCAGCTGATGTTGATCACTGAAACCCCGATAGTGGTTGCCAGGTGATGTTGATAATTGGAACCCCGATAGTGTTTGCCAGGTGTTTCTGACTACTGGAACCCCGATCGTGGATGTCAGGTGACTTTGTTGTTGTTTATAAAAATCTACAGAAAAACTTAAATAACATGAATTACAGGTAAAAGATATGATAAGCCTCCAGGAAATGAGCATGAAGCTACCTAGGGAGGACGAATGCTTAAAATTTTCAGGTTAATAATGTTCAAAAATGTAAGTAAAAAAACTATGTAAAAACATACACATTACACCAGACGGGCGAGGAGCGGAATCCAGGAAGCCAAGCTGACGAGGACGTTCAGCTGTCAGGAGAGGCCGTGTTAGAGTTTTTGACAGCAGAAAGGGCGGGGACATCACGTCGCTGCGATGACGCTGTCAGTGGAGGACCTCCACTGGAGGGGGTGACACACCATGAGCCGTGTGCTCACTCGCCTCTAGCACTTCTACTGCGGATCTCGGACGGGACAGACGCGTACTAGTGATCGTATTGAATTATTTTCTTGTAACGGTTTTTGTAATTTAAATAAATAGTTGTGTAGGCCGTGTCGTGTTTTCTTTTTAAAAAAACTAATTAGGCTTCTGATCGCTAAGAGTATTATATATTTTTTGCAACAAGGACTGAAAAAAAGGGCCGGAAAAATTCGAAGTGGAGCTCCACTTCGAATTTTTCGGACCCCCTTTCCTAGTAGCCTTTAGGGCATGTAGGGTATCATAAATATGAAAGAGTGCAGTTTGCACATTCTCAAACATTTTTTCTTTTTTTTAGGCTGCACAATTTTGGACTTTTGATGATAATGTAAAAAAAAATATCGTTCCCCCCGTATCTCCGAAGTTTGCATAGAGAAAATTCTGAAATTATTCTATGCAAACTTCGGAGATAGGGGGGATAGATGTTTATGTAAAGATTACAGGAAAAATAAAACTAAGTCTCTAAATAGCACACTTTTCAGAAATTATCAACAAAAGTTACATTAGTTCCACTATCGGTCAAGAGATGGCGCTGACATAAAACTGCAATATTCTACAGTTTTACTGGAGACATTATTGTCTACACGTATTTTCCAATTTAAATGTTCATCAATAGTTACACCCAGAAACTTAGTCTGTGTTACAGGTTTGAGTTTAGGTATATTTAGACTGAAATTAGATGTTGTTACATTTATTAAATTGTATATATTAGAATTAAATAGAATACTCTTTATTTGGTACACCATATAAATTACAGACATAAATAAGTATAGAAACTGTACAAAGGGTGACACAATGGGCGGTCTAATCGCTAAGAGCGATCTTTTAAAGACAACCTTAGGATGAATTTAAAAAGGCTATTACTGATTTGTCAAGATTTATTTTCAAATTTTGAATATTAAGCCAGTTAATTAAGATGTCAACTGTGTTGTTAATGACGTCAGCTTAATGGTCATAAATTGTATTATTTTTTTTATTAGATGTCACACATTTGTTGTTTTTAGCAATAAAGTTGAAATTTGCATTCTTTTTGAAGTTGAAGATGCATTTTTTAAGGAGCTTAGAGTAGTTAATAAACGTATTTTCTTTCTTTCTAGTTAATGTATTTTCTTTCAACTACGTAGTAGTGTTATCATTAATCACTACAAAACCGATCACAAAGGACGTATTTTTTGCTTAGAACCAAAACAGTGCAGAAATGTTGTATGAAATCTCATGGTTGCACAGTTTTTATGATACCATTCCCAAGTAACATTTCATTCGGGTTATAGGTTGTAGAAAATGCCTTTAGGTTTTCTAAGGGTCGTAAAAAGGTTAATGCTTTGCTATCTAGTCATATTAAGTACTTGAGAATGATTAATAAGTCCTAAAACTAATTGTTTATTATTACAACCTTGAAGCCGCTGACAAGAGTTTAAATTAACGTTATTTTGACTTGTGTTTCAAGAGCATATAATATAGTCCTAGGAACTTATAGTTGTCGTAGACTCTTGATTAAGTTCTGGAAAGGCTAGCATTATGCTAAAGTGAGATCTAAAGGTTTAATTTTTAACTTTGATATAACCATAAAGTTATGGAATGTTGAAATTGCTTATAAGTAATTTCTAAAACCTACTTAAAACTTATAGGCAGTGTTATAGTTATCTAAGTAAACAAATTAGGACTGCGTGGTGAAAACCTAAACCAATAAGCTATTTTTATGAGCTGAAGGCATGCTTAAAGTCCTAGAAGAATATTTTAAAGCTTTAGAGGCATCCTCAAATAATGTTAGTTGTGTCCGCGACTTCAAAGCATTTTTTTTTTTTTTTTTCAGGATGGGAAATCATCAAATGACTCCTCCCGCTCTGGGTGGAGCGGAAGGGAGTGTCAGACTCTTACTGACTAAAACCCACCCGTGTTCCTTCCTTCGCCCTTTATGTTCCGGGCCAGCGGTAACCCTTTCGGACAATCCCGCTGACCCGGCAGGCTTCGGCCCTTACGGGCCCCTCCTTTTAATGCTGACATCTCTTTGAGGCGCGCGTGGAACACGTACGCGCCGTCCGGCATGGGCCTGGTCCTGATCGGACGGTGAGCTACCCATTACTCTCCGCCCGCAGGCCCGCGCCTACGGTGGCCGGGAGTCGTCGCGCGGCTCCCGACGCCCGGAGCGTCTCCCGCGGCGGCTGGGACGGGAGGCTCTCTCCCTCAGCCGTCCCGCCGTCTCCTTCGCTAGCATGACTGCTTCGCAGAAGGAGGCGACTGCCCCCCACTCCCTCTCGCCCCGGACCATGGCTTGAACCAGGCCCGGACGCGAGAGGTCGCCGCCGCTGCCGATCGCCTCTACGAGGACACGGCGGTGCTCCGCCCAAGCGGGGCAGACCTCCACCGTGTGCTCCACCGTGTCCTCTGGGCGATCCTGGCAATGGTGACACCCGGGCGTTTCCTCCCGCCTGATTATGTGCAGGAACCTCCCGAAACTTCCGTGTCCGGTGAGGACCTGCGTCAGGCGGTAGGTGAGGGCGCCATGACGCCTCTCTAGCCACTCCTCAAAGAGGGGTCTTACCGCCGCTATCGTGGCGTGCCCTGCGCTGGGTTGCGACAGTCGCTCTTTCCATGCCGCCGTGAGATCGCGCCGGAGGTCCGTCCGCTCCGCCGCAATTTGCTGCGGAAGCGGAGTTTCCCCCCGGCGTAGTGCCTCCGCGCGCCACTCATACAGGCGCGCGAGGACTATCGCCTCCAGATCTCATGGCGGCAGTCCGGCAAGGAGGCTTGCCGCCTCGCCCGAGATCGTGCGGTACCCCCGGATCAGCCTTGTGGCTACCACCTTCTGGGGCGCGTTCAAATAATGGGCGGCTCGCCGCCGCACTGAACGCGCCCACACGACTTCAAAGCATTCCGTTGTATTGCAAGATGAACCGACACAGGGTGTTATCAAAAAAATGGAGTGGAAGTTTTAAACGTAAAGTGCGTAAAAATTTCTTACGAATAATTAATACATCGGTAAGTTTTTATTCTTTTTGTTATTTATTAAGTTATGTATTGTGGTGACTGGTAAAGACTACTTAGGGCTCTTACAGGTCGGCGACCGTCAGCTATCGCTGTCGACTACCGTCCGCGTCGGGTCGCAGATCTGTAAGAGCCCTTATAAATAGACAAAGTGCTTGGGCCTGGACACATCACCACGAGTAAGACGGCACGATGTCGTACCGCGCCACTGTGCCGTGCACGGTGCGCCGCGCCGGCTCACGGGGCGGCGGCGGCGCGACGGTTTAGTGCAAAAAAATATGGCTGATAATAACGGTGTTGACTTGCTTTTTCATTAGTGGAGGCACGTGCGGTTCTTCATTCGGCGTCTTAGCAATAACAGGAGAAGAAAATGTTTTTCGCGGAATTATCTAGACAAAAACTGCAAGTTTGAGTACACGTTTGAAACGATGCCGCGATGGTTGCTGCCGTGCGCCGTGTGCGTGTACCGTGTGTGTCGCGGCACGACGTCGTGCCATTTCACAGTGGCGGCGCCGCACCGTGGTGATGTGTCCAGGACCTTAGATCATTCGGTTCCCTACAAAATGGTTGAGCTGGATGGTGCTGATCCACGCGTCATGGTCGTGACGGGCGCCGTCAGTTAAGACTGGTCATCACCACAGTCAGTATCTACGAAAATAATATATCAATGGTTATGCTTGAATAAATTAGTAAGTCCCGTCATAGCGTAAGGGTAGGTAATAAATAAATTAGGTAAGTAAGTACCTATCTAAAACATAATTGAAAAAAATAGAAACTTACTTTAAGAGCAGCCTGTAGCTGTTTGTTCAGCACTCTTGTCAAACCGTCGAACGCACGTCCTCCTACAACCAAAACTAAAAGCAACTAATTATGCGCAGAGGTTGTTTTCGCGACTCGCAAGTCTTGAACTACTCCTGGCGATAACCTTAAAGCTGCGAAAACAGCCTTGTACGTAGGGCACTAGCAAAGTTTTGAGATTTGGCACTTGAACTTCAGATTTTCTCAAAATATTTTCCGTCGGCTGCAATACACTTCTCCATACGCTGAAACCAATCATCAAAAATTTTCTGCCATACTTCTTGAGGGACTTCTTCACACGCCAAGTCCCACGCTTGAATTAGTTCGTCATCACTGGAATACCGTTGACCTTTCAATTTATCCTTTATCATTGGGAAGAGACCAAAGTCGCAGGGTGCGAGATCGGGGCTGTAGGGAGGGTGCTCAAGCAAAATTAGACCAGTGCTGCGCAAAAAATCATGAGTTAATTGAGCGCGATGTGCAGGTGCGGTATCGTGATGTAGCCGCCAAGTGTCCATGCGCGAGTTCGGCCGGAGTTTTTTGAGACTCTCAATCAATTGAGGTAAACAAACCTCTGTGTACCATTTTGCGGTAACAGTCTTCTGTTCTTCAAGACATATTCTATTAATTATACCCCTTTTGCCAAAGAATACTACGACCATTTTCTTTTTTACGGATCGAGACTGTTTGACGGTGGTCGGTTGTTCCTCATCTTCAAAGAGCCATACCTTGTTTTTAGATTTAGATTTCACGTCATAGTAATAAAGCCAAGATTCGTCACCTGTTACTATAGAATTCACGTGAGGAGATTTTCCGCTATCAAACATAGTGAGCATTTGTTGACACCATTTCTTACGACACTCCATTTGGGCCGCCGTTAAATGGTGCGGTACCCACAAGGTGCAAACTTTTTTAACTTGAAGACGGTCATGTAAAATTGTGTGAATTGATGGTGCACTAATCTTCAGGATTTCTTCTATTTGTTTATAAGTTATATGTCTATCTTCTTCAATGAGTTTCTTAACAGCGGCTGTTTTCTGAAGACACTGTTTCAACAGGCCGTCCGGATCGAGAATCGTCAGATAAGTTAAAATCTCCTCTTTGGAATTGTTTGTACCATCGATACACTGAGCTACGGGACGGTGCTTTCTCTTGAAATACAAATTTTAATTCACTGACACAATCATCAGCACTTAAACCTCGCTTGAAATTATAGCACATAATTGCACGAAAATCGCGACGCGTTAACTTTGCCATCTTGACTTAACTACAAATCCATAAAAAAATATTGCGGGTAGACATAATTTTTTTTTTACTTGCCTCTTACTACTAATGGGCTATGCTATTATCGGCAACAGTTTGACACTCATATTGTTGATAGTTTAATTATATCTCAAAACTTTGCTAGTGCCCTACGTAGTTTTAAGTAGCTCCGCGAGATGATCTGTAGCTCTTATTTTGGCAAACATTAAGAGCTTTTAGCTGTTACAGTTCTGAAAAGGTTAATTTTAATTCTTTCTAGTAATTTCCTAACGCCAACCATATTTTTTTACTGAAATGAAAAAAAATCTAAACAAAAAGCAATATTTTAAGTCATCATGGCAAAATTAAGTAACGTGTGCTATGTGATTTAAAATATATGATTTTTATATGAATAGAAGTTTTATTTCTAATGCAACTTACTACCAACCACCTAATTTTATAATTTAAATTTCATTAAAATATCTTCTAATTTTTTTACTTACGAAAGGCCCGTCTCGTATACAGCACTATTATCCTAAAGTTTCACGATAAAGTGCCAGTCGCACTATTTTTTTTATTTTTCCTGACTTCAGCAAGCAACTTATTATTTTTTATGAATATAACACTTACATCTAGTCATTTTGAAACTTGGTATAATGACAGGGAATGGCACTACTTTATTGACCAGACTCAACAGTCACCTCAAGCGTCATTTGAAACTATAAATATTCAGACAAACCTAAACTCAATGTTTATGGCACCAGTTGTACCCCAAGATGTATTTAGAGCAATAAAATCTTTAAAAAATAATAATAGCGTTGGGTATGACGGCATAGCAACGAAAGTCGTTAAATTTGTGGCGAACAATATAACTGTACATCTCAGCCATATTATTAATCTCAGCATCAACTCTGGTGTGTTCCCTAATAGCTTAAAAACTGTTATAGTTAAACCAATTTACAAGAAGAATAAAAAAGAAGAAATAGCTAATTACAGACCAGTAGCCTTAATTCCGGTATTATCCAAAGAAGTAGAGAAGTTAATCTACGAATCACTTAACAATTTCTTATCTAAATATGACATTTTGTGTAATGAACAAAAAGGTTTTAGGAAAAACAAAAGCATTAATACAGCTATTTTCGATTTATTTAATATCATCGTAAAAAACGTAGATAGCAAAGTGCCTATTTGCGCAATCTTCACAGATATGTCAAAAGCTTTTGACTGCGTCGATCACGACATTCTAATAAACAAGCTAAGCGTTTATGGAATAAGGGGAAATGTACTCAAACTCATTAGATCATACCTTAGCGATCGTAAACAGTACACGGAAATAACTAGAATTTGCCTTAAGACGAAGAGTGAAATAAAATACCGATCCGAAGGACGAACAATAAAATATGGTGTACCACAGGGCAGCGTCCTTGGGCCACTCCTTTTCTTAATGTATATCAACGATTTGCCACGTCATGTTGATAATCCAATAGTATTATTTGCCGATGACAGCACCGCGTTAGTAAAATGTAAACATCCGGACAGCTATGAACATGACATAAATAAGACCCTGGAAGATATCGTACATTGGCTTGATAGAAACAACTTGGTGATAAATTTACAAAAAACTAATATAATGCACTTTCATCAACGCACAATTTTAAAAGAAGTATGTGTAGATAAACAAAAAATTAACCAAGTTCAGGTAGCAAAATTTTTAGGGATTTACATTGACAGACAACTAAATTGGCAACCACAAGCAGAGGAAATTTGCAAAAGGATGAATACAGCGGCATATGTCCTTTCAAAGTTGTCCAAAAAAGTTGATATTCAAACTACGTTAGTCGCTTATCATGGTCTGGTTGCATCAATTCTAAGATTTCGTATTATTTTCTGGGGCAATTGCAGCTCACGGGAATACATATTCAAGGCGCAAAAACGTTGCATTAGAGCGATGTGTGGTTTGAAAACCACAGACAGTTGCGAACCAAAGTTTAAGTCCCTAAAAGTGCTTACATTTCCGTCATTGTATTGTTATATTTTATATTTTACATTTAGTATCAGTTGCTCAATCGATTAAAAGTGTTTTATTTTTATCTGTGGCAATTTCATATCAGTTGATCAATTGATTTAAAAGTGTTCATAAAATGTCTGATTCCGGAAGTTACGCTTTTAAATAAATTAAATTAAATTGGCGGTAAAGCAATGGCGGGAATAGTTTAGGTGGCAGCCGTTCTGAACTGAGCGCGGATCATTCTTTCTCCAGCCGTTGCCATTTCTACGTTATCTTATAATAACCAGTGTAATTATATTGAGAAATATACAACGAAGAAATAGAAATCTACTGTACGTTATTTCGCCTCCTTACTTCTGAACCTTACAGTTCAGAAGTGGGATTATAAAAGGATTTAATTCCTACCGCGCCTACAACTAGTGACAGTTTAAAAACTTAAAACTTGAAGCTGAATATCAACACAATATCTAACGGTCGTCGTGATGTTTGAAGTTGAAGAAGCTGAACGAGGATTTATCCAGGAGTCTGGGACCCCTCCTAATCCAGTGCATCATCGTCGATCGAGAAATATCCAGGAGTCGGGGACCCCTCCTAATCCAGTGCATCATCGTCGATCAAGAAAGCGGAGTTTCTCACGAAGACGTCGCGATCGTGGCAGCGAATCGAAATCTTCGCCACGTAGGCGACGCAGGCGTCGCGAAAGTGGAACACCAAAGGATCGTCGCAGCAGGTGTGATGACCGAAACCGGAAGCAGCACAATCGACACCAGCGGAACAAGAGGCGGTCTTCGACTGTAAGTACATTATCTTCTTCTACTGATGATAGTGCCTCTTCAAGAAGCAAGTTTGCTACAAAATCTAATGCAAGACGTTCAAAAAAACGTAACACTAAACAAGGAACCGAGGAATCTGTGAATAATGTTTCTGCCCGTGAGCTGTTAAATTTGTTAAAGTCATTGCCTACTTCACAGAACCATTTTTCAATAAATAATAATGCTATTCCTGAATTTGACCCCTCTAACAAAGAACAGACTGTTGATATTTGGATAAATAAATTAGAAGAATGCTCTAAATTGTATGGATGGAGTGAACCGCAATTGTTGCATTATTCCCTACCCAAGTTAATGGGGTTAGCAAAGGTGTGGTATCAGGGACTTCCTTCTGTCAATTTCACTTGGTCGGAATGGAAAGATAAATTAATTAAAACATTTCCATCCGTTCAAAATTATGCACAATTATTGCAAGAAATGTTAGATAGAAAAGTTAAACCCAATGAATCATTAGAGACATATTTTTATCACAAGATGAATCTATTAAACAGATGTGAAATATATAATAAAAAAGCGATAGACTGTATTAAACGGGTTAGAAGATAGGAGTATGAGATTAGGTGCTCAAGCAGCTAACTACAACCAGCCTGAACAGTTATTAGCTTATTTACAAACGGTTAAATTAGAAGACAGTAAAGAAATTAGGAGACCATTCTTAAAGAAGCGGGTTGAAGGGCAAGGTGACAATAAGAGTAGTAATAGTAGTAGTACGATCAAATGCTTTAATTGCGGTGAATTAGGTCATCCCAGTTTTAAATGCTCGAAACCTCTTGTAACCTGTAACATCTGTAAAAAACTTGGCCACCAGTCATCTTCTTGTAGACGACTCTTGAGGAACACCATTGATAATACTACCAGTAGTAATAATAATACTAGCAATAAAAACGGTGACAAGGCGGTGTCTGAAGTGAAAATAGCAGGCGACTTGGACAGTAAATACGTACTAGATATTAATGTTAACGGTAAACTAATGACTTGTTATGTTGATCTTGGAAGTCAGAGTACTCTCATTAGACAAAGCGATTTTGAAACATTAGGAGTGTCATTTAATGATACACATTTGCCATCCCTTAAAGGTTTTGGTGATACATTTATTAGTCCCATAGGTAAATCAATTGTTAATTTAACGGTTCAAGGCGTTTCTGCTGCAACAGAAGTGTTGATAGTAAGAAACGACCTGTTTAAGTACCCAATATTATTAGGTCATACATTTACCGAACAAGCTGGCATAATCATTATTAAGACTGATGAACATTTAATTTTACAAAAGCAAATGTACAATAATGTAGGAGAAAAACTAAAATTAATTATTGAATCAGATACAAGCGTTAATTCTATGGCAGCTATTCCAATAAAGGTTGAAGAAAATAGGACTTGCACTGTTTATGTACGTGGGTCAGTACGTGCGGTAAACAAACATAATTATTATATAATGCCCGGCGCGTATACAATCACTAATGGTTTTGGATGTATTCTCTTAGTAAATTTGGGTTTGGAACCCTTAAGATTAATTAAAAACATCTTACTGACAAGAGCTCCGATTATTAAAGATATAAATATTTTAAATATAAATAAAGTCGAAGTCAAGGAACCTGACGCTATTATAAATCAGATCTCGTTAGGAGATGAATTAACAACTGACGAGATTTTAAAATTAAAAACCTTGTTACAAAAATACAGCGATTGTTTTTCATTTGGTTTAAGTGACTTAGGGTTGACAAATTTAACAGAAATGACCATAACTTTAAATGACACGACTCCTGTTGTGTACAGACCATACAGGTTAGCTCATGTTGAAAAAAAGAAAGTTAAGGGTATGATACGGGAAATGTTAGATAGCGGAATTATAACTGAATCCACCTCGTCCTACGCTAGTCCGATATTACTGGTACAAAAGAAAACTGGGGACCAGCGCCTATGTGTAGATTACAGGGCATTGAATTCCAAGACTGTCAAAGAGCACTATCCGTTACCTAGAGTGGAGGACCAAATTGACAGCCTTGGGGGTTATAAATATTTTGTTACATTAGATTTAGCGTCTGGATATTACCAGATTCCAATCGCTCCTTCCTCTCAAGACAAAACCGCATTTGTAACACCTGATGGGCAGTATCAATTTACTCGTATGCCATTCGGGTTAGCCAATGCGCCGTCTGTTTTTCAAAAAACTATCAACAAAATGTTAAAAAACACTAGAAACAGTGAGGCCTTTGCTTTCATGGATGACATTATAATACCATCACAAAATTTTCAACAAGGAATGGAGCGATTGGAAGCTGTACTTCAGTTATTAAGGGATGCTGGCCTTACTCTTAAAGTGGCCAAATGTAAATTCTTTTATACTAAGATTGACTATCTGGGGTTCGAAATTTCGGAGGATGGCGTTAGACCTGGTTCTGGGAAAACCGAAGCCGTAAGATTATACAAAGCACCCACAAACCAACATGAAGTACGACAATTTCTTGGGCTTGCAAGTTTTTTTAGGCGGTTCGTCAGAGGATTTGCAATAATAGCTTCACCTCTAACAAAATTATTAAAAAAGGATAGTAAATGGGAGTGGGGCCCAGACCAAGACCAAGCATTTCTATCGTTAAAATCAGAACTAATAAAACGACCAATTTTGGCAATATATAATCACCTGGCTAAAACTCAAGTTCATACCGATGCGTGTAAGACGGGCATTGCGGGTATACTTCTGCAAGAAGACGAATCGGGTAGGTGGCGAGCTGTTGCTTATTACAGTCGCCAGACTAATTTCGAAGAGCAAAAGTATCATTCTTTTGAGCTAGAGACGCTAGCGGTAGTTGCCTCTTTAAATCGATTCCGCGTTTATATTCTAGGTATAAAATTTACCATAGTTACAGACTGTAATGCATTACGAACAACCCTGTCCAAAAGAGATATAATACCCAGAATAGCTAGGTGGTGGTTACAATTGCAAGAGTACGACTGCAGTATTGAATACCGGCCAGGAACTCGAATGAATCACGTAGATGCGCTTAGCAGAAATGCGATCGAACAAAATGTTGAGTCGGAACCTGTATTCGATATTCTAGCGGTTGAGACAGAGGACTGGTTGGCTACTATGCAAAATGTTGATGATGAGATTAAAAAAATTAAACAGATATTGGAAAATCCTGACGCTAAGAATGTAATGGATATCTATCAAAATTACAAAGTTAAAAATGGAAAGGTTTATCGTGTAGTTAATGACCAACTTAAATGGGTGGTGCCAAAAGGGGTAAGGTGGCAATTACTGAAAAAAAATCATGACGAATTAGGTCATTTTGGTATGGAGAAAACTCTAGATAAATTAAAAGATCTGTATTGGTTCCCTAAAATGAGGAAATTTGTAAAGAAATATGTTCAATCTTGTCTGGAGTGTTCTTACCATAAAATACCGGGC
Source organism: Luperina nickerlii (assembly GCA_963855955.1). Classification (NCBI taxonomy): domain Eukaryota; kingdom Metazoa; phylum Arthropoda; class Insecta; order Lepidoptera; family Noctuidae; genus Luperina; species Luperina nickerlii. Next base: position 106,698 of record OY979682.1, on the reverse strand, counting down.
GGTAAAAAACAGGGAATGCTTCATCCTATCCCAAAACTCGACAAACCTTTTCACACCATACATTTAGATCATTTAGGGCCGTTTGTCAAAAGTAAATCTAAAAATACCTACATATTAGTCGTAATCGATGCATACACAAAATATATCAATCTATACGCCGTTAAAAATACTAAAACAAGGACAACTTTAAAAGTTTTAAACAATTACGTTAGTCTGGTGTTCCAAGTAGGATAATAAGTGATAGAGGAACGTCATTTACTAGTAAGGGTTTCAAAGATTACGTAAATAAACTAGGTATACGTCATGTTTTAAATGCGGTTGCAACTCCTAGAGCGAATGGTCAAGTGGAGCGTTTCAATCGTACAATTTTAGCTTCACTTGCCATTAAAAACCATAATTGCTCCGAAAACGAATGGGATAGACACTTAGAGGAGATACAGTTAGCTATAAATACAACTGTTAACAAAACTACAGGAAAAAGTCCATCCGAAGTATTATTTGGTATGAGGGTACGAACTAAGGGAGACGGAATGATAGCTTCATTGTTAGATTGCGATGGAAACGAATCAAAAACATTAAGTGATGTTAGGAACGAAGTAAATTTAAAGGTGTCGAATGAACAAATTAAGCAGAAAAACAGATTCGATAAAAAGAGAAAAGAGGCTAAAATTTATAAAACGGGAGACTTGGTTAGGATAGAGAGGGAAATAACAAATAATAACGGAAAATCAAAAAAGCTTTTACCTAAAATACAAGGTCCCTATAGAATAATTAAAGCATTAGATCGTGATCGATATGTCGTGGAGGACACTCCTTTGACGAGAAAACAAAATAGAAGGTATGAGGCAGTTATATCAATAGATAAAATTTATCCTTGGTTAACATATACCCAAAAGTACTTAGATGACACAGATGAGGGTTCAGATCAATCCAACAAAGAATCTGAAGTAGACAATGACGATAATCAAGACATAACTAATAATTAAGATGTGAAATTAATATTTTGTTTAACATAATAATTTTATAACTTGTGAATGAAAATTGGAAGTACTTTGATAAGTTTTACGACAGACTAAATGAGTTTAAATTATTAACATAAGTTTGGAAGGTACAAGATGCATATGAGGCCGATAAGCCAATTTTGGGAGCATCCGTGTACAGTTTAAATTATAAACATAAGTTCGAAAGGTACAAGATGCATATGAGGCCGATAAGCCAATTTTGGGAGCATCCGTGTATCTAAGTAGAGTATCTGCATACACATGAGGCCTATAAGCCAAACGAAGGAGTATGTAAGATATTTTGACAACGGTATTTCCACACATATGAGGCCGATAAGCCAATAAGCGAGTGTGCGAATACGTTGAGTGATACCTAATGAAAATGATATCAATTGAATAGATATTAAAAAAATTGTTTTATAGTTTGTTTAACTTTTTTTTTAGTATCCACATTATTTGTATTAAGTACGGTATTTCCACACATGAGGCCGATAAACCAAAGTGTGCAAATACGTTATGTGAAAATGAAAATTATTTGTATAGATGAAATTATTTTTATTCTATGTTTATTTTTTTTACTAGGCACATTTTGTATAGAATCATTTTTAAATTGATGGAACAATTTTATTTTTACTAGATGGCCGAAGCAGTAAAGTTTGATGAAAATAGAAACATGAATGATTGTACGATTTCAGTTTCTGATTGTTTACTTTAATGAAATTAATGCGTTAAGGTTCATTATTGTATTGTTAAACTTCAAATTAATTAACAGTTACGAGAGGACTCGCAAAGTTCAGAATGGCCGACTGTTATATTTTATATTTTACATTTAGTATCAGTTGCTCAATCGATTAAAAGTGTTTTATTTTTATCTGTGGCAATTTCATATCAGTTGATCAATTGATTTAAAAGTGTTCATAAAATGCATGGACTTATTATACAAACAGGACTGAGCACTCGTCCCGAAAAAACGTGCCGACAGAGATGGCAAATACCGAGGCTGTTTGTCTCTTTCTAATAGGCTGACCAAACAATTTTTACACACAGGAGACTTCAAGGACTGACATTCAATACATTGGAATTTTAATGCAATATGCGTGCTTTGTATCACACAGACATGTTAATAGTTTTCAGTTTAAGTACAATATTTCCAGGGCTGGAAGTCTCGACAGAGATAGCGACAAATTCGCTAACTTTCAATCGCTGATTACTCACGAAAGAATTCGGTTGCAATAACGATGCTTGCGGAAAATGCAAGTCTATACGTCAAAGATGCGATTATCACAAGCATCATTATTGCAAACGAATTTATTCGTTAGTAATTAGCAATAGAAAGTTAGCGATTTTGTCGTTATCTCTGTCGAGACTGCCGGCCCGGCTAATATTATCGATTCATATTTCAGTTACGTGAACGATGTTTATTTACCATGCCATTCCTACCGCCTTAATCAGTGCTAGGGCTAATAGTGTAGGATAAAATTCGCTTTTTTGATACCATATCGCTAGCTAAGTGTTCTAGCCAGCGACATGGTATCAAAACGCGTCATATGAATACCTAGATCATAATCATAAGAGTAGCACAAGCAACCTTATTGCGTTACAACCTCTGAATGAGCATCTCTTTCACTTTGGCAATATACCAATCTGTGGTGCTTCGTAAAAAAATATCGTATTGACTATTATACTCCATCCGATTAGGTAGTTAACAAAAGGTAAACAATTTTGACATGTATTTTTAGTTAATAACACAGTTTAAAAATAAAATGCAGCTGAAAACAAATTTAAATACAACAAAAACGATTACATATGAGCACTTATGTAAAAAGACTTGTCAAGATTGTTTACCTTTAGTTAACTACCTACTCGGATGGACTATAAGGTCTTAGCAACCAGGCCATAAAACTATTTCAGAAAAATGTCTTAACAATGAGTACCGGGTAAAACGGGGTGAATAGGGATGCAGGGGTGAATCGGAACGAAACTTTAAAATGGATTTTAACGTTGTTGTATTATAGTTTGTTGCCAAGACAGACACATAATCGTTAATTATAATACAGTAAACACATTAGAGCCCTTTTTGGCAAAAAACTATATTATTTCAATGTTAAAATTCATTTTAAAGTTTCATCTCGATTCACCCCTGCATCCCTATTCACCCCGTTTTACGGTACCTACCTATGATCGATTAGATTGTCTGAGATTGGTGGGATCGGTAGGTGGTGCAATTATGGTGCGTGCAGGTGATACAGGGTTCTCTCCTTCCAGCGTTCACCCTTAAGAGCAGGTTTTAGGGCATTTAATTAGAGAAAAAATGGAAATAAAACCAAGCCATATATAGATATTATACCTACATATAATTTAATAAATTCAAACATGGCTAAACAAAATTGTTTTATGGAGCTTCTGCCTTCTTCTTTCTTCTTCTTCTTCTTCTTTGCTTCTGCAACATGTACGTAATATTAGTAAGTAATTATAGTATGTAATCACAAATAAACAAAGCTATTAATTGTGGTCTTAAGTTAACAAAACGTCTGCAGCATGGTCACTCTAGTCATGTGAGTAAACAAAATCTTTATTATCGCTTACCTGTGAAACGATATGCCACATCCACCATAGGATTCACTTTTGCACGATTTACGCAACACTTTTTGACCATTTTGGCAAAAAAAATGCTAAAATAACGTAGTATAATATACTGCTCGCTTTCACAAAACAATATTCAACGTCAACAAGTCGCCATGACACATACCAGGGTTACCATAGTAGTTTTTACGAAACTTCTAAAGCCGTCATTATAAAGAAGGTTTTTATTGACCGACCGATCAAATAGTTTACATCTAAGTCACGAAGGTAGCAATCAAGAAAATAATTACTTTATTAATATTCATTCTTGGTTACAAGGCTAGGAAACTCACTTATTTATTTTTTCTTTTTTTACCAATCTTAACATTTTTATCTCCTGGCAATTGAGAAAAAGGGACAAACGGCCTCGGTACCGGCTATCTCTCTCGGCTCGTTTTGCCTCAGCTACGACAATGTATATAAAATAAACCCAAAACTTAACTCTTTATGGTTCATTTTTCAATGACGTGATTTTTCTAGTGCTCAGTCCTGTTTGTATAATAAGTCCATGGACTATTATTCTTACTTTCACACAGAGGTGGCAGCTCTGAAGTAAGTTAAGTTTACTCTTATTCCAATAGATGGCGCTAAATAAAATCACATTTTGCCAACATTGAGTGGCTCACAGCTACTAAAATGGTAATAATATTCAATTTTTTAAATAATGATATTTTCAATTACAGATGATTATCAAGAGGTTTACATACATTTGTCGCGCAGCATGAAATTTCATAGTCTTTTTGATGATTAATAATAATTTTTGCTCAATTTTATACCAATATTTTGCAAACATTCATTGAGTTTGTGGTAGAATTCTCTTGGTGGTTTTACTAACAATAAACTGGTAACCCCAATTCAACTGTCTGTTATTGTTATTGCTTGCTTGCGTCGCCTGCGCTGGTTTTAAGCGATAATTTGCTCCTTTTTGTGTTCTTTCTGTGTTTCGTTGTGTGTTTGTTGTTGAGTTGAGCGAAAGTTCCTCCGACTAATCCATATTTGTGACCAGAAAGTTACTTTGAAAGTCGTTGTATCAAAACTGAGATAGGACTCCTAAAGTGTTGTGTTGAGATAGGACACTATAGTGCATCATGTCTTCGGATAAGCACTGCTGTGTTCCTGGGTGCAAGGACAGTGGAGGTATGTCAATGGGATTAAGTTCGGATACTATATATGTCCAACCCTGAAGATTAGGCTGAAATCGAGAACTTTGCTTTGAACCCAATTCAACTTATTCTTTGCCATTAATGCAAGTCCGATATTATTCAGTTGTTTTTGTTATTACAATGTAGAATTCAATAGTTTTGAAACGCTAGATAAAGTCTTTCGGTATCTTCGAACTTTCTGCCTAAAGCCAATGGCCGAATTACTTATTGTACTAGGCAAGAACTAATGTTAAAAGTTGTCTTAGCTCTCGACTAGACAACCTAAGACGACCAACTGACCAACATTTATTTATTTATATTATGTTCCTTGGATTTTCTTTTGGTTGTCTTGGTTTTTCTTTTCTAGTCATCTGTTTTATTTTTTATTATTATATATGTACTAAGTACTAAGGTGACAAACAGGCATAGGGCCCCTGACTATTATTTTAACATTGCTAATTGAAATAGGTAACTTATAAATAGGTGTTTAAAAGAAACCTTATTAATGGTTGCATTAACTTTTTTTCAGACATGCATGGCATTCTTCATAAGTTTCCGAACCCTGAAAAAGATAGAGTAAGATTCAATACCTGGCTGTATGCAATTGGGGGTGATATTTTGGAACTTGAAAATGCACACATATTTAAGTATCGTCGAGTGTGTCATTTACACTTTGAAGAAAAATATCTGTGACGCAATAACAGAATAAGCAATATTGCAGTTCCAACATTAAAACCAGGTTGGTTCATTATATTTGTGTACACACCCAAAGACATTTATGTTATTTTATATAAAAGTATATCATTGAAATTTCATTCAAAGTACTATGGGCTTTTTGGTACATTATTCAATAACAACTTGTCCCAAATCCCTGTCCATTTACTGTGAAACCACAGGCAGCTCATAGAATTTGGGTGATCATTATTGAAAAATATAATAGAAGGGAATATTATTTTATATTCTCAATTCAGTTACTTGATTTTCATCAGTATTAATAAACAGTCAATAGTTTATTATCAAGAAAACAGCTCCATTGTTCTATATACGTGATTACATTATGTTCATATATCTTAATGTTTGTAATACTATGTATTATTTTTGGAGATCATTTTTATAATTATGAGTTTCTCATCTATGCCATATTGTGCAATGTGTTACAAAAACGGTTTATAAAATAATACAAATAATAGGATGATGATGACATATCCTTTTTGTAACACATTTAATGGCAATATGGCAAAACATGTTGAACCAGCAATCTTCCAAACTCGTTTTCCATCCATATGTGCATATCTATGTATCATGTCACACATGTTTATACAAATAAATGCATCTTTATTTTTAATGTGACAATAGTTATGTACAACAAGTAATTAATATTTTTTCTTGTTTCAAAATATTTGCTTTATATATTTTTCAATGATGATAAACTTAACATCATTCCAGTATTCTCAGTAGTTATGAAAAAAAAAACTACAAAGCATCTTAAGGCAAACAACATTTTTTAAAGTGTTTTTCATGGTATTTTTGTTTTCAGGTCTCAATAAAGTTTCACAACTGAAGTCACTGTTTGTTGGAAGGAAACCATTGCAGGGAGTTGTAAATCAGCCAATTCCCTCAACATCTACAGGTATATTGGTTTTTATTGTATGATGATTATATTATTATCCTTTTCAATTGAATATTTAGATAAATGTAATGATCCTACAGATTATAAATTGCACCATGAGGCAATACTAACATTTGTAATTATTTTATTTTAGCTCTTGAATCATATCAGCAGTTGATATACACATCTACTAACATTGTAGAAAATATAGTGCAAAAAGAAAATATGGGTAAGTATTATGACATTTATTATTATCATAATTTTATGGTTCCACTATCACTAAATTGTCCACTAAATCACCGCCGCAGCTTTGGATGATCAAAAATAAATATGTACGGTTTAAGACATTTACTTCTCAAAAAGAATACAATTCACTTATCATGAGAAATACAAGTTAATCATACATATTACTCGATACACAAACTTATGAAGAACGGCAGGTACTCGTAAAATAAACTAGTAAGTAGTAGATGCGCAGATATTTTTCTTACAAAGCTGTGGGTAACAAGAAAAAGTTAGGGTACCATTACATATCGTTTCTTGATAGCAAGTCAATAGCAAAATAGTAGCAAGCTGATAATATTTTTAGTTATTTGTTAATGTTTCAAAATGATAATATAGTTTGGTGCCTAAGAGTTTTTATGTATTTAAATAAGTAATAGTTTAATGTAGTTAAAGCAAATAAACAAATCCAAGAAACAATACTGACTTTATAAATAGGTGATTGATTTAAAATATATACTTACTTACTTTAAAATATAATGTACTGTGTATATTGAATATGCACTTATTTTTTCAAGACAATCCCTAATTTAAATTATGGTGTAAACTGCATCCTAATCCATTTAGTAGTGTAGGTTTAGTAAGAGAACACCATACATTTGTATTTCAAATACTCTACTCTTTTGGTTCCTTAAAATTTCTTTATGTGAAAGGTGTGTTAAGGTGGTGTCTTTGAAACTTATGACTTAGGTCATGAGTTTCAAAGACACCACCAACATCCACTAACCTGCACTGGGACTGCATGATGAAAATGGCTCAGAGAGGAGACCCGTATCCCAAGAGTTGGGATATTATTAGGCTGATGATATTTATGTTTAATATTATTGTTTCTAATCAATAGTCAGTGATTTAAATTCTTTATACTACAAAATGTTAAATACAGTTACGGGCCGTTCATAAAATATGTTCATCATGATTTTTTTTCCTATCTTGGAAACTTAAACTTTTTTCATTACACCTGAACGTCATTCTCAAGTACCTTAAATCCTGTAAATAAACATATGGGTAGTCTAAAATTAATGTTTCAGATTGATATGTATGCTATTTTTAATTACAAGAAATTGTTTGAAGAGAGGTCGGCTAGCATTCGTGACGTAATATTTATTAGAGGGTGTGAAATGAAGGCGAACCTCTGAGTGACGTATTTTATGGATGGCCCCATAGTGAAACCTTTATAGTTATGTTATTGCATGACCACACAGATGACCGTCCTTGTGTCTTGATGATAGCGACTTTATTGATATTTCAGATCCGGAAACTGTGCTATGTGAGCAAGTGCCACCTGCTACTTTTCAGAGTACTGCTCTCAATTTAGGTAAGTTTTCTTATCACATATAATCGCCTTTAATTTTCGATAAGTATATAATTTTCACTCATCATCATCATCAAATATTCGAAGACATGTGACATCTACCAACCCGCACTGGGCCCGCGTGGTGGATTACGGCCCACTCCCTCTCACAGAGAGGAGGCCTGTGTCCCAGAAGTGGGAACATTATAGGCTGAATTTTCACTCAATGAGTTTTAATTTTAAGTTGAATTTAAATTGATGTAAATTGTGTCCGATTTCACTTTTAAAAGCGTGCACAATTATATTTCAGCTTCGGACATGATATGCCAACAAATACCGGAGTCTACTTCTCAAGTCGAAAAGGGTGTTCAGAATAATTTAGGTAAGCTTTTATTTAATTAGAATACTGTATCATAAAATTATGACAATTGTTATTATGGGTAGTGCAATAACTACTTACTATCTGTCTGCATCTGTGTACACTGTGTGTGTTGTGTTCATTGTTCGAAACTTGATTAAAACTGATAATGTAACTCATACAAAATAATTTTTTTATACTTTTCAGGCAGGAAAGTATCTGCTGGAATGCTAAGGCTATCCAAGACAGAGAGAGCTCTACAGCTGAAAATAATGGCTGCCAAAAGAAAAATAAATAAACTAAAAAATAAAGTTAAAAAGCAGACAGCAGAATTAAAGGAAGCGAAAAAAATGGTTGCCAGTCCTGCAGTATTCGATGTACTAAAAAATTGTTCCAGCACTGCAAAACTTTTAATGCGTGTACAATGGAGAGAAGACAAAAAAAAGGATAAAGGACGGAGATTCACGCTACAAGAAAAAATTGCAGCTCTGTCTATTTTCAAACAGAGTCCAAAAGCGTATAGGTTTCTAAGAAAAATATTTACATTGCCCGCAACTCAGACACTCGTGAAAGTTATACAAAAATGCAACCTTCGACCTGGGCTAAACAAAAATATTTTTTTACAATTAAAAAAAAAGGCTGATGGAATGAAAACATCTGAAAAATTATGTATTTTGTTATTTGATGAAATTGCATTAAAAGCACAAATAACATACAACGAAAGAAAAGATAAAGTAACGGGAGTAGTAGACAATGGTCAGCAAAGACAAGCAGAATTTGCTGACCATGCCCAAGTCTTTATGGTGCGTGGTCTAATGAAAAATTTTAAGCAAGCCATTTTTTACACCTTCTCTGCAAGTGCCACAAAAGGGCCAGAATTAGCCAAACAAATAAAAAGTGTGATGACTGAGGTGCAACAAGCAGGGTTAATAGTGGTAGCATCAGTCTGTGACCAAGGTACAAACAATCGTCAGGCGATACGACTTTTGATAAATGAGACCAGGGGGGTCTACTTAAGAAGAGGAGAAACTCCAAAAGATAATATAATACTAATAAATGACAAAGAAATCATTCCCCTCTACGACCCCCCACATCTTCTCAAGGGTATGAGAAATAATTTATTATCAAAAAAATTAATTTATATAAAAGATGGTGTGACGAAAACTGCCAAATGGTCTCATTTATTACAACTGCATAAAGAAAACCCTGGCTATAAAGGCATTAGACTGATACCAAAATTAACAGAATACCACATAATCCCTGAGAAACTTAACAAAATGAAAGTAAAATTTGCATCTCAGATATTCAGTCGCACTCTAGCATCCAATATGGGATATTTAGCAGGTAATTTATATTTTTGTACAGTACAGACCAGTCACTATGAAGTTAATTATCATGAAATGTTTACTAGATATCTTTACTAGAGATTTTTTGCTCTGTAAAGTTTTACAATCATACTAAGACAATATTAGAAATCTGTGTATGAAAGAATAACATTTTTTTTTACTTTTCTTTCAGATAAAGGAATTCTACCCACAGAATGCAGGGACACTGCAGATCTCCTGTTATTTATGGACAACATCTTCGACTCTGTCAATGGAAGTCACAACAAAAATAAAAATGCAAAACCACTACTTGGCCCAGCTACTCCAACATCTGCCCATAAAAAGACTTGGGCAGAAGCCAAAAAAGTGTTTAACTCAATGCAGTTTGTGACTTCTGCTGGCAGGGTCGAAAATGTTCCAACAATAAAAAATTGGGTGTGGACACTAGAAGCAATACAAGTTTTATTAAAAAAAATACATGTCGAATATGGGGTAACATCAGTCTGGTTGCGGCACCTTAATCAGGATCCCCTAGAGAATTTTTTTGGGGCGGTTAGAAGTCACGGGTGCCGCAACGTTAACCCGACATGTGACCAATTTGAGTCCGCGTTTGCCACGCTACTTATAAATAATTTAAACAGTGTCCACACCCAAAGTAAAAATTGTGAAGAAGATTTATGTGATGCTTTATGCTCCTTCGTACTCAACGAAAATACAGAAGCCACGTTGACCTGTACAATAAGTATCGAAAATATTTTTGAAATAAATTTTGAAAGTATGGAAAATAAAGAAAAAGACCCGAGAATACTGGCACCTTTACAGTACGTCAGCGGATATTTTTTGAAAAAATCAAAATCCAACATTTTTAAGAATTGCTCGGTGTGTGTGAATGATTTCACCAGCGAAGATGAAATCGAGTACATAAGATACAGGGAATATGCAGGTCGACGATGGCTTTGTACTCCCAGTAAAAATTTAATAAAACTGATTTCGAATCTCCAAGATTGCATTAATCATGTGCTAAAAGAAAATATTGAAGCGTATTATTTAAAGGATATAATTAAAATGTCTATTTTAACACTAATAAATTTTGATTTTATAAAATGTAATACTCATAAAAGTAGGATGATTGATTATTTGATTAATATTGTAATCCGATTTATGAATTTTAATTACTGTAAAATAATTAATAAAATTTTATCTGGGAGGAGACAAGTTGATGACGAAGACGATAAAATACAAATAAAGGCTAAAAAATACTGTAATAAATGTTTTAAAAGGAAAAAGTAGATTATCTATGTATCTCAAGACATTCAAGCTGCAAAATAACATGGTTGCATAATGTTCATATCTCAGAAGAAAAAAGTTTCAAAATGTTGTAAGTTGCAAAATACCTACATCTGAATAACTTCAAATTGCAGAATATTAAAGTCTCAAAACTTCCATCTCATACGCAATTAATTGTTTTGAGATATGAACGTTTTGCAACAGTATGTTATATTGCAACTTGAATATTTTGGAATATAACAGGTGGGAGGAACTTAATTATTTAAACTTATTTACGGATTCAGTGAATGTTTCTAAGACAGTTCGCCAGTTTTTCTTGTAATTTACCTATTGGCTGTTTCGTTAAAGTTTACCTCGCGTGCAAAGGTAAACTTCAGCGAAACAGCTGATGGGAGCACTTTTAAAATATATTTAAATCGCAGTTTAATATGATAATTTGGTTATTTTTTACTTATTGGTACTATTTACTGATTTTGTGATATTATCTATATTAAAAAAAATAAGGCAAATATCAGTAAAAAAACGATGTAAAATTTCAGTGCTAGGGATTCTGAACACTCAGTCTAGAATTATTTATGATCCATGGTATAGGAAAGTTTAAGTAATGATTTTTCCTTCCCCCCAATCGTCCCCAGTGTCTGTAAACTAAATTGTGTACTACTGAACTGTGAAAACCGATAAAAAGTGTGAGAATAAAATAAATGGAATAATATTATCGTTTTACACAGTTCAGTAATATAAAGGCTGAAGACATTTTATTCGATGAATATAATATTCCTACCTAGTAATTGAAAATTATAAAAGTCCAGTTAAAAAGTGTTCATTGTGTATTTAATCAAAGTTATGGTCCTTTATAATTTAATTTGTAACTTACCTATCCTAATATCAATAAAATGTCTACAATCTATACACATTAAGTTCCCAATCTCAAAACTCAAACTCAAAGCATTTATTTCAATTAAACCATTTACAGGCACTTTTGAATTGTCAAGAAGTCGGTCAGTCAGAACATATTAAGCTAGTTGCCCATTCCAAAGCGTAGGTACCTATGGAGAAGAACGGGCAAGAAACTCCATGGACACTCTTTTTAAATCATATTTTACAAAAATATTAGTTACATCATTACTTTTGATATTAAAATTATATAATGTGAGAACGATGTAAAAAATTAAAAAAGACGTACGCGTTAAAAGCGTCCAGAGTACAAGAAATAGTACTTAACTAACAACAATCCAAAATTAAAATAATTAAAAATAAGCCGAGGCAGCTAAGTGATGACCAGCCCCAACTGACGGCGCCCGTTCACGAACATGACGCATAAATCAGCACCATTCAGCTCAACCATTTTGAAGGGAGCTAAATGATCCAACACACACGCCACCGTCAGCGAGACATTTGAGTGAGCATGACACACCATCAGCTGCCAGGGCACATTCGAGTCAATGAAAGACATATTATTACCCGGTAAATGGTAGCTATAGGGTACATAGAACTCACATCTGTGCTATGCAATTATACAAAACAAAGGAAATTGATTTTATACAATGCAAAGATAGTCTTACAATCTTCAGCAGCTCCAACAGTATTTTCATGTGTTAATCAATTAGTTGTGGTTGTGGAGCAGGACCAGCATTGAGCCAGGCATTTTTATCAGCAATGTAATCCCCTAACTTATAATATGCCTGACTGCATAGTGTGCGTTTTATACAAGACTTGAATTTTGTCTCATTCAGTTGAAGAATGTGGGGAGGTATTTTATTATAACATTTTAAACAGTACCCCATAAAAGATGAGTCTACTTTAGCCAGTCTGAAACCTGGTTGAACTAATAGGTCCCTATTTCTAGTACTATAATTATGTCTTTCACCTCTTTTACTAAAAAGATGTAAATTTTTCCTTACATACATGATGTTTTCATAGATGTATTGACAAGGTACCGTCATGATGTTAATTTCCTTAAACCGTTCCCTTAGAGAATCGCGCCTGCGGAGATTATATATGGCTCTGATAGCTCTTTTCTGTGTGTATATGTATATACATAATTTAAAACATTTTAAATAAACACAATGAAGACTATATTGTATTTTATTTAACATCCTTAACTGAATATTAAAATGAATGTATTATAATGAAGCATAGCTATACGACAGAAGCTATCTATAGCTATAGTGCACAAGGGTGTAGTTCTAACTTCTAAAATTAGGTGGCGCTAGTTTCTACACGACCCGTTCCACGGAACAAGATTGGTCTCTATTTCAGTATATTACAAAGTACTCTGTGAGTGTAATTATATTGAGAAATATACAACGAAGAAATAGAAATCTACTGTACGTTATTTCGCCTCCTTACTTCTGAACCTTACAGTATATTCTGGAAATGGCCGTTTGTAAAGACCAATAAAAACCTCTTTCCCACGATGTCTGAAACTTGAAAACGACCTGTCAGAAATCAGTACAAAAATTTATTACAAATCGAGTCCTGTAACACAGCGTTATTGAGAAAAAGTGTTATTTGTATGGGTCCTACCCTACAATATACAATAAATTGCCAGATGTAATGAAAAATGATACAACTAAAAACTTTAAAAAGAAATTAGTGGCCTTCCTAATAGATAAATGTTATTATTCGATTAATGATTTTTTTAATGGACATAACTTTTTAATCAGCAATGTGTATAATAAATATAATTAATATTATTTTGAACATTTGGACCTAATATACATTTATTTTTAAATTTATTCTAAAGTAACATTTTAATTTGACATTTTCAATATTTATCATTATTAATGTGTATAATTGTAATAATTTTATGTAACTGTGACATGTTAATTTAATTTGTAATTTTATTTTTAGGTAGCTTCTTAACAATTTTTATAAATTTTGCGTGCCTATTTCCAGGCAGAATGTACAATTGTACATGGCTCACTCTTATCTACTCCACCTGTATTTTAATGTACCTAGGTACATACGTTGCAAATAAATGATTTGATTGATTGATTGATTGATTGATGGCGCCATTATAATTAAGTATTTAAATCCACGATTGGTGTTTCTGTGTAAAATAAATCTTACACAGAAACATTTTAAAACCTGAGACTCCTGGAAAGGCATTAATTCATGTCCATCAAAAAGGTTTTAAGTTGTCATTGAGTTACATCCATGACTAATTTAGAACTTAAAAGCTGCCTTGTTAGGTCATATTAACGTTAAATTAAGGTTGTGTAGGTTCTGTGTAAGTAGTTTGAAAGGTTTTGAATTTGAGCTATAGGTTTTGCTGTAGCTCTCAGAAAGGTTCTAAAACTTGGGCCCTTTTTGCACTCAGGAGGTTAATATAAGCTTAATATAACGTTATTAAGTCTATTAAGTCTTACGAACAGATTTCCATCAAAGGTTCTAGAACCTTTTTAAAACCTTTCTAAAACCTAAAATGTTACTTGGGTTGTTTTGTGAGGAGAAAATAAAACTATTTGAATTTGAATTTTTGAATTTGTTTTTCATTAATGCACTGTTTTTTATTGTTTACTTAGATATAAATTTACCACAGAGGTTTAATGTCTAAAATGTATGCATTAGATCAAAAAGATACTGGCTGAAAATAAAAATCGGCTGAATAAAACAGACTCAGTGAAAAAAAAAAACAAATGGCGTGCATTTTGTACCATTGTAAAACTTTGATAAGTACTTACTTCATATTTAGCAAGAAAAGATAAAAAAAATGGAAATAGCGATAGAATTCAATTCAAATAGCGATATGAATTCAACTCCAGAAAGTATGAAAACAGCTGCAAATGAAATTGTTAATAACCTTTAAAAGACAGATAGATAAATATTTAAAAGCTTAGGAAAACTTTGGTTTCATTATCTTTTTTCTTTCATTAACTTGAGTTTTTATTTTGAGTAGGTATATTTTATCATGGTAGGTAGATGGGTAGTTGAGAGAAAAGTAAATTACGCACCTTGCTAAAGTGAGTATTAATTAATGCACTCGTGTTAATTTAGTGTCCTCGCGTGCGCTCGCGCACCAACATAACTCTCGTGCATTAATAACTCACTTTGCGCTCGATGCAACAATCTACTATTGATCTTATTAATTGCTTTTTTATTTTTATAGAATCGATGACAGAGTGAACGTTTGCCTTACAACTATTTTTTAAGTCCTTAGTTATCCAAGTTTCTTTCTTTTTGTTATTTATATTAACTTTTACTCTTAATTTAGGGAAGCAAAGATTGTAGAGTAAGCAAAACATATTATGAAAATAAATGCTACGTTTGCGTCATTAGCTGTATGTGTATAATGTCACACCAAGATAAATTACGTAAGCATTCCTTAAACTTTCGAATATTATCTTTGCTGAAATCTCTTTTATATGTATAATATGTTGGTAGTTTTTGTGTCTTGTATTTTAGTGGAATGGTCAACATTCCTAAAACTCTTAAAAAAATCTTATATGCCAAATGTCTGCGCCACATCTACGCCTGACGCCTTTTCAATAGCATCAAGTTGCACAAGCGAGTGGTGCCATTAGATTTTCTGTGTTGTTCGTGATTTTTTACTCACACCCGCACGCTTTGATTATTATTAACTTTTTTCCATCATAGGTTGAGTACACGGCTGCGGCGTTTTATCACTACATAGTATAAAACAAAGTCGCTTTCTCTGTCCCTATGTCCCTTTGTATGCTTAAATCTTTGAAACTACGCAACGGATTTTGATGCGGTTTTTTTTAATAGATAGAGTGATTCAAGAGGAAGGTTTATATGTATAATAACATCCATTAAATAGTGGAGAAGTACTGTTATGTTTGAGGTTTCTAATGTGATGTCGTAAATAATTACATTTTTTCCGCTTACATTGCAAACGCAGGCTGAACCCTAAGAGTTTTATCAAAATAATGTACTAAGTATTGTACACATTGAAAAGGTCTACAGAAAAGTCCGTGATGGTATATGTCTATCTCTTATGGATAACCCACAATAACTTTTTATTGTCATTTACTTTTTACGACAAATAATGGCTAATTTTCGAAGCGATTTTAACCAATACAGCATTAATCCTTAACTAATTAAATACCTTGAATACATTGTTCATTTAATATAGATCTATATGGCCATTTACACCGTATGATTTAAGTGAATATTTTCGAAGATATTACAGATTTAAAAATTGCGGGACGTAGCGTTTGCGGCAGTACCGGCCGGCCGCCCGGTGCGGCAAATTTAACGCGTGCGGGCCACGGGCAGTAATGAATAAATCAAAACTGCTGAATCGATTTTAATCACATAGGCTATATATTTTATACCCGTGCGAAGACGGAGCGGGCCGCTATGTTTTTATATACAACGTTCACAGTTTTTCTGTAGTGTATTTAGTATCAGCATTGTACCCGTGCGAAGCCGGGGCGGGTCGCTAGTTTGTTATAAAACGCAATTTTATTGTAATCTTCAAGAAAATCCAAGCTATTTGTGAAGAAACTGAGGTTTTAATTATTGTAAAACTTCCAAATGTCCACTACTGGACACCTAATCCTGTTATTGATTATGATTAGTAATATGACCTTTATTAAGGTGTTGCTATTAAACTCACCTGCTAAAACCATACATTCATTTTAGATTTATACTGATGCATTAGATTGTGCCGGAGGCTATTTAATTTATTGAGGAATTAGGTGGGATGCGCTTGAGGTGTTCTTAAATACAAATAACAAGGAAAAACACTGGCACTCCGGTAGTGCCGACAGAAGTGAAAACTTGAACAATTACGAGTGTATTTTGTGAATCGTCTTATAAACAAAACACGCGTGTTAAGGTGTGTTCCTTATTTTATAGGGTTTTTTGCAAATCAGGTATGATGACCAAAGTGACTGGTTTATTCTTCTCGTGAAAGGAATTTATTCAGATTTACAAATAAGCACACAGGATAGACTTCAGTTCGTGGTGTTGGTCGCGGCAGTGGTAAGAGAAGCCGCTCGCATGGAGCTCGTCGTCAGTTATATATCCGTGGTTCAGCGCCATCTCGTCGTTGTTGGATGAACTACGTAGTTAGTACGCGAGGCCCTCGTAGTTCTTCCCGATGTGCATAGATGGCGCTGTCCTCAACAACGCGCGTCTTACGTTTTACGTCTTACGTTTTACGTCTTACGAATTTTCGATCAGGGTCACATGACCTGACGCGAGTTTAGAAGTTTTTACCCATTCCAAAAAAAGTACACAGCGCCGCTAAAGAAGTTTTCACTTCAATAATTAATTTATGATGTGTAAGTTCAATCCCACAAACCTCGAACGTATTTTGCGTGGCGTAGGTGTAACATCAGGATTCGTAAAATAATAAAGACTTTATAATGAATAAATGTGTTTAATTTTCTTAAACGACTACGGAACCACAGATTAAGTATATGTTGAGACGAGCCACAGATAAGACATTGTCTATACTTTACGTCTCCATTTCTTTGTAAATAAACTGAGAACAAGACTACAACATAAAACTTACATTTTGACTAAAAATTTTTATTATAATTTTACAGCATTATATTTGAAATTAAAGTATGATCTAGCTATTAAACCTCTAATAGATGCCTGGCTCCCATGTTACACATACATATGTATCAAAGTTAATCTCATCATCATTAATAAGGTTCAATTTATCATGACATTTACAGTATTCATTTTCTTTAGTTTTATATAATATTAAGATGCATTATTTAAACAGAACAAGAGCAATCTACCAATTATCACTTGTAAGTACCTACTATTAAAGATCAAGTCTATTTATTGGTTTAATTATCCTACCAAGTCTTGATGATCGTGGTGCTTTCGCTGGTTGAGCTAGGTTTGACTTTTGCTGGTCGACAGCGAGGAGTCCTGGGACGCGGTGGTTTCCTTCTGCGAAACGGTCGTCTCTGCGGAAAGGGAGAGGGAGATCTCGTCCACTCACCCGGCCCGCAGCAGGCGCACCGGCGCCCCTCTTAGACGTCGCGGGGGGAGTCAAACACTTCACTCCCCCCCCCGACCAGACGAGGCCCGCAGAGGCGGGCCGGCACCAGCCGGGGGTTGCGGAAGGATCGTACGTTCCCGCGGGGTGGTTTTTAGTCAGTAAGAGTCTGACAGACCCCGCCGCCCGCCTCAGGGCGGCGGACATCTATGAGGATTTCCACCCTGGGAACGAAAAAAAAAAGGTTTGACTTTTGCACATGATTGGAAGTGCTTGGTGATGTGTGGGTTGATGCTGGGAGTGACTTAGGAACAGCAGGTGATTGATCTTGTGCTGGAGCCTGTTGTTCTGCTGGTTCATCTGTGTAGTTAGTTTCAGGTACTACCACTTTGTTGCTGGTTATGTCTGCTTGTGTCTTATGCAGATGACTGTAGTTTCTTCGAAAGATTTGGCCTTGATCTGTTTGAATTATTACAGATCTTGGTAGGCCTTCAGGTTTTTTTACTACTTTTGCCCCTTCCCAATGTCGATGAGCAACTTTGTGTCTGACTTTATCATTGATCTCAAACTTGACTGGTCTTGTAGTATGTTTATTACTGTAGTTTACTTGGATCTCTCTTAATCGTTGTAATTCAGCTGTGACTCCTTGCACTATTTTCGGTTTTAAATTGTGGCGAACCAAACTAAATGTCTATGGTTCCCACTGAGAACAACACTACTTGATGCTAGAGAGCGATGTCTATGGCAGACAAAAAACCAACCACCAGAGACTGTGAGGTAGACAAAATATATTGTATTGTATTCCGAGATTGCCATGCAACTAGACGTTAATTGTTAACCAGTGTCGTGTAAATCCTATTCCTCCGCTGTCACTCGGAAACTGTGACGTGTAACTAATACACCTTTACAACAACTGGCCGAGTTTTATTTAAATAAACAGGGTGCACTACCACGCCCAAATTGTTGACCCCGACGATAGAACTTATCAGCGCAAAAAGAAGAATACGAACCCAGTATTGTGAAGTGCAACGAGCTCATACTTATCCCGGGCAGCGGTTTTCTCAATGGACGAGTCCAAGTGTACCCACTCGCCGCCAATACGCGAGTTTTCATACGAAAATCGAGGAATATTTGCACATTCGTGTTATTAGAACGTTGACTAACGATATAGTGTTCGGCAGTGCATATTTACTATTCAATATTACACCGTATTCGAACTTTATCGGACCTGAAACAAGAAATATCATCAAACTCCGCGATCGCAACGCCATTTTTTCTTGTGCGGCTCTCTACGTAAACTTCCAAGTTAGAGCGCGAAGTTTGACAGAGCCTGACACATGTCTGCTGAACTAGGTAGTCCTGTGTTTCAGGCGAGAAGAGCTAAAATAGTATTTTAAAATTAATAAATAATCGAAAGATGACAATAGACAAATAATTATATGTTGAGTAGCTTAACTCTTAGTTTCTAAACTTGATAAATACATATGTAATGCAGGTGAATTTTGTATAACTATATTTACTTTAACACAGTTAGTAAAATTTCTGTTTCTTTATAAGATATACTTTGGAGAGCATCCTTGAGGATTCTCTTACAATTTGTATAGTTCACAGAATAAATGTTTGCTTTCGAGTTTAGTCTATTATATAGGAGAGGTCCGAGGTATAGGTAAACTTTGTGGACAAACTATTATAGCGCTATAGGGTAGAGCTTTGTGTTGTTTTAATACAATGCCCATAATAAATAGCTGTCGAACTGTTAATACTTTACAAGCTTTGTACAGGAGGTTAGTAGGAAAAAGGAAAGGGCGGAAAGTAGACACTTTGAGAATCGCCCTCTGAGCTCTCTCGATGGTTTAGTAACATTGTTTTATAACATATTTGCTCGTAAAGGGTCTCTTATTTCACCAATTTCAATATCGTAATGTATCTCATTACGCACTTGTGCGGTAATGTAAAGTAAATCGCACGGTTTATCAAGATGCTCCGTCAAAACGAACGGTACTTTTTTAAATCTTAGCAAAGAGTTTTTTATTTCAGAAAAGATGTCAACATTTTATGAATAAAATTAACTTTGGGAGATAAAATATAATAAATAAACATTTAATTCTTTAATTTAATTAATTTTGACAATAAATTACAACCATTAATATCTGTAAAAAAACAAAAATATTAATTTACTTTATTAATAATACTGGCTGTTTTGTGCCTATGCCTGAAAAAAAAAAATTCGCGAACGCGCGCGCATCGCTAAAAAATTATTCCGCGCGCTTTTTCTTTTCGCTGTACTTTTTTTTTATTTGAAAATGTCAAGTAATGATGAATTTAATTTAATTTTTCCACACTGCCAGAAGTCTCAGAGGCAGCGAAAAAGGCTACTCTAAGCCTCGCCCGAAAAATCGACCGATAGATACTTACAAGCGTATCAAAATTTCATCATATGGAAAACAAGCAAATATGCAAGTTCAGTCCGAGTTTTATTTATTTCCTCGCAAATATGTTATAAAACGTCGTATGACATACGTGCGCTTTGAAAATTACAGCCTCTGCTTTCTTTTAGCCCTCGCCTACGGCTCGGGCAAGCAATATCGCCTCGGCTGTAATTTTCAACTTACCGCACTTATATCATAATGTACTATTACCTGCACCCCATGTGGTAATACAATAAGTTAAAATCGATTGACATAGAGCAAAGTAAACTTGTCTCTAAATTGACTCTAAACTGACTTGGAAAGACCATGCAGCAATTCTTATAACAAAATTAAGTAGGTTCGCTTTTGCTCTTTATAAACTAAGCAAAATTGTTAATCAGGCAGCTGTTGTAGCTGCGTATTATGGTTACGTAGAATCTATATTACGTTACGGAGTAATTTGTTGGGCAAATTCCTGCGAAAAGCATAACATTTTTAAAGCACAGAAGAGGTGCATTAGGTCAATATGCAACCTTAAACGTATTTTAAAACACTTAAAATATTAACATTACCTTGTCTGTACATATATGAGACCGCATTATTCGTTAAGAAAAACAGTCAACTACATATTTAAAAAAGTTTCAGATCAACGCTTTAGGTCGATGAGACCAGAATATCGACACGAAATGTCTTAGAGCCTCAAAGACCGCCCGTATGCACAAAAGCATTCTCTGCATGGCTCCGAAAATATTCAACAAAATTCCAAATGACAAATTTGACACAACTCAAACGGAAGCTAAATAATTTTTTAATTGAAAAATGCTACTATACCATTGACGAATTCCTTCTTGACAAAATGTAATAAACTAAACTGACAATTATGTGTGTATTTATTCTTAACAATTCAAAAATTGACTATCTAATTGTAATCTGTTTTTATTTTTTTTTATCTTTTGTGTATTTAATAATTGTAATCCTAATCATTTTTTTTTAAGTTATTGGCTGTACACCAAACATTGAAACGATTGTTAATTTATGACTTTAAATTTCTTATTTGTTTAATTGTATATGCCCTAATGGGTTGTTTTTTGAGAAACGTAAAAATTCTGTAAGACTACACATTTATAACCAAAAAACATACAAATAAATACTTTGACTTTTACTTTGACTGGAAAAGGCCGGGGCGGCTTTCAAGCGGCTCTTGCCCAACCTGAGGGGGCCAAACACCTCCTGCCGGAGGCTTTACGCGGGGGTCGTGCGGTCCATGGCCCTATACGGGGCCCCGGTGTGGGCGCGTTCACTGCGGTGGCGAGTCGGAATTATGTCAAAAATTACAGCCGTGGTCATGTAAAAATCTTAGTGTCAGGAAAAGTCAAAATTATTCAAACAAAAACTTTTTCGGCTAGAAATTCTGCGACATTATAACATGCTTTTTGCGATAGAAACATTTTTAATTGGCGCTTAAATGCATTACTATTCAGCTCCTTCCAACGTTTAGGCAATAATTTAAATTTGCATACGATACTTTTGCGCACGAGTACCGTTTTTGCTGGGAACAGATTCGGGTTTGTTTTAATAATAATAATAAGACATTTAATTCAGACATAGTCCATATACTGTTAGTAACACAAAAACCTTATAAAACTATTGTTATTATATACAAAAACAAAACCACAGAAAGAAATAAAAAGCACGAAGTGGCACCGCACAGGAGTGCCAGTCAATGCCAGGCCCTGGACGCGACCACCCACAGTGTGTAGTCGCATCCAGTGCCGCCACACATCGGCGAGTCCCATCGTCCCACGAACACGCTCAGAAGGCTGTTCGAGCTAGCCCGCATTCGCTTCATAAGGGACGCAGAACGCTTCCGCATGATGGCATGACATCCACTCTTTTCACTGCAAACATTGCTGAAGCGCTGCAATGGCGCGGCAGCCCGAACAGCACCCTAAACGCGTTAGTGATCTTCTGTTCCCTTATTAAAGTTTTCAAGTGAACTATATTGTTTAGTATTGATGTTAAGTTGAATGATCAGTTTGACTTTTTTTTAAATTTTTCTTGACGTGTTGCCGTTTTTATATTCTGTTAGTCTGTTAATGTCTTTTCTTAGCTGATCTATGTCCGTTTGTAATCTTTTTTGCCATGGTGGGTCGGTTATTACTCTGTTATTATTACTAGTTCTATCTATATTTATTTTTAGTTTAAAGTGAATTGCAACTGTAATAACTACAGAATAGATCAAAGAATGCGTGTCGCTTAAGTTTTCTATGGTTGATAGTTTGGGAAGAATAATTTTTTGATTACACATACTAACGATATCCGACAATTGGCGATATAGTCTAATTTTTGGTAATAAAGGTCTACACGCAGGATCCATTCCGTTGTATTTTGACATATTTGCTACTAATTCGTTACTTAATGATTCTACTATGGAAGGGTAGAACTCAATATTATTCTTCGTTTGTGTTAATGTGACATTATCTGAAGTAGCTTGATTGCGGGCTGTGTGCGTGCGGTTAGTTCTATTCTATAGCAAGATATTCAATCCTTGATCTAGTATCGTGTTCTCAGGAAGGATTATGTGTTATAAGCGGTTGGGTTATCTGTAAGGTGTTTGTTAGTTGTGTGAGATTTATACTTTCTTCAGTTTTTAGTTGTTCTCCTACTTCAAATCTAATTATATTTAAAGTGTGTTTCTGATAATAACCCGTCTTTGGTCAGCTATTCTTTGTTCTTTTACATTCATTTCTGGGTATTGTAATTTAAATTATTAAATAATTGTGTGCAGTATATGGTTCTGTCCTCTTCAAGTGTCGTAATGAAATAGTAAGTGCGCATGATGAATATGTTCATATCTTCAGTCCATTTCATGCGCACTCGGGGTTTTTCCGCTTTGGTGGTCGCAGGCTGAGTAGCTGACGCCGCCTGCGAAACATCCAAGGCGGATGTAACTGCTCTACTGTCATCACTATTTTGTCTGTCGGCTCGGCTGTAGTATTTTTGTCGGGGAGAACCCGCCTGCTCAGTCCCCCACCGCCGATGGGTCGCATGCTGAGACACCCAGCATCGGCCTCGACGATTGCCCTCGGGTAGCGGTCCTATACGTATTTTCTTTGGTCTAGTCTCCATGTTAAATGGGTTTCAAACTCAAAAACTCAAACTCAAAGCATTTATTTCAATTAAACCTTGTACAGGCACTTTTGAATTGTCAAAATTAAAATAGTCCGTCAGTTTTTCAGAAAGTTGAAGCTAGTTGCCCCTAAGCTTCCAGAATTGCTTAATTTCAGATTTTTCTCTATGCAAACTTCGAAGATAAGGACGGTATTTTTTTTTTTTTTTTCAATAAAATTCGAAAACTATGTGGCCTAAAAAAAAAGAAATAGTGTTTGATAATGTGCAAACTGCGCTCTTTCATTATGATACCCCACATGCCCTAGTAGCCCCACTTCGAATTTCAAGCTCTGTTGCAAAAAAAAAAAAATCTTATTTGCAAAATAGTTGGGCTAACGTCATCTCAAGCTATTCTAAATTACAAATTGATAGCATTAGTAGTTCTTGAGATATCTGTGACAGACGGACAGACAGACAAACTGAGTTGCACCATAAGGGTTCCTTTTTACCATTTTGGTACGGAACCCTAACAAAGCCCTGTCGTCGTCGCCGCCGCCGCGCCGCCGCCGTCGTGAAATGCGATGTCCTTTCAGGGAGGGTGGAGAAGGTGTTAAGGTTTTTAGAGCAAAGTATAAAACACCCGCAGACGTTGACTTTTCTTGTACCTATTCGAGCAGGAACGCGCATTTAATATCAGTTGTTATTTGTGCAGCAGCAGTAGTAGGCACTGAGAACTGATAAGTGAGTGAGTCACGTCGGCCACCACTATCTCCTTCTTAGAACCTAGCGAACCCACTAGGCGCTCAGTAGTGACACTAATCATTAACAAACAAGTCGAAGGCGCGGATGGTATCTCCACCGAACCGTGTAAACATGTTACTCAATATATCTATTTATTGCATTTCACAATGTGAACTTAATTTTCGTGTTAATTTTAGTCGATAGGTTTTACAAAGACATGATCATTGAGGACCCTGTCGGGCGCAGCGAGGTAGGAGGGAGCTACACGGTAAAGGGCTTTCATTGTTACCTGCGTGATGAATAGCTGTATTAAAAACGCGTACTCGCACGCACGCACATTTTCTCTCTCTGTTTTATTATCCTGTTTAAATATCGATATTCGATACAGTATCGCGTCTATATACGGAGTTTAGCTAACCCATTTATTCTTTTCATTACCTCTTTAATCCGCTGTAAGCCGCCATTTATTGGTGTGATGTCATATACCTACTGGCATTCAGCTGCATCCGGTTAGACTGGAAGCCGACCCCAACATAGTTGGGAAAGGGCAGGGCAGATGAGGCAGACGATGACCTCTGTCAGTAAACCTTACTCACGGCAAGATTATTACCTACTTTCGTGGACGACATGGCTCTTCTTTTCTTTGCTCTCTTTGTTAAAATGGGTTTCTCACTCTCACTCTTCTTACTCTCGCTAAATACAGACAAAACTAAATACTTAACATTCACACTAACAAACTCACCTAACTCAAAACCCCGTATTAAACACGACGGCCCACTCGTGTACAATAACAACAGCTCTTGCTAGTCATGCTCATGCCATAAACTTGAAGAAAAAGTGTACTCTCTTAAGCACCTCGGTGTACCTATAGACAAATACCTAAAATTTAAATCCCACATCGATCTGTTGTCCATGAGAATTCTTCATTTTTAAAAGCCTACGACGACGTGTTGCAGATGCAAAAGTTCCTAACACATAACTTTGGACTCTGTCAATCTGTACTAGCTATTGTATCTCTGGTTGGGGTGGGGCTCCTAAATCGTTTATGATTAAAATCGAGCGAGCACAAAGAGCAGTGCTGAAGGTAGTCCATGCCGTACCGTTTCTTCACCCTACCTCTGACTCTGAACCCTACGATAAGTGCAAGATTCTCACTATTCGACTTACGTTTTATCGTTGAAATAACGGAATAGATAATAAGGTTGGAAAGGCCTTCGCTGCAATTTTGTACTAGGACCAGTGTCGCCGCTTGACTCCCACTATTTTAATTTCTTTATGTCTATCGCTTATTTTATTAAAAAGATGTAGTTTTTTTCTTACATACATAATATTTTCATAAATGAATTGGCAAGGTACCGTCATAATATTAATCCTTTTAAAAAGTTCCCTGAGAGATTCGCGGTGACGTAGATTATAAATGGCTCTGACAGCTCTTTTTTGCAAAATAAAGATGGATTCAATGTCAGCAGCTCGACCCCATAGTAAAATGCCGTACGACATAATGCTGTGAAAGTAGCTGAAATAGACTAAACGCGCGGTTTCTACATCAGTTAACTGTCTTATCTTTCTAACAGCATAAGCGGCCGAGCTAAGCCGTCCCGCAAGAGATGTTATGTGAGGTCACCATTGTAATTTGTCGTCTAGCATGATTCCCAGAAAAATAGTTTGATCAACAAATTCCAGTTTTTCTCCATTCAGTATGATGTCACATTCACTACTTCTAACATTAGGTAATTTAAATCTAATGCATTTGGTTTTTTTTTTCATTTAGTTCCAAATTATTTACCGTAAACCAATCTTGGACCTGAAGAATAGAGTTATTCACGTCGTCAAGGTTTTGTGCCCGTCTGTCTATCTTAAAGATCAATGAGGTGTCATCTGCAAATAACACCATCTTCGGTTGATTTTGAAGTCATTGGGGTAAATCATTAATGTAAACTAAAAAGAGGAATGGACCCAATATCGAACCTTGAGGAACGCCCATTGCTATTTCAGACCCTAATGAGTTTACGCCGTTTACTTGAACTTTAAGCTTTCTATCTTTTAGGTACCTATGACTTTACTAAATCAAGAGCTAAATTCCTAATCTCATAGTGCTCAAGTTTCAGCAGAAGTGTCTCATGGTTTACGCAATCGAACGCCTTAGAGAGGTCGCAAAAGATTCCAATGGCATCTTGTGCTTCTTCCCAGGCGTTAAAAATGTTCTTTATAAGGTTGACACCGGCGTCAGTTGTACAACGCCCTTTGGTGAAACCGTACTGTTGTTCATGAAAGATGGAATTTTTATTAAAGTGGCGTAACATTTGATTGAGCATCAACTTTTCAAACACCTTACTGAGAACTGTCAGAATTGAGACAGGCCTATAATTATTGGGTTCTTTACTATCACCGGATTTGAACAACGGAACTACTTTACTGTGTTTCATGAGATCCGGAAAGACTCCTTGGTCTATACTGATGTTAAATATGAAAGCTAATTAGGGCGCAATCGTTTCGATGATAGATCTACAAACTTTTACTGACTTTCCCCAGAGATCTTCTGTTGATTTAATTTTAAGATCTTTAAAAGCTTTTACAACATTATTTCTAAATAAGTCAGCAGAAAGTGCGGGTGAGGAATTTAAAGCTTCAGTAGTTTTATTGGGAATATTAGCAATAAAATGTTCGAATTCCTGAGCAATTTCTATATCTGAATTGATGGGGCCATGTGCTGTGCAGTCTCTTAATTAAATTCAGTATTACGCTGTTTTTTCCTACCTGTTTCATTATTTATTATTTGCCATGTAGTTTTTATTTTATCATCGGCTGATTTTATTTTATTGCTAATATAAGCTAAGAGCTTTAGCTGTTTTGCATACACTTTTGAAAGTCTTAGAATATGTTGCAACATACTGATGAAAGCTGGTGCTATTCATGTGTTGCTTCAGGCCATAAAGTTCAAAAAGGTTTTCCCTGCTTTTACGAATACCTGGAGTCGCCCAATCACTAAATAAAAACTTGTGTAAATACTTTTAGTCTTTAGTGGGAAATTATTATAAAAGTGCGTGTTTAATAGTGAAAAGAACTCGGCGTAGAACTCATTTGGGTCACATAAATTATTAAAACTCTGAACACATAATTTACTGGCCAAAGAATTATTTAATTTTTCTAAATTTTTACATGTAATTGGCCTAAACCTTATTAAAAATTTTTGTAAAGGCGTGTAGGAGAAAAATGTTATTGTTTGTCCACTGTGATCAGATGGCAACTTATTTACAATTTGTTTGTGTAAATAATCACAGTTACAGAAAATATTATCTATACAAGTGGCAGTGAAAGCAACGACTCGGGTGGGTTCAATAAAAACATTTGACAAATCAAATGACCCAAAAAGACTTAGTAATCTGATAGTATTCGAGTTATTTTCTAATAAATTAATATTAAAATCGCCACATATTATTATTGACTTACTACTAGCAGAAAGTTTCTTTAGCACATCTTCCATTACAGAATCAAACAAAGCTAGATTCTGGTAACTCGAGGTCTGTATACGCATACTACTACATGCTTATCGAGCTCAACACAGGACAATTCAATGGTGTGTTCAACAGACAGCCCGACGATGTCTTTTCGTTCCTTTGCTTTAATTGAATTGGTGAACCGTTCAACGGCGAAACGAATGTCGGAGAAATGTTTCAGAATCAAACAAATGACATCAAACTTGGTATTTTCTAAAAACAATTCTATTTCCAGTAATTTAGTCATTTTAAAATATGTTGCCCTCCCTTTAGTTTTTTATTATTCTGAGTAATATTGCCAAAAGATACCTTTTATTATTCTCTAATAGTAATTGGTTATTCGAAGGGGTAACTTCTGTTGTCTTACTAACTAGTTTAAAGAGTTATCCAGAGTGACCTCCACAACTACGATTGAAGTGTCTAGTGAGCCGGTATGAGTTCCAGCAGGAAGAGAATACCCTATCTGACTGTTAATGTGGCCTCCAATGATGTTGGGATTATAGTATAGGTGGACCCTCATTCGTATAACATGATGATTCATAATTATTTATCACTATGTGGTTAGTATAACTAGACAACACAGACTCGTCCCTAATACTAGAATTTGTTATATTAGCTATAACCCCATTAATATTATATGCTATCAACATAGCAATCTTATGTCTACATTTCCAAGACAGAGATAAAGTTCTCTGAGTTAATTTAAAACCACTAACAAACTTATTAGTGTCAAAAAACAATCATTTGTCACTATGATAACTTGTCAGCATGTGAATAGTGTTATTCAATTTATATATATATTTATTTTCATCTTCTGATAGAGTATCAGAGTAAGGTAAAGCACACAACATTAGCTTAACTATGTTTAACTTTAATAAGGTGTTCACACCATCCACTTTGTCCTTTTTGGTAATACCAGTACTTTTACCTAGTAGCAAAACCATTGTAGAATAATTTTCTAGGTTTGTGTTTGCAATTCTTTTAATCATTTGTTTAAAACTTATATTATGATAACTATGATTGGTAAAACCATGGCTAAGGTAATTGAGTAATATATTTCCAAAGCCTGAACCTGATTCGTCACTAAAAAAAATAGATTTATTATTCTGTGTACATACTAAAACAGGACTCTGCTGGAAGAGACAACACCGGTCGAGACAAGTCACTCTGAGGCTGAGGAGGTGGTGGTTGGCTGGCACAGCTGCATAAGAGATTATTAGTCAGAGACTCATAACTTTCAGCATTGCACTTCACCAATTCCAGTAGTTCCCCAGCCTCAAACAATCGCTCACTTAGTTGTTGTTGTGAAGTCTCATATTTCTCAAAAATATCCTTCAGCAATTGCTCCTTGTGTAGTATATCATTCATTATATAGGAGCTTTGTATCAATGTCATACTTTTCCCTACATTCATCTAACTCAACAGTACAACTATTTAAACTTTTAGAAAGGATAACACGTTCCTTTCTAAGGGAAATATTTAATTTTAAAAGTTTTTATTTTTAAATTGCTCTCTGTGACCGTTTAATTAGTTTCTTAATTTTAATATATTTTTTTAATTTATTGTGACTCATAACAATTGCACACAATGGTATATTGGTATCATCACCAGTCAAATCTATTGTTACAGCTGGCTGACACATTGATTTTGACTTACTACCTACCAGTTGATAAAATAGGTTATGGGTGTTAGCAACCTGTTCACTGACCTTGACAGACTGAGAGAGATAGGGCCTTACGGGCACGTCTGCGGTAACACTTTGCCCTGGAGCTGGCGTATTGTATACGGTATACCCGAATCGCTTTAGCGTGGCAATAGCGGTCATAGCTCTTTCCCCATTATCTCTCCGTAGGAACTCACACGATAAAATAGGTATGGTTTTTCGTTATTAGAAAGTGTTGAAGATCACGATAGATATTGATTCAGGACGTTAACGGACTTCATTTTAGTTTTTGAAACATACAATCCTAGAAAATGTAGGTGGGTCAATGACCGCTATTGCCACGCTAAGGCGCATTAGAAATATTATAGAGCTTGAATAGAATAATAGGCCAGCTGGTTTTGTTAGGTACCACCGGCCATGCTACCTAGACGAGGCCCACAAGTGTGCAGTACACTTGCGCGCCGGCAGACGAGCCCGGCCCTGCCGCTCGCGTCTGTACAGCGACACTACGTGACCGACAAGGAGCGACCACGCGCGACCTTCACTCCGCTCTTTTGGTATCCGTTATTACGACCTGCCCACTGTCCACTGGCCAGGGTTGCCAACGGCTCACCTCCACTAGTGTCTACTTAGAAATGCGTGTTATTGCCGGATAATGATCGGAAGCGCGGGATAATTAATTAATGAAATCAGGCGCACTTGTGGTTAACATAGCTACTAGATTCTCGGTATTTTTCTTTCCCCTTGCACTCATGGTTCACCATAGCTGCTAGATTCTCGGTATTTTTCTTTCCCCTTGCACTCATGGTGAATCATGAGTGCAAGGGGAAAGAAGAAAAACCGAGAATTTAGCAGCATGTTGCAAAGGGTGTTGTAAGGTTCGTACTATGAAAGATATTGCAAATTAAAGAAAAAAATTACCAATACCTTTTCAGGATACGGTAAATATTAGATGAACTTCTCACTGAGAAGACATTCTAAATAATTTGAATGAGTAACATGATCCTCTATCACGTCAGCCCTATGCGTACACTCTGTGTCGCTGAATGTACCTATTATTAAGCAGCATATAAAGAGGACAATGGCTATTTGGTAGCTTACTATTGAGTTAACGTGCGCCAAGAGCGGCAGACAGGTGAGTGGTGGAGTACCTACTGAGCGCGCCCCAGAGCGCGGCGCACGCGCACTGTCTCGCGCACGCCGCGCCTGCGTGCGGCCTCGGGGGTGAGGACGTGTTTACACGTTACTCATCACTAATTAGTGTTTACATCGTTAGACGACTGGCTCATTAGATAGGGTGCAACGTGCACGCGACGGCCGGTCACGCGCCCGCGCCGCCGCCGCACGAGATCGCCTCTCGGCCGCCATGTGGTCGCCAAGCGTCTAGTGCTCCCCTCCTGCTGTGATGTCGTCACATGTGGCTCCTGCGGAATCCCAGGTTAGGGCGGCGCGCGGCGGTGGCCGGACTGGGAGCCTTCAGCTACTTGTACAACGGTACAGTCACGTTCTGTGCTCGAAGCAGTTGCTCGATTTTAGGTCTCGTTACTCTCGTACATGTTTCCAACTGACATTTGATCGATGCACAAATCACTGTAAAAATATATATATATTCTTCTTGAAAACACTTTGAATCAAGCCAGTGTCTTTGACTGCGTCAACTGTCAACTTGATCCCAACTGCATCGTTCTCGATCTGTGCAAACTTTCACAGAGTTTTCAAAATTATAAAGTAGGTACAAAGGACCGAAAGAAAAGCAACACTTGATGGAAGAATTTCTTCAGTCTTTTAGAAGCTAACGTAGTCGTGTCGATGTTGGCCTGTCGCTGTCGGGTCTTCAGGTGCAGCTCACGAGTATACGCTGCGCTTGCGCCTCTACGGTGTAGCAGCGGTTCAGTTACTGCTTCTTCGACGTCCACCGGGCTTCAGAACATTGTACATTCTAACCAAAAATGTCGTACAAAGAGAAATGTGAACAATGTGCCAATATATATGAAGCCAATTGAAATATGAGACCCATAGAAATATAATAATAATAAATTTATTTCAGATCAAAATCCATAATACTATGTTGTTAGCGAAAGTCTTAACATCAATGATTTCAAAAGTAAGGATACGCCCATCTGAACATTTTACATAGACGTTCTTCATACAAGCAAAAGTAACGCCATCTGTTATAACTCAGACGAACTAGGTGAGTGCAGCGTTGCATAGGTCGACGACGTAACCTTGTACGTGCGTACTCACCTACATGTTTTTTATCACATTTTATTGTGAGTCGGTATAAGTAAGTCAGTTGCATGCCGATATCCTTTCAACTCCGAATACCAGACTCTCAAAATCCCATCTTGTTAAAATATCAGATTCTCAATATATCAGATTTCAGGCAGTCGAAATAAAAATAAAATAATATTATAAGAAAAACCTAGCTAGTTTTTGCAGCAGATAGATTGCATATTGCACATTTTGTAATAAAATACTGTTCGGTTTTCTTATACATTTACCTATTTTGTTTCATTGAAATTGTCATGACGTTGAAAAGCCTTCTCCTTAGTTTTGTACATTTATTTCATTATTAAACAATCAAAGTGATATGATAAATCAGAAAGGCAAACTAGAGTTACTGCACGCAGGTTTCATTTCACTTTCATCATTTCAACATCAAACACCTGGGGCTTGTAGCTGTGTAGTGGCTGCTGGAATTTTACAACACAGGTCTGGCCACCGCGAAAATTTCCAAACTGTTTTAGAAAAACGAACATCGTATCCTCCCATATTTGTCAATTCTTTTAGCTAATGAATATAATAAAGCTTCTAAATAAATAATGTAAAAACAATGTCGATATCAACGTCGCAAAAATGAGTTGAGCATACTCTTGTATTTTTATGAGGTTTGAAATAAGGCTCTTTCGTTGTTCCCTAATAATGCGACTCCAAATCTATACACGTTGAATCATTTGGAAATCTGTAATTTAAAAATTATTTGTATCGTAATGCGATATCGCATAATGTATACTTAAACATCGTTTATATGTCTTCTCCTAATTTGGTACCAAAATTCAAAATTATTTACATTCTCTTATCATCTTAAGACAAAAATAAAACAGAAATAAAAAAATGACGTCTGTACAAGGTTACTTTGTTCACTTCGAGGAGCCATTGGTCACACAATGCCCGCCATTGTAAAATAATTATCGCTTTATATAAAAATGTGTTTATTTAATAATTTAATTGCAACAAAAATAATGTAAGGTTACATTCCGATGATACGATATCCCATGTTTCTTTTTAATCTTTGTATCGTAATTTTTGCAGCCTTTTACCACGCAACTAGGCATTTTTATGACAGGCAAATATACATTCTCTCTCTCGCGCGGACCACTGTCAACTGAGTCGCGTTGGCCCTAAAACCGTCATTTAGGGCCAGCGCGCTGGTGCCATTTAGTCGCGCGGTTAGCCCGGTCCTTACGCTAGTAATATATAAGTCAATGCTTAACATAATATTAGTAAAGACCACACTCTATACACAAAATTTAAAAAAATATATAATGATGTAGATTCTTTAAGGTCGAAATAAAGACGAAATTTGCGTTTCTCTGTAAAAATCAAAGATTTATTTACATCACTTTCAAACATAAACAAATAAATGTAACGTAACACTTAAAAAAATAACCAATAAATATCCCACCTGTAAAAATCAAAGAAACAACATTTAATGCCTCTATTTCCACTAAATAAATTAATATCTAATTTAATAATTATAACTGAGAAAAAATATTCAATATTTGATTGACAATGTCAAGCTCAAAACATCAGAAGTCATAAGTCAAGTTCTAACACTATGGCCATAGTTGCCAGTACTATCTAAAGATTAAAGAGGCGATAACTCTTTACAAATATAAAAAAAACAGCACAAAGACATAATATAAAAAACTTCTTTCTTATATCAATGCTCAGCCCTGAAGGTCAGCGGTTTGCTTATCAGTCCGGACTGCTTTTTCTTGACGGAGGGCAACGTTCGACCGCCAACCCAATATCTGCGCAAACGCAGATCGCTCATTCATTTGTCAATTTGCCATATTATTTACGAAAGTAACGTCAATCATTACCAGTAGGCACTCAGAACCCCGAAACTGCCGAAACTAAAAAAACTTGAGCTCAGCTTGAGATTCATTCCATGTCGAGAGGAAGCTGGCCTTGTATTGGACCACGTTTGGTTGACAGAGGCTCAGGTAGCGCGCAATCTATGAAGTGGGTCCTCGCGAGTCTCTTAGAAACAAATTAAAGAAATTGATATACTTACTAACTGCCTTCTCTTTATATTTTAGAAAGTATTTTGTATATGTTCGAAAAACTTAGGACTTTTCAAAATAAGAAGTGATTTCCATATAAATACACGTAGTAAACATTAAATTGAAAAAAATAGGTAAAAAAACTTTTTCAGTTACTTAAACGGTTTTATGTTAAACATACATTGCAATGTTTAAGATAAATGTACTAAAAACCAAAAAATAATAAAATAGATACAGTCGTGGGAATTATAAACATATGCATAGACTAGACTAAAATAAAACCGTGGGGCACGTCAATTGTCTACAAATTATCGACTTAATGTGCGATAGAAGAATCGTTTAATTCGTCGTTAAAATAGGCAGTTGGCCCGCAGACGGTGAGGAAATTACTTACTATTTTCTTGCTCATGGAAATTCCAATAGTTATACACTCCATGTAAATAAAAGAGATGTTTCAACTAGTTTATCGTTGGACATTCACACTGCTGGCTGGCGAGGAATCGTTTCACTGCTCGTAGTTTGTCTTTAATCGACAAAACATATGATAAAAGTACTACTCGCTCACCACTATGAAACCCTAAAACTCGCTTATAATCGAGCTTGCTAGCTTGTTTCCACATTCTAGCCCTAATTATCACACGTCCATTCGTTGTCGGTTGAACAACTGCCTAATTATAGTGTAACATTACAAAACAAACATTTTAATCAACGATTGTAGACAATTGACGTGCCCCACGGTTTTATTTTAGTCTAGTCTATGCATATGTTTATAATTCCCACGACTGTATCTATTTTATTATTTTTTGGTTTTTAGTACATTTATCTTAAACATTGCAATGTATGTTTAACATAAAACCGTTTAACTGAAAAAGTTTTTTTACCTATTTTTTTATTTTCTAGTTTTTAGTTTTTATTTCGCATTCTGTTTAATTCATTTAGTGCTTCATTATTGCAAGGTTTCTTGCCCGTTAGTTTATTGCAGTCCAACTCCTCTATACGTAGTCCCTGCAAAGATCTTACTCTACTAAGAGCCACGTAGGCTTGACCTTCTTCAAACAGTTTCGCACCTAAGTATACGACTGCGTGATCCACAGTGCTGCCCTGCATTTTATGTATTGTAGAAGCCCACCATATTGGTGGGATTGATAAAAAATTGTTATCAGCCATTTGGTAGCGGCGGCCATCTTAGATTTCAATTTTGCATAGTAAATTGTATTCTACTTGTTGAGACCTTTCAGTTGATACACATGTTGATGGGATTGATAAAACCTAAGTTATCCGCCATTTTGTAGAGGCCGCCATCTTGGATTTTAATTTTATATAGTACATTGTATTATACTGGTTGAGCACTTTCATTTGATACCCATATTGATGGGATCGATAAAACCTACGTTATCCGCCATTTTGTAGCGGCCGCCATCTTGTATTTCAATTTTTTATAGTATATTGTATTCTGCTTGTTGAGCCCTTTCATTTGATACCCATATTGATGGGATTGATAAAACCTACGTTATCCGCCATTTTGTAGCGGCTGCCATCTTGGATTTCAATTTTTTATAGTATATTGTATTCTTCTTGTTGAGCCCTTTCATTTGATACCCATATTGATGGGATTAATAAAACATAAATTATCCGCCATTTTGTAGCGGCGGCCATCTTGAATTTATAATGATAATGAATAAATATAATTGTATTGTCACCAAAATCCAAAGTGTATACAAAATTTCAGATTAATCGGTTGACAGGAAGAGGGTGAAATTTGAATTACTAAATTTGACCCAAGAATAATAAATAAAACAAACGGGGTGAGCTAAATAAAACCGTTTAATAAATGATTTATTATTATTATTATTATTAAAACCGTTTAATAAAAAAAGACGCCTAAATTTTGATTAACTAAAACTAGCAAGTCATTTCTTGTAAACGGCATCCGTTTTTATAACAAATTGCCAAAGTCGGTTACAGAACTTAGCGATGAAAAGTTCAAAACCCTCATCAAACGTGTCCTTATCAAAAAAGCATATTTTAAGAGTTGAAGATAGTTTGGCAATAATTCCTTCTGCACATGTGGCTTCCCTGGCACCCCATTAGCGGCATAACAATGTCTATTAACTGATCTCAAATTACGATGTTTATTTTTTACATACTTTGACATAATCTTGTTATTATTTGACATTATATACAGACAATTCTAATATTTCACCTCTTTATTTAGTTGTTGTAATTGCAATCATATAACTTGGTTTTAGTAGGTTTTTACATTTAATTTTTTATTTGAGGACTCTGTAGGCCTTGTAGACTTTAGTTCTGTAGACCATTTATATTTATAGTAACTGCTTGGCAATGTGTGTGCGCATTTATAATAAAATACCAAGGCATTTCAAAGCTTTAAATACAAAATTATTTAAAATAGAATTTCATAAGTGGTTACTCGAGTGTAGTTTTTATAGTTTAAAAGAACTTATGGATAAAAAAAT
This sequence comes from Luperina nickerlii, assembly GCA_963855955.1. Classification (NCBI taxonomy): domain Eukaryota; kingdom Metazoa; phylum Arthropoda; class Insecta; order Lepidoptera; family Noctuidae; genus Luperina; species Luperina nickerlii. Next base: position 70,667 of record OY979682.1, on the reverse strand, counting down.
GTTGATTAAAAAAAACCATTTTTGTTGCTTGTCCTTAAAATTTTGCATGCTATGTTTTATGCTAGCTAAACATGCTTGTGCCTCAATTTGTATTTAATAACCTTGTATACCATGTTTTACGCAAATAAATATTCTATTCTATAATTTTATCAAGTACTTGGTACTTGTTGACAGGCCTGCGCTGTCCTCCCATACCTACTGTAATTTGAAAACATTGTAAAGCCAATTTTTGAAAAGAGTAACCGTGGAGTTTCTTGCCGGCTCTTCTCCATAGGAAACGACCAATTGGAACCGAGCACCTAGCTTCTGACGTCTCACAAGTGCCCATGTAGGTTTATGTGAAATAAAATATTTTGATTTATTTGATTTTGAACACTATAGGAAATGGTCAACACATCGAATTAGTAAGTGTAGCCACGCGATGACGTCAGCTGCCTGTTGAGTCATTTATTGTGATAATGTTCCTGGTATTCTTTACTAGCTTCTGCTCGCGACTTCATCCGCGTGAAATTTCTTGTTCCCTGACGCACCCCTTTGCATTGTATCGCCTGCATGCGCTATTATTTACTACGGTTTCGCTCAGCGTTGCTTGTGCTCGGCTCCTCAGGGTTCTAACGTGAAGCCTTCCTCAACAATTAGGCTATCAAATGCACAAATACTTATTCAAATCCGACTGGTAGTTCCAGAGATTAGCGCGTTCAGACAAACTCTTGAGTTTTATTAATATTTATTATTATTAATTAACTAGCTGTGCCCCACAGTTTCACCCGCGTTAATTTGAGGAAAAAACTCATGAACGGCCGGAGTTATTTTAAAACTATGACATCTCCTAAGATATTAGGTATTATATTTATTGAAATCAAATGATGTCAAGGGCAACTTTGTTCAAAATTAAATACTTGTGATGAATAAGGTAGGTACCTATTTTTGGAAAAGGATTAATATCATGTTTACAAAAACACCGTCGCAAGTAATGCATTATTTTAGAACAAATTTGATTACCATAAAAAAGGTTAAGAATAGTCAACCTTAAAGGATAGACAATTATGATGCCGCAGACTTTTTTTTAGAACTTTTGTAGGGAAGCAATTCCGTTATACATGGTTTACGTAGCGTACGCAACCGAAGCTCTCAAAAAGAGTATTTTTTCCCGTTTTCGCAACATTTTTCATTGATGCTCCATTCCTATTGGCCGTAGCGTGATGTTATATAGCCTATAGCCTTCCTCGATAAATGGACTATCCAACACAAAAAAATATTTTTTTAATTTGAACCAGTAGTTCCTGAGATATAAGAATATAATATACATAGTACCTACAGTATAGATATATTAAAAAACGTGTCTTAGTATCTAGCGAATAGACAAATATGAATATTGAAACAAGTCAAATGATAATTAATATTCGAAAGGCATAATATTTTTGCATACAATGAACTAAATAATGAGAAACATTAAAGGTGATGAGTTACTGATACGCGCTGAACTTTGTCACCGAACACGTAAGTACCGAGATAATCACATATTGATAGCACGCACGCTCATAGTAGGACCTGAGGACATCGAGGCCAGGGCCCCGCGCGGCCGTGCCCGATCCGCGACCCAGCGCGGTGGGGCCAAGGGAGGACGGGAATCAGACAGCAATACATTTTATATCTTTACAATGCATAGATACATACCACCATACTAATAGATACATATACAAGTTCTTTTTAAATTTCATGTGTTATTAGAAAACAAGTCGTTGGATAAATAAATAAATACGTATACCTACATACAGGGTGTGGCGTAAGTAGTGGTCCACCGTTAAGGATGTGATATACCAGACAATTTACTATAACATATTACAATTTTAACCATTTTTACCCAATGGTTCCAAAAAAATATTTTTTTTGTATTTTATTTATGAAATTTCTACCTTTTGTTACAAATTTGGTTGTAGTCAACAAGTGTAATATGTTGGGCTTATCACAACGAATCATGAGCCCAAACTCGAGGGGTTACTAGTAGCCACTGAAGAGTTCCACTATCCACTTCTTGACTCCATCATTCGACCCTCGACACCAAGTGCAATCCATTGGACTCGTCAAAACAAATCATATGAGCCCAAGAGTTTGGGCAACCCTTCGAGTGAAGGGTAGGAATATTTTTACTTACAAATAATCATATTTTCAAAATAGATTATAACTGGCCAGTCTCCTAGACATAAATAGTAGATTGTTGCATCGAGCGCAAAGTGAGTTATTAATGCACGAGAGATATGTTTTTTTTAATCATAAATAAATTAACACGAGTGCATTAATTACTCATTTTAGCAAGGTGCGTAATCTACGCGCCATTTGTTTTTTTTTTTCACCGAGCCGGTTTTACTCAGCCGATTTTTATTTTTAGCTAGTATCTTTTTGATCTAATGCATACATTTCATATTAAACTTAATGGGAGACATTAAACCTCTGTGGTAAATTTATATCTACCTTAATAAAAAATAAAAAACAGTGCATTAATGAAAAACTGTGCAACCATGAGATTTCATACAACATTTCTGCACTGTTTTGGCTCTAAAATACGTCCTTTGTGATCAGTTTTGTATTGATTAATGATAACATTACTAAGTAGTTGAAAGAATATTTTTTTGCAATACTTACTGAGTGGCCTGGTACTTAACATAAACAAATAACAAAATTAAATTCTAACGTAACTAAAATAAAACTATACAGACTATTGAAAAATAGCGTCGAAAATTTCATCCGCATCGCTGTCGACTGGTAATGTACCCAAGAGACTGGCGGCATTACCACATTGTATCGCGATGCTTAGCCTCTGGCCAAGGTAAAAGCCAGCTCTTGGGTCACGGGAAGTGTCAACCAGCCTTTTAGATATTTCTTTAAAAAGACCATGAGCACTCGGACCCCACGGTCCGAGAGTTTCAACCCCAAACGGCTCGAAAATGTAATTTCCAATAAGGTTATCATATTTTCGCCGCTTGAGGTGTTCCGCAGCCGCAGCAGCAGCGCCAGCACAGCATGCCGAGCCAGGAAGATGGGATGGCGCAAGAGTATCGACACACGTTGCGTCCCACACTAAAAGCCTACCCACCTTCCATGGAAATAAAGACATACCGTCCGGTCTCTTGCCATCGTTGCGTGCCAAGCCATTGGGTTCTAATACAGCTGGAACGCCGACGGTGACAAGAGCCCGTCGGATGATGTCATCAATGTTCGCGTGTGATTATGTTAGATAATTTGTGTATATTAGATATATTATTATATATATGTTAGATTATGTTACATTGTTATTTAGTTACAAGGCAAGCTGATAAAAGCGTGTTAAAAACATTTTTTTTTGTCTGTCCGTCTGTTTAATTTTTGAATTGGGTGGACCGATTTTGATGGGACTTTCACTGGCTGATAGCTGAAGGCGACTTCCCGTGAAAATTAAAAATGTTCAAAATCTAGTCGCAATCTCATCTCAGCGACAATAAATGCCAAAAACCTGTCAAAAATGTAAGCAAATTAGAACCCAAGAAATCCAATTGGTTTTCCGACATGCATGCGAACGGAATCGCGGGTATAGCTAGTTCTATAATATAAACACACACACCTGTCAGCGTGTCCGCACCGCTGAGGCACCGAGTAACAATAGTGCTGCGGTGGCGCGGCAGGACAGTGGCCGCGCGTGCACGTCCGGTCCGCGGCATGCGGCAGCTCGCCAAGCCCAACCTGGCCTTGCGCTAAGTACCTGCTCGGGTCCTACTTCAGGTACTCACAACTGAGACCTGTCCGTCTATTTTGAGATAAACTGCCCAACTAACATTTAGGCGTCAATTAGAGCTTGTTTTAGAACTTAACGAGATATAAAGGCGTTACAGCAGCAGCACTTAGAACTTTTTGCGACAAAAGAGTGTAGACAAGCAAAACATTTCTCTAATAGCTATACAACAGAGTTACAGGGGCTATAACAGGATGAGTTTAGTGGTTAAAGACATACAGCAGCATTTTTTAACACTATACTACGGGCAAAGCATCTTGTGTTATAGCTTTAAGTGAACTTACAACTATAACATCTAAATAAGAAGTAAGCATTAACTACAACCCCCTAAAGTGCTATGCAAGTGATAATAAACTCTCGCCAAGACCTAAAAGTTGTACAAAAGCAATAATTACCGCTACCAGTTCTACAGTGGTGCTCATAAACTCTTTTGTACACACAGCTTCATTAAGTGATTACCCCTCCAAAAGACATGTGCGTTCAAATCCGTGATAGGCCCAAGTTGGTTTTTGTATTTTGCAAAAACATTTTATTTCAATTAAGTAATTTATTGTTTTAGTGAATAAATAAGTTTAAGATAGTATTTATTTTTTAAAATTCTGTTTTTATTATTGTTTTTTTCAATAAAACGTTAATACTTTTATTATTGCGAAAACGACAAGCAATAATAGGATTAACATTTACGAACGTTTTATTCATCGTCTAAATAGACTAGAGGTTTCAAGACCGCTTGCCGTGCCTATGAGTGGAAGTTCAAATCATAGCCACGAAATGTGCTTTTTGTTCATTATAATTATTATTTTAATATATTTTTCTATTTTGTTTTAGTAATTATTTATAAAGAATTTAAAAATAAAGAAAAATAAAATACCTTAATAATCATATAATATTTATTATTGCTATTATTTAACAAAACTATGATCTTATTTTACAACAAAGATTTATTTTGATTTGATAATTTTATTTACAGTTATCATAATATACTATTTTGCCAACTGACACAATTGGGTTCCTAGACAAGTGGCATCCTATTAAGGTAAACGATAAAATAGTAAGCGGTAGAAATATTTTAGATTGACATAACCTAACGAAATGTCACGTGACCTGTCATGTCGTCTCAGCATACAAATTTGACATTTGACAGTCTGACAAGTGACATCGAAAGAGACAAGTTTTGAAGCGTTTGCAACTTGTCTAGGAACTAGAAGTTAGTTTGGCAGGATTACAATCATGAGCATAATAAGTGAATAAACATGTTATCAATAGATAATCAATTAACATCTCTTATTAGCTCATGATATCTACTTAGAATATTTTGCTATACAAAGTAAAATAGTGGAATCAAATGAGTTAAATGTCTTCGTTGTTTATTTCGTTGTCATACTTAATTAATATAACTGCTATTTCTGGGCAAATCGCAATCGTTCTCTTCGATGCTCTTCTGTTAGACATATTTTGCAGGTCGATAACTGTGAATGTTCGCTGCGTGTAAATGTCTTCGAACCGTGGACAGAGAGATATTCCATGCCGTTGCGAACTGTAACGAGTGGATGTAAACGGCGGTGTAGTGTGAACCTTAACAATATCCGGATGATGTTCAGATTGGTCCGTATAGATCCCAGTAGTTCTCCGACCCATGGTCATTGTCTTAACATCGCCGGTTTCTTGAAATCTGCGCACCCATAAGCGCACCGTTTGTCTCTGTATAGAAAAAAAATGGTTTTAAATAAGTTATTAAATACCACACACAAGATACCGCAAATAGCTCAACAAGAAAAAATCGGAGAACACAATTAATATTATAATGAACTTACTGCTATGCCAAGCTGTCTCGCAATTCCTTTTATGCTCACATTTTGTTCACACAGAACAACTATTTTAGTTCTCATAAAATCATAAATCATTTTAAAATTTTATGAATAAATCGTAGTCGTTTACTCTTCGCCGTTTTAAGTGAACGTATACATCAAACGTTATAGTTATAACTTGAGGGTATGGATTAATTTTATAAAGACAACGTAAGTAAGTAAAATTAATGGATACCCTCAAATTATAACATCTATCGATTAGACATCCCACCTAAAGATAAAATGACTCAGACCATAGTAGATAACAATTTCAACGCAATTCATATGGGCTCGCTGGCTAGTTCGTCAAACTGCCGGTATGAGTATGACGACGTTCGGTGATGCGATGGTTCGAATCTGAGTCGAAACAATGGGTTCTTTTTGAAGTATTCTTTAGATTATTTGTAAGGAATTTAATGTGTAACATTTTAAAACTTGAGGGGTTAGCACATACTGACGCTGTCTGTACCACTAAATTACAAAACTCTTTTATGTTACTTTAAGTCGAACAGTAGGAATATTGCTGTCATAGAACTTCTAGTGCCTAATGTGACTTCTGTATAACTTTAGGTCGAGTAATAGAGCTTAATACCTCTTCTGTACCCCTTATTCATACAGTTGTTGTTGATAGCAATATGGCGATGCTAGTATAAAAATCATAATGGAACTGGGTTCCGTACATGATTTTCAAGAAAATGTGTGTGAACGTGATGCTACAACTACAAGCGATCACGAGGAAATAGTTCCGCATACTCCGCGATTGATATTGAAGAAAATAATGACAGTAAATAAAACGTGAACAATTGAGATTATGGGTTATAAAACAAAACATAAGTCAAATAGCCATGGAATATTTGCTGTCAATCTTAAATGAGAGGTTTTATAATATTCTTCCAAATGATCCTCGCACTCTTTCAAAAACACCTAGAAATATATGTATATAATCATATTCAAATAAAGAATTATATGTATATCACACCTTATTCTCTTAATTTTGTCTTTTTTTTAAGTTGACACTTATGATGAAGACCTATAAAGCAATGCAGTCTGATAAAGATTCATGAAAAGTACAAAAAGGTCCGGCTAAGCGCTGTGGTTATGCGTATTCATTAATATAGATGGCGCTTATGACAATTACGTTCTGATGCTTGAAATATGTAGTACCTGCTCTTCGTATTGTATAGGTTTTCTTACCAAAATTATAATAAAGATGTTAGAACTACTAACAACAAGAAAACCAGCAAATCCCTCAGTTGGCCGTTTTTTTATAAGTTGTAAATCTGTGGACTTGCCCTAATTTTGACCCCTAGGCACGCCATTGACCATGTTTATAAATTAGATAAATATTTACTTTTTGTATTATTATAATCTCATTATGATTATGAATCTTTTTCCGTACTGTTTTGTAAACTTTTTGGGTATTATATGAATATGGTAGGTAGTATAATAATAATAACAGTCACAAGTCAACCTAAAATACAAATAAACACACCAGTGTACATTTAGTAATTTATCTACATAGAAAACAGTAAACAACAAACATACTACTAAAAGTATAAATAATTTCTATTTACTCAAAATTGTAAAGTAAGACTATGTACAGTACATACTAGACTTGGTTGTGGTTTTGGGCAGTTACTACGGATCCCTAAATTCATTTTGCCCACCATGTTAAGGTTATACGAATTGATTTGACTAAGGTTAGAAAAAGAAAACACGGTTTAATTGAAGTATTTTGCTTCATTGTGTTCTAATACTACAAGCACGATACCTTAAACTAGCATAGGCAACGTTTTATTAGATAATTACAAAAGTTTTATGTTACTCCATATCTAATAAAATATTTATTTTCAGTAAATAGACAACAGACATTGAATAATTGAATAATTTGTTAATAATACAATACTTATTTACAGTGTAATTAACTTCGCAGTAACAAGTTAACTTCTGTGTCCACTAAGTTGTGTTTAACTATAAAAGATTACTTTTTCACTAACGAATGGCGGCGTTTTGGATCCGACACATACAAACGAGAGGTTAAAATTATGTTGATGAAATAAAAAATATTCTTACATATTCAAAAATGTTAGCATCTGAGTTCGTTTTTATAGTCTTTGTAGATCTACATTAGAGTTCAAAGCGGTAATTATCACCTATTTGCCACCCTCTTATCACTTAAAAATGTAGTAAGCGCCATTGTAGTTCTACCGTACCGCTTAAGGAGATAGTATTCACCTATATGCAGCCCTCCTAGCACCCAGAGTTAATTTTTGCCTATTTTACCACCTTTTTATCCCTTGTAGTTTCAGTTATCGCTATAATAGCTCTCTTATTGCTTTATTATACCGCTTAACCCATTCTGTAACTCTGCTTTATCGCCATTAAACAACCTAAGGTGACAAAAAAGTGTGCCCATTTAGGGGGTATAGTAGAGTTATAGCGCGCTCTAACTCCATTGCGTAACACTCATTTATAACTTTAGAATCTGGTAAACGCTCTAATAGATTTACTATAACTCTTGTCTTAGCGCCTAAATGTTAGTTGGGTGTTTTGAGATGACGTGGACAATATTAAGATACGCAATTTAAGCAATTGTGAATTTGTGATTGATTTGCAAAGAATCTTCCATTGAAGAGTTCCATTCTATCTCTCCGAAGATTTCATCAGATCATATACTATCTGCAAGGCCTTTATAATGATAACCTAATCAGCAAAACTGAAGAGTATCTATCTAATATGTAGATAAAATACTGCCACATGGTCACTGGCGGACAAATGACCTGACCCGTCGCAGGGGGACCAAGGGTGCGCAGACACGGCGTCGTCTGGCGCCCATGTGCTGGTTTGGTCCCTGGGGTCGTCACAGCGTGCTATGTGTTCTGGTGCGCCAGTGATGGAGAGTACTCCGCAGGGGAGGATCCGGTGACGGACAGCCCTAGCCGCGGCAGGTTCACGGATGAGTGCTAACGCCTGCCGGTGTTCCCGCCGCCGCCGTAAGCGACAGAGGAGGACACCGTGGAGTTTTAGTGGGTTAGAGTCCCACATAACTGCAATATCTCCCCGTGGTTGTGCAGAATGCGTAAGCATTTCTCCACGTTAAAAAAAAAGGATGCGAGCCTGCGACGGCTAAGGGCGAGCTTCGTTCGCTCTTACGTTTTACGTTCTCTGATTTGTATTTATTTTTTTTGCGTTCATAAGTTGACAAAGGTTTCGTTTTGAATGGTCAAAACAAAACCTAAACTATCTGAGGCGGGAGCTATTTATTATATTAAGCTAATTTTCGGTCTCACTTCATTCACCAACCTTGCATATCTAGTACATTTTTTAAATTCTAATACTTCTCTGCATAAGTTGATAAAAGTAACTGCTATTTCTGCATGAATAGTCAAAAGAAAACCTAACCTATCCAAGGCGGTGAGCTATTACCGAGCTCGCTTCGATCACTCTTGTAAGGGGTCACACAGTGCTACCATTTTAGAAACATTCCTCCCAAAAAAATACATTCCTGGGGTCGGCTCGGCCGCGGCGGCGCCCAAGGTGTACATCTATATCTATACAGTAAATAAGCAACTTTTAAATCATTTTTAAATATTTGTTTTCTGTCATCATTCAATTTTGCAAAATGTTACTAGATGCGAAACATCTAAAAGTACGAGTACCTACATGAACTGAGACGTCTTCGGCAAGCTTCCGTCGGATTGAAAGCGTCCTCTCTTTTATATTCGGTTAAAAATGTAGAGTGACGGATGTTCGGAAGACGAGGCAAGCCCTAGGAAGCACGCGCACGAGACCACGTTGGTCGTGGAAGATTGTGTGCAAACGGCTAATAGTGCACAGGTTAGCTAGTGCAGCGCTATCGGCTATCGCCTATCGCTGACACGGTCACCGGCGCGCACCCGGATGGCTGCGTGTTTGTAAACATGTAGGGTGCAGAGAGCAGGGCACAGGCGGGTGGGGCCGGGGGGAGCCGCCAGGAAAGTTACCCTGCGGTGTAGGCTCGCCGCCCGGTGCCGCCCGCCCCTCGTTATCGCCGGCCGCTATCTGTGCCGCGCTATATAAAGGGCGGCCTGCCATCCCTCGGCACATTCACTGTTGTGTTACAGGCAGGTACACTTGTATCCCGACTTCATCTCCGACAATTGAATCTCTCATCACAATGGCCGCCAAGTTGTTCGTGTTGGTCGCTTGCATCGCCCTGGTGAGTAGCCGCGCCGGCGCCATCCGAGTGCCCTGACCTGTCCCTGCGTCCTCCACTCACCGTCCGATCTGCCCACAGAGCCAGGCCGCCATGGTGCGCCGTGACGCGCCCGCCGCCTCGCCGCTGCAGGACATCGAGAAGCACGCCGCTGAGTTCCAGAAGACGTTCAGCGAGCAGTGGAACTCGCTCGTCAACTCCAAGAACACGCAGGAGGTCAACAAGGCGCTCAAGGAGGGCTCTGACTCCGTGCTGCAACAGCTGTCTGCCCTCTCCAACAGCCTGCAGGGCGCGGTCAGTACCAACCCATACCTACCTGTGTGGCCTTGTGCTAAAAGTGGACTATTCGGTTTCCTTCAAAATGGTTGACCTGAATGGAATTCAGATATTCAGTGGTCCACGGGGCATGTTCGTGAGCCTTCATTGTTCTCACTTATTCATAGCTTCAACACTATTACGTAACCAGGATTTTGTTTGACTGGATTTAGATTAGTACCCATTGAGTTACTTGTCCGTTCTTTTTTGAACAACCGTCTGGCTTCGACTTTCCAGCTGAAAGACTCACTGACAAAGTGCCTGTATATTAAATATTTATGTGAAATTATTGCTTGTTTGAGCTAGTCGTAAATGATGGGTTTGTTACAGATGAACGATGCCAACGGCAAGGCTAAGGCCGCGTTGGAGCAGACACGCGCCAACCTGGAGAAGACCGCGGAGGAGCTGCGCAAGGCACACCCCGACGTGGAGCAGCAGGCCGGTGCGCTGCGCGACAAGCTGCAGGCCGCCGTGCAGAGCACCGTGCAGGTACCCAACTGCCACCCACCACCCTGCCTCTTCTGACAACCCACATTTGATTATAATAATTTCGATATAATATACGCTGAATCATTTTCAACCTATTTGAAACATACGTTTTCGAGTGTATATTGGTTGGGTAGTAATGAGTCATACTAATTATAGTTAGCAAATTCCAAATAGTTTGAAGTAATTAACTGACTTGTTGAGATACTGTGGGTCGGTTCATTTTAGCAGAACTAGAACTGCTGGAGACTGTCGAGCTGATACTAATATGTTACTTGTCCGGTTTCGCAGGAGACCCAGAAACTCGCCAAGGAAGTCGCCAGCAACATGGAGGCCACCAACCAGAAGCTGGCTCCTAAGATCAAGGACGCGTACGACGACTTCGTGAAGCAGGCCGAGCAGGTGCAGAAGAAGCTGCACGAGGCCGCCAGCAAGCAGTAGGCGCTGCGCGACAAAGTACCGACTAGCAACAATAAACACATAATAAGTACCTACCACATGACTTTCTGTACTTGTCGCCAACTCGCCGCCCCATCTGCTCAGCTCGTAATATACTCAGATTGCGGCTCGTTATCGCAATACCTAGTGTGCTCCGAGATAAGCTTACTGTCCACATCACGTAACACTGTGTAAGCGTGTACGTTACAGCCACAATCTTCATGTTAGGTACAACGCTGACCTGTTGACCCGCCCGCGCCAGCGCTGCCCGCGACTGCGCTCACGTAGCTGTGTATTCCTTACGTAGGTACTTATTAACTTTTCATGGAAACTTGAAGTCATAGAGATGACAAAGAGATATCAGCATCAACCGAAGGGGCCCGTCAGGGCCGAAGCCTGCCGGGTCAGCGGGATTGTCCGAAAGGGTTACCGCTGGCCCGGAACATAAAGGGCTAAGGAAGGAACATGGATGGGTTTTAGTCAGTAAGTCTGACACTCCCTTCCACTCCACCCAGAGCGGGAGGGGTCATTTGATGATTTCCCATCCTGAAAAAAAAAAAAAGTCATAGTGGGTACCTACCTATATTGATATGTAATTAATCCTCTGACAGCTGTTGTCATTAATTTAACCTTAAACTTATTAGGTACTTAGCACGTCTTGAAGCCTTGTCCTGCCGGAAGACGGCTGCGAGTCCTGCTAGCAGTACTTACGCATTTTGTATGACATGTTGTCTGGTCCTTCCATCAGTTCGGTGACCTTGGTTTTGAACTTGCGCTCGTCAGAAGTTTAAAACATTTGGTCAGTGCGTATTAAAATAAAACTTATTTGTTTAAGTATTAATAATATGTAATAATATATTTATTCGTAATTGATTTAATGACGAATTTCTGTTGTGCAAAACTTTTTTACAAAACAAAACTTTTGTACCAAGTTCTTTAAGTCGTTGGGCTCATTTTCCTGTACTAGGTACAGACTCAGGCGTCTGTACCATTTTCAAGCTCTGTACCAAAAATCAATTAAATAGGAGCAGTGGTTTAGTCCCAAATTATTTTTTTAAGTTTTTGCCTCGTTTGAACAGGATGTATCTTTCCTAACAGCTGATTATGTCTATACGCATAGGTCATGCACCTTAAAACGATAAATCTGAGTATAATATACGATACGTTGTTGCCGCGCTGACGCAAGTCACGTCACAAGTAAAATCAAATATTTCACTAAAGCGCTTATTACACTATCCAATTTTAAGGAAAGCTAACTAGGAAATCGGCAGATGTAATCGCAGTTAGAACAGATTGGATCCGATCTAGTGTGAATTGGAGATCAGACCGCTCTACTTCCTAAATTGTCTACGATCTAGGATAGTTTAATCACGGCGCTACACTTTAGAACGACTAGTCGGCGTCCGCGCTTGAGCCAAGTGGACGAGTACAGTCAGCTGCAGAGAAATGGTTACCCCTCAAGACTTAAAGATTATCGCTCGGGCACGCTCGGGCCTGCGTGTGTCACGTGAGCCTTAGAGCCCCCGCAGACCACAGACTTTTTATCGGCCGATAGTTTGGTCGGGCTCTTAATCAGTACGCAGATGTAAGCAAGTGCGCACACTATGACGATTTGGTATCGGCCGATAAACAAGTTTGATGGGCTTCCCGATTCAATTCAAACTAAACTGTCGGCAAACTATCGGCCGACTGTATAATCAGTATTGGCTCCCTACCACACGCGCACACACGAAGATTTTTTAGTCGGCCGACTAAGCCGATAGTTCGGTTCGCTCCGAGTTTTGACAGCGAATGGTTGGCCGCGCATGTTTTGTAAAATGGCGTCGCCCAATTCTCAGTCGCTTATTTCGGAATCTTCGATCGTAACTTTGGTCGAGGAAGTCGAAAAACGCCCTGCACTTTATATGAAAAACTTAAAAGAGGATAAGATAGGATGCACCCAATACTCTCGGGCTCTCTTTTTAATTTTCCTCCTCCGGTGTATGAGAGCAATAATAACAATTCCATACAATGTTTTATTAATTTTCATTGTGCAGTGCGACCACTCTTTTCAATAGTTGGTTAGAAACTATAAGCAAATAGTCGGCAGACTGTTGGATAGTTTGCGCACTCATCACCGACTGAACTGTTTAGTTGGCTCGGTGTGGGTGAATATCCCAGCAGCAAATTTTACGCGTCCACGTTGAGAATCGAGGTGTTAAATGATAAGATGTTTCTTATTTTTTTTTATAGTAAGCTACGTAACTTGTTTCAATTAGGGCCACATTTTTTTTTATAACTGTGTATTTAAATAAATAGGGAAAAAATAAATCGCCTCAAAATTCAAGTTAGGTGGCTTGTCCCAGCTCCATTTTTTGATATAATTGCATTCACCAAAGCAACAATTTGCTGTACAATAAAAAATAAATAAATTCGCTAGTATATGCTTAAGACACATTATCTAAAAACAATTAAACCATATTAGAAAATCTAATTTAAAAGCACAGGGTAGTCGATCAAAGTTTGTCCAAGTGTTTTGTTTGTCCAAGTAAAAATCAAAATTTTGGTGGCACTTTTTCAACATACTATAAAATAAAGCTTCGTGTTCGTGCGTGTGCGATCAATCACATTTTATTATTTCACATCTCTCAGTTGTGCACTTGCGCGTAACAGGTGTGTGATTAGTGCTATGATTTTCCGCCAAAAACGTAAGTAGGTATCATCTTGGGTGGCACGGGGGACAAAAATTGTTCAATTTTTGGTGGATCGATTTGCTGTTAATTTTAAAGTGTTTTAATAGTAAGCTACACATTATAGATAGTGATTTGGGTTACGCATAAATCAGTGATATTAATTAAATTGTAACTAAAAACCCCTATTTTTAGAGATTTTTTTTATATCTGGTTTCAATTTTGGTGGCTCAATTTTGGTGGTTTTGGTGGCGTTTTCACGCCACCGGTCCTTATTTTTCACGTAAACTGAAGAAAAAATTTCGCCACCAAAATTGAAAAAATATTCAGTTTGTTGATATTGACCCGTGTGCGTACTAGCAGACCAACCCGACTAAACTATCGGCCGATAAAAAGTCTGTGGTCTGCGGGGGCTCTAAACTGCTTCTTAACTCTCAACTCCGACACCAGAGGGCACTTATAGCTTTTCTCAAAAACCGTTCCGGATCGTAGGACCTTATGATCATCGAAGATCTTTTCGCCCTTTTTTATCGACGAGTCGGGAGTATTTTATAGCAATAAAACTACACCTCATACTCAGAACGGAGACATTTATTTCGTATTTTTCTACGACACTTATATTTTGCGTGGTAACGAAACCATAGCGTGCATTTAAATCGAGCAACGCCATCTATCGAGACATGAGATAAACTTTTCCTACAAGATTGGTTTCGGTTTAGTCTACAGAATATTATAACGTTAACAGCGGGAGTATGGTGGGTGCCCGGTTGGAGGCCATAGAGGCTAGACTCCCGGCCGAAAACCTGCGCCCACCGCTCGCTGCGGACAGACGGAGGGAGGAGGGGCCACCGAAATCGGGGTCAAAAGCCGCCGCGGCTGGGCCGAACCAGGCAGGGAAGGGGGCCAAAAAGTCCGCGCTCACTTCCCGGACGACCGCGCCCCGGGCGACCGGGGCCCCGCCTACCGCGCCCTCGCCTACCGCACCCCCGCCGACCGCACCTTCGGCGACTTCCTCAGCGGCCGCACCCGGGTCCACTACGGAGACCTGGACGACGGTCGTCAAGAGGGGTCGCCGTAAGAAGAAGAAGACGGCGCCGCCGCCACCGGAACCCGCTAGGGCACCGGCACCGGCATCTAAGAAGGCTCAGGGACCGCCTAGGGTCAGAGACCCACGCTCCGCGGCTGTAGTGATTACGCTGCAGCCCGGAGCCGTCGAAAGGGGCGTCTCATACAAGGCGGTCCTTATGGAGGCCAAAGCCAAGGTCGCGTTCCCCGACCTTGGGATACCGTCTGGCCTCAAAATGAGGTCGGCGATTACGGGGGCGCGACTGCTGGAGGTGTCGGGTGCCTCTAGAGGCGAAAAGGCGGACGTCCTGGCCACCAAGCTGCGGGAGGTCCTCAACCCGGAGGACGTTCAGGTGTCCAGGCCGATGAAGACCGCTGAACTGCGCGTCGACGGCCTGGACGACTCGACGACTCCGGCTGAGGTCGCGGCGGCCGTCGCCAAGGCCGGTGGATGTCCGCCCGGGGACGTGCGGACGGGCGAGATTCGCGTCGACGCCTCCGGGCTCGGCGCGATCTGGGTGCGGTGCCCGGTGGCGGCGGCTAACAAAGTCGCCGACGCTGGGCGTCTGTTGGTGGGGTGGGTTGCAGCGAGGGTGAGGCAGCTGCAACCCAGGGCTTTGCGGTGCTAACGTTGCCTTGACATTGGGCATGTCAGGGCACGGTGCACCTCGTGCGTAGACCGCAGCGAGCTGTGCTATCGCTGCGGTCAGGCCGGCCACAAGGCGGCCCAGTGCTCCGCGGCGCCAAACTGCAGCCTCTGTACAGCTGCAGGGAGGCCCGCTGGGCACAGAGCGGGCGGAAAGACTTGTGGCGGGCCTGCCCAAAAGGGGAAGAGAAGGGGTGCCAAGGCTGCCGGGGGCTCTTTACCCCCCCCTCAGCCTGGTCTCTCTTCGGCCGACTCCCGGCCTAGGAATGGTGCGGAGGGAATGGACTGTGCCTAATGGCGCTGTACCATTTCCTCCAGGGCAACATCAACCACTCTGCCAGAGCTCAGGATCTCTTGCTCCAGAGCATGGCAGAGTGGTCGATTCACGTGGCTGTGGTCGCCGAACCGTACTTTGTCCCCCCCAGGGATAACTGGGTGGGAGACCTGGACGGTTTGGTGGCCATCATTGGCGGGGCTCTTGCCAACCCATCCCGAGGTCACGG
Organism: Luperina nickerlii; assembly: GCA_963855955.1. Lineage (NCBI taxonomy): Eukaryota > Metazoa > Arthropoda > Insecta > Lepidoptera > Noctuidae > Luperina > Luperina nickerlii. The sequence continues at coordinate 54,737 of OY979682.1, read as the reverse complement.
CTGGGTGGCCGCCCTCGTGGACGGCATTGGCACGGTTGGGGCGTATTTTTCGCCCAACAAGAGTCTCGCCGACTTCGAGAGGTTCCTTGTCGAGTTGGGTGCCGTCGTGGGCCAGCTCCACCCTCGCCCGGTGCTGTTGCTGGGGATCTCAACGCCAAATCTGCGGCGTGGGGATCTCCGGTGACGGATGCCAGGGGCGAGGTGCTGGAGGAGTGGGCGGTCACGACTGGCTTGACCGTCCTAAATCGGGGCACGGAGCACACGTGCGTGCGGCAGCGGGGTGGATCTATAGTGGACGTCTCGTTCGCTAGCCCCGCTGTCGCGAGCCGTGTCCGCGACTGGCGTGTCGCCGCGGAGGTGGAGACGTTGTCGGATCATCGGTACATCCGTTTCGACGTCTCCGCCCTGACCGCAGGCGGCTTACCGGTTACCGGCGGTAAATGAAGTATTTCGCAGGGATGAGGTCCAGACCCGCGTGCAGAAGCGTGGAATATGGTCAGAACGTAGGCAGAGGCCTAGTTTTGTCTAAAAATGCTGAAAACAGCTTCAAAATCGCGTGTCTGGAAGCGAAGATATCAACGTTATTGTTTTCGACTTGCTTCCTTAGGTAGATTTTGGTACTCGCAGCGATTGTAATAAAACTCACTAAATGTAAATACTGACACTTTATATGTTCTCTCCACTTGCTCACAGTTACAGTCACCACAGAACATAAAATGATTAAAATCTTTAAAAACCCTACACTCGACCGTCCTGACGACGTGTATGCCCTCATACACGCCCCAGGTGGTAACTAAAATACCCTACACTCTTGGTTGAGAGGACTCTTCATAAAATAAAAAAGATTATACATACATTCAAGTGATTTTCAACTTAATATTGTTTGTTCTAAACATTTTCGTAGACGTGAGACTAAGCGGACGTGTTTTATTGTGTTGATTATAACGATATTGATTTAAGTAATTACGAATAATGTTATTGCAATAATTTGCGGAGTCAGTTTATTGTGTAAGTGACGAATGTGTGACTAACAATTTTTTTCGTTGTGAAAGATGAACTAAATAGTTTTTATAGACAATCAGCGTTTTCGGTGTTAGTATGTCTAACCCAGGAGATAGCCCCTTCGGCCGCAGCAAATTGGTAGGACGAAGTCCTCCACCGACGCCATCGCCTGCCGAACAAAACCAGACAAGTGAACCAGCGCCGCCAGTAGCCACGGAGAACGAATTACCGTCTGAAGTCGTCTCTACGTCGGAGATTCAGAGATGGCTTGGATCCATCGACACAATTTTGACCGAAATTTGCTCGATTGTGGCGGAAGGAAAAATGAATGCAGACCAAAAACTCCGTGTCACCAATCTCTGTCGAAGAGTTAACCATGGCACGTCTCAGATGGCCGTGCTGTACCAATCCCTGAAGCAGAAGTCCATCCAGGCGCACACAACCATCCAGCACCTTCAAGTGCAGCAGAATGTTGCGGAATCCCTTTCGCAATTTAAAGAAGTCGTGGCAACGAAGATGGGCCGAACCGAACCAGAAAGTAGTTCCTACGCTAACATGGTGAAGAAAGGCTCTGATAAATTTATTCGCCCCGCAAATCTCAGTTCGGTCGCTATATATCCCAGCGATAAAACCAAATCAAGTGAAGACACCAAATCATTATTACAAAAAATTATTTCGCCTGAGGAATTAAAACTCCATGTCCGCGGTCTGAAGAAAATTAGAAACGGAGGCGTCATCATTAGGACGGATAAAAAAGACGATATTGATAAAATAAAAACCTCACAGAAGCTAGTTTCCTCAGGCCTTACAGTTGAAGAACCATCCAAACGCCGTCCTAGGATTGCTGTCATTGGCGTCCCCGTAACTCTGACTGAAAAAGAGGTATTTGATTGCATTTACGTCCAAAACTTGACAGATAAATTGCCGAACATTACTCTTGAGTCCTTCTTAGAAAGTATAAAACTGAGCCATAAGTCAGGGAAGAAAGATCGTCCTACCTGCAATTATATATTGGAAGTTCCTGCTAATATCAGGAAAATTATGATGGACCAAGGTCGAATTTTCATAAACTGGACATCATGTCCAGTAAGAGATTTCACTATTGTGACCAGGTGTTTCAACTGCCAGCAATTCGGACACGCAGCTAAATTTTGCAGAGAAACGAGCCCTACTTGCAACCTCTGTGGCGAAACAGGACATTCATTCAAGGAATGTAATAATAAAGGTTCTCCGCCTCAATGTGCGACCTGCCGACGTTTCAAGAGGAAAAGCGATCATCCAACTGGTGATGTAATTTGCCCAGCACGTAAATATGCAGAAGACAATTATATTAATTCCATTGACTATGAAGGCGCCTAGGAGCGCCGCCGACTAACTAGTCAATTAAGCACATAGATAGTAGTTTAACTTATACATATAATTTTTATTATGGCCAATCAACTAATATGTGATCTAGATGACTTTTCCGTGTCTGAAGCTAAAATATGTAATATTGAGGAGTGCAAGAACATAGTCTATACTGGGGATAAAACATTGACTTTACTTACACAGAACATACGTAGTATAACTCGAAATTTTAACGGTTTCCAAGTTTTGTTACAAAATCTTGATATATGCTGCGACATTATCATTCTAACAGAATGTTGGTTATCCAAACAAACGGCCAATATACCATCTATGGATGGCTTTAATCTTCACAAAAGCGATAGAACATTCAACCAGAATGATGGCATAGTGGTTTATATTAAAAATAATTTAAAAACACTAGTAGATGAACCCCATTTTCTAGACTGCAACTGCCTAGTAATTAAAATAATTCCCGACACAGTAATTATGGCTATTTATAGGCCTCCATCCCAAAGTATTCATGGGTTTTTGGATTCGCTTAACAGTAACTTAGAAAAATTATCTTCGTTTAAAAATATCGTACTGGTAGGTGATATCAACATAAACATTGCTGCCGGAAAAATCGATACTCTTTCACATAATTACCTGAATATTTGCTCATTTCATGGACTATTACCAGCTCATTATCACCCAACCCACCAGAGCGGCTCTTGTCTAGACCATATCCTTATAAAATCGAAAAGTCCATCCAAAACATTGGTTACTAATTCGTCACTTACCGATCATCAAGCTGTTTTACTAACATTACTAATATCTTCACCTAGAAATAACTGCATGCGCAGCTATACTAAACTCAATATGACGAGTATTGAAACTGACTTGCGCGGCATTAATTTTGACCCCGTTTACAGTTCACATGATCCAAATGTCTCTCTACAATATTTTGTCGATTTGTTACAATCTACGATAAGGAAAAATACATTTACTAAAGTAATACCTAGAAAGTATAGTAATATTAAACCTTGGATTACGCCCGGACTTGTTCGCTGTATCAGACATAGAGACAAACTACACCAAAAATCGAAAAAAGCACCAGATAATGAACTATTATCGAGTATTTACAAACGATATAGGAATTTCTGTAATAATCTGTTGAAAAAACTAAAAAACCAATATGATCACAGTCAACTACAGAAAGCAGGTAAAAACAGTAAACTTATATGGAAATTCATAAAAACTAACACTATTAGGTCAAAAAATCCCGAACCAGTGCTAGATCTTTTATCTTTGGAGCAAAGCCCTACCGAAGCAGCAAATAAAGCTAACAACTTCTTCATTAATGTTGGAAAAAGCTTAGCAGAAAAAAAGTTACTATCTAATAGAGCTTTTTCCATTCAAAGCCAAACTAAGACATATACAGCACGAAACTCTTTTGTCTTATTAGATACAGATGTTAATGAGGTAATAAGTTTAATAGATGGATTAAAGGAAATTTGCGCTGTAGGATGTGACGACATACCTAATAGCATACTCAAAAGATTTAAATATATCATTGCCCCTCCCTTGACACACATTTTTCAGTTATGTTTAACAAAAGGAATATTTCCTAAATTGCTTAAAAAAGCCGTAGTCACCCCTGTGTATAAAGCTGGAGACAAAAATTGTGTTAATAACTACAGGCCAATTTCAGTTTTAACAGGCCTTTCAAAGATTTTGGAAAAAATTATAAACAGTAGATTAGTAAAATATCTTGAAAGTAATAAATCACTCTCTGATCAACAATTTGGTTTTAGGCCAAAAAGATCAACAAGCCAAGCTGTTCACAAACTGACAAATTTTATAAGCACAAACCTGGATAACGGCATGTACACCATAGGGATATTTTTAGACCTTGCCAAGGCTTTTGACACAATTTCTTGTTCTTTGCTTTTGAACAAGCTGGAAATGCTGGGAATACGGGGAGTACAATTGCAACTATTATCTGATTACCTTACCGACCGCCAGCAGTGTGTAAAAATAGGTCAGTGCGTGAGTTCTGAACTTAAGAATAGCTGCTACGGAATTCCACAAGGCAGTATTTTGGGTCCTACTTTGTTCTTAATCTATATAAATGAGCTGTGCAATTTGACACTCCAAAAAGGTATAATTATCTCATATGCGGATGACACAGCTCTACTGTTCGCAGCTAAATCAAAGGCCGAAGTCTATGAGGTAGCACAGAATGGTTTTAATACTGTGTCAAATTGGCTTCATAAAAATCTCTTAACATTAAATACAGATAAAACCAAGTACCTATTATTTCCAATGAGAAACACTAATCCAACGCTTACTAACGTAATCATTCGAGCGCATAACAATTGCAATTTACATTATGCTGACATTGCGTGCACTTGTCCCACTTTAGCTAAAACCGACCATATTAAATATCTAGGCGTCACGATTGACACAAATCTGAACTTCCGCAAACACATCGATTTATTATGCACCAGAGTGCGCAAACTAATATACATTTTTAAAAATTTACGTAACATTGCTGACTTTAAATTAATTAGACAGGTTTATTTGGTTTTGTGTCAATCTATTATTACCTACTGTATAACGTCCTGGGGTGGTGCCGCAAAATCAATTTTGCTACACCTAGAACGCGCCCAAAGAGCAGTTTTAAAGGTTGCTACTTTTCGTCCTTTTAGATTTCCTACACACCAACTTTATATGGCATGTAAGGTGCTAACAGTACGTCAATTGTTTATTTTGAATGTAGTTTTATTCCAACACACTGAACTTTATTTTAACCCAGTACCTTCAGATAAGAGAAGAAAAGATCTGGTTTGTGCTAACTCGCAGACTAAACATGCTTTTGCTAACCGATTTTATTTATTTTTAGGACCCTACTTGTATAACCAGTTTAACAGAGTGCTAAAGATTTATAGTTTAAGTTATAATAGGTGTAATTTACTAGTACGGGAATATTTAGCAAAACTTAATTATGCAGACACGGAAAAACTACTAGAAATTTTAAAATAAAGTCTTATCTACCTACTCTAATATAAGTCTCTTCATTTAGCTAATTAATAATAGTCTTAACTTTATCTACTTTAATATTATTCGCTAATTTATTTAAACAATATATCTTACATAATCTAGTTTTAAAATAATATATACCCAAATATTAACTATTTAAGACATTATATTACATTTATTGTTTTTCTTTTTTAAATGTTTGATGTAAATTGATAGCCTGAAACACAGGTTTGCCGTAAACCTAGATCAGGCAGGTCTACATTAGAGTTAGAATTTAATTTTTCCACGATTGGAATTAATGTAAATCCTATTTTTACTTTACTTGCTTGAATAAAATTTTATTATTTTTATTATTATTATTATTTATAGTAGTAAAAAAAAATTTAGCTACAGTCATTAAACCACATCCTTAGAACGCTTAATGGTTACAAATTCACAACAAAAAAATGAAAAATAATCATAATAAAACTTAAAAACTAAGTATATAGGTATTTATTTTGTTACAACAATTACTATTAATTAAACTACAAACATTAATTGATTCAACTAGTTAGTTTATGAAATCCGTAGTACTATCATAATTGAATACAATTTATAATTATTATATCCATTTTCTACAAATAAAAATAACAATTTGTCAACAATTTTGGCGAACCAATCCATTCTCGCCAAAAATACTTAGATCTAAAGGACTATCTCGAATTAGGAACTATTTATCAATCTTTCAGAAATTTATGCTTATGCTTGTGCGAACCAATCAATTCTCGCTACTGAACTTGCGTACTCTATCAGGTTGTGAACCAATCAATTCTCACACCTGATCAGAGACACCAAAACCTAGGCAAACCAATCAATTCTTGCCTCCAATAACCGGTGACGTGAACCAATCAATTCTCACGCTCGGTGTCCACTTGTGTTCTAACTGTTGACGTGAACCAATCAATTCTCACGTCAAATCTCGATTTGTGTAGTAACCGAGGACGTGAACCAATCAATTCTCACGCACGTTCGGTCTGAAACAATAATATTAAACATTCTGTAATAATTGTCCTGTAGAATCCTACATTGATGACCACTATGCGTCACTATGTTCGCTCTCATCACTAGATTCGCTAGAGTCCGATTTATTTAGTTGTAACGCAGCTACATGTACCCACGGCAGCATTCGATCAGCTGCTACAGTGGTAGTGCGTTTATTTGTACTATTACTGAAACCGGGAATAGCCGCTATCTTATATCTATCTTGGCCTAGAACTTCAGTGACCCGGTATGGTCCTATGTAAGATGGGAGAAGTTTCTTACTCTTCCCATCATTATTAAAAGTTACTTTCGTAATTTTGACTAAATCGCCCTTATTGTATTCCTTAGCAGGGTGTCTGTTCTGATCGTAACGTAGCTTCTGCTTAGCTTGTTCCGTGTCTATTCTTTGTTTAACTTGACTTCGGATAGTGGTCACATCTATATTTTCCCTAGTCACATCTGCTATCTCATTTAAATTAGGATTGATTTCACTATTCATGAACGTACCAAACATGACTTCCGATGGTCTCCTAGCAGTTGTCTTTTGGACAGTATTATTCAGCCCCCATTGTATTTTCCCTAACTGGTTGTCCCAATCCTTCTCATCATGTCTCAGGTTTAACGCTTTCAATGAATTTAGGATTGTCCGGTTATATCGCTCTACCTGACCGTTTGATTTGGGACTCGCGACAGCATTCAAGATGTGTTTTATGCCTTTATCATAACAGTATCTTTTAAATAAGTTAGAGGTAAAGCAACTGCCTCGATCACTGATCAAACGGTCAGGCGTTCTAAATGTATAGAATATGTCATTCAGGGCACGAATCACATTTTGTGTATTAGTGTTTCGAACTGGCTTTATAAATACAAACTTAGTAAACGAGTCTGTACTCCACTAGAATGTAAGAGTATCCTCGTTTGGATCTGACAAAGGGGCCCAGGTGGTCAACATGCAGGGTGTGAAACGGCGACTCTACTTTTTCGATTGGATGTAATAGACCTTTGTTTTTACTCGTGGACTTCTTAGCGTAAGCACAATCAATACAGGAGGACACATACTTTTTGATAAACCTTGACATTTTTGGAAACCAATAATTACTTTTAATCCTTTCCAAAGTTTTTTCTAATCCTAGGTGACCAATATCATCGTGATTCATCCTGCATATTTGCCACCTCGCCCCCTTTGGGACTGCCCAGCGAACATTATCCTTATTGCCGTTAACATACCTATATAACTTATTATCTCGAATAACATAATTGTCTTTGATATATTGGAGATTCTTGGGATCCAAATCTTTTTCTAGAACCTTTTTAATACGTTCCAATTCAGAGTCACCCAGCTGAAGGGTATGTAACCAGTCTTCGCTACTAATCACCATAACATGAGTACACAGACTAGAGGAATCGGCATTCGAAATAGGATTGCGAGATAATGCGTCTACATGGGACATTTTAGTGCCTGGTCGATATTCAATTGAACAATTAAATTCTTGCAGCAAAAGCCACCAGCGCGCTATTCTAGGTATGAGATCGCGTTTCATGAAAGTGGAGCGAAGAGCGCTACAATCGGTGACTATTTTGAACTCCTTACCTAATAAATAGACCCGAAATTTCTCTAATGAACGAATAACAGCCAGCGTTTCTAATTCGTAGGAATGATAATATTTTTCCTCTGGCGACGTTCGCCTACTACAATAAGCAATTGGCTGAAGAGAACCACTGTCCTTACACCGTTGCAAGAGTATGCCTCCAACGCCATCCTTGCTGGCGTCGGTATGCAATTCAGTCTCCGCGTCGCGATCGTAAATAGCTAAAACTGGTCTGTCTATTAATTTTGATTTAAGCAGCTGGAATGCATTTTCTTGATCTTGGCCCCACTTCCATGTAGAGTCCTTTTTTAATAATTGCATCATTGGCGACGCTAATTGAGCAAAATTCTTGATAAATTTTCGAAAATAACTAGCAAGTCCAAGAAATTGCCTAACACCATGAATGTTAACTGGCCGTGGAAAATTCATAACTGACTGAATTTTCTTTTCACCCGGCCGAATTCCTGTTGAGCTAATCTCATACCCAAGATAATCAATATTATCGTGCAAAAAGTTACATTTCGACAAATTTAATGTAAGATTTGCATCTTCCAACAACTTCAAAATTTGTTCGAGCCTGTCAAGACATTCAGCTGCATTTTTACCAAAAACAAGCACGTCATCCATGTACGCTGTGGCATGGGTGAATCGAGCTGACCCTAAGACCTTATTAATCATTCTCTGAAAAATTGCTGGTGCGTTTGCCAAACCAAATGGCATACGGTTGAATTCGTATAATCCATCTGGAGTGACAAACGCAGTTAAGTGTTTGCATGGTTCCGAAATTGGAACCTGATAATACCCAGATGCCAAATCAAGAGTTATGAAACAAGCTTGCCCAGACAACCTTGCGATCTCATCGTCTATAATTGGCATCGGGTATCTTTCCTTTACTGTTACAGAGTTCAACATTCTATAATCAATGCACATTCGAAAACTACCATCTTTCTTACGAACTAATATCATAGGACTTGCATACTCAGATACCGATTCTCTAACGATCCCCGCGTCCAACATTTCACCTAACATGGACTGCACTCTCTCCCGTTCATGGTATGACAACCTGTAAGGGCGATAGACTATAGGACGTTGACTATTTAACTCAATTGTCATATGCGTAACATCTGTACAACCCAAATTTTTCAAATTTGAGGCGAAACAATGTTTATAATGTTTGAGTATGGTCATAAGCTTTTGCCTATCGTCTTTTGATACAGAATCACCTATGCGAACGTCTTTCTCTTGAATGTCATGTTCACAGTTACTATCTTGAATACCTGTAGACTCTACAATTCCTGGGGACTGCATTACTATCCTCTGGACAAAATCTACTTTTTCTCCTCTACTAGCTACAAATTCCTTTCGTAATCTACAGGGGATAGAAAATGGATAAACAAGAATGTCTAAATTCCCGCGCTGGACTTGGTAAACACCACCATAAACAACAATCTCTTGATTTGGACTACCCACGATGTTGTTGCTCAGCATTAAACAGCCACTAAATTCGGAACCTACGCGAGCCTTTATGGATGCAGGTCCATGAAGCTCGACATCAGCAGCGATTCTAACTTCAGCAAGTTGAAGGTTATTAGCATCGGGACAAACCAATGGGATTTTAGTATGCAACTTATGAAATTGCAAACTCTGGGAATTTTTAAACACAAGAATATGTGGTTGCTCCGTGTATGATTGTCCTATTAACATAGGTTTATCTAATAGAGTATCTTCGACAACTCTGCAAGTTACCCTCGCATCAACTCCATCTACTACTATATCTAGCAATATATTACCTAACGATCGAACCACCTCATTCCCGAATCCTTTCATAGCCGACGGGACCTGATCATGCACCAAATTTAAGCTCAAAATTATTGACTCCTTAACCAACGTCACTTCGCTACCGAAATCAATAAATGCATCTACAGTTGTACCATTCACTGTAACCAGTTTTATGAATTTTGAGTTGGGACTAGAGCTTGAAATACACATTGTTTTAGATGGTGCTCCAGGTTTATTTATTATATTATCGGATTTAGGATCTCGCGAGCAATTATCGACCTTGTGACCGATTTTGTTGCATTTATTGCATCTGATTAATGGCTTTGGACATTGCAAGTAAGGGTGACCTCGCTCCTTACAATTAAAGCAGAACAAAGGACCCTGAGACTGATGAGATTTATTTAGATTTGTTTTAGAATTAGATTGGTTAGAGTTGTTTTTACTAAAACTACGATCTGAAGATTGGCTTTCTTTGTTGCTCATTAGGAATTGGAGAAGCTGATCAGGCTGAGAACAACAAAGTGCCAATGCACTGGATTTCATAGTCCTATCAGATATACCGTGGATAATACAATCTACTGCGCGTTTACCCATAATGTCACACTGAGTTACCAACGCAAGTTTTTCATAATAATATATTTCAATTGGTTCGCCAAACTTACTTTTTCTCTTAAGCATATCTTCCAGGATTTGGCCATAGTTTTGCTCGCAAGGAAAAGCACTTGTTAACTTCCCTTGCCATTCTTCCCAAGTATGCAAAATTGTGTTCAGACTCTCGTACCAAACTTTGGCCAAACCCTGTAGTTTTTGCATTGCAAAATGTATCGTTGTTTTATCATCCCATCCGTATACGGTAGCGCATTCATTTACTTTACGTAGCCAAATGTCAACACGCTGGTTTTTCGCGGAAGGGTCAAAATTAGGCAGAATGTTTTTATGATCAATGTTCTTGGAAATTGATGCACTTGTAGACGGCTGAGATGTAAAACCATGTTTAATAGAATTCACTAAGTCCATAACATCTTTAACAGTAAAAGAAGGGGTACGTGACCTTTTATCTCGTGATGCGCCGTCGCCACGTAGACTTTCGTTGCTCTGCTCACGTGAACCTCTTCTCCGCTTGGCTCGCGTAGCTCGAAGCTCACGTGACCGGCTCGGGCTGCAGCTGTGCCGCCGGCTCTTGGAGTGATGACGGCTCATACTCCTATCGTGACTTCTAGCAGATACATTCCCATGCGCCTCTGTTATCTTCTCACGTTCCCGGCGTAGTTCCTGTTCGAGTAGCCGCTCTCGTTCTTGCTCAACCTCAAGCTCTTTCTCATGAAAACTTTGTCTCCGTGACTTGCTGCGACTTCGAGTGCCACCGCAGCGTGCACCGGAAATATCACGTCGATGATGCGACGAGCACCTCATTGGAGTGAGCAGGCGCCGTCGGCTCTCTTTGCGACCACGAGGAGAAGCATCCAACGACCGGGCGTAGCAGTTATCTTTTTCCATTGTGAAACTGGAATCGATCACATTTAAGGACATAAATGTTCGATAAAACAAATTGCATAACTTAAAGAAAGAGCCACAGCAATACTTTGAAAAACCCAGTTGTGTATCAACACTATCAGGGAGTGCCCTGATCAAGCATTAACCCACAACTAGGCTGACCCGGCCCACGCCTGCCGCGGGCGCGGGCGGGTGCGTGGGCGGTGGCCCACTTTGTGGAAATCTGGTCGTCTGGTCCTGCTCAGGAAGGCGGGGCGCCCTGCGGACTCGCCGTCCGCGTACCGGCCCATAGTGCTGCTAGACGAGGTGGGTAAGCTGTTCGAGCGGATAATCGCTGCCCGCCTCGTCGGCCACTTGTGCGGAGAGGGGCCGGACCTGGACGGCAGCCAGTTCGGCTTTCGGCATGGGCGCTCCACCATTCACGCTGTGTCGCGAGTGAGGGTCCTGGCGGAGGAAACGGTGGCCCGGGGCGGGGTGATGTTGGCGGTGTCCTTGGACATTTCCAACGCCTTCAACACCCTGCCCTGGAGTTGTATTCGGGAGGCACTGCGGTACCATCGGGTGCCTCCCTACCTCCGCCACATCGTTGGGGCTTATCTGTCGGAGAGGTGTGTCACCTACGTGGGACGTGATGGCGGAAACCAGCACCGCATGTCGTGCGGTGTTCCACAGGGCTCGGTCTTGGGCCCGCTCCTGTGGAACATCGGGTACGACTGGGTGTTGAGGGGCGAGCTCCAACCGGGCGTGGACCTTACGTGTTATGCTGACGACACGCTGGTCACTGCCCGGGGGAGCTCGCACAGGGAGGCAGCGTTGCTGGCGACGGCTGCGGTGTCACAGGTGGTGAGCCGCATACGTCGCCTGGGCCTGGAGGTGGCCCTCAACAAGTCGGAGGCCATGGTGTTTCATGGCCCCCGGCGGGCGCCGCCGCCCGGATCACACATCGTGGTCGGGGGGGCTCGGATCGCTGTCGAGTCCACCATGAAGTACCTGGGATTGGTGCTCGACAGCCGGTGGGATTTCGGCCCCCACTTCCGGCGGCTGGCGCCCAAGTTGTTGGGCGCTGCTGGGGCGCTGTCAACGTTGCTTCCCAATCTGGGGGGCCCGAGCGCCGCCTGTAGGCGGCTCTACGTGGGGATCGTGCGATCCATGGCCCTGTATGGGGCCCCGATCTGGGCGACTGACCTGACGGCCGGTAGCATCGCAGTCCTGCGGAGGCCGCAGAGGGCGATGGCCGTCAGGGTCGTCCGGGGGTATCGCACGATCTCCTACGAGGCGGCTTGTGTACTGGCTGGATCCCCGCCCTGGGACCTGGAGGCGAAAGTACTCGCGTCACTGTACCGGTGGCGCGAGGAAGCGCGGGCGCGGGGCGAAGGGCTGACGCAGCGCCATATGAAGCTGCGTCGGTCTCAGCTTCGCGAGGTCCTGGTGGCGGAATGGCGGGACAGGCTTTCGCGCCCTACCGCCGGCCTCGGTACCATCGAGGCGGTCCGGCCAGTACTCGAGCGCTGGCTCGGGAGGAGGCACGGCTCCCTGTCGTTTCGGGCGACGCAGGTGCTCTCGGGGCATGGTTGCTTCGGGAAGTACCTGTGTCGCATTAACAGGGAGCCGGACGCCCGGTGTCACCACTGCGTCGACTGCCGGGAGGACACGGCGTGGCATACGCTGGCAGAGTGTGCCGCTTGGGAGGAGCCGCGCCGTGCCCTCATTTCAGAAGTAGGCAGTGACCTCTCGCTGCCGGCCGTGGTCGAGTCCATGGTCGACAGCGAGGAGTCCTGGGACGCGGTGGTTTCCTTCTGCGAAACGGTCGTCTCGCAGAAGGAGGCTGCGGAAAGGGAGAGGGAGATCTCGTCCACTCACCCTGCCCGCAGCAGGCGCACCGGGCGTCGGCGGAGGGCGGACAACGCCCTCTTCCAGCCCCCCTAAACGGGTCCAGGGGCGACGGACTCGGGGACGTCCGTTGCCCCCCACACATCAGGACCCGAGGTGGCGGCGCGACGTGTTCCACGTGCGCCCCTCTTAGACGTCGCGGGGGGAGTCAAACACCTCACTCCCCCCCCCGACCAGACGGGGCCCGCTAAGGCGGGCCGGCACCAGCCGGGGGTTGCGGAAGGATCGTACGTTCCCGCGACCCCCGGCGTAGGTGTGAGATGGAACACCCGGGGTGGTTTTTAGTCAGTAAGAGTCTGACAGACCCCGCCGCCCGCCCCAGGGCGGCGGACATCCATGAGGATTTTCCACCCCGGATCAAAAAAAAAAAAAAAAGGTTAGGTTAGGTTCCCCCCCGGTGGGTTCCCGCATTGTCGAGGCGGGGGGGCTCAGTAGCCGTGGTTTTGAGCCCCACGGTGAAGCTAAGAGGAACCCGAGGAGGGGCCGCTCGTCAGGGCTTTTGCTACCAAGCCGACGACGTAGCGGCCAAAAGTAGGTTGCGGTGCCGCTTGAGCGGCATCGCAACTGAGGCGGGCCGCGATGTCGTAACGGGGGCGTCGCGGCTGAGGGTTGAAGGCCGCGGCGGGAGAGGAGTGCCGGTATTACGGTGCGCCGCTCTCCCTACCTTCCGCGGCCTTGACGGGGTCGCCACCGTAAGATGGCGGACGCGGTGGGGCTGCAGGGGAAGAGGAGTGCCGGTATTGCGTTGGCCGCTCTCCCTATCCTCTGCAGCCGAAAATTGGCAGGCGGCGGGGCCAATGTTCTGACCCGTTACAGGGGGACCAAGGGTGTCCAGACACGGGGTCGTCTGGCGCCCATGTGCTGGTTTGGTCCCTGGGGTGGTCACGGCGTGCTATGTGTTCTGGTGCGCCGGTGATGGGGAGTACTCCCCAGAGGAGGGTCCGGTAACGGACGGCCGCGGCGGGTTCACGGATGAGTGCTAACGCGTGCCCGTGTTCCCGCCGTAAGTGGCAGAGGAGGACACCGTGGAGTTTTAGTGGGTTAGAGTCCCACATAACTGCACTATCTCCCCGTGGTAGTGTAGTATGCATGAGCATTTCTCCACGTGAAAAAAAAAAAAAAAGGTTAGGTTAGGTTAGGTTAGGTTACTGCGTCGACTGCCGGGAGGACACGGCGTGGCATACGCTGGCAGAGTGTGCCGCTTGGGAGGAGCCGCGCCGTGCCCTCATTTCAGAAGTAGGCAGTGACCTCTCGCTGCCGGCCGTGGTCGAGTCCATGGTCGACAGCGAGGAGTCCTGGGACGCGGTGGTTTCCTTCTGCGAAACGGTCGTCTCGCAGAGGGAGGCTGCGGAAAGGGAGAGGGAGATCTCGTCCACTCACCCTGCCCGCAGCAGGCGCACCGGGCGTCGGCGGAGGGCGGACAACGCCCTCTTCCAGCCCCCCTAAACGGGTCCAGGGGCGACGGACTCGGGGACGTCCGTTGCCCCCCACACATCAGGACCCGAGGTGGCGGCGCGACGTGTTCCACGCGCGCCCCTCTTAGACGTCGCGGGGGGAGTCAAACACCTCACTCCCCCCCCCGACCAGACGGGGCCCGCTAAGGCGGGCCGGCACCAGCCGGGGGTTGCGGAAGGATCGTACGTTCCCGCGACCCCCGGCGTAGGTGTGAGATGGAACACCCGGGGTGGTTTTTAGTCAGTAAGAGTCTGACAGACCCCGCCGCCCGCCCCAGGGCGGCGGACATCCATGAGGATTTTCCACCCCGGATCAAAAAAAAAAAAAAAAAAAAAGGTTAGGTTAGGTTAGGTTGGGGGGGGTGCACGTTGAAAAGCCTCCTCGTGGCGCACCCTGGGCAACGACGGCTCCAATTGCCCACCAGGTTTTGGTGGACAATTGGGGCCGGCGGCTAATTTTCAACACACGGGGGAAGGTCATGGTTCCAATCACCGATCATCTTTGATTGTCGGTGAAGGGAACCGGGCTACAGACGGGCGGTCGTACGTCCACTCCTCCTCTGCTTACAGAGGGACGTGAGTGGGCGTAGACTGGGAAGGGGCGGTTCGCGCCGCTGTGCCCGCGAGGGCGTGGGTGGTGGAGGGTGTCCATTGTCCGCGCTGCGTCTGTCCGGCATCCGGCGGCAGCGTGGGGACGCCCGCGCCGGGGCGGCGGTTGGTTCTGCCCAATCGTCGGCCAACCCGTAATCCTGATTTCAGGACCGGGGGTCCGGGCCACTGAGGCTCGGGCCGCGAGGAAGACAACCTCTATAAAAAATTACCCCAATCCTAAGGTCTAGCGTGCCGAAGGGATGTATGACCGGAGGGCATCCGGTAAGCTAGCGCGAACAAGGGACCTCACCCTTTAAAAGGAACAATGAAAAAGGCTAATGGTAAAACTATTCCCCAGGCGGGTACCCTCCTACCCAAGGAGGGAGAATCCCGCCCTTCTTCGGAAGGCAGCCCCTTCGTATCTGGGGGGGGCAACACTAGCCTCGTGGGCCGGCAGACTACTGCCGACCTGCGTCAACCTGCGCTTGCCTCGCAAGAAAAGGTGCTCCGGGTTAGCCTGGAGCGCCTGTGCGACGCAAGCGAACCGCTTGCCGTCGTGGACGTCGTGGACGGCAACAAGAGCCGAGGAGGCTCCGGTCTTGGCGAGGACCGACTGTCTGGCCAGGACACGTGTGGGCGTAACCCCTTGAGGAAGCGCCCACACAGCGAGGATTTGGGGTCGACAGGGCTCTCTTCTAGCGAGGAGAATCTGTCGGCCCCCAAGGTGCCAACGGCACAGAGAGGGCGGGGTCGGGCGAGCGGAGCCACCGCTCGGTTGCCGAGCCGTGACCGAGTGGGTCGGTTCATGCCGATCTCTCGGCCCGCAACGCCAGCTCCTGTAGAGCGTGCGGCGGAGGGCGTGGAGAGTGACCCCGGGCCCTCGATAGGGGACCTGAGCGAGGACTCCTCGCTGATCTCGCTGGGGTCCAATAAGGCGGAGGCGAACGCCGCAAAGCGGGCGCAGCGGAAGGCGGTGGCGGCTGACGAGGTCAGTGAAATGGCCCGACTGGCCCGAGAGCGACGCTCTGCTCTGGCGGCTACCGGAGAGAGCTTGTCGGCGGTGGCGCTCAGTCGCCAAGTTTTGGACGGCGTGGACGTCGTCCTGAAGGTTGCCACTAAGTCCGGCAGCCTGAAGGGCACGTTCACGCGCGCCCTGAAGGAGGCGGCTGATGGCATCAGGGAGGCAGCTGGGGTCCTCCTTGATCGCACGAGCTCGGAGGAGACGGCGAAGCTGTGGGAGGAGAACAGCCGTCTCCGATCCGAGCTCGAGGACCTCAAGCGGGAGCTTGCCGCGCAGAGGACGGAATGGCAGCAGAGGCGTCCTGCGGCTGCCGGTTTCGCTCCCGTCAGTGCCCCGCCACCGTCGGCTCCGTCGTTGGTCCCTGCCCCTACGCAGCATGCGGATGCGGAGATCGAGAAGATCGTTCGCATCTGCATGATGCAGTGTGGGGGCATGATGAATGCCCGGCTGCAGGGCCTAGAGTCGAGGCTCCTCCCGGCGAAGAATCTCCGGCCGCCGCTCGCTGCTGACGGGCAGAGGGAGGGGGAGCCCGCTAAGCTGGGCCCGACAGCCGGCAAACCCAAGGGGGCCCAAAAGCCCGCGGAAGGACGCGGAAAGCCCGTGGGGGGCAAGTCTGCACCCCCGCCGACCGCACCACCAGCGACCGCACCTCCTGCGACCGCACCCTCGGCGACCGCACCCTCGGCGACCGAACCCGGGTCCACTACGGAGACCTGGACGACGGTCGTCAAGAGGGGCCGCCGTAAGAAAAGGAAGACGGCGACGACGCCACCGGAACCCGCTGGAGAACCCGCACCAAACAAGGCAAAGGGACCGCCTAGAGCCAGAGCCCCACGCTCCGCGGCTGTAGTGATTACGCTGCAGCCCGGAGCCGTCGAAAGGGGCGTCTCATATAAGGCGGTCCTTATGGAGGCCAAAGCCAAGGTCGCGTTCCCCGACCTGGGCATACCGTCCGGCCTCAGAATGAGGCCGGCGATTACGGGGGCGCGACTGCTGGAGGTGTCGGGTGCCTCTAGCGGCGAAAAGGCGGACGTCCTGGCCGCCAAGCTGCGGGAGGTCCTGAACCCGGAGGACGTTCGGGTGTCCAGGCCGATGAAGACCGCTGAACTGCGCGTCGACGGCCTGGACGACTCGACGACTCCGGCTGAGGTCGCGGCGGCCGTCGCCAAGGCCGGTGGATGTCCGCCCGGGGACGTGCGGACGGGGGACATTCGCGTCGACGCCTCCGGGCTCGGCGCGATTTGGGTGCGGTGCCCGGTGGCGGCGGCGAACAAAGTCGCCGACGCTGGGCGTCTGTTGGTGGGGTGGGTTGCGGCGAGGGTGAGGCAGCTGCAACCCAGGGCTTTGCGGTGCTACCGTTGCCTTGACATTGGGCATGTCAGGGCACGGTGCACCTCGTGTGTAGACCGCAGCGAGCTGTGCTATCGCTGCGGTCAGGCCGGCCACAAGGCGGCCCAGTGCTCCGCGGCGCCAAACTGCAGCCTCTGTACAGCTGCAGGGAGGCCCGCTGGGCACAGAGCGGGCGGAAAGGCTTGTGGCGGGCCTGCCCAAAAGGGGAAGAGAAGGGGTGCCAAGGCTGCCGGGGGCTCTTTACCCCCCCCTCAGCCTGGTCCCCCTTCGGCCGACTCCCGGCCTAGGAATGGTGCGGAGGGAATGGACTGTGCCTAATGGCGCTGTACCATTTCCTCCAGGGCAACATCAACCACTCTGCCAGAGCTCAGGATCTCTTGCTCCAGAGCATGGCAGAGTGGTCGATTCACGTGGCTGTGGTCGCCGAACCGTACTTTGTCCCCCCCAGGGATAACTGGGTGGGAGACCTGGACGGTTTGGTGGCCATCATTGGCGGGGCTCTTGCCAACCCGTCCCGAGGTCACGGCTGGGTGGCCGCCCTCGTGGACGGCATCGGCACGGTTGGGGCGTATTTTTCGCCCAACAAGAGTCTCGCCGACTTCGAGAGGTTCCTTGTCGAGTTGGGTGCCGTCGTGGGCCGACTCCACCCTCGCCCGGTGCTGTTGCTGGGGGATCTCAACGCCAAATCTGCGGCGTGGGGATCTCCAGTGACCGATGCCAGGGGCGAGGTGCTGGAGGAGTGGGCGGTCACGACTGGCTTGACCGTCCTAAATCGGGGCACGGAGCACACGTGCGTGCGGCAGCGGGGCGGTTCAATAGTGGACGTCTCGTTCGCTAGCCCCGCTGTCGCGAGCCGTGTACGCGACTGGCGTGTCGCCGCGGAGGTGGAGACGTTGTCGGATCATCGATACATCCGTTTCGACGTCTCCGCCCAGACCGCAGGCGGCCGCGGTTTACCGGCCCCGCGTGCGGACGGTCCGCGCTGGGCGCGTAAGCGCATCGACAGGGAGCTTCTCGAGGAGGCCGCTATTGTCCAGGCCTGGTTCCGGGAGTCGGCGACGAACGGACCCGTTGACGTCGAGCAGGAGGCGCTGTGGTTCCGCGGGGCGATGACGCAAATCAGCGACGCGTCCATGCCCCGGGTCCACACACAGTCAGCAAGGCGCCAGGTGTACTGGTGGACCGCCGAGATCGCGCAGTTGCGCGTCGCGTGCGTGGCGGTCAGGCGCCAGTACACCCGATACCGGAGGAGACGTCTTCGGGTCCCTGACGAAGAAGCCGCGCTGTATGAGGTGTACTGCGCGGCGAAGAGGACTCTGTGGCTGGCCATCGGCGAGGCGAAGTCGCGAGCCAGGGAGGAGATGTTGGAGACTCTAGACGGGGATCCGTGGGGGCGCCCTTATCGCGCGGTTCGAGGGAAACTTCGAGCCGCGGCGCCCCCGCTTACGGAGAGTCTCCAACCCGAGCTGCTGGAGGAGGTGGTCGCAGCCCTCTTCCCGGCGAGAGCGGAGCACACTCCGCCGCCGATGGCTTTGCCCACAGCCGCAGAGTCCACCGAAGAGAACGCCATCAGCGTCCCAGAGGTGACACAGGCAGAGATGGGGGCAGCCGTGATGCGGCTCCGGGCCAAGAATGTGGCTCCGGGGCCCGACGGGATCCACGGCTGCGTGTTAGCCCTCGCTCTGAAGGAGCTTGAGCCCCAACTGAGAGGACTCTACACAGCGTGCCTTGAGCAGGGCCAGTTTCCCACTTTGTGGAAATCTGGTCGTCTGGTCCTGCTCAGGAAGGCGGGGCGCCCTGCGGACTCGCCGTCCGCGTACCGGCCCATAGTGCTGCTAGACGAGGTGGGTAAGCTGTTCGAGCGGATAATCGCTGCCCGCCTCGTCGGCCACTTGTGCGGAGAGGGGCCGGACCTGGACGGCAGCCAGTTCGGCTTTCGGCATGGGCGCTCCACCATTCACGCTGTGTCGCGAGTGAGGGTCCTGGCGGAGGAAACGGTGGCCCGGGGCGGGGTGATGTTGGCGGTGTCCTTGGACATTTCCAACGCCTTCAACACCCTGCCCTGGAGTTGTATTCGGGAGGCACTGCGGTACCATCGGGTGCCTCCCTACCTCCGCCACATCGTTGGGGCTTATCTGTCGGAGAGGTGTGTCACCTACGTGGGACGTGATGGTGGAAACCAGCACCGCATGTCGTGCGGTGTTCCACAGGGCTCGGTCTTGGGCCCGCTCCTGTGGAACATCGGGTACGACTGGGTGTTGAGGGGCGAGCTCCAACCGGGCGTGGACCTTACGTGTTATGCTGACGACACGCTGGTCACTGCCCGGGGGAGCTCGCACAGGGAAGCAGCGTTGCTGGCGACGGCTGCGGTGTCACAGGTGGTGAGCCGCATACGTCGCCTGGGCCTGGAGGTGGCCCTCAACAAGTCGGAGGCCATGGTGTTTCATGGCCCCCGGCGGGCGCCGCCGCCCGGATCACACATCGTGGTCGGGGGGGCTCGGATCGCTGTCGAGTCCACCATGAAGTACCTGGGATTGGTGCTCGACAGCCGGTGGGATTTCGGCCCCCACTTCCGGCGGCTGGCGCCCAAGTTGTTGGGCGCTGCTGGGGCGCTGTCAACGCTGCTTCCCAATCTGGGGGGCCCGAGCGCCGCCTGTAGGCGGCTCTACGTGGGGATCGTGCGATCCATGGCCCTGTATGGGGCCCCGATCTGGGCGACCGACCTGACGGCCGGTAGCATCGCAGTCCTGCGAAGGCCGCAGAGAGCGATGGCCGTCAGGGTCGTCCGGGGGTATCGCACGATCTCCTACGAGGCGGCTTGCGTACTGGCTGGATCCCCGCCCTGGGACCTGGAGGCGAAAGTACTCGCGTCACTGTACCGGTGGCGCGAGGAAGCGCGGGCGCGAGGCGAGGGGCTGACGCAGCGCCACATGGAGCTGCGTCGGTCTCAGCTTCGCGAGGTCCTGGTGGCGGATTGGCGGGACAGGCTTTCGCGCCCTACCGCCGGCCTCGGTACCATCGAGGCGGTCCGGCCAGTACTCGAGCGCTGGCTCGGGAGGAGGCACGGCTCCCTGTCGTTTCGGGTGACACAGGTGCTCTCGGGGCATGGTTGCTTCGGGAAGTACCTGTGTCGCATTAACAGGGAGCCGGACGCCCGGTGTCACCACTGCGTCGACTGCCGGGAGGACACGGCGTGGCATACGCTGGCAGAGTGTGCCGCTTGGGAGGAGCCGCGCCGTGCCCTCATTTCAGAAGTAGGCAGTGACCTCTCGCTGCCGGCCGTGGTGGAGTCCATGGTCGACAGCGAGGAGTCCTGGGACGCGGTGGTTTCCTTCTGCGAAACGGTCGTCTCGCAGAAGGAGGCTGCGGAAAGGGAGAGGGAGATCTCGTCCACTCACCCTGCCCGCAGCAGGCGCACCGGGCGTCGGCGGAGGGCGGACAACGCCCTCTTCCGGCCCCCCTAAACGGGTCCAGGGGCGACGGACTCGGGGACGTCCGTCGCCCCCCACACATCAGGACCCGAGGTGGCGGCGCGATGTGTTCCACGCGCGCCCCTCTTAGACGTCGCGGGGGGAGTCAAACACCTCACTCCCCCCCCCCGACCAGACGGGGCCCGCTGAGGCGGGCCGGCACCAGCCGGGGGTTGCGGAAGTATCGTACGTTCCCGCGACCCCCGGCGTAGGTGTGAGATGGAACACCCGGGGTGGTTTTTAGTCAGTAAGAGTCTGACAGACCCCGCCGCCCGCCCCAGGGCGGCGGACATCCATGAGGATTTTCCACCCCGGATCAAAAAAAAAAAAAAAAAGGTTAGGTTGGGGGCCCCCCCGGTGGGTTCCCGCATTGTCGAGGCGGGGGGGCTCAGTAGCCGTGGCTTGGACACCCACGGTGAAGCTAAGAGGAACCCGAGGAGGGGCCGCTCGTCAGGGCTTCTGCTGACAAGCCGACGACGTAGCGGCCAAAGGTAGGTTGCGGTGTCGCTTGGGCGACATCGCAACTGAGGCGGGCCGCGATGTCGTACGTACCGGAGGCATCGCGGATGAGGGTTGGAGGCCGCGGCGGGAGAGGAGTGCCGGTATTACGGTGCGCCGCTCTCCCTACCTTCCGCGGCCTTGACGGGGTCGCCACCGTACAAGGCAAGGGGAAGGGCAAGAGGAGCACGGTGGCCCCTCAAACCCCCACCACAAGCGCGGAGGGAGCGTCTGCCACTCCGGCAGCCCCCCAGAACACGCAGCGGGAGGACGCCATGCTCCCCTCCACCACCCCGTCCAACCAGGCGTGGACAAAAGTGGTCAAGGGGGGAAAGGCCAAAAAGTCCAAGCCCGCTGCGACTGCTCCGGCAGCCCAGAAGGCTCCGGCGGGCGGGAGGAAGTTGGTTCCTCCCAAAACTGCAGCGGTCGTGGTGACCATCACCCCGGAGGCCGCAGAGCGGGGCGAAACGTATGAGTCCGTCCTAAGACGGGCTCGTGCTAACGCGGATCCCTCTCGGCTGGGGATCGGTAACATCACGTGCCGCCGCACCCAGGCCGGAGCCCGAATTTTTGAGTTCGGGGGGGAGCAGCGCAGCGCAAACGCGGACCTCTTTGCAACAAAGTTGCAAGAGGTCATCGCGGATGTGGCGACGGTCGCCAGACCCGTCAAGACCGCATCCTTGGAGGTGATCGATATGGACGATTCGGTCACCAAAGAGGATGTGGTGGCGGCCGTTGCCGCTGCGGGAGGCTGCAGCGCCAGCGCCGTGAAGGGGAGAGCCATCAGGCCCGGCCGCCGCGGCATGGGCGCAATCCGCGTCGAGTGCCAAGTCGCGGCGGCGGTGGCCGCCCTTAAGGCGACCAAGGGACGGCTGCTCGTGGGCTTCAGCTCGGCTGTGGTCCGGCTGCTTGAGGACAAGCCTGCGCGGTGCTTCAAGTGCTTCGCGCCGGGCCACACCCGATCTACGTGTCCCTCCAAGTTCGACTGGGGAGAGTCTTGCTTCCAGTGCGGACAGGAGGGACACAGGAGTGCCACTTGCAGCGTCGCCACGCCACACTGCCCGGCGTGTGCTGCCAGCGGCCGCCCCGCGGGGCACAGGATGGGGGGCAGGAGTTGCCAGCCTCCCGCGAGGAAGGGCATAGTGCCGGCGCAGGTTCGCCCTGTCGCCGCCACCGCCGCTGTCGCCGCCGCTGTTACTCCAGCTCCAGCGGCGGTGGCTGAGGAGGGGGGTGCGATGTCGGAATAATGGTTTCCTATCACCGCACCCTCCAGGCGAACACCAATCACTGCAGAGCGGCCCAGGACCTGCTGGTGCAGGCCATGGCTGAGTGGTTGGTGAACGTAGCGGTGGTCGCCGAGCCCTACTCGATCCCCGGCAGTTGGCTGGGTGACGAGGACGGCTTGGTGGCCCTAGCGGCGCGGTCCTCCACAGACTCCCCTCCCCTCTCGCGCTATTAGAGAGGGGACCGGGATACGTGGCCGCCGCGTGGGGAGAGATAGCCCTCGTGGGCGACTTACAGGCGACGGGTGCGGGGGCACCCTCGCCTGTATTGCACAAGCTTCCACCAGTGCCGGACGGGAATGGCCAGGTGTTCCCGGTCATTCCCGTAGCCCCCCAGCCGGGGGGATCATGCGGGGCCCGCCAGTTAGGCGGGCATGCGCCGGGGGGGTTGTGGACGCAAAGGCTAAGCCGGATTCCCATGACCCCCCCATCAAGGCGATGAGGGAACACCGCTGAGTTTTAGTGGGTATACTGCCACCCTGGCAGGGAGTCCCACATACTCCGTGTCGTCCCCCGACGAGCGGAGATGCGTAATGCCATTTCTCAGCGACAAAAAAAAAAAAAAAAAAAAAAGGTTAGGTTAGGTTAGGTTAGGTTTTTTTTTTTTTTTTTTTTTTTTTTTTTGTGCTTTTCCCCGTTCATAGGCACAACGGGACCTTAGTAATCTATTGTTCTCATTCATTCAAGTTCTCGCTTTTATTCCTCTCGCACTTTTATACTTCATACTGTATCTTTCTATCGCTCATCCTTTCATTCTTAGCCGGGTGGGACTCCCGCTATTCTGACTACTCTAACTTCATTTATTTTAGTTTGTCTTTATTTAGGGTATTAAGTACTTCGCTTTCTTTTATTGACATTGTTAACATAGATGTTTACATTTTTGTTTTCTTAAATCTATTTCTTAACTAACTACATATATTTCTAAGTGCTAAATTTTTATTTATTTTCAACAAAAGCTAATAATATACTGATTATTAGTATCTTTTGTAGACATTTATTTCTTATTTCTATATATTGTTTTATACATGTACTTAATTTAGTTACTTATATATCTAGCTTATTATCTTATTTTATTAGTTAACATATCCTTTATCTTATTGTATGTAAATGATACAAGGTATTCTTATAGTTAAGTTATCTTTAAGTTTCCTAGCACAATAAAATTTCGGTTTCTGTACTTATTATCTATCTACGACATATTTGGACCAACTTAAATATTGACATTTTGTTCTCTATTTTACTAACGCTAAGGTATCCGTATATATAAATTAATTCTGAACTGTTATGTACTGTTTATATTATGTACTGTTTTGCTATTCTAGTTTAAATGCAGGGTAATTTACGGCAATAATATACATATATACTTAGTTTATATATATTTATTGTCTTTTCTTATCTGGGGTTTTTATTTTTGTCATTGTTTTATGGGTTTTGAAGGATTTGTGTTTGGTGATTTGCATGTGTTTTAGATATATTATTATATATTTATTATATATTTTATATATCTGTGTATGTTGTTGTATACTGGTTTCCATGTCTTTGTTTGTTTCGTAGTTATAGTCCAACTTTATCTTGTACTGCCAGTTTGTGTTACTGCTCTGGTGTGTTCCTATGTGTGTTCCTGTGTGTGTTCCTGTATGTGTTCCCGTGTGTGTTCCAGTGTGTGTTCCTATGTGTGCTGCGTGTAGTAAGTACATCCTCGATAGCTGTTCAGACATATGCCGTTGTCGTCCGGGCCAGGTAGTCCCATTTCTTTCGGACCGGGCACTCCACGCTGAAGGCGTTGTGGTCGCTCCTCTGCAACTTCGAGTGCGAACAGTTGCAGCACTGTGGTTCGTTGCCCGCGAGAAATTCCACGCATTTCTCGCGCAGATGTGGTCCCCCACAATGGCTGCACCTGTCCACACTCTCAGTGCAAAATTTCTGACCATGTCCGAAAGCCAGGCATTTCGTGCATTGGATGAGCGGAGACTGGTCCTCCACCCTGACCCTTTGCAGGTCAAGATAAAGAGCCCCAGCCTCCGTCATCCTCTGCCACACTTTGGGCCTGACCTGGACGACCACGTGCGCTGTCTTTGGGTTTCTTGTCCTTTTTTTAAACTTCACGACTACTTCTTTTTCTTCCTCGTCGAGGTCCCTAAAAATGTTTTTATTTTGAGAGTGGATCGCCTTAACCACTTCGTCATCGTCACCGTCCAAGAACACGTCTTTTAAGACTACGAGTGGATTTTTGTTTTTCATGGGCTCCACTCTTAGCCCTCCACCCCGGCTCTCTATCCTTTCTCTCACTTTTGCGAGCTCCTCTTCTGAGTCACACCCCAGTATGACTGTCTGGTTCTTGGCTTTACGGACTTTGTTAATCTTCAGGCCAGTTCCCCTGGCATCGACCGCCTCCTTCACCCTGGCGAGCACCTCGTCAGCAGTCTCCTGACTGCCTTCAAAGGTGACCGCCATCGAGTGAAGGGTTAGGTTAGGTTAGGTTAGGTTATGGCGGGACAGGCTTTCGCGCCCTACCGCCGGCCTCGGTACCATCGAGGCGGTCCGGCCAGTACTCGAGCGCTGGCTCGGGAGGAGGCACGGCTCCCTGTCGTTTCGGGTGACGCAGGTGCTCTCGGGGCATGGTTGCTTCGGGAAGTACCTGTGTCGCATTAACAGGGAGCCGGACGCCCGGTGTCACCACTGCGTCGACTGCCGGGAGGACACGGCGTGGCATACGCTGGCAGAGTGTGCCGCTTGGGAGGAGCCGCGCCGTGCCCTCATCTCAGAAGTAGGCAGTGACCTCTCGCTGCCGGCCGTGGTCGAGTCCATGGTCGACAGCGAGGAGTCCTGGGACGCGGTGGTTTCCTTTTGCGAAACGGTCGTCTCGCAGAAGGAGGCTGCGGAAAGGGAGAGGGAGATCTCGTCCACTCACCCTGCCCGCAGCAGGCGCACCGGGCGTCGGCGGAGGGCGGACAACGCCCTCTTCCAGCCCCCCTAAACGGGTCCAGGGGCGACGGACTCGGGGACGTCCGTCGCCCCCCACACATCAGGACCCGAGGTGGCGGCGCGATGTGTTCCACGCGCGCCCCTCTTAGACGTCGCGGGGGGAGTCAAACACCTCACTCCCCCCCCCGACCAGACGGGGCCCGCTGAGGCGGGCCGGCACCAGCCGGGGGTTGCGGAAGTATCGTACGTTCCCGCGACCCCCGGCGTAGGTGTGAGATGGAACACCCGGGGTGGTTTTTAGTCAGTAAGAGTCTGACAGACCCCGCCGCCCGCCCCAGGGCGGCGGACATCCATGAGGATTTTCCACCCCGGATCAAAAAAAAAAAAAAAAAAAAAAAGGTTAGGTTAGGTTAGGTTAGGTTCCCCCCCGGTGGGTTCCCGCATTGTCGAGGCGGGGGGGCTCAGTAGCCGTGGCTTGGACACCCACGGTGAAGCGAAGAGGAACCCGAGGAGGGGCCGCTCGTCAGGGCTTCTGCTGACAAGCCGACGACGTAGCGGCCAAAGGTAGGTTGCGGTGTCGCTTGGGTGACATCGCAACTGAGGCGGGCCGCGATGTCGTACGTACCGGAGGCATCGCGGTTGAGGGTTGGAGGCCGCGGCGGGAGAGGAGTGCCGGTATTACGGTGCGCCGCTCTCCCTACCTTCCGCGGCCTTGACGGGGTCGCCACCGTACGATGGCGGACGCGGTGGGGCTGCAGGGGAAGAGGAATGTCGGTATTGCGTTGGCCGCTCTCCCTATCCTCTGCAGCCGAAAATTGGCAGGCGGCGGGGCCAATGTCCTGACCCGTCGCAGGGGGGACCAAGGGTGCCCAGACACGGGGTCGTCTGGCGCCCATGTGCTGGTTTGGTCCCTGGGGTGGTCACGGCGTGCTATGTGTTCTGGTGCGCCGGTGATGGGGAGTACTCCCCAGAGGAGGGTCCGGTAACGGACGGCCGCGGCGGGTTCACGGATGAGTGCTAACGCGTGCCCGTGTTCCCGCCGTAAGCGGCAGAGGAGGACACCGTGGAGTTTTAGTGGGTTAGAGTCCCACATAACTGCACTATCTCCCCGTGGTAGTGTAGTATGCATGAGCATTTCTCCACGTGAAAAAAAAAAAAAAAAAAAAAAAAAAGGTTAGGTTAGGTTGAGGACACGGCGTGGCATACGCTGGCAGAATGTGCCGCTTGGGAGGAGCCGCGCCGTGCCCTCATTTCAGTAGTAGGCAGTGACCTCTCGCTGCCGGCCGTGGTCGAGTCCATGGTCGACAGCGAGGAGTCCTGGGACGCGGTGGTTTCCTTCTGCGAAACGGTCGTCTCACAGAAGGAGGCTGCGGAAAGGGAGAGGGAGATCTCGTCCACTCACCCTGCCCGCAGCAGGCGCACCGGGCGTCGGCGGAGGGCGGACAACGCCCTCTTCCAGCCCCCCTAAACGGGTCCAGGGGTGACGGACTCGGGGACGTCCGTCGCCCCCTACACATCAGGACCCGAGGTGGCGGCGCGATGTGTTCCACGCGCGCCCCTCTTAGACGTCGCGGGGGGAGTCAAACACCTCACTCCCCCCCCTGACCAGACGGGGCCCGCTGCGGCGGGCCGGCACCAGCCGGGGGTTGCGGAAGGATCGTACGTTCCCGCGACCCCCGGCGTAGGTGTGAGATGGAACACCCGGGGTGGTTTTTAGTCAGTAAGAGTCTGACAGACCCCGCCGCCCGCCCCAGGGCGGCGGACATCCATGAGGATTTTCCACCCCGGATCAAAAAAAAAAAAAAAAAAAAAAAAAAAAAATTAGGTTAGGTTAGGTTAGGTTCCCCCCCGGTGGGTTCCCGCATTGTCGAGGCGGGGGGGCTCAGTAGCCGTGGCTTGGACACCCACGGTGAAGCTAAGAGGAACCCGAGGAGGGGCCGCTCGTCAGGGCTTCTGCTGACAAGCCGACGACGTAGCGGCCAAAGGTAGGTTGCGGTGTCGCTTGGGCGACATCGCAACTGAGGCGGGCCGCGATGTCGTACGTACCGGAGGCATCGCGGTTGAGGGTTGGAGGCCGCGGCGGGAGAGGAGTGCCGGTATTACGGTGCGCCGCTCTCCCTACCTTCCGCGGCCTTGACGGGGTCGCCACCGTACGATGGCGGACGCGGTGGGGCTGCAGGGGAAGAGGAGTGTCGGTATTACGTTGGCCGCTCTCCCTATCCTCTGCAGCCGAAAATTGGCAGGCGGCGGGGCCAATGTCCTGACCCGTCGCAGGGGGGATCAAGGGTGCCCAGACACGGGGTCGTTTGGCGCCCATGTGCTGGTTTGGTCCCCGGGGTGGTCACGGCGTGCTAGGTGTTCTGGTGCGCCGGTGATGGGGAGTACTCCCCAGAGGAGGGTCCGGTAACGGACGGCCGCGGCGGGTTCACGGATGAGTGCTAACGCGTGCCCGTGTTCCCGCCGTAAGCGGCAGAGGAGGACACCGTGGAGTTTTAGTGGGTTAGAGTCCCACATAACTGCACTATCTCCCCGTGGTAGTGTAGTATGCATGAGCATTTCTCCACGTGAAAAAAAAAAAAAAAAAAAAGGTTAGGTTAGGTTTTTTTTTTTTTTTTTTTTTTTTTTTTTTTTTTTTATGCTACTTCCTCTGACATGGATCAGAGCCTATTTTATCTAATGCTACTCTTTCATTCCAGTTCTATCAAGTATTCCTCTCGCACGTTTATTCCGCATACTTTATCTTTCTTTCTTTCTATCTCTGTCATGCTGTTTTCCCGGTGGGATTCCGGTCTATACTATCTGCCTAGTCTATCTACTTTTTACTTATATCTTTATTTTCTCAGGGTTTCATATTTACGCCATACACAATTATCTTTATTTGAATTATGCCCAATAGCCTTTTACATTATTACTTACTGTTCTAGTTTTGTTAGCTTTTCATGTTTACAGTATTATAGTCTTACAATTACGCTTATATTTAATATTATTTCTATTTATGCTACAAACAGTGTTTTGAGGTTTCGGGCTTACAACACCAACATGTTTATTATGTTTTCCATGCCCAGTAAACATTTTCGCCCAATTTTTCTTACATATTACATAATTTAATAACTATGTATTGCTTATTTTATGTCTAAACTATGCTTATTTCTACTTTTAATTACTAATAGTATATCTTAATTAATTTTGGTGTATGATGTACTTACATATATTTCATAATATATGGTCATCATACTTTTTATTACTTGTTTCTCTTTACGACTGTTTCTACTAGTTTTAGACAATAGTCCATGAACTTTTCCCTTCGTTTGTCCATCATAATACATTTTATGTTTTCTACTGTTAATTTTGTATCTAGTTTCTGTTCGATCTTAAATCTTTCGTATCCGAACACTGGGCATTCCAAGACAATGTGGGGAACGGACTCCTCTTCGTCCGGGTCACAAGTGCATGAGGGACTCTCTTTGCGCTTAAAGCGGTATAAGTATTCGGAGAATCCCCCATGGCCGGTCAACAATTGAGTGCTCAGGAATGTCGGCTCAAATTTTCGGATCACTCCGTATGCAGCAATCACATCCGGGAAGAAGAGTTTCGTGATTCCGGCTACTTCACCTGACTTATATCTCGCATCCCATTCGCGAATCGTTTCCAGTCTAAGCTGTCGCTTCGCAAATGAGACGGGAAACAGTTCGTAGTCCGGTTTCCTCTTTCTTGATGCTTCAGCGGCTTCCTTAGCGAGTTGATCTGCCCTTTCATTCCCCTCCAATCCAGCGTGTGCTTTAATCCAGAACAGAGATACCACTTTGTTCTGTCGAGATAGTTCTGTAAGGTTCTCGCGGGTTTCTACAGCTAGTGGATGGAGGGAGCCGAGGTTAGTGATCGTCTGTAAAGCCGCCATTGAGTCACTGTAAATTCCAAACGTGGGTGCTTCGTGTGTCCTGATCCGCCTTGTCGCCTCGCAGACGGCTAGCAGTTCCGCTTGGTACACTGTGCAGTATGACGGCAAGCAAAGTTTGACGGCCCGAGTTTCCTCTTCGCCCTCCCACAAGGACAGGGCTGCGCCGACTCTTCCTCCAACCTTGCTGCCGTCAGTGAAGATTTTGACTGCACAGTTACTATTTGCGTTCACGTCGTTCTGGTCTCTGAGGCATGTCAGCTCGATGTCTGCGAGAGCTGCAGGGTGTGGCACTTTTGTTGCCGGCATTTGTCGCTCGATCTCTCTGTCCCCCAGTTCAGGCAGGGGCGCCCCCTTCTTGATCCTGTATAGCGAGGCTACCTCACGTACACGAAGATCCAGTGGGAGCACACCCGCCAGAACAAGCGCTGAGTTCAGAGAGACCGTGCGATAAGCCTTGCACATTTTTTGTGCGAAGCCCCTCTGTACAGTCCCGAGCTGTTTACGCACTCCAATTTTTTCGGCAGCTGGTGCCCAGACGCTCGCCGCATATAAAATGATGGGTTCGATGGTTGCAGTGTATATGGTTCGTATCACTTCAGGATTTAGGCCCCAACTCGCCTTCGCTGTTCTTGCGAGCTGTTTGTAGATGTTGATAGCCTTCCTACAGACATTTGATACGTGTGCGTTAAATGTGAGCTTTTCGTCGAACGTCACACCCAATATCTTAATTTCTTTAGACATGTCAATGCTCACCCCGCCCATGCTCAGGCGTGGAGTGTCAAATTTAAGCTTGCGCGTGATTACCATTGCATTGGTCTTATGAGGCGCGAATTTGAGCTTATTTTCGACGCCCCACCCCCGAACAAGCTCGAGAGCAGCATTGGCGTGTCTTTGCACTTCTTGTGCAGTCTGACCATCGAACACCATGACGACGTCGTCTGCAAACGCCTGCACGTAGTGACCAGCAGATTCAAGGGCACTCAGCAAGGGATCCAGTAGCACATTCCACAAGATGGGCCCACCTATTGATCCTTGAATGCACCCCTTGCTGGTCGCCTTTGTGCAGGTTTCCCCGTTATATCTCACCGTGACCTTCCTTTGGTCAAGGTAGCTGTCGAATACCTTTCGAATGTTTAGTGGGCAGTTCGCATTTGCCAGTTGGACCCTAATCGCCGGCCACCATGCGCTGTCAAAGGCGCCCTCTATATCCAAAGACACGACGGTTGTGATTTTCTTCTCGTCCAATTTGGTTTTCACATGTTGCATAAGTTTATAGAGGGCGTCTTCGCAGCTCTTTTGGGGCATGAATCCGAACTGGTTGGGGTTTAGTTTCGGCAGCAGGTGGTGCTTGAGTCTGGCAACTAACATCTTCTCGTACACTTTGCCCAGCACCGGTAAAAGTCCTATGGGGCGGTACGATTTGGGAGTTTTGTACGATTCTTTTCCTGGTTTCCTCAACACTATCACTGTGGCCTCCTTCCAGATAATTGGGAAATAATGGAGCTCTAGACATTTGTTGAGTACTTCCAGGAAAAGGTTTGGGTCACTCTTTATGGCATGACTGCATATGTCAGCAGTGAATCCGTCAGCACCGGGCGCTTTCTTCGGATTTAGGGAATCCAGAGCGGTGAGCATTTCCGTTGTTGTGAACGGGGGATCGTTCTGTCCCTCAGGTTGTTGTATGTTCACTACTGATGCTCGGTCCCTTATTTCTCTATGCATCCGGTTATCGTTCTCCCTTAGGTCTTCCGGGTAGAACGTTTTCGCTAACAACTCTACAGAACCTTTTGCATCCAGAGTGATGCCGTCTTTTTCCAAGGGTATGTCCACCTCCCTTTTTGCCGTTCTCCCTATTACTCGGTAGATACCCTCCCATACGCTTTCCTTGTTCTGTTTGCAGCAAAATTCCTTCCAGCTTCCGATCAGGGCCTCCATAGCTTTGGCTTCATACTCGTCTCTGGCGATTTTATAAGCGTCCACCACACTTTGTTTTCGAATCGGTGCGGCGTTCTTGATTCTGCGTTTCCTAGTGGTGACTTCCTGTTTCATCTTCGCGAGCTCCTCTGACCACCATGGCAGGGTAAGTGTCTCTGTGTTTTTCTTAAATGGAATTGAAGCGTTGCTTGCATCTGTGATAGCTCTATTATAGTTTATTATGTAAGATTCTAATTTTCCAACTGTATTAATGGTTTTAATTTCCCCGATATCTAAATTGTATTCTGATTTTAATTGCTCAAATTTTTGATGAAAAGTTTCCCAATTTGCCTTCTTAGTATTATAAATTCTAGTTGTTCTTTTGACACTTACCCCAGCCGATTTTTTAAGTTTGATATCAAAGCTGATACCATTGTGGTCAGCGCTCGTGAGATTTACAACGACTTTCCAGTCCTCCACTAGGTCGAGCAGATCAATAGTGCAGGCCGTCACGTCAACAAAACTGGTGAAGCGTTTTCCGCCACGGATGGTGTCAAAGGTGGGGGTGTCACCATTGTTTAGAGTATGGAGGTCCATCTCGTGAAGCGTTCCAGCCATATCCTCCCCCCTGTGGTCGATTTCCGGGCTTCCCCACCAAGTGCTCTTTGCGTTGGAGTCACCTCCGATGATGAGCCTCCGTGTCTTAGCTGTTGCAATCCTTTCAATGTGATCCAGGTACGGAACTATGGGTAGGTCGGGTTCAAAGTAGTATGAAACCAATGTTACATACCAATCTTTGGTACTTATGCTCACCACGACGATGTTATTTGTGGTGAGCTCCGGGTGTTGAGTGACGTCTAGATCGGTGTCAAATACAGCGATAGCAGCTTTAGACGTTCCTGCTCCGGTGTTCTGATATATCCTAACACCGCGGTATGACCTCATATTTTCCGACCCACCCACATAAGGTTCCTGGATCAACGCTATTGCAGCCTTCCTTTTGGTTGCTTCGATCATTAGCTCTTCTGTAGCTAACTTTTTGCGTTGGAGGTTGCATTGGAGCACCCGGTACACGTGTTTGTCCTCTTGGACGCCCTTAGCAATACGCCACAGTCATGCGAGCTATGGTGTCACGTTTTCTCCGAACGGGGCATTCCTGGCTAAACGCATTATGGTCATTGCGATCGATCTTGGCCACTGTGCAATTTCTGCACGAAGGTACTCCTCCTGCAAGCCACTCTGGGCATTGTGCCCTAAGGTGCGGTTCTCCGCAGTGGCTGCAGAGGTCTGCTAGATCTGTGCAGAACCTTTTACTGTGGCCATATCCAAGGCATCGCGAGCACTGTACCAATGGTGACTGATCCAGCACCCGGATGCGTTGTAAGTCAATGTAGACTGCTCCAGCGTCGGTCGCCCTTCTCCAAATAACCGGAGATACACTGAGGATGATGTGACTGGTATGTGGATTGCGGGCTTTTCTTTTATATTTAATTTCTACTCTGTCCTCATTCTCTTTTAAGTCGTGGAAGATGCCCCTGTTCTGATTCCTGAAAGCTCTTAAGATGTCCTCATCAGTGTTTACTGCCAGGACATCAGCGAGTTTCAGGAGTGGGTCTCTATTTTTTACCTCTTCCACGAGTAGATTTTTCCCTGATTTTTCCAGCCTTTGTTTGACCCTTTGCCTATCCTCTTCCGTGTTGCAGCTCATTATTACCTTCCTATCCTTTCCTTTACGAGTCCTCTCCACCTTGATCCACCCCTCCTTAGCATTCACAGCCTCTCTGACCTTTGCGAGCACGTGGTCTCCTGTATCTTTTTCGTCCTGGGACGTGACGACCACTGAATGCAGTGCATTTTGCAGAGGTTGGTGCAAGGTGGAGCGGACTGCCGCCTTTTCAGCATACGTTTGAGTGTTGAGGACCTGTTTGTGCTGCTCTTCCATCTTTTCTTTCAGGTCATCCAATTTTCTGCCATTTTCTAATAGTAGCCGGCTCTGTTCCTCTAAGTGTCTGATGATCTGGCCGTTGTCATCAGGAGTCTCTTTTCCAGCCATCTCTTTTGGTTTTGTCGGAGTTTTTATGGATTTACATGCTCCCCCGGTATTTTGGAGCTTTATAATTTCGGCGTCTGCTTCTTTTATCATTTGATATAATCTATCCACTGCCTCGAGCACGTTTGCTTTTAGGTCCGCCTTTAAGTTCCGTGAACTATTGATGTTCGTTTTGGCCTTTACTAAATTATGTCTGGCTTCCGCTAGTCGAGTCAGTCGGGTAGGCAGAACTTGTCTTGGTAAAATTTGAGCCTCTGTCTTACCAGAAGCTGGAGTCGGGTGGTTAGATGCTGACGCCGCGGCTTCCAAATTTTCGACGCTTCGTCTGACATTGGACGTGAGTGTTTGAGTCC
The DNA here is from genome assembly GCA_963855955.1 of Luperina nickerlii. NCBI lineage: Eukaryota > Metazoa > Arthropoda > Insecta > Lepidoptera > Noctuidae > Luperina > Luperina nickerlii. The sequence goes on along the minus strand of OY979682.1, from coordinate 20,788 downwards.
CTGGTGAAGATGTTTTGGACGAGAGCGTCTGTGTCCGAGGGGGAGATTTTTGCTTCTCCTTTTCGTCTGTGGGTTTTGCTGGTGTTCTAGGCATCATCATGGTCGGAGGAATGCGTCAGTGATGGATGTAAAATATAAAGATGTAAATACGACCGTCCAGTCGTGGTCTGCGCACAGTGTAAAAAATGCGTGCAGTCAAAGTAAATAAAATAATAATAAAATAAAACAAACAAGAGAAAACAAGAAAACTTGGGAATAAGTCCCAGTCTACTACAGTCGTAAAGAGAAAATTTGCGGTCGGCTCAATAAAGCCTTCGTGATAACACAGTTAAATAATATAAGTAAAATTACAAAAAATAAAACAAAGTAAAAATAAACAATAAAAAACAAATTTTTTGCAATTCGTCTCTATGTAGAGACAGTCTCCTATGCTGGTATGGTTCTACAATTTTATGGACTTTGTCCAAACAGTCACGCCCCCCAAGAAAAACTGTTCCAGGAGTCTCTATTTTCGATTAAAAGTCGAGAGACTTCTGTGCTCTATGTAGAGTCAATCTAGTAGACCCAACAGATAGATCTCTCTGAGCCCTCAAAATAGACACCAAGCACGGTCCCGTAGCTCCAAGGGTTCCAGAGATACAGCTGTTTGAATTTTCTGGATACTAGGGAATATCCACCCTAGAAAATCGGATACTTGCTGTATCTTCAGAACGCCCCGGCCGAAATATCCCGAGTTTGGGTTTAAAATGAAGTGCTCAATGAGATCTACCCGATGCACTGATTTTCAGCACTGAAAAAGTTTTTCTCCTGAAAACTCCTGAAACAGCCCCTCCCCAACAGCGGACATCCAGCAATAGTCCAGCGAAGAAACCCCGGCCCGCTACGACCAACGGTTCCGGAGATATGGATGTTTTAAGTTTTTCAAAATGGCTGCCGTAAACGTCAAAGTCAATCTTTGACCTGCGATATCTCCGGTCGTATGAGTCGCAGAAGACCCGAGTTTGGGCTCGTTTGTCTCGATTAGACCTGTTCTATCAACCGGGATCAGTTTCAGGAACCTGAAAATTTTTTGCCCCTATTCTCCTGAAACCGAGGGATGAGGTAGGTGTTGACCCCCTTATTGATATTCTAAAAACAGAATTTAATTATCTTCATCGGTTCAGGAGTTATGTCAATTTTAGTTTTGCCAAGATGGCCGCCGATCTGTCAAACGACTGTTTAGACTACCGATATCTCCGCAACCAGAGGTCGCATTGAGATCGGATTTTCAGTGTGCAGGTCGGCTCCACCTGGTCTGTCGTGAGAGTTAAGTTTCAGGCCTGAAAAATTTTTTCTCCTGAAAACGACTGAAAACAATATCCAGGCTATCTACAGGCTGTGCTTCACCCTGTACTGAAAACCGCAAACTCGTATGTCAAGCGGTTCCAGAGATATACTTAAATTAAGTTAGTATCCCTTTATACAAAAATGGCCGACTTTTCCCAAATTCGGCAACTCTGACGTTATTTAGGCCGAATTTTGGCTTAAATAAGACCTGATGGGCTATTTGAAGACAATTCCGGTATAAAAATTTGATTTTTTCCTATTTATAGGGATTTATCAACAAAAAACATATAAAAATCAATATCTTTAAAATGGTTAGGCCTAAAATTTTGAAAAAAATGTGGTAATTAACAGTAAACAAGCTTCTTTATGACAAAACCTTAACATAAATTTTTGGACAATTTTTAGGGGTTAGAATTTAAATTTTAAGTTTTTAATGGTTATTTAATTATTACTCTAAATTGGTTAATGCTAAAAATATAAAACTAAAAACTTAAGGTCTTCTAGTAAGCGCGCAACAGGCTGCAGTTGTAGATTTTTGAAAAGTTACTTCAGTCCAGAGTTACAGGGTGTCGAATTTGATAAATTATAAATGTCATATATAAGTGTGTATATGACTTAAAATTCTAATTTAAGCTGCACTCGCCTTAACTTGTGTTGGTCCAGCGTGACACCAGATTTCAGCTCGCTAGCTCCACTCCTTCAGCTTTTTCAGGCCACGTGCTTTTCCGAAAATCCTGAATATCTCGCAAATGCGCGATGTCAGGACAGCTGTAGGTGGTCCAGATGGTCAGGAACCACTGTGGTCACAATATTCCACTGAAAAAACAGGGGGTCGCCGCTCTTGTTTCCGCAGCGTATGCGTTTGAAGTTTTTATGATACACTTATAACCTCTAAAATCGAGGTTTTTCACTTGTAACTTTTTAAGCACAATTCAGCGACACAATTTGATCGCGGCACTTTTTGCGGCACAAGTTTCCGCATCCAACGCCACTTCACTCTTCACGATCGGATCAGAAAAACCTATTTTTTCGTAATTTTTTGTGCGGAGCGCGTGGGTTTTTGCTGCTTACAGCTCGAGAGACCGAGTGCAACTGGTTAGGTTAGGTTAGGTTAGGTTAGGTTCCAACTGAGAGGACTCTACACAGCGTGCCTTGAGCGGGGCCAGTTTCCCACTTTGTGGAAATCTGGTCGTCTGGTCCTGCTCAGGAAGGCGGGGCGCCCTGCGGACTCGCCGTCCGCGTACCGGCCCATAGTGCTGCTAGACGAGGTGGGTAAGCTGTTCGAGCGGATAATCGCTGCCCGCCTCGTCGGCCACTTGTGCGGAGAGGGGCCGGATCTGGACGGCAGCCAGTTCGGCTTTCGGCACGGGCGCTCTACCATTCACGCTGTGTCGCGAGTGAGAGTCCTGGCGGAGGAAGCAGTGGCCCGGGGCGGGGTGATGTTGGCGGTGTCCTTGGACATATCCAACGCCTTCAACACCCTGCCCTGGAGTTGTATTCGGGAGGCACTGCGGTACCATCGAGTGCCTCCCTACCTCCGCCACATCGTTGGGGCTTATCTGTCGGAGAGGTGTGTCACCTACGTGGGACGTGATGGCGGATACCAGCACCGCATGTCGTGCGGTGTTCCACAGGGCTCGGTCTTGGGCCCGCTCCTGTGGAACATCGGGTACGACTGGGTGTTGAGGGGCGAGCTCCAACCGGGCGTGGACCTTACGTGTTATGCTGACGACACGCTGGTCACTGCCCGGGGGAGCTCGCACAGGGAGGCAACGTTGCTGGCGACGGCTGCGGTGTCACAGGTGGTGAGCCGCATACGTCGCCTGGGCCTGGAGGTGGCCCTCAACAAGTCGGAGGCCATGGTGTTTCATGGCCCCCGGCGGGCGCCGCCGCCCGGATCACACATCGTGGTCGGGGGGGCTCGGATCGCTGTCGAGTCCACCATGAAGTACCTGGGATTGGTGCTCGACAGCCGGTGGGATTTCGGCCCCCACTTCCGGCGGCTGGCGCCCAAGTTGTTGGGCGCTGCTGGGGCGCTGTCAACGTTGCTTCCCAATCTGGGGGGCCCGAGCGCCGCCTGTAGGCGGCTCTACGTGGGGATCGTGCGATCCATGGCCCTGTATGGGGCCCCGATCTGGGCGACTGACCTGACGGCCGGTAGCATCGCAGTCCTGCGGAGGCCGCAGAGGGCGATGGCCGTCAGGGTCGTCCGGGGGTATCGCACGATCTCCTACGAGGCGGCTTGTGTACTGGCTGGATCCCCGCCCTGGGACCTGGAGGCGAAAGTACTCGCGTCACTGTACCGGTGGCGCGAGGAAGCGCGGGCGCGTGGCGAGGGGCTGACGCAGCGCCATATGGAGCTGCGTCGGTCTCAGCTTCGCGAGGTCCTGGTGGCGGAATGGCGGGACAGGCTTTCGCGCCCTACCGCCGGCCTCGGTACCATCGAGGCGATCCGGCCAGTACTCGAGCGCTGGCTCGGGAGGAGGCACGGCTCCCTGTCGTTTCGGGTGACGCAGGTGCTCTCGGGGCATGGTTGCTTCGGGAAGTACCTGTGTCGCATTAACAGGGAGCCGGACGCCCGGTGTCACCACTGCGTCGACTGCCGGGAGGACACGGCGTGGCATACGCTGGCAGAGTGTGCCGCTTGGGAGGAGCCGCGCCGTGCCCTCATTTCAGAAGTAGGCAGTGACCTCTCGCTGCCGGCCGTGGTCGAGTCCATGGTCGACAGCGAGGAGTCCTGGGACGCGGTGGTTTCCTTCTGCGAAACTGTCGTCTCACAGAAGGAGGCTGCGGAAAGGGAGAGGGAGATCTCGTCCACTCACCCTGCCCGCAGCAGGCGCACCGGGCGTCGGCGGAGGGCGGACAACGCCCTCTTCCAGCCCCCCTAAACGGGTCCAGGGGCGACGGACTCGGGGACGTCCGTCGCCCCCCACACATCAGGACCCGAGGTGGCGGCGCGATGTGTTCCACGCGCGCCCCTCTTAGACGTCGCGGGGGGAGTCAAACACCTCACACTCCCCCCCCCGACCAGACGGGGCCCGCTGAGGCGGGCCGGCACCAGCCGGGGGTTGCGGAAGGATCGTACGTTCCCGCGACCCCCGGCGTAGGTGTGAGATGGAACACCGGGGTGGTTTTTAGTCAGTAAGAGTCTGACAGACCCCGCCGCCCGCCCCAGGGCGGCGGACATCCATGAGGATTTTCCACCCCGGATCAAAAAAAAAAAAAAAAAAAAAAAAAAAAAAAGGTTAGGTTAGGTTAGGTTGGCGACGAGCGCGCGCGGGAGGAAGACCCTCTCGCGCCGCCGCTCCGAAGGCGGAGGAGGGGTCGAAGACGACGTCAGTATGACAGTCCCCTCCGACTCCTCCCAGGTGGAAGCCAGCAGGCGACGGGTGCGGGGGCACCCTCGCCTGTATTGCACAGGCTTCCACCAGTGCCGGATGGGAATGGCCAGGTGTTCCCGGCCATTCCCGTAGCCCCCCAGCTGGGGGGACATGCGGGGCCCGCCAGTTAGGCGGGCATGCGCCGGGGGGGGTTGTGGACGCAAAGGCTGAGCCGGATTCCCATGACCCCTCCATCAAGGCGACGAGGGAACACCGCTGAGTTTTAGTGGGTATACTGCCACCTTGGCAGGGAGTCCCACATACTCCGTATCGTCCCCCGACGATCGGAGATGCGTAATGTCATTTCTCAGCGACAAAAAAAAAAAAAAAAAAAAAAAAAAAAAAGGTTAGGTTGGCGACGGCTGCGGTGTCACAGGTGGTGAGCTGCATACGTCGCCTGGGCCTGGAGGTGGCCCTCAACAAGTCGGAGGCCATGGTGTTTCATGGCCCCCGGCGGGCGCCGCCGCCCGGATCACACATCGTGGTCGGGGGGGCTCGGATCGCTGTCGAGTCCACCATGAAGTACCTGGGATTGGTGCTCGACAGCCGGTGGGATTTCGGCCCCCACTTCCGGCGGCTGGCGCCCAAGTTGTTGGGCGCTGCTGGGGCGCTGTCAACGCTGCTTCCCAATCTGGGGGGCCCGAGCGCCGCCTGTAGGCGGCTCTACGTGGGGATCGTGCGATCCATGGCCCTGTATGGGGCCCCGATCTGGGCGACCGACCTGACGGCCGGTAGCATCGCAGTCCTGCGAAGGCCGCAGAGAGCGATGGCCGTCAGGGTCGTCCGGGGGTATCGCACGATCTCCTACGAGGCGGCTTGCGTACTGGCTGGATCCCCGCCCTGGGACCTGGAGGCGAAAGTACTCGCGTCACTGTACCGGTGGCGCGAGGAAGCGCGGGCGCGAGGCGAGGGGCTGACGCAGCGCCACATGGAGCTGCGTCGGTCTCAGCTTCGCGAGGTCCTGGTGGCGGATTGGCGGGACAGGCTTTCGCGCCCTACCGCCGGCCTCGGTACCATCGAGGCGGTCCGGCCAGTACTCGAGCGCTGGCTCGGGAGGAGGCACGGCTCCCTGTCGTTTCGGGTGACACAGGTGCTCTCGGGGCATGGTTGCTTCGGGAAGTACCTGTGTCGCATTAACAGGGAGCCGGACGCCCGGTGTCACCACTGCGTCGACTGCCGGGAGGACACGGCGTGGCATACGCTGGCAGAGTGTGCCGCTTGGGAGGAGCCGCGCCGTGCCCTCATTTCAGAAGTAGGCAGTGACCTCTCGCTGCCGGCCGTGGTGGAGTCCATGGTCGACAGCGAGGAGTCCTGGGACGCGGTGGTTTCCTTCTGCGAAACGGTCGTCTCGCAGAAGGAGGCTGCGGAAAGGGAGAGGGAGATCTCGTCCACTCACCCTGCCCGCAGCAGGCGCACCGGGCGTCGGCGGAGGGCGGACAACGCCCTCTTCCGGCCCCCCTAAACGGGTCCAGGGGCGACGGACTCGGGGACGTCCGTCGCCCCCCACACATCAGGACCCGAGGTGGCGGCGCGATGTGTTCCACGCGCGCCCCTCTTAGACGTCGCGGGGGGAGTCAAACACCTCACTCCCCCCCCCGACCAGACGGGGCCCGCTGAGGCGGGCCGGCACCAGCCGGGGGTTGCGGAAGTATCGTACGTTCCCGCGACCCCCGGCGTAGGTGTGAGATGGAACACCCGGGGTGGTTTTTAGTCAGTAAGAGTCTGACAGACCCCGCCGCCCGCCCCAGGGCGGCGGACATCCATGAGGATTTTCCACCCCGGATCAAAAAAAAAAAAAAAAAAAAAGGTTAGGTTAGGTTCCCCCCCGGTGGGTTCCCGCATTGTCGAGGCGGAGGGGCTCAGTAGCCGTGGCTTGGACACCCACGGTGAAGCGAAGAGGAACCCGAGGAGGGGCCGCTCGTCAGGGCTTCTGCTGACAAGCCGACGACGTAGCGGCCAAAGGTAGGTTGCGGTGTCGCTTGGGTGACATCGCAACTGAGGCGGGCCGCGATGTCGTACGTACCGGAGGCATCGCGGTTGAGGGTTGGAGGCCGCGGCGGGAGAGGAGTGCCGGTATTACGGTGCGCCGCTCTCCCTACCTTCCGCGGCCTTGACGGGGTCGCCACCGTACGATGGCGGACGCGGTGGGGCTGCAGGGGAAGAGGAGTGTCGGTATTGCGTTGGCCGCTCTCCCTATCCTCTGCAGCCGAAAATTGGCAGGCGGCGGGGCCAATGTCCTGACCCGTCGCAGGGGGGACCAAGGGTGCCCAGACACGGGGTCGTCTGGCGCCCATGTGCTGGTTTGGTCCCTGGGGTGGTCACGGCGTGCTATGTGTTCTGGTGCGCCGATGATGGGGAGTACTCCCCAGAGGAGGGTCCGGTAACGGACGGCCGCGGCGGGTTCACGGATGAGTGCTAAAGCGTGCCCGTGTTCCCGCCGCAAGCGGCAGAGGAGGACACCGTGGAGTTTTAGTGGGTTAGAGTCCCACATAACTGCACTATCTCCCCGTGGTAGTGTAGTATGCATGAGCATTTCTCCACGTAAAAAAAAAAAAAAAAAAAAAAAAAAAGGTTAGGTTAGGTTAGGTTAGGTTCCCCCCCGGTGGGTTCCCGCATTGTCGAGGCGGGGGGGCTCAGTAGCCGTGGCTTGGACACCCACGGTGAAGCTAAGAGGAACCCGAGGAGGGGCCGCTCGTCAGGGCTTCTGCTAACAAGCCGACGACGTAGCGGCCAAAGGTAGGTTGCGGTGTCGCTTGGGCGACATCGCAACTGAGGCGGGCCGCGATGTCGTACGTACCGGAGGCATCGCGGTTGAGGGTTGGAGGCCGCGGCGGGAGAGGAGTGCCGGTATTACGGTGCGCCGCTCTCCCTACCTTCCGCGGCCTTGACGGGGTCGCCACCGTACGATGGCGGACGCGGTGGGGCTGCAGGGGAAGAGGAGTGTCGGTATTTCGTTGGCCGCTCTCCCTATCCTCTGCAGCCGAAAATTGGCAGGCGGCGGGGCCAATGTCCTGACCCGTCGCAGGGGGGACCAAGGGTGCCCAGACACGGGGTCGTCTGGCGCCCATGTGCTGGTTTGGTCCCTGGGGTGGTCACGGCGTGCTATGTGTTCTGGTGCGCCGGTGATGGGGAGTACTCCCCAGAGGAGGGTCCGGGAACGGACGGCCGCGGCGGATTCACGGATGAGTGCTAACGCGTGCCCGTGTTCCCGCCGTAAGCGGCAGAGGAGGACACCGTGGAGTTTTAGTGGGTTAGAGTCCCACATAACTGCACTATCTCCCCGTGGTAGTGTAGTATGCATGAGCATTTCTCCACGTGAAAAAAAAAAAAAAAAAAAAAAAAAAAGGTTAGGTTAGGTTAGGTTAGGTTCTGTCAACGCTGCTTCCCAATCTGGGGGGCCCGAGCGCCGCCTGTAGGCGGCTCTACGTGGGGATCGTGCGATCCATGGCCCTGTATGGGGCCCCGATCTGGGCGACCGACCTGACGGCCGGTAGCATCGCAGTCCTGCGAAGGCCGCAGAGAGCGATGGCCGTCAGGGTCGTCCGGGGGTATCGCACGATCTCCTACGAGGCGGCTTGCGTACTGGCTGGATCCCCGCCCTGGGACCTGGAGGCGAAAGTACTCGCGTCACTGTACCGGTGGCGCGAGGAAGCGCGGGCGCGAGGCGAGGGGCTGACGCAGCGCCACATGGAGCTGCGTCGGTCTCAGCTTCGCGAGGTCCTGGTGGCGGATTGGCGGGACAGGCTTTCGCGCCCTACCGCCGGCCTCGGTACCATCGAGGCGGTCCGGCCAGTACTCGAGCGCTGGCTCGGGAGGAGGCACGGCTCCCTGTCGTTTCGGGTGACACAGGTGCTCTCGGGGCATGGTTGCTTCGGGAAGTACCTGTGTCGCATTAACAGGGAGCCGGACGCCCGGTGTCACCACTGCGTCGACTGCCGGGAGGACACGGCGTGGCATACGCTGGCAGAGTGTGCCGCTTGGGAGGAGCCGCGCCGTGCCCTCATTTCAGAAGTAGGCAGTGACCTCTCGCTGCCGGCCGTGGTGGAGTCCATGGTCGACAGCGAGGAGTCCTGGGACGCGGTGGTTTCCTTCTGCGAAACGGTCGTCTCGCAGAAGGAGGCTGCGGAAAGGGAGAGGGAGATCTCGTCCACTCACCCTGCCCGCAGCAGGCGCACCGGGCGTCGGCGGAGGGCGGACAACGCCCTCTTCCGGCCCCCCTAAACGGGTCCAGGGGCGACGGACTCGGGGACGTCCGTCGCCCCCCACACATCAGGACCCGAGGTGGCGGCGCGATGTGTTCCACGCGCGCCCCTCTTAGACGTCGCGGGGGGAGTCAAACACCTCACTCCCCCCCCCGACCAGACGGGGCCCGCTGAGGCGGGCCGGCACCAGCCGGGGGTTGCGGAAGTATCGTACGTTCCCGCGACCCCCGGCGTAGGTGTGAGATGGAACACCCGGGGTGGTTTTTAGTCAGTAAGAGTCTGACAGACCCCGCCGCCCGCCCCAGGGCGGCGGACATCCATGAGGATTTTCCACCCCGGATCAAAAAAAAAAAAAAAAAAAAAAAAAAAAAAAAAAAAAAAAAAAAGGTTAGGTTAGGTTAGGTTTTTTTTTTTTTTTTTTTTTTTTTTTTTTTTTTTTTTTTTTTTTTTATCAACTACCTCCAACATAATCGGAGCCTATGCTAAGCTTTACATTCATACCAGTTCTCGCATTCATTCCTCTCGCACTTTCATTCCTCATACTTAATCTTTCTTGTATTCTATCATCGTTCTGTCTTAAGGGTAGGACGCCCTTCTATTTTCCCTATTCTGTACTCTAAGTCATGTTTTTTGTTTTATTTTGGGTATAACGCAATACAGCTCTTTCTTTTATTACTTTTCACAATTTCACAAAAAATATAACAATCCTGATTTTATTCTTATTTCTATTACATGTTTCTTACTTCTAAATTTATTTTCTATTTCTTACTCCTATTACAATTTTACAGCTTCCTTATATTCTATTCTTACCTCTATTTACATGGTTCTTAAGACTACTTTTGTTTTATATTTCTTAATTTCTAGTACAGTGTTTTGTGGGTACACACCATAAGCCATCTTTTTTCAGTTTTGGTTCATGCGACTACTAACACTAGTTTTAAGTATGGCAGCATTTTATTATTTATAAATATTTTTTCAATTTCTTAGCGTTTCGGAGTTTATTTAATTACTTCTGTTTTTAATGCTTAACCCTAATATACTATACGATATTATGAAAGCATTTTTTTCTTATACTATTTTATTTCCTTTTATTTCCTTTTCACATATTTTAACGCGAAATTTCAATAGCAACTCTCTCTTTTTACTCTTTATAATTAGCCACACCTTTTCAGAACCTAATTTGATGTCAAGTTTATGCTCAGCCACACTCTCGACCATATCTTTGGCTGCTTCTGTTTCATACTCAAAATTCTGTTTCGGGTACTCTTCAACGACTTTCGATCTTCGGGCCGGTGCAGCACATCTGATTCCGCGTTTCCTGGTTACGACTTCCTGCTTCAACCTCCCGAGTTTCTCGGACCACCACGGCATTATATTAGGGTTTTTGACTATATCTAATGTATCTATTTCTAATTTATTAATATTATTCTCTTGCATTAATTGGCTGAGTTTCTCATGAAACTCAGACCAATTAGCTTTTTTAAAGTTGAAAATTCTGGTAGTTCTGCTAATTTGTACGCCTTTTGACATTTTCAGTTTTATGTTGAAAGCAACGCCGTTGTGATCCGAGCTCGCGAGGCCCTCATCTATCCTCCAGTCGTCAACCAGGTCCAGAGTATCCGTCAAGCATGCTGTGGTGTCAACGTAGCTGCAGTAACGTTTTCCCTTTCTGTTCGTTTCGAAAGTCGGAATTTCCCCTCTATTGAGTATGTGCAGACCGATCTCATCGATGGCTCCGGTTTCTTCTTCGCCTTTGGTGCCCTTAGCAATACGCCACCGTCGATCTAGCGATTTCGTCCCACTTGCGGCGTGTTGGGCAAGTGGAGCTAAAGGCGTTGTGGTCAGCGTCATCGTGCTTTGCTCTTATGCAGTTTTGGCATTTGGGCGGAACACCTGCAAGGCAATCGGCGCATTCCGACTTCAAGTGTGGTCCGCCGCAATGGCTGCACAGGTCGGTTGTCTCCTTGCAGAACCGCCTGCCATGCCCGTAGCCTAGGCAGCGCGTGCACTGAACCAAGGGGGTTTGATCTTCTACCCTAACGCGCTGGAGGTCAACGTGCAGGCTTCCGATTTCCGTAGCCCTCCTCCAGATGGTCGGTGAGACGCTGACCACAATGTGGTTTGTGTGCGGATTCCTGGTCCTTCTTCTGTATTTCACTTCCACTCTGTCCTCCTCTTTGTCGAGGTTATGGAAAACACCCTTATTCTGATTCCTCAGTGCTTTGAGAACATCCTCGTCTGTGTTAGCAGAGAGGACGCTCTTAAGGATCAGTAACGGGTCTCTGTTTTTCATTTCCTCGACATTGAGGTCCTGTCTTTCTCCTTCCAATTTGTTCTTAATTTTTGTCCTTTCTTCCCTGGTCTGGAACCCCATTATGATTTTTCTGTCTTTTGCCTTTCTCACCCTTTCAACTTTAATCCATCCCTCTTTTGCATCCACTGCCGCTCGGATTTTATTTAATACTTCGTCCCCTGTTTCCGTATCGTCCTTAGACGTAACTACGATAGAGTGCAGCGTACTCCTTAATGGATGCGACTTTTCGCTGTGTGCGGCCACAGTCGCGTACGTCCTCTCCCCAACGGAGTCCCTCGTCGCCAGGGCATCTCGCAGCGACTCCATTTCTCTGAGGTTTTCCTTCAGGAGAGCACTGTTCTCTTCGAGTCGCTTAGCGAGATCCCCGCCGACTCCGGTTTCCTCATTTGGGGAGGGCAGGCTGGTCGGGATGACGAACGGAGCGGAGGCAGCAGTGATAGGGGGTCTCGATTTCTCTGACTCCTTTACGATCTCGTAAAGCCGAGTGATGGCCCCCAGAACCTCCGTCTTGATCTCGGTTTTCAGATTTCGAGAGTTGCCCAGGTGCAGCTTCGCTCTACCTAGACAAGCTCTCGCCTCCGCTGTCAAGCTGGGGTACTTAAAGTTGGGCTTATTGTTGGGACCCGCGGTGTCCGCGGGGTCCCGCCGCGTCCCCAGAGGGCCTGGGATTTTTTGTGCAGCCGGCGAAGTTGTATCAGGTTTTGGGTTGGCCGGGGACTTTGCCTTGGGCTCTAATTTCCCGGCTTCGCATTCTCCACTGCTGCGTCTCACACTTTGCTGCGAGGTTCCAGCTTTCTCTGCAGATCGCGGCGAAACCCCGAAGACAAGCGAGACCGGGGTTTTCTTTGCCGGCGTGTGAATCATGGCGGTGCTTTTGGTAAAGGTGAGGTTCATAGACTCCGATGTCAGAGGTTGTTGGTTCTCTTCTATGTCCCTGTAGAGGGGGGGTCAAAGAGAGAGATACTAAGATACGAGTCCTGTAAAAAGGGACTTGGTCAAAAATTTAATAAGATAAACAAGAAATAAAAGGAAATAGACCAAAGTGCCAGAAAGCAGTCACAAAGAAAGTAAATTTGCGTCAGGCTCAATAGAGCCTTCGTGCCACACTAATAAGTGAAAATAAAATTATATAAAATAAATAAAATAAATAGAACGAACAGGAATAACTTTTTCGTGATTTCTCCGGAGCCGGAAGAGAGATCTTTTTCTCCTGAATTCGGAGAGCCCAAGCTCGGTGGGTCTATGTCTTCCGGTTCCGAAGTTATGACTCGGGGGGGTGAAGTAGCGTGAAGTTATTCGAGGGGGGTGGGGGGTTATATTGTAGATAAATAATTAAAATTTTTGAGTGCTCTATAGGGATACGATGTATGATTAATTTGTTAAAGTACTGAAATAAATTTTGGGGTCAATAACGGGGGGGTCAAAAAAGGGGGGTCTAGGGGTCTTATCCCAATGTAGGTACAAGATGAGAGCGGGTTATAGGGGGGGGGAAAATTTCGTCAAAATTTTGATATTCCCAGCCGTTTCCGAGATATCTGGTTTTTAGTGGGGGAAGGGGGAATATGTAACGTAAATGGTACTATAACTATGGTCACAGATGACTATGCGGGCTGGGGGGGGAGGGGCGGGGGGGGGGGTCAGCCTGGTAAATAGTAATATATAATTATATAAATAATTAGTATATAAATAATTAATATATATAATAGATAATAAAGTAAGAGTGTCACAAGGGGTGGCCTGGGTATAGTGAGCGCGTATGCAAGTCAGTGTCAATTAAAATTATCAATAACAACAATAACAACGATAACAATCAGTAACAATATTGTTATTTGGTGTAACAATTTTACTGTTGCAGTTTTCGCCGATAACTGCTTACACTCAAAACGATGATGCACTTCTCCTATCTATGGCGCGCGGGTCCAGATAGTGTCGGCTGAAAGGGGGTGAAGTGGCCTTTCGTCACACCTGTGTCCCAGATTTTTCGGCTAAGGGGCTCGCGTAGGGGGTAGTAGAAAACAAAAAATTTGTTTTTTCACAGCCGCAAAACAGGTGGTAACTAACGCTCCCCTGCACCGAAAAATCCGAATTCACTCAATAGTATGGGTCAGGCTGGTGTTTATACCCTCTCAAAACTTGGAGGGTGCAGCTCCCAATTTCAGCCCCTAACTTTATCAAAGGTCTTTGAGACACTCGTCAGTCTAATAAAGAAAAACCTATTTTATATAATAAAACTAAAATTTAAAAATGATTTTGAATTTCTAATCTATATACTATATACTGCTTTTGGTTATTTTAATTTAATTTATGCAATTTTTTACCTTATTTAGTTTCTAGGGGGGTTTTTATTCTAATAGATTCCGTGATTAACTGTGTTTACCTTTTATTATTGTTAATATCTAATTCAATAATTGGTTCGGGTGGGTTTAATATATTTCACTGGATAGAGGATGAGTTTCCCCATCCAGTGATACTACATACAGATTTTTAAGTTGTCCTGAGAGGGTGTATTTCAATTTTAAAAAGGGGTGTGTGTCAGAAGCTAATACTACAAATTTGTTTTTTGGCACTAATTAGGGATAAAAATAGCACAACGAACAATAAACACAGCTAATAACCGAAGATCTATGACTAAGAATTTTTGGGACTTTTTTGGGGTTGATTTAACCAACCCCCAAATTTTTGAAAATTTAAAAACGTTATAACTTTAAAACTACTTATCATACAAACACAAAATTTAATACACTTATAGAGATGCTTATATTAGATTTTTCAAGTCCATAAAAAACATATGTCGTCGCTTTACTTTTTCTGGAATTTAATCTTGAAAATTAGTAAATTTTTTAACCTTATTTTTTCAGGTTTTCCGGAACGGTTTTCTTCGATGTCAATGTGTCTCCCGGCTCCTCGTCTGTGCTGTTTTTAGGAAGTGCTTCCAGATCCAAGAAATTCCCTCGGGATCCCTGACCACGTTGCACGTGGTTGTCAGTTTTTCTTTAATATCTCCGGAACCACAACTCGGAAAATTCCGAGATTGGTGTCCAGAGATAGGTCTTCGCTCGGCGCACCCTGCTACAGTGACCGATTTTTGAGTCTACACTCAAAATCGTGCAGCGTTGAGCTGTAAAGGCTCAACGGAACGGTTTTTCACGTATAACTTTCACAATTTTCCACTTAGCACAAATTTTCTTTCACTATCGCGTGCGTCTCAGCAGCGCGCTTCGAATGACGTATAACACTTGTCACTTTTCGCGAAAAAACCGTTTTTTAAGATTTTTCGACCGCGGAGCGACTTAAAAATGATCTGCTCGCGGTGAGGGGTGCCGCGCGACTGGTTAGGTTAGGTTAGGTTAGGTTAGGTTCCCCCCCGGTGGGTTCCCGCATTGTCGAGGCGGGGGGGCTCAGTAGCCGTGGCTTGGACACCCACGGTGAAGCTAAGAGGAACCCGAGGAGGGGCCGCTCGTCAGGGCTTCTGCTGACAAGCCGACGACGTAGCGGCCAAAGGTAGGTTGCGGTGTCGCTTGGGCGACATCGCAACTGAGGCGGGCCGCGATGTCGTACGTACCGGAGGCATCGCGGTTGAGGGTTGGAGGCCGCGGCGGGAGAGGAGTGCCGGTATTACGGTGCGCCGCTCTCCCTACCTTCCGCGGCCTCGACGGGGTCGCCACCGTACGATGGCGGACGCGGTGGGGCTGCAGGGGAAGAGGAGTGTCGGTATTACGTTGGCCGCTCTCCCTATCCTCTGCAGCCGAAAATTGGTAGGCGGCGGGGCCAATGTCCTGACCCGTCGCAGGGGGGACCAAGGGTGCCCAGACACGGGGTCGTCTGGCGCCCATGTGCTGGTTTGGTCCCTGGGGTGGTCACGGCGTGCTATGTGTTCTGGTGCGCCGGTGATGGGGAGTACTCCCCAGAGGAGGGTCCGGTAACGGACGGCCGCGGCGGGTTCACGGATGAGTGCTAACGCGTGCCCGTGTTCCCGCCGTAAGCGGCAGAGGAGGACACCGTGGAGTTTTAGTGGGTTAAAGTCCCACATAACTGCACTATCTCCCCGTGGTAGTGCAGTATGCATGAGCATTTCTCCACGTGAAAAAAAAAAAAAAAAAAAAAAAAAGGTTAGGTTAGGTTAGGTTAGGTTAGGTTTCCGGGGGTATCGCACGATCTCCTACGAGGCGGCTTGCGTACTGGCTGGATCCCCGCCCTGGGACCTGGAGGCGAAAGTACTCGCGTCACTGTACCGGTGGCGCGAGGAAGCGCGGGCGCGAGGCGAGGGGCTGACGCAGCGCCACATGGAGCTGCGTCGGTCTCAGCTTCGCGAGGTCCTGGTGGCGGATTGGCGGGACAGGCTTTCGCGCCCTACCGCCGGCCTCGGTACCATCGAGGCGGTCCGGCCAGTACTCGAGCGCTGGCTCGGGAGGAGGCACGGCTCCCTGTCGTTTCGGGTGACACAGGTGCTCTCGGGGCATGGTTGCTTCGGGAAGTACCTGTGTCGCATTAACAGGGAGCCGGACGCCCGGTGTCACCACTGCGTCGACTGCCGGGAGGACACGGCGTGGCATACGCTGGCAGAGTGTGCCGCTTGGGAGGAGCCGCGCCGTGCCCTCATTTCAGAAGTAGGCAGTGACCTCTCGCTGCCGGCCGTGGTGGAGTCCATGGTCGACAGCGAGGAGTCCTGGGACGCGGTGGTTTCCTTCTGCGAAACGGTCGTCTCGCAGAAGGAGGCTGCGGAAAGGGAGAGGGAGATCTCGTCCACTCACCCTGCCCGCAGCAGGCGCACCGGGCGTCGGCGGAGGGCGGACAACGCCCTCTTCCGGCCCCCCTAAACGGGTCCAGGGGCGACGGACTCGGGGACGTCCGTCGCCCCCCACACATCAGGACCCGAGGTGGCGGCGCGATGTGTTCCACGCGCGCCCCTCTTAGACGTCGCGGGGGGAGTCAAACACCTCACTCCCCCCCCCGACCAGACGGGGCCCGCTGAGGCGGGCCGGCACCAGCCGGGGGTTGCGGAAGTATCGTACGTTCCCGCGACCCCCGGCGTAGGTGTGAGATGGAACACCCGGGGTGGTTTTTAGTCAGTAAGAGTCTGACAGACCCCGCCGCCCGCCCCAGGGCGGCGGACATCCATGAGGATTTTCCACCCCGGATCAAAAAAAAAAAAGGTTAGGTTAGGTTAGGTTGGGGGTCCCCCCACAGCGCATACGTCCACGTCGTGATCCCCGGGCAACGCCGTGTCTGACCACCGTAACGGAGTGGCAGACCGGCGGCTAAAGTGCGCTGTGACTTGCAGCCAACACGCGGACGACTGCAAGTACGAGTATGCCGAAAAAGCAAAGACGAGACGCCTCCGGGCGCTTTTTAACCGATTGTTCCTCCGGGGACGACACAAACGGCCCTTCTCAGGGCCAACACAGTGGCCCTTCCCAGGGCCAATCCACCGGCCCTTCTAAGGGCCACGTCGAAGCTGGCCGCGCACCATCCGTGGCCAGTTTATCCAGTTTGCAGGCGGAGTTTTCGGACTCCGGCGAGTCCGCCATGGACACGTCGGCGGCCGAAAACGACCGCCTCCAGCGGAAGCGGGCCTACCTGAGGCTCGGGTCCGGAGGCTCCTCGGGGTCTGTGGGCAAGTCGGGGAAGAGGCCGAAGTCGAAAAAGGCCTCGACTCCTGCTCCGACTCCTGCCTCGAGTCCGACCCACGACGTGGGTCTGGTGGACGCCGAGCGTCAGTTAGGCCTGGCAAGGAGGGAGCAGCTGCAGCAGGACCTTGAGGAGAAGGTCGCTGCCAGGGAGCAGCAGGCGCGGTCCGCCAGGTCGAGGGCTGGCTATGGCACATCCAATGTGCTGTACGCCGACCACTCCCTGGCGGAGCTGGAGCGCATGGCACTCCAGGACAAGGAGGAGGTACTGGAGGTCGCCTCCAAGTCTTCGAACCTGAAGGGGACCTTCCAGAAGGCCCTCAAATGCCGGGCCGTGAGCTTGCACGGCATTGTCACCGAGCTGGTGCAGCGCACGGCCACAGAGGAGACGCGGCAGCTGCAGGCGAGGGTGGATCGCCTGCAGCTGGAGGTCAGCCAGCTGCACCAGAAGCTGGCTGAGGCCACGGCCCGGCAAGCCCAACCTGCTCCTGCGCCTGCCCCTGGTCCGGCAGAGGGAGGCTCCTCCCCTCCTGGCAACCTCGTGGAAATAATCCGCGGGGTTGTCATGGAGGAGAGGGCCTTCATCAGGGGCTGCTTCGCCGGTATTGAGGACCGGCTCCCGCCGGAAAAGCGGCTCCGCCCGCCGCTAGCGGCGGATAAGAGTCCGCCACCGACGGAGCCGGTGCCTGTACCTGCGCAGCCTGCGGGAGACCCAAAACCGGGTGCGCAGACCCAGGCCTCCAAGGGCAAGGGGAAGGGAAAGGGGAAGGGCAAGAGGAGCACGGTGGCTCCTCAAACCCCCACCACAAGCGCGGAGGGAGCGTCTGCCTCTCCGGCAGCCCCCCAGAACACGCAGCGGGAGGACGCCATGCTCCCTTCCACCACCCCGTCCAACCAGGCGTGGACGGAAGTGGTCAGGGGGGGAAAGGCCAAAAAGTCCAAGCCCGCTGCGACTGCTTCGGCAGCCCAGAAGGCTTCGGCGGGCGGGAGGAAGTTGGTTCCTCCCAAAACTGCGGCGGTCGTGGTGACCATCACCCCGGAGGCCGCAGAGCGGGGCGAAACGTACGAGTCCGTCCTAAGACGGGCTCGTGCTAACGCGGATCCCTCTCGGCTGGGGATCGGCAACATCACGTGCCGCCGCACCCAGGCCGGAGCCCGAATTTTTGAGTTCGGGGGGGAGCAGCGCGGCGCAAACGCGGACCTCTTCGCAACAAAGCTGCAAGAGGCCATCGCGGATGTGGCGACGGTCGCCAGACCCGTCAAGACCGCATCCTTGGAGGTGATCGATATGGACGATTCGGTCACCAAAGAGGATGTGGTGGCGGCCGTTGCCGCTGCGGGAGGTTGCAGCGCCAGCGCCGTGAAGGGGGGAGCCATCAGGCCCGGCCGCCGCGGCATGGGCGCAATCCGCGTCGAGTGCCCAGTCGCCGCGGCGGTGGCCGCCCTAAAGGCGACCAAGGGACGGCTGCTCGTGGGCTTCAGCTCGGCTGTGGTCCGGCCGCTTGAGGACAAGCCTGCGCGGTGCTTCAAGTGCTTCGCGCCGGGCCACACCCGATCTACGTGTCCCTCCAAGTCCGACTGGGGAGAGTCTTGCTTCCAGTGCGGACAGGAGGGACACAGGAGTGCCACTTGCAGCGTCGCCACGCCACACTGCCCGGCGTGTGCTGCCAGCGGCCGCCCCGCAGGGCACAGGATGGGGGGCAGGAATTGCCAGCCTCCCGCGAGGAAGGGCATAGTGCCGGCGCAGGTTCGCCCTGTCGCCGCCACCGCCGCTGTCGCCGCCGCTGTTACTCCAGCTCAAGCGGCGGTGGCTGAGGAGGGGGGTGCGATGACGGAATAATGGTTTCCTATCACCGCATCCTCCAGGCGAACACCAATCACTGCAGAGCGGCCCAGGACCTGCTGGTGCAGGCCATGGCTGAGTGGTTGGTGAACGTAGCGGTGGTCGCCGAGCCCTACTCGATCCCCGGCAGTTGGCTGGGTGACGAGGACGGCTTGGTGGCACTAGCGGCGCGGTCCTCCACAGACTCCCCTCCCCTCTCGCTATTAGAGAGGGGACCGGGATACGTGGCCGCCGCGTGGGGAGAGATAGCCCTCGTGGGCGTCTATTTCTCCCCAAACCGCCCTCTCCGGGACTTCGAGAACTATCTCGGAGCCCTGGCCGCCGTGGTCGGCAGGGCGGCGCCGCGTCAGGTCTCCGTATTGGGAGACCTGAATGCCAAGTCGGTGACCTGGGGCAACCCGGCCACCGACCATCGCGGGCGGGCAGTGGAGCAGTGGGCAGCCTCCTCTGGGCTCTCCCTCCTCAACAGAGGGAACGTCCAGACATGCGTGCGGCGACAGGGTGGCTCGATAGTGGACGTCACTTTTGCCACCCCTGCGCTGGCCGCGCGCGTGCTGAACTGGCGGGTGGATTTGGTGGAGACCATGTCGGACCACCGCTACGTGCGGTTCGACATCTCCACCGGTGGCCCCGGAGGGACGCGGCCCCTCTCGGGGCGGTCAGCGTTCCCACGGTGGGCTCTCACCCGCCTGGACAGGGAGGCGGCGGCAGAGGCGGCGTTTATCCAGGACTGGCTTTCGCCGCCTTCCGCCGGCTTGGACGTAGACATCGCGGCGGGACACCTGAGGGAGTCTCTGACCGAGGTGTGCAATTCCAGCATGCCTCGGTCCGGCCGACCGCTGCCCAATAGGGCGGTGTACTGGTGGTCGGCCGAGCTGGAGAGGCTTCGAGCGGGGTGCGTGGTGGCCAGAAGGGCCTACGCGCGGAGCCGGCGGCGGCGTCAACGAGACCTCGCCCACGAGGACCACCTCTATGAGGTGTACATAGAGGCAAAACGGGTCCTCGAGCGGGCCATCGCCGACGCCAGGGACTCGGCGAGAGCGGAGATGCTGGAGGGTCTCGACAGAGATCCCTACGGGAGGCCATACAAGGCGGCGCGAAACAAGCTGCGCCCCTTTGGTCCCCCGGTGGCCGAGACCCTGGAGCCCTCATTCCTGGATGGGGTGGTTCAGTCTCTGTTCCCGTGCAGGGACAACTTCACCCCACCAGTGATGGACCCTCCGCGGGGGATAGCTCCGCCAGCCGAGGAGGAAGAGGAGGCCCCTCCTGTCACGGAGTCGGAACTCAGCGCGGCGATTGTGCATATCCGCGCCAAGAAGACGGCTCCGGGCCCCGACGGTGTCCCGGCGAGAGTGGTGGCAATTGCCGCCACTCAAATGGAGGAGCGGTTTCGGGACCTCTTTAGCGCATGTCTTGCGTCTGGGAGGTTCCCGAAACCGTGGAAGGAGGGACAGCTGTGCCTCCTTCGCAAGGAAAGCCGCCCCGCAGAATCGCCCTCGGCATACCGACCCATCGTCCTGCTCGATGAGGTCGGCAAAATGTTCGAGGGGATAATCGCTGCCCGCCTAAAGAGCCACCTGCGGAATGTGGGGCCGGACTTGTCGGACGCTCAGTTCGGTTTTCGGGCTGAGCGTTCCACAGTGGACGCGCTGGCCCGCCTTAAGGGCCAGGTGAAGGATGCGATGGAGGCGGGGGACGGATTGTTGGCGGTGTCATTCGACATAGCCAACGCCTTCAACTCTGTTCCCCACAGCACCATCCTAGAGGCACTCCGATTCCACGGGGTGCCTCTATACATGCGGCGTCTACTGGCCAGCTACCTGGAGGATCGGGCGATCGTCCTCGTGAACAGGGCTGGCCAAGTCCGGCGGTACGCAGTCGAGGCCGGCGTTCCACAGGGGTCGGTAGTGGGACCTCTCCTCTGGAACGTTGGCTACGATTGGCTCTTGCGGGGAACTCTCCTCCGAGGCACGAGTGTCATCTGCTACGCGGATGACACTCTCCTCACGGCCCGGGGGGAGAGTTTCAGGGAGGCGGCCAACTTGGCCTCGGCAGGCGGATCCTTGGTCGCAGGGAGGATCCGCCGCCTAGGATTG